>OV049872.1:18724722-20173472 GCA_920104075.1 Melanargia galathea | reverse complement strand
CCGAATTATACGGTTACTTTAGCACGATTTTTTGTATTGAAAAAAGCATAAATTCAATAAAATTTTTATGTGGAAATAAACTATGTTCTTTAACGAATCTATGTACCTATGTATATAGTTTAATTATTAATCCATTTATTTGATCAAACATAAAAACTTATTAAACATCACCCTAAATTACAATTTAGGGTGATGTTTACTTTTCTAAACTTTTCTATCGCTTGTTCCGCGCTCTCCCTTGGTTTGCTTGCTTTTTCGTGCGTGTAGCCGGCGATCATCGGCATCGATTTATAAGACGTTATTATGTCAAAAAAGAAAAAAAAGTTCGCACATACTTTTTTACCTATGGTTCGCATATTCGTCTCCCTTATGGCGGCTCACAATCGCGCGAGAGGTAAGATGTGACGCGAGGCGAGTGTGTGTGCGACGTAAAATATTTTTTTTGAAAAGTTTATTAGCCATTTTGAACATGACTAATAATTCCCCTTTCCCCTCCAATTAAGTGAAAATTTGTATTACGAGTGGGTACGACAATATAGTGTAACAGGTGGGGTTTGAACCGTCGACCCTTCGGTTCCCGATTCGCGCCCGACGGCCTTTGCGCTATTGAGGCTTAAGTAAGGCAGTTTATACTTTGTAGAGTTAAATGTGTCTAGGATGTTACGTTACGCGATTGACCGCGTTTCCCGCATCCTGCGACAGTTGTGCCGTGACGCAAACGCCATTGTGGTTCTGTTCCACTTGATACGAACTGCGCCTGCGCTTGCGCAACCAACAATAACACGCATTTCAGCTCGCTCCACCAACCTACTGAACCTACGCGTTTAAGGGCAAGGAGGCAAAGTGATTTTTTAAATTCATCTACATGTTAGCCCTTGACTGCGATCTCACCTGATGGTAGGTAAGTAATGATGCAGTCTAAACTGTAAGCGGGCTTACCTGATTATGGCAGTGTGTATTAAACTCTCACTGTACTAGGGAGGCCGTCGAAGATGGAGAACCAACTTGGGTCAGCATAAATAGAATAGAAGAGAAAAGTTTTTTATTCAAACAAACTTTTACAAGTACTTTTGAATGGTCAATTGAATCTACCACTGGTTTGGAATGCCATTCCAACCGAGACGAACCAGTAAGAAACTCGGCGGTTGCTCTTTTTTAAAATAACAATAACAATTTTATGTTAAGTACATGATTGAATTGCCGTCTCGGCACGGCCCGAGACGGCAATTCATGGAAATGATAACTTCTGGATTGGCTCAGGTCTAGGCTGAGAGAGGCTGCGTCTATGCCATCATATTACCATCTTATCGGAAAAATCATACCGCCAAGTAGGTGGAAAGCCTACTACTATTGTAAGAGGTTTTTTGGAAAAAAATATTTACGTTCATCAAAATGGCTGATTCCTGGATTAACAGGACAAAGAGAAATATGTAATCTGAAAAACATATGTTAGACTTCTTGCAAGGACCTTTTCTTGTCCATCAGTAATCCATCACTTATTAAGTACTGAATTTTTTTAAAGACGCCTCACGCTTGTACTCGTGTGATTCGATTGGAAATTGAAATAAAAAAACAATCATACAATAAGGATACCACAGGTAGTTCGAACATCCTCCGATCAAGAAATCTCTAACTATTCTAATTTATCGCTCGAGCGAAAAAAACTATAACGGATCGTTGCGTGAACGAGTTATCCATGTGCATCGCCCGGACATTGCTCTAGAAAAAATCTTGTAAGCAACAATAGTTGCCTTTGTTGAGGAATTAGTTTCAAGTAAAGGCTAATTTTGCGTGAATGTTTTGCAATATGTGCGTAGATTTGCAGGGCGTTCCGATCGGAATCGGATTCGGACGATTAATAATGAATCGGTGTTATATTTTGATGTTCGTTTAAATGATGACAGTATGTCGTTTCACATGGATTGTTTACAAAGAGTTAGTAATTAGTAATGTTGTACCCTTATCCCACGGCCACATCCACAGCTGGACACAGCAGAGAAGGATATCTCTATCATAGGAGAGGGGGATTTTTTTAGAGTTTAGACCCGCCACGCTGCTTTAATGCAGGTTGGCGGGTTTTAACGATTTTTTGTCACAATCATCATCATCATCATCATCATCATGATCAACCCATTACCGGCTCACTACAGAGCACAGGTCTCCTCTCAGAGTGAGAAGGGGTTTGGCCATAGTCTACCACGCTGGCCAAGCGGATTGGCAGACTTCACACACCTTTGAGAACGTTATGGAGAACTCTCAGGCACGCAGGTTTCCTCACGATGTTTTCCTTCACCGTTAAAGCAAGTGATATTTAAATACTTAAAACGCACATAACTCCGAAAAGTTAGAGGTGCGTGCCCGGGATCGAACCCACGACCTCCGATTAGAAGTCGGTCGTCCTAACCACTAGGCTATCACAGCTTTTTTGTCACAATATGATAGTGAAAATAATAGGAACCGACGACGTGTTCTACCAACTCCAGTCTGGCACTAGTGAGAATTTCTTAGTAAGAAACCACAATACGTAACAAATTTTCAATCGACTCCAGAATCGAACCTAGAACCTCGCGATCCGCAGTTAAAGATGCTAACCGCTAAACCAACGAGGCAGTAGATAAATAGAGGCATATAGGAAGTGATACAGTCTTCAAATCACATCACTTCGCGGTCACTTATAAGAGATACCGGAATGGTTAGTTGGTACCTACATAAGACGTGAAAAGCATCTTATTCATTTTCCACACAATTGTTAGGCGTTATCATTTTTTATTACTCACTTTTAAGTAAACGAATCTCGAAGCAGACTGAGCTTTCGTCAATTTAGAAACGATAATGATTCCTAGGTACTCTTGCCTACAAGGTAGGTGTACCTACTCGTGTACGGCCAAAGAGATCGTCATATACATACATATAATTTTTTATTCATCTACAAGTTAGCCCTTGACTGCGAACTTACCTGATGGTAAGTGACGATACGGTTTAAGGTGAACGCGGGCTAACCTGGAAGTTGTAAAAAAAACTCGTGTCATCTATCAATATTACAATTGTTATAGATAGTCTGAAAACAGCATTAGGCCTTGATACAATTACTCAAGAGTTGCTTAAACGGTTTTCTACCCCGTTTCCTATTTGATTGTAATTAGATTTATTTTAAATCATTTGACGTTAACATGATTATGAAACAATTGATTTCTAACAATACTGTTTAATAGCTGAGGCTTGCGACTTCGCCCGCGAAATCTCATACAAACTTTGATCCCCTATTTAACGCCCTTAGGGATGTAATTTCCAATAATCCTTTCTTAGTGTAGCATCTATGGTATAAAAGAAAGCTACTGTGAAAATTTTAAGTTTCTAGCTCCAGTGGTTTAGGCTGTGCATTGATGATCAGTTAGTCAGTCAGGACTAGCCTTTTTATATTAGTATAGATATAAAATAAATGGCTAAATATGTTGCTAAGCACAAAACTCAGCTAATTTACTTTTTCAAATATTCGTTGAAGTCTTAGGAGAAAAGCTGGAAAAATTGCAAGGAAAAATATAAAAACCACATTTTTATATTTATCACATTCAAATTCTTCCTAGAGTGGCGCCCTGAGATTGATTAATCGAAGAATCGACTTCTTGGAGTCGTAAAGATCGACTTGAACTACGGAACGCTATTGGAATGCCAAATCGCTTGGTGGCACGGCTTTGCCGTTAGGATAGTAACTAGCATCTACTGAAGCCTCCCATCAGATCAGACCAGACATAATTTCGAAATTATAAAATCCCAAATTGTCCCTGCCGAGAATCGAACCTGGGATTTCCCACTTATAATTAATGTCAAAAATTTTGAAGTATAAACAGGAAGATTATCCTGTTACAACGTCCTAGGTATGAATAATTATTTCCGTTATTTATCGTTAAGTCATGGGCATTCCAATGATTCATACATCCATACATAAAAACATTATAAATCTGGACGTATGTTTGTCTTCTGCCTCAAATCCTGGCGTAGCCTATTTACCTGTCATTTTCGTAATCTTCTTCAATAATTAACACCCAAAAAGTAGTTACGGTTTCAACCGTTGGACTTACATAAGTCAAGCACTTGATTAATTATTATTTTCGAAAGTATAGTTAAGTATGTTTGAAAGTAGTTACGGTTAAAAGTATTTTATGATTAAAAGTGATCATGGTTAAAAGTAGTTAAAGTCAGAAGTAGATACGGTTAAAAGTATATTTAATGATAAAAAGTGGTTATTGCTAAAATTGCTAAGATTATGATTTGTGTGTGTGTGTGTGTGTGTGTGTGTCTGTCTGTTCCCTTGTAGCGCTCAAAATGGTGGACCGATTTGAATGCGGTTTTTCTTGTTTGAAAGGTAAATTAGTCGAGAGTGTTGTTAGCTATGTTTTGATGAAAATCCAACCCAAGATGGCCGCCGCTACAAAATGGCGGATTACATATTTTTTCACAACTCCCTTAATATGGGTATCAAATGAAAGGGCTTGACTAGTAGAATATCGCTATTGCAAATCCAAGATGGCTGCTGCCAAAAAATAGCAAATGTCGGGGTTTTTTTTAATTTTTAATTTATACTTGTTTGGTGGTAGAAACTATTTATTTGACGTTACATTTTGAAATGTCTGGTGATCAGTATAAACATAAGCCCTTGTTTTATTACTTTATCTGTGTCTTCCAAGATATTATATAAAATAACTGGTTAATTTGATTAATTCTGTGTCAGTTATTACTTTTTTCCAAATTGAGTTCATATTATGTATAAAAACTGGATAATATATATATATATATATATAATATCCCGATTTATTCCTTTCGCTGTAACATAATAAATACAAAAATAAATAAGCCAAGTCGGAAAAGACGTAAGTACTGTTTTATTACAGATATTTCCTTAGGGCTTAGGTCATCAAACAATATATTCTAGTTACTGTTTTATTATTTCTCTAAGTCATCAAAACGTATTACTACACTGTTTTGATTATAATATAAGGAAATGTTTAAACTTAATTTCGTGATAAATGTATATAAAGCGAGAAAATCGCTGTTAGTGATCATTAATAATATAGCATTTACACCTTTAATTGTATAAGTTGCTTTAATAATAATAATTTGTGCTCAATAATTATAACGACCGTTTGTTTAAAAATATATGTATTAGTCAGAAATATTGTGACAGTAGTATTTGTTTATTTTTTTTTTGGTTTGTCCGCGCATCATACTCACCCTATCTCTGGAACGATTGGGTACGAATTTTCGCTGGAGAGTTGGAATCTGGACTGAAATCAGCCCAACGGAACTGGCAGTTACTGCTTGAGTACAGCAACCGAGTTTGGAAGCTACGAAGTCGCAAAAATGGAAGACAAAATGATGAAACTAATGGTGATATTAATACTAATAACCATCGGTGCTGTCAACTGTAACATGATTTCGGTGTTTGGTTCGAGACATCCCTGTGCATTGCGTTATATAAGATTGGACGGAATATGCAGGGAAGTATTTGATGATATGCCCACTGAGCCTACGCATGTATGTCCTGAGAATGAAGTATGGTTTAAAAAAATGCAGTTATGCGTTAAAAAACCTAAACGCCCTGCAAGATCCGCATTTTTTTCAAAAGGGAATGGAAGATGAAACGTTGCAATACAATTCAATAGATAATACCAGCAGCGGCGACAGCACACTGAATAGTTTCATTGAAGGTTATAAAACGAAGAACGATTTCAGAAGTTATAAATTAAAGGATAATAATGACTCCAGTTATAACTCCAACAACACGCCTTTGCCGCGAGGACGCATGCCAAATGTTGGAACGTGGATTTTGAAAGCAAGATATCGCTGTGCAAAAGGATATAATTGGAATCTGGAAAAGGAAGCTTGCGTAGAATTATCGTGATAATTATTATGATAACTCTCAAAATACTCCAAGCAAAGCTCTTCTCCATCACACGCTGAGTTACAGGAAGCCGTATTAGGCCCATAATTGTACTTAAATAATAGTAAAATCTATAATATAATAAGACTGTAACAGATCCAATTCTGTACATTGAAGATATTTTGAAAATTTTTATTGGAGGGCACTATATAATCGATACTGAAGCCAAAACTGCAATTTTTTTCATTTTTGTCTGTCTGTCTGTCTGTATCTTGGCCGCGCATCACGCCGAAACTACTGAACGGATTCGAATGAAACTTGGTACGATTTGAGTTTATACTCCGAGGTAGGACATAGGATACTTTTTATCCCGAAATTCAGCACGGTTCCCTTGGGAGAGGGGATGAAAGTTAAAACGTGTATTTAGCTGTAATTCATTAACGCGTTGTTCGATTTTACTCATTCTTTTTTTGTTAGAAAGGTAATACTTAATATATTGTCCCGTAAATATTTCAAGGTCATAGGTTTTTTAGTTCAGAAATGACAGACATTACAACCCTAAGTATTGGGTTCAAATAACTTGGGACCCGGATCTTTGAACGTACGGCTTATTTTAAACTGGTGTGCGTTTAAATTTATGTTTGTTGGTCTGTCTATTTGTTCCAGCTAATCTCCGAAACGGCTGGATCGATTTTAATGGAACTTTCAATGTTATAAGGAGTAACTCAGGCTACATTTAGTTTAGGTACATAAAAGAATTGTGGGATCCGATCCGATCCTATATAAAAACCTATATCCACGCGAACGAAGTTGCGGGGGTCAGCTAGTACAAAAATAAATAAGTCAAGTCGCAAAACATGTAGGTACTGTTTTATTATTTCCCTAAGGCATCAAAACATATTTATACTTACTGTTTTGGTGGCTTAGATTATACAAGGAAATGTTTAAAAATTTCGTGATAAATGTAGGTATATAAAGCGAGAAAATTAGAGTTAGTGATCATTAACAATATAGCATTCACACGTTTGTGTCAGTTGCTTTAATAATAATAATTTGTGCTCAATAATTTTAACGACCGTTTGTTTATTCAAAAATATCTTTATTAGTCAAAAATATTGTTTTTTGTTTGTCCGCGCATCACCCAAGAATCTCTGGAATTATTGGGTACGAATTTTCGCTGGAGAGTTGGAATCTGGACTGAAATCGGCCCAACGGAACCGGATGGTTACTGTTTGAGTACAGCGAGCTGAGTTCGGAAGCTACCAAGTCGCAGAAACGGAAGACAAAATGATGAGACTAATGGCGATAATAATAGTACTAATAACCATCGGGGCTGTCGACGGCATAATTCAAGATCTCAACATTCAAGCGAGATATGTCTGTGCAGACGGTTATTTATGGATTTCCAGTAATCTTTTATATGGAATATGCATACCTGTATCTACACCTAAACCCAAGCCTAAGCCCGTATGTCATGAGAATGAAATATGGTTTAGGTTGATGCAGGTATGCGTACCTAAACGACCTGTGAGATCCGCATTTTTTCAAAAGGGAATGGAAGATGAAACGTTGCAATACAATTCAATAGATAACACCAAGAGTGGCGACAGCAGATTGAATAGTTTAATTGAAGGTTATAAAACGAAGAACGATTTCAGAAGTTATAACTTAAAGGACAATAATGACTCCAGTAACTCCAACAACACGCCTTTGCCACGTGGACGCATGCCAAATGTTGGAACGTGGATTTTAAAAGCAAGATATCGCTGTGCAAAAGGATATATTTGGAATCTGGAAAAGGAAGCTTGCGTAGAATTATCGCGATAATTATTATGATAACTCTCAAAATACTCCAAGCAAAGCTCTTCTCCATCGCACGCTGAGTTACAGGAAGCCGTATTAGGCCCATAATTGTACTTAAATAATAGTAAAATACAAAAATAAATAAGTCAAGTCGCAAAACATGTAGGTACTGTTTTATTATTTCCCTAAGGCATCAAAACATATTTATACTTACTGTTTTGGTGGCTTTGATTATACAAGGAAATGTTTAAATTTAATTTCGTGATAAATATAGGTATATAAAGCGAGAAAATTAGATTTAGTGATCATTAACAATATAGCATTCACACGTTTGTGTCAGTTGCTTTAATAATAATAATTTGTGCTCAATAATTATAACGACCGTTTGTTTATTTAAAAATATCTTTATTAGTCAAAAATATTGCTTTTTGTTTGTCCGCGCATCACCCAAGAATCTCTGGAACGATTGGGTACGAATTTTCGCTGGAGAGTTGGAATCTGGACTGAAATCGGCCCAACGGAACCGGTGGTTACTGTTTGAGTACAGCGAGCCGAGTTTGGAAGCTACGAAGTTGCAAAAACGGAAGTCAAAATGATGAGACTAATGGTGATAATAATAGTACTAATAACTATCGGTGCTGTTAACGGCAAAATTCAACGTTTCTATATTCAAGCCCAAATTCATGGGAGATATCCCTGTGCATACGGTTATTCATGGAATCCTTTAAATGAAGACTGCAAACCTAAAACCGAGCCTATGCATGTATGTCCTGAGAGTAAATTATGGTATAGAATGATGCAGGTATGCGTAGGGTAGAGCGGGGCTAGTTGAGCAATTTTTCACTATATCGGTCATAGCTCCTCAACTATAAGTCCAAATTGCTTGTTATGCATATTTATGGGTAAATAATTTATCCCTTTCCCAAAAGTGACCCTAAAACTTTATTTCTAACATTTCGAGTTTAAGAGCTAAAGCTGTTTAAGTGAAGAAAGTCAGAGGTGCTCAACGTACCCCATAGGTGAGGTAAGTTGAGCAGTTAGAAATCATAGGCAAACCATGGCTGTTTATTAGACATTTATTAGTCATGGCATGTTTACTAGACATGAAATAAAATTTATATTTGACAGTCAACTTTTTATTTATACTCTTTTAGTGACATGACAGTGAAATTAAAGTTCTTTTATTTTAATAATTAAACGTAAAAAAAAGAATCGACAAAAACTCAACACATATTTTTCCTTCATTAACAGCATTTGCGCATCATTTAACTGTTGAGTGGTGTAAGAACCTCTAAAAGTTTTTCTTTTATAACGCATCCTAAAATTAAATAAAATAAATATATTAAGTACTTTTCTTCTAAATCATAGAGTCAAATTCAAAGTAATCAACTATTGCTCAACTAACCCCAACCTAAAAATTTGAAACAAAAGTGAAGTTGTCAAAAAACTATTAAATTATATTCCAATAACTTTATAGAAACCAAAAGTATACTAAATTTACGAAAATTTAACACTTACCTGATTGAAAACGGATAATATTTGACTCGTACAGAAGAAATATTCCTATAAACTATTTTTTTACTTTTTGGTCGCAAAATAATCAAAGTGTACATGTACTTCACTCGAATGACAGGTCGTCACGAGCGGTCGCGCGATGACTTCCCCTCTCGCGACTGCTCCTTTCCATAATTTGATGTTTTAGTGTGCGGTGTTTAGTTTCTGAGATATTTCGACTGCCCAACTTGCCCCTATGCTCAAGTAGCCCCGCTCTACCTACCTAAACGACCTGCAAGATCCGCATTTTTTCAAAAGGGAATGGAAGATGAAACGTTGCAATACAATTCAATAGATAATACCAGGAGCGGCGACAGCACACTGAATAGTTTAATTGAAGGTTATAAAACGAAGAACGATTTCAGAAGTTATAACTTAAAGGACAATAATGACTCCAGTAACTCCAACAACACGCCTTTGCCGCGTGGACGCATGCCAAATGTTGGAACGTGGATTTTAAAAACAAGAGATCGCTGCGCAAAAGGATTTATTTGGAATCTTGAAAAGGAAGCTTGCGTAGAATCATCGTGATCATTATTAGGATAATTTTCAAAAAGATATACTTACCTAATCCTTTGTAACTTGTATTTAATACCAACCAACATTTTTACGTTAAATTCGGTAATAAATTATACACATTTAAAATTTAAGGTATTCTTTTACTTAGTTTTTACAGTATTTTTGTGAGTAAAAACTTATTAAAACGATATATGTAGTAACTAATTATATTGATATTACAATTATTTATCACTTCGAACCCTGCGTGAAATAAATTATCCTCTGTATTTTTTAACAACAATATGTATTGAAGCGCGCTTGCCTATAAGATGCAATTCACTCTTGATTTAAAGTTTAAGTGAATCTTAGTGGTGCGTATAAGGAACGAGGAGGCAAAGTGTGCGTCCGTAATAATCCCACACGATGTAATCCCATGCACGATGCCCTGTGGCGGTAAGTGTAATGCCTGATCCAGACTCCATGAGGCTACACGAGGCAACGCGAGTGTGAGAGTGAGGACTCGTGTCCCCTCGTGTCCCTCGCTTCGCTCCATATACAAAGTGGAGCGACAGCGAGGCGAGGCGATGCGAGGCGATGTTTTTTGAGCGCAAGTCGAAGGACGAGGATTGAGAGTTTGAATGGCACTCGTGCAACCTCCACTCGCCAAGACTCGTGCCGAGAGCCTCTAGGAGGCGCCTCGCGAAAGTCTGGATATGGCATATGAAGAAGTAGAGCCTCTTTTCGGCCTCTTTTCCATCTCCTCCACCTTGGACTGCATCGTCACTTATTATCAGGTGAGATTGCATTCAAGAGCTAACTTGTAGTGTAATTTAATAAAAGTAGAAGAATATTTATTTACCTTGCAGCCCTCGCACGTGAACGCGCCGAAGTGGAACCCGGCCGCCGGCTCCCCGCATACTTTGCACTTTTGATTCATCTGAAACAAATAACGACAAGTTAAGTTACTAGCGACCCGTCCCTGCTTCGCACGGGTAGTAATTATCCGCTTCTTCTACTACTACTACTTTGCAGCACTCCAAAACTTTATAGTATACTATTGATCGAATCACAATGATTTTAGAGTAAAATGGACCTAAAATGGCTTGTATTAAGGTTTGAGTTCGCCAATACATTCAGCATTCGAAAACAGTCAGCAACCCAAGCAGAAATGTAGTAAGTAAAATAAATATTCGAACTTTGAATTACGACTTTAAAATAAGAGTCTTTGGGTTCATTTTGCTCTGAAGTCATTATGTGTCGATACTCGAATTTCGATCATCATTGCCACTATGTAAATGGGATTTACTTTGACGTTAGTGT
Source organism: Melanargia galathea (assembly GCA_920104075.1). Classification (NCBI taxonomy): domain Eukaryota; kingdom Metazoa; phylum Arthropoda; class Insecta; order Lepidoptera; family Nymphalidae; genus Melanargia; species Melanargia galathea. Next base: position 20,162,419 of record OV049872.1, on the reverse strand, counting down.
TTCGATACTCGAATTGTAACAACGTTGTTGAGGTGTGCAAAGTCGTACTAAGTATTCTCTTTTATGCCGATTCGAATTTTGAAAAATAGATAGTGATATAAGTAAATCCGTCTCTTTTTTATCATTAACGAGCACCTAGGATGGTTTATATTAAAAAAAAGCTTACCAATGCGAAAAAAAATGCAAAAATAATAATAATTAAAAATCACTTGAAACGAGTTTAAATACGAGTATGTAGGTACAATGTAGCGATATCTCGGCGAGCAAATTGTTTCTCTTATCGTCGTTTGTGTAATATTGGATCCGTCTCAAACCCAATTCGCCGTTAATACGCCGTGACGCGCTATTTTCCGAGCGCTCATTTACCAGTTAATTTTACCCGACCACGGAAGGGTTATGAGTTTGGTTGTAAATGTGTGTTTGTTTATGTGACATGCACTTTCATTGGTTCCCTTAGAATTTTCAGATTACTTACTTACATACGATTTTGAGACATGTTCATTAAATAAGGCCTCATAAAAAAAGCTCTCCTCATATAGAAAGAGGAGGCGCTGTAGAAGAGATTAATAGGTAGCGAATATGAGTGCAATGCTACTGAGGGGCACTTAATTCAAAGAACCGAAAAATGTTGAGGTCCCAAGGTGCTGGAATGGTGACCTCGCACCGGAAGACGCAGTATTGGCAGATTCCCACTAGCTGGACTCATTAGATGACTCCTATACATGGCGAGTGGAAGTCTCTCCGAGAGACTAAAACGTTGAGGTCCAAAGGTGTTGGAATGGCGACATCGCACCGAACGATGCAGTATTGGAAAATTCACACTAGCTGGACCGACCACATCAGATGACTCCTCTACATGGCGTGTGGAAGTCTCTCCGAGGGACTAAAACGTTGAGGTCCCAAGGTGCTGGAATGGCGACCTTGCACCGAACGACGCAGTATTGGAAAATTCCCACTAGCTGGCCCGACCACATCAGATGACTCCTCTACATGGCGTGTGGAGGTCTCTCCGAGGGACTAAAACGTTGAGGTCCCAAGGTGCTGGAATGGCGACCTTGCACCGAACGACGCAGTATTGGAAAATTCCCACTAGCTGGCCCGACCACATCAGATGACTCCTCTACATGGCGTGTGGAGGTCTCTCCGAGGGACTAAAACGTTGAGGTCCCAAGGTGCTGGAATGGCGACCTTGCACCGAACGACGCAGTATTGGAAAATTACCACTAGCTGGCCCGACCACATCAGATGACTCCTCTACATGGCGTGTGGAGGTCTCTCCGAGGGACTAAAACGTTGAGGTCCCAAGGTGCTGGAATGGCGACCTTGCACCGAACGACGCAGTATTGGAAAATTACCACTAGCTGGCCCGACCATATCAGATGACTCCTCTACATGGCGTGTGGAGGTCTCTCCGAGGGACTAAAACGTTGAGGTCCCAAGGTGCTGGAATGGCGACCTTGCACCGAACGACACAGTATTGGAAGATTCCCACTAGCTGGCCCGACCACATCAGATGACTCCTCCACATGGCGTGTGGAAGTCTCTCCAAGGGACTTTTGTCCAGCCGTGGACATCCATTGGTTTTGACGACGAGGTTCTTGTATGCACAAACCGTATCTCCACAAGTTAATTTTAAGGATCGTGGTGCATGTTATTGGTTGTGAGTTGTAATGAAATCTCGTTGCTGTTATAATTGGAAATGTTCTTATGAGATCGATATAACTCTCGTACCTAATACCTTTACTTGCCTGTTTTTTCATTACCAATTTGACTTTGTAACTCCTAGAATATAGACCGTGCTATTTTACAAAGTATAAAAAGTATCCTAAATGATTTTTAATATTTATTAAATATATACCTAACGGGTGTAAGGAGACCGCTCTTGGTAACGAAGACATGGTTATAATCACAGAGCAGGTTATAATAGCCATGACAAGATACCACAAAAAAAAACGTAAAATAAAAATTTAAAATATTTCCTGTATTTTTAAAAGTTCGCAGTGTAAAGCAATCAGTTGACGCTAGAGTCGAAGGAAAGCTTTGAAAAATACTAAATATTGAAACATTATAATACTACAATTAAGAAACAAATGTTATTGGTATTGGATTGTGTTTTGGAAGTATAATAATAGCGCTAAGTTTTCCATATCGGTCCCTTTATACCCTGTACTTAATAAGTTTTAAGTATTCTATTTTAAATTAAAAAGTCTAATACGAATACGAAGTGTTACAAATTACAATATATATCATAACGTAAGTCTCTTACATATAAATAACTGTGGCCATTTGTATAAACCACATCGGTTATTAAATTACAGGATAACTTAGTATTAAGTGTCATTAAAAATTACGAACAAACTCTCAAAGCATCAGGGCAGTATTTAATGTGATATTGTTATTACATACTTATTACTTTATGTAATAATTTAATTTAATAAATTGTTATAACTTTATAGCCTGGTAAGTTGCGTGTAATGAGCTTCTGAATTTAGAATGATAATCTTGATAAATTAAAGTGTAACTAAACATTATTATCATTCGCTATAACAATGTACCTAATAAGTACAAAAATATATCTACATAGGTATATTTTTAAGGTATCTTTCTTTTACTTTTTATAAGTTAAGTAAAAGAAAGTTATATAAATGGTATGGCTTTGTAAACAAAGATTACGATTTGATTCATAAAGAAAAATCTTCTTTTTGGCATTATTTCAAAAATCGTTCTGAAGTCTTTATTCGTGGGTGGACTAAAAAGCCGAAGGTGATTTACAGTATTTAACCCCCGACGCAAAAACGACGAGGTATTAATTGAGTTATTGAGTTGAAAAAAAAAATTAAGTAAAGAATGACCTTTATCAATGATGCATGTTGCTTTCTTAATAGCGCTTTGTATCAAGAGAAGGTATTAAAACGGCAAGAACATTTTCCGACTCCATCCCGGGCTTTTAGAAATTCCACAGGATTCAGTATACGATTACACATGTTACTTACTTTGTAGCCGGTAAAGCCACAGATAAACCATGCGAACGACCGAGAGTTTCGCAGAACAAAACCTATCACAGTTAACTCGACAAACCTACAAACTCATCCTTTATCTTAACCCGTACAACCATCAGATCGTACGGACGACCCTTTATTGAAAACCCCCCACGCGATTCACATCCTTATTACCAGAGGGTTATGAACGCTAATCGAGTGTATGATTTAGTAATTTAGCAAATATAAAGTTGATAGTTATAGCGCTGTAGTGCTGGAAACAATGGATTGTCCAGTCTATATTGTTATGTATGAGCGCTGACATCGCTGATGTAAGGGTAAAGCGGAACAGGTGCGCTGCGACGTTCCCGCGTCCTAAACGCGTATTTTCAAACAACATTTATTATTTTACGTGGGGATTTCGTGGGAACGAAATGTACCGCTAAAATTTAGATTCAGGAAGATGCTGAACAAAACTACTAAGTAACACAATATGAGTATGAGATAAATTTCTTAGCAGTATAGAGCTAAGAAACGTAAGGCTTTAATTATTTGGACACTTCTTTATTCCTTTTATTGATTTTTTTGCTCTGAATTTTAATTTGCACGGTTAATTTTTTTTTAAATAGAGCACAATTATTTTTTTCTGTCATTCTACTCTGTTTATTTCATATTTATTAATTTATCTATGAAAAACGTACAAAATAGTGTAAATAAAAAAAAACCTAATATCATAAATGCAAAAGTGTATTTGTTTGGTTGTAGATTTGTTGGTTTGTCCAACAACACCAAAATAGAGCTACGGATCAATGTGATTGGCTTGGTCAGACACAGACAGACTTAATGACTTAGGATACTTTTTATGACGATGCCGGTAAATTGAAAGATCCCGAAGGAAATTTTTGAAAATCTAACTCCACGCGGACGAAGTCCAAGGCTTCATCTAGTAATTGTTTATTGTAAAAATATTTTAAATTAAAATAAATATCTGGAATTGTCATGAAAAAAAAAACGGCAATCGGATAAAAAATCCCCGTGCTGTTGGTAAATACGCGTCCCGCGCGGACGCATCAAGTAAATCACCCAGCACGGGGTCGTCCGCGCTTATCGCCCCGCTCATCACGCCGCCCGCTCTAAATTAGATCGAACACGATCCCCGTACAGCCTCCTAACTACCACTCCACAAACACAACCCTATTACAATAGGCATAAAGTCTAAAATAATAGTTGATCAATATTATTGAACTCCACGAAAATAACCCTATTACAATTGTAATAAGGTCTAAAATAGCAGGGGATGAATATTATTGAAGTAATTCAGTGCATTGTACGAGTTGGTAAGTTGGTAACGCACGATGTCCCAATGATTTGTCGGTTTTATGATATGAGATATCGCCTGCTGTATTTTAATATTTTGAACGGCTCGTTATGTTTCGTGCGATATGTGGTAGCGATGTATGTATGTACGTACATTTTGTTCGCTGTAGGTAAGGTTAGCTTCACCTTCACTATTACAGCCCTTTGATGTTCCACTGCTTGGCAGTTGGCACATGCCTCCTGTCATAGGAGAGAAGGATTTAGAGCTTAGGCCCGCCACGCTGCTCCAATGCGGGTTGGCGGGCTTTAACGACTACTTTCACACGTTAGTGATAATAACCGGGACCGATAGCTTAACGTGCTCTCCGAGGCACGGGGGTGACACACACAGCCAACTACCAACTCCGGGCTGGCACTGAGAATTTCTTGACAGAAACAAGAAGCAAATTGACGATAAACGTAAATGTGCAGCTAACTTTACATATAAACTATATCTTTCTTCGTCTTCGTCATCGTCAACCGATAGACGTCCACTGCTGGACTTAGGTCTCTTCTTCCTTCCTCTCACCGCGGTCTTGCACCGCTTGTATCCAGTGTCCCTGCGTCTTGTCTTATGTCGTCGATACCCGTAGTGGAGAGCCTATACCAACACTGTAATTTTCAAAGCTAAGTCTCCATTTCAGCATTTTGGGAGCCTAACATAATATATTATACTGTCATTGCCATTTCAACTTGCATCCCGTTGAGTTATGTTGATGATTATGGTTCTTTTAAGCTCTCTATATCTTTACACGTTCATAATATCTAACGTATAGTTTGTACAGGGCAGTAGGCGATACCTATTTAGCATTCTCGGCCTGTCATCTGTGACGTTTCCACGGTATTAATTTAAAAACCTTCACACCTTTATCAATTTAACCGGAAAAAAAATCTCTCCACACCTTAATAAATTACAAAACAACGCTTTCAATCCGCCCGTCAAGCAAATATTAAGTAATTAATATGGTAATTGCATGTCTAGATTCCATCCGAGATAAATTATGACCGGGCCCTTGCGGTTCTTTTTGGGCAAAAATCGAGACATGTCATAAGTTTTTGGTTCATACGCCCGACTGCCCCTCAACACGGTTGCCAATCAATTATGCGCTTTAACGAAAACATATACAGTCGATAACGGGTTGGTGGGGTTAATAAAAAATGGGATGCGTAAGTTCAAAATATGTGAGCGCAACTGACAAATTAATTAAGTGGTACTCGAAGGGAATCGATCTGCTGTATCGCGTCACATGCTCGAATACATCGGAATACGGAGCGCTGGCGCGGGTTCGCATCGCGTATGATAAAATATGATACAAGGGCGTTGACCGCGATTTTTCGGGGTTGCGATAAATTCTTTAATTAAAGCGGATCATAATTTATGCGAATTTTTGTTTTTTTTTTTTTTGAAAAATTTCACTCGATAAAAAATTGATACGGGATGAATGTTTTGCGTTTTAAGTCTTGTATAGGACAAGACTTAACTGATTTATTGTAATAGTTTCCGGTGACGCTTGTCACCCTAGCTGAAATTTAGTCAAGAAATAAAGTCCTTTTTAAATACGGTATTGGAAATGTAGATAGAAAAATGTACTTAATAGTTTAAAAAGAATCTTTAATTAAGAAGATATCTGCCGTACTAACACTTTGTTTAAATTATGTCTAAAGAATAATGAATTAGCCATCATAATCTCTATCATTTACCTGTCCTAATAAAGTGTTAACTGACTTCCAAGGGTGAACTTTTTTCTACGGCTTAGTAAGCATGATACTCTGAATGCCAGTAAGCCTATCATGCAGCAGTTCTAATAAGATACCGTATCATATAAGCGTTCGATTAGATAACTTTCAGTTTCCAATTAAGTATATAACAATTTAGAAGAGCGCAAGATGAGTACCACAGATCGCAAAAATTACCGATGAACGGGGCACTGTCTTATTTGGGCTTTATGTAGTTACAGTTGTCTGGACACAAAACGTGTTATTTGAGAGATAGAGCTCTAATTAATATGAACAAGTCTAGTCTGCAGCAGTTCTAATAAGACACCTTTCTCATAGTCATAAGTCATGCGGATAACTTTCATTTTCCAATTAAATAACAATTTAGAGGAGCGCAAGATGAGTGCGGCGCCATTACAGATGTAGTTACAGTTGTGCGGACAAATCAAAGCGTGTGCTCTGATGGGTGATGCGGCCGGGCGACGGGCGACGGGCGACGCGGACGGGCGTGTGAAGCGGGCCGGCCTGTCATTTGCGATCGCCGTTATGAGAGTACCCCGACCTCCGTGGGAATGTGGGGCTCTATGGGAGCAAAGGGCTCTTACCGGGAACAACCTTGCTCGCTATTTTCGCATAACACTCGGCAGGAATCAGCGTAGTTAGAAGCATGGGACGAAAAGCCAATAAACGTTAGCGTCCTAAGGTGCTCGAAGAATTCAGTAGTAGGGGAGCCCAAGAGGGGATTTTGATTATTCATTAAGATTAAAATAAGGGAGAATATCTTGTATCCTGCTGAGTAACCTCTACCATATACATATAAGCTCTTATTATAGGGCCTCGCGAAAAAAAGGTCAGAAATATTAAAGCACTTCAGATTATGGTATGGTGGGTTAATTACGAGTTAAAAAAAGTATATTTAGAAAATCAAACTATTTGAACGTAACGTACGAGAGTGGGAGGGTAACTCTCCCACTATGAGTGTTAGTGCTCCACTAAAGCTGAAAAAAATGAGAGCCTAGTGGTTAGGACGACCGACTTCTAATCGGAGGTCGTGGGTTCGATCCCGGGCACGCACCTCTAACTTTTCGGAGATATGTGCGTTTTAAGTATTTAAATATCACTTGCTTTGACGGTGAAGGAAAACATCGTGAGGAAACCTGCATGCCTGAGAGTTCTCCATAACGTTCTCAAAGGTGTGTGAAGTCTGCCAATCCGCTTGGCCAGCGTGGTAGACTTTGGCCAAGCGGATTGGCAGAATCACTCTCACTCACCCTTCTCACTCTGAGAGGAGACCCGTGCTCTGTAGTGAGCCGGTAATGGGTTGATCATGATGATGATGATGATGATGATGCAAAATTACCAACAAAATATTATAATCTGCCGATTTCCACGAGCCAAAGTAATAAAAATCGTCTATAAAGATGAGAGTGTGCAGCTAGAAAGGGGAAACATTATATAACTTTTTACTCTTCCTATCAACTAATCTATAAAATCTAATAAATCCCAACGACACTCGAATAAATCCACATTTAGCATCATGGGCTCCCCTACCATAGCATAATTCTTGGGCATCTTGTAACCCCAAGTTACACGATAACGTTGCACTATTTTTGAAATATTTCTGTATGTAAAAAAACATGGTAATTTATTATCTTTTTCTGTTTTATTTTAGATTCTACACTATAGGAAAATAATTCATTCTAGGTTATGATCTTATTGGAATTGTTTCTTATTGGTTTTGTAAATTAAATTTACCTATTATTTATATTTGGCTAATAAGAAAGAGAAAAAAAATTGTTGAGAGGAAACAAATTGATTCTTCAAAATATGATACCTAATTAAAATTCGAAACACTGACAGGCTCCCCAGTCGGTCTGCGTAGCAAAAAATCTACTTTACTTACAAGTAACTTGTTACCCACTAGGGAACCTAAAAATATTTTAGGTAGGTTACCTACATACTATTTTGCTTAAAATATTAACATACTTGCACTTGCAGTTGAGAGATTCATTTTTACTGTAATAATTACGGTCCAACTCAATTGGAAATAAACAAGATATAATTTACGAAAAATTAAATCAACTTCAAAATACCGAATTAAAGAATTATCCATATCGTGAAAACTACTGAACTAATTTTGATGAAACTTGCACTGTCCCCTAATTTGAAATAAATGTAAGCCAATAAATGAATGGTCAGAATCCGATTCATAGTTTCGGAGGAATACGTGGACATACACGTACTATATATTTGTTTAATACATAGTAGGTACACCTGTAAAATTTTGTATATTTCTTTGGAAGCCCTACTAGACTATCCTATATATATTTTGCAGTTCCAATAATATTGCATATAATACCTAAATGTGTCGAATTAACAACCTCGTGTTTTTTAAGTCGTTTAAAAAAATCCTTGAGCAAAAAAAAAAAAAAAAAACTAGAGCGCCAGAAATGTCGACTCCCAATACGGTAGTTGCACCACCAGAGGCGATTGTTATTCGGCGGGCAAGTGGGCCGCTCTTCCACAATTACAGGTTTCATTTCCATTGTTGCACTGCTTGACATTTCGCCGGCGTAAGGGCAGGGCATGCGAAACTTGATTTGAAAAATCTAAATTCTAGGGCACAAGTATTTACAAATGCCCGTACGCGTGCTTCGATTAATAAAGGAAGACGCCTTTTGCTTAGAATACCAACGGTTTTAATTAGGCTCCGGTATGTCCCACTTGCACTGAAGTGAACTGTTTTAGTACATGACGTGTAGGTAGAACTAAGTAGGTAGCTATGTCATGAGCATTCGTATATACTAGCAGGCCTGTGTCACTCCGCGTGTAGGTATTAAAAACATACCTACAGGCGGCGGCCGTTGCGCTAAGGCCAATCTAGTAGGCTGTCACAAGCGAAGAAAGACGCACGCGCGCGCGCTATTTGTTCGACCACGTTCAACTTTCTCGATAGTTGCAAGATGGACACAAAACGAAAAAAAGCAAAAAGATACTGTGCAGTATTTAATTGTTTAAATACGGATCGTGATCGAAATTTAACTTTTTTTTGGTTGCCTAAAGACGCTGACAGGTAAAATCTACTTTGATTGGATTACAATGTTCCTATTTGAAATGAAATTAATTCAAACTACACTCCCTTTCTCCCCTTGTTGAACAAAGTACTATTCCGATACCCTAAAAGTATTTAAAAGTACAATAAAAAGACATTTTAGTCGTTTCATTCGAGTTGCATTTCATTTGTCGTATTCATTTACGAATTTAGACTAAGAGCCCAACGCAAAATATTTACAGTGATACTATAGGTGATACCTATGGAATTCTTTTGAATGGAAGTCATTCCTATTCACCTCATTCTCATCCCTATTAACCCCTCTTTCATCCCTATTCAGTCACTGAGCCGTCCCCATTCACCCCAAAAACAACAGATTTTCAGTATCTTTCTAATTTATCAAAATATATTAAAATTAACCAACAAATGAGACTTAGCTTTTATGCATATGATAGTTCAAACACAAAATAACGTATTCCATTCACAATTGTCCTTTTTTTCTACAAAATAAATTTTAGAGAGTAAAGTTTTTAAGCTGTAACAAACCGGTATCCTGACATGATATTTTCAAATGTCGTTTTTCACAATTTGTAGCTAATGTGACGGCGACACTGAACTAGTGTCGCCGTAAGCCCTTCTAATCCTCTACTATCATGCTACCAAAAATGGTATAAATTGTAACGAGCTTTGTAATTTATTTTAGTGTCGAAAAACTTTCCTGGTTTTTTCCCTATTCACCCCTGCATCCCTATTCACCCCGTTTTACGGTAGTTTCTCGAAGTAAACAACCCTAGAGTCCGCGGATCATTCAAACGTATAACCACGTATAACCTATTATGAACCGTAAACCAGTGAATTAAGGCCCATACTCCCTCAAAAAAAAAATTTGTAGGTACGTAAATGAACACGTGCTCGACTGGAACGCAAGCTAAATTAAATCATATTGTTTATCAAATTCAGTACATATTTCTTTAAAAACCATTGCGAAGTAAGGCTTCTGTACCTTTAGGTACTAGTTATTATTCTGTGATACTAGCTTATAGACATTTTTGCAACAGCTACTACTTGGTTCAGGTCAAGTCAAGATTAGTGGCACACGTAAGGTACAAGCTATCTTTGTGTCGAACCTTCTCAAAATCGGTTCAGCGATAGAGCCATGTGGACCTTTTTCTACACCAAAATACATTTCTCCCCAAACTTCGTTTAAACCTTATGCATTTGGGTTGTTGTTTTTAAAACTTTTAAAAGCCCACTGTGACATAGAGATACGTTGACTCACATTGGCTTTATCAATAGCGAACTATCAAAAATAATATGTTCACAATCGTGGATGACAACTAATTCATCACGGACACTTTTTGATCGACGATATATATGGTAAATTATTATTGATCGAACATGTGGACGTATCGATATAATGAATAGTAAGAAACAGAACAATCTTACGACACCGACATGCAGGTAGACTTCAACAAAAATCCAAATGAGCCGAATCGTATCGCATTATAAAGTCAATAAGATAACGAGGACAAAAAGAAAAATATGGGGCTAAAGAAAAGGCGTTCAGCGCAAAACGACGTGTCACGGGGTTCTCACCGCCGCGCCGCGGTCTTCAAGTGAGCGCGACCAATTTGTAATGGCGGGAAAAGAATAACCACAGATAATAAATGTATTTGTTATCTGTTCTTTTTGATGTGACATCTTTTTGTAGGAATTACGTGAGAGGACTGGATTACGTACACCTACTTAGAGAACGTTGAAAACAGCGATGCCGGGCGCATCTTTTGCAGGTGCGTCGGTGTTGCCACTTGCCCAATAAACGCGAATTACCCCGGATTTAGGGTGTTGAACCCGTGTTGAAACTATATAGGTATTTAAGTGATGCTCCATGTCTTTGGTTGAAAACATTACCAACTTCATTTGCAGCCCAAGTATAATAGAAGCAATGCTACAGACAATTATAGATTGCTCTGTTGCGACGTGACTGAAGGACAAACCAACAAACATACTTACACGCTTTTGCATATTTATAATATTAGTAATGATATTGGAAGGGATAACAACGAGTACACATAAATATAACACATAACGTAGGTACTGCTAGGTAGGTAGGTATCCGTTACATTTATGTTATATCTGTATCATATTTTGCTGTGAAAAGATTTTATAGTGAAACTTAATGATAACATCAGGGCCCAAGATCTGGAATGTTTTACGATCATCTGTGTAGAGGATGCGATTAAACATTAAAAGCAGGCCGATCGGAATATAATAATACATCATAAAATCTGTAATGCCGCCTTTGCGGAGCGCCGCGATCTCTTGATTTCGTTTTGATAGGCGATAATTTGTTATGCTCTCATGGCTACATACTCGGATGCTGAGCCGGTGCATACTGTAGATAATAATGTCTTAAGACAGAATAAAAAAATACATGAATTAAATCGTTTGAATTGATTTTATTTCATTGATTGAATTATCATTGATTGGTTATTATATTTTACTAGTCATAGCGGCTACAACACAATTAGTACGACACATCTCTTTCGCGGCTTTTGCAATGTCGAGAAAAGGAATTCGCACTGACTGTGTTTGGGTTGTAATGTTAGGTTGCTGCCGTGATAGAGACTGAGTTGTGAAAGAAAATCATCAATGAAGGACTTTATGGTACTTGGTAGTAGTTTGTACACTTTATAAAAAGTTACATATATTCCACTTTTACTCTCTAAGTGTGAAACTTATGCAAAGATCCCTAAATATCTAGGGATACAAAAATCGGTACTATAAATAAATTCAACTGATTGAATTTGAAACATTTGAGAGGTTGAGCAATTAAAGCTCAAATAAAAACAAAGTATCCGTTCGAAATCATGCCACCGCAGGTGTGCGCCGTCACTTAAACGATTCGTAAGAGTTTTTGCTCAAAAAAAGTGAAGGCTTTTGACGAGATAATAAATGAGCTTTTATCGTGATTGTCTGTTTGTTTTTGGCGCGGTGGTACGTTTCAAATTATGCAAATAATATTATTATATTTTGTAATGCGATACAAATGGATGTATCTTAATTTATTTGAGTTAGTTCAAGCTCTAGTCTCAAAAATGTTTTAATTTTATCTCTGTTCGTGGAGTATCAATAGGGTATTTGACTAATTTTTGGAAATTGTTTTAAATTATTCTTTATTACTTATTAAAACACACTACATTGATATTTTTCGGAATATCTAAAGTATTAAGAATTATATCAATGATAAAGTTTAAGTTTTGAAAACCACGCCAAAAACGACATTTCTGATCACATGATACGCGTGACGTCACGAATCGGTATGAAAGTCACTTCTCTCGCTCGCTCCTTATCGGAACTCGGTGCGTGCGACAGAGACGCTACGCAAGGTGAATGCTATATCGTAATGTTGTAAATTGTTATACCTACTCATTTTAATATCAATCATATTCTTTCAATTTTAAAGTTTAGTTTCCGTTGACTTGATAAACTTCAATTATAACAACCAAGTCAAATGCAAATCAAGTGACGTCACAATTAATCCCAGAGCGTTCTGGTTACCGATAAAATTTCAAAAATTATTATGTTTTATTTCGTGCAAAATATCGCGTAAAATTACATAGTTTAGTTTGATTGAGTGAAATATGTCTTTTTACACGCTTTATATTAGCTTCACCTGTATGTATGTTTGTAACCGACTTCTTTGAACGCGATTTTGACCCACTTTAAACGGTCAGATTTCATTCAAACTTTGTAGATTTATCGAGGACCGATGACAATACACTAATTTGATAAGATTATTTCATTATTCAATTTGGAAAATAAGATTTTGTGTTCATTTATCAAAAGTCGTCGGTAAGGAAAAACAATAAACATTCAAAATCGCACGGTAACTAACTGTAACGAGGGTAAACAGAATAGATGTCACACACAACTAAAATCTAAGCACAAAACGCACGAATGCGAAGATAAAACAATATTAAAACAAAATAATAATATTATTAATTAGTACTTATTTACTTTAATCATATTGTACGATTTACAATAAAAAAGAAATAAAATAATTTATTAATAATTAATATCTGTTGTATTTTAAGTGACATGATTTTTTTTGTGTTTTATAAATAAACCAAACTAAAAAGGAAAATAAATAATAGTTTAAAAAAACTAAATAACACGCTTTTTATAGAAAACCAAACTAAAAAATAGAAAATAAATTTTAATAAATATAAATTAATAATAGTGTGCATATGAAAAAATGTATTTTATTTAAAAAAAGCGTGGGGTGCATGGGTGTATAGAGGATTATCATTTCGATAATATCTTAAAAGCATCCCACGCTTTTTTAAAATAAAATACATTTTTTTCATATGCACACTATTATTAATTTATATTTATTAAAATTTATTTTCTATTTTTTAGTTTGGTTTTCTATAAAAAGCGTGTTATTTAGTTTGTTTAAACTATTATTTATTTAGGCTATTATCTGATAAGATGACCACAATCAATAGTATATTTTCAATGTTGTCAAATACCCTATTGTTAAGGTTATTACATTATTTTTTGACTATTTCAAAGATAAGGTTGTGTAGCCGTTATAACTGTAGCAGTTTGTTTATAAGTATGTACGTAGGTGCATAGACATTGTAATAAATTAAGCTGTAATAGTTTTCAGTAAGATTTACAACAAGATAAAGAATTCCCTACTTGTGGGAGTCCCTACAAGAGACCTCCTATGTCCTACTGGACATAGGTCTCTTGTAGGGACTCCCACACGCCGCGGTCTTGTGCCGCTTGTATGCAGCGGCACCCTGCGACAGTTAACACAAATAGATGGTATAATTTTGTAATCTATACATATAATAAAATCGTAGAATTGTCGTATCTGTACACTGCAGATTTTTGCAAAATAATAACTGGGGGATGTTAGGGATAAGTAATAGAACGTAAAAAAGCTATTTTTGAAATTTTTGTCTGTTTGTCTATTTGTCTGTCTGTTTATCTGTTTGTCTGTTTATCTGTTTGTCTGTATGTTTGTGCACGCATCACGTAAAAACTACTGAATGGATTGAAATGAAACTCGGCATGATTTAAGTTCATACTATGGAGTAACATATAAAAATGTACATAGCTGTAATTCGTTAACGGGTGGTCCGATTTCATTCATTCTTTTTTTGTTAGAAAGTAGATACTTTAAAGACTACTGGCTAATCTCTGAAAGGCTGGACCGATTTTGATGGGACTTTCACTGGCGGATGTTTACATTTTGATGTACCTAAACATCCGCCAGTGAACTTTTTACAGTTTTTAGCAAGGTATAAGCTCAAAGGAGCTTAGGAAAAACAAAATGATTCACACGGGATTATTAAAATCAATATCCACGCGAACGAAGTCGCGGGTATCCGCTCGTTTTAAATAAGTACGAAAATGATGTACAAAAAATCGTTACCAATTAGTCCAATTACCAATTTTTTTTAAGTAGCGTTTTCACACGATTCTGTGACGTCTGCTAGTGTGCAGATGGTATTATGTAACTCGTATTGATGGCTACACGATGTGAAGGGCGATAAAACACGCGTGACGCGTTTGAACAAATGATGGTACTGTACAGAATAACTGAATAACCGTAATGTTTCATGTCGCTGTTTCAATACTTACGATACTCATATACCCACTAGATACAAGTATAAATTAAAAATTTTAAAAACCCGCAACATTCGCCATTTTGTATCGGCGGCCATCTTGGATTTGCAATAGTGCTATTCTACTAGTCAAGACCTTTCATTTGATACCCATATTGAGGGAGCTGTGAAAAAATATGTAATCCGCCATATTGTGGCGGCGGCCATCTTGAACCGATTTTCATCAAACATAGCTAACAACACTCCCGACTAATTCAACTTTCAAACAAAAACAACAGTATTCAAATCGCTCCACTCGTTTGAGCGCTACGAGGGAACAGACAGACACACACACACACACATATACACAAAGACACGTCAAACTTATAACACCCCGTCGTTTTTGCGTCGGGGGTTAAAAATTAGCTCTCTCGGCTTCTTTTTTTTTTAGAATTTGTACGTTTGCCAAAATTTCCACGAGACTATTATCGCTTTTTACACACACACACACACACACACAAAAACATATAAGAGATTTTTATAGCTTTTTATTTAATTTATCGCTTTTAATACACATTCAAAGAACACATAAGAGACTTTACATAAGCTTTTGGCTAGGTAGAAATGTGCTGCGAAACATTTTCTTCTTCTTCTTCTTCTATCTTTCTTTCTTCTTCTAAATATATAAAAGGAAAAGGTGACTGACTGACTGATCTATCAACGCGCAGCTCAAACCAGTGGATGGATCGAGCTGAAATTTGGCATGCAGATAGCTATTGTGACGTAGGCACCCGCTAAGAAAGGATTTTTGAAAATTCAACCGCTAAGGGTGTTAAACAGGGGATGTAAGTTTGTATGAGATTCACATGAATCCACGCGGATGAAGTCGCGGGCATCAGCTAGTTTCATATATAAACTCCTTCATTCATGATAATCGTTTCAAAGCTAAGCGAATAGTAAATAATTTTATTTCGTGCTAGCTTTTAGCCTCTATGACACATCAAGTCTCTACTAATTGATCGGTTTGGAAAGCAGATTCTATAGAGAAGAATTTGCAAGAAACTCTGTCACCTTAAACCATTCGAATATTGACTCGTGCAACCCACTTCTTCTGGTGTTTTTTTTTTATAGGAATAGCGGGCAACCGAGCAAGCGGGTCACCTGATGTTAAGTGATTACCGCCGCCCATGAACATTAGCAGCACCTGAGGAACCACTAATGCGTTGCCGGCTTTTGAGGAAGGGGACTGGCTCTTCAGCTCGCTGCCGGAACTCGCGGACGCTTTGCGGCAGATTACGGCTGAAGTGTGTTCGGCTAGCCAGGCGGATTCGGGGTAGAATCCTACCACAAAGCATTTTGCAAGTTTTGGTGAGCAAGTTTAACTACAACGGTAACTCTAACTGCCTCGTTGGTCTAGAGGTTAGCATATTCAACTGCAGATCACGAGGTCCGGGGTTTGATTTCCGGGTCGGGCAAATAATTGTTAGGTATTGGGTTTTTCGTACCATCGTTCGTTTTGGGAGTTGGTAGTTGCCGGTGCTTCGCCCCCGTGCCTCGGAGAGCACGTTAAGCAGCCGGTCATGGTTATTATCACTATCATGTGGTAACAGTCGTTAAAGCCCGCCAACCGGCATTGGAGCAGCGTGGCGGGTCCAACTTCTTAATCTCTCCTATGAGAGAGGAGGCCGAGCCCAGCAGTGGGACGTTAAAAGGCTGTAGTGATGGTGGTGGTAACTCTAACCACCTGACGTACCACTGGCGCTTAGTTTGCTGCACCATTTGTCTCTATTACAGCAGAGCAAAATAAATGCAATAGAAGCGTGATAGACCCGTACCATAGCGCCGATTGTAACATAATACGGGTTCGAATAGTCCAGGGCGGGTAATGAGGCGACGTGCGAGGTGCTTCGTGACCTGGCCTCACATCATAAGTGCAGTCTTTAAGAGGAGCCTTTCTCAAGCGCACCCCACAGAAACTAATTTTTTTCTATGAAATGTAGAAACCACCAAATACCAACTCCGGACTGGCACTGAAAATATAGAGAAAAAAATCACACTAATATTATAAAGGCGACAGTTTGTGTGTATGTTTGTTACTCTATAACCCCGCAACAAGTATTTATATACAAATATTTGAGCCCTTTTAACTTTCAACAATAATCGTGATCTATTATAAACATCGGCACGTACATCGAACGCTGAAGGAAAGTGGAGGGGGTAAGCTATTGTATTACGTGCGCGACAGTTCCCATGCGAAGCTATCCCCTCCACGTTTCGTTCAGCGTTCGATGTACGTGCCGTAGATTATACCTAATAATAACTTATCATTGAAAAGAAAAAAAAATAACATTTATAAATAGAAGCATAGCAATTTCTACTTATCTTGATTGAACCCATTTTTTCCAATTACCCAAGAAATACCAAGTGAGTAGCTAAGTAATGTTTATCTTATGTAAAGTAATTAAATAAAATGACCATACATTAATAGCAATTAAGGAATCTTAATCGAACACCTAGAGTCCTGGAGCCTTTAGCGTAAACCATTTGTATGTGCCATGTGTAACTTATCTGCAAAACTTTGCAAAGGTTAAACTATCTATTTAAGTAATTTATACTTTTTATACCAGAGTGCTTAGTCTAAGATCGGAGCACTCGAAAACGAACTCGAAAACTATTGATCGAATCACAAGTGAATTCAGAGCAAAATGAACTCAAATACTCGTATTTTAAAGTCGTAATTCCATAGTTCGAATATGTATTGTACAACATTTCTGCTTGGGGCGCTCGTTGTGTTCGAATGCTGAATGTATTGGCGAACTCAAACCTTAATACAAGCCATTTTAGGTCTATTTTACTCTGATATCGATCAATAGTTTTCGAGTTCGTTTTCGAGTGCTCCGATCTTAGACTAAGCACTCAGTATATTGACTAATATACGCGAGTAATGGTTATTTTCTATTAAGTAATTACGGTATAGGAAGATAATTATTTTTGAACTAGTATTTCTATGGAGTCGCATGGAGTTGTTATACCTACATCTAAAGATTTTTTATAGTTATACATACAGGATATAAGGGGACAACTATCGAAAACTTAGCGCTATTATTATGCTACTTAAACACAATCCAAGACCAATAACCATTTGTCTATACCTACTTGTAGTATTAATGGTTTAGTATTTAATATTTTCCAAACCGGCAGTGTAAAACGTGCAAAATTGGGGGCATTGACCTCGAAAGCGGCGGCCGGTCCACAACTTTAGGTATTTAGGCGTCAGTTGATTGTGCTACATTGCGGACTTACGAACAATATAGAAAAACACGCGAACGAAGTCGCGGGGGTCAGCTAACCCCCGCGACTTCGTTCGCGTGTTTTTTTTTAACTATAAACCTCACGGAGCCCGAGACCTTTCCAACGAATGCAAAACCGTGGAAATCGGTTCGTGCGTTCTGGAGTTATAGCGTCAGGAAGGAAAACCCGACTTATTTTTATATATAGGAAATACTTTAATGTTTTTTTTCGCGTTTCTTTTTGTGGCATTATGTCAGTAATCACCAATACTATTACTTGTCTTCGTTACCGAAACCCAGTCCCCTTACACTTATTTAATCATAGTGTCTAAATTTTAGTCACATAATTTTTCTAACTTCGAAATTTGGCAGAAATTATTTTTCACGCTTCCATAAGTCTAATGCAAAGTGCCCTTTATCAACTCTATGCCTTTGCAATGAATTGCACCCAAACTTACTAAACGCGGCTAAGACAAAGTAGTTGCTATTAGCACAACCAGTTATGATATAAGAGCTTTGTAGGGGACATTTAACTAAACGCCGCGATAAGCATCTCCGGGCCAATTAAATTGTATATTTGTATGCCGACGTTATTATTCAAACCAATTAGTGTTTTGTACGGGTATTTTGTGTAGTATTAAGATCGCATTATCTAGGTTTAAACTTATAATTGTTCACATACAACCCAATACACAATAATATGTTGTTTCGTGTATTGCTTCTTTGGCACAAAAGTTAGCTCGACATAGGTTATCGAGTCACGAAACTCAAGTTCACTGAGATTCACGAAAAGAATGGTGTACATAGGTCAAACAACTGATAGAAGTTAGGGTCCCAATTTGCTCTGTTTTCCGGTGCGGGGTCGCCACGTAGAGCGTTGTAAGACCCCACTAGGTTGACCGACGATCTCAAGCGAGTCGCTGGCAGCCGCTGGATACGACCGGAACCGTGGTTTGTGGGGTTCCTTTCAAGAGACTTACATCTCTCGGTTGAAAAGACGAAGAATTCAATTATATATCTTGCAGAAATGTATATCTAAATAAATTACACAAACATTATTATTCAGTATTTTTAAATAATAATAATAAAATCATTCCCGTAACGCACATGTCTACAAATTGTACAATCTTTACAACAATAAATATATAACAACAATACGTCATTCATTCAAATGTTTGTCATCCGAAAAGGGCTGAAACGTTTGAATCGATAAAGGGATATTATTGATCGATACGAGCGAGTGATTAATTGTGCATAATCGATATAATTCCAGCCCGCCCGGCGCGACGCGTCATGCTGACGCGCGTAAGTTGACAGCGCGTGACAAATTGTTGTGACAAAATATTTCAACAGTTGCATCAATTTATTCGTACCAACCCTCTGCGGTGATGGAATCTCACGTAAATCTACGGGGTGAGAATTTGGGAAGGATCAGAGAGCCAAACTGAAGTTGATAAACCTGGTATCGCATATATCGTATGGATGGGTAACCTGTCAACCGGGTACATTGGTATGGCTAAAATATCTTAGAGAAGAGAAAATCTGTATCTGAAGATTTTGAATATAAATAATGTTTATTTTTTGATCGAATACATAATACACATAATATTTATGTAATACAGTAAAAACGTATTTAACATGTAACTTAACTATTGCATGCTTAACTAATGTGCAGTGCGAATGAAAGGGACCAAAATAAGCTAAATTTTGGTAAAGTGGATACGAAAGAAATCCGAACGATGTTATTCTATCAGAATCCAAACGAATCAGGTAGGAACTGAAGATAAATAAATAAAATCTATCAAGTTAGCAATCGAAAATTAAATATATATATCTTTTTCTTTTCATCTTAAACTGTTCTTGACAACATTTATTATTCACAACAAACAGGTTTGGATTTCCAAAATATTAAGAAAATTAAATGCAGTAATATTCTAAAATCACAAATTAAAAACATTTTATTAAAATTAAAAAATAGCTTCAGATTTTGCTATATACTGACCTCTCCAAAAATTTCACTCTGTGTACAACACAGCATACTGACGTCATATTTAAATTAATTAAACTTTAACCATAATAGCGTAGAGACTATATTTGACTAACTAATAGTAAAACTCACACGCATTAGCATTTCGTACGCGTAACGCAGGTCACGAATGACGTGGCGTTCTGAATTTAAAAATTTGAATGAATGAATTCACGTTCGTAAATAAAGAAATGAATGGAACTGCGATTTGTAAGATGACTCGGCGAACGGAAAATTTTATATTCGAATATCAATGGTTCGAATTTTAAAATTATGCCCACTGTATTAAAAACATCTGCCAACGTTCGTTCAGAAATTTATGAAATCGATATCTATATAATCAATTTCTGATATACAATGCAAATACCGAATATCGATTAATTAAATAAAATTGATAAGATTGAAATGTTGTATTTGACCTAGTACATTATATTTTATTTTTAAATCCACTATGTATTGATGTCATAGGTCGTAAATCATACTTCTATGATAATGTAGTATTCCGGCACATGTAGTTTATAAATTGATTGAAAAGGTTAAGTTATGCGGAGAATAATAAGGTATTCGTTTCACACATTTTTTGTACAATAGTGGATTTATAGGGTTGTCAAGTATCGCAGCGTAAAATAGGTAAAATCCACAGAATTTATTATCTTCTTCTATATACATAATATAATAATCTATACATATAATAAAATCGTAGAATTGCCGTATCTGTACATTGAAGATTTTTGCAAAATAATAACTAGGGGATGTTAGGGATAAGTAATAGAACGTAAAAAAGCTATTTTTGAAATTTTTGTCTGTTTGTCTGTTTATCTGTTTGTCTGTTTGTCTGTATGTTTGTGCGCGCATCACGAAAAAACTACTGAATGGATTGAAATGAAACTCGGCATGATTTAAGTTCATACTATGGAGTAACATAGTTTTATCCCGAAGTTCAGCACGGTTCTCTTGGGAGAGGGGATGAAAGTCAAAATGTGTACTTAGCTGTAATTCGTTAACCGGTGGTGCGATTTCATTCATTCTTTTTTGTTAGAATGGAGATACTTTAAAGATTACTAGCTTATCTCTGAAAGGCTGGACCGATTTTGATGGGACTTTTACTGGCGGATGTTTACATTATGATCTACCTAAACATCCGCCAGTGAACTTTTAGTTTTTAGCATGATATGAGCTCAAAGGAGCTTAGAAAAAACAAAATGATTCCTACGGGATTTTTAAAAACCAATATACATATATCCACGCGAACGAAGTCCCGGGTGTCCGCTTGTAGATACTAAATGATCATGAACATTTCACCCGGCAGGTGTGTAATGAAACATCAGTACCTATAGTAGGTAATAGACGTATTTGCGGAGCGTTGTACTATATTATTCAAATCTGCTTCGTTGGTCTAGTAGTTAACATATTTGACTGCAGATCATGAGGTCCCGGGTTCGATTCCCGGATCGGGCAAATAATAGTTAGGTATTGGGTTTTTCTGTCAAGAAATTCTCAGTGCCAGCCCGGATTTGGGAGATGGCGGTGTTTAAACCCCGTGCCTCGGAAAGCACGTTAAACAGTCGGTCTCGGTTATTATCACTATCATGTGACAATAGTCGTTAAAGCTCGCCAACCCGCATTGTAGCAGCGTGGTGGGTCTGAACTATTAATCCCTTTCTACCGTGAGAAAGGAGGCCCGTGCCCATCAGTGGGACGTTAAAAGGCTGCAGTGGTAGTGGTGGTGTATATTCAAGATATTTGTTTTTTTATGTTGTCTTTCGAATTATTGCAATATGTGTGAGTGCTAAAAATCCTCAACATCCTGTCCCTATTATTGGCAAATACCATTTCTGTCTCGTGGGTCATATTTTTAGTTTATTTTTTCACAGATGCGAAGGTAGTTACTAAACCGATTTGAATAAATGACCAGTGGGTCATGGATTCAAATCGGTTGCAAAAGCTCTACATATTAACCACTATGTCATCACGAACCGCGGCTAGCTTAAAACGGTACTCTGTGGTCAATGAAGAGGGCCTTTAGAACCGTTAAAATTATTCCACAATAATATCATTATAAGTGCCATTGTTTAGTTTAAATAACCATACAATTACAGGCATATTCATACGATATCTCATACAAGCGGAGTCCACAGCTGTCTCTTGTGAATTCCAAGTCAATCGTAAGACAAACCGATGAATAACTTTTCCCAGTGTAGGTTGAGAGCTAGTGAAAGATTTGTTGTAAGAGCTTATAACGGTTCTCTTAGTTAATTAATTTTATATTTTTATCTACTCGCATATCATAAACTCCTGAATCTTGTTTATGATATAAGAACAGTGTTCAAATGACAGTCTTTGTATGTACATTGTACAATGTACATCTCTAATAAAATGAAAAAAAAAAAATTGGCTGTCTGTAAAGTCGGTTTACGGACGATAATTTTACGCGATAACGCCACAAGAAGAAATTGCCTCTCTATCACTTATTCCGCGTTCTCGCTTGCACGCTTGGCTATGCCGGCCGGTCGTGTCTTCTCTGTTGCTTGTTTCGCACTCTCGCTTGCACGCAGTACGTGACAATGAGTAATGATTTTTTGTGCGTGCGGCTGGCGTTCATCGATTTATAAGACGTTATCACGTAAAAAACAAATTTTTCTTAATTTTAAGCTTATTATTTTAGAGCTTATTTTTCATTAAAGTACACTGCTGCCGCCATACTAAAGAGGTCTCTGTCGAATCTCTTATTATGACGGACATGTACATTTGACAGTTATGTCAAATCGTGACGTTTTCCACACAATAACAGATTAACGAACATTTAACTCGATAAGTTTCATTCGGGGCGTCGCGCTGTAACCGAAACTAAATATTGACCCAGTAAGAGCACTGCGAACAAATCGTACACCAGCTCTCGAACAATGAGACAAACCAACAAAATAACCATTCCCATTACACTATTATAATAATACATTAAGATTAGAGCTTTCTACCAGTGCGTCGATAGTGTTCTACGGTCTCTACGGAACACCACCGACCTTTGACACACAAATCAAATCCCCGATGACTGGTCAATACACCCGCATAATGGTATTATGATATGAGGCGCTATCACCTCACTTTTTTGTATATAATACCGGCTATTGTTTGTTGTAAGCGATACTTGCAGTTAAAACTACGTTCCATAGCACAGACCGAGACGGTTAAACTTAAGGTCTAGCGTGTTATTTTCTCAAGTGCCAAAATGGATCGATTGAAGAACTGCGTGGTATATTCAAATGACGATTCAAAATCACTTGAAAAATTAAAAAACTTTTCTATTCTATTCTGTTTTGTTCATCACCGATGCACGGAAGGTTGCCTGTGCATCTTGAATTTTTGTCAAAATCAAGAGAATTATTCTTAGCTCTAATACAATATATAACAGTTTAGACTATTAATATTTTTTTTTTTGCTGATAAAATGTTTGCTTACAAGAATAACATATATATTTAGTTCACTGTATCCTTATCCACGGATAATCCCTAAATATCAGGGAATGATTTGATTTTCACCAACGTTTAAGGATACCTAAACGCTACAAATGATGTCTTAGGTGAACGCTAAGGCATTCTTACTTAGGGAATTTATTAGGTAACACTGGTAAAATCGTAATTATCGTAATCGCCTTTTCTGTTTACTTTTCCCTTTCATTTTAGCGACTTAATTTTATTGTATAAACTACATAATATGTCTATGTACTTGTGAAATTAACGTTCAAAAAGTGTACAGTGCACCAATTTTGGATAAAGTTTATTTGAGATTGAAACCGAAAAGTATTACACAAAAATATTTTCTTACAATAACTAGGTTTTCTTTTATTGAAGTTCTAATGTCTCACCATCAGCCCAATAAAAGATAAAACTCGATTAAATTCCCACACGGTTGAAGAATCATCAATCTTTACGTTCAATAACATTTTATGATTTCGCATAAAGTGAAACGTTTAGTGCTTATGAAAGTTGATCATATCTAATACGATTCTTTCAAATTGGTGTTACATTCGTAGCATATCGATTTTATAGATGACATCGATTCGGAATCTTAATGGCGAGTGTCGTTTCGTCCGTAATGAGTATTTGAACGAGGTTATAAAGTATTTCGGTCCGACGAAATCGCTTATGTTTTTGTATTTAATGAGATTTTTATAGATCGTATTAGATTACTATACACCAGATGAACGCTGAGATGAGGCGTTAAATTCATTTTGTAACATGTCATTTTTTAAATTGACATGTGTTACGAAATAACAGAGTATTTCTATGGCGTCAAATTTATTATGTTTTGAAACTTGATACAATGTCGGTATGCATAGGTTAGTGCTTTTTATGACAAGTGTGACAAATGAGTGGTCTTCACATTTACAACCTTATAATATATTTTACGAGTGCATTTATTTTATCAAAAGGCTAATTCGAATATAAAAAGTGAGTTTTTTTTTTGTTAGAAATGTGACATTTAAATAAGCAATACACCTAGTCGTCCTAATTGGGTAACGATCGTACGATCAAATGATGTGATTTCGTCCTACAATGAAAATTAGTACTGTGGTGGTGCGATGACTTGCGAGCTTCAATCTAGGATATATTATTATACTAGCTTTTGCCCGCGGCTTCGCCCGCGTGAAATTCGATTTTTCACAAATCCTTAGGGAATCATGGATATCTGGTTTCCGTTTCCTCTCCCTTTTCCAAACTTTATACCTAATTTCAAGGAAGTTTGCTAAAGTAATCTACCTATAGCTGTAGATATAGATTTCGGGTTATTCAAAATCCCGCAGGAACGGTTTTTCCAGGATAAAAAGTAGCCTATGTTTTAAGTCAGGGCATAATCTGTCTCCATTCAAAATTTCAGCCAAATCAGTTCAGTAGTTGCGACGTTATAGAGTAACAAACATCCAAACATCCACACTTTCACATTTTATTATATAATAATAAAAATAATATTAGTAGGATTTGATTCAATCGCGCGTCGAAATAACATCGTTTGATCGTACGATCGTTAGTCAATTAGGACGACGCCTAAGGAATTAGGTTTAATTTTTAGACAATCGAGACGAAGGTGTATTATTTTATCATGTTAAAATAATCGTATGAAGCTTTCTAGGCTCAAATCCGCTTATCTAGAATTGCCTAAACATCTACGCATTCAAAGCAAATAATAAAATTTCTAGTCTACTATATAAAAATAAGTCGGGTTTTCCTTCCTGACGCTATAACTCCAGAACGCACGAACCGATTTCCACGGTTTTGCATTCGTTGGAAAGGTCTCGGGCTCGGTGAGGTTTATAGCAAAGAAAAACACGCGAACAAAGTCGCGGGGGTCAGCTAGTTTGATATAAAAGTCAATCGCGCTAACCGAACGTAGCCTTAAACCGATCGCCTAATATGTATTTCGCTGAATCATATCTCGGCTTTCTTAAACAATTGATGTCACAGTATCAGGGCACCTTTGTAGAGCAATCCTTGCCCGATGCTTTGTTGCAATGAGTGTTAACATTTTTGTGTTTCGACGCTTTGTTCTCGTGCATTCTTTTCTGTCTTTCTTTATTTATTTTCTTCATTTATTTCTTTATGTTGTTTAGTGTTCTGACACCGGCGAGATAGCTTAGAGATGGAGCCTGGGTTACGATGACACTATTTGCACTCAAATGTTTTTGGTTTTCATTGATCGGTTGTTATTTTGCAAGTCATTCGAGTAGTGTTTCTAAAATAATGATAAAAAACGTTATTTTTCTCTGTCAAGAAAGATTTGTTCTCGGGAACAGTCCGTGCTTCACAGAGAACCAAAAACTTCTGCGTCTGATCACTCTTCGGAAGTAAAGGATTACCGTCCGGTCGGGCTATGAGAGTGAAGGAATAGAGATGGCACACCAACATACTTAGCATCGCAAAGTTGCTTTTTAAACTGTGAACCCAGAATCAGCAATTTTGGAGATCGTCACTACATTTATTATGACTTCTATATAATTATTACTCAGACGACCTCCCTGGTGCATTGGTGAATACTGTGGTCTTATAAGTGGGAGGTCTCGGGTTTGATTCCCAGCAGCGACAATTTAGAAATTTACAATATTTAAAATGTCTCTAGTCTGGTCTGGTGGAATGCTTCGGCCGTGGCTAGTTATCACCCTAGCGGTAGAGCCGTGCCTCTAACCGATTGAGCGTTCCGGTCCTATTCTGCGTAGAAATCGATCAATAAAAAATATGGCATTTTTTATTAAATTAGCCCTTGATCGATAACTGGTTTTCTAGGTTAGCTAGCCCACTTCCATCTTGGACTGCATCGGCACTTACCATAAGGTGAAATCGCAGTCAAAAACTAACTTGTAGATAAATAAAAATATCTTTTTTGAACCGAGCAAGTTTTCTAGAAACAAAACGTTGAGGAAATCGGAACGCCTATCCGTCATCCATCAAAATAGTCACAGTTTGTTTGAAGTCAGGTGTAAAGTTTTAATGATCGCGTTCAATTAGCATCGCTTTGAATGCCGTCCGTCAATCGCGATCGGCGAACTTTCCTCGATTACCCTTTGAAATCACCTGCTTATGCCGCTGCGTGACCGATCAATCGGGTTAAGGCACCACGTTACCGCAATTAGCTTATAATCCGACCGAGCGGACCAACTTATTCATGTTTCAGAGAAGTGGACGGGTATTTTGTCGCCAGTAACGGACCAATTGCTTTACCTCCGATTGTCTATAGTGCAAGGATATATTTACTTATTTTGCTTTAATCCGCTTTTTTATGTAAGTAGGTATAAAAACACCGGATGGAGATGTTTTGCGAAATGAAACCATTGAGGCTAGTCATTTTTAGGGTTCCGTACCCAAAGGGTAAAAACGGAGCCCTATTAATGTCACTCGGCTGTCTGTCTGTCTGTCTGTCTGTCTGTCCGTCTGTCCGCCGGTCACAGGTCTCTAGCTCGCAGACGAAATGAGTTACAAACCTGAAATTTTGGTATTTGGTGTAAAACGTTGACCCAAAATCAAATATTGAATTAAAAATTGAATTAAATTATTTTTCAGGGGGGCTCCCATACATGAAAAAGGAGCCGGAAAAAAAAATTTTTCTTTACCCTAGCTTGTGGGGTATCATTGTTTAGAACTCATTAAGTAGAGTACAAATATATATTTTTTTAATTTTTATCTCAAAAAATAAGGGAATGGGAGGCCATCAAAGTTGTCAGTTTTAGACCATTTTTGTGACGGGGGCTATCTCAAAAACTAAACTAGTTGGGTATATGATATTTCAGTATATTATGTACTATATGCTCTATTTAAACAACAAATACTGAAAACAACGATTTATTAAATAGTTTATAAGCTGTGACCAAAATAAACGAACATTTTTTTGGGTTTTTCTTTCACGGTTTGTTGCGATGTCTAGCTCGGAAATTAAATATTTCTTAGACCCATAATATTATATTGTTCATTATTATGTACGGAACCCTGAAAGAGCGAGGCCCGACTCGCACTTGGCTGATTTTTAAAGGCAACGATAAATAATTATGTTCTTTATATCGAGCTTCAAAATTACGTCCAGTCTGACTAACATCAGTTATTTAATTCAATTCGATAGTTAGGTAGTTAGTCTTTGCAAAGTCAACATCTCCTGTAGATGCTTCGGTGTCGGAGCGAAACGATCGCCGAGTTTGTTTTGTGGTGAATTTGTGTGTTGTTGTCCTACAAAATTTGTCACTGTTAGCGGATTATAACAAAGTAATTTTGTTTTTCATTGATAAACACTAAAATCCTCTGATTTTATGACAAAAAAGAAACTACACAACAAGTAAGTAATAAATGAAAACACACTGGACATTTGGGTAGTGGTTGGTAGTTTCGATGCAGTTTTGGCAGTTTCGATACTGCAATAAAACTGCATTCAAAATGCAATTTTGCAGATGGCGTGCGGTACAAATGCATCCATCTACTTATCTAGATTCTAGAATATAGATAAGTAGATGTAGAGTCTAGACTCTAGACCCTAATATTCGCGACCGTCACGTCGCATCGCATTCACTTGTGTTCGCTCACGTAGGATAAAGTGGCTGGCTTAACAACTAAGCTACAAGGCTCAAGGAAGACCTAGTTCATAAATTAAGACAATGTAAGTACAAACGAGTGCTACATATTGAGTCGTCAAAGCATTGTCGTGGCACAATGGGCTGCCGTGCCGATACGATTCGAATACAATACCGATCCGATTGCTACGCTATCGACTTGTCATGCGTGCGCGCTACTTTGCGACCTCCTATTATATACACAGGGCATTTCAATCGTTCCTTATTGAACTCGAACGGGATTTGAACCCTGGATTTTATATGCTGGGTAATAATCCGCCGCTGAACTGGAAAGGGCGTGGTAGGTACTGTCCTTTAATTCTTAAAAAATATAGGTTCGTAACAACAGTTCCGTACGTGAATCAAGCCCAAAAAGCAAGCCCAAAGCCCAAGCGTTTTTCTAAAGTAACGTACCTAACTACTAATAGCAATGAGGACTAGCCAAGTACGCAGGGGTTCTGTATTCCCTCACTCTCATATTATATGAAAAATGACACTAGACCAACTAAGCAGTTAGGTATTGCATCACTGTTGCTGTGAATGAAAATTCATCAAAAGGCTTAAAGCTTTTGAATAATTTGTAACATGGGAATTGTAAAAAAAACTATTAAGGTAGATATTTCTTTATAAGAGGCATGTACCTACCCACCTTTGAAGATTGTAATATCTTCTTTAGAGTAACGGCAAACAGTCATGTACCTACCTCAAATAAAAATGTACGCAATACTCGCCATAAACGATCAAATTACCCTAAAAAACTAAAACAATAATAACAATACACCATTTGGCTATCTCCACTTTCTGCAATAAAAGTTTAAAAAATGCGAATAGTCGAAACATTGACTAATTGCGAGCGAAAAAGCGAAAAAAAAAGCATAAAACACGCGCAAGGTTCAAAGAGGCGCCGACAAGCGAAACAAAAGCGCTCATAAAGTGCATAGATCTGTTCGGGGAAAAGAAATTTTGCGCAACGCCGTACGCGCCGCATTGTCCGTGCTTGCGAATGTTGCGAACGGAAACTGTGATTTAGACGTTTTGTTTTCGAGTTTTAAGTATTAGCGCAATAAATATACGAGTGTAGCTAGAGGAATAGAGGTTGATTAGTTTTTAACGACTAAATGCTTTCGATTTGATTTTTAATCGTCACGAGTAAAGAAGGTAAACTACGAGTAGACTCAGAAGTACCTAGATGTTTGGTGATGATGCTTACTATTATAATGGACTGCGTGTGGAGTCTCACAATTGAACACAGGCCTCCTCTCTCATAGGAGAGAGGGATTTAGAGCTTAGACTCGCCACGCTGTTACAATGCGGGTAGGCGGGCTGTAAAAAGGCTGTAGTGGTGTACCTATGTGGAGTGTGATTGTAGAGACTTTACGTGCTTCTTTCTACTGACGCACTACGTGTATTAATTTTTAGTGACAAAAAGCAATTCCTAAAATCTCACAATGAAGACGAATCTGATTCTACCAAAACATCTCTCTCTCTCTCGAAAACATCTCTCCCTGTGTCTTGTTCCTAATTTTTGAGGGTTAAGACCTCTTTCCATTAATCACTATGTAATAAGGGGCTCTTGCGGTAATAAAGCGAGAGGTATACTCATTACCCATACATATCATTCCCCATCAAAAAATTGATAGAAGATAGTAGGTAGCTATAAGGTAGGCTTTAAGGTAGGTACACATACACTCTTAACATTCGGTGTAAGATTATAATGTTTTACAAGCTGGATCCGGTAATTAAGAGAAGACATAATATTACATTTTTTCTCTCAAAACTTGCTAAACCAATTTCCGCATCGAATTATGTTGATCATCGATATTTGTATATGTTGTTAAAATGTCGGGGATCTAGTAAATTTATTCATGAACGGCAATCTAAATGCAAAGCTATAAGAAAATAATTTGTCACTTTTAATTATTTATTATTGCTACATGCATATTAATTAGTTGTGTTATTGACGGTATGAAATAAAAATGTAAAAGATCGACTTTGGTCAAGTACCTACTTAGTTAGATTTACTCTGCAAGTTAAGAAAGTCATGGCAAATCTCTACTGAATTACAAAATCTTTTAAAATTGCAATCACTTTATTGGTTATCACCTGTTAAGCTTAGTAGGTACCTAATTTTCCGAATTTTAAGTTCAAACAAGTCAAACAAGGAAGCCGCTGGACACATGCGGCACAAGAGCGCGTCAAAAGGAAATCCCTTCAAGAGACGAGTGGATGTATTTTGCTAAGTGGGTGGGCGTAATTTAATCTAAAGTCCAAGAATTTCTAAAACAGTGAAATATTTATTAGAGATCCGTACCTACCTCAAAAGGTAAAAAAAGGAACCCTTATAAGCTCACTCTTCACTTGTCCATCCGTCTGTCTGTCCGCGGGTCACCATCGATTTTTTTTTAATTAATCGGCATAATATGTACCTATACAAAATTTTTCCTGAAATATAGATGACACACCTTAATATTATGCCCTAAGCCGGTTGGTTTCTCACATTAATTTTCCCATAATACATAAATTTTTAATTAATTATTATTGCACCATGTTAACGATCGACAGTTCTGAATGAATAAAACGCACCCACGAGCGGGAACAGGTTTTAGGTTTTAATACATTTGAAATTTCATTGGGGGAATAAAATAAGCCGGGTTATCTATCAGTATCGGGACTCGCGCGCGTGCAGCCCTGACAGATGAATGCGACTCATCAATATTGATCCCTTCACGGTGGAAGATCGGAGGCTCGAGATCTAGACTTGGGCGGCTCGTGTGATCCAGTTTCTGAGACCTAATTGTTTGGCTTAGTGCTGTTTCTCATACATTTCAATTCGGTCAGCCGAAGTGTGCGAGTTCTATATTTGTATTGGAAGGAAATTTTCGCGGAAATCGGAGGTTTCTGTTTTGTGGAAAAATTCCGTCCTTGCAATTAATAGTAGGGGAGCTCAAGAGGGGATTTTTGGATTTACTCGAGCGCGTCAGATTAAGATATGGGAAGCATCTTGCATCCTGCTGAGTACCCTCTACTATATATCTATAAGCCCTTTATATAGAACCGCGCGCAAAATAAAAAAAATGATAGACAGAAATACTCAGAAATGTCAGATTATGATTTGGTGGATTAATTACGAGTTACGAAAAGTATGTTTAGAAAATCAGACTTGAACGTAACGTACGAGAGTGGGAGCGTTACAATGCTGCAAAAGAAAAAAACGTTATCTTGACCTTCTCAAATCTCGAGGGTGGTTGAATTTTTTTCTATTTTGAAGGAAATGACAAAAAAATATAATCAGCCGATTTCCACAAGCTGAAGTTATATAAAAATAATCTATTGAAGATGAGAGCGTGCAGCTAGAAGCTTTCCCTGCCACTGAAATGGAAAACCTTATATAACCTTTTATTCTTCCTATCAACTAATCTACAAAATGTAATAGGTCCCGACGACGCTGGAGTAAATACACATTTAGCATCCTCAGCTCCCCTACCATAAGCAATTAAATATCGCTCGCTTTATCGGTGAAGGAAAACATCGTGAGGAAACCTGCTGGCCTGAAAGTTCTACATTTTTTTTATCCAACTACAAGTTAGTCCTTGACTGCAATCTCACCTGATGGTAAGTGATGATGCAGTCTAAGATGGAAACGGGCTAACTTGGAAGAGGTATGTATACCCCTTATCGGTTTCTACACGGCATCGTACCGGAACGCTAAATCGCTTGGCGGCACGGCTTTGTCGGTAGGGTGGTAACCAGCCACGGCTTAAGCCTCCCACCAGTCCAGACCGGAGACAATTTAGAAATTATAAAATCTCAAATTGCCCTTGCCGGGAATCGAACCCAGGACCTCCCACTTATAAAACCACTGCGCCAGGGAGGTCGTCCGCACTCGGCCAGCGTGGTGCACTACGGCCACCCTTCTCACTCTGAGAGGAGACCCGTGCCCTGTAGTGGGCTGGTAAAGGCTTGATGATAATGATGATGATATTCAGCTGTGGATGTTTATTGATTGAGCCGATGATGACGACAAATACTTATCTATCTCTTATTACTTCTCATTAAACGCTGTCAATAATAATTATTGAGAGTTACATAATGTCAGCCATGTTATTGATAAATACCTGATCTAAATAGGATGAATCAAATCACATGGGGCGTGGCCACCGCACATTCACATATTTGATAGAATAATAATAGGTACTATAACGCTAACAACATTATAATAGGTATACTAGTAGATACAGTCCATTCATTATTATTACATTTTGTTGTTCATGCACCTAATTTAATATTAATAATCATAATAATTGTTGGCGAAAATGATAAATCTTCTTATAAGGACTAGGTATGTGGTAAACTAACTATTTACAGTCCTCATTTTTATGGATTTACGCACTTATAAAACGCAACAAGAGGCCAGAGCCGATGATAAAACCTATACCTAAATAAAGCTTCTAGCATTAGTTTGGAAATTGTAATTATTGTATGTACAAAAATATTAAACATCAAGGGCCTGTTTCACCACCTTCTAATAAGTGTCAGATAGCTATATCTACAACTTATGTCTTTGTCACTTGACATAAAGTAAGAAAGTGACAAAAGTTATGTTTAGGCTATCCGACATTTATCAAAAGGTGGTGAAACAGGCCGTAAAGCCTAAATTAGACGGTTCATTTTCTGAGATTTTTGCTTTCATTTTCGAGGCTTCATCGCAGAATCATCGAAAATGAACCGTCTAAACACCGACCGTTCATCGTTCACAGGCACTTTGCCATAGTAAATATCGTATCGTGCATTGTTCATCGCAAAAATGAATGATGAACGGGGCACCGTCTAATTTGGCCTTTAGTGTTGGTAATAAAACTAAAATCTCATAAAATATAAATAACGAGTAGAGTGCCTTAAAATAAAATAAATGTGTCTTCCCGCGAAATTACTGAAATAATTAAATAATTATATTAGGTTCTAAAATGGAGGCGTAACGCCAAACTGTCAGCCACAGCGATAAAGATGTCGCGAGCTATTGCGTGGAGCAGAAGTGACATAATTAACCACATGTGACAGTTTGACAGCCGCGGCTTTGGTGGCGCGTCAAATAAATGATCTATATAGGGTTACGTCAGACGAGGCGGGGCGGGCGCGGCCAATCGCCGCTCTCTGTACATACTCACCTATCGTGATACAGTTTTGATGCGTGGTGAATTTCGTATTAGTACATGCCCACTTGTAGATAAGCATTTTTGTGGGTAGGGAAAGTTGTACCTAAGATGATAGTATTGAACAGTCTCATGAAAGGTTTATATTTGAACTTATAATCCTTCTTTTTGATTGAAGACTCAGTCATTCTGATAAATATGTTGGTGTTCTAAGAAATTGTTGGGGTGTAAGTGGCCTACAGTGGGGTGTAGTGTTCCACCTATGTAGCCAAAGTCAACCTCACCTGCGCGCGGTGCACCCTGCCAATATGCTAACGAGGCCCTGACGCTCTCAGTCCCCTTTACGGGTCGTTGTGCTTGATACCACACAACTTAATCTGGATGGTATCACCGCTTTGTGGTAGGATTCTACCCCGAAGAAGAAGGCGGCTGTTATTCGCCGCTCGCCAGCTTCCCTCGGGAGACGGCGGGTAGCTATTGGGCTAGCTGCCCGCCACTCGTAGTCTCCTCACTGTCTGAGGGGGGGATCACGCTGTCCCGATCCCCCCCTCTTTAGCGCGGGAGCCCCGGCAGGTGGCCGGGCGGCTGACAGACGCCTGGGAAGTATACAACGGGTTCCCCAGGCGTCCAGCATAGTCAGCAAGAGGGAACAGCCGTGGTGGTTTTAGTTAGGGTATACCCCCACTAGGGGAGGAGTCGCACATAACCCCCGTTCTGCCCAAAGAACGGGGGTAGCCATAAAGCTTTCCACTATGAAAAAAAAAAAAAAGGATTCTGCCCCAAAGCATCCGTTGCGTTCCGACAGCGAGCTGAATAGCCAGTCCCTATCGTCAAAAGCCGGCAACGCATTAGTGGTTCCTCAGGTGCTGCTAATGTTCATGGGCGGCGGTAATCACTTAACATCAGGTGACCCGCTTGCTCGGTTGCCCGCTATTCCTATAAATAAAATGACGACCTCGTACCGGAAAGTGCAGTGCTGGTGAACCTCCCAGTAGGTCCGGCGATGTTAGATGATTCGCAGAGAGCCGATGAATACATGCGGCACAAGATCCTTCATAATACCTGTGTTGACGACAATGACAATCACGATGACGACGATGACTACGTAACCAGAAACCTTACATTTACTAGTGCTGCATCAAATACCTACTATAAATAAAAAATTATTTATTATCTGTTATGACAAGGCAAGATTACTTACCACTGGTTTATGATCAGATTTCCAGATGATTTTTGCATACGTAAATAATAACTAACAAAAAAAAACAGCACATTTTAGCGACAAATTAACACCTAGCTTTGAAACGAAGACAGCACACGGAATGTCAAAGCGAACAAAACAACAGACAGAACGCAATTAATCCTTCTAAATCCATACAAATGTTGCACAAGCGCGCTAAATGGGTCGTCAAAATCATTTGGCCTCTGACAATAAAGCGCTAGTCACATGCAACTCAAAATAACACATCATCTAGACAAGACAGTCTTAAGCTGAATACGTAATAATTTTCTTAATTGTGATTGATGTTAAGGAATTAGACTAATCGAGGAGTTTCATTAGGCAATAGGTTATGCATCAGCGAATTTCGCCAATCAATATAGGTTAGCTAAGTACCTATTCGTTGTGGAAATCAGCGGAGTTTTTTTTGTTTTCAAAAAACTTTTTCGTCCAATGACAATAAAGAATAACGTACTCTCGGTCGAATTTCGGCCATCGCGGCGTATCTCAACCGAGGCGGAGACTAGCCAAGTACGCAGAAGATATTATAGTGCACAATTATGTGCTGTCTTCTACGTATGTGTAATACGCTTTCACATTTCTTCTTACACTTTCTATTAATTCTATAAATGTGGGCACCTGGCACGCATGGATGACACCAGACTACCGAGAGCAGTTTTTTACTCTGAGCTTAGTACTGGCAAACGTAAATCTGGCGGTCAATACTTGCGTTTCAAGGATGTCCTAAAACGTAACCTTGCATCGTGCAATATATCCACGGACAATTGGGAACAGATCGCGTTACAGAGATCGAAATGGCGAAAACTGATAGACGACAACTGTAAAATGTTGAAAAAATGCGTTTAGAACACATTGACGTAACACGCCATCTAAGGAAGACTAGGCCAAAGCCTTCTTATTCTTACACTTATAACAGTAGCGGTCAACTTTTCTGCGAGTCGTGCAATCGAACTTTTAAGACTAAGTTTGGCTTCGCTAGTCACATCCGCGCACATTCCAGGAGATAAAGCCAAAGTGTCGCCGTTGACGGACACGTCAAGGAGGACATCATCATCATTAATTCACAGTCTGAGGGGACGCCAATGCGACAAGATTAGAAAGATTAGGCGCAGGATTGACGGCTTTATGTGCTCTCTGAGGTACAAGGTGAATTTAACACTGCCAAATTTCAATTAGCACTGAGAATTTCTTGACAGAGAAACCCAATAATTTTTTGACCCAAACCGGGAATCAAACCCAGCGCCTTGTGATCCGCAGTCGAATGCTATATCACCGAGGCAGTTGCAATAAAGAATAGCTTACATCCGACAAATTAGTCGCAAATCCCTAGACCGGTGTGAACAGTGTCTCAAATCGGCGATCATTTGCGGCCTTGTGTCGGTTTGTATCCCCGCGGCCTTCGCCACTTAATAACGGATCATCAAATTCGTATTACCACTGTAATAGTAATGTTGACTCGCGAACAGACCAATATGGTAACTACTTTACTCTGTCTAAGTAAGCGTTGATGTGACGTCAGTACTCAAGTATTGTTACTTATCCGAACTTTTTTTATAGTCTGATTTTTAATTCGGTGGAATTCTGACAGTTGTCATTTTAAAAATAGAATGAGTTATTTGTATGAAAAACAGGGTTAACACCTGAAGTTCGATTTTACCCCAAACTAAAGTAACCCTACCTGAAGTATGTACCTGTACCTCAATGTGTCATGCAGCAATTCATTTTTATTTACATATTTCTTGAATCTTTTTTGTGGGAACTGTTTGATCTCTGGTAACATTGAGAAACGTCAGAATTCCACGGAATCAATAATCAGACAAATTTTTTTTTTCAATTTCAAGTTCCCTTGACGGTGATATCATCTGATGGTAAGGTAACATACTATAGGATGAAAGCAGACTAACTTGAAATGAGTATGCTAGTTTACCAAACCTATGCCTACCTATATAATCGGTTTCTACGCGGTATATAGGACCGCTAAATCACTTGGCAGCAAGGGTTTGCTGGTAGTTTGCTTTTTTAACCGACTTTATTAACCTCCTATGGTCAACTACCCTGAGTTAACTAAACGATATTGTACGTTAAAACACGCTGTATATGAATAATGCGCCAAAGAATTCGTCAAAACTCAAGGAAAATCTGCACCGATAAATAATTCGCATAAAATCCTACTAAATCATAATTTAAATACAGCCATGACTTTTGAACTTGCACTAATTAATTACATTATTTTGTTGCCAAAAAATACATACTAGAAAACCTGATTTAGTTGATGAATAATATTATAATGTCCTTGCGACCGAGTTTCTCGTGGTCAGCCAACTACCCAGTAGATATTATAGCGCACAAATGTGCAAGTCAAAGTGCACTCTCTCTTCCCTCACTCTCACAGTCCGATGGGACGACACAACTGGACAGAGACTAGCCGCAGGACCGATGGCTTTACGTGCGTTACGTGGCATGGGAGTGTATAATTAACTCCGCTAACATTTCAACTTTAGGCTACTACTGAGAATTTCTTGATAGTTGATAGAAAACACAAATCACTTTTTTTGCCAACCCGGGAATTGAACCCAGGACCTCGTGGTTCGTAGTCGAAAGAGCTGATCAGTGGACCAATGAGTCAAATAAGTGATATGTTAATCTATTGGCAAAGGTAGTGACGCAAGATAAATCACAGTAAAGTAGGTAGGTATACCTATTACCTATGTTTCTCGATGGACGTTTATAGTTTAGAGGTTATCGGCGAAGAGACAATCGAGCGTCCGTCCGGGATGAGCCGATGCAAATGACAGATTACACGCACTACTGTTCAGTTACTTGCGTACAGGGTGTTCTTATTTTGAACGACGACAACTGTCATAATTTTTTTTGCTTGAAAATTTGATTATCTGCATACCATCTTATCATCAGGGTTATGATTTTAGTCTACCTATGTATATTTGTATCCAATTTTTGTATCAGATTCTGTGTGTTCCACCGTAGCGCCTACACTACTGGACCGATTTTGATGAATGAGGTGTCAATTGATTCGTTGTTATGGTCCGGGTGACATAGGCTACATTTTATATGCGAAAAAATCGAGAAGTGACCTTCGGGGTTTAAACTAGAATATTAAGTTAGTTTCGGATAGACATAACAGACGACGCCACTTGGTGCTTGCCCCGTGCTTCTTCCGTTCGAATTCTTATTAATACGCTGTTGAATACACGTTCATCTGCACACTAAATTAGTAGTCGGATTTAGTTTACGAGCTTTATCTCTTGTAAAATAAAAATATTGTACATTCATTTAGAGCACCCTGTATTCAAGCTAGTGCGGTCACGGTGTGCGCGCGGAAGTGTGGCAAGCGGACAGCGGCGATCAGCGGCCGCGAGGACGCGCCAACTGTGTCAATACGCATCCTTTACCGGCTGATATGCGAGACACCTTCGAAAAAATAAAACAACCACAGTGTTTCTAGAATCGAATAATCTAAAGGGAAATACCTGAACGTACCATTTTGTTAGTAGAAATTCAGCGTTTTTCAAGTTTAATCCGGTTTTCATGGATTTAACTTGAAAAATGATAGATTTCTATACAAAGTTTCATCCCTTATTTTAAATCTCTTGGGGATGAAATTTCCAATAATCATGAAATATACCTATGTTTGTTTATTTTGTTACGAAAGCCCAAATACCAATTTTCATGGACATAACTTGAAAACGGGGTTTCATACCAACTTTCATCCCCTTTCCAAAAATCGTTTCTCTATGAGTGAATATACGTCATAAAAGGAACTTACTCTCACAAGTTTCTAACCCCAGCGGCTTAGACAATAATAAGTCAGTCAATCGACTCGAATTTGTACAAGTGCAAAAATGTATAATTCTATTATTAACTTGTACCAGGATAACATAACTTGTTGAATATCGAAACAAACACCCCGAACACGGCCAACACAGTTGCTATTCAAACATGCCCCAGTATTAAGGCCTCTATATTTGACGTTGGCATTATGTAACGCGGGCCCACATTGTTCCCGTCGCAATCTGTATCAAAATATCAGCAAACGGCGCTCACATTTCACCGCCACAATAAAACAGGACCGCGCCCATTGCAGAGCGCACGCGTGAAAGGTTGAGCGCATCCCGCGACCCGCGGAGAGTGCACCGAGCCGCTTACACCTGGGGCACACTGCCGGTGCTAAATTATATTTCCTACTAGCTTCTGCCCGCCGCTTCGCCAGCGTGAATTTCGGTTTTTCACAAATCCCGAGGGAGTCGTGAATTTCCGGTTCCCGTTCCCGGTCCCTTTTC
Source organism: Melanargia galathea (assembly GCA_920104075.1). NCBI lineage: Eukaryota > Metazoa > Arthropoda > Insecta > Lepidoptera > Nymphalidae > Melanargia > Melanargia galathea. The sequence continues at coordinate 20,123,609 of OV049872.1, read as the reverse complement.
CAACTTTATACCTACTTTCAAGCAAGTTTGCTATAGTAATCTAGACCTATAGCTGTAGTTATAGATTTCGGTTTTTTAACTAAGATTTTTCCATGAATGTTAAGTCAGGGCATAATCTATCTCCATTCAAAATTTTAGCTAAATCGGTTCAGTAGTTGCAGCGTTAAAGAGTAACAAACATACACACACACACACACACACACACACACACACACACACACAAACTTTCGCCTTTATAATATTAGTGTGATTGTAGTCGTCTTTCAACAAACAGCACCAAATCTAAATATTTATGTACCTACAATGTAAAAAACGATGTCACACCACTAAGTGGCTGTTTCACCACCTTCTGATATGTATTAGATAGCTATCTACAACTTTTGTCTTTGTCACTTGACATAAAGTAAGAAAGTGACAAAACTTACGTTTAGATTATCCAACACTTATCAGAAGGTGGTGAAACAGGCCGTAAGTGTTTAAATAAATGAACTTTCTGTGCCGAAAAGTGGAAAAATAAATATAAGTACATACAAATTGTAATCATACAATCGCTTATCCGTTCTCAACGAATTTGTCAGTAAGTAAGCCATTTTCAACATATCTAAGCCAAGCAATGTAAAGATGTCCTGAAGATTTCTGGTGGATTGGTATAAAGTGACAAACGTTATTTTTGAATTTTTTTTTCACAATTATTAGTTTTGTGTTGTTTAATTATCTGTAAGTACCTATTCTTAATTATTGTGCTGCGTGGCGGGTGTATTTTATATATCCTATGACTCTATGTACCTAAGAGAACCAGAAAAATATTATTAGCTTGTTACTTTATTCTAAAATATTTTATTCTGTGGCATCCCTTTAGTCAGTACCCAGCCTTAGCAGATGAACTCAACCACACGATCGAATATGAACCTTAAAAAATTACAATTAAGGTATATTTTCCATCATGTACGTTAAAGTTCCAATCGAAAGTGTCGATGGAATCTAGCTTTTATGCTTTCAGTAATAGGGAAGTGGTACGAGGGTTTTAGACTAGAAAGTTTGACTCCTTTAACCCTGGTGGGACTGGAATAATAGTAATTTTGGATTTGGAATTAAAATGCAATTGAATTTACCGGCTTTCGAAGTTATTACGTTACATACTAACGTTTGTCTAAGTACAGAGTAATCAAATATTGTTATGATTTGTAAGCAATAGAAAGAAGTTACCTATTAGTAAGTAAATGGTTATGTGAGTGGTCTAATTAATTGAGGATTTCGAGGCGTTATAGGTACACTGCTGTAAAAAATGTCTTATTTTACAGTGCCTATATTTTGCGTGTGTTAAGCTGAGAGTTAATCAGGCTTAGTGCCAATCACTCATTTTATCTATGCAATTACTCTACGTACTCTCCGAGGCACGAGGGTACCTACGTATGACACCTCCAAATTTGACTAAGAATTTGTTGACAGAATAACCCAACATAAGCTACCCACTATACCAACAAGACAGCCAAGTCTTCTATTGTCTCCTCGCCATTCTGTACATTTTCACTCACCGAAGTTGCACAGTGCCGGATTGTATGTTAATCTAATCGCTCGTAACTGCGGAATCGTTGTGAGGATCCACATTTCCCTCACGTGTCGTTTAAATGTATGTGAATCAGGAAATGTTTTCTGTTACTAAGCACAAGAACCCGAGTGACCGACATAGTTCGACGGGCTGCGAAGCTGAAGTGGCAAAGGGTGGGGCGCATAGTTCAAAGAACCGATAGACGTTGGAATGTCAAGGAAAGTGAAATGACGACCCAGTGTGCCGACAGACTATGAGAGCGAGGGAATAGAGAGTGCAGCTATGTTTGCGCACACACTTGTGCACCGAATCTCCTGCGTAGTTGGCTAGTCTCTATTTTTTTTTAAGATTATTATTAGTAGTTTTATTTATTAGATTGCCTGCCTGAAAACATTATTATTATTTTTTCAAACTGGATAACTCAAAGACTTTCCATATAAGGAAAACGTCCCGAAGAAGAAATAAAAGCGCTTAGCTTTACACATTCTCAAAGTCGTTTATTAACAACAATAATTATTATAAAGTACGTACGGCCGTCTGAAACATTCCCCATTCCACTGCGACCACATTAACGGCACCACATAAACGCACATTCACAGCTCCTCGTAAATACCAACATAAGCATAATATAACCAGATATTAATAAATAATACCAACATTAAAGGTGAGAATTTACTGTATGAGAACGCCAAAAGGGCATCTGCCCTGAAATTATTATTATGGTATTATCTCGTTGCGTAGACGCTATAATTTTCGAAATAATTGGCGTTGCGATTTAGTGTAACTACCCTCGGCCGCGGCGCGTATATCGCGGAATAACATATGCAAATTCTGATACACTCAGCTCTGAACTTTCAACTTGACCGCGCTGCATCTTGTTACCTTTATTGCTGACTGTGTTTCATAATAACGAGCGGCATCTCTAAACCTTAGCTTGAACATTTAAGAGTTGGTAGTAAATGTTTCGGATCAACAATGATGCTGTTAATCCTTTTGTATTTAATCTATTGAGTGAATTGATAAGTCTAAATGTTGCACTGAATGTTATGTATTTTATGTTATGTTATATATTGTTATGTTAAATATTATTTTAGCTCAAAGATTCGATAGTGGGGTCCTAAGGTGGCCTCGCACCGGACAACTCAACGTTGATAGACCCTTTACTATGTGGACGAATCAATGGATGAACGATCTCAAGCACATTGCTGGCGTTAGGTAGGTACATATTTAGGTTTAAAGCATTTAAATGAGGCTCTGAAATTAAAAGATTTAGGGCCTGTTTCACCACCTTCTGATAAGTATCGGATAGCTACCTACAACTTTTGTCTTTGTCACTTGACATAAAGTATAAGAAAGTGACAAAACTTACGTTAAGGCTATCCGACATTTATCAGGAGGTGGTGAAACAGGCCCTTAGATAAGTTTTTTGTGAAAATGTCTTAAGTAAAATAGATTAATAGTTACCTATCTAACGGTTTCGCAACATTGCTTCTACCGAGGATAATCCAAAAAAATAAAAAACAGATCTTATTTATTTTTTCAGTTAGACCAGTTAGCCAATAATATTAATTGGATTGGAGACTGACTCATTTTCAGAGTCCAATTAATTGTAAATTGTGTCGAGTAATTAAAAACGAAATGACAATGATTGGCTGAAAATTGAGCAAGCGGTAACGGGTCAAGAACTCAAGATGGTCCTCCGTAGCGGCGTGTTTTATCTAAGTAATGGTCGGAATACAATGACACGGGGCATCACGGGGTCTAGGTTTATGGTCACTAACCATGGTGTAAGGTACAAACTTAGGGCTGGAAAGTTTGTTTGGTATGTGGATGATGAAAATGACTCTATTTATCTTAGTTCTTTGACTCTTTTTTTAATCCCCGATGCAAAAAGAGGGATTTTATATCTGTGTCTGTTTGTATGTCGCACTGAATCTCTTAAAACGGGTGAACCGATTTGTATGCGGTTTTTTGTATAGTAAGATTTGTCTCGACGATTACTTGGTATACACGTCATAGTGATTAGGGTTTGATGTTTGGAGAAGGATGATTGTGGGACGTCAGGTTTCCCCATAGGTCGCGGGTTATTAAAATTTTGAAAATTTATAGTTATATTGTATGATGTGCTTACGCTTGACGACTCACCGGCTGGTTAGCCGACCATTAACCCGCTGCAGTGCCGTGACGCGGTAGACCCTCTATTCGCCAAAGAAATGAAACCCCGTCTTGCAGTACGGTGGTAAAAGGGTGAAGGGGGTAAAATTCTTGTTCAATTACGTTTGTAACTTACACCACAGGTCGGAAGTCGGCGGTCTAGCACAAACTTAACATTTGCCTGACCAATCCGAGCCTAGCAATAGATTGTGTCCGTAATTGCTACAACAATGTGTGGATGGTTCAATGCCAGCAGTAAAAATCGCCACAACCTCTTAATGTTATTTTCTAGGTTCTAGTTAATCTAGGTTTGTGGGAGTAGTATGACAACTAAGTATATTACTACTCATTTAACTATTAAGTTTGCTCTAATACTTAAGATCTTGTTACAAAAAGCGGCTACCATGACGTAGGTAATTTTCACTTCGATTCCTAATTAAAAATTCTGTTACATTAACGTTTTCATTAAAATTCTAAAAAAAGATTGGTTAGGTACCTATCTAGTTTCAACTGTACACGAGTATTTTTATGAATATCGGGGAATTAATACAAATATACTTACATAGGGTGTACAAAACTTCAATAATTAAAGTTGCTAATGCAAAAAATTATACCTAAGCTGTTGCCGTTCTTAATTTTTAAAATGTAACAGTAAAATAAGTTGGTTATTGCTAGTACAACCTAATTAACTACTAAACGAATCATAACCGAGTAAAATGGTCTAAAATTACAACTTCGAGTAATCATCAAAGTTACCCATGTTCTGATAATGATCCGGTTTTATCAGTACATATCTAATAATAATAAAATGAAAGTATTAAATGCGAAAGCGAGTAGTGAATGGTCAAATAATTCTTGGATAAACCTATGATATAGACGTAACTATGTTAATAAAATGTAACATAATATTACATAAATTAATGAAAAAAATCATTGTAAAAAATGATTTAATCCCAACAATAACTATAAAGATAAAGTATCCGCTACTTGACCACCATTTTTGTTGCGCAATAAATAAAACGAGCCAGCTTCGTAGCTGTGATCTCATAAACCACGACAAAAGGAACAAACAAAAATCTACACTAATTCTTAATGTCCCCTACATATTAATGCTTTATTTTTATTTATTTCGGATTTCATCGCGATATTATTGACTTTATTGCGATTACTATCTCGAGAATTCATTTTTGACGTTTTTATTCGAATTTATGCGATTCCTCGCGATCCAACAACTTTACCATGTTACCGAAATATCTCTTACACACTCTTGATTAAGTTGACAAAGGGTTGATTTTTCAATGCAAACCGTTATTGGGGCATCATTATTTAAATTTGTCGTCGCGATGCCGTGTGACCGTTCTAAGATTTTATTATTTTGAATATTGATATTATTTTATTTTTCGTATTGCCCTGCTAACGCTCACAGCGGGTGGGATTTATCTACCGTTTTAAAATGGACCGTATTTATTAGCATTAAGGTACATTGTCTATTTTTGTATCGTGACCCACTGAAGGGCTTCAAGGAATCGCAGGTCGCGTTCTGATTTCTGACTTTGATAATCTTCAAAACTGAGCAGGAATCGTTATATTTCTGATTTACCGTGATTGTAGGTAATGTTCGACATTGTTTTATGATGTTATAACAAGGTGATTGTCAATAAAAGGGTTTTTATGGACTCAGTTACTGATGCTAGTACCTTCTTATGCGTTTAACATAAACTATTTTATTTATGTAGACCGGTCAAATTAGACTAAAATATAGGGGTGAGGTTACAATAATTCCCACCTGGCTGAAAATTGGTAGGATTGTTCAAAACACTATTATAAATGAAATGTGAAAAGTCCTCATCGATCCGACACCTGGAAAAAAATTTACTCCTGGACACGCACAGTTGACTCACACTTGGCTGAAAATTGCTAGGATTGTTCGAAATCCCGTGTGGGGTTGCTGGTCCCCCATCGGGCGCGTCCCCCCGGTGGCGGATGGGGGAACGCCTCCCAGATATGGGAGGTACCGGGGAAACCCGGCGTGGACCAAAACCAGCAGGGGGTTGCCGCTTGGAGGATCCTGGTACTTCTCTGTTCATCAGAGTGGACTGTGGAGACTCCGGGCGGCGACAATTGGGGGGGAGGCTTTCGGGCCGTGAGGAAGAAAACCTCGTTAAAAAATTACAGGAGGGGGTGGAAACGCCCTGCGCGGCGGGTCCGCTGTCTCAAACAGTGCCCGCTATCTCAAACAGAGCACTTCTTCACGAAGAAGAAGAAGAAGAAGTGCTCTGTTTACTCCTTACGTGACCCTTTATAAATATTTACGTGATGCCTAACGTTCATAGCTAAATAGTAGCGTTTTTCTTCGTATAATAAATAAAATAAATAAATACTCACACATACACACACGGTCGTCTGTTCCTAAAGTAGGCAACTTAATGCCTGTGTTATAGGTAGCAGCCGACCGATAGACATATTTACATATAAATACATTTATATTTTAATAAAGGTACACACATACATATTATAAATACACCCAGACTCGGGGTGGGAATCGAACCTGCGACCCCGGAGCGGAAGGCAGGGTCACTGCCAACCGCGCCAACGGGCCAGTATAATAATACGGTGGACTACATCTTTCCGCTTAGTAATTAATTAAGAGCACGATGTCGACTCTACATTACCATTCAACTATCGTAAAATAGATTAAGTAGCTTCCGCTTCATATTAGGAAATTATAAACTCTTAAACCGTTTAACTCCTCATAACTTATACTGTTTAAGGCTAGACTCCAGGCCCGAATCGCTTTTACTGTGAGTCGCCCATAAAATGAAATACGCCGATAGTGATCAGTGGAGCCAATCTTGGCGTGAGATCGTCAGGTATCAAATAATATCACAAATTTATGATCCGATGTGATCTTTTGCCCATGATAGGCTACTATAAATACTTTGCACGATAGTGTACCTTATGTTTTGAGCAATAAAAGCTTGCAAGCTGACAAGTTTTGTTTAAACTGATCGCACATTAATTGACCGCTAGAATAAATGCGGTTGGCCGAAGATTAGTAGAATCCGTGAAGATGTGGCTAGGTTTGCAAAGTTCTTTTTGTTAAATATGCTATATTTTTTTGTTTTGTTTCAAAACCATTGTGATTAGTGAGTTTTCACTGTCGTTATCATCATCGTCTTGACTGATAGATATCAAATAGGTCTCCTACAATGATCGATCGTACACTATCTTCAGCTACTTGTGCCTAGCATCTTCCAGCGATTCGCTTGAGATCATATTTTGTCCGTCTAGTAGCGGTTCTTCGAAAGCTTCTTTTTGGGGCGAAGTCACTATTCAATCACCTTGGGTAGGCGACGAGTAGACTAGGGTGCGGCGCATGCGGTGTAGTGAGATGTGCGTACAGCTTTAAGGTCATACGACCACCAATATTCTCAGTCACAGAGCTAATTATGTTACGTAAACGAGGAAAGAAATAGCAAACCAGTCGCGGTTATGTGGACTAGAAAATATTAGTATAAACATTACATTTAAGTGGGTGCACTTATGTAAATGCTTGAAACAAATGTAATGACGGTAAAGTCCTCGTATGGACTCATCTTGCGCTGGCGTGCAGTTACGAATGTTGAAATAGTGGAAATTGAATGAGACGATGTTTGTTTTTAAAACGTTACCTATGTTACTGTATGATATGATCGTAATGTTTATGATAGGTGCACTTGATTTTCGCAGTGAGGATGATTATTATTGATATTTTATTTTTGTTGAAAATGAAATACATATCAAGCTTTATGATTCTAGACCTATTTATAAGGTGACTAGCTGAAGTCCGCGACGTCGTCCGATTGTATTTATTTTTTGTTAAATTCCTGTGGTAACTCTTTGACAAAGCGACCTATGTTATCTCTGATCTTTATAAATTTCTTGCATGGGTAGGTATACCATACAAAAAATTTATTGAAACCATGATTGGTTTATACCAATTACCAACAAACAAACAAATGACACACTTTCAGATTTATAATATTAGTATGCTCTACGAGGCGCGGAGGAAACGAAAAGGAGCAATTCAGAGCTCATAAGTCAGTCACCCATCCCAGTTACTGACCTGGATCAACGTTGCTTAACCCGCGCAATCGACTGATAATCACCATCGCAAATCAACCACACGTCCCTTCGCGTAACTCGTAAACTTTTTAAACTCTCAATGATGCAGCAGTTCAAGTCAGTATACCACCCACTGCTGGGCACAAGCCTCCTCTCTCATATAGGAGAGAGGGATTTAGAGCTGAGACTCGCTACGCTGATCAAGTGCGGGTTGGCGGGTTTTAACAACTATTATCACATGATAGTGATAATAACCGGGACCGACTGCTTAACGTGCTCTCCGAGGCACGGGGGTGAAACACCGCCACCTTCCAACTCCGGGCTGACACTGGGAATTTCTTGACAGAAAACCCAATACCTAACAATTATTTAACTGACCCGGGAATCGAACCCGGGACCTTGTGATCTGCAGTCGAATATGCTAACCACTGGACCAACGAGGCAGTCACTATAACCCCGTGCAAAAAACACACCTAGTGATTTAAGGCTTATTTCGTGGTTTATCGTCATAGTCTAACATAAAGATTACGGGTACATACATACCACGATAAAATATTTGTTTATTTGTCGATATTTCGATCCAGTTGCATGGAACGTGGTCACGACGAGACTGAGGCGCGGACGGAAAAAAGTCTCATCGTGACCACGGTCCAAAAGCTGTGATAGCCTAGTGGTTAGGACGACCGACTTCTAAGCGCAGGTCGTGGGTTCGATCCCGGGCACGCACCTCTAACTTCTCGGAGTTATGTGCGTTTTAAGTATTTAAATATCACTTGCTTTAACGGTGAAGGAAAACATCGTGAGGAAACCTGCACGCCTGAGAGTTCTCCATAACGTTCTCAAAGGTGTGTGAAGTCTGCCAATCCGCTTGGCCAGCGTGGTAGACTATGGCCAAAACCCTTCTCACTCTGAGAGGAGACCCGTGCTCTGTAGTGAGCCGGTAATGGATTGATCATGATGAAACAAATATTTTATCGTGGTATGTACCCGTAATCTTTACATTAGACTATAACACACCTATACAAAACATTCATACGTCGAGCATAGAGCACGGGCAGTAAACATCCAAGTATTCCCGTATTCCAAAAACTCGTTCATCAGAAACGGCCAGCCCTGGGAACGCTTGGAGCGATTCGTGCCCCGGTAATAGGCCGCATGGCGTATGGGAATCTAATGTAATTGAGACTTCTGGAACTACTTAGCTGTTATTGTTGACTCAAATAACTGTTGTTCGGCTCCGCTCAGCCGTTGCTATTCAATAAGCCGACCTGTGGGAGGGTTTCCTCTCCACAATTTGCATAAACTCGCATCCTAAAGCTTGACTTCGGCTGTATAAGGTTTTCTATCGCAAAGTTGATGTATGCGGATTTTGATAGGGATACGGTTTGACATTTTGAACGTTCGGAACGTTAACAGAGAATTTCTGCAGCGCAGAAACTACGCTATACTGTTTTGTATATTTGCTATAATTATATTATAGAGTAGTCTGAACTAGTCTTCACTGAATATTTTACACTAGTGGAGGCCTACATCTTCGTCTCTGATTATTGTAGATAAAAAGTATCCTGTGTTCTTCCTCAGGATATGAACTATCACATTGCCAAATTTTGTATGAATCGGTTCAGCAGTTTAGGCATGAAAAGGTTACAGATAGACGAAGTTACTTTCGCAGTGTATAATTAGTGAGTTGGAAGTTTTAAATACTTTTCTTTTTGGAAATTAGAGACTTTTGTACGCATGATTGACACATAAAAGTCTTACTTAATAATTTCATCCTGTGAAAATTGTAACAGCAATACTTTGCAAATGTATGAATTAATTTATAGATTTTAATTAAAAATATATTTGTTTCTAAGTAAATATTGCGCAAAGTGTCCTTTAATGACGGATAAATTTCTACAATCTCGACGTGAATATATTTTCTAGTACATTTTAAAGATAGTATAATATTCATTTGAATGTTGAAACTAATGTCCATAAAGATAACTTTCATGGCAGACGATACTTTTAATGAGACATTAACTGCCCAGCGATAGGGCTTTAGCACACTCGATACCTTTAGCGCCTGCGATCGACTATTTAATCGCTATTCGGAAGCTCGATGTAAATGTAGCAACTGGAAGCTCTAAATCCACATTATTTGGAAGTCAATCTTTTAAATGATACCTACTACGATCTAACGCCAAAACCCGATAAAGCATTGCGATGAAAATACAAGTGTAAATTAAAAATTTAAAAAACCCCCGACATTCGCCATTTTGTGGCGGCAGCCATCTTGGATTTGCAATAGTGCTATTCTACTAGTCAAGCCCTTTCATTTGATACCCATATTGAGGGAGTTGTGAAAAAATATGTAATCCTCCATTTTGTAGCGGCGGCCATCTTGGATCGATTTTCATCAAACATAGCTAACAACACTCTCGACTAATTCACCTTTCAAACAAAACAAAAACCGCATTCAAATCGGTCCGCCCGTTTGAGCGCTACAGGGGAACAGACACACACACACACACAGACACGTCAAACTTATAACAACCCGTCGTTTTTGCGTCGGGGGTTAAAAATAAAATAAATAAATAAATAATAAAAAATAATGCGATCGACCGTTTACGATCGAGCGATAGCTTAGCTTAGATAGGAGTTGACAAAACGCAGTTCAGCTTCGATAGATTGGATTCTGTCCAAATAATCGATTTTGGATTAATGTAGCAAATAACAGTGACACTGTTAGTAAGTATAAAATATTATTCTTATTGGAAGATCTCAAAATGGACATTTATCATCATTGTGCACTATAAATAATAATAATAAAGGCAGATAAGCACTGCTTGTCCAGAGAAAAGCACTAAGTACTTAAGTACAATTGAAAGAAAGAGAAGAGTTAAACTATAATAGTTATAGAATTTTTAATAATACTTATTTATTGCATACCCTGGCTTCGAACGCTACTCCATGAATGTACCTATAGGTATAAACAGTAGACATTGGTAGAGTTTTATTTTTCCGTTTCGGTAAAGAACCCTAAAAGAAATTACGCTTCAAAGTTTGATATGTGCAGGGCCCTTGATAGTCAATAGTTAGGCAACGTTCACATCGAACGTTTTGCAAGACCCCAGCTATCATCCTCGTCATAAAATCATAAAACTCCTTATACGAGGAAAAATCGTGTCTGACATTTCATGCTGATTGTATTGTCGTCATGAGAATCGTTAATGTTCGGCCAAACGGTTGTAAATTGAAATCTAATATGGGGTTTTATGGGACGTCGATATTGGTTTAATTAGTCGTTATTCGATGTACAAAATGCATTGACATTTTGTGAAGGGAAATTATTGTGTTTTGAGTCTCAAAGTTTTTACGTCAAAGTAACTGTTCTCTTTTGGTGGCACAGAGAAAAGTATTTTGCAACTTAAGGTAGGTACACTTAAGGTAGTAGATAGTTTTTTTGCAGTATCGATTATTTTGATTGAGTAAATCGGACTTCTAATCTTGTATGACGATTAAACCATTGGATCTGGTGCAGGAGCTGGTACGTATTACGGCGTCAGGTAAAATGAACTCTGGACGACAGTAAAACACGCAAAGCAAGAGGTTTAAGACTCTGAGCCATGGGTCACTCAGAATTCGATGTACGAAGAGCTTAAGACGTGACGAAACAATGTAGTGGTACAGGCATCTCCAAAATATTTTTCAAAATATTCTTTGAGCTAATCAAAACCGCGTAACTACTAACTACCGCGTGGTACTCCAAGTTAGCCAATACAGAGTATTTGACGGTTAATCAAAGGACACTTTTCCTTTAACAAACTGTCTTTGTGTGTTGTGCTTTTTATGCCTTTGTGTTGCTAAGCACTAATATTATGTATGTAATTTACAGATTTCATTAAACAACAAGTGTAAATTGAAAATTTAAAAAACCCCCGACATTCGCCATTTTGTGGTGGCAGCCATCTTGGATTTGTAATAGTGTTATTCTACTAGTCAAGCCCTTTCATTTGATACCCATATTAAGGGAGTTGTGAAAAAATATGTAATCCGCCATTTTGTAGCGGCGGCCATCTTGGACCAATTTTCATGAAACGTAGCTAACAACACTCTCGACTAAATCACCTTTCAAACAAAAAAACCGCATTCAAATCGGTCCACCCGTTTGAGCGCCACAGGGGAACAGACAGACAGACACACACACACACACACACACACACACACACACACACACACACAGACACGTCAAACTTATAACACCCCGTCGTTTTTGCGTCGGGGGTTAAAAATGAATGAATCATATTAACATTTTGCCACTTTCAAGATCGATAATGCTTGTGCTATGCTATGCTGATATGTGGGTGATTCGCACATACACACGAGTAGAAAAGGAACAGAGAGGAAGCTACCTACAAGCGTCCCGCAGTAAGTACACTCACACATAGCGCCGCTCACGCACACACGAGCTGTCACGGACGCTCCGCTAGTGAACAATTAGTTGAATAACGTCAAGGCTGTCGTGTGGTCGTGTCGCGTGCGCATTAAATTATTAGCGAGAGTTATTGGCGAGAGTTTAGACAACTGTGTACTTAAAATAGTGTAAATTATACTTATAAAAAATTAAGTGTTGTGTTTAGACAAATATGCCTCAGTATTGTACAGTATGTGTAAGTTCCACTATAAAAAATAAGGATATTTCTTTTTTTTGTACCCTAGAGATCAAGTGAAGTAAGTATACAAGTAAGTATACCTTTACATAATATTATATTATCTACACAAAAAATTAATGAAATGAAATTCATTGAAATGAAATGAATTTATTTATTGTAGGATAGCATGTGCCACTTACGATATTATGTCAAGACTCTACCACTGGTACGGAAATCAGATTCTACTCAATAGAATTAGGTAAAACATTGCCAGGTAAGTTAAAATAGCTCCTGTACACAATGGACCATTTCGATGGGCCTATCTAAGGTACCTATCTAAGCATCTAGGTACTTAATTCATTCAATTTACTAAAGTAAGTAAGTATCTAGGTACTGTCACTAGGGATACCTACGCATGTGCACACTTACTTTTAGTAGGTACCTACTAATGTCCTCACCGAATTTCAGCCACGGCGGCCAATCTCAACCGAGGCAGAGACTAGCCGTCTGCGCAGGAGATATTATAGTGCACAAGTGTGTGCGCATACACAGGTGCACTCTCTATTCCCTCACTCTCATAGTCCGATGGGACGCCAATGCGACACGACCGGAGAGAGATTAGGCGCAGGACCGACGGATTTACGTGCTCTCCGAGGCACGGGGGTGTATCTAACACCGCCAACTTCCAGCTCCGGGCTGGCACTGAGAATTTCTTGACAGAAAAACCCAATACCGCATTTTTTTTTTGGCCCGACCCGGGAATCGAGCTCAAGACCTCGTGATCCACAGTCGAACGTGCTAACCGCTAGACCAACGAGGCAGTCAAGGTGGTACTACCTAGCTAAGCTAGTATAATATAAAAAACATTTTATTCCAATCATTACTACATGTCTTGCTATACATATATACTAGTATATAATATTTTTATTTTTACCCATAATTTTTCACATGCAACAGGTGACAACCCTATCAGAATAGGTATAAATTTTGGACGTTCTTAGGTAGCTTCCCTTCTGGTTATTCTGTGGCACATAGATGGAATCACTACTATCACTACTGGAATAAAAACACGATACGGATGACGAAACGTAATACTAGATATGCGATCAGATGTACCTACACTTAGGTTATTTATCCTAAGAAATACCCATCAATTCATCATCATCATCATGATCAACCCATTACCGGCTCACTACAGAGCACGGGTCTCCTCTCAGAGTGAGAAGGGTTTTGGCCATAGTCTACCACGCTGGCCAAGCGGATTGGCAGACTTCACACACCTTTGAGAACGTTATGGAGAACTCTCAGGCATGCAGGTTTCCTCATAATGTTTTCCTTCACCGTTAAAGCAAGTGATATTTAAATACTTGAAATGCACATAACACCGAAAAGTTAGAGGTGCGTGCCCGGGATCGAACCCACGACCTCCGATTAGAAGTCGATCGTCCTAACCACTAGGCTATCACAGCTTTAGGTTGATAATATCTACGATTTAATAAATCAAGATAGGTACAAGTATCATCAGATTTTTTTTTAATCCAATCTACTTACCTAGTTTGAAAGAAAAGCTCTATCGAAATATCAACCAGTAAAGATAATAAATTTCGTTTCGGGCCCCCCCTCCATCAATTGCTCTGTCTATATTTTTCCTATAGTCTATGATAAAAGCTATAACCCATGAAGATATAAATAAAGCGCGATATTACCCTCTTTTGCGGAGTAATTAAAACAAACTGGTCTAGTATTTACCTTTATCGCGCATACGCGGACCGCTCTTAGTGGTCAGGAGGCTAATTTATTTAGATTTAAGCTGATAATGTGGCAGTGGGGGTCCTTGGCTATAAAATTAAAACCGTGCATCACTTGTTACTGCAACTTGGGAACTCAAACATAGTTTAGACAGTCCGTTGCTTCAATTGTCTAAGAGCTGCATCGATTATTGTTAATTTGCTAGATCTTAATAATGTGGTGATTGGTTGAATTTATGGTATTCTTGCTGGGACAATGCATTTTACTCATCAACAGAGATAGAGAGAGACAGAATGTCGGCCAGTGAGAGATGAGTGTAGATTTCAGTTTTGGCAATCCGAAGTCGGATTTGAGAAGGGGTCAATTTTGACCCATTTGAGAAAAGTTTTACTGTTTCGTCAACTGACACCCTTCCCGCAATTTTGTCAGCGAGGTTTCAGCAGTTTTTTTAAATACATGTAACTTGTTAGGCTTACGCTTGACGACAATCGTGGCAATACGTAAGCAATGATGAGGTGTGAGAATTATCTTGGCTTGAAAGCATTCAAGTCGTACGTGGAAGTCCGCGGGAAACACGGACGCCGAAAGGGCGTAACTCACCCTAGCAGTTTGTGTCAGAAACGTTGAACGGAAGCGTTCCGTTTGGATGTCAACCACAAATGGTTGCCAACGCTTACGTCTTCTCGCAGGTATTTGGTGGAACGTGGAGAAGCAAGGTTGTGAAGATCCTGAGCACACTCCTCAGAGTATATCCGGTAGGAGACGGCATAGATAGGTGGCATTGCGTCGACGTTAAAAACTGAGCAAAATTTGAACTCAGAACCTTTATGACACAATAAATTCGCCATAGATAATAAAGGTAATATGAAGAAAGCGAGAAGTGGGCAAGTCTCGGCGGTTCCCACGGTGCGCGGCGCGGCGCCCACGCGTCTCGCAGCGAACCTAACTTATCCTAACTAACTCAGCCTGTATCTACGTGCATGCGAGGAAATTTAATTGTTTTTGCAGCAAAATTATACAGTTAATTTTTATTGATATCTAGCAGTGTCGAAGAGTCGACGTGCCGCACTCATTTTTGTGAATGACCTGGAAACTTATATTTAAAAGAACTGGTTAATGAATACGAGAGCTCAAATAAAATTCATCAAAATATTTTTCAACATAATAATTGTTAATACAGACACAGAGTACATTAACGTCAAACACAAGCCACCTTTTTGCGATAACCATTTCTATAATTTGAATTTATTACGTACTTTTTTTCATTCAACTACAAGTTAGCCCTTGACTGCCATTTCACCTGATGGTAAGTGACGATGCTAAGTCTAAGATACGGCTAACTCTAAGAACGGGCTAACTTTAAGGGTTAAGAGGTATGCATACCTGCGGTTTCTACACGGAATCGTAATGGAACGATAAATTACTTGGCTGCACAGCTTTGGTAACCTGTCACGACTGAAACCTCCCACCAGACCAGACGAGAGACAATGTGATAAAAAATGATAAAATCGCCCCTGTCAAGAATCGAATCCGGGACCTCTTAGATCACCGTGCTTACCACTGTGCCACGGAGGTCGTCAGAAGGCAACGGTATAGTCTGTTCGTTTTCTTAAGGTCGCCTTTTGTGTCTAGCCGCCTGCGCCGCGCGGTGTTTTGCCAAAGACACCGCCGTGACTTCAAAGCATGCCGCGCGGGATGTACAGGCACAAGGGGGTTTGGCGTTTTATACCTACTCATATTTTTTCATTAAAATTCTCTTTCCTTTTTATATTTTTTTATACTCGTATTTTATTACAATATACCCATAAACATAAAATATAATATTCTCATGAACACGGCTCTTCTCTCAAAATGAGAAGGATTTTAAGTTTTAACCATAGTCTACCACGCTGGCCAAGTTTGGATTGGCAGACTATTCAGAGGTTCTGTTAGAATATATATATAATAGAAAAAAAATTACAAACAGAAAAAAAGTAATAAAAATAAAAGCAGAATACTAAGAGCACCTGCGCCTGTACTGACACTAAGTTACCGAACGGACTATAAGGCAAAGGTTGTCGTTCGATAGACAACGTGTGATATTAAATTATGAAGGGCGCCAAAACTGAATCAGAATCGCCTACGTGAAACCTACACGCTCACACCTTGAATGTATTCCCTATTGTTCGCGATAGCTATAGCTGGTGTAGTGGCGCAACTAGCCGGCTACAATGAGACTTTTGTTGTAACGGTTAATTCTAATATCTCTGAACAACAATAATATAATAATCTGTACCGTGGGCCGGATCAAGGGCCGGGTACAGAAGGCGGTTGTTGCTTTAAATGGCAGTCAGCCCTGGCCGCGGCAGCTGCTGTTTGACCCTTATTTGACAGGTACTACGATTCCTTTTGTTTATAGATTTTTTTGTCTTAGAGAAAAGTTACCAAAACAAAACTAATTACCAAAGAAACATCGTTTTACCAATAAGGAATTAAACCTCCTCTATTCTTCTGAGATGATTTAAATGTCGGGTAGGAACTGGCATTACTTTGAGGAAGTCCTGGTTGTTCAGTAGCAGGAGAACGAGCGGCACAGCGCATGCAGCCTTTGTATACAGATTTGTCTGTTTTAGCGGATTATAGTAAAATTACCTATTTTATTATTCACGATTTATAACCCCCGACGCAAAAACGATGGGGTGTTATAAGTTTGACGTGTCTGTGTGTGTGTGTGTGTGTGTGTGTGTGTGTGTGTGTGTGTGTGTGTGTGTGTGTGTGTGTGTGTGTGTGTGTGTCTGTCTGTTCCCCTGTAGCGCTCAAATGGGTGGATCGATTTGAATGCGGTTTTTTTTGTTTGAAAGGTGAATTAGTCGAGAGTATTGTTAGCTATGTTTGATGAAAATCGATCCAAGATGGCCGCCGCTACAAAATGGAGGATTATATATTTTTTCACAACTTCCTCAATATGGGTATTAAATGAAAGGGCTTGACTAGTAGAATTGCACTATTGCAAATCCAAGATGGCCGCCGCCAAAAATAGCGAATGTCGGGGGTTTTTTAAATTTTCAATTTACACTTGTTGGAGACGAGTAAACCAATCCGCTAGAGACTATGGAGTTCCCACGGGATTTTTAGGAAACTAAATCCACCCAAACAAATTCCCAGACATCAGTAAGTAACAAGTGAATTAATTAAAAGAAAAACTCGTCTACATGAAAGCAATTTACCACCAATTTACGTGCATTGCAACCTTTACGTACATTGCAACCAATTATAAAGAAGCGCCAAAGAAGCCAATAACCATTTCACAGTTTAGACTTTAGACAAATCGATGGTTAAAACCCATTCACCCATTGGGATGCGTCGAGGGCATATAGGATCCCACACACATACCCTTCTTGAATAACGTAACCCTTTGCTGTCGGGTAAAAATGAAGTCTTTTTTTTTTAAAGAATATTAGTCATGATGAACATGACGAATATTCCCCCTTTCCCCTCCAATAAGTGACAATTTGTGCTAGGAGTGGGTACGACAATGGTGTAACGGGTGGGGTTTGAACCGCAGACCTTGCGGTTTTTGATCCGCGCTCGAAGACCGATGCGCTATTGAGGCAAAATAAACTATGCACTTACTTAAAAAACAGAAGTATGCAATTTACACCTATCTCGACATTAGATACATCGTGCGAACTACTAAGTAACATTTTATTGTTTCAGAACCGATGCAATATACCTACGATCGATGAAGACGGCCTGACTTATGCCGAGCTTTCATTTGCCACATTCTCCGCATTCCCGGGTCAGAGGTCAATTCACAAAAATGACAACGCGAAAGTCCGAAAAGAGACGGACACACAAAATAACCAAGAGAGCGAGTGAGACAAGACACCGGTCGTGTCCAACGCCCGGGGCGCGATATTCAACGATGATGATATTACACCTCCGATATAGCTTAATTTCTACAAATGAGCGGTGATTTTGATATCCATATCTCTTATTTGAATCGCGTTAGAGTTCAAAATGTAGCGGTGGGTTCGGATCGAGAACGTATTTCTTTATAACGTGTTGAACGCAATGAGCCTATTACAGATTTCGCAACGCTGTTCGAGATGAGATAGTACATCGATACAATAATAAAAGCTCACAATGAGAGAATGAAAATACAACACTTTCTTCTGGTACCTACATATTATTATAGTGTTCGTTTGTTTTGTGGGGCTGTCTACATTTGGATCATGGTTACATGTAACTTAGGGAATCTATTAGTACTTAATCGTTTATAGGTTTAATAAAATTTTGAAATCTTTAACTCTACACTAAGATATAGGACGTCCAAAATATCAAATCGTCATTTTAACCGATTGACATGACAATATATATATCGACCAGAATCTCATGAAAAATAGGGAAATGAAATTCCAAGGTTAGCAACACTACGGCTGCCCTAGCGATAAACAAAGTAACTGTCATTTTTTGTGAAATTGACTTATTGCATTAACAAAAGTTTTATGTCGAGTAGTTTTTTACCACAGTTTAATATTTCAAATAACTTGAACCGTTTACTGAAATTTAAATTGCCCAAACAAAGTAACTGCACTCACTAACCCGGAATATAAATGCAAAAACCAATTAAACAACAAGCACAACACAAAAACAAAGTAATTGGATGTTGATTACTTTGTTTTTGTATTTAAAATGCAGTTACTTGATTTTTCGTTTCGTGAAACGATCCCAGGTAAGGTGTTCTGAATGTAATTACTTTGTCTATCACTAAGGCAGCCGAGTTAACCTAGTGTTGCTTACTACAAAATTTAATTTCCCTATTTTTCATGAGATTCTGGTCGATCTATACCTACTTTTTAAGTGCCCAACGCTTGTAACAAACAGCTTTATTATACTTTCATGTTGGTGTAAATACGCTGCTGGACATATGGAATGAGGAAGTAAAGGAAGTCAAACAATTAATAAAATTGTTTCAAGATGTAACGATTCATAAACAGGTTCATAAATGAGACAAATTAAAAAATTAAATAATTAGTAATACCTACTTAGTAAATTTTTTAATGAATTAAAGTATTATAAGAATGTTTCGAAATAAAGTACCTATTCGATTAGTAACTAGAAACTATTTTCAGTTGGAAAAGGAAACAATTTGAGTTGTTAGTGTTTGTAAGGTTAATATTCTAGACTTATGAAAAAAAAAATGTCTGTAATAATTAAAATGAATCGATCACTATTCAGCTCTTTGAAAATATTGAGCAATCATATTTTATGGAACCATGTCTCATACTTAATAATTATAATTATCATAGAATCACTGAATTTCTGACTTGTTACACTTTGGAACTGATTAATCGATATATTATGTAGAGTTACCTATCTACTTATCTATTCTTAATATCGATATTTCAACATTTTAAATCGAGTAACTATCTGGGTAACTAATGCTTATAAAAAGTAATGTTTACTCTTAGTCAGTAATGCGCTTTTAATAACGAACGGAAACTGTTGTCATAAAAAGGGCATTAAGCTAAATTGGAAAGGGTACCGTGGCTTATTTAGTTGTGTAATTAAAACTATTTTAATAATTTTAATCGATATCGATATTATAGACACTGATAGGTGATTTTTTTATATTAATTATGTGAATTTACATAATATTATCGAAGTATTTTACTTAAGGCCGCTGTCTTCACGCGCTTCTCCATACAAACGTATTACGCCTATTATTCTAATATTTGTTGCAATAGGTCTAAAGTTAAGCCAGATATCAATTTATATCTCCATTATCTATGCCATAAAATAAAAATATTAGTAAAATTATATTTATTTTGAAAGTTATGACGCTTGAAAAATCATTATTTTTGTTCAAATTTTGGGGCAACTTCGTGCGTAAATAAACTATATAAGAAACTAGAAAATTGAAAAACGACCAAAGTCTTATCATAGGTTACTTCATAATAATTACAAATGTCTTTAGTTCATGTAAAAAATTGCCATATATATGCTAAAATAGGCGAAATACCAAACCTAGATTTGCATCTTTTTACTTTGCCGTTTTTCACTAAAAATCATGATATCTCAAGCAAAATTTATTTATTTAATTAATTAATTATTTATTTATGTATATATTTTTAGTACTCTTCTTTACTGAAGACGTCTCGCTCTCTAAATGCAGAAATCACTGTTTTAGACTCCACTCACAAACGATTTGTCTATGCCATGGAGAGGGCTCTTAAATCGATTTTAGAGTCACGAGAGCTGTTTGTTAATTTTTTCTTTCAATATTTTATTTTCCTATCAAGTTACAATAAAAAAACTAGTTATAAAATATACTTACATAAAAATTTATTATATTAGTACTGTTTTCGTGTTTATAATATATCTAAATAAACAGTCACACTATCAATAAAAATTGCATAACTTTTGTAACTTTTGTCTAATAAATCTATATTAGACTAATATTACTAGAGTTTAATTTTTGCGCACGGTTATACTTATGGTTAATTGTAACTTGCAAAACTGATAACTTTGTAACACCTAGATACTATGTATCTACTTACAATCAAGCAATAAAAATCTATTCTATTCTAATATCTTGAACAGATCGAAGTTTCTATATTACTCGTGTAAAAGTACGTAAGTTTATAGCACTGGATAGTAAAAATTTGATTTTATTCGATATTATTGATAGGACGTAAAGAAAATCGTCGCTTAAAGTTAATGACGTAACGGGAACACGGGTGAACGTGTGGTGGGCGCTTCACGGCTCGTTACCGAGCTATAAAGTGATATCGATTCAGCTCCAACTGATTGTCCATAAAACATCGATACAAATTGTTAAACGACTACAACGTAGGCACCACACTATGATATCGTATACTAGTCGATACCTGCGACTTCGTCCACTTGCAATCGTGTCCGGAACATTGCACTTGCAATATCTTTAGCAGGAAACAAGTGTCGTGACAAAACCGTTGGAAAGACGTACTTACCTGAAAAGAAAACAATTGTTTCTTTAGTATGTTTAAAAACTAATTGTGGTACATATATATTTTTTATTATTATAGTTATAAATTTAACATATATTTAGCCATTTTTAAGCTGTGTGTGTGTGTTTTTGTTGTACTTCGATTACTACTATTATACCATAGGTGTATATTATATTATATATTAACCCAATATATAATATAATATTTATACTTTGGTTGCATCTTGTATCATAAAATCATAGTACAAAATACGTATAAGTTTAACAACAACTATCTCCAAATTAAACTTAATTGGCAGCTCTAAATTCTATCTCTTTTCACAGGGAACGATGTGAAAAGGACAGCACTATTTTTAATCCTATCAATCTAGTTTGGTTAAGAGATCTTGTACGTTCAACAGAATTAGTAACTACCATTAGCCTCTTAAAATACCCCCGAAAGGAACATTCATTCATTTGAAAACGTCTAAATACTGTTTAATCTGTCCCTTTGTGCTGCTTAGCATGTGGTAATACCACAACTATTATCTCATACCCCAAAAATCATTGTTCCCATTTCTAAAACGGCTTAGGTGTCAAAGATAACTTACATCTCATTCATAGCATCAAATATTATTTGCATTTTTAAGTCGTCAAGATTGATTTATGATCTTTTTTTAAGTAGGTAGCAAAGGCTTAAAACTTTTTGCTTCTGAGAATCATTTTTGCACGCAGTTACTTCGCAGCAGCACGTAGAAGATTATATATTTTTTGTTTGTTTGGGAAATATTTTGGCGGTGATTAGTTGGTGACTTATTTTAGTAACACGATTATGCATACCTTACATGACTGTTACTTATATTTCATTCAAATTAAAAAATAATTATTTCATATAGACCAAATTGTGGCTCTTATGCTAAGACCAAAATCCTGATCCAATATCGAAAAGCCATTTTCCACAATTTTCATTTACCTATCTGTGATCGTTTTATCATCAGTTTGCTTAGTCCCACTTTGCAGCGGTCCAAAACTTTATAGTATACTATTGATCGAATCACAATGACTTCAGAGTAAAAATGAACCTAAAATGGCGTACATTAAGGTTTGAGTTCGACAATACATTCAACATTCGAAAACAGCCAGAGCCCCAAGCAGAAATGTTGTAAAATAAATATTCGAAGTATTGAATTACGACTTTAAAATAAGAGTCTTTGGGTTCATTTTGCTCTAAAGTCATTGTGTGTTGTTACTCGAATTTCAATCATCGTTGCCACTATGTAAAAAGTGGGACTAAGCATACAGGTATTACCCAGGCTTCCATAATATAATGTTCTATTTTTGCGGACAAAACTTTTCCGATAGACTTATTTTGTTTGGTAATAGCGTCAGCGCTGGCTAAAGCGGTCACATTTTTACGCTAACTAGTTTATGTGGCTCTGCCACTAATGGAGTAAACGTGGACCCATCGATAATGATCACGCAAACAGCGGGCGAAAGTCGCGTTTCTAAATTAGCACGTCGGATAGGATTGATACGAGTAGCGGCGAATTAGCAGCTTTTGTTGGTCGCCACACGCCACACTGTGCGTGCGGTGACCACGAGAAAAGGGCTTAGAAGAAGGAACCAATTTATTTTATCTTATGTTAGAAATAAAACGTTGAAATGAGCACAAATATATTTTAATGAGATAACAAAAAGAAATCTCTAATGAACACGTTTTTTACATTAATTTGAAACAACTCAGCATTAATCTACAGTTGGACAGCAATATATTGCTGTGGCAAAATTCAGTTGGAGAATGAGCCCTCCACAATGCCGCTCAGCGCCTTTATAATCTTCAGGTGGCACGGGACAGCGGAACTATTTCTCCCACTACCTCCTACAATTAAATAAAAATCAGCCAAGTGCGAGTCGGGCCTCGCTCTTTCAGGGTTCCGTACATAATTATGAACAATATAATATTTTGGGTCTAAGAAATATTTAATTTCCGAGCTAGACATCGCCTATATATATGCCATAGCCTGAAAAATAATTTAATTCAATTTCTAATTCAATATTTGATTTTGGGTTAACGTTTTACACTAAATACCAAAATTTCAGGTTTGTAACTCATTTCGTCTGCGAGCTAGAGACCTGTGACCGGCGGACAGACGGACAGACAGACAGACAGACAGCCGAGTGACATTAATAGGGCTCCGTTTTTACCCTTCGGGTACGGAACCCTAAAAAGCAACTGTTGTTTGTCCAATGGACAGAATACCTTATATAATCGTACTTACAATGTCCAGAGAAATAATAAAAAGTAACCTTGAAAATATTAATGTCATTTATACAATTGTGTATTGTAGAACTCTGTCTTAATGGCAATGATACGTACGTAGTTTGTGTTTAACTAAAAAACTATATGGTTTGAGTGTAATAAACTCATTACTAAAAATGTTATGTCCAATTACTTCGTGGAAATACATAATATACAAGATAACCTACAATACGAAATTAAATTGATTAGACATTTAAATACAACTATTAATATAATATTTTATAGTCTATTAAAAACGTTATAATTTGTTTGTAATAGTCCATATACATCGGTATCAAAATTAACGAATTCAAAAATGATCGAAATCAATTTAGGGTTATAACCAATCATTTGATTTTGGCTTAATTGAGGTAAAATCCGTCCATGGCGAATCTCTACGAGAAATTATTCTTATTTAATCCAAATTAAAACGTAAGTGGAAGGACTGGATGGGATTTTATTATTTAATTTTTTGGTAAACGTCTTCACACTTAATTTTTGAACAACAGAAAATTGTAAGTATACCCGTAAATATATCACAAACCCACGTCTTATTAAACACTAGCTGACCCCCGCCACTTCGTTCGCGTGTTAATAGATTTTATATAGGATCGGAACGGATCCCATAGTTCTTTTATGAACTTAAACTAAATGTAGCCTAAGTTACTCCTTATAACAACACCTATCTGCCATTGCAAGTTCCGTTAAAATCGATCCAGCCGTTTCTGAGATTAGTTGAAACAAATAGACAGACCGACAAACATAAATTTAAACGCACGCCAGTTTAAAATAAGCCGTACGTACAAAGATCCGGGTCCCATGTTATTTGAACCCAATAAATGTCTGTCATTTCTGAACTAAAAAACCTATGACCATGAAATATTTACGGGACAATATATAAAGTACTACCTTTCTAAGAAAAAAAGAATGAGTGAAATCGAACTACGCGTTAATGAATTATAGCTAAATACACGTTTTAACTTTCATCCCCTCTCCCAAGGGAACCATGCTGAATTTCGGGATAAAAAGTATCCTATAACCTACCTCGGAGTATACACTCAAATCGTACCAAGTTTCATTCGAATCCGTTCAGTAGTTTCGGCGTGATGCGCGGCCAAGATACAGACAGACAGACAGACAGACAGACAGACAGACAGACAGACAAAAATGAAAAAAATTGCAGTTTTGGTTTCAGTATCGATTATAGAGTGCCCTCCATTAAAAATTTTCAAAATATCTTCAATGTACAGAATTGGATCTGTTACAGTTTTATTATATTATAGATACGTAGACGATATTAATATATATATAGCTGCTCGTGCTGATTCATTGACTGACTCACTGATTGATCACCCCTCCTGTAAAATTTTGTATGAAAATTTTTTTTTTCACTAATGGTTTCATATAGAGGACAAAAATTCATTCGGAACAAAAATATGGAGAGAGCTGATGATTGAGGATTTCGAAGACTGGTGAAGAGCACGCTTAAGGTATTGAAGATAGGTGGAGGGTACTCGAACAAATGTTACTCGAAACGTCATCCAATTGGCAGTGAGCTGAAAAAAAATTCAAAATGGCGAAAAAAAGATGGCCGCCATACAAATTTCGTCGGTGTCCATCTCGGAGGGTATAAAAGATGGAAGAGTGGTTTCTTCGCAAAAGATGATCAGGATCCAAAGGTCTACCCGATGAATAGAAAAAAAATTCAAAATGGTGGAATTTATTTTTCCATAGAAAATGTATGACGAATATTGAAGAGACTACAAGTTGTAAACTATGCAAGGCTTTGATGCGGTTCTTTGGAGAACTCTCAATGAAAAATATGGGAAGACATGATGATTGAGGGTTTGGAAGATGGTTGAGGAGCCCGGGCAGGGTATCGCAGATAGATGGGAGGTGCTCAAACAAAAATTACTCAAAACCTCATCCAATTGGCACTGAGCTGAAAAAAAAAACAAAATGGCGGATTCAAGATGGCGGCTATACAAATTTCGTCGGTGTCTATCTCACCAAGTATAAAAGATGGAAGAGTGATTTCTTGGCAAAAGATGATCAAGAACTAAAGATCTACAATTTGATGAACAGAAAAAAATCAAGATGGCAAAATTTATTTTTTTCACACAAAATATACAATGGCGAATATTGAAGAGACTATAAGTTGGGAAACTATACAAGACTTTGTTTTAATAAGATATAAGAACTCTCCTTCTGGAAAATGATTCGGAGAAAAAAATTTGGAGAGTGATGATGATCGAGGGTTTGGAAGATGGATGAGGAGCACGGCCTGGGTTAAAGATGCTGAAAATGATAGAAGAAGGTGGAGGCTGCTAAAACAAAAATAATACTGAAATCCCCGCGGTCCGCTTTAGCGGGCCGCGCAGCCAAGCGCCCTACTAGTTAATATATATATAGCTGCTCGTGCTGATTGGGTCACTGACTCATTGATCACCTCTCCTGAACAATTTTGTATGAAAAATTTTTTTTTCAATAATGGTGTCGTATAGAGGACAAAAATTCATTAAGAGGAAAAATATGGAGAGAGCTGATGATTGAGGATTTCAGAGACGAGCGACGGGCACGCTTAGGGTATTGAAGATAGGTGGGGGGTGCTCGAGCAAATGTCACTCGAAACGTCATCCAATTGGCAGTCAGCTGAAAAAAAATTCAAAATGGCGAAAAAAAGATGGCCGCCATACAAATTTCGTCGGTCTCTATCTCGGAGGGTATAAAAGATGGAAGAGTGATTTCTTAGCAAAAGACAATCAAGATTGGAAGGTCTACTCGATGAATAGAAAAAAAATTCAAAATGGCGGAATTTATTTTTCCATAGAAAATGTATGGCGAATATTGAAGAGACTACAAGTTGTAAACTATGCAAGGCTTTGATGCGGTTCTTTGGAGAACTCTCAATGAAAAATATGGGAAGACATGATGATTGAGGGTTTGGAAGATGGTTGAGGAGCCCGGGCAGGGTATGGCAGATAGATGGGAGGTGCTCAAACAAAAATTACTCAAAACCTTATCCAATTGGCACTGAGCTGAAAAAAAAAACAAAATGGCGGATTCAAGATGGCGGCTATACAAATTTCGTCGGTGTCTATCTCACCAAGTATAAAAGATGGAAGAGTGGTTTTTGCCAAAAGATGATTAAGACCTTAAGTTCTACTTGATGAGCAGAATGATTCGAAGAAAAAATATGGAGAGTGATAATGATCGAGGATTAGGAATAGGGGAGAGATAGGTGGAGGCTGCTCAAACCAAAATACCCGAAAGCGAAACCTCGCGGTCCGCTTGCGGGCCGCGCACCCACGCGCCATACTAGTTAATATATATATAGCTGTTCGTTCTGATTCACTGACTCATTCATCGCCTCTCCTGTAAAATTTTGTATGAAAAATTTTTTTTTCACAAATGGTTTCGTATAGAGGACAAAAATTCATTAAGAGGAAAAATATGGAGAGAGCTGATGATTGAGGATTTCGGAGACGGTTGAAGAGCACGCTTAAGGTATTGAAGATAGGTGGGGGGTGCTCGAACAAATGTCACTCGAAACGTCATCCAATTGGCAGTTAGCTGAAAAAAAATTCAAAATGGCGAAAAAAAGATGGCCGCCATACAAATTTCATCGGTCTCCATCTCGGAGGGTATAAAAGATGGAAGAGTGGTTTCTTCGCAAAAGATGATGAAGATCCAAAGGTCTACTTGATGAATTGAAAAAAAAATCAAAATGGCGGAATTTATTTTTCCATAGAAAATGTATGGCGAATATTGAAGAGACTACAAGTTGTAAACTATGCAAGGCTTTGATGCGATTCTTTGGAGAACTCTCAAAGAAAAATATGGAAAGACATGATGATTGAGGGTTTGGAAGATGGATGAGGAGCCCGGGCAGGGTATTGTAGATAGGTAGATAGGCTCAAACAAAAATTACTCAAAAACTCATCCAATTGGCACTGAGCTAAATAAAACCCAAAATGGCGGATTCAAGATGGCGGCTATACAAATTTCGTCGGTGTCTATCTCATCAAGTATAAAAGACGGAAGAGTGGTTTCTTAGCAAAAGATTATCAAGACCTGAAGGTATACTTGACGAACAGAAAAAAAATCAAGATGGCGGAATTTATTTTTTCACACAAAATATATAATGGCGAATATTGAAGAGACTATAAGTTGGGAAACTATACAAGACTTTAATACGGTTCCTTTTCAAAATTTGTTTTTATGGAAGAACTCTCCTTCTGGCAAATGATTCGGAGAAAAAAATTTGGAGAGTGATGATGATCGAGGGATTGGAAGATGGATGAGGAGCACGGCCAGGGTTAAAGATGCTGAAAATGATAGAAGAAGGTGGAGGCTGCTAAAAAAAAAATAATACTGAAATCCTCGCGGTCCGCTTTAGCGGGCCGCGCAGCCAAGCGCCCTACTAGTTTATTATATATCCAATTCTTCCCTTTTAGCTGTGATAATTGATTTGTTAAATCCATAGATGTGCCTACAGCACAGTAGATATAATTTATCATTTACTTGTAAATGAGATTGTAAAAAGAAGATTCAAATTCCATTTGAAAGCGCAAGCCCTCTTTTATCATTTACCGTATTTATCAAAAGTAGGTATTAGTTAGTTAAGATAAAGTAGGTAATAAAATACTCGTGTGTGATAGTATTGAAAATCTCCATCTACGCCTTGGTTTCAAATTCACACTCGTGTTTTAATAGCTCCTTAATAGGAGCTGCAACAGTTTCATTAACTACTATTATGAAGCCTAACAAAGCATATTATCTGGATTTAAACAAATTATAATTAAAAATATTGTAAAAACTTGGTTTTAAGAAGTTTTGATGCTAGTCCCCAAGAAGTTAACTTGTCCTACATTTGATAGTAGCTTATGGTCCCTAGTCAAACATCATTTAGCGCTACACATTACGTTGTTCCGGAACGATTGTATTAGCGCCTACTTTTACGCGGCGCACCCGATCTGCTCAAGCAAACATCTTATTTGAAGTTTGAATTGGTCTCAAACTCATGGAATTGTTAAAGTTATGTACCCATTTAGTTTTTAAGATTACTATTTTAAAGTTGTATATTATTTTGAAGTTTTCATTGAGCTATTAAACGAAGGAATATATTATTTTATCTTCTGTTATGTACTTGTGCTTGATTATTGTGAGATTCCCATCTGAAAGTCTATCGATAATACCTACCAAACGGTATATACTATATACGCTATGTAACTTGATTCCAAATTAATTTTCAGTGAAAAAATATTTATTACAGTTTCATAGAAGCACTCGGTTTTACATTCAGCTGTACACAAGATAGTGTGAAGTACAATAATTTAATAATTATAGCTACATATTGTAACTTTTGTGTTCTGAAAATAGAGAAAACTGCTGAGTTTTTTGCCGTCTCTTCTCAACAGAAAACGCTTTCTGAAACTGATGCTTTCTGAAAGCTGTAAGAAGGTATATAAATCTCTTTTAAAACTTTTCACGAAAAGATTTGCGTGATCTGAATTTGTAAATTGACGAATCTTTTTTCTGGAATAAGTATAAAAATAGTTTCAATTTAAGCAGCAAGTAGGTATCTGTTACACATCAACTGTTTAGTGTATATTTCAGCACACTGTCGCAGCCCCAGCCAATTAGGGTTCGCGTAACATTTGCTCTTTTAATATTTCGAGTTTCGCAGTTTTCACTGTGACCCGTCGCGTCAGTGAGAGTGAGCGATAAATGATCATAATTTGTCCACTTTTCGATCTCGAAACTCATGTTTACACTACATGTGTAATATGCATGCTTTATTATATATCAAAACAGTTTTGTTATCGCGAATGTTTAGATGGGGTGTGTGAATTTAAACCAATACAAATAAGGACTTTTAGGTTTTGTGACATGAGTTTTATAAGGCAGGCAGGCAATTAATTTTATTCATGGACTCATTAGGAACGAATGGACGATTTTATGGACGAACCGGTGTTCGTCCATAAATTCTTGAAAATGAAAATTCACTTTACGATTCAAAAGCACTTGTGTAAGTTTATTTGAATAAAAACTTTTCTATTATATTCCATTCTATTAATTTCTCACAAATTATTATCTTGAGGGATATAGCTTTTTAGATCCATCACATCGTTTCAAATCCGTTTGGCAAGCGACACGTAAGTAATATCACAGAATTTTTGAAGGTTCCTCCTAATAGATTGATAGATATAATTTTTTTTATTGCTACACAAACAGATCAAAGAAATTGTAATTAAAACAAAGACAAAAAAGGGGTTACTGGACAACTCGACCGCAATAAAATCGACCGAATGGTCGAGTTGTCCACATTCAATTTTATTAATATTTTTTGATGGTCAACTCGACCGCAAGTACAAAGTACAGTCATTTACAGTAGCAGATAGTTTGGGTTGAGGTATAAAAGTACAGTACAGGTATAAAAAGAAAGAGATAGCAAATCTCATTTTCGTTTAGAGACGTACCTATTATTATCTCTTGTATTCAGGAGAAAGAGACGGCTATTGGTGACATTTAAAAAAATTAGTAGGTGTAATTTATTTGTTATGAAAATCGTTCATAACAAAAAAAATCCTGATCTGTGATTTTCTTATAAGATGACATGTTTGATATTATAGACAATAAGAGGCCAAATGCTATTTATGATTTGTTTTTATTAATTGATATATGTGATATTTTTTTAGACTGACTAACTGACTGACTGACATAAATCCATGGAAATAAAAATTAAGGTTTTTAATATTGATAGAAATTATACAAATCTGTGATTTTATAAAAAGACTTACTTTTTTATAGAGTAAAATATTTAGTTACGTTATATTATGATGTTTTAGATGACTAATTACATACAGTATTGTGAAATTTTATACATAATATACATACATAAATACTTTTTATTTTAAATTATAAGTTTTTTAATTTTTGTGATATTGATTTTTACAGACGCTACTTATAATTTGTTTTTTCTTTTTGTTTTATTTGTTATGAAAATCATTCATAACAAAAAAAATCCTGATGTGTGATTTTCTCCTAAGGTGACCTGTTTGATATTATCTATACTAATAAATAAAATTGAAGTGTCTGTCTGTAATATCGAAATAACTACCTCATATTAAGCTCATATGGTTATTTGAACGGTACCATAACCGAATCACACGTTTTTAAATTTTTTGTCTGTCTGTCTGTCTGTCTGTCTGTCTGTTTGAACGGGCTAATCTTCGGAACGGCTGAACCGATTTTGACGGGACTTTCACATACAAGTAGAGAATTAACCAGGAAGTAACATAGGCTACTTTTTTAACCGACTTTCAAAAAGGAGGAGTTGTGTTTTTCTACCTATATACACCAATATCTCCGAGATTTCTGAACCGATTTGCGTAATTTTTTTTTTAATCGATAGAAAAACATTGCGACACTTTCCTACAAAAAACTTGGATTCCAACTCTTCAATCCTGTTGCTGTAGGGGAACTGATCCCCAAAACTAATGGGATTTAGGAACTATCGGTTATTTAAATTGATATTGGGGGTAAAATTTAAAGACTATCGTTGAATGAACTCGAGTTGGTACATATTCAACTCCTCAATCCTGATGCTGTAAGGAATTGCATTCCGAAATCGTGGGGATCCCACGGGCGAAGCCGTGGGCATCATCTAGTAGATAATAAGAGGTCAAAAGCTACTAATAATTTGTTTTTGTTTGTTGATATAAGTGGTATTTTTTTAAACTGACTGACTGACTGACTGACTGAAACAATCCATGAAAATAGAAATTGTTAAGGTTTCAATATTGACAGCAATTATACAAATCTGTGATTTTATAAATAAGACTTATTTTTTTATAGAGTAAAATATTTAGGTTTGTACGTTATATTATGATGTTTTTGATGACTTACATACAGTATTGCGAAATTTTATACATATACATATACATTTATATAAATACTTTTATTTTATATTTATAACCTTTTTAATTTTTCTGATGTTAATTTTTACTGATGCTACTTATAATTTGTTTTTTCTTTTTGTTTTATTTGTTATGAAAATCATTCATAACAAAAAAATCCTGATGTGTGATTTTCTCCTAAGATGACCTGTTTGATATTATAGATAATAAGAGGTCAAAAGCTACTAATAATTTGTTTTTGTTTATTGATATAAGTGGTATTTTTTAAAACTGACTGACTGACACAATCCATGGAAATAGAAATTGTTAAGGTTTTTAATATCGATAACAATTATACAAATCTGTGATTTTATAAAGACATAGGCCATTGATAATATAAGACAAGTGATATTTTAACCAAAGAAATTGATAAGGTTTGTAAACAATAATCTGTGATTTTATAAATAAGACTTAGTTTTTTATATATTTTTTGTTGTACATAACATGCTGTTTTAAATTTATACAATATACTTACCTATTTTATTGTTTACATTTTGTTTTATTTTATAGTCAAAATTCAAAGAATACCTAAATTTTGCTCTTTAAAAAAATACCATTTATACATAATATCTTGATAATAATTAATAAAACGTTGATAAATTATAAGTAATTTCATATAAGAGTTAATCAAAATATTTGATACGTGAAACACTTTTTGTATTCGACTGTACATAAACAACTCAGTATTCTGCTATTGGCCGAGTTGACCATCAAAAAATTGGATGTGGACAACTCGACCATTCGGTCGATTTTATTGCGGTCGAGTTGTCCAGTAACCCCAAAAAAGTACGCTAAAGTAGCCTAATAATTCTCAAAACCGCGTGTTAAAATTCGTAAATATTTAAAGAAATATAGAATATCATGCAATAATAAAGAAAATGGGCATTTTCAATAGATAAAATGTTGAAAAGTTTAATTTCTCCCGTTCTTATTGAAATTAGATTTTTCTATCAAATAAAAGATTTAAAAAATTCAATCATTATTCTAGTCGAAGAAAGGAGGATGATAAAATCGTGTGTTGACTTAACATCATCATCCGTGTGGTCGAACAGTTATTAGAATGTTTCGTAAACGTACTAATTACGCTGGGATTAGGGCTCCGAGGGGCCACTTAGCGCTGTGGTAAACCGAGGTGAGAATAGGACGCCAGTGGGCTAACTAAACCTATCTACGAATCAATTATTTTTGGCTTAAAAACTGAATACGTAAAACTTAAAATAAGATATTGACTTTTCAATAGAAACTGAATAAAATTTAAAAATAAAGATATACTCTACCTATCGTACTTACTAGGGAACCGCCTCGGAATTGTACGGATAGTAACTACCCGCTACCCATCATACATTAGATTAGGCAAAGGCAGCGTTTTCGATGAAAGCTCCTAGGTGGCTTGACTCTTTCTGATATTTTCAATAATTATCGTTATATTTCAACCAATTTACGCAAAACCTTAACAAATTATACATTTAAACCTTTCTCATAAATCATTCAATCTATTGGTGAAAACCGCATGGAAATCCGTTCAGTGGTTTTTGAGTTTATCGCAAACAGACAGACGGTATTGAGAGTGATGAGTATTATTCCAAAGCCATATTTGGAAGTTCACTAGTTTTTATAAGAAGCGATTGCAAACTGATCCGTGCGACCGCGCGTTTCATGTCTATGAATTAATAAAATATTATATATTGTATTCAACAGTTCACGTGGGTTATATATGAGTTATCGCATATTTATCAGGTACACATTTATTGTATTCAACAAAGTTCGTATGGTATAATATGATATATCGATTCAAAAACTGGGTGCTTCCGTATAAGTTTTCGACGTGTGGTCTCGTCGGGTCCCTTTTCACGTCAATGAAAACGTGATTCAAGATCAATCGGGCCATCAGAGAGATGCTTGCAGAAATCAAGCCATACGTCCATAATGGAAATCTACATATTGTTTTACATTCCCTATTCAATTCCTTATTTGATATTTTATCTACGAATACATCTGCAAACGTATATGTGTATAATACATAATTAACTTTAAAGTCGCATAAGCGAACTATGTTTCATAACATTACTTTGCCCTGTCGCCTCTGTAGTCTGTACAGTCATCATCATCATCATCATGATCAACCCATTACCGGCTCACTGCAGAGCACGGGTCTCCTCTCAGAGTGAGAAGGGTTTTGGCCATAGTCTACTACGCTGGCCAAGCGGATTGGCAGACTTCACACACCTTTGAGAACGTTATGGAGAACTCTCAGGCATGCAGGTTTCCTCACGATGTTTTCCTTCACTGTTAAAGCAAGTGATATTTAAATACTTAAAACGCACATAACTCCGAAAAGTTAGAGGTGCGTGCCCGGGATCGAACCCACGACCTCCGATTAGAAGTCGGTCGTCTAATCGTCTGTACAGTGCACGCTGACAAAGAAGATCTCTTCAAGTGGATAAGGTAACCAGCGTCAAGCTCTCAGGTCTTTTACCATCATCTGTACTTAAGATACCATCTCTCTCTCCACATCGTAAAGACTTTTAGGATGGAATTATACTTTTAAAACATGATTTGACAAAGTTGTTGAAATGTAACGTAACATTCGTTAAAAGCGTGTAATGTAACGTTACTATGTTTGTTAAAAATGTGCTTAATGTACCACATTACGTTTAAACGTTAAGTTGTTTATCAGTCGTCAGCTTAAATAAAGTTCATGAATGTTTTTGTCGTAGTATGATTTTTAAAATTAACAAAAATATAGGTCGAAACATTGTCAAAAAAATCCATGCTAATATTGTAGACTAGCCGACCCCCGCGACTTCGTCCGCCTGGATATAGGTTTTATATAGGATCGGATTGGATCCCATAATCCTTTTTTGTACCTGAACTAAATGTAGCCTAAGTTACTCCTTATAAAATCACCTATCTGCCATTGAAAGTTCCATCAAAATTGATCCAGCCGTTTCGGTAATTAGCTGGAACAAATAGACAGATCGACAAACATAAATTTAAACGCACACCAGTTTAAAATAAGCCGTACGTTCAAAGATCCGGGTCCCAAGTTATTTGAACCTAATAAATGTCTGTCATTTCTGAATTAAAACACCTATGACCTTGAAATATTTACGGGACAATACTTAAAGTACTACCTTTCTAACAAAAAAAGAATGAGTTAAATCGAACTACGCGTTAATGAATTACAGCTAAATACACGTTTTAACTTTCTTCCCCTCTCCCAAGGGAACCATGCTGAATTTCGGGATAAAAAGTATCCTATGTCCTACCTCGGAGTATAAACTCAAATCGTACCAAGTTTCATTCGAATCCATTCAGTAGTTTCGGCGTGATGCGCGGCCAAGATACAGACAGACAGACAGACAGACAGACAGACAGACAGACAGACAGACAGACAGACAGACAAAAATGAAAAAAATTGCAGTTTTGGCTTCAGTATCGATTATAGAGTGCCCTCCAATAAAAATTTTCAAAATATCTTCAATGTACAGAATTGGATCTGTTACAGTTTTATTATACTACTAGCTGACCCCCGCGACTTCGTTCGCGTGTTTATAGGTTTTATATAGGATCGGATCGGATCCCATAATTCTTTTATGTACCTAAACTAAATGTAGCCTGTTGCTCCCTATAACATTGAAAGTTCCATTAAAATCGATCCAGCCGTTTCGGAGATTAGCTTGAACAAATAGACAGAATGACAAACATAAATTTAAACGCACACCAGTTTAAAATAAACCGTACGTTCAAAGATCCGGGTCCCAAGTTATTTGAACCCAATACTGAGGGTTGTAATGTCTGTCATTTCTGAACTAATAAACCTATGACCTTGAAATATTTACGGGACAATATTTAAAGTACTACCTTTCTAACAAAAAAAGAATGACTTAAATCCAACTACGCGTTAATGAATTACAGCTAAATACATGTTTTAACTTTCTTCCCCTCTCCCTAGGGAACCGTGCTGAATTTCGGGATAAAAAGTATCCTATAACCTACCTCAAAGTATAAACTCAAATCGTACCAAGTTTCATTCGAATCCATTCAGTAGTTTCGGCGTGATGCGCGGCCAAGATACAGACAGACAGACAGACAGACAGACAGACAGACAGACAGACAAAAATGAAACAAATTGCAGTTTTGGCTTCAGTATCGATTATAGAATGCCCTCCAACAAAAATTTTCAAAATATCTTCAATGTACAGAATTGGATCTGTTACAGTTTTATTATATTATAGAAGATAGAAGAAGATGCGAATGCAACTCTGTCTGTCTGTTTCGCTTTCTCGTCTAAACCACTGAACCAATTTTAATGAATTTTTGTTGAGAGATAGATTGGAATTTATGGAAGAACATAGGTTACTTTGTATCCCGAAAAAATCTACGCGGATGAAGTTGCAAGTATCAGTTAGTAGAATATAAAACGAAGAAGAAGAATCTATAAGGGATGAACAAAAAAAAAAACAAACAACTATCGAACCTCCGCGTTGTCAATGAGACGAGAGCTATATCCGATCGAAACAATCTTTTATCACTAGACGCAGAACAAAGCCCATAAAAAAATTATCTACGATCGCATTGTGCGGTGATAACGCATCGAATTTCACACAGAATTAAAATGGTTATTGTTTTAAGATAAATGCTCACCGATAAGCCGCACAGATTCACAGGTCGTTCGGTTATGTAAATGTGTGTTTTATTGCCTAATTGCTAAGTTTCATTATGCCGTGCAAAGGTCAGATGCGATTTGGGCGCGTGTGCTGTACTCCGGTTGTACAGTGGGCAAAAACAGTCCAGTAATAATAACGTTTATTTTAACGTTAATTTTTATTAATTCTAAATTAATGAACAGAAGGATGTTGAGACATAAAGATACCTATTTAAAAGTGTTCCAAAATATGTCAGTGTTTTTTGACATTTGCTGTATGGACAAAATGTCAAATCAGATAGGTACTTTAGTAATAATATTACAAAAGTCATTTAAGCATTTATTTAATAAAATGTTTCAGTATTCCAGTATGTGTGTGTGTGTGTCTGTCTGTTCCCCTATGGCGCTTAAACGGGTGGACCGATTTGAATGCAGTTTTTTTTGAAAGGTGAATTAGTCGAGAGTGTTGTTAGTTATGTTTGATGAAAATTGGTCCAAGATGGCCGCCGCTACAAAATGGCGGATTACATATTTTTTCACAGCTCCCTTAGTATGGATATCAAATGAAAGGGCTGGACTAGTAGAATAGCACTGTTGCAAATCCAAGATGGCCGCCCCACAAAATGGCGAATGTCGGGGGTTTTTTATATTTTTAATTTATACTTGTTAAAATTTAGATGCACACGTGTCACAGCGGAAATAGAAGATAACTCCATCAAAACAATATATTAACATGTTACAATATGAATTTAAATTGGTTAATCAATAGCAAATAACAATTAATGTTTCTTAAGAGCAATAAATAATTATACACTTTACTTTTACGTAACCAATCAAACCGAGACGAGAATTCATCCGGAAAAAATTGGGCGTGGAATTTTTAAACAAACTTTTGAAATACATTTTAATATAAACTATTGAGTCATCAAATTACTTGGAGGGCAATCAAGAAAACGTATAAATATAATTACTCCACGATAAAGAATATATGTACCTATGTATCTCTTAATAGAAGAACCAACATGATTAGCAACTGTCTT
This sequence comes from Melanargia galathea, assembly GCA_920104075.1. Lineage (NCBI taxonomy): Eukaryota > Metazoa > Arthropoda > Insecta > Lepidoptera > Nymphalidae > Melanargia > Melanargia galathea. The sequence continues at coordinate 20,086,522 of OV049872.1, read as the reverse complement.
CGGATCAAGAATGATTTGATCACGCAGTAATACTCTAAGCATAGCTCTCATAGCCCGCTGTGTGACTACCTTTTTATGAGGCCCATAGTTAGCGACCATGTTTAGGATCCATAAATGATTACGGGCAATATTTAACGGTGAGGAGCCCTTGGATACAAGCGGTGCAAGATCGTGTTCTGTAGTGATCCGTGCAAGAGATCTATGTCATCATCACATGTATCATCTGTGGACATCTATCGGTTAAAACAGACATGTTTTTTTTTAAATTTTTGTTTGTTTTTTTAACCATCGAGACGTTCACTGGGACGTAATATAGGTCTCGGGTATGGGTTTTCGGTTTTCATACTACTCGGTCATATGCCGCTATTACCCCAGCTACTTGATGCGGTCTGTCTATTTAGGTCTATAACGCTGTATCACACCCCCGACACTTCATACAAGCGCTATACGTAAATCGAGAGGAATATCAAGGACAACGCTGCAATACTATTACGTATACTACTACGAGTGAGTGTCGCTTCTTTACGCAGTATTAGTAAGTATTCTTTGACCGTATTAAGCTTTATTTTTTCTGTCGTCAGTACACATTGCACTGTTGAGCGATATCATCGCGTTATATGTTTTGTAGGGTCAAAGTGGTACAGAAATAAATGTTCTGGCGCTTCATGTATTTTTTTTTGTTTTAATGATGATTTCTTGGTGCAGCATTAGTATCGCAATGTCTAGACAATCACTTTATAGAGATCACACTTTCATTATTTAACCTTTCGTGAACTGGATAAGACGGTAAGTCATACTTTTTTTTTAGTGAATTAGTGACTTGCATCAGTTTATTTTTAGTTAGTTGAATAGATACAATACAGTTTATATCCTTCTTTCCTAGGAGATGTTATAGTGCACAAATATGCTATCACGGTAGCATTCCCTGTTCCTTCACCTTCATAATCCGATACGACCGGAGACGGATTAGACGCAGGACCAACGGATTTGTGTGCTCTCCGAGGCAATTGTGCCTATAATGTAACACCGGCAATTACCAACTCTAGTATAAATCGACCAGAATCTCATGAAAAATAGGGAAATTAAATTTTGTAGTAAGCAACACTAGGTTAACTCGGCTGCCCTAGTGATAAACAAAGTAATTACATTCAGAACACCTTACCTGGGATCGTTTCACGAAACGAAAAATCAAGCAACTGCATTTTAAATACAAAAACAAAGTAATCAACATCCAATTACTTTGTTTTTGTGTTGTGCTTGTTGTTTACTTGGTTTTTGCATTTATATTCTGGGTTAGTGAGTGCAGTTACTTTGTTTGAGCAATTTAAATTTCAGTAAACGGTTCAAGTTATTTGAAATATTAAACTGTGGTAAAAAACTACTCGACATAAAACTTTTGTTAATGCAAAAAGTCAATTTCACAAAAAATGTCAGTTACTTTGTTTATCGCTAAGGCAGCCGCAGTGTTGCTAACCTTGGAATTTCATTTCCCTATTTTTCATGAGATTCTGGTCGATCTATACCTACTGACTTTGTTTTCAGTCTACTTATGCCATTTTTGCTACTTACAGCAAATACGTTTTCTTGCGTCGATATAATATGTAAGTACCTGAAGACTATAGCGACTTGTTAATGCAATTCTCATTTATATCGTTCTCACTTTTAAGAGCGTGAATGGCGAGAGATATACGTATTTCACAATTGGAGACTAAACGATGTGTAAACTGTGCTGTATTCAGTGGTTGGTAGAGATTTTCTTCTAATAGACTCCTAAGTAGCAACCGCACACATAATACACGTTATACAATTTGTTTGTATTAAGAGTTGTCGTTGTAAACGATTTTATCTCCATCGCGCCACATACAAACGTAATTTGATTCTTGTTTGAATATTAACTAATCAAACTTAATAAAATGTTTTAGATACGAAAAACTAACCATAGATATTATTTTTTGAATGTGCACTGACTGCACACCCTTTTATGCAAATAAATAAAATTGAAGTATTTTTCTATGATTCCGAAATAAAACATTCTCTTGACTTACTTATTAAGCTAATAATAATAATATTTTGAACTTACAGGAACGGTTGAATCGATTTTGATGCGTTTTACACAAGCAGGTACAAGATTATAGCAGTTGTAATTTAGACTAATTACTCTTGACAGATTTAGGAGTAATATTTAATTACGTTTTTTATGGTTTTTGTTAAAAAAAACTTTTTAAATTAACGGCTGAATTATTATGATATTTTGACGATATATATATCTGACGATATGTTGCCAGTATCGACTGGCAAAAATGGGCACAGAGTTAGCATAATTTCCGAAGATAGACATAGGCTTATTTTCATACTGGAAAATTAAAGAGAGACGGGATTAAAAATATTAATACATATTATTAAAATATTAATAATAGATTAATACATGGGTGTTGTTAGCTTGATATTTGCATTCCAAAGATGCATGCATGCATACAAGCATGCTTGTTAATCCCAATGTATTTTCGAGGTTCGGAAACTATTTCAACACACGATTATTGTTTGTTAACGTCGGTTAATGTTGGTTAACATCGATTAACACGTGTATTGTTTTAGCGCGTGTTAGTGGTCGGCTGGTCGGATTACCTCATTATCTGTTTAGGAGTTTCGATCACGTTTTAGCGGACGGGTGTTTCTGATACTTGCTATGTTTGAGTGTCTGTGGACGTGTTAGTTACTGTATGATAATTGTTTGTTAATGTTTCAATGTTAGACCAAGGCTTTATTATTAGGTATGTTTTTATTAGAAATTGTGACGAACGACATTCATCCTAACTTTTCGTAGAAACACGTAGGCAAGAGATGCATTACGTTACAAAAACAACGCCAGTAACAATAGTACATTGTTCCTCGACGGGAGAAAGTGACCGATTACTACGAGGGTGTAGTTTGAGGCCCGAGGCCGTAGGCCGTAGGGCCGCAATACGCCCGAGAGGAATCGCACTTTCTCCCGAAGGGATACATAGTGCTTTATACTACACCTGCGAGGAAAATAATAAAATAATCAAAAATATTAAAATTATTACCGTAATCAATCAGAAGAAGAGGTTGGGTTTCCATTGTCTTCTTCTTCATATGCTTTGTTGTAACTATTTCTATCTATCTTTAGATATCTTGGGTAAAAGATTTTCAATATAAAAATAACTACTTAGCCACATATTTTTAATTCTGGCGGCGTTGGGCGGCGTCATCAAATCTTCACTATCACTACTAAACACTTTGACTTCCATAATAGCTACTTGTAATTTTATAAATTGAAAATTTGGATAGGTAAAACAAAAGAAAGCGACTCGCAAAATGAAAAGAAAATAGCGCGAAAAAAATCTATTTTGTATTTTTTACTTTTATTTTATGTTCATATGTAATTATAATAATTAAAATTAAATATATTTAAACTAGCAGACCCCGGTCCTGCCCGGTGACATAGCGACATCAGCGCCGCCTACCGTGACGGTTGTTATTTATTGGGTGCTTTTTACGTCGTGTTTGTCGACATAGGTTTTTTTTCATGTACTGATCGGATTTGATCAAAAATTAAAAAGAAAAAAGCACGTTAGTAATGGAATTTCATAAATGGAACTTCCGCTCTAGCGCGTTAACAATGAAATTCCATATATTTTTTCGTCCCGCCTATTTGTTTGACAGTAATGACGTACTTTGACTTTCGATATGAGAAAAACCCATAGAGATAATAATAATAAGTAGAGTAGGCATACCTACCTTAAAAACGTGCCAAAAATACACTCACACACGCACAATCCCCCAACCTAAAATGGCGCGTGTTCATTGTGATGTCTCAAGTTGTGCGTGTGTGAGTGTTCATGTATACATTTTAGGGAGGCCATCTTAAGGGAAGTGCAATAAAATTTCTGCCACGATCTGTTTTATTGTTATGTTTAAAAATGTAGTGTTGTCTCTTACACACTTATGAAAATTTTGATAAGCTTAAGCTATTTTCCGATCCACTATTTTCTATAGGACATTATGCCAAGTCCTCTTCTTGTTGGTCTATGGAAAAACCAGAAGGTACTTTCAGAGCAGGTGTAGTATAAACTATATTTTAGGAAAAATTAAACCGACTTCGGTCTAGCAATCGGTTACCAATCAAAAATATTAGTGACATATATACGGTTATATTTATGCGTGTAACTTCGTATACAAGAATTAAGAATAGCTAAGTGTGTTATATAATTAAACCTTCACAAAAGTATGTAGATTACGATAGTGAAAAAATCTGCAAAATCGGTTCATTAGTTTTTGAAATGATCTTGAATATACATACATATATACGCGTCTAATACAGAACCTCCTTTTTTAAATTGGTTAGTAAAAAAGAAGCCGTGTATCAAGTGAAAAGTCAATGTTCAGTTCAGTACATGTAAGTATTGCTCGGTTTGACCTTGAGCTTTATCCGGGATCTGGTTCTACACGTACGGAAGATGTTACGTACGAACGTAACACACAATAGTGGTAACAATAGCGTAACACGTTCACGGATAAGAGTGAAAAACTTCGCGCTCCAGTTCTCACGGTGATTATACGCTCGGCGCGAGTCATGGGCTGAAGCGGTTTTCTTTTTGCGGGCAAACGAGCAAACGGGTCATGTTATGTGATTAGCCAGAGGAATTACTAATTGCTGGCCTTTGAGAAATTTGTTGATAACTTTCACATTTTAGAGCGATGACATGTCGCGGCGTTTCAATGTAGTTTATTTGTCAAACTATACAGCTGGTGCGGCATTAGCGCCTCAGTAAATGTACATTAGCGCTGCCGAGCCGCTGCAAAGCGTGTGGCATACCACGGATTTTACTATGTAAGACATTGCAACGCACTGTATTGTTAATAATTTATTTATCAGCTGTTGTTACTCATTATTGAAAAAATAAATATTTACTTAAGTAATTTTTTTAAGTTAAGTTCATAAGAAGTAATAAGAGCTAGCGGCTAATGTCAACATGAAGAGAGTGCCCGTATGAGTGTGTTTTTTTAAAGTAATTTACGCTAGAAATATTTCTAGAAGATGACTTCTTACACAAATTAATATTACAAAGATCTAGACATTATAATTGACTTTTAAATAATAACTTTAAAAAAACTTAATGTAATATTTTAAAATTATATAGCAACAAATAAAACGTGATAGGAAGAAATGATTCCCGCTTCCGTCCGCCACTTACACCGCGGCGCAACCTTGATCTTGCTCGCTGTAATTATCCACGAACGCTACGCACGAGCCGTCGACGTCACAATAATAGCGCATCAAGCTTATAATGCGAGCAAATTAGCGTGTTATCAAATAAAATGCATAGCAAAAAACGCTAGTTTTATGCTTCGTAGGTTTTAGTGGATAAATTAAGTATATGAAATTCCGGTTTTATGATTACGAGTAATTCAAGATCAGTTTCATCCATTTTATAGTATTTTGAGGTAGGTACGAAATATTAATAGGTACTTTAAATGTAATATGAAATATCTTTGTTACAGTCATATTAAATTATTCAAAAAAAAAAAAAACTAACAAAAACTAACAAATTACCTATTTAAATGTTAATATTTTACTACTTTGAAGATATCTTTGTCTTAAACTAATATTTTTTGAATATATTTAATATATTGCCTCGAAACACCATAAATTGTATGAAAAAATACTCATACATTTTTTTAAATGTAATTTACTCGCTTATAAACAAGATAAAGTGACACCACTACATTAAAATGTTATCTGTTATTCGCCATAAATGTTCTAAGGTAATTTATGATTCATCAATCATTAGATTTTTTTTAAATACTCGTAATACGGATTTGCTTCAATTAAGTAAGGTAAACGTAAAATACGTGATTTCGGTTGTTGCGTCGTAAACAAGAGTAAAATATTATGATTACTACAATTATTTAATTACACTTAACAGTTGCAAAATACTTATGCATTTATACTTGACCGTAATCTTTCTCCGGGTGCCTTGATCTTGCTATAATTATAAATAATACAAGAGCAGACGTCGCGTCGGTGTGACGTAATGACTCTATTGTTGTGTTTTTAATTACGGTGCATTACGAGTTGTATTGTTGTTATGTGTAGGTACTATGAAGAATGAACTAGATTATGGCACTTTGCCTTGACTATTTTAATCTTTAAACAGATTTTAGCGTGTATTCTAAAAGGTCATAAGTCATAACTTTAGTAACTGATTTTGAGTTCACAGGATAAAGAGCTACTCTCCGATGTCAAATACGCTCGTCTGCCTGCGCTAAGTGGTGGTTGCATTTCTTTGCCACTCACTGCAACTCATTTGATACGTAAGTCTAGCTAGTGGGCGGTCTACTAACTCTACAATTTCCAATGCGAGGTCCAGCATCTTGGGACCCCAACATCTGTCGGTTCCTTGAACTATGTCCTTTTATTCAATGAAAATTGAACCTTTGACAGTGATCTCACCTAGCAAGTGACGCTGCGTCTAAGATGGAAGCGGGCTGATTTCGAATTGATTTGTATAGTTTTATTTAAAAACAAACTCCTAATAAGTTTCTACTAGGCATCGTAACGGAATGCTAAAATACTTGGTGTTATGTCTTAGTCGGTAGAGTGGTAGGTAGTTAGCCACTGCTGAAACCTCCAACCAGATATGACCGGGAGCAATTTAGGAATTATGAATTCCCGATTTTTTACAGTTAAATACAGATTCATGTTAAATACCACAATGCATTGTATTACTAAGAAGCTAGTACTGTAGGTAATATGTTAACTGTAATAACCAATTGAATACATACGATTACGCGTACAGTGGAGAAGATATAAACAATTTCAATTCAATACGCGTTGCGATATTGCACGTCCATTGCGTCGGGTCATTCGGAAACCGTCATAACATGTTTCACAATTAATAAACCGATACACAATAAATAGAAATAGAAAAGGTGTATGCACATATGTTTACACAGTATGCGCCGCACGCTACAAAAATTAAGATATTTTTTTTGAGTTAAAAAGCAAAGTTTTTACTAAAACTATCTGTGTGCAGAGATAAGTGTAAAATAGTCGATTACGTTTAGGATATTAAATTGAGTTCAATAAAATAATAAGAAGCGATTAGCGAGATTGGAATTTGTTTGAAGTAATTAATATAAGTAAATTTATCAGATCAACGAATCTCTTAATGCGAGATTCTTCTACTCCTTTAATCCTGGGACAACTAGAAAAACACCAGAGTCGAGGCTATATTTTTGCAACCGACTACATTGGGAGCTGCTGACTTGATTACTATCTAGCTGCCTTCGTATTCCACCCAGAGATCACTTCCACGTCACTTTTGGTCTGCGATATTTCTATTTGCCTCCTCGAGATGCGAGTTCAACAAGTCCTTATTTTTTTTATTAATATAAACAAAAATAACGAATCTGACAAAACGCATAATACCTTTACCAGTTCCATCAAAATGTACGAAAACTCTACCAATTTCGTACCGCTAAGCGCGTACGGTGCAAGCAACTGTCAGATGTGCGATCAGCCTTAATAGAAATAGGAGATTCACGGGGAATGCGAGGCGCAGGTAATCTCACCGGGCTGACAGTACAATGCGCTCAGGTGTTATTTGTGAAAATCAATCATTGCGCGGACGACGCGGCGAGGTCATAAAATTGAAATTCAATAGTAAATGTCAACCGAGTTATTGCTACTTATTGTGTGCGAAGAGCTGGCGGGAAAGATTTTTAGTGAGAGTCTCCAGTATTATACTTCGGAGATGGTTATCGAGAACTATCGCATCGCATCGAATTAGGTGTTGATCCAACATGAAATTATAGAGAGTAGGGAAGCCCAGACTTCAAATTATTGAATGTTGGTGGGCAAGATTTAACTTCAAATTACCGAGGGGACCAATTAGTATTGATTTTATTCAATTTATCGAATGTTTTTCAAGGAACCGGGAAAAAATTTCAAATTTTATCAAAAGACTCAAATTAACGACTGTCAAATTATTGAGAGTCGACTGTATTTTTAATTTAGCACAGAACTTTTTATGTTTCCATACTGTGGTAATAGTTAATTTAACCTTTAATCAGGTCATCATCGGTAGACATCTACTGCTGGACATAAATCGCAAGGAGTATCACAAAACGCAACCTTGTGCCGCTTGTATTCAGCGGCTGCGAGCTTGTACGCTTGAGATCATCCGTCCAGATCTGCGTTTTCCGGTGCGGGGTCGCTATTGGAGCATCTCAGGACCTTAAAGTCTGTTAGTTCTTCGATATATGCTACTGCCACTTCAATTTTGGAACTCGATAAGCTCTGGCCCTCCTCATCTCTGATTTGATCATGTGCCTCCACAAAATGTCACACCTGTTCTTGGTCTGCGAGTTATTCCTACTTATTACGTTTGATTTTGCTTTGTGTTGACGACGCGTGCCCGATACGATTTTATTGCGAGCCGCCTCTCTATTGACTATTGCATGTGGTTACATTTAGCGGATTGGGTAACGACAATTTGTCAGAGGATTTAATTGCGATGGAGATGAATTATTGCAATGCAGCACTGCTGTGTTTAATACTATGTTTGTACATTATATTAACAGTTGCCCGCGACTTTGTGTCTACGTGGAATTTATGTAGTTTTCAAACGTTTCTCTTTTTCCTTAATACTGAATAACCGTCATCGTAATTTTATTATGATTAAAATATATTAAATAGTTATATATTATGTAGTTACAGACAAAGACTAAGATATTTTCCCGTGGCGCGGCGTGGTATTATAAAAATTAGGTCTTTCATTTTTTTCAATAAAAATTAGTCTGTGTCCGTTTCTTGCTATCTTTGCGCCAATTTTCTTAAAGATCCGTATAACAGCTAAGCAGTGAAAAGGTAATAAATAGATATACAGAGTTATTTTTGTATTTATAATATTAGTATAGATTTTAATTTGCTACAGAGGTACACGTGAGGTGCTCACTGGGCAAAGCCTATGTCCAGCAGTGAATATTCACAGGCTAAAATGATGAAGAAGTTGATACATGGCCTTGCTGCTGCTTTGATATTACGCAGTAAATGATATAATTAATATACAATAGGAATTGAAATATATTATTTATTTACATTTAATTGTTGCAAAACACTTTTTTGTTGGACCAGACTAATTTGGGTGTCGACTCTAATTATATTTTATAGCACTTAAAGTGAACAATGTATGAAAGATTTTATCGAAGCACCTATATGGAGCGTCGATGAAGCCCGGGGGTTCGTTTAAGAGCGGTTAATAGTCAATTAACATAAAATTAAAATTATTTTAGTGTATTTTAAGACACATCTTTACTGAATAATAAACTCGGTAAGGTAATACAATTTATAAAACGACAATATCATAAAAACTGATGCAATTTTTATTATAATTTATTTAGATTGGCATCTTTTAATTGGATTTTTGTTTTTGTGACATCTGAATGGAATTGTTTTGTTTTTTGTTTTAATTTTGTAATCGTTGTGGATCTTAAAGATCTTTGAGCCAGTTGCTCATCGGCCGGTTAAACTAAGGTTAAATATTATAATTATTAAAGACCAACAAATAACAAACCACTTTGGGTAGCTGAAGTCACGGTTCTTTAAGTTTAAACTTTTGACACTAACCAATCATTGGCATGTCACTAGTTTCGAGCATTGGGCAATACATCAAGATATTTAATGTCTTCAATACAGATTCATCCAATGCATTCGATGAAAGCCAGCCAGTATTATGATATGTTAACCTGATTACGAATTAAGCCGAAATTCTATTAGGTTATTGCAATATGAAAATAAACAAATCGCCGCACGAACATTGCAAGTTTTTATATATTAAAACAAATTTTATTTTTCTTGACTTTGTGCTATTAATAAAATTGTAATATGAAAATCCTACAAAGTCACCGCACGCGCATTACACGTTTTTAAATATGACAAATATTCCCTGTTCCATAAGTTTGTAATATATATAAGCACGATAATATTGCAATAGGAGGTGCAAATTTGAACAAAAGTCCTTTAGGATTTTAGTCTGCTCCTTGACCCACTGATGCCTCTTTCAGGCAAATTATTTTAATAATTGTAGAAACATTGGTATATTAGTAATGGTTTAATAAGTAAATTACCTATCGAATTGGATGATTTGTGAATAATAATTATTTACAAATAAACCAATTTGGTTAAATTAAATATACCCTTTTTACACGATACGATAACTAATCGTGGAGTGTAAATTTGCGTTGTGCAATCGCAGACTTAACGGCGCCAATAGTCGTGAAGAGACGTTTAAGGTGCGATAAAGAAATTGATTTTTAGCAAACATATGATAAGATAAGATATATTTACTGTTGTGTTACTACCTACCTACTGAAAGAGAGATAAAACTTATGCAAATTGACCGCAACGTGAATTAAAATAAAATCAATAAAGGCTCATAATTACGAAAAAAATACATGACGTTTCTGGGAAAATTGTAATTACCTAAATAATATGATTAACAATACTTTTTTTTAACTTTAATTACGGTTTACCAAAAATCGCTCAAATTTTCTAAAGGTATCATGGCGAAGAGAAAAGGGTTAACATACGAAAACTCTAGCAGCTGTTGATTTCCGAATGATGACAACCTAATTTGAATCGGTCCTCTTCTTTTCTCTGATAGAGAAAAGTAGAGATCAAACTACCTAATATGTGGAATAGCAGACTGCATAACAACATTTTTTGAAGTGTAAAAAAAATCAAAGATATTCTAAGAGTCATAAATATAAAACAAACCTCAGTGTACAGTAAGTAATATTTATTTAATAACGGTATCATAATCGTTGGAAACGATATCCTTCCTCTTAAAATCTTATAAGTAAACACTAAACATCGCTACAATACACATGACATTTAAACTTACCACACGACCATGTTTCACCACTCGAGACGATTTCTCAAAAAAAAAAAAAAAAGAGTAAAACGTAATAACAAGCCTGTCAACAGAAACATTGACAAATTAAATATCAACGGTCCGTGCAAAGTTGCTTTTGCCGTCCGCGAAATGAAGAATGCACCGGTTTGTGAAGCTGTTCCAATTTTGACAGGTGTAAATGTAAGTTGGTCGTGTGTGGTACCATCAAAATTTCGCTACACTGTAATTAGAGGTTGTTGAGTGATGCAAGTGGTGAAGCGAACGGAGTGATAGAAATCATCTTTGAATAATTGCGCGAATGGTTTAATGAATGAGTGACTAACGATTTAGGTATACGAGTGTTCTATAGAAATCAGGTGAACTATTGAATAATTAAAATAATTAATTAATGAAAGCGGAGTGATGAATAACTGTTTTTTTTTGGTTTGTATGTTATTTGGTCACCTGTAGGTATTACAGCGAACCTATTTAAAAAAGTCGAGGTATTTAGATAAAAACAAATATATAAATCATCATGTAATAAACTTTTTTCCATGGAAAAAAAATGCTGCAAAAATATTTTTAAGAATAAGTATAGATACACCTGAAGCTGTGATAGCCTAGTGGTTAGGACGACTGACTTCTAATCGGAGGTCGTGGGTTCGATCCCGGGCACGCACCTCTAACTTTTCGGAGTTATGTGCGTTTTAAGTATTTAAATATCACTTGCTTTAACGGTGAAGGAAAACATCGTGAGGAAACCTGCATGCCTAAGAGTTCTCCATAACGTTCTCAAAGGTATGTGAAGTCTGCCAATCCGCTTGGCCAGCGTGGTAGACTATGACCAAAATCCTTCTCACTCTGAGAGGAGACCCATGCTCTGTAGTGAGCCGGTTGATCATGATGATGATGATGGATAATGATAGATACACCAGACTCAAATCGTTATGAAATTATTATGGTTAAGGTAGAGTAACAGAACTATTTAAGACATTGTAAGAATATTTTGAAATGAATGTATAATTTTCATCACAAAAGAATATTATGATAATTTAATTTCGCCGTAAGCTTATGAATCGAACCGCGCAATAATCCATTTCGATTCGATTTAATTAAAATTAATAATCGTTAACTGATGCCATTGTAACTAATGATATATAAAACTTTGCGTGCTACTTGAGGGTGAGTGAATGATAAAGAACTTTTGATGCTCTTCTTGGGGCTCGAGAACTGGTGGGAATTTTGGGGAGATGATTAATCAAAGCTTAAATTTTGCATTCCGGTTACTTAGACTTTCACGAGCATAGCAAACTAACTATAATTGCCAAACGTTCCGACATAACAAGCAAGTTATTTATTATTTACAATTTTTTTTAAATGTACTCGTATATGGTAGGCGTATTTGAAGTTATTATAGAAAACATAGGTACTAGAATATGTATTTAAGTTAAAACTTTACGGCTACAACGATTATACATTGGTTTATGAGGTGATAAATAAAGCTTTCTGAAATGCCTGGTTTTTTCATTTTGTTATAAATCAGTCTACTACGAGCTATTAGGTAGGTCTAAGTTCTCGTATAGGACACGTAAAAATGACCTATTACAAATTTAATTAAGCACCTCGTTAAAATTGCCCACAAGCTCACCAGTTAAAATAAGACGGTATTGTTTGATACTGTATTAATTAGTAACTGTTTATTTCGATTGATTGTTTACTGACCCGGGGTTAAATTAATTTTTAATTGACAAAGAATGATTAAGAGCGTTTGATAGAGTTATTGAATTTGTGATTGTAATTTGTGTGCTTATGCGAGATATTTAAAGAGATTTTAGTTTTAATTTTTGTATGTCAAATTTTAACTAAAATAACATTGGATATATGTAGCTATTAGCTATGTACCTAACTGGATATTGCGAAAACGTATAACGTAACAAAAATTATCGTGCGTTGTGAAGTGACAGAAATAGGGACTAAAAATGTAAGCTCAGAGAAATAAATATTCAATAAGTATTTAGAATACCTTTACTAATCCGGTTTTACAATAGAACTGTTATTTTCAATTCCTGTTAGTTATAAAGCTAGTCAGTGGACTGGAATATTTTTATTCCTGAAAAATGAAGAATTCCCGTGGGACTTTTAAAATACTTACTCCACGCGGAAGAAGTCACGGGCAAGAGCTAGTCAGTGTATAGTAACTATTACCCAATGAAGCGTTTATGACAATTAACTCACCATGTAGGTTTGTACTACAAGAAGTTAATTAAAAGACACCGTGGAACCAGCGCTCATTATCCAATCACTTTTTACTATGTACGCACATTTAGGCACCTTATTAGGCGTTTGGCACTTTAATTAAACGCCACACAACTTTGTAGGCGTGTTGTACTGTAAGAAAATCAAGAGGCATTGTAATATTACCAAAGGTATAACAGGCTACACAGTGTTGTAGGTACCTACAAGTTCGATGAGCAAAGATTACGAGTAGGTATGTATAATTGGCCATAAAGATAGTCTCTTCTGCTGTTTGATTTTAAAAATTATTATAGGTTCTATACCCTATCCACTGAGACAAGTTAGTAGAGCGCTTTCCCAGTTCCGTAATCCCATACAAATGACACGGACAAAAAAAGTCAGTGGGTGCCATTTTCAGTGCGCGTATATACAGCGCTACTATTATATTATGTCCACTAAGTAAAAAAATTATGGTTAGTAGAAGTTCCTAAAACCCGAAAATTTAATTTTTATTTCTTTAATATTACAGTTAAATAAATAATAAATATGCACCTTGCAATAATATGTACAAATGTTTCAATTCCATGGACAGTTAAATTCGATTAAAATCATATTAGGTATTTGGTTACATTTCCATAGTCCAGTAAACAAGTTGAAAATATTTCGCTACATACCAACACTGAGATTTACTTCCTCCGAACATAAATTCCGCCGGAACGCGAATAGGTAAACATCGAAGTACCTAATCGATGGAACATTTTACGACGGTGATTATAATTTTACGTCCCGTGTCGCCATGGGAATCTTCCGGGTGGTACATTTCTGGTACAAACGTACAAACACGGAATTGGTACGTACAAGTACAACTTCATTCGGCCGGAGTCGAACGCGCTCGTGAGCGCTCCGAGGTTCACGGTACACCCTATTGGGACTGTCGTGTATTTAGGACACGGTGTACATAGAGTGGCCTTTCGACGTTAGGTGTATGAAGGCGCGAAAAATATTTTCTGTCAATTTTTGATGTCCCCACCACTGACCACAGGCGCAACTAATTTGCACTTAGAACAGAACAATTATATGTGGCAGAAAAATAAACGCATTGTTTTGCCTTGTGTATTTTCAGCCGTAGCTTATTTGTTTGACGATTCATTTATTTAGGTAATAGTTTTTATTTACTTACTTTTTGAAAGCGTAATTAATTGTAAAATTCGACAACAAATACGTACATTTTTTGACGTGATAAATCGATGAACGCCAGCCGCACGCACCAAAAAGCATGACTCATTGTCACGTACCGCCTAGCCGAGCGCGGAACAAGCGATAGAGAGGCAATGTTTTCTTAAGACGTTATTATGTAAAATTATCGTCCGTAAACCGACTTTACAGACAACCAATTTTTTATCTATCTATCTATCTATCTAACCACTCTACAAGCAAAGACGTGCCGCCAAACGATTTAGCGTTCCGGTACGATGACGCTTTGAAACCGATTAGGTGTATGGGCTTAATAAAAACTGCCATACCTCTAGGTTAGCCCGCTTGCACCATTGGTCTAACGTCATTTAATATGGGGTAAAATTGCAGTCAAGGTAACTTGTAGATGTTAAAAAAATAGATAAAGCAACCTCACTGTAAATTATCACCATAATTTTCTATAATTCGTGCCTTTTTTAAGTAATATTTTTTTGCTAAAATTTATAAAGCCCGATACAGCATCTGCAATTCTGCTGTAGGATTGAATATCTGTGATGCATAATCCGCCTTAGCTCTGCATGAACGACATTCTTGTTTACGACACTCGGCAGTTACATTTTATTGGAGTTTCGTGATGTCCCAACTTCATTCAAGGCATTTATCAAACTCCCAAGTCGTTAAAGACATTATTACTTTACTGTAAAAGCGACATTTTCAATAATGTTTTCAATAAAGCCATAAATTTATCTTGTATACCACAGTACTTCTAATATATAAATAATAACACAATAATTAACATATAAAAAATAAACTGTACAGTGACTGACCGACAACATGACTGACAACACGTGACTGACAGGACACAATTTCAACCGGTGGACATAGGGGTTTGAAATCTAGAAAATTTACCTTGGATGTCCTAGAGGTGAACTAAAGAGGGATTTATTGAAATTCCATCTATAAAGGGTTAAAAGGGGTGCGGTAGAGTTTGTATAACAAAGCAAACAAAGAAAACCATTTTTTTGTTAACTAAATCAACGCGTACGAAGTCGCGGACATCAACTAGTCTATTCATAAAAATACCATAGTTATTCTAAGTTAGCACGTTTCGATCTTGATCCAGGGACAAATTCATTGTTATTCAAAAATTGAGGAGTGATAAAACTCACAAAAAACCTGAAAAATTGTAATCTGAATCTAAACCTATTATATAGATAGTTCTACTAAATTAGGTAACCTGAGTGCTTAGTCTAAGATCGGAGCACTCGAAAACGAACTCGAAAACTATTGATCGATTTCAGAGTAAAATAGACCTAAAATGGCTTGTATTAAGGTTTGAGTTCGCCAATACATTCAGCATTCGAACACAACGAGCGCCCCAAGCAGAAATGTTGTAAAATACATATTCGAACTATGGAATTACGACTTTAAAATACGAGTATTTGAGTTCATTTTGCTCTGAATTCACTTGTGATTCGATCAATAGTTTACGAGTTCGTTTTAGAGTGCTCCGATCTTAGACTAAGCACACTGAGATAGTAGTTCTGTCTGCTAAATGGTCAAATAAAACACAAAATAGTTAATTATTAATTTATAATGCACTCTGAAAGACCACACAGTTCAACAATATTTTCTAACGATCTTACCATAAACTTAAACAATAAAAGTTAATATTAATAATATGGAAATCAAATAGTCGATCGACTGTTACAAATGTCAACAATATCAAATTATGGTAACCATTAAACACGTTGACAATAATTAAACAGAATTCTTTCGCTTACATTTAACTTTTAATCGACATAATAAATTATAAAAAATAGCTAAATATTATGTAATATACACCTGAGTGTAATAAAATACCTTAATTGACAATAACTAATATTATAAACCCTTGGGGGTTACCAAAATACACAACAATGTTTCATGTTTGTAATAATTTGAAAAATATGTCAATATATTTCAATCGCACTCATTTATGTAGGTATGTAAGTAATCCTTTATTTATCATTTCGACTCATTACTGCCCACACAATAACATAAATCACAAAAATAACAACAAAATAATTACATACATTAAACATGAGCAAAAATCTCAGACTACTGTATTAACATTTACCTACTCTCGTGAGTTTGCCGACGCTACGGCTGTCGGACGGACAACGCGTACCCCGATTTCTATAGGTCGCAACTTGCATCCCATTATAAACGAACCGTTTACAACTATAAGCAAAGACGTCCATTAGTGATGGCATGGAGAAAATAGCACTGTTAAAAGTTAGATATTTCAAATGAGCAGGTATTCAAAAAAAAAAAAAGAGAGCCAGTTTCTAAACAGTTGAAAGGTCGGTTGCGACAATTCTATGGCGTTCGGCATTCGATGGGGCAAGACGATAATTTGTGGGCAATTAGTCTTTTCTAAAAAGTGTTGAAACGCCCGCCGCGATGATGGATTGTGCGCTAATTATTTAACGAGGGAACTCGCAGAAAATTGGATTTTCAAAGGCGTTTATTAATGTTTGTTGGGTACTTAAGTAGCCTTCACAGCAGTCATTCGACACAAAAAAAAGGAAGTATTTTTTTAGTTCACGTGGACATTTCTGAGGCGCAATAATGTAGGTCAGTTGAACAGTTTATGTCTTCAGGTCATGGGTGGAAAATATCGTTAATTAAAGTACTTAGCTTAATTGTGGACCCTGGGCAAATGGGCAAAAGTTGCAAAAAAATCATAAGAGATATTCTATTGCGGTAATTGTCTCTTCTGGTGACAGAAAGGCTGGCTTATTTTTTACACAAAGAATAATCCTGGCTTCAGCGCTAAAAGCACACACAAGTCTTTCTAGATACAGAATATATCTTTAAAAGGACTCTAGTAATCTTCACTTGGTCAGCGTGGTGGACTACGGCCTAAACCTTTCCCGTTCTGACACTAGTGTTAGTGTAGTGATAACAATTCGTAGTGCTAAATGGGTTGATAATATTATGATGAATTCAAAAATTTGTTCGAAATGGTATTGCATTAAAGCAGCATTTACAAACTATGCCTAGCGCAAATCGTCCCTTAGTCTCTGTCAAATTACCTACCTGCAAGTATTTCGTAAAATCCGTCCATTTAAATAGTCATATTATCTCAAATCGCGAGCCGGGTTATCATAATTTTGCCTCCATAATATCTTATCTCTGCCCGTTTTCCAACAATCGTCATTGTATTGCCGTCTCAACGCTTATTACCTGTTTAAAGGTGTGGACACACACGACGCGAGTCTGCAGACGCGCGATGGAAACGTGTTCAACACGGTTAATAGAAGTTGTTGTGGACGATTTCCCTGGTGAGGTGGCAAGAACAACAACTGTTACTACGTAAAGAAGCTTATTTCCACCGCCAATCGTTGCTCACAGTCGCGCGTCACGCATATGCACGCCTAGTAGTATTACTTACCTATAGTATTGTCCTTGTTCCACTCGATTTACCTATAGCGTTATCTATAATAGTAATGTTCGCTTGTAGAATAATACTACAAATAGCTTCGCTGGTATGAAGTGTCGGGGGTGTCGCAGTGGTTAGCACGATAGTGATAAGTTTCCTGGCAGGATAGATTTGGAAATGATTTTAAACTGACCCAGGACTGATCTAGTGTTCACTTCTTTACGCAGTAATAGTTAGTATTCTATGATTCGTAGGTACACTACGAATGTCGCGGTAGAGGCGCTCGCGTTCACCCGTTCTCCTAGGTGAACGACAAATGCGACGCGACGTGATACGACTCCATAGATAATGATAAAATTATTTACGCGACAACGCAGGCCATGTAAAGGCTCAGCTACTGTTTGATATTTTCGCGTCACGTCGCATTTTGTCGCATTTTCGCGTGTTTTTCGTTCACCTAGGACGACGTTCTGCCGCGCTGCAACGATCGCCTGTCGCTGCCGTGACGCGTCATGTGCGTCCAGGTGTCGAGGCGAACACGAATGACGGAGTGTTTTTGTGCGGTATCATTTAACCACGTGGGAACATCTCCCACGGCGGTATTGTCTACCTCAGTATCGTTTTTATCGTTGTTTTTAAATAACTTGTACTATTACGAACATAATGGTCAATTGTTCAATTGATTCCTAAATGGGTCACAGTGATATGAGTTTTTGCGCCGCCTATACTCATGTCAAAAGGATTATGAGTTTTATATTGGTGCCCAATTGTGCCAAGGCTAATGCACCTATTTCGTAACAATTCGAAATATATATTTATGTACCTGTATACTTAGTTGGTTAGTCTCCATTGAGATTGGCTGCTGTTACCGAAATTCGGTTAGAAGACTATCAAAATAAATAAAATACTAGTTCATGCCTGTAATTTTGTTTCCTGGAGAATTCTTTCACGGGATTAAAAATATCCTATGTCTGTCTCCAGTATGTAAGCTATCCTCCAGTATGTAGTATATCTCTTTGTCAAATTTTGATGAAATCGGTATTGTCATTATCAACTGATAGATGTCCACAACTGGACATAGGGCTCTTGTAGGGCTCCACTCTACATCTATTCACCGACTCTCTGTGACTATTGATTGTACTGTGTTGTATATATTTTCCTCGGTTTAGACTTATTAAAGCGCTTACGAATTACATTTCAACGGTTTAGGCATGAGAAGGGTTTCAGACAGACAGAGTCACTTTCGCTTTTATAATAATACTAGATGATGCCCACGGCTTCGCCCGTGTGGAATTAGGTTTATAAAAAATCCCGTGGGAACTTTTCATTTTCCAGAACAAAAAATAGCCTATCTGTAGTAACCCGTCCCCAAAACGGAAAAATTCCGTGGGATCCCTACGATTTCGGAATGCAATTCCTTACAGCATCAGGGTTGAGGAGTTGGATATGTACCTACTCGGGTTCATTCAACGATAAAGTCTTTAATTGGTACCCTCAATATCAATTTAAATAACCCACAGTTCCTAAATCCCATTACTTTTGGGGATCAAGTCCCCTACAGCATCAGGATTGAGGAGTTGGGATCCAAATTTTTTGTAGGACAGTGTCGCAATGTTTTTCTATCGATAAAAAAAAAAATACGCAAATCGGTCCAGAAATCTCGGAGATATCGGTGTACATAGGTAGAAAAACACAACTCCTCCTTTTTTGAAAGTCGGTTAAAAAGTAGCCTATGTTACTCCCTGGTTGATTTTCTACTTGTATGTGAAATTCCCGTCAAAATCGGTTCAGCCGTTCCGAAGATTAGCCCGTTCAAACAGACAGACAGACAGACAGACAGACAAAAATTTCAAATACGTGTGATTTGGTTATGGTACCGTTCAAATAACCATTTGAGCTTAATATGAGTTAGTTATTTCGAAATTACAGACAGACATTTCAATTTTATTTATTAGTATAGATTAGTTTGGGTTTAAGGGCATTAGTTCAACGCTCTAGCGGTTACGAGGAGAGCTTCATTGGCAAACCAAAATTATTATTTTACGTAGATGCAAGTTAGGAAAAAAGCTTAACAGAACCTGGATGTTTGAATCTTTTAACAATATCAATACTTCCCTGAAACTATTTCTCCAACTAAATTGTCCTAACAAGAAAACGACATTACTCAAGCTTCACACGTCTAACATATAAAGAAAACGCAAATAACCAACTAAGTAATAACATCTACAGAGAGTATATAAATAGCCGCCGCACACTGGGCCACAAGTGGCGACGACTAGTGGCCGCCACAAGTCGCGGGAGAGATTTTTCATACATTTCATATTATGGTACCACCACACACTAGCGCTCGAGTGACCGCGTTCGAGCCACAAATGTATGAAAAATCTCTTAAGCAACTTGTGGTGGCCACTAGTCGCCACCACTAGTGGCCTAGTGTGCAGGAGCTGTTAAGAAAATGCAAATAACCAACTAAGTAATAAATCTACAGGGACTATAAATCATAGCATGTTTTTTCTTGTCGTGTCAATTCAATATCTTGAGCGACATAGTATTACGCATAAATGCCTTTTCAGGTGACAAGGTAGCTCATATTTGCTTAAACAATGAGCTGAATGAATCAACACGGATATGCAGGCAGCGTTCTTGATATTATGTTCCATGCGAACATTATTTATACCAAAAATTATTCATACTGCTTTAATTTTTAGATTTAGCATTTAATTTTGCCCAAGTAGTACTGGGCAGGTCATGCATGCTGTATGCTAGATTTTTGACAATAAACTTTGGAACTATAATTAAGACAAGCTGTATTTAAGGAAAAATTGAACCGACTTCGGTCGAGCAATGTCAGAGGAATCGGTTATCATTAAAAATGTGACATATGAGTACATTTATGCGTGTAACTTCGTACATAAGAATTATAACTAGGTGTGTTACATACTAAAACTTTTCTGAAGATATGTAGATTACGATAGTGAAAAATCATCAAAATCGGTTCATCACTTTTTGAAATAATTGCGAACATATTATATAATATGTACATACATACATACGGGTCCAATACAGAACTTTCTTTTTTTAAGTTGGTTAAAACCCGGTCCATTGTGAGTAGGACTCGTGCACCGAGTGTCTATATAAACTTATCGGTGAGAAGTTCATAAACCATGAAAGCATCGAACATCATCTTTTCGTCAGAGCAATCTCTGACGAAAAGATAAAAATAGAATTGAGGGACAAAATTAACTTTGGCGCTGAAAAACTTCATACATAGTCGTCAGTTTGTCTATTGCAAATAATTTTAAATCTATTTATTTTGTGATTTACTTAAAACTAGAAAATTATTTTTCGTAGACACAAAGCGACGAAGTCCTGTGGAAATCGAAGTATTTCACGTTTCATAATCTTGTCTCCACAGAAATAAATTTCATCAAGTTTTTTAATTTGAAATGTTTACATTTAATATAAGTTTAATTAAAATACTGGACTAATATTTTGTACACATTTACGCGTCGCTATCTGAAGAAATATTCTAAACTATCTATACCTACTCTACATTAATATTATATAACATCATTGACTCTACATCAATATTATTATTATTATTTCTACTAATGATGTTATTGAAACTACTGTGTGACTGTACTAGATTCATCATGATCAACCCATTACCGGCTCACTACAGAGCACGGGTCTCCTCTCAGAGTGAGAAGGGTTTTGGCCATAGTCTACCACGCTGGCCAAGCGGATTGGCAGACTTCACACACCTTTGAGAACGTTATGGAGAACTCTCAGGCATGCAGGTTTCCTCACGATGTTTTCCTTCACCGTTAAAGCAAGTGATATTTAAATACTTAAAACGCACTTAACTCCGAAAAGTTAGAGGTGCGTGCCCCGGGATCGAACCCACGACCTCCGATTAGCAGACGGTCGTCCTAACCACTAGGCTATCACAGCTTTTTTTGTACTAGATTACAGTAAGCTTAAATACTGTCACAGGATTAAAGCTGGGAGTTTAGAGAAGGACGGATATTCTGAGTGGTACCAGATTACGAGCGCGTTTAAGTCTTTTATAAGGGAATATTGCCCGTGGACGATGTAGTAACGGTTATAATTCCATATAATTCCATATTCCAGTTAAAAAATAATATTGAGGCAGGTAGGTATATTAGGTAGTTTGAATGTTAGTATACTATTGCTCTTTATATAGCAGAATTAAATGTTATTTTTAACTAAATTAGATTTACTTTGGTAAAAACTGTAGCTGATGATACATGGTCAGCCTTACATAGTTTAAGCGTAGGTTGGTAGTTATGAGTTTTATTCTAAAAATATCTATTTAGAGGTTAGTATTTTGAACCTAGTGATTTTATTAAAGTAGGGAATGTGAGTTAGTACGTATATATCTCAAAAGCCGATCTTTATAAAAGCATTTTTGTGTCAAATCAAATCAAATAAACTTTATTCAAAATTGGTACACTGTACACTTTTTGAACGTCAATTTAGGAACAGGCAATGGTGATAATTACTTACGGAAACTTAAAACTAAAACTACGAGGGATCCAAACGCGCCCTGGTTTGAGAAGAGCCTACAACAAACTCAGCCGGGTTTATTTTTTTTTTTTATTATCACCATCTTACAATATGGTATAATAGCCATAAAAATGATTTGAACTGTTGGCTTTTAGAGCAATCTATGTCCATGGATTTTTGTCATTAAAAAATCTTTTAAGCTATAGTAGGTAGTGTAGTGTTAATAATTAGTTTTAATTTAAGGCAGTATTTTATGTGTAATATATAGGTATATGGCGTCAGTAACTTTTTGTGTTGATTTATTTTTTATTAAGTAAGTATGTAGGTAAATTACTTATGCAAGATAAAACTGCAATTATAACGCACGAGTTGGCGGGATAATTTAATAAGCCGGGACAAAGCTTTAAAAACTGCTCAAAATAACACTTTTTTGTTCTATTTGTATAATTAGCTATGGTCGGTACAATACATAAGTAACTAAAGTAATTTTAAGGTTTCATACAGCTGCAAATATTGGGTCTAGAAAGTTTATTGTACGTACGTTTTCTCTGTAACATAGATACTACCAAGGTAGATTGCCTCTGAGAAAGGATTAACAGAAATCTCACTCAAAAACGAAGCTAGGACGAGTTGTCTAGTCACACTAATAGGTATTATTATATAGGCGAGGTGTGTGTGTATGTGCGTGTGTGTGTGTGTTTGTGTGTGTGCGTGTGCGTGTGTGTGCGTGTGTTTTTGTATGTTTGTAACTCTTTAACGCCGCAACTACTGAACTGATTTAGCTGAAAATTTGAATGGAGATTTATGCCCTGACTTAACACACAGGCTACTTTCTATCCTAGGAAAATCCACAGTTCCCACGGGATTTTGAAAAAACCAAAATCTATAACTACAGCTATATGTAGATTACTATAGCGAAGTTCCTTGAAAGTAGGTATAAAGGTTGGAAAAGGGAGCGGAAAAAGGGAACCGAAAATCACACGATTCCCTCGGGATTTGTGAAAAACTGAAATTCATGCGGCCGAAGCCGCGGGCAGAAGCTAGTTTTCAATAAAGTAATGACAATAATTGGTGTTTCTATTCTAATTTTACCTACCTACTGCTAACTAGGTGATGCCCACGACATCGATTCCGTGATTAAAAGTTGGTAAAACCTGCTGAAAAAGATGTATCTCTCTGCTCAGATCTGAGGGTTTCTGTGCTAAGTTTCAGCTCAATCAGATGAACAATACGCGAACGATATATTACGCAAACAATTCGAATGAGTTAGATAGATAGGTAATGTATGTACGTAGGTACGTACCTTTTTTAAATTATGATATAGGTACGAGAAGATTTATTTTTATGTGCATACACCTTAGCAAGTTGGTATAAGATATACTTAGGTACATCATCATCATCATCATCACTTAATTTAATTTACACATGACCTGATTATATTCAACTGAAAAATTAAGTTTGCTTATTAATCTGTTCTTTATTTAGTACCTACAGTTGAATGCTTCAGGAATTATGCAACGGTGTAGGTATTAGGTAAACAGTTTATTCTTAAACATAATTAAAATTATTAAAATTATCAATTAATTGTTATCCACAAACCAACTGGTAGAGTTTCAAGTTATTACATGTTTACACAAATTAGCTCATTACTGCGTTTTGATAATGCAGTCCAAGATGGAAATAGTCTTACTTGGAATTGATATGGCTTAACTTAACCCTAATCAGTTTCCATGCGACATCGTACCGGAACGCTAAATTGCTTGGCGGCACATCTTAGCCGAAGGGTTACAAGACTCAGCCGAAGTCTCGCACCGGACAGAAAAAATGGACAATTCCTAAAATTGCCTCTGCCGGAAACTGAACCCTGAACGAATACTATCTTCGAAAACCTCAACCAATGTTCCAGAAATATCATTAAAATGTAGCTAACAGGTTCAGAGTCAGACACAGAACAATGAAAGCAACTAAAATAATGTAAGCATAGGTACCTACCTACCTACTTTGCGTACATGAACATAAAAAGTAAATAAAATTAAAAAAGACTATTTGTATATTGAGTATCCAATCCAATTATGAAAATCAATTTCCGAAAACCGTCAAGAAATAAGTTTTTGTTATTTATAATAGTTTATTCTTAATGCGATATACCTAATTTGCTCATTACGATATAATTTTTGATCACTTTGTAACTAATTTGCATTAGTGCAATTTTGTACTCGCTACGCAACACTGAAAAAATAAATCTATCCTTCATATATTTTTGCTAAAAATCAGGATCGTTGTAGCCCTTTAAATAAATCAATTTCAAAAATGTAAAATAAATATGTATTAAATGTTATAGTATGTACCTAGTTATCAAAACCTATTGAACGCCACTTACCTTATAAATCTTTGGTGTGTAAAGCCTTTAACAAATCCCACTGGCACTTCACTGTGTTCACGAGTCAATGCGGTCACAACTGAAACAGTTTTCAGAAAAGTCACAGTCACTTTCCCAACTCATTTGCCCGCTAACTGAAAACGCAAACTGTAACGCACTTTCGTCTCTACAACTGCGCCGGATACGTGAGCAATAAGTCAGATAACCTAACTATTTGGTCAGATACGATCAGATAAGAACAGAATCAGGGTGGTAATTATGTTTCCATCTTTTATATTTTCACGGTTCATTTTACGTGTCCGAAAAATGGATTCATAATTTAACGCCAAAACGTGTAGCTGCGGCGGCGCGCGCGCACAAATGCCTTCGGACCCCGGAGGTGTACACGCAAAGCAGATCGCTGAGTGGGCGTGGTTTATGTCTAACGTAACATCTGTGTGTATGTCTGTCTCTTTCACTGGTATATCATAGTGGGTGTAGTCGTCTCGCTCTCTAACACTTGTGCGCTATGAAGCGCGATGGTGGGGGTGAACTTTGGCTGGATTAATGAAATACGTTAGATCGTAGTAAGCTTGGTGAGTTACAACGTTTTATTGCCGTTTGTTCGGAAGTGATTTCTTGAATCAGGATTTTTAGCACTCGCGCAACTTTTGGATCCTATCCTAGAAATTGCTTTATATTTTTTGTTTTTTGATTTATTTTAAACTAGCGGACCCGGCAGACGTCGTCCTGCCCGCTATTAGCGCCACCTACCGGGTCCAATTTTTCTACTTATAAACCTTCCTCTTGAATCACTCTATCTATTAAAAAAAACCGCATCAAAATCCGTTGCGTAGTTTTAAAGATTTAAGCATACATACATAGGGATATAGGGACAGAGAAAGCGACTTTGTTTTATACTATGTAGTGATAAAAAACTAACTATTTATTTTTACATAGGTTAGATGTAGACCTAGAGTTTGCAGTTTGTACGTATGAACTCATTGAAGGTTTTTCTTTGCCAACTTGATGAATTGTTTTTCGTTTTGAAATTATGTAAATAAAAATGCATTGATAAAATTTATTTTTCCCTGTTTTTTTATTTAAAAAAACTACCTGATTAAGGTATAGTTATGGATAGATATATTTATAGTATCTAATGGACAACAGTTTGGTTTATTGAAATAGATGGATAGAATCTAATATGTAGATGTATACTTATTAAATACAAAATCACATGTTTCTTTGTATGTTCATAGAAACAATCCAAATGCAAATCGACTCGGTCATAAAGGTGCTTATTTATATAAGGGAGAGTCCGGCAGTACGGGCCGGCATCCAGTACCGGCCAGTTGCTATTTCTAAAATTATATAACAGCTAACGCTGACACCATTAGCTCCATTTAAGTAGTTCACTTTGACAAGTCTATGCCCAAAACGGGGGCGACCTGTCAGCTACCGACTAACTGTCAGTGCAAAGAATTGCGTTGCGCGCGGTGACATTCGTTACACAAGTATTGTACCGGGGGTGATAATTGAATATTATTGGAATATATCGACAATAGTTAATCGTGGTATGTATTTATTATTTATATAGCTACAATAATAATGTTTTAATTGATGCTTTATACGTAACATTTTATAATTGAGCGATCTCGAAATTTTATTTCGCTTCCTCCAGTACGGGCCACGAAATTGTCCGTCAGTACCGGCCACTGGTTAAGTTTATTTTAAATGGTTTAATTTCTTCATAGGTACATAAATATGTTAGATGATGACAATGGACGTGAAAGGAAGACAAAGAAGCGCACCTGGGAACCTGCCATAATGCATAGAGCCGTGGAAAAGTTTTAAGTAGGCACAGAAATGAATGCGCGTCAGGCTGAGATTCAAAGTACCAAGAATGACTTTAAATGTAGAATTAAAGCTATTGAAAATTATAAAGAGAAAAATAATAAAGCTTTAAGCCTGCTATGGGTCGTTTCCACGACACATTCTCGCCTGAACACGAAAAAGTGTTGGCAGAACATATTAAGGATTTAGACAATAGGCTAATGCCCATAAGCAAACTTTTAGTAAACTTTTCACGGTTAAAGATAAAGAAGTTAACAAAAAAGGCAAGGATGTTTTGCTATCAGACAACGATACCGACAAAAAAGACAGGAAAAAGAATGAAAACTAGCTCCTTTTTCAAAGAAAGATTTAGGAAGAAACAATATGCCCTCTGTGCCTCGAATCTCATAAAGAGGATTGGATTCAGTGTGGAAACTGCAAGATTTGGGTGCAAAAGGCTTACGCAAACATTTTGGAACTATTAAACCAATAAAATATGTGATTATTGCCTAGTATAAATGGTATTTGTTTCTGGCCCGTACTGGAGGACAATTTTTTTACTATTAATTTTTAGTGTCTTTAGATTTTATTAATAAATTTGATTCTTTCCAAATATATTGATGTTACATTATTTTTATTTATACATTATGAGTTATTTTACATAAATCAGCAAATATATAACATATTACTTTGGAGATTTTAATTTTATACCAAATAAACCTTAGGGTGGCGGTACTGCCGGACTCTCCAAGTAGTAGCTATGTGTAGATACCTAAGTGATGCATCTTTGAGTAGGTACAATATGTAAATAATATCTACTTCATTATTGCTAGCAAATATGAATACATACATAGATGCGTAAGCCATTTTTGTACCTATGTAGGTTAGGGTTGCCAGATCGGAAGACCAAACGAAATGTTGTCAGGAGAAATAAATAATTTATGTGAAAATGTTATTTATAGTATCAAGTCAGTATACAAGATGACTTGATACTTAAATTTTATATTGCTTCGATAATTTGGCATTTACCACCAATTAGGATCTTCAAAAGTGTGCGCGCGACAACTTCAAAATATTATTATTTTCTATCGGGATAAATAAAGGGATTTTAAGGGAAGCTCTTTGTCGATAGGTTTTGTATTTTGTCGGGAGTCTAGATATCCTAGGTATGAAGAGTTGGGAGAATCCAGCCATATCCCAACCATGTGACAACCTTGATTTAACTACCTAGGTAAGTAGGTATATAAAACCTGAACTGTTAATCGAGATTCAACACGATTTATATTCTCAATTACCTAACTCTCTACATTATTGTCTATGTACCTATTTATGATAATTGATAATATAAATTAAAATACTTTTGTCATTACATATCTATACAAAATAAGCTGTGATAGCCTAGCGGTTAGGACGACCGACTTCTAATCGGAGGTCGTGGGTTCGATCCTGGGGCACGCACCTCTAACTTTTCGGAGTTATTTGCGTTTTAAGTATTTAAATATCACTTGCTTTAACGGTGAAGGAAAACATTGTGAGGAAACCTGCATGCCTGAGTTCTCCATAACGTTCTCAAAGGTGTGTGAAGTCTGCCAATCCGCTTGGCCAGCGTGGTAGACTATGGCCAAAACCATTGTCACTCTGAGAGGAGACCCGTGCTCTGTAGTGAGACGGTAATGGGTTGATCATGATGACATTAAATGGCCAACTTATAGAGCAAGAGCCCACAACGGCCAGTTATTTTATATGGTATCTCCCAAAGTAACCATGATCTCAACTTTATAGTAGCTGATCGTTCCTCTCTGTGTTGGGGACAATACACAGAAAAACTTTCAGCTTTTATAAAATAACGAATGTCTGAACGTCGTGAGCTCTTGGGCTATTAAGTTTGCTATGGCACGCGATTACATTTTACCTGCGATCCGTGGTCATCCGCGTGGACCCTCTCGAGTCCCGGGGTATCCGTTCAGGGCGTTGGCCCTTTTCGGAAGTTTCAGCGCGGCCTGCAACTACAGGCCGGTGCCTACTACTAACCAATCCAGTGCCCCGGATTGGTATAGTCCTTGGTGTCAAATCCGGTTAAAACTGCCGTAAAGCGATCTAGCCCGCGTGAGATCGCGGGCGATCAGCAAGCTGCGGCAGAGTGGGTATGTCCGAGTGGGGCTTTCGCCCGCCGCTCAGCGAGGTCGAGCTCACCGGGAGAGTTCCGGCGAGCGCCCATCAGCCAGCGGTGAGGAAGCAGTCATGTCCGGGGAGATGAGGTCACGTGGCAGGCCTCTGACGTCCGGCGGCCTCCGATGGTATGGCGCGATGCCGCGCAGGTGCTGGGCTCGCGCTCCATCGGCGCGCGCGAACATTGAGGTACTCAGGCGGCTAACGAAGTCGTCTAGGCTCTCCATGCGCAGGCCTCTGGAGATGACCTGGTACCGTACGAAGCGCGGGGCTCCGGTGATGGTGCGTAGCGTGAGTGACTGCTGGGCCCGCAGCGACTTGCGGCCCGACTCGCTGACCAGCGCGTACCTTAAATGTAGATGAAAACCAAATCGTTGTTAAGTGCCCCCTAAATGTTATAAGAAATGTGTTTCCCTTAAATTAAATAATATTCAAACGAAGTCGCGGGCCTCAGTTAGTTTATGACATACCTAATATGATTTTATGCACATGCTGATATGCTAGTAGATATGTAAACTTGTAAAATAACCATTCATAATTTATTCGAATCATTTAAGTAAACAGGATTTTGAGAGTTATGTGGTTTAATTGTGATGTCATCTGATGATAGTAAATAATGATGCAGTCAAGAAACATAGTTTATATTAAGATATATTTACGTAACTAGTATTATTACCTACCGAGGAATCGCATCGCAACATTGCTGCACTGAGTAGAATTTTGTTGTTAAGTAGGAAAATGGTAGGTACTTGAAATTGTAGACAAGTGTATATAGATATACCTACCTGTTCTCAAAGACATGTGCAGTCTACAAATCCACACTTGGTCAGTGTGGTGGATTACGGCCTAAACCCTTATCATTCGGAGAGGAGACGTGTGCCCTTCCAGTAATGCTGATGATGATGATGGTAGGTGCCTGAGACACATAGGAGGTACAATTTCAAGACAGAGGTCAACCGCTGATTGGACAGGGTTCAGGAACCGTCGAGATGTCTTCTCGCCCAAAATCCCCCTATCCTTCCCTGATAGACTACCCGTCAGTGTCTTCAAACAGAAGCGTGATGACAGAAAAGCTTCAATACATGGTCATTCTGAGTTTTACTTGTTGCCAGTGATGACATACACCGAGACATGTGGTAGCCAACTATGATGCTCTAGAAAGCTCAGAGTTGGAGAGCGCTTTACTAGGAGTTTCTCTATGAGAGATCCTTTCAGGGAAACACAAAAAAACTTGAGTCACCGACATATTTCAGCGGGTTGCAAAGCTGAAGATGTAATGTGTGAGGCTCATACTTCGAAAGCCAATAGACCAATTTATGGAGGATTGTAAGGTGCTGAAATGGTGACCTTGTGGTACTTTTGGCAGCCTTCCCACTAGGTGGATCGTCGATATCAGAGAATCGTAGGGAGCCCCTGAATACTAGTGGCGTAAGACTGTGGCGTGTGGAAGTCCCTACAAGAGACGTGTGTCCAGCAGTGTAATTCTATAGCTTGATGACGATGAAGTATGCTCACAACATAAACCTAAGTAACTAGTAACGTAAGTACTCGTTTCTAGGCAAATTAATCTCGAAATTTATTTATTGTTTGTAAGTGTAATGTCAGCCTAACATACAAAATAAACGCAATATAACAACTACCTAAACGGATTGGTACTACCTACAAAAAAGGGTGCTGTTAGAAAGGCAATTAAAATTTCTTTCAAAAAAATATCCTGCACTAACTAGGTACTTTTGAAGCAAAACAATGCATATTGTGCAAATAAAGAAATTCACCCGTTAAACAATTAGCACCAGCATCTATTGAGATAAAAACAAAAAAAAACCCTTAAAAAATTTTGCAAACGTCGACCGACACGCAAAAAAGTGTTAGTTCTATGAAAAGAAATGCGATTTGTGCAAAACGGTGACGCTAATAACTTTACGATGTCTGACCCTTAAATGTTTCCAACGGTAAGGTTCGTTTTTATTCCACTTTTTTTTTTAGTCCGGACCGCTATTCGGATCCGTGACGTCAGATATTTTGTTAGTTGTCCTGTTCTCATGTAGCGGCCACATTTACGGGATATGCCATTGAACATAGCGATAACCGTATAGGTGTGGTCGCTTGAATGCGATAAATCTGCCATTGAACCTCTTTGATCTGCCAAAATTTAATACCACCCGACCCAATGCCCAATGGCATATCTCGTAGATTTGGCTCCTATATCAAGGTTTGATATTGTGTAACGTTGTTTACTTTGTCGCGCTTTTCTATTTCGTAGGGTTCATTATTTATAATTAGGTACTAGATGCCCGTAACTACCTCCGCACTAATCTAGATTTTTGGGAATCCCACAGACACTTTTTTATTTCCCGGAACAAAAAGTAGCTGTAACAGTAATCTTTGTGCCAAATTTTGATCAGAATTATCAGTAGTTATCAGACGAGTACAATTTCAAAAAAAAAAATTCAATTCAAAATACAAATAGATAGGTATATTATCTACACGCATAGTATTCATTTACTTCTTTAATATTTTATTTTCTATTCGAAAACTATTTCAACTATGTATTTGAAAACTAAGGGACCGTTCAGATAGACCGGCGCGGAGAGCATCGGAGAGCATTTCTTTTTTCACACAGACCGGCCGTTCAAATTTGCTCTGCTCTCCGCGCCGGTCTATCTGTGTGAACGGAAACGCGGATGCGTTCGGAGCCCAGCGTACGCTCTTGGGCCGGACGGCAGAGCAATTCGGCCGGGTTACTGGACAACTCGACCGCAATAAAATCGACCGAATGGTCGAGTTGTCCACATCCAATTTTTTGATGGTCAACTCGGCCAATAGCAGAATACTGAGTTGTTTATGTACAGTCGAATACAAAAAGTGTTTCACGTATCAAATATTTTGATTAACTCTTATATGAAATTACTTATAATTTATCAGCGTTTTATTAATTATTATCAAGATATTATGTATAAATGGTATTTTTTGAAAGAGCAAAATTTAGGTATTCTTTGAATTTTTACTACAAAATAAAACAAAATGTAAGCAATACAATAGGTAAGTATATTGTATAAATTTAAAACAGCATGTTATGTACAACAAAAAATATAAAAAACTAAGTCTTATTTATAAAATCACAGATTATTGTTTAATTAATATTGATATTACAAACCTTATCAATTTCTTTGGTTAAAATATCACTTGTCTTATATTATCAATGGCCTATGTCTTTATAAAATCACAGATTTGTATAATTGTTATCGATATTAAAAACCTTAACAATTTCTATTTCCATGGACTGTGTCAGTCAGTCAGTTTTAAAAAATACCACTTATATCAATAAACAAAAACAAATTATTAGTAGCTTTTGACAAATTCAAATTCAAATTCAAAACTCATTTATTCAAAGTAGGTACACTGTACACTTTTTGAACGTCAATATATAAAGTACATGAAAGTGATGACCTCTTATTATCTATAATATCAAACAGGTCATCTTAGGAGAAAATCACACATCAGGATTTTTTTGTGATGAATGATTTTCATAACAAATAAAACAAAAAGAAAAAAAACAAATTATAAGTAGCATCAGTAAAAATTAACATAACAAAAATTAAAAAGGTTATAAATATAAAATAAAAGTATTTATATATGTATATGTATATGTATAAAATTTTCCACATTCTCCACGAAACTCACAGTAGCACCCGCATGCACGTCACCAACTAACTGACAGTTTTAAACAACTAAAACACGTTGGGTAGTAATACGGCGCTCCCACGAGGTAATTTTTTTAAATGTCACCATAATAGCCGTCTCTTTCTCCTGAATACAAGAGATAATAATAGGTACGTCTCTAAACGAAAATGAGATTTGCTATCTCTTTCTTTTTATACCTGTACTGTACTTTTATACCTCAACCCAACCTATCTGCTACTGTAAATGACTGTACTTTGTACGTGCGGTCGAGTTGACCATCAAACAATATTAATAAAATTGAATGTGGACAACTCGACCATTCGGTCGATTTTATTGCGG
This sequence comes from Melanargia galathea, assembly GCA_920104075.1. Taxonomy (NCBI): domain Eukaryota; kingdom Metazoa; phylum Arthropoda; class Insecta; order Lepidoptera; family Nymphalidae; genus Melanargia; species Melanargia galathea. The sequence goes on along the minus strand of OV049872.1, from coordinate 20,053,833 downwards.
TCGAGTTGTCCAGTAACCCATTCGGCCTACGGTCGGCTGCGCGAGCATGAAAGAGCACGCGAACGGAGCCGGTCGGATGCTCGAGCGCGAAAGAGCACAAGCATGGAGCAGCCGATCGACTCGACGAGCAGCCGAGCGGCTGCTTTTAATATTTCACACAGAGCGTATTGGGAGCATGCTCGAGCATCCTCTTATCATAAAAGAGATAAAATGTAAAAATAAAGCTTATTTCAGTGTCTTAAGATTCTATTTTAAATGCGATTAAAATTTGCTCTGCTCTCCGCGCCGGTCTATCTGAAAGGTCCCTAATTCTATTTTTGCATCGGTAAAAAAGGTAATTTCACTCTATTGTTCTTTTCATTCAAAAGAGTTCAACGCGTATAAAGCGTGGTCAGCTAAATACGGAATTAAAATTTTGTATGCCGTAATCTTATTCCCTGTGCTTATTCTTATTTATTTACCCTAATGATTTATAATGTATATTAAAGAAGAAGATTATAATAAATAGTATTCAAAGTCTTACAAATCCAGACAGGTATCTAGTAACAATGGTGGAACAAATTTAAGATCGATCATCATACTCGTTCCTATCTCAACCAATAGACGTTCGCTAATGGACGTAGAATCTTGCGTAACACTTGCAAGGTTCGCTATAGAATGCGATCTTGCGCCGCTTGTATCCAGCGGCTGCCAGCGACTCGCTTGAGATCATCGGTCCACCTAGTAGTGGGTTTTCTAACACTGCGTTTCTTAGTACAATCGCCTATGAATCGCCTCATTTCTGATGATTTTTTTAGATCAGTTAAACTGTAATCTAAGTGGCGATGATAGCCTAGTGGTTAATACTTCAGTATCCCTTTCGGGAGGACCGAGTTCAATCCGGTAATCACCTCTAACTTTTCGGAGTTTTGTGCTTTTTTTATTTACCCGACTGGGTATATGTGTTTCACCTGTGTGTATGTATGTCCATTCCTATGTCCGCTTGTAACTAATCAACGGCTCAACGGATTTTGATAAATGATACGTCATTAGATTTGTCTCAATGACGCGAGTGTTATAGGGTACCTAAATTTAAAAAAAAATCAAAATGGCGGACTTTATGCGCTTTAATGTGCGAGCTGAAAAAAAATTTTTTCTTCAAGACCCTCGAGTGGGGTATCAAAATAAAGGGATTCAAAAGGCAAATACGAAAATGTATAAATTTATATATTTGGAAACAATTTGGAGTGATAAATCGTAGAAAATGACCGTTTCCTATGTCAGTTCGTAATTACTTAACGGCTCAACCTATTTTGATAAATTATACGTCATTAAATTTGTCTTGACGGCGCAAATGTTACTGGGTACATAAAATTCATAAAAAATCAAAATGGCGAATGTTATACACTTTAATGTGCGGGCTGAAAAAAATTTTTTTCTTCAAGACCCTCGAGTGGGGTATCAAAATAAAGGGCTTTAAAAGGAGAGTACGAAAATGTATACAATCTATATGTTTTAAATCAATTTGGAGTGACAAATCATGAAAAACAAAATAAATAACAACTACACTGTAAGTGGTACGGTGGTAGTTTATTAATTTTTTAGTTCGTTTTTTAGCATGGCAGTCGGGTTTTTTTAATTTTTAAATTATAGCTTGTTAGTAATTAAATATCACATGCTTTAACGGTGAAGAAAAACATAATGAAGAAACCTGCATGCCTGAGATTTCTCTATGATGTTCTTAAAGGCATGTGAAGTCTACCAATCCGCACTTGGCCAGCGTGCTAGACTACGGCCTAAACTCTTTTCAGTCTGAGAGGAGACCCGTGCCCTGTAGTGGGCCGGTAATGGGTTGATAATCTTGATAGTAAAATTTTAACTGTCAATAATATTACACTCTGCTGTAAAACAGATGGGAAACATTTAAAAAACACTGGGAACACGGTCAAACAACAAGAGGACGTTTAGAACGGTAAAATTTTACTAAAAAATTCTAATCCAAAAAAAAGTACAAGAAGGCCGCATTAGTGGAGACGACATCCTATACGTTTTTTATACAAAATAAATCTATTCAGTACATAAATCACTGCGCGAGATTAGATCTCGTTCATACGTCTTAATTTTACAATAAATTTATTAGTTTGACTGGAGCAGAATATTTATTGTGTCGACTGTACCTAAGTACCTCGTTACAAGATAGCAGCCGTATTGAGTAACGGTCCCCTCTCATATTTATTGGTCTATATTGATCGTTAAGCGTGAATTATTCCATAATAATTAGGAGTTCCCTAAATAATAAAGAAACCTTTTTCATTTATTCGGCTTTTACATTAAACTATAGTAAAGATAGTTTCACAAATAAACAAATTAAAGCTTATATGTTTATTATTAGGTATAACAAAGAAATATAACAACTAAACTTTATGTATTCTAAAAATCTAACAACAATTATTGGGTCGCAAAAGTATTGCTGAACATTGACAACAATGTCCAGCGATGGTTTCCAGTTCGCTCCGTTAATTATTATAAGTAGAAGCCAAAAGTTGGCCTACGTGAAATAAATATTTTTTTAAATTTGAATGTTGTATTGTGTTGATTTCTAGGTAGGTAAACATTTTACAATCCAAATTAATCATACTCCAATAGCTCAACGATCACTGAGCGGATTAAAATCTAATAGTCGACGATTAAAATCCGTACTATTGTATCCGTACTATATGGCAGCACCAGAGAAACCACTGATACGTTGCCGGCTTGGACTTTGTTGAACGTTAAAATACTTAAAAATCTTATAATCTAATATTTTGCAAAGGAACCCTAAAAGCGCTATCATCCTCTCCGAGTTGAATTAACACATCCAACTTCAGATATCGGCCGTACGTTTAAGGCCTGTTAATCCGATACTATGATACTTTAGGGAGCTCGCCTCGATTTATGTACACGATGTTATTTGATTAATATACACCTACCCTCGTCCTAAAACCGACCATATTCCAAGCGATTTTAAGTTAGTTTTCGATCGATGGTTCTGAGTGTTTGGACTTGAATGGATAAGTGCGTTGACCTGTAGAAAGAAAAAAAAAACGTCGCCAATACGTGTCTTATATGTTATATGATTATATCATATGGCAAATATGTCCGTTGTGATTTTATAACGGACGCAGTGGTGTCACGAATCTTTTTTTATAGCATCGAAAGTTACTCTCTTGACTGCGTTCTCGACTGTTTGATCTGAAGTGGTGTTGTCTAAGATGGAAAGCGTTTACATGGAGGAGTACTCACACTTGTTATTGGTTTCTCGAGATATCGTATCGGAATGTTAAATAGCAAGGTTTCGTAGAAAATATTCCACCGGAACTACCTACCTATAGTAACCATACTATAGGTAGGTAGTTGCACCGGATATTTTCTAAATTATCAAATTTGAGCTAGTTAAGAAATTATGTACGTCAAAAATAAAAACGAGGAAATTAGGTAAGACCCGTGAGAGAGTTACATTAACCACACATAGCTCATCGAGTATGAAAACTGAAGTGACAGGGTGGTTACTATAGGTAAGTAGTTCCGGTGGAATATTTTCTGAATTATCAAATTGAGCTAGTTAAGAAATTAGTAAATAATTTCTTAACTAGCTCAAATTTTATGAAAAATGATAACGAGGAAATTTTTATCCGTGAGAGTATTACATTGTGAGGGCATGTAAGGGCAGTGTAAGGCGTGCGTCATCCTAATTGGTTAATTATCTTATAATCAAACGATGCGATTTCGTCGTACGATGAAAATTAGTACTGCGATCGCGCGATGACTTGCGGGCTTCAAATAGGACACCTTAGGGGATTCATATTTTAGATTAGATCGCGCATCAAAATCGCTGGTTATATAGGTATGAGTTGAGACGATGACAATAATTATAATTAAAAGTTTAGGAAATATATTCCCTCACTCTCACACAAGACCGGACGGAGATGGCTTGGCAAGGCTTAACATGCTCTCTAAGGCATGGGTTGTAACACTGCTCAACTTTCCAACTCCGAGCCGCGAAAATTTTTGACAGAAAAACCCAATTAACTCTTTTTGGACCTACCTGAGACTCGAATCTAGGACCTCATGATTCGCAGCCGAACTACTAGCCACTAGACCGGCAATAATATTTTAGGGATTATACGATAGCATTAAAAAGGCATCAGTATCAGAACAAATAGGGTAACTTCTAAGTTTTAGAGGAAACGATCAACGAAAGAAATCTTCTTAGGTGTCCTAATCCGCTTATGATTTTAACGTTGCAAGTAAACAAAAGATTGGTGGCGTCTTGATATAGTATTAAGGTTCTTAGGTACAGTAAAATATGAGAGATAATCTTTGAAACAGTTAAAATAACCCATGGTTTCCTTGGGATCTAAAACTTCAGCACTGATTTGCCGTTGAAGTATTTTCTTATCAGGAGGTATCTAAAACTTATAAGCCATACTAATCATAATTATAATTATTCATCTTTAGTTCAGTTGCCCATAAGATAGCCGGTCTACTATAGAATGGATCGGATCTTGGAGACATACCTACTTACATCTTATGATAGGTATCTCAAGAAATCAGATAGATTTTTAAAAGACCTAAGTCGACGTGGATAAACTCGTAGGCATCAGCTAGTATACCACGAAGGTGTGGCAAATGCAAAACCTCTACACCATAAAGTTGCGTATTACACTCGGACACATCCATTAGCGGCTTATGAGTCCCGTCGGGGGATAAATACTACAATACTCACGACTAATTGGTATGCGTCCGACGCTTGAACCCGCGACCCCATGCCCGGGACGCTCTCCAATATTCCTCTTTATATCCTAACAGGGCCGCAGTTGGTAGAGGGAGTGAGGACTTGAGAAAAACAAAAAAATCAATATTTTTTTAAACTTTTTATTTAACTTTCTAAGAAGACTTTAAAAGTTATACAAAAATAAATAGGTATGGTAATCTTTAAAAAATCCTCTATAGTAAATATATATATATAACCTATTCTTTCTTAAATATGTACCTGCCGATAACTTAAGACTGAAGAAGACTTTTTGTGTTAATGTAAAAAATGTAAAATTTATAACACGAGAAAATAGCCATTGAGGACCTACTCTAAACAAAAATACCTTTTTTTATTCATCTACAAGTTAGCTATTAACTGCGATTTCACCTGGTGGTAAGTGACGATGCATTCTACCAGTCGTCGACCTGCATCGAAGCAATGTTTTGCTATGATCCAAACCGGTGAAATAATATTTATTTGTGCAACAAGAGAGCAAAGTCGGTTTTTGTTGTGAATGCTGAGTTTGAATTCCGAGCTGGTGGAGAGTTCTCTAAATAAATCACAAAGTGATTCTTAATATATTTAAGTACCGTGAAGTAAATTATTGATACTAACTAACATAAAGGACAAAGGTATATCAATTTAAATAATATTATTTTTAAGTTTCACACTATTTTGAAATACGTCCCATAAATATTTCAACCTGCACTTAAGTTGGATTCTAGCTACGGGCCTTGTATAATAGCCGAAGTTATTACACAATAATGATTAAAAGCAAATATCACAAAGCCGTTAGCGTGCTAAATTAATCATTTAGATAATGGATCCCGTTAGCTTTATTCAATTTCAGCCGGTTACCGTGACAATGTATTATTTTAATATCATGCATTGATACCATACATTCCTCCGCCCTTGGTCTTGCACTCTAGAAGAAGTTTTAAAAAAAATATTAGCTACGATGAACATGAGTAAGGCCTAGGCCGCACTGCGAAATTTATTCGCGCGAATTTTTTCACAAAATTCTGTGATATATGGGAATGTATGAAGCTGCACGCACATGCGATTTAAAATTCGCGAGAAAAATATATCAAAATGCGGAATATAAACCGCGCGAATAAAATTGAATAATTTTCGCCCCGCTCTAATATTCCCCTTTACCCTCCAAATAAGTGAAAACCTGTGTTAGGAGTGGTTACGACAATAGTGTGTCGGATGGGGTTTGAACCGTCGACCTAACGGTTTTTGATCCGCACCCGACCGTTGTGCTATTGAGGTTATAAAAGTTCTACTTTATCAAAAAAATTTGAAGTTTAGGTGTCGTTTGATCATCATCATCATCATGATCAACCCATTACCGGCTCACTACAGAGCACGGGTCTCCTCTCAGAGTGAGAAGGGTTTTGGCCATAGTCTACCACGCTGGCCAAGCGGATTGGCAGACTTCACACACCTTTGAGAACGTTATGGAGAACTCTCAGGCATGCAGGTTTCCTCACGATGTTTTCCTTCACCGTTAAAGCAAGTGATATTTAAATACTTAAAACGCACATAACTCCGAAAAGTTAGAGGTGCGTGCCCCGGGATCGAACCCACGACCTCCGATTAGAAGTCGGTTGTCCTAACCACTAGGCTATCACAGCTTTTTTGTCGTTTGATACTTACATTAAACTCTTTCAGGATCCAGTCCAAAACCTAAGCGTAATTTATTCATGAAAATTTGTCTCTGGAATAACAAAAAAAAAAACAATATTAGGGTGCCGATCAACTAAAGCGGAGTGGAGTGGAGTGGAGAGAGTAAGCTGAGTGCCAACGGTGGGGGTAAGTTACAAGCGATACGTTACGAGTATGAATACCAAAGTCGGCGACAAACAACCCACCACCCCCCGATTCATGTTTGTATTGTTTAATGTTTATAAATTAAAACTACTTCATATTCAAACTGCTACCAATTGATACACAAACAGATAAACAATCATTGTCAAAAAAAAAAAAATATTGTCGTAATTTTATCTCTAATCAATAAAATGAACGGAGTCAAGTTTCAACAATTTATGAACAAACTATTTTACATTACAATGCAAAGCGATAGAACAGAGACGGTCCGTTTGTGGCGATAATAATTATAAAATATTCATCTAATTAATATAATTTCACAAACAAGAAACGACAACCGGGTTATTCACCCCGCGGCGGCTGAACGATTTACGATTACGACTGCTTGGATTTATCAAATGAATCATCAATGGTTACCTACTGAGCACGGGAGAAATAAATAGGTCATATTATTTTGACGGATTTTTTTTAGAAATTACAATACTTAATTCTTATGTAAATTATATCTACTAATATTTTTGTATATAATTATCTTTATAAATAATATTCACCATCATTATTCATTAATTTTAATTTATTTAGCTTATTAGGCAATCCATTAAGGCTCAGGGTAATTCAGCGGCCAACAGAGGAAGCTATGCTCGGAGTATCCCTGCGGGATCAAATCGGGGTTGCGCAAAGATTCCTATGAGAATTACTTACCAACATAGCACATCGAGTCGCGGAACAAAGGTGGCAATGAGCGGGGCACACAAGAATGTTGAAAACACACAGAACTACCCCTTTTATTTTCAAAAAGGATTTAAATAAAGCGTTTTATGGGTTTAATCAATGCATATCTAAAGTAGCAAAACTTTGACTGATGCTAACTAAACCTTGGAAATTATAAATAATATGTCAGAGATATAATTTCAACGAACGCCTGCCAATAAAACGCTTGTACAACAAAGATATTTAAACTCCATACAGATGGTACAAAGTGATTCTTCGATGTTAGGAGTTTTACTTAAAGGACTTTTTCGTTTATTAATTCTTTTGATGGCATTTTCTTTGTAAATGTAAGCTAAAGGCTGTTCAAATGTGGATTAAGATTTAAGATTCGTATATAAAGACCAATCGGTTAAGAATAATATTTGAAATCAATGGAGTTACGGATACGGAGTTTAGGAGTCTCACAGGTCGTTACATGAAGCCAGCTTAATTCAAGTCTTGTCACTTATAAATAGCTTTGAGATCAATTAAACTTTTTCTAGTTTCGTGACCAATAATAATGCGCTTATTGTTACTCCATAGTATGATACTGTGTATGTCTTGCTATAGAATGCTACATGCAATGATAAACACTGGTGATAACCACTCTACTCGGGCGGTCTTTATATCTGCGTCACATGTGCATCAGGAGGCTCGGAGTCTCACAGGGAGCAACACTGAGCCCGCTCCATTACAGTCTTGACACTTATCCCGGAGATCAAGTGAAATATTTTGATATAATCGCGTACAGATAAATGTCGTCGATTTATCACGTGGCGTTCGGTGTGAATGCGGCTGCGGCTCCTACGATCACGGCCTGATAATTCCCGTTTGCCACTATTTATGTTACACTATTGTACGCACGCGGCGTTATCTGCCAGTAAGTATTTACTTAATGAGGTTCGTTTGTTTTGCTCACAGCTTAAAAACTAATTATTAGTTTATAACCTATCAGTACTAAAAAACTGGTTCAGTTTTTGAGATAGACCCCTGATAGACATAGATTTTGTTAGTTTTTTACCATGGTCTAAAACTGACGCTCCATTCTTTAATTTTGGGTATAAAAATACAAATTGAAAATATATATGTCTGTATAATCTAAATTCTCATTATTAAATACTCATTGTATTTAATAATGAGTAATTATTAAATATAATATTATCATTAAGTTCATCAATATACTTACTTACCTAATTTACGCAGTTCTGACGGAATTTTAAAAAATCTTGATGCACGCAAACCAATTCGCAGGCATCAGCTGACATGACATAATTAAATATACTATTACATAATTGACATGACATCACATAATTGAATATAGTATTTTATACACAAACACCGCTGTTCCACTATTTCATCATAGATATAGATTATCAGTGCCGTATTTTGTATCGGCGTGAATTTTTCTATTGGACTCCGATTGTGAACGCTAGGTGACGCTCAGTTCTAATGGAAACGCATTAATCACAGGCTGCGTTACGGTAACGTTCCGAGATTAGAATAATCCTCGTTATGAAGAGTCCCAGTGTCGATTCTCACGGTCGATTCTATGAATAATTGTACTGAGAGCTAATGGCAAGTTTTGTGGAGGTGCTTGACAAATGGAGGTACGGATCTGATCTGAAACATGGTCACTAACTATGGGTGGGTTGGGGCGATGAAGAGGAGTATATCTGACTATAGAAGTTTAGCTGCCACCACCTGCTAGCTGGTAGGTGGTAGATTCTTGCTTTTTTTTAGTTACCACTCTACCAGTAAAGCCGTGGAGCAAAATAACTTAGCGTTCCGGAACGATGCCGCGTAGAAACCGATTAGAGGTATGGTTTTAATAAAAACTGCCATACTTCTTTCAGGATAGTCCACTTCCACCTCAGACTGCCTCGTCGCTTACCATTACCGGGTGAGATCGCAGTCAAGGGCTAACTTGTAGATGAATAAAAAAAAGAAAATATTATCCCAAAAGTATCACTACTATTAAGTGATTAATGGGAAGGGGCAGACTCTCAGCAATGAGAAATACAACGCAGAGAGAGATGGGATTTCTAGGTCAACCTAAATCAAAATCTCATACTGGGGTAACCTTGCCGTAAGGTAGAGGTTGTTCTATTACAAACTTTGTAATTTATGCTGTACGGGTTTAACCACCAGCTCTCTGACAATCATAATGATAGTAATATCGTGTTATTTAATAACAACATGACATTGGAAACATGGGAGGAAAAATTGAGCCACTAATTTTGTATGATGTATGGATTTTTTTTTGTTAATCAACTGTCACTCCCCTGCTATCCAACCGTCTTCCTTCCCGCGCCGGACCTCGGAAACCGTCTTAGTTAAACGGTTATAGTATGCCTATTGCCTATAGTATAATAATTTATTACTGAACAAGTATAAATTAAAAATTTAAAAAACCCCCGACATTCGCCATTTTGTGGTGGCGGCCATCTTGGATTTGCAAAGTGCTGTTCTACTAGTCAAGTCCTTTCATTTGATACCCATATTGAGGGCGTTGTGATAAAATATGTAATCCGCCATTTTGTGGAGGCGGCCATCTTGGACCGATTTTCATCAAACATAGCTAACAACACTCTCGACTAATTCACCTTTCAAACAAAAAAAACCGTATTCGAATCGGTTCACCCGTTTGAGCGCTACAGGGGAACAGACAGACACACACACACACACACACACACACACACACACACACACACAGACACGTCAAACTTATAACACCCCGTCGTTTTTGCGTCGGGGGTTAAAAATGAATGAGCATAGGTTTGATGGTGCTAGAATGGTGACCTCGCACTGGAAAGCACAGTGTTGGCAGACCCCTTACTAGGTGGACCGTCGCAACGAGCCACTGGATACAAGCGGCATAAGACCGCGTCGTATAGAAGACGTTACAAGAAATCTATGTCCAGCAGTGGAATTCTTCACCTTCATTTTCATCTTCACTCAGTATTAGGTATCCGTACATAAACCGTGAAGGTCTGTTATGCGTGGTGTGTCTCTCCCGTAGAAGTCCTTATTCCAGCCTTCCAAGATCACTCCAGAAGCCTATAGCAAGCCGTCCAGGTTGCCAAGGACTTCTTGGAGTGAGGCTGGTGATCCCAGGTGGGTCTCGCATTGTCAGCGGGCGGCAGCCACGCCCGTGCACTCCAGGAGTACGTGCGTTGGTGTTTCATCCGTCTCGATGCAGGCCCTGCATAACAGCCCCTTGCACACTGGGCCACTAGTGGCGACAACTAGTGGCTGGCCACAAGTTGCGGAAGAGATTTTTCATACATTTTATATGGCACCACCGCACACTGAGCGCTCGAGTGGCCGCGTTCGAGTCACAAGAAAATGTATGAAAAATGTCTTCTGCCACTTGTAGCGTCCACTAATCGCCGCCACTAGTGGCCCAGTGTGCGGGGGCTGTAAAGGACTGCCTGTGACACCTGTAATGAAAAGGTGTTTGTTTAGTGCTGATAAAGTATCTCTCTTTTTCGTTTAGTGGGCGTCTATCGGTTAAGACGATTGTGAACCTACAAATTTTCATACAAAAAGCGATAACGTTTTTCTCCCCGTAAATATTGTTTAATTTTTATGATATTTGGAAATGTTGTACATATAGTGAAAAACTAGGTCCGTACGTTTTTATTTTAAAGAATTATTGCTTACGATGTAAGTTATTAGCATCTAAATACCTCTATTTTTGACGTAAAAACTTCCTCCAACGTTTTTATTTATTTTAGTTAAACTAAACTGAATCACTAAAAAATAAAAACGTACAGACCTAGATGAAGATATATTATAGGTTAGGATATTATCATATATTATTAGGTCGCAAAAACGTAATCGCCCGAAAACATATTTCAGTAACGAAATATAGGTTAAGGTCTCAAGACTTGCAACTCTATCGCACAATACGGAGCATTTTTGAAAATACCTACTCCTGCCACGTCTCGTGATTACACGATCCTTTTAATGATGGCAATGATAGATTTGACAACTTGTTGAACTATTGTTAACTTGTAGGAATCACTACATAGTATAAAACAAAGTCGCTTTCTCCGTCCCTATGTCCCTATGTCTCTATGTATGCTTAAATCTTTAAAACTACGCAACGGATTTTGATGCGGTTTTTTTTAATAGATAGAGTGATTCAAAAGGAAGGTTCGTAAGTAGAAAAATTGGACCCGGTAGGTAGCGCTAATAGCGGGCAGGACGACGTCTGCCGGGTCCGCTAGTTTGGTATAAAATCAACGTAGTTACATACATATTCACCTAGAAATCCATATTTGAGTATTTTTTGGTATACCTGTTCGTAATTAAACCGTTATTTTCGTCACCTCACTGGAAACCGTCAAAGTTGCCCCATCAATAACATACGGATATCGTTTAAAAACGCCGCTTATTACTTAAAATATAATAAAATTAATAAGAGATCTAATCTGATGACGATCAGCTACATAATTACATTAATTTTGTCGTATCTCATTAGCGTGGCACCGGTTCTTGTTATGACTGTTACAATTTCTAGAGAGCGGTATGAAAGATGATTTATCTAGACGAGATGCTTCAGTTCTTTTTTAATTACATGACTAATTTGAAAGGTGATATTTTACCTCGTAAAAGGTGCTTCGCATTTTTATGGTTCCGCGTCTACAGGGCAAACCGGAGCTCTATTAATATAGTTATATTTCCATAATGTAGTTACAGTTACAACAGATAGGACAGTTATCCGTCCGTATGTCACAAATTGAAATTTGACTAATATAGGATGTTGATCCAAAACTAAATATTGGATTTGGATTTAGACTTGGGATAAGGAGTGAGATATTTTTGTATGTCACTCCATGGTGGATCGCATTATTTTTACAATATCAATGTAATGTCTAGAAGCAGGCGTTTGCGAAAATCCATGCTATACAATGAAAAACAAAATTATTTTCCTATAATCCGCTTAAACAGACTTTGTATGGTACAACATGCAGCATGCGCTATGCACCGCCCACCCTCCCGCTGCTAACAAGCAACCAAGCAAACCCCAAGCGTCACCACCATGCAACACCACACACACTCACCACCGACACAAACACGACGATCGTTTCACTCAGACAGGAGTCTACCGGAGAGATCTACAAAGCGTACTCTAACTCTCAGACTCAAGACAGATTTAGAATGACTCTTTATATGCCCGGAGTTGGTAGTTCGCGGTGTCTCCCCCTGTACCTCGGAGAGCACGTTAAGCAGTCGGTCCCAGTTATTATCACTATCATGTGACAATAGTCTCTAGCTCTAAATACCTCTCTCTTATGAGAGAGGAGGCCTGTGCCCAGCAGTAATATATAAATATAAGTATGTCTCGGACATAAATCTGTCTCGAGTCTGAGTAGTCAGATTATGCTTTATAGATGCCAGCCTACGTCTCCTGATGATGCTCAGTGAAACAATCCGATGTTTCCTGATCCGTCAACTCAATAGGTAATGCACCTCGAAAATTAGCTGTGTCATAAATAAAATAATAACCTGCGAGCCGTCTAATATTAATAAAATATATAAATCGATTAGGTGATTAACTGCATAGTGAAGTGAACATTAATTTTGTTATGTGTCATTTATGTGGTGGGCACCGGTTCTTATTACTGCTACAATTTTAATGGCGCTTTGATGAGATGGCAAACTAATTTGTAATAAAATATACCTAATTAGTAATTTAATGGCTTCTATAATTATTTTATGCTCTATTTATATTATACTAGCTTCTGCCCGCGGCTTCGCCCGCGTGAATTTCGGTTTTGAACAAATCCCGAGGGAATCGTGGAGTTCCGGTTCCCGTTCCCGCTCCCTTTTCCTACCTTTATACTTAAAATATCAAGCAAGGTCGCTATAGTAATCTACCTATAGCTGTAGATATAGATTTCGGGTTTTTCGAAATCCCGTGGGAACTGTGCATTTTTCCAGGATAAAAAGTAGCCTATGTGTTGCCAATGCATGCTACACAGCAAAGTATTGGAATAATGGGTTATGTGAGCGTGATTTACCTAAGAACAGTCAGCGCCCTCTGTGGCGTTTTGGAGGTCTATATCTATTTTAGTTAGGTTACAGGAATACTTTTCCGGGATAAAAAGTTACTTTATGTGTTAAATCAGGGCATAAGCTATCTCCATTCAAAATTTCAGCCAAATCGGTTCAGTAGTTGCGGCGGAGAAGAGGAACAAACATACACACAAACTTAATAACTTAATAACGCCTTTATAACATTAGTGTGATTGTTATTTTCCTCGCTAGAGAGCTTCGATAGCATACGCGTCCGATCGCTGCTAAATTCAAAATGCTATTATATGGGGAGAACTTTACGCACCGCCCCGGCCGGCCGGCTGGAACCGCGCGCCGCGCGTAAAGGCTATGTCCCGCAATTTTTAAATCTGTAATATCTTCGAAAATATTCATTTAAATCATATGCTGTAAAGGGCCATATAGATCTATAATAAATCAACAATGTACTTAAGGTATTTAATTAGATAAGGATTAATGCTGTATTGGTTAAAATCGCTTCTAAAATTAGCCATTATTTGTCGTAAAAAGTAAATGACAAAAAAAGTTATTGTGGGATATCCATAAGAGATAGACATATACCATCGCGGAGTTTTCTATAGACCTTTTCAATGTGTACAATACTTAGTACATTATATTGATAAATCTCGTAGGGTTCAGCCTGCGTTTGCAATGTAAGCGGAAAAAATGTAATTATTTACGACATCACATTAGAAACCTCAAAAATAACAGTATTTCTCCACAATTTAATGGATGTTATTATACATATAAACCTTCCTCTTGAATCACTCTATCTATTAAAAAAAACCGCATCAAAATCCGTTGCGTAATTTTAAAGATTTAAGCGTACAAAGGGATATAGGGACAGAGAAAACGACTTTGTTTTATACTATGTAGTGATAGTGAAGTAGCTTTTCGCTCGCAACTTTGACCGCGCGGAACAAGGTAAAAAAAAAATAAGTAGGTATATAAAATACAGATACAATGTACCAGCTATATTTTAGAAAAAATTTAACAGACTTCAATGTACCATAAAATTTGAAGAGTTTCCTCGATTTTGCCAAGATTCCATCAACAGATCCTGACCTGATGACCATGGGTACACCTGGGAAGCATACCCTTTCAAACAAAAGAAGTTTTTTGAAGTTGCTAAATAAATAAAATAAATAGTATTTTTTTTTGGAAATCAGTTGAGCGCTGCAGAATAAAATGAAGTAGGCAATTTTATCTTAACTATCTTAAAAGTTTCCAATATCCTCTCTATTCTTTAGACAAATATCTTAGTGTTTTGTGTCTATAATATAATTATATCATACCTAAGTAACCGCGTTCTATCTTGAGCCAACAGTAAACTTGTCAAAAAAAAAACTGATGGCAATCAGTGAATGTTATTTAACCAAGGAACAATGGCAGTCAACCTTACCCATCTAGTTAATTTCAACTTGTCACGGTCAAAGTTCGAGGCGAACTCGAAATTAGGTAATTCGAGTTAATAAGTTCACGTAATTTTGTGTTGGCCAATGATATGCGAAACCCAAGATACTTCTCTCGTGAAAACATTAAATGTATGTAAATAAAAGGTAATAAAATTACAATGCAATACTTATTTATGTTGGATGTAGATTTATTTATGACTCACCATAATTTTGTTCCTTGCTTTTCGACGAAAAAATAATGGACGAGGGAACCAGTAAGAGATTAATAATAATGTGCTAATTTTGTGGCAATTAATAATGCTAATTATGTATGTGGCCAATGCATCCATTGAATTAGTGCGGTTGGAATAAGCTGATTATTTCTCTTATCAGGAATTCTGATTAGGTATTGCTATACATTCCAAAGTTACACAATACGAAATTTGCTTAAATTGCTTAAACTGCTTGTAGGTAAAATCCGCTTCTGTCTGAACCCCTCAAAATCATCAGCGACAGCGCGACATACTCACGCAACCTTTGCGCGACGATTAGGATACTAGTGGGGGAAGGAGGGGGTAGGTCTTCCAGCGATGCCAGTGCAGTCGCAATTTGAGCCCCTTGGGACCCCAAATGCGTCGTCCTAATTGGCTAACAATCGTACGATCAAACGATATGAGTTCGACGCGCGATTGAATCAAACATAATATGAATCCCTTAAGAGTGTCCTAATTGAAGCTTGCAAGTCATCGCGAGATCGCAGTACTAATTTTCATTGTACGACGAAATCGCATCGTTTGATCGACTCATGGTGACGACTAGTGGCCGGCCACAAGTCGCGGAAGAAATTTTCCATACATTTTATATGGCACTACTGCACACTGAGAGCTTGAGTGGCCGCGTTCGAGCCACACGAAAATCTTAGAAAAATCTCTTCCACGACTTGTGGCGCCCACTAGTCGTTGCCACTTGTGGCCCAGTGTGCGCAGGCTGTTAGGACGACGTCATAGTCTATCTGTTATTCGAATGATGCGCTCGGCCCGTTTCCACTTCGACACACATCTAATTTCCTCAAGCGGACATTGTCTATGCATATTGTAGAGTAGTGTATCAACGTCCGCGGCACAACAGCGCGCGCGGAACAATCGTATCAAGTATCAGCGGCGTCAATAAAAAGCGCACAAAGACACGGCGCGATTGTCGTGTGTGAACCGGGCCGCGCCTTGACACCGGCGAGCACAATACCAGCTCCCGGCGAGCCGCGGGCCGCGAGCCGATGCAGAAGATACGCCGTTTGTCGCATGCGCTATGAATTTATGATCATAACAATATTTTTAACGACGGGGTGTTATAAGTTTGACGTGTCTGTGTGTGTGTGTGTGTGCGTGTGTGTGTGTGTGTGTGTGTGTGTGTGTGTGTGTGTGTGTGTGTGTGTATCTGTCTGTTCCCCTGTAGCGCTCAAACGGGTGAACCGATTTGAATGCGATTTTTTTTGTTTGAAAGGTGAATTAGTTAGGAGTGTTCTTAGCTATGTTTGATGAAAATCGGTCCAAGATGGCCGCCGCTACAAAATTGCGGATTACATATTTTATCACGACGCCCTCAATATGGGTATCAAATGGAAGGGCTTGACTAGTAGAATAGCACTATGAAAATTCAAGATGGCCACCACCACAATATGGCGAATGTCGGGGGTTTTTTAAATTTTTAATTTATACTTGTATTCAATAGGTACATACCCATGATTGGTAACGCGGCATCGTACCGGAACGCTAAATCTTGCCATCTACAGGCGTAGATTTGCCGATAGGTGGTAACTAGCTGAAGTAGTGTGCCGCCAATGAGTTGATAATGATGATGATGACTCAAGACGCGATTTCCTGAGAGCTATGGATTTTAATCCCGCTGCATAAATAGACGATGCAACCATATTTTAGTGCAGACAGGCTGACATATTTGGCTTCAGAGTGTTGCCCTATGTACGTAGAATTGGATTTCAGGATTTAATTTTGGAGTTCATCACCTATGTCATTACCTCTTAGATTATGTTAGATATTCAAAAACGCACAGCGTCTAGTCTAAGAGGCGACATAACAAATTGATTTGTCGCTGCCACCGGGAAAGCGGCCAGACACAATATGGCCACAATAAATACTAGATGCGACACGATAACGTGAATAATTCCGTAATATATTAACAGTATGGGGTTTCACACGGGCCAGCGATGGCGTCCTGTACGCAGAGACTTATGGCTCGGACGGAGGCATTATATATTAAAATCAGCCAAGTGCGAGTCGGGCCTCGCTCTTTCAGGGTTCCGTACATAATTATGAACAATATAATATTTTGGGTCTAAGAAATATTTAATTTCCGAGCTAGACATCGCAACAAACCGTGAAAGAAAAACCCAAAAAAATGTTCGTTTATTTTGGTCACAGCTTATAAACTATTTAATAAATCGTTGTTTTCAGTATTTGTTGTTTAAATAGAGCATATAGTACATAATATACTGAAATATCATATTCCCAACTAGTTTAGTTTTTGAGATAGCCCCCGTCACAAAAATGGTCTAAAACTGACAACTTTGATGGCCTCCCATTCCCTTATTTTTTGAGATAAAAATTAAAAAAATATATATTTGTACTCTACTTAATGAGCTCTAAACAATGATACCCCACAAGCTAGGGTGAAGAAAAAATTTTTTTTTCCGGCTCCTTTTTCATGTATGGGAGCCCCCCTGAAAAATAATTTAATTCAATTTCTAATTCAATATTTGAATTTGGGTTAACGTTTTACACTAAATACCAAAATTTCAGGTTTGTAACTCATTTTGTCTGCGAGCTAGAGACCTGTGACCGGCGGACAGACGGACAGACAGACAGACAGACAGACAGACAGACAGACAGACAGACAGACAGACAGACAGACAGACAGACAGCCGAGTGACATTAATAGGGCCCCGTTTTTTACCCTTCGGGTACGGAACCCTAAAAACGGCCTCTAATTTATATGCATTGTGCGCCAATGCTAAAGTTTCTTTATATCTCATGCGATTAGAACGTTCAATGGTTGAGTTACTGTGATATTGGTACTCTTTGCAATAGAAATGCATATGAAGCCAAATACGCAGTATTTTTAACTCACTTCAAAAAAGGTTCTGTATATTCGACCCGTATGTATGTATGTATGTATGTATGTATGTTCGCGATTATTTCAAAAACTAATGAATCGATTCTGATGATTTTCTCAGTATAGTAATCTACATATTTTCAGGAAGGTTTTAATATATAACACACCTATTTATCATTCTTTTATACGAAGTTACACACATAAATATATCTATATGTATATCACTAATAGTTTTTGATTGGTCATCAACATATCTGAGACTGCTCGACCGAAGTCGGTTAAATTTTTCCAAAATTTTGTTGTGCTATAACCTAGTTTAAGCCCAGCACAGAAGAAGGATGGGGTTTAAAAATACATATATTTAATCCTAGAGAACAGATTCTAAATATATCTTATTAGATAATATATTATGTTTCTAGTAGGTACATACCTACTTGCTTAACTACCTGTTATAATTTTTTATCATGGCTGTCGAATCAACGAGCAAACATTATTATATTTTATTCTAAAGATATAATATTACCTAATTCGATTTTTAATTTTTAAACTTCTTTCAGCCATTGCTTAGTATGACTGTTTACGAGTACCTACATATGTGTGTACACTGCTCAGTAAAAATATCGATATATTTAAATAAATTGCGATTTATGGAAATAAATTACAATAACAAGGTATTTGAAACACTGTCACGATCACTCACAATTGGACTTATATCGTAGTTTGCGTTGGTCTCGTGCCAGGGGGAAATTCCTATGACACCACGCGGATATGGAATATGTTTCCAAACGATACATTAAAGCCATCACTGGCAGTATGCGGTGAAACACATAAGTCAGTCTCTTCGCTTCATAAATCAGGCGAGTCTGGCCTAGCACCATATATCCAACTAGCTTCTGCCCGCGGCTTCGCGTGAATTTCGGTTTTTCACAAATCCCGACGGAATCGTGGATTTCCAGTTCCCGTTTCCGCTCCCTTTTCCAACCTTTATACCTACTTTCAAGGAAGTTTGCTATAGTAATCTACTTATTGCTGTCGCTATAGATTTCGAATTTTCCATGATAAAAAATACGTACTTCAGAGCATAATCTATCTCCATTCAAAATTTCAGCCAAATTGGTTCCGTAGTTGCGGCGTTAAAGAGTAACAAACGTCGACAAGCGACTGCGGGTCATGAGGTCTTAGGTGCGATCCCCGGGTCGGGCCTTATCAAAAATTGGGATTTCTGTCCAGAAATTCCCAATGCCAACCCGGAGTAGGGAGTTGGCAATGTTACACCCCTGTGGCTCGGAGAGCACGCGAAGCCTGATCTCTCTGCATTCCAATCACACGTGTGCACTATATTATGTCCTATGTAGCTACGAGTAGCTCGTCGGTTCTGCGACAGGTACTACAGGGCTAGCATGCGACACACGAGAAAATCATCTCTACGCTTTTTCTCGTCGAAGACAATAGGGTCTCTATTATGTATCTATGTATATGTAGCTATATGTATATGTGACACAGACACATGTGGCTCATGAAAGATTTATGAAGTCTCTTTGTGACGTAAACATTTTATATCCAGCGATTTTTTAACAGCCGCGCGTAAAAAATAAAATACTCAACTCGGAAATAACAGTTCACTTTATCACACCTCCCCATCTCTCGTAAAGTGAAACAACAGTCCGTACGGTTCGCCCCTAAACGGACATTATCTTGGCATCAACGTATAAAATAAACACGAAATCCGTTACACAAAACACTCGCATTATTCATACCCAACTCCATAAAGACACCAAACGGAATCGAACCCGCATGCGATCCGTATCGCTACATTCCGCTCGTGATGTCGCATAAACTAATGAAATCCAAACAAAAACTTATACAATTCACGCTTCCACGGGGAGTATTCTGGAGATCATGCGACATTAAGGGCCTGTTTCACCACCTTCTGATAAGTATCGGATTGTTATCTACAACTTTTGTCTTTGTCGCTTGACGTAGAGTAGGAAAGTGACAAAACTTACGTTTAGGCTATCCGACACTTATCAGAAGGTGGTGAAACAGGCTGTAAATATGCAACATCGTTTCAATATAAGTAGGTAAGTATTCTTTTTAACCGACTTCAGAAGAGGAGGTTCTCTATTTGATCCGTATATTCTACTACCTATCTATGTATGTATGTATGTTCGCTTGTTATTTTAAGAACGAATGAACCGATTTTGATAATTTTTTCCAATATCGTAATCTACATACTTTCAGGAAGGTTTTAGTGTATGCAATAGTTACGAATATTTATTATGTTTTTGTAGTATATAAGTACTGCAGTATTGGTAATTAAGAAGTATCAAGTGATAATCGCAGAGTAATTATTAATGAGGTAGTTTGTCAGTCAGACAAGATTACATTTTAATAGGTTTAGATTTTTTCCTTCCAAAAATCAGTTACGCATAAGGTACAATCTTTTTAAAATACGGCATCGAGCATGTCGAATGAAATTCTTTAGAATAGCCACCGTAAAGGTGCGAAATGACATCCGAAAAAACCCCCAACAAAACGCCACAGACGTACAGTTACAGATTACGCGTAACCCCCATTTATTATAAACATATTAAGATATTATCTACCAGCAAAAAGTCACCTTTCAAATTGCACTTAATCCTTCCTTTCAACTCCTATTCAATGTAAATTGATATATCTGCCAAGCGATTGTGACCTTTTACGCAATCGTAATAACCTCCACGTAACCTGTCACTTTAGTGCAAAAGAATCTCCGAAATAGAGATATATTTATTAAAGGGTTGCTTTCTATTGAACATTTTCGACCTTAATGCTTGGTGATAAGGGTGAGAGCGAAGAATTCTCAAGAAAGATTCAAAAGTCAGTTAGATCGTTAAAAAATTTATTTATTCAAATTAAGAACAATAGAGTACATTGAGCGAGGGAAGTGTCTTGTTAAACGTGAGTGAGGCGACCACTAGAGCTAGGGAACGAGGGTAGTTTTTTGATATTATTCATCTATTCATCACACAAATATTATAAAGGCGAAAGTTTGCGTGTTTGTTTGTTACTCTTTAACGCTGAAACTTCTGAAACGAGTTGCCTGTTTGGAATGGATATAAATTATATTATTATACTGGTTTAAAACATTGGCTACTTTTTACCCCGGAAAATCATAGAGTTCCCATGTGATTTTTAAAAACCTAAATCCGCGCGGACGAAGTCACGGGCATCAGCTAGTATTATTATAAAAATCATCTTAAGTTTACATTTTATGAAGTCATTTAATAAAACGTACGTGGGTCTTTAGTAAAAAAAATCATCAAAAGCCGTAATTATTCGCGTAATAAAATTATTATTGTTGAAGAATAAATAAAAAGGGCGTTGAACGTTTTACGCATCTCGTAGGTACAATTAAATCTAATCTAACCATTTAGTATGAAGAATAATAATACAATTTATTACTATAATACAAGTGGTAAGTTTGCATAACTTTGATGCTGATTACGTTTCTAATTTAGCTTTGATTTGACAGTGACAACGAAAGATGAGATATAATGTCATTACTTACATTTCATCTTTCACTACTTTGACACGCATCGGTCTTGTGCCGCTTATGACTCGGACCAGCACTGGACGTATTTACGGACGATTGTTTTTATTTATTATTTATTTATTTATTTATTTATTTATTATTTCTATTTTTTATTTACATTTTGTTTCTTGACGCCCTGAAACTCTTAAGAGTTTGTGTGGACGTTGCACATTCCTCTTAAATAATTATTAAACTTATAGATTACTTATACAATCCTAATAATTAACCTAAGACATAAATCTACATAATTATATAATAAAATAACTATATTTGCCTTCCTTGCTTCTATTATTTGCTTCCTTGCTTCCTATATATGCCTACCTAAACCGTTCATCCGATTGCGATGAAACTTTGGTGAATTGTTTTGCATGAGCCCGTGAAGGTCAAAAAAATCTGTGTCAAAAAAAAATCCTGGCTCAAAAAATCTGTATAAAAATGAACGTATTTATCTTTGTCCTCTATGCATCCATAAACCGTACTTTACATGGCATTGCAACGCATGTCGAGTTAGTAAATAAAACAAGGGATAATCTAAAAATATTCAAAGATAAACCAATTTCACCACACAATTAATAGTTCATGTCTTGGAAACTGCTGAACCGATTTTAATGAAACTTACACTGTTGCGTAAGTTTAAGTAAATGTAAGCCAATAAATGAATAGTCACAATCCGATTAATAGCTTCGGAAAAATCCGTGGACAGACATACTACGACGACATACATACCTCTATAAAATTTTGTATGTTTGTTTCGAAGTCCTTAATTTGCAGTTCCAATAATATTACAAACATACTATTAATTGCTAACCTTTTTTTTTGTAGTCAGTCAATAAATAAATAGATCAATAGATCGTCAAAACAATCTCAAACGTGAACGCGGTTCAGACAATGGTGGCCGCTCACACGTCAGCGCAGCCTTGTGCCTCATACGAACAATGCGCAGATAACTCGCAATTACCCGCCACCAACAATTTTCCGCTACACACGAAAACACACGCACTTAACGCCGAGAAAAGCTTCGTATCCATTCGAGAGTATTTTTAACCCCCGACGCAAAAACAACGGGGTGTTATAAGTTTGATGTGTCTCTCTCTCTCTCTCTCTCTCTCTCTGTCTGTGTGTGTGTGTGTATGTATGTATGTGTCTGTCTGTTCTGAAATGGGTGGACCGATTTGAATGCGGTTTTTTTTTGTTTGGAAGGTGAATTAGTCGAGAGTGTTGTTGTTTGATGAAAATTGATCCAAGATGGCCGCCGCTTCTAAATGGTGGATTACATATTTTTTTACAACTCCCATATTATGGGTATCAAATGAAAGGGACTAGTAGAATATCACTATTGCAAATCCAAGATGGCCGCCGCCACAAAATGGCGAATGTCGGGGGTTTTTAAAATTTTAGTTTATACTTGTCTATTAATTACACTGTGGTAGGGGTTGTCTCGAGGTGATAATGGTGGGTTTCCAGTTCCTTCCGCATGCTATGTATAATAAGCTAGGTGATGCCAGCGACTTCGTCCGCGTGGATTCTTACAAATCTCATACAAATTTTCACTGCCTATATCAATCCTTTCAAGGCTTTTACACGACAAAATATAGTTTATGTCCTTTTCAAAGATCTAATCTATCTATACCAAACACCAACATCGGTTCAGCGGTTTAGGCGTGACAGCGTAACAGACAGATAGACAAAAAGTAGACAGGAAGTAGGGATTACCGTGAGAGTTGGCAGATAGAAGTCTCAGTACATCTATGCTAAAACGCAAACTAAAGGAATTTCTTATTACTTGTACGATACTGGTAAAGTTCTCAGAGACATGTGAAGTCTACCAATCCGCACTTGGCCAGTGCGGTTACGGCCTAAACTCTTCTCATTCTGAGAGGAGACCCGTGCCTCTGTGCCCGTGCCCTGGTGCTTAGTCTAAGTTTGAAGCGCTCCAAAACTAAAAGTATACTAGAAGTATACTATTGATCGAATCACAAATGACTTCAGAGCAAAATGAATCCAAACACTCTTATTTTAGGTCCATTTTACTCTGAAGTCACGGCGATTTGATCAATAGTACACTTATAGTATACTAAAAAGTTTTGGAGCGCTCCAAACTGAGACTCCAAACTGAGCTCCACTCTGTAGTGGGTCGGTAATGGATTGACAATAATAATGATGAGGAATCATTGTGTAAATTTACTGTGATTTTCTGTAAATATTTGCATGATTTTAAGTACGTAAAACATTTGCTCTAAGTAAGTCGTTATTCTGCAAAATTTGTATCTAAACCATATTATGTTCTCAGCGAATAAAATAATTGTGCGACTCTACTAAGACTTAGGAGTATCTGCGAGATTCAGACTATTAGCTTTATTAGGTAGACTTCGAGGTACTCGCAACACGCGATCCGTGCTCACTACTTTGTATTGAAATGAATGAAGATCATTCGAGGTGAGTGAACTTGTGACACTTAATTTTTTTTAATTCACGTAAAAGTTAGTTAGCCCTTGACTCTGCGATCCCACCTGATGCTAAGAGACGATAGAAGTGGGCTAATCTGGAAGAGGTATGGTAGTTTTTTAACCCCCGACGAAAAAACGACGGGGTGTTATAAGTTTGACGTGTCTGTGTGTGTGTGTGTGTGTGTGTGTGTGTGTGTGTGTGTGTCTGTCTGTTCCCCTGTGGCGCTCAAACGGGTGGACCGATTTGAATGCGGTTTTTTTTGTTTGATAGGTGAATTAGTCGAGAGTGTTGTTAGCTATGTTTGAAGAAAATCGGTCCAAGATGGCCGCCGCTACAAAATGGCGGATTACATATTTGTTCACAACTCCCTTAATATGGGTATCAAATGAAAGGGCTTGACTAGTAGAATAGCACTATTGCAAATCCAAGATAGCCGCCGCCACAAAATGGCGAATGTCGGGGGTTTTTAAATTTTCAATTTATACTTGTATATACTCATACCGCTCCCTGATCGGTTTCTACGCGGCATCGTGTCGGAACGCTAAATCACTTGGCGCCTCGACTTTGCCAGTAGGTCGGTAACTAGCTACGACTGAAGCCTTCCACCAGACGAGACCAGAAGCAGTTTAGAAATTATGAATTCTTAAATTGCCCATTCGAATCGAATCTCAAACAAAAGAAGAATTTTCCAAATCGGTCCAGGCGTCTTTGAGTAATCGGGGAGCATACATAAAAATATTCTGATGAATTGAGAATCTCCTCCTTTATGTTAAAAATAACGTTATTTTTAACAGCTCTTCACACAACCCTTCACTAATTCAAAAGGGCAGAAATAAATCGCTTGTATCTCCTCTATCGTAGCTCGTCGTTCGACGGCGAGGTCTAGGTGCCCCCGCGATAGCATCACTGCGCGAAAACGTTTTTCATTGCATATCATGGATTTCCACAAAGCAACGCCTGCTTCTATTGAACAATGCTCAACAATTTTATACGGAACATTAACTCACTAAAAATAACGTTATTTTTTATGATTATGCAAAAAAGGTCACAAGTCTAAATAACTACTGTTCTGGTGGTCCTTCCGCCACAATAATAGATAGATATCATGTATTTTATGTAAAAAGATTCTGACGAATTGAGAACATTTTACTTGAAGTCAGTTAGTAAAAATAACGTTATTTTTAACAGCTCTTCACACAACCCTTCACTAATTCAAAAGGGCAGAAATAAATCGCTTGTATCTCCTCTATCGTAGCTCGTCGTTCGACGGCGAGGTCTAGGTGCCCCCGCGATAGCATCGCGCGGTCAGCCGCGATCGTCGGATTCCATTCACGCGGGATCCCGGCCCGTGTTTCATTTAACACCAATTATGGGCTTCCCGATTCCAGGATTAGCGTCTTGATTTGTTTCCACGCTCACTCTTTGTGAGATAAGAATTTTCGTGTGGGCGTCCGTCTGCCAACTATACCTATCTACGGGTGTGTACTTAGTACTTACACTTAGTGTTAAAAGATGATGCGATGTTTTCGCATCAATTTATATACAACACAAAATCGTGCAGTAGTAAGGACGATGCCGGACCTTATGATAATGATAATACTACACTGATTTACTCATCAACGCCCAGCCTAAACCCTTGAACGTAAAAAGCTGAAATTATGCACATACTTTGTAAAGTGAGCATGGATTTTTCGAAATTCTCACGGTATAGGGAATTCTTAATTCCACGCGAGCGAAGCCGACAGCTCAATCTGGATCTAGAAAATTTAATTTTTGCCTCTAGGCTTGGATTCTTTCACTGATCAATAGGATCAATAAAAACACCACGATGGTTCCAGGATAGCACCTTGAAGAACACCCCATTCCCAATTCAATCCGTTAACTACAACAGTAATCAATAAAGTATTGTTATAATCGATTGTGCGATTGTGTTGTGTGAGGCACGCACGAGGGCCGAGCCACAGAGTACCTACAGAGGGGAAGCTTCTACAAGCGACCCGCTGTAGGTACACTCACACATATGTGCACAGTTTGTCACCAACTGTACCGGTTAGTGGAACGAGCGGGCGTCCGTGAACCGTTGGTGAGTGTGTTTGTATGAGTATACCTACAGCGGGCCGCTTGTGGAAGCTTCCTCTCTGTAGATTTACTACTCGTGTGGTCGAGCCATTGTGGGTGGTTTTTTCCAGCGTTTCCACAGTGAAGGGACTGTGTGAACCGCGGCGGGCCGAGGTCGCCTGTCAAAGGCGCTGTTGATTGAGTCGCAAAAACAATTCCAACGCGGTTTTTTTAACATTATTGTCTGCAAATACGTACGGTGTTCATTCAATCCGACGCTTTGTCACACTTTGTATACTTTAAAGAAATATGTTGTTAACAATAATATCATCATTATCAACTCATTATAAGCCTACTACAGCGCTACTGTTTTTCTTTCTACTTGATATTGTAATTCCGATGAGAAAACACTGAATCCTCGATCTATATTACTATTTGTATATTACAAAACGAACCGCCCGCGTCTGTCTGTCTGATTATTCGCGATTAACTCAAAAAACTACTGAAGGGATTTTCATGCGATTTTCACCAATAGAGAGAGTGATTCATGAGGAAAGCTTAGTATAATTTATTAATGTTTTGTGAAGATTGGTTGAAATATTATGACGATAATTGTTGAAAATGTCGGAAAAGTCAAGCCGCCTGGGAGCTTTTATCGAAAACACTGCCATCGCTTTGAGATTTACCAAAACAATGTATATAGTGGGATAGTAGCCAGTAATTATTACCCGTCCGAAGCCGGGGCGGGTCGCAAGTGTATAATCCTACTAATATTATAAATGTGAAAGTGTGGATGTTTGGATGTTTGTTCCTCTATAATGTCGCAACTACTGAACAGATTTGGCTAAAATGAATGGAGATAGGTAATGCCCTGGCTTAACGCATAGGCTACTTTTTATCCTGGAAAAATCCACAGTTCCCGCGGGATTTTGAAAAAACCCAAATCTACAGCTACAGCTATAGGTAGATCACTATAGCAAACTACCTTGAAATTAAGTATAAAGGTTGGAAAAGGGAGCGGGAACGGGAACGGGAACCAGAAATCTGCGATTCCCTCAGGATTTGTAAAAAACCGAAATTCACGCGGGCGAAGCCGCGGGCAAAACCTAGTAGTGTATAATTATAAAAAAAGAGTAATATATTGTATTACTGATTTCACCATGTTGCCGAATATAATATGAGTGTGTATAACGAAAATATGTGCAATATTAAATAATAACACTTTCTACTCTATTTTTGATAAATCTCTCCTAACTACGCTTGTACCATTAACTCTCACTATCTATCTATAATATAATAAGACTGTAACAGATCCAATTATGTACATTGAAGATATTTTGAAAATTTTTACTGGAGGGCACTATATAATCGATACTGAAGCCAAAACTGCAATTTTTTTCATTTTTGTCTGTCTGTCTGTCTGTCTGTCTGTCTGTCTGTCTGTCTGTATCTTGGCCGCGCATCACGCCGAAACTACTAAACGGATTCGAATGAAACTTAGTACGATTTGAGTTTATACTCCGAGGTAGGACATAGGATACTTTTTATCCCGAAATTCAGTACGGTTCCCTTGGGAGAGGGGAAGAAAGTTAAAACGTGTATTTAGCTCTAATTCAATAACGGGTACTTCGATTTAACTCATTCTTTTTTTGTTAGAAAGGTAGTACTTTAAGTATTGTCCCGTAAATATTTCAAGGTCATAGGTTTTTTATTTCAGAAATGACAGACATTTATTCGGTTCAAATAACTTGGGACCCGGATCTTTGAACGTACGGTTTATTTTAAACTGGTGTGCATTTATGACAACATAGAGTTATGTTTGTCGATCTGTACATTTGTTCCAGCTAATTTCCGAAACGGCTGGATTGATTTTGATGGAACTTTCAATGGCAGACAGGTGATGTTATATGGAGTAACTTAGGCTACATTTAGTTTAGGTACAAAAAAGGATTATGGGATCCAATCCGATCCTATATAAAAACCTATATAATCACGCGGACGAAGTCGCGGGGGTCAGCTAGTAAAATATAAACCTATATATGAGTGCGCTATAAAAAAATTAAATCAAATCCATGTTAACAATTGGAATCAATTTAATACGATGAGTTACCGTTCATCGCAACTGAATATATTTTCCTAAATCGTCGAAACTTAAACTTTTTTACTGTAATCTGTATATAGAAATGAGATAGGGTTATCCCTAGATCAAGTGGGCAATAGTATTAAGTGGGCGTAATACAGTTGACGGGATACGACATAAATAAACTGTTTAACATCGTCAAAGCCTAGTTTGTAATCCAAGATGAAGCTGTATGGGTGATCTATGAATGCATGCAAAATTATCACTAATATACTTGTAATAAGGCCCGTCTGACCGAATTTCGGACAAGGCAGCCAATCTCAACACAGACAGTCCCCAGTTACGCAGGGGATATTATAATACACAAGTGTGTTATGAGACATTTTATTCCCTCACTCTCATAGTCCGATGCCAATCCGATACGACCAAAGAGAGATGGCGTAAGAAAGGCTTTACGTGCTTTCCGAGAAGCGGGAGTTAAACACCGGCAACTTCCCTACTCCAAGCTCCAAGGAATTGAAAATTTAGAAAAACCCGATACTTAACTATGGTAATAACCGATGCCGTTAGCGATCGGTACGATCCGATTATCTTTGGAACGGCTGAACCGATTTTAACGAGACTTTCACAGGCGATTAGAACATTATACAGGGAGAAATTAATTTTACTTTTGCCCTGGGAATATTAAGGCTTCCTGTGTAAAAAAACCGTTGATGTTAAAGATAAATAATATATTCATTCCCGTAGACGAACATAGACTACTTTTTATCATTAAGTTAAAGAGTTTCCAGGGAATGTAAAAATTTAATCCTTGCGGTCGAAGTCGCGAGCATCGGTTAGTTTAAAATATAATCTATATAATATGTAAAAATAATGTATATTTGTTTTATGAACTCCTAAACTATGCATAATAAAATATGCAAACTTGTATATCCTTTCCCCAACGTCAGCTAAAGCTATTTGTGGATGAACCACATCATTATAAAAGAGGATTCATAAACGAGTAAACCTTATTACCTTACCGTAAGTGAACCTTATGGTCTCGACAGTGCACTCAACTTCTTATGCATAAGTAATATAATTGGTGTGTCTTGTCTGTACATCGAATATTTACTAAAAAAAAAATACTCGTATCTCAACATATTTTTTATTTAAGTAAACCTTTTTTTCAAAAAATTGCCTTCAAGCACTATTATAAAAATAATTCTTCTTTGTACAAGTAGGTATGTTGAAGTCGGGAGAGCAACGCGCGTCGGTTTCATCGTTTCTTTTCGACTTTAACAAAAATATTTTTATACTTTGTAATCCAATCGGAAATCTGAAATAATTATGGTCAATAGAAGTTTATATGTATATTTCATAGAAAAAAATAAAATCAACGCTTAAACTAAGCAAGTAGCATAGTTTTTTAAAATTAACAATAAACCTTTACAAAGTTTTGCGGTTCATTAAGAAGGGATTTGTATTAACATAAAATTAACGTTAAATACTTTTACTTATGTAAAAGTATTTAACGTTAAAGGTATGGAAACCTCGTTGCGTGGGTCTAACTCGCACTTGGTCGGTTTTATTTTTATTTTCATACAAGCTTCTGCCCGCGGCTTCACCCGCGTGAATTTCGGTTTTTCACAAATCCCGAGAGAATCGTAGAATTCAAGGAAGTTTGCTATAGTAATCTACCTATAGCTGTAGCGGTTTTTTCAAAATCCTGCGGGAACTGTGGATTTTGTCCAGGACAAAAGTATCTATCTCCATTCAAAATTTCAGCCAAATTGGTTTAGTGGTTGCGGCGTTAAAGAGTAACAAATATATAGGTACACACACAAACTTTGGCCTTTATAATATTAGTGTGATATTGTGTGAGAAATAAAAATTTCAAATGAAATAAATATTCAAGACAAAGTCGCCCGCATCACTTAGCGAGCGATAAATAAAGGAACAAATTAGTTTGTTTGTTCAGATCTCAACAAGATAAGCCTGGTATAACCTAGTTAGCATTTAGTTTCTAGAGCTGCCCATAGCACTAGCAGGGGCATTTTAATTAGCCGTAATATGGAGGAAACGGGCTTCAAGCGGAACATAAAGACGGATAAAATACTCTGATGATTCGCACGTGAATGTCATAGTAGAGGCAAGAGCACTAAGATACTTAGGTAGGTACTTATACTATTTCACTTACCTATCTATTAAAAGTTAAATATTATAGTTAGGTCTTTATGAGCATAAATAAATTGTTATGTGGAGTGAGTATGTATAGGTACATATTTTCTCTCGAATTTTTAATTATTGAAAATAAACTTTTTAGTAATTACATATGTTTTACTTTCTATACCAGTATCAACTGTTTCTCGATCATATCGTTTTTTTTAATAGAATCGGGACCACTTCATGCAGATTGCACTTTGACATGACGTCATGTTATCGACGACTTTCCTGGCGCAGTGGTGAGCGCATTATAAGTGGGAGATTCCGAACTCGATTCCCGGGCCATTTGTGGAATTTATACTTTTTAAATCCTATTTTTAACCGACTTCAAAAAGAGGTTCTCAATTCGTCGAATTTGATTTTGTTCCCCGACTACACAAAGATGCCTGGACCAATTTGGAAAATTTTTCTTTTGTTTGAAAGGATAGTTACTTCGCAAGATCGTCAGATCAACATCTGAATATGGTGTCCTGGCAAAATCGAGGGAACTTTGCAAATTTTACTATTTTTATAAAATATAGCCTGTAATTTTAGGATTAAATAGGTAGGTAACCAAAAATTTTTTTTTAAAACATACGCGCCAAATTGAGAATTTCCTTCTTTGGAAGTCGGTTAAAAATAAACTTAATGAAGCTCTGTATACATGTAATAATAATTATAAATGTAATGTAATGTAATAATAATTATAAAACTGGCTAGCTTTTCTCATAGATTATAATCTATGAGAAAAGCTAGCCAGTTTTACGATTTAGTCTAGTTATCCGGTTGTTGTTAGTTTACCCCGGCGGCCGGCGCGCGCCCACTGCGGGCAAATTAGCCCGCGCCGCGCCGCGCTACCGTATTGGATTATATCTGATCGGTGATCGTACAAACTTGGATAGCTCTAGTGGACTTTGAAATATGGGCTCAGAATAATAAGCAGATCCTTGTTAAGTACCGAGAATACGGTAGAAAAAGCACCTGTTTTGAGGTATTCTTAAAGTATACATATTCCAGTCAACAACGCTGGTTGCAACGTCCCAGTTGATATGATGGCCGAATTTGAGAGGTCCATTTAATTGCGCTTAGGTAAAATCTCGGTCTTGATCAATTTATTTGAATCTTATAGTGGAATTTATTTCAACCTTGTGCTACTCCGCAAAACAAACTCCTAAATAGCTAGAAATTCATTGTTGCTTGTGCTGGTCCTGTGGTAGGTATTTTTGGGGCAGTGGCGAATCATGACTTTTTGAGAGTCACAACCCACTGAAGACCGCCTATTGACCCACTAAGACTGGCATGTTTCACGAAAAGAAGAAGCGAATACGATTTCTTAGAAGTCTTGTCGAAACTCATATTTAAAAACGAAAGAAAAATAATAATTTGAACAAGAAATAAAAGCGCGAGCGAAACGAGCACCAAAATGTTTGTATAATAGAGACGATCCGGTAGGCATTCATAACGTTGTCTTTTCTTAACTTTTTATGAGGGCCTCTAACTCCGAACTTGTTTATTATTCTGACCTGGAATATCTTGGAGACGATTTCATTTTGGAGGTGGATTTTGATGAGAGATATGTAGTTGTCTCTTTGAAGTTATCTCCATAAATAGTTTCTTAAGTTTTGGAGGTATGGGTTATTCCGCCACAGTGGGTAATGATCATCCAACTTTATACACTGAAAATCAAAAATTCCGGGTTATTCAATGGGCGGATCAACAAATTCCTTAAAAGCCAGCAACGCATAAATAGTTCCTCTGGTGTTCCAGATGTTCATGGGCGGCGGTAATCACTTAACATCAGGTGACCCGCTTGCTTTTTTACCCGCAATTTATATTAACAAAAAAATTGTTTTGAGCGTAATATGGGTAGCGGTGTGCGCACGCGCAACGGACGTAACGAACAAGATTATGAGCTTTCATCGCGCCGCCATTGCTTATTTGTGTTATATTAATATATCTGCCGCTCAATGTTCCTCTATGACGTTTCAATTTTGAATCAACGCGGCCGGGGCACAAAGGAAAAGTATAAAAAAAAAAGAAAAAATACCCATTTGTGTAACGACCTTACCAACCAGTGTAACAAGATCTTTGTATCAAAAAAACCCTTACTTTTAACTAAGCGAACTAGAATACTGATATGAGAGTGCTTGTCTGTCTGTTGACAAGGACAATGTTATACGCAATACTATAAACCCCGGCACGTAAGCCGACCGGTGACCTTCAAGTGCGCGCAGCGTCGTACGAGTGAGCGGAACACAATACGATTGGAGAGCCAATCAGCGCTTATGAGGGATCCGCGAGAGCTAATTAATGCTTACGAACGATGCCCACGCCCTCCCCGCGGCCCCCTCACACCCCGAAATACCTCATTTTCAACTTCTGCGCATTGAAGGTCACCGGTCCACTTATTTTGCCGTGACTTGTACCAGGCATACTAATTCGTTGTGAGTGACGGCGAGAGAGGACTGACGAGGGTGGAGCTAATATTTCTAGACGTGAAAAGTATCCTTTCCTACCCTGTAACTTTTGTACAAGACAGCAAATACTTAAAGAATACTTTTACGGGTTAATGTGATTCCCTTTTAATTCCAAAGGAAACTTTGGTAATTAAAATGATGTATCCATGCGCGCAAAGCCGCCGGTAACAGCTAGTTAAGTATACTGTAAGGAAGGGATAGGTCTGGTTAAATTGGATTGTAATGCGATGAATGCGGGAGTAAGTCGTATTTGATTTGAACCAATTAGTGATGCTTACGCGCGAGCCGCGTTGTTTGCTCTGGGATTGAGATGTGGTGTTTTTTTGACCGTTAAAACGTAACTCGTTTAGTTTGATAGCATACGAGTGTAAAGTTGATGCCTGCTCGTTGGTCTAGTGGTTGCCATATTCGACTCCAGATCACGAGGTCCTGGGTTCGATTCCCGGGTCAGGCAAATTATTAGGTATGCCCACGGCTTCGCCCGTGTGGATTTAGGTTTTTAAAAATCCCGTGGGAACTTTTGATTTTCCAGAACAAAAAGTAGCTTATCTGTAGAAACCCGTCCCCAAAACGGAAAAATCCCGTGGGATCCCCACGATTTCGGAATACAATTCCTTACAGCATCAGGGTTGAGGAGTTGGATATGTACCTACTCGAGTTCATTCAACGATAAAGTCTTTAATTGGTACCCCCAATATCAATTTAAATAACCGAAAGTTTCTAAAACCCATTAGTTTTGGGGATTAGGTCCCCTACAGCATCAGGATTGAGGAGTTGGAATCCAAATTTTTTGTAGAACAGGGTCGCAATGTTTCTCTATCGATTAAAAAAAAAATTACGCAAATCGGTTCAGAAATCTCGGAGATATCGGTGTACATAGGTAGAAAAACACAACTCCTCCTTTTTTGAAAGTCGGTTAAAAAAGTAGCCTATGGTAGCGTTCAAATAACCATATGAGCTTAATATGAGGTAGTTATTTCGAAATTACAGACAGACACTTCAATTTTATTTATTAAGTATAGATTAGAATAGATTGGGTATTTCTGACAAGAAATTCTCAGTGCCAGCCCGGAGTTGGTAGTTGTTGGTGTTCCACCACCGTGCCTCGGAGAGCACGTTAAGCAGTCGGTCCCGGTTATTATCACTATCATGTGACAATAGTCGTTAAAGCCCGCAACGCAACCCGCATTCGAGCAGCGTGGCGAGTGTAAGCTCTAATCCCTCTCTCCTATGAGAGAGGAGGCCTGTGCCCAGCTGTGGGACTTTAAAAGGCTGTAGTGGTGGTGGTGATAAAATTTATATTAAACTGATAGATAAGTTTTAGGATTCTAAGGGCCTGTTTCACCATCTTCTGATAAATATCGGATAGCTATCTACAACTTTTGTCTTTGTACTTTATGTCAAGTGACATAAAGTAAGAAAGTGACAAAACTTACGTTTAAGCTATCCGACACTTATATTACAGAATTAATTAATTACACTATTAATACTTACATTATCAGAAGGTGGGGAAACAGGCCCAGTAACTTATAAATTGGTCATTTGAACGATAAGCATAACAAACTACTAACACCCAAACAAATACGTATTTTAAAATTCTGTCTGTCTGTCCGTTTGCTTGGGCTTATCTTTGGAATGGCTGAACCGATTTTGACGGGAAATTTACGGATGCTTAAAGAAAAAATACAAGGAGTGGCTTGTATTTTTATATACCTACATTCATGAATTAATCAGGAATCATTCAGGTAAATTAAAAAAATATTGTCGACTTTTTGTTAAATTTAATTAAATTTTGAGCGCGACAGATTTTCTTGTTGGTCTGACTTCATTACATGAAACTTTTTAAGGTGATGGTAGATTCATTAGGTACTGACGGACAGATTTAAGACGGTTGAAAAAAGTGGGTCTAAAGCATATTATTTAAAATATATTTTTAAAACAAACTAACAAATTACAAAAACAGGCGTAAAGCGTTAACGTTCAAAATATCTCACCGTATGTTTAAAAGTATTTTGTAACATCTTGTTACTTGGTTTAGATATAATAGTTTTGTTTATCAATCAATAGAGATTCTCTTTACAATATCTCGTTCATTACTACTTCTATGAAACTCGTCAATTAATGAAAGCCATAGAAATAAATGCGGCCAAATCAAAAGCTCATACGATTCTACTCTTATTAGAAGTATACTGGGATGACTTGTTCGATTTTGATTGCGATATTGTTTATTAATTAGTGTTATTTACAGTCTGTACCGGTTTTATTGCAATTATTCATCATTAATTGAAGGTTTCTTACAATATGGTAATACAATGTAACGATGTCGTTTCATTTCTTTCTTTCTATCATTTATTCGTCTAATTATTACCTGACACGCAGACCAGAGACTATTTGAAAATGGTAAATTCCCAAAATGTCTCTGCCAGGAATCGAATCCTAGTCCTCCCACTTATTATTGCATCGCAGCATTTAAGGAAATTATCGAATTAATCAAAAATGCCATAACGATCCTCATCTTTAGCAAAAATATATGAGGATAGATTTATAGAGTCCCTTGCACCGAGTAAAGAGATTTTAAAGTGCAGTTGGCCGAACAAAAAATCAAATTATATAATTTTAAGAATCAACCAAATGAATTTAAAAAAATAATTTCAACTTGATTTTGGCATTGGTAATAAAAAAATAAATAATCGTTTCTGATTTAAACTAAATAAAACAAACGCAGCAAAAAACTTTTCGTCCGGAAAATTGTTTTCAAACATTTCTCTTTTATCAAGCGAATCCTAAACATCGCATACTTTAATAGCAAATTCCCCGTAGTCCTCGTAGAAAAGTTGTTCAACTTACCAAAAATCGCATAAATTCTCAATTATGTCCCGTTAAAAATAATTAATATCGAAAAAATCGTAGTGCGTTAATTCGACACGGTTTCAAAACACAATGGCCGCCACATTTCTGACATCTCTCTCCGACACCCCTGCTCGACGATCGAGCTGTCAAAATCCAAAATCCGTTTAGCCCGGCTCGCCATCGATCACGCTCAGCCGATAACGCGTGAAAGGATTACGTGTTCGCCGGTGATGGCTGTTTATTTATCAATTTGACATACTGTTGGTTTGGTATTGCGAATCTAAAATTGATCTACGTGAGAAAGATATGTGTATTATTTAGGTATGGGAAAGTGCTAAGAACGGTACTGAAAATTATTTTTACCCGACTACGGCAATGCTAAAAGGAAGGGTTATGGTTTTAGCAGTCTAAGTATGTACATGTGTTTGTATGTTTGTATCAGATTTTTGTATCGGATTCACCGTAGGGCCTAAACTACTGGGCTGATTTTGATGAATGAGATGTCAATTGATTTGTTGCTTTGATCCGGGTGACATAGGCTACATTTTATACGAAAAAAATCGATATGACGAATGTTACATAGAAAAAAACTGGGGGTCCCCGAAAAATTTTTTTTGCTATTGCTAGTGGCGAATGTCTGGGGTTTTTAATTTTTTTAATTTATACTTGTATATGGTACAGCCTACAGCACAGGTCCAGTACTTGTTATATTAATAAAGGTCAATGAACAATCCAGACAAATGCGATACCTAAAATGTTTAACACATTAACTTTACGACCAGTATCATTGATCAGTTGGTGCTTTTTTTTTAGAGCACCGTTGGTATTTAGGCGTATTATATTTCGTTCTGATAAATATCGTGCGTTGAAAAGTTAAAATTACAAAATGACGCAACGCGATAAAGAATTTTGGGAATCGCATTCGATAGCGGTATGTGACAGTTTATTTATAAGTCCACCATCTCAATTGCCTGTTCCTGTTCGTTAAGGACTGTTCCTTTAATTTTGTAAGCTATTGTTATTTTTAACTGACTTAAAAAATAAAATAAAGTTCTCAATTCGAAATTGACGTCTTGGCATAAGCTAATTATTGTAGTCATATTTATAGCAAATATTCTTTAAAAAAATAGTTTTCTTTAGAATAATAAATTAATTAAATAATCTTCCTGTCAAAGTTAAATCTATATCCTTCTAGTCGCATGTAAATACTTATAATACAGTTCTCTTTTGATTTACATTGACGAGATTAAAATTAATGTAGGGAATAAAGAAAAAATATTTCGCAATAATAATTAAAATTATAAGGAGTACAATGATTAAATCCTTAAACTTCACAAAGGCCGGATGCATCCGTACCTACCTGCTGCAGATATCATCGTCGAAAACACAACGAGCAAAAACGTCGAGAATAAGATTAAAGATGCACGGATTCGGTGCAAGGTCACTATGATCTGTCGAATGGAACTAACCTAGGTGTAACATAAAAACTAGTCAATGTTCATACGAGAGTGCGCAGTTAATACTATGTACTAAGATACAATAAGACGATGATGAGAAAAAGCATCTAGGTACATAATCACACCAATATTATTATAAAGGCGAAAGTTTGTGTTATAGGTAGATTACTATAACAAAATTCCTTTAAAGTAGGTATAGGTACAGGTTGGAAAAGGGAGTGGGATCGGGAACCGGAAATCCACGACTCCCTCGGGATTTGTGAAAAATTGAAATTCACGCGGGCAAAGCCGCGGGCAAAAGCTAGTATACTATAAAGATTAAATTTTAAATATGCCGAATGTGTCAATATTTTTATTAAAGAAAAAAATAATTTTGCAGAAATTAACCGACAGCAAACTCTATCGTGTCAAAGGTAAAGGTATGTAGATTGGACTGTAAGTTATTAGTCTGTCACATTGACAGACTGTGGTAAAACTGACAGCAAAATCTAATGGAATTCTTATATAATTTATTTTATTTTTGTTAATTTCTTATTAGAATTATTAATAAAGTGTCAATATTTAGCAGTACCTATCACGACGTCCTGAATTCGATTCCGGGTAGAGTACGTAATTAGTAGGTATTTCTGTCAAGAAATTCTCAGTGCCAGTCCGGAGTTGGTAGTTGTGTGTGGCTGTGTTGCACCCCGTGCCTCGTAGAGCACGTTAAGCAGTCGTTCCCAATATTGTGACTGCTTGGTGGGAACTGAGGACTGAGCTCTAAGCTTCTCTCTCATTATGAGAGAGTAGGTCTGTGCCCAGCGAGACATTAAAAGGCTCTAGTGGAAAAATTAATAATATCCTACCAATACATAACCTACCAATCCTTGTTGAATAAATATGAATAATTATTAGGTATTAATATTAATAAGTATTTAATTTATATAATTTTTCATGTCCGAATTATCTGCAAATCTGTAACTCAGTTTGTATCGAGTGAATAACTTCGTAATTATATTTTATTTATTTCTGTATACTTAAACCCTTTTATATTTTTCGAAATAATTACTAATTTAATGCTAATTTAAACAAGGTCTTCAGCATGACGCGAACGGGTTTGCATCCTTTTGTTTACGAGACGTGGGACTTTGAGTTACATGTAAATTTATTGGATTAATTAGTCAAAATTGTATGTAATTAGAGTTCTTTGTTTTGTTTATTCGATCGCTAATTTTTCAGTTTTTGTAATAGTCCAAGATCTGTTGGCATATATTGAGGAGATACTTGATATAGTATGCAGCAGTGGCGTGCACTTCATAAAGGCAGAAAAACAGTGCAAACCCTGAGAAAAGCAATGCTCAAGTAAAACGATAAGAAAAGGAGCAGTAGAAATTTTAATATTACCGACTGCATAAACTGGTTTCAAACCCTGTGCACGCCACTCACACTGAGTATAAGCTCAAAAGGCGCCGAATAATTTTACTAATAAAATACTTGTAAGTACTGTAATAATTACTATTTTTTTGTGAAACGGGATTCGTGACGTATGAAATACCTACTTAAATTAAAATTCAAGGTATACATTTTCATATTTAAGTCGAAAAGAGGTAAGTTATATTACAGGTAATATCTTTTTTTTTGCATTGCCGTCTCCTTTTATTATTTTTATTTATCAAAATATCAAATCGTACTATAAAAACACTGTCAGCTCTCCGACTATATTTTTTATCCCATTTGAAGTGTATCAGAGCCCAAACTCGTCGGATTCACAAAAAGGTTAATTTTATTTGGCAATTTTTTGTCATTTGAAAATGTTAATTTTTACTTTACTCGTAATTAATAAATACTTTTAAAATTTACATGCCAATGTTGATTTTAATTTGTTTATGTAATGTCGAAATAGTCATCATATTAAGATGATACACTATCGTATTCGAGTTTTTTTTTGTATTGAAATAGAGAAGTAGAATAATATTATAGTGAATTGAAAGTAAAATTACGAGTCAATTAGAGTATGTATAATATGTAAGGAAGCTAAAGATTATATCGGTCATATTAAGCCGCTAGTTTATGCCCGCAACTTTACCTAACCGGATTAAAGTTTTTACAAGGTTTTAGGAAAAATTTAACCGACTTCGGTCCAGCAATTTCAAAGAAATTGGCGTCCAAATCTATACATATAATAAAATCGTAGACTTGCCGTATCTGTACATTGAAGATTTTTGCAAAATAATAACTGGGGGATGTTAGGGATAAGTAATAGAACGTAAAAAAGCTATTTTTGAAATTTTTGTCTCTTTGTCTGTATGTTTGTGCGTGCATCACTCATAAACTACTAAATGGATTGAAACGAAACTTGGTACGATTTAAGTTGATACTACGGAATAACATATAGCATACTTTTTATCCCGAAATTCAGCACGGTTACCTAGGGAGAGGGGATAAAAGTCAAAACGTGTATTTAGCTGTAATTCAATAACGCGTAGTCCGATTTCATTTATTCTTTTTTTGTTAGAAAGTAGATACTTTAAAGATAACCGACTAATCTCTAAAAGGCTGGATCGATTTTGATGGGACTTTCACTGGCGGATGTTTACATTTTGATCTACCTAAACATCCGCCAGTGAACTTTTAACAGTTTTTAGCATGATATGAGCTCAAAGATGCTTAGGAAAAACAAAATGATTCCTACGGGATTTTTAAAAATCAATATATTTCTACGCGAACGAAGTCGCGGGTGTCCGCTTGTCAAGAATAATAGTGACATATCGATACATTTATGCGTGTAACTTCGTACATAAGAATAATAACTAGGTGTGTAGACTGTAGGGTATATTGAAACCTTCCTGAAATTAATATGTAGATTACGATACATAGTGAAAAATTAATCAAAATCGGTTTATTGGTTTTGAAATAATCGCAAACATACACACATACAATATACATACATACATACGGGTAGAGTACAGAACCTCCTTTTTTGAAAGTCGGTTAAAAATCTCGCTGAATGCTTTGATTTCCGGGAATGGTAAGCACCACACGCCCGTCACCATGATGCAAGCTATACTTGTATCAAATCTCGTCGAAATCCGTAAATCAATCCGTCAAATAATCCTTGATAATATTAAAATAATAATTTTCGAGACAGGTTATACCTACTGCAAATGATTTAATTTGATGATTCGAAACATATTATATTCGAGGTATATTCGTACTTCTGTTCGCCATCGACGTAGAGTAATTAATAGAGTCTTAATAGAGTCGCCTCCCGCGCTAGACGTATGGATGCGCGTAAAATTTTTCAGTCAATTTTCTAGGCTCCCTCGCCAAGTCGCCATCCTCATCGCAATTTATATCATTTAAATTGACAAAAAATTATCTATCACCACGACGGCACATACATATATAAACAACTCACGCACACCTCAATGTATTCACGATCAGTATTATTTGCAGCGAAAAGAAAAATCCTTTTCTATAGAAACAAAAAATCGAACTACAACCACAGACATCGTCGAAAGATTCTCGTGAAAACTGCAAAGGGCAACGAAGTCACAGATTACCGATCTGACATTCAAGCAACCTCCGCAGTGGCCTTGCACCAAATATAAATGATATCTCATTAGATCATTACCGCAAATTATGTCACACAACAATCAGATTCTCACGAGCGCCATTGTCTTCGCTCGCTTTGTGCTCGGGCCTTGACTTATAATGTACATTCTACTCATTCTAGGCCCTAAACATAATTTTTCGTCGACTGGAGTTGTAGGTATAAGTCACGGAAAATAAGTCGACCGGTGACCTTCAATGCGCAGAAGTCGAAAATGAGGTACCTATCTCGGGGTGTGAGGGCGTCGCGGAGAGGGCGTGGGGATCGTTCGTAAGCACTGATTAGCTCTCGCGGATCCCTCGTAAGCGCTGATTGTTTCTCCAATCGTATTGTGTCCCGCTCACTCGTACGACGCTGCGCGCACTTGGTCACCGGTCGACTTACATGACGGGGGTTATAACTATGTGCTTGATTGTGTTGTATCATGTAATTTAATTTGTAAAGTTTTAAAGACAGGCTTTGACGGTCTGCGGTACTGCGGTTCGTTAACTAATCGAGATATTGATGCTTGTAAGAGCGATGTCGCTGTGGTCTTATAAGTGGGAGGTCACGGGTTCGAATCCTGGCAGGGGCAATTTGGGAATTTATAATTTCTAAATTGTCTTTGATCCAATCTGGTGGAAAGCTCGAGCCCTGGCTAGTTATCACCCTATCGGAAAAGTCGTGCCACCAAGCGATTTAGCGTTCAGAAACGATGCCGCGTAATACCGTTTAATAGACTTTACAAGCTGATTCTCGCAACTTTGTTCGCATTGCAATATAGGTTTTTAAAAAATCCAAGGGAACTCTTTGGTATTCCGGGATAAAGAGTAGCATGTGACTGTCTCTAGGATGCGAGCAAGAAAAATTCTGTTCAGCAGTTGAGCCATGAGAAAGTTACAGACAGACAGAAGGATACTTACGCATTTATAATACTTATTTGTATAGATGTTGAACAAATTAATTTTTATAGCACCGAAACATTAAAATACTTAATTGAAATATTATTCCCATAGAGGTGTATATTTAAATTGAATGTAGATCAATGTAATTTAATGCGATAAGATTTGTTTAATGTAATGCTGTGTCTCCACGGACGTACATGCTCGATAATTATAAGTTCATGCAATCTAACAATTTCAATAGAATGGAAACACCGTACAAAATATTATGACTTACTTATACGGTAGTAGTAGTATATGATTAATACCTGATATCGGAGCACTACTTGTCCGCACAAGTTTTCTGTGTGCGACTAATTCAATCTAAGCCAATCACGGCACGGCATTACTGCTACCGTATATAGTGTAAAATACGACGTATTGTACATCATACCATAGCAGTATCACAGTATAGCAGTATCGTCGGCCACAACGTATTCAATACGTTGTGGCCGACGATAAATGGCGAGAGGGTGTGAGTGTCACTTTTACATGTAGTAATAGATAAAATATTTTGTGGCTTGACCATCTCGTTAAGTTTGTTTAAATGTAAATGCAACGTAGAGAATTACTTATGCTACCGTCTTTAATATACATATAGCTGCCTCGTCGAGCATGTATCATAGTGTAGAGTCGGCTTAAACGATGGCACTGTATGGAAACTTTTTCGGAAAACGATTCCGATAAATTCCCATAGCGTTTCAAAACAATTAATAAGCGTTGTAACTTTAGATCGGGCCTACAATTATACAAAATTAATACAAACATGTTGGCGAGTGGGCGGGTCGGATACCATTCGTGGGTTCGATTCCATCGCCCAGATCATTTTAATTGATGATTTGATTTGGTTTACGAACGAAAAGAGATCATGAGAGGATGTTTTTAAATAATGGCTTCAATTCCGGTTGGTTTGAGAATATCGTATTCACGTTTATAATATTTCTAGCTGACGCTCGCAACTGCGTTCTCGGCGAAACTCTTTTCCGGGATAAAAAGATATCCGTCCCTACGATGCAAGTTATATGTAAAGTTGCAGCTCGGCATGAAAAATATGCAAACAAGTAAAGAACGTTATAATATAGTAGGACAAGAACTACAACAAGTATAGGACGAAGTATAGATCCCTAGTAAAGTATCCTACCCGTGTGTTCTGTATACAAGCTTTTTCCGAATCAATTTTTGTCTACACCAGTTTTGGGGTGTAAGTGACCCAAATTCCACCTATGTGGCCAAAGTCAACCTCACCTGCACGCGGTGCACCCTGCCAATATGCTAACGAGGCCCTGACGCTCTCAGTCCCCTCTACGGGTCGTTGTGCCTGATACCACACAACTTAATCTGGATGGTGTCACTGCTTTGTGGTAGGATTCTACCCCGCCGCCTGGGACGTATACAACGGGTTCCCCAGGCGTCCAGCATAGTCAGCGAGAGGGAACAGCCGTGGTGGTTTTAGTTAGGGTATACCCATAGGGGGAGTCCCACATAACCTCCGTTCTGCCCAAAGAACGGGGGTACCTATAAAAGGTTTCCACCACGTAAAAAAAAAAAAAAAAAAAAAGGATTCTACCCCGAATCCGCCTGGCTAACGACCACACTTCAGCCGTAATCTGCCGCAAAGCATCCGTGTGTTCCGGCAGCGAGCTGAAGAGCCAGTCCCCTTCCTCAAAAGCCGGCAACACATTAGTGGTTCCTCAGGTGCTGCTAATGTTCATGGGCGGCGGTAATCACTTAACATCAGGTGACCCGCTTGCTTGGTTGCCCGCTATTCCTATAAAAAAAAGTTATTCCAGGGCTTTTGTAAAAAAAAAACTCAAATCTACTAGGAAGAAGTAGGGGGTATCATTTAGTAAATAAAATATTAATTTGGCCTAAAAGAGAAATCAGAGA
This sequence comes from Melanargia galathea, assembly GCA_920104075.1. Taxonomy (NCBI): domain Eukaryota; kingdom Metazoa; phylum Arthropoda; class Insecta; order Lepidoptera; family Nymphalidae; genus Melanargia; species Melanargia galathea. Next base: position 20,010,366 of record OV049872.1, on the reverse strand, counting down.
AAATGATCTTCTCTATTTATTTAGGATGCTGTTTTTCGATGTAACCTAGTATTATACAAAGTACAAAACCACTGTATTCAGACAAATTAGTCATTTACTACAGACGACCACACAGACACCGTGCGTCCGATCTAGCGTCCATAATAAAATAATACGAAAAGCGTTTTATGATCCCATAGAGTCAGATTACCCGAATGTTGTAGTTACATATGAGTAACATAGGTACACAATTTGTTTATGAAATACGAGCGACCCGTAACACGGAATGGGCGTTCAGACGGATTAAGATGAGATTATCTATCGGATTCGATCAAATTAATTGTATTTAATACATAAAATTACCGGTATAAATATTGAATAGACGAGCATTGCTTTTAATTGATAAGAAAAGATCAAATTAATTTGTTGTTTCACTCAAGGTATGTCTTATAATTAATATTTTATTGGAGAAAAACTGGTCAAGTGCGAGTTGGACTCGCACACGAAGGGTTCCATATACCATCGTGCAAGATTGAACACTATTTATTTTTATTGTTATTGTATTATACATTGTTGTTAATATATTTTGTTGTTTAACTTCAGGATACTACAGGATACTACAGGACTACACTTTTTTGTGTAAAGCCGTTTTTGAGCTAGACCTCGGGTGAAATAGATCTAATTACAGCAATTAACGGTTACAGCGAGCCCCCTAAATCCAAAATAAAAAAATTGTTTTGAGTTCCATTAAAAAAGTTCTTTTATAAATGTCACTTGCTTTAATGGTGGAGGAAAACTTCGTGAGGAAACCTGCATGCGTGACAGTTCTCCTTAATGTTCCTAAAGGCGTGTGAATTCTACCAATTCGCATTTAGTCAGCGTGGTGGACTACGGCCTAAACCCTTCTCATGGGGTGATAGTATGAAAGCACTAATTGTAAAAGTTTATTTGAATAAAAAACTTTTCAATTCTATTCTATGGAAGTATTGATTGACATTTTACAAGTACCTATCCAATATTCATGTAAGTATGTTATACATGATAAACATTTAATCGACTTCAAAAAAGGAGGTTTTCAATTTATCGGAATCTTTTTTTTATGTATTTTGTTCCCCGATTACTCAAAAACGCCAGGACCGATTTCTAAAATTCTACTTTTGTTTGAAAGATACTACTCAAGTGGTTCCATGGTCATCAGGTCAGGATTTGATGATGGGATCCTAAAAAAATCGAGGGCAGTGTTTAAATCTTACGGCATATTGAAGTCGTACGCATAAAATATAGCTTGTTGATTGAGAACATCTCTACCTCTCTTAAAGATATTCCCACAAAAAGCGTAAAAACATTAATAGGTATAAAATCATGCCAACGTCCGGTTGAATCACAAAACTTGAATAAATATTAACAAAAACGTCGGAAACGAAAAAGGTAACTCCAAACCGAATCGTATTCCAAATAAGTATGAGAAAAACAAAAGGTTCCTTAATCGATTTAAATTCAATGTGCTGTATCTAATTTGTCAGTTTGCTGGTCCGCATGTCGGACAATTAATCCAGAACGATTTCGACAAAACCTGAACCACCGTCAATGTGCGTTTAAAAAAAAAATCTGACCTCTAACATGATGGAAGTAGAGTTGGAGTTTCACTTTAAAAGTGATAAAAACGGTGTGACATTGTAAAAACGTCTTTCTGGGTGTATAATTCATTCGTATGTGAGTGTATATAGTTTGGTTTTATAACGCCCGTGTTTCGACACGAGATTTTAATGGTAATAATCAATTTCGGGACGTTTTCGTTATTGTATAGGTTTTCGGAGGTGACGACGCAGAGATAGTTTATCGGAATGGTTAATTATTTAATATATTACGGCCGTGTAAGGTTACGGGGTGGAATACTTCGATTTTTTTTTCTCCGAGAGATAAAACGGCACGGCCTCGTTTTATCGGTTATTTACTGGGACATAAATTTAGTTTCAATAAGACAGGTGATATATTTATATCCTCAGAACCAGTGGGACCTAAAGGAGAGCAGCACAGTGCGGTGATAAATCGTCAAAGTTATGATTAAGTGAGCAAATGAATGGACGAATGCACAGTTCGCGATATCGCGGAGATAAGATTAAAACAAAAACAAAAGAAGTTCGTACAATTGAAGGAGTGATATTATGCAACTCATTACATTGATAAAGGATCGACATCCTTTGTTAACTTCGTCGTCGTCTCAACCAATAGACGTCCACTGCTGGACATAGGTCTCTTGCAAGGATCGCCACAGAACACGATCTTGTGCCGCCTGTTTCCAGCGGCTGCCAGCGACTCGCTTGAGGTCGTCTGTCCATCTAGTAGGGGGTCTTCCAACGCTGCGTTTGCTGGTGCGAGGTCTCCAATTAAGCACCTTGGGACGCCAACGTCCATCAGTTCTTCGAGCAATGTGCCCCGCCCATTGCCACTTCGCGACTCGATGAGCTATGACGGTAACTCTGGTTCTCCTGCGGATCTCCTCATTTCTGATTTAATCTCGCAGGGATACTCCGAGCATAGCTCTCTTCATCGACCACTGAGTGACCCTGAGCCTTCTTATGAGGCCCATTGTTAGCGACCATGTAACATTAACGGCAAATAAAATAACGTATCGTAATATTATATTTATAAAAAATAAGTGCAAATTGAGAAATTATTTTTATTTTATTTTATACTCCTAGTTGGGTGAACGATATAAGTATAGATTGATTGAAAAACCAACAATCGGGTGAAAAACTAACTCCAAAGGTTTTTAGAACTCTTCAAAAAGTTAAATGGAGTCAGCAAAAACAATAATATTATTTTTGCTGTAATTTTTTATTTTTTTATTGTTTTTTTTGTGTGGAAAATAATAGTACATACACCTTTTTGCTTTAAATTATGTATAGAGTTTAAGGAATAGTTACATATAAATAATTCTGGAGCAGATCGGCTAGAAAAGAGAGTTAAAAGATTTGGAATTGAAAGAAGAGCAACAGAAATTTTCGGGTGTATTTTCTCGCAAAAATTTACTATTCAGTTACAAGTATATTTTGATCAAATACATTAGGTAGGCCTTTTTAACAATACAGTGTAATTTTTAAAAGCTTGTATGTATCACGTCACATCCTATTACTTCAATAGTTCGTCAAACAATGGCCGGCTTTCTTTTTTCACAGCGATATTTCTTATATCTAATAACCACCGTCCGTGTGACATATTTTATCCGCACAAAGGAATCTTTCGTAACATATCTTCCGTCCAACAGTTTATAAGGGCGATAATAGCCTGAGATATGACTCGGATTGAACTTCATATCGGCCGTCATATCCGATATCGCCATAATTTATTGATTTGTTAATAAATTTACTGGTTTTCTTTATTTGACAGGTGTTTTATAGGGTTAAGTGAAACCGAACCTACTGTACTGTACACAGAACAATGTAATTCTTTTAAAATAAGGCTGGTGATACGTTCGCGATAGGACAGTAGAACAAATTATATCAATAAGTAGTACATCTTAATGTTATATTTGTTTCTTAAACTGTTAAAAAGGCTTCGTCACCAGCTTTCCACAAAAATATGCGCGATCTACTCGTAGGTAGGTATAGAGAAACAGTAGGTATAATTCTGAAAATATTTCTTTGTTACACCGTTTCTGTCAAGATAATTCTTATTACGCTAAGTACAACTCTTATTATATTAACTCAAAAATTATATTTTATTCAAATGCCGTTTTATAAACACATTTAAAAGGTGAAAAAAAAAAAATATTTGTCATTGTAGTGAGTTGATTGTGATTACTATTTTCGTCAACTTAAAATTAAAACTGCGAGGGTCCCAAATGCGCCCTAGTTATAGAAGAAGTATACAACAGATTCCGCCAGGAAGGTATTTATTTCATAATGTAATTCCATATCATATATGTTAATAAAAGTTTAATTTGTATTTTACTTTTTATTTTTATTTACAGTATAACAACGTGTTGTATTTTAAGTGTATTTTATGGACACTGGGTACTTTTAATATTATCTATTAATTAATTGATATAAAAGTATCGAGTTTGTGCGCAACCTTAAATCTGTAGTGTAAGTTGTAACGTGAATGAATCGGACTGTAGAAAGTTTGAAAGGTCAACATTTCCATTTAAAAAGAACGCAATAAATATAAACTGATAATACAAGACAATATCTATTAACGGAACTGCGGCTTAACAGGGAAACGTGAAACTCTTTACGTGTATTTACACCCGGCGCGAGAATGAATGGGATTGAGCGTTCAAATTGAGTTGAGCTTTAATGGTTCACTTGATAGCTATCACCTCAATCCACTGTAACATTGAAATCGTAACATCTTCCTATGCCCATGAGAGCCCATTAGAAACTTTTACCTAGGTGTTTGATAAGGATGAAAGTTTTCTGATGTAAAATATTATGTCACTAAGTGGTTGTATTTTGACGTGATAACGTCTTATAAATCGATGACCGCCGGCTGCATGCACCAAAAAACATGACTCATTGTCACATTGTCACAGCGTGCAAGTGAGAGCGCGGGACAAGCGATAGAGAGGCACGATGGGCCTATATAATATGAGTTCTTTATTGTATTCTTCTGACGTTATCACGTAAAATTATCGTCCGCGACTTAACAGACAACCAATTTTTTTTAAAACCGAGCTTAAGACAGTGCTAAACTCTTCTTACGTTATCAAATCTTCATCAATGAGATCGATACGGCCGAATATGTCAAAAACATTTTCAGTATTGTATTGTCTTTTGCGGATCTTACGGCCGTCGCTGGATACAACGGCGCACACTTGTTTACTGTTGCAATTCTTGCTAGGGATCTATGTCCAGTTCCAGTGTTGGACGCCTATCGGTTGGGATAATAATGATGATCATGATCCATACGTTTAACGCCGAAAAACCACTCCATTTACTCTACGGTTGCAGGCAGCATCGATTAATAGAATCTCACTAGACAAAAAAAAAATCCCGACCTCTTTAATTCCAGCTCATTACCTAAAAGGACGATGGCGTGTAGGCGATAAGATCGCGGCGCGGCAGTAAATCACGCGATCGGTATCGCGAGGCCGCGCGACATGCACGCGCTAGGCCTAATTGTGGGCTAGGCGTATGTGCGCCGCGCCGGTGTGAACCTCGCAAATGGGGTGTTTTGATATATCGCCGCCTTATTTGTACGGGGTTGATTATTTTATCGTGGACACTTGCTGTGTAACGGTTGTCTTTATTTGTGTTAGAGTAATCATCATCATCATGATCAACCCATTACCGGCTCAATACAGAGCACGGGTCTCCTCTCAGAGTGAGAAGGGTTTTGGCCATAGTCTACCACGCTGGCCAAGCGGATTGGCAGACTTCACACACCTTTGAGAACGTTATGAAGAACTCTCAGGCATGCAGGTTTCCTCACGATGTTTTACTTCACCGTTAAAGCAAGTGATATTTAAATACTTAAAACGCACATAACTCCGTAAAGTTAGAGGTGCGTGCCCGGGACCGAACCCACGACCTCCGATTAGAAGTCGGTCGTCCTAACCACAAGGCTATACAGCTTCTCTGACTATTAGAATAGCACGTTCATCTTGGATTTGCATAATGCTATTCTACTAGTCAAGCCCTTTCATTTGATACCCATGTTGAGGGAGTTGTGAAAAAATATGTAATCCGCCATTTTGTGGCAGCGGTCATCTTGGACCGATTTTCATCAAACATAGAGCAACCGCCGAGTTTCTTGCTGGTTCTTCTCGGCTGGAATAGCATTCCGAACCAGTGGTAGATTCAATTGACTATTCAAATGTACTTGTAAAAGTTTATTTGAATAAAAAACTTTTCTATTCTATTCTATTCTATAGCTAAGATCCCTCCACACTAATTCACCTCTCAAACAAAAAAAAAAACCTCATTTCAATCGGTTCACCCGTTTCAGCGCTAGGGTGGAACAGCAGACACAGTCACAGACACGTCAAACTTATAACACCCCGTCGTTTTTGCATCGGGGGTTAACAAACAGTAACGTAAGATGAATAGACTACGGATATTATGAAATGTTTCCTTTTGAAAAGATTTACTACTGACACAGCATACGCATTAGCTACTAAGTTCACCACGATGATGGTAGACTACAACAGGTACAATCTACCAACTCTAAAACTGGATAATGGTTTAAGACATAAAATATTAAAAAAAACTATTATTACTGATAGACAGATCTCTTTCGGGGATCATTGCCACTTCAATTATTTTATCCGTACTAATATTACTTAAAGCTGTGATAGCCTAGTGGTTAGGACGACCGACTCCTAATCGGAGGTCGTGGGTTCGATCCCGGGCACGCACCTCTAACTTTTCGGAGTTATGTGCGTTTTAAGTATTTAAATATCACTTGCTTTAACGGTGAAGTAAAACATCGTGAGGAAACCTGCATGCCTGAGAGTTCTCCATAACGTTCTTAAAGGTGTGTGAAGTCTGCCAATCCGCTTGGCCAGCGTGGTAGACTATGGCCAAAACCCTTCTCACTCTGAGAGGAGACCCGTGCTCTGTAGTGAGCCGGTAATGGGTTGATCATGATGATGATGATGATGATGATGAATATTACTTAATAGTAAAATATAATAAATGCGTCTTAATATACGTAAAATATAAGAAAAGTGTATAGAATAGAATAGAAAAGTTTTTTATTCAAATAAACTTTTACAAGTGCTTTTGAATCGTCGATTGAGTCTACCACAGGTTCGGAATGCAGTTCCAGCCGAGAAGAACCTGTAAGAAACTCGGCGGTTGCTCTTTTTAAAAATAACATTATAACAATTATTATTATTAATGTACATGATTGAAATGCCGTCTCGCGCATTGCTGGAACGAGTTAAATCCAAGCTTTTTTATCGTTTATATAATCTTCAGTTGTATAATAAGCTTTTTTTATGAGCATACTTTTAAGAAAGTTCTTAAACTTGTGTAAAGGCAAGTCTAAGACATATTTTTTATTCGGATAAACTTTTACAAGTGCTTTTGAATCGACAAATGAATCTACCACTGGTTCGGAATGGTGCTTACAATTCTACACGTTAAGAAGGGCAGACAAAAGTAGCCCCATTTCCGACGGCGGCACCCGTTCACGAGCATGACGCATGATCCAGCCATTGCTTCGCTCAACCATATTTGAGGGAACGTAACAACCCGCACCACACGACACCACCACAGAAATGTTTAAAGAGAGCGTGACATACTTAGGCTACCCATGATTAAAGCATCGAATTGAACACCAATAATCGAATACTCCTCAAGTTATAATAGCGTATAAAGCGAATAAATTAAATCCATGCTTTTTTATCATTTATATAATCTTCAATTGTATAATATGCTTTTTTCATGAGCACACTTTTAATAGAATTCTTAAACTTGTGTAAAGGCAAATCTAAGATTTGTTGTGGAATTTTGTTATAGAACATTACGCCCATTCCCACAAACGACCTTTGGACCTTTTTGAGGCGTAATCGAGGAATCACTAGTCCATCTCTATTTCTTAACCGCCTATCGTGTAATTCACACTTTTTATTGTAACTGTGAATGTTTTGCTTAACAAAAATTATGTTGTTATAAATATATTGAGAAGCTACTGTAAGAATACCTATTTCTTTAAATTTCTCTCTAAGGGAATCCCGCGGTTTTAAATTATAAATTGCGCGAATTGCCCTTTTTTGTAAAACGAAAATTTTTCCAATATCAGCTGCTTTACCCCATAGTAAGATTCCATACGACATAATACTATGGAAATATGCAAAATAAACTACTTTTGCAGTTTCTACGTCTGTTAACTGTCGAATCTTCCTAACAGCGTAAGCAGCAGAGCTAAGCTTGCCAGCAAGTGTTGCTATATGGGTGCCCCATTGAAGCTTTGCATCTAGGGTTATTCCCAAGAACACAGTTGTGTTCTCAGTTTTCAATGGCTGACCACTTATCTTTAAATTGTTGCTAGTAATCCTTGTATTGGGCAATAAAAACTCGACACACTTGGTTTTTTTAGCATTTAAAAGTTGATTATTTATAGTAAACCAGTGTGAAACTTGAGATAAAGTACTATTTACATCGTCAAAATTGTCTTTAGTTCTATCGACTTTAAAAATTAAAGACGTATCATCAGCAAATAGTACAATATCGCAAGCATTTTTGACGAAATGTGGTAAGTCATTAATATAAACCAGAAACATGAATGGACCTAGAATAGAGCCTTGGGGGACACCCATTACTGAGGCTGATCCGGATGACTTAACATCATTGATGCATACCCTTTGTATACGATCACCGAGATAAGACGCAATGAGACTGAGTGCAGATTCTTTAATACCATAGTGGCCTAATTTTCGTAAAAGAGTCTCGTGCTCAACGCAATCAAATGCTTTTGACAAATCACAGAAGATACCAATGGCATTCTGTGACTTTTCCCAAGCATCGAAAATGTGCCGTAACAGCCTTGCGGCCGCATCGGTTGTTGAACGACCCTTAGTAAAACCATACTGCTCAGATTGAAGTAATTTATTTAAATTAAAGTGCAGGAGCAGTTGGTTGAGCATTATTTTTTCAAATATCTTGCTGAGAGTTGGTAGAATTGAAATCGGCCTATAGTTATTTGGATCAGTTTTACTTCCCGACTTAAACAGAGGTATCAATTTACTACATTTCATGAGGTCGGGAAATGATCCCGATGATCTATGGACTTGTTAAAAATTACAGCAAGATATGGCGCAATAACATCAATAATATTGTGAATTATTTTTACTGATATTCCCCATAAATCTCCTGTTTTTTTGTGTTGCAAAGATTTAAATGTTTTGATAATATCATATGGGGTTACGTATTTAAATCGAAATAATACATTGCACTCAGAAACATTGCCCCTCAGGATATTATAGGCTTCTGTTGGCGAGGAATTCAGGGAATTAGTCGTGGTAGCTGGAATATTTTGGAAGAAGTTCTCAAAAGTATTTGCTATCTCTATATCAGAGTCAATAATATGATTATTAATTTTTAACTCCAGTTTATTAGTATGTACTTTATGTTTCCCCATTTCATCACTGATGATATCCCAAGTTGCTTTTATTTTATTATCAGAATTCATGATTTTCTGTTTTATATAAAGAGATTTTGCCTGTATGCAAACATTTCGAAACAATTTGGAATAATTTCTTACGTATTCAATAAACGCGGGGGTATAATTATATTGTTTTTCTGCATACAGGTCAAACAACTTGTTTCGACTTTTATAAATGCCAACAGTTGCCCAGTCACTAAATTTAAGATTTTTAAACAATCGTTTTTCTATGATTTTAAAGATGGAGGTAAATTGAGTGTTTATTACATCAAAAAACGTGCTATAAAGTTCATCCGGATCATCCTGCGTAAGGTCAAGTGTATCAAGGTATCTCTACTTGTTACCTTTGTACTCCTAAACCGTAGAAATAATCCAAAGAATATACTTACCGAACTTCAAACTACATAGCTAGCTTCTGCCCGCGGCCTCACCCGCGTGAATTTCGGTTTTTCACAAATCCTGAGGGAATCATGGTTCTCGTTCCCGATCCCTTTTCTAACTTTTATACCATTTTCAAGGAAGTTTGCTATAGAAATCTACCTATAACTGCAGCTGTAGATTGCTATAGCAAATTTCGTTTTTTTTTTTCAAAATACCCGGGAATTGTGGATTTTTTCAGGATAAAAAATAGCCTATGTGTTAAGTCAGGGCATAATTTATCTCCATTCTAAATTTCAGCCAAATCAGTACAGTAGTTGCGTTAAAGAGTAACACATACACAAAACTTTCGTCTTTATAATATTAGTGTGATTAGAAAATGACAATTTCAAAGACCTAACTTAATAAAATATGGTGTTGATGGTTAAGATTTATACGATTGTACTACGAATACTGCTTATGGTTTCGATTACTCAGTGTTAAAACCATCGCGTAGTACTTTCTGTTTATCGGTTTATCGATTTCTTTGTTTCACGCCAAACCACATCATACTATCAGATCTTTGTTGTCTGGATCTTTACAGGCCACACAAAAGTATCAATTTTCATCGATTTCTATCATAGCATTTTATTTCCTATTCATTTCGGTTTACGGGACAAAATCGTGTGTGAGGTTTTCGTAAAAGTTGTTGGCACTAATATCAAATCGTTGAGGTGACACATGTAAAACAACAAGTCAATAGCAAGTGCTAAAACTGTGGTCTTTGGAATATTTTATTGTTGTTTCGGACAGCCATAAAATGGCCACAAATATTTACTGTCAAGTCGTAAACGCGTCATTTTAAACTGTGATTAGGTAAGCAGAAAATTCAGATACATGACAAAAAAATATGTCATCCCCTGCATCCCCCTCAGTCAACAAATATCCAGTCTAGATTAGATAGCTATATTTTAGGAAAAATAAACCAAATCAATGTACCAAAAAATTTTAAGAGTTTCCTCGATTTCTTCAGGATTCCATCATCAGATCCTGACCTGACGACCATTTGATCACCTGGGAAGTACATATATCCTTTCAAACAAAAGAAGAATTTTCCAAACCGGTTTAGACATCTTTGAGTAATCGGGGTACATACATAAAAAGATTCTTCCTTTTTTGAAGTCGGTTAAAAATGACCGAACGTTACGTTAAATCTGCTTACTTTACACCTATTTCCATTATAACATGCATTTTCAATGTTTTAATCGAACACGATCGTTTTTACCGCATCTAAAGAAGTTAATGATAATGATTATTGACTGTTGACATTGAAAATCCAATGTCCAAGTCCAAACGTTCAGAGGACATCAGGTTACTATAAAGCGCTATAGTAAACACCGCCAGTGGTAGTAACCTTGACTTGGCACCATTCGTCATCGCTCCTTTCCTTGCTGAGGTCAACAAACAATGGCCACCATTCGCCCCATCCTGGCCTTTAGCTCACCGATCAGTGACATACACCCTACTTCTTCTGGCTGAACAAATCTTAACGCTATACTAATTCTTTTAGGGTTGAAATCACGTTGCTGGTGCGGAAGTTGGTTGCGCTATTTGGATAGTAAAGGGATATTCTAATGTGGAATTTGGAGGTCGCAATTGTTCAGATTCACCCAACAATATTGGATTGGTTCCAACGCCGGTGCAACGACAATGCATCTTTGTTGGCAGCCGGCAAGGTCTTCGCCTTGGGAGACCGTTGCTTCCGATCTGTTCGCAAATAGCTTTATTGTTTAATTGTAACTAATCGCTTCTAAGGCTGCTTGGCATCCTTTCGTTCTGCGGTTGTGTTTGTGTTCAATGATTTTTGCAATCTGCATACAACTTTGGATTACATTAACAGATAATGATATTTTAGAATGATCTTACGTTTATGTTGACTAATAAATATCAGTAGGTAATATCACTGACACTAAAAAGACGAAATATTTAGAAACGGTAGGTAATCTTTCTCGTCGTTTCAAACGATAAGCGTTCACAACTGGACATAAGTTTCTTTCTTCCAGCAACAGCTGAAGATTAGGGGATGTGGCTGTTTTGTAAACATATAAAGTTGTGCCCTTAATCGTTAAACTGGGCAGTCGTGTTGGCGACTCGATCTGATTTGGTAGACCAGTAGGGGTTACCGTAGTCCGGCGAGGTAGAATTTTGGTGCATTTGGAGAGTAGGGGAGTGAGTACACCTCCATAAAAATGTTCCGAAAGTAATTTTAAGGAGCCAAACACAGCTTATGAAAGTATTAATAAGCTCTGATCAATAAGAACCAGGGATTTGCTGGGAAAGAGAAAAAGACATATTCCAGTCGTAGTGAAGGTATTTAATGAAATTCAAACCAAATGGAATGAAAAAGAGTGGAACAAAAGCCACGCAGGCGAACTCGTAGCTCATAAAGTTAAACTTTCGGAACGGTCTTCATACATCATTCGAAACAAATCGAAACAGACCATTACGAGAAAGATCCAGGTATCGAAACAGGTGGATCCTTAAAAAAGGGCCACGATTCATATTAATCGCAATAAAAGGCGGCGACAGGCATAAATACGATATGGCGTATCGGCGGCTCGCCGATCAGGGCCCGGACAATAAGTAAAACGTTATCGTTGATCGACGCAAGCGAGTAAATCAAGGAACGGACCGCGTGAGCTGTACGCCCGATGAGGGTGCGAGCCTTGGTGTTATGCCATTTTTATGCTTATGAGAAACCTCAAAAAAGTTTTTTAGAATTAGCAACTTAATTGCAACAATTTTTAGACCATGTTACATTTGATCCTAAAATGTGATAAGGGTATTATTGTTATTCCCGAGAGCCCCGCGGCGCTTGATGACTAACTTTGTCAGTTTTTAAATTTTATTTTTGAAAAAAAAAAAAAACTTATACGAATTTTTTTAATACAATATTTTATCTAAATTTTGATCATGCATTTAGATTTCATAAATCGAATTTCCAAAAAAGTGGTATATGTCGATATCCAGGATACAAGCACGTGCCATACATAATTATCCTAACTGCTTAAGGCTTTGCGGCCTAATTGCATCTAAGTTAGTCCCGCGGTTGATTTGTGAATGGGTGACAGACAGACAGCCTGTCTGTCAGATATATAAGACGGATACACTTTCGCATTAACATATAATATTCGTATGGAGATTTTAAAGCAACTTTATTGCTATGTCTAAAGTTTGGATCGTTAACCAAATAACCATGAATACTTCCGACTAACTTCGCCTCGTCGTGGCAAATCGCTCTACCCATCAAAAGGTGAGAAGTGTATATTTATGTATAGTTGTTACAGTTAAACAACGCGTACTAGTTTAAAACGTGCGAGGTCAGAGTGTTCAGTTATTTATTACGTGTTACTAAATTACTGTTTGTGTCGAATTGCGATCGTTTGAATTATTTTTTATTGGCGCTTTATATAAACGGCCATCGCTTTCCAACGATGCTGTGTTGTAAAGCGGATCATTCGATACTTCCCTATTAGTACTGGGTAACATGTTTGTATGTCTTTTTGTCCGTCCAATATGTTAAAGTGTGCGAAATTGACAGTGTAGCAATGGCAACAATATTCGCTGATTTTATTGCTGATACTTCACCTCATTCTAAAACAGTGGTAATGTATTTATACAAAAGTACCTACTTTGGAAAAATATTGTAATGCATTCATTTCTCTACAGGTATGGCTATAAAGCTACAACTCATCAACTGGGAAAAAAATCTGATGTTTTCCTGTTTTTTTCTCTCTCCCTTCTTAATTCGTTTAAATCAGAATAAGATAGTGAGGTAATAAGTGAGAGAAGAAGAGAAAAATATCCTCCCAAATTTTGGTAGGAATTTCCGATTCAAGTAGATAATGGTGAAATAGAAACTTCTCTCATGTAAATATGACGCTTTTAGAAAGAGAAAATAAAAGGGAACGTCAGAAATTTCTCCCAGTTCCACATGTTTAGTGTAAGAAAATCATCATCGAAAATCAAATCAATCAACAACTAACTTCAAAAACATCATTTCGACTATGCATTATTAGCATTAGCAGGTAACACAAAAGAATCTATCAAAAGTATTATCTAATGTACACTTTACTCGAAAAAGTCATGTTATGATACTAGTTTTATAAAACATGTAGCTGAGAGTGATAATAAATATAAATCCGATAGGAGAAAGGTTATAGTTTGGATGCGAAGTGGAAATTGTTTTTATTCCAGTAATTAAATATAATACGATTTTATTTATTTGATCCAGTTCGTGAAATGATAGTTTCGTGATTAATACGATGGTCGAAACGTGTCTAGTGAATTAAAAACATGCAAGTATATATTAAGACCGATTCTCTTTAAAATTGATTGGTTTTAGTATTTTTTATAGTTGACTTATAAGTTTATTTATATTTAAAGAGTTTTATTTTTACTACAAACAAAAAAAATACGTACATAAGAATGATAACTAGGGGTTTTACATACCTACTCAAACCTTCCTGTATGTACTTACGATGTACTTAGATTACGATAGTGAAAAATATCATCAAAATTGGTTCATTGGTTTTGAAAATAATCTCTACATATACATACATATTATGTATGTATATTCGAGATTATTACGGGTCGAATACAGACCCTCCTTTTCTGAAATCTGTTAGTAAAGGATTTTTCGCTCGCACCGTGCGTTAGTGACGCGCCTGTACAGATCGGGACGCGATAGGACGGTACACGGAGCGTCCCGGTCCGTCCGCGGGCGAGCAGCGCTGTGGCCGCGAGGTGCCGCTAATTGATTTTATCTATGCAACCACGCCGGGGAAAAACTCAATATGGCATTGCGTACACACTGAATAAATTAAAAAAGGTTTTGTTTAATGTTTAATAAGTAATTTGAATGATCGATCTCTCGTGGTAGATTCAATTAACGATTCAAAATCACTTGTAAAAGTTAATTCTAATAAAAAACTTTTCTATTTTAATCTATTCTCCGCGTTGCATTATTTATATTATCTCCTCTTTTGATGCTAGGAGTTTTTTTCACAGTAAATTCTCATGTACCTACTGAATACGACTCCACTAACTAATGAAGAATATCGACTCTACTTGACGAAACCCTTGATGTTTGTGATTTTAAATTTAAATAAATTTGTTGGGCAAGAAACCGTCGCGAATGTATGCAGAATAATTCACGAAAGTTTCATCATGATCAGATGAATAATTTAGCAGTGCACAGAGGACATACAGACAAACATTGATTGTACATTCATGATTGAAGAAAAATTGATGTTTGACAGATTTATTTATACATACAGATAGCGTAACTGCCTAGTTGGTCTAGTGGTTAGCTCATTCGACTGCAGATCACGAGGTCTAGCGTTCGATTCCCGGGTCGGGCAAATGATTGTTAGGTATTGGGTTTTCTGGTAAGAAATTCTCAGTGCCAGCCCGGAGTTCGTAGTTGGCGATGTTTCACCCCCATGCCTCGTAGTTAAGCAGTCGGTCCTGGTTATTATCAGTACCATTTGTGACAATAGTCTCTAAATCCCTCTCTGCTACGAGAAGGCTGTAGTGGTGGGATAATAGAGTAATTGAATCACCGATGTATTTTATTATAATGTTAAATAAGATTTTTTTAATGAAAATTTAAATAGGTATTTTATGCAGTTTTTTAAAATAATAGCCTCTACATATTTATTGGTAGTGTAATATTATCGCACACACTAGATATGTTATTAAAAGTCTAAATCACTATTTTATGAATTTGTAACGCGTTTTATTATCAGCGCTTATAGTTTAATAGTTTTGTTATGTTAAACTATTGTCAATACAAAAGACAAAAAACCTGTCGATGAAAATTTACGGCTATTATTATTTATCACACAAAATCGAACGGCTCTATCAATAAGGTTGGAAGCGTGAGATAAAATAAAATATGCACACCGAACCGTGACAAAATCTAGTTTTGGGGTCAGAGGCTATCTTTTATAGCAGAAAATATCACCTCCGGATGCGTGTTTTTAGATAAAATCGCTTATGCATTCTAAAAACATTTGTCAAAGTGAAGTTTGAGGGCTACACCGTTCTGGTATTTAATGTCACATTAACACGTCCAGTTTTTGAAGTATACCTAAGTGGCGCATTAAATATTCTTCGTCTGTGTTACCTTGCTAGGTTCGAATTTAAATATGTGGTTAAATTAATTCAGTGTCAATTTTGTTCGCCAAAAATTACTAACTAGTTAATTCGAGAGAATTAAATTACTATATAATAATTGTTACGAATTTTACTTTTGAACAATTTAATAAAAAATATTTTTTTTTTAAGAAAATAAATAAATGAACGATATAGTATTAAAATGAAGCCAGGCACTATTAGTACTAAATAAAAAGTTTATTCATAAACCAGGGTATGCCCTATCATATAATATTTAAATACGTCACTACCACTAATTTAACAAAAAAGGGTTCCCATTTAGTGTCTCAAACGAACATCTGTTGTTTTTTTCCACAAAAACTGGTAACAAATTATCCGGGATACAAACCATTATCTTGGTATCTCAGGGCACAGTAGCGCGGGATAACGTATCTAACGGCACATCACTAAAATAAATTTAGTGTTGTCGCCGACCCCGGGTTAACTACGCTACTCGGTACAGCACTATTTCTCGCCGATTTATCGATATCGATTTGTTGTTTTATTTTTCTAAATTACCTTACTTTACCTTGGGAATGATTAGTTCTAAAATCTATTTAGTCTAAGTGATAAGTGATATGATGATCACCAAAAAAAGACGCAGGCAGCCGCTGGATACAAGCGGCACAAGATCGTAAGTGTGGAAGTCCCTTCAAAAAACCTATGTTCAGCTGTGGACATCGACGTAATTATCACCATTGCCTATTCCTTAATTGACGTTCAAAAAGTGTACAGTGTACCTACATTGAATAAATGAATTTTGAATTTGAATTTGAATTTGACGACGACGAAGTGATATTGCGAGATGGCAATTCTAAAAAGAATAACCTATCTTGTAACTTCTTCTCAGACCAAGAAGAGTTTAAAACGATCGTAGCGTTATTTTCATCAGCATGATTGTCATTATAAACCTATTACCTGCCCACTAAACGGCACAGGTCTCCTCTTAGAATGAGAAGGGTGTAGAACAATAGTAAGTTTTGAAGGCTCGATACCCTGATCAGTCATTTTTTGAAATATGATAAAATTCCCTACTCTCTAACTCAGTAAAAAATCAAAGCCACTGAGCGTATTTGACATATTATTGTATTTTTATCCATTGAAGGTTTGCTATGAAATTTTATTTTTTAACCCCCGACGCAAAAACGACGGGGTGTTATTAGTTTGACAATATGTCTGTGTGTGTGTGTGTGTGTGTGTGTGTGTCTGTTCCCCTGTGGCGCTCACACACAACAAACACACGCACTTAATGCCGAGAAAACTTCATATCCATTCGAGAGTCTTTTTAACCCCCGACGTAAAAACGACGTGGTGTTATAAGTTTGACGTGTCTCTCTCTCTCTCTCTCTGTGTGTGACTGTATGTACGTGTCTGTCTGTTCCCCTGTAGCGGTCAAATGGGTAGACCGATTTGAATGCGGTTTATTTTGTTTGAAAGGTGAATTAGTCGAGAGTGTTGTTAGCTATGTTTGATGAAAATCGATCCAAGATGGCCGCCGCTACAAAATGGCGGATTACATATTTTTTCACAACTCACTTAATATGGGTATCAAATGAAAGGGCTTGACTAGTAGAATAGCATTATGCAAATCCGCCGCCACAAAATGGCGAATGTCGGGGGTTTTTTAAATCTTCAATTTATACTTGTATTTCACACAGTACCTAAAGCAACAATTTATTTCGATGGCTTTCATTTAGTGATGATCACTAAGAGAGGAACCCTGCCGGTTAGGTCTGTCAGGTTTATTATGCTATTTGCGTAGGTTATTATTATAATCGGAAGAGATCGCAAATATAAACATAATATTATTATCTCGTTTCTGTTCTTTGTAAAACTTGTCATGTATCTGTAATACAGCGTAAGGGGGGTGTAGAAAGTTTACCAAGATTCTAACCTAATTAGGAATGTTGTAAGGCAATGTTACGCTTATCTTATACAACGTTAACTAGCCTACACGGATGCTTTCCGGAAAATGTAGGGATATTTGGTTCAGCTAAATATGGTCAATACTAGCTTATTGATAAAATGTACACGCGAGCCGTATCTAATAGGCTTTGAGTATCTGTCATGTTGGAGTCTCTCCACATTTATCTATGCGGAAAGGGCTTGAACCGGGTATCGACGTAGTTTTTATCAACCCCATTACCGGCCTATACATGGCTGGCACGGGTCTTCTCTCAGAATGAGAAGGGTTTAGGCCGCCCCTAATCCGGGGAAGGGCCCGTGGTCCCACCGATTTGACCTACCGGTGGGTCAAACGCTATACTACCTATACTACTGAAGGGCCCGTGGTCCCACCGGCCTAGGCGCGAATGATAGTATCGATATAGTGTTATCGATGTAGTTATTTTTACTAATGAAATATTATTATTTTTTTTTTTATTGCGAAATAGGCCTACGCTTGACGACAATCATGCCTGAACAGCAATGATGAGGTCTAAGTTGGAACGCGCTTGCCTAGAAAATGCCTATTCACTCTTGCCTTGAAGGTACTTAAGTCGAACGTGGCGGGAAACACGGAAGCCGGAAGGGCGTTCCACACCCTGGCGGTTCGTATCAGAAACGTCGACCGAAAGCGCTTTGTTCGAGCCGACTGAACATCAACCACATAGGGATGCCATCGTTCTCGACTTCTCGCTGTTCTGTGGTGAAATGGTGAAGGAGGAACTAGGTTAAAAAGTTCCTGAGCACACTCTCCAAAGTATATCCGATAAAAGACCGATAGACAAGCGACATTGCGTCGGTGCTGTAAACTGAGCAATTTCGCCTGCGTTAGTGACCGATCGCCTATGATTCTACGGGCGCGGCGATCAACCGAGTCTAATGCATCGAGTTGGTATTTGGCAGAGCCGTCCCAGAGGTGGCAGCAGTACTCCATGCCTGACCGGATTTGAGCCTGGTAAAGTGTGAGGCGTTGTGCAGGTGTGAAGTACCGCTTTACCTTGTTCAGGATACCAAGTTTTTTGGCAGCTGTTTTGGCCTTCAACTCGATGCATTTCCCGAAATTGAGTTTGGGTGAGATGTCAATACCCAGAAGTTCAATGTGATCACTAATCGGAACGGATACACTTTGGAAAGTAGGAGCCAAGGTAAAAGGGCTCCTTTTTGCGGTGAATATTCAAAATTACAATATTTTTAACCGACTTCAAAAAAGGAAGTTCTGTTTTCGACACGTATGTGTGTGTTAGTATGTATGTATGTATGTTTGCGATGATTTCAAGAACCAATGACTGTTTTTAAAAGACTATAAATTAAAAATTTAAAAAACCCCCGAAATTCGCCATTTTGTGGTGGCGGCCATCTTGGATTTGCATACTGCTATTCTACTAGTCAAGCCCTTTCATATTGAAGGAGTTGTGAAAAAATATGTAATCCGCCATTTTGTGGCAGCGACCATCTTGGACCAATTTTCATCAAACATAACTAAGAACACTCCCGACTAATTTACCTTTCAAACAAAAAAAATCGGTTCACCCGTTTAAGCGCTACGGTGGAACAGATAGACACAGATAGATATTATATACGTCAAACTTATAACACCCCGTTGTTTTGTGTCGGGGGTTAAAAATTGCCATGACGAATAGACACGTCCAGTAGATATAAACTAGTTCCAGTACAAGACGGAACGTCTCATTATCACCAAACCAGTAGGAGTTATTTCTGATTCCACCTGCTGTTCGCTCGGCGGTGCGCAGCGAGCGGCGCCGGGTGAATAAACAATGCGATATCGCAGAATTATAGCACCACGTACTGCGGCGACACGTTAGCGGAGAAGGTGTTATGCGATATCGGCGCAATTTTTCCCGACTGCGCGTAAAGAAAGATGGGGTGTGTTTATCACGTGTATGTATGTGGGGTTCTCTATACCCTCGAAACATTCCGATAGCTGAATGGATTTTAATTAATGAAATGTCTATCGATTCGTATGAACCATTTGGTGGTTACAGGCTAGGTTTTGTTTTTGTTTTTTAGTTCACTTTTACGCAGCAGGCGTTTGTTTTAAGTATTATACTGTTACTTGAGGATTTGCATCTTGAATTAATGACTTGCTTTCCAACTTAAAGATGAATGATGTCATTAAGTGGTCTTATAAATCAGAGGTCCCGGGTTATATACTTTTGGTATTAAAAATCACGAATTATGGTTCATCATAACGAATTTATTTTCCAATAAGGACCAAAATAGCTAGCTGTAACTGTTAACAATGACAACTATTTTGGTTATCAACAGTGTGATAGTATTTCTTCGAAGCTGTATTAACATTCATGACTGCGTCATTGGTCTAGTGGTTAGCATATGCGACTGCAGATCACGAGGTCCCGGGTTTGATTACCAGTCGGGCAAAATTTGTTAGGTATTGAGTTTTCTGTCGAGAAATTCTTAATGCCAACCCGGAGTTGGTAGTTGGCAGTGTTTCACTCCCGTGCCTCGGAGAGCACTTTAAGCAGTCGGTCCCGGTTATTGTCACTATCATGGACAATAGTAGTTAAAGCCCGCCAACGCGCATTGGAGTAGCGTGGCGGTTTTAAACTCTATAAATCCCTCTATTAGGAGAGAGGAAGCCTGTGCCCAGCAATGGGACGTTAAAAAGGCTGTAGTGGAGGTGGTGGTGGTCTTATCATTGTGCTGTGAATAGTTCACGATTAAATAGTTCACGATGAAATAGTTCACGATTACAGCACGCGATCCGTCCAGGAGATAGCCGCGACCACCCGGGTCGCGACACGCGCTAAACCGTTCGATTTACGGGCTTACGGCCGCATCGCACCCGCTACTTCTAGATAACCATTTAATGGCGCCACAGACGAACCTTTCCCATATAAACCTTTTGCCTGTGGTTTCGTTCACGCTTCATACAAACGGACTCCTATTTTACCTCTTTGGGTATTGAGTTTTCAAAAACTTGCCTACGTCATGATAGCTTTGTGTATGCCAATTTCAGCCCGATTCGGCTAGTGGTTTGAACTGTGCGTTGATAGTCGGTCAGTCTCGTATTAGCCATCCCATCCCATCGGAATATGAGATTTAAAGCTTTCAATTTATTTAAGATTTTGATTAGTCTACTCTACGCTGCCGTTTAGATTGGCCGCTTGGCCGAAATTCAGTCGGGAGGACATCATAATTTATTTTCATAACAACAAACGTACAAATCCCTCACAAGCGTAACCTTAGCTCGCGCTATCAATAAGGCAACCCTGTATCACAAGTTTATCCAACTTGTATTAATATTAACATACAAACGTCCCAAGATATGAAAGACAAAGGCCACACACGCGGCTCTCACGGTGCGTACGGCGTACGGCGTACGGCGTCGGATCACTCGCCATCAACATTTTGATAACAGCGATGAATCAACCGGATAATACTTACGACGGTTTATAGAGCGACCGAGCTTTTATTGGGGTGAGGATTTAACTTTTTTGGAATAAATCCGTATCCAAAATAACACTCTTTTTCCCTAAAAAAATTAAAATATAATGTGACATTCCGAGTTTATTTTCATTTTAATCACTACATAGTATAAAACAAAGTCGCTTTCTCTGTCCCTACGTCCCTATGTCCCTATGTCCCTATGTAGGTATGCTTATATTTTTAAAACTACTCAACGGATTTTGATGCGGTTTTTTTTAATAGATAGAGTGATTCAAGAGGAAGGTTTGTAAGTAGAAAAATTGGACCCGGTAGGTGGCGCTAATAGCGGGCAGGACGACGTCTGCCGGGTCCGCTAGTTTTTAATAATAATTAGAAGACAATTGCGCCATTGAGTTCGCTATTCCAGCATCTTTAGACTTCGACTTCTATGGTTCTTCGAAATATGAGCTCCGTATATTATTGCCACGTAAGCTTTGCGATTCGCGATATATACACAGCGATATAACTAGAAATATATTATTTATGGTGTGTTTTTAAGTATCCAATACAAAACAAACGAACCCAAAATTACCTACCAATGAGAACAGTGTGCTTAGTCTAAAGCGGAGCACTCGAAAACGAACTCGAAAACTATTGATCGATTTCAGAGTAAAATAGACCTAAAATGTCTTGTATTAAGGTTTGAGTTCGCCAATACATTCAGCATTGTTCGAATGCTGAATGTATTGGCGAACTCAAACCTTAATACAAGCCATTTTAGGTCTATTTTACTCTGAAATCGATCAATAGTTTTCGAGTTCGTTTTCGAGTGCTCCGATTTAGACTAAGCACACCGTTCTATAAAATCCAGTATTAAAATACTGGATTTTTGTAAACAAAGCCTAGAGCGGAAGGTTTGATTCATTTGGAAACTCTTTAACTATTATAAACTATAAAATAAATAAAATTGAAGTGCCTATGTGTGATTTCTTCAAGTTCATTTATGATTATTTGAAGGACTAAAACAACGTTTATATTTTTTTTTGTCTGTGTAAACATCAGAATTTGATAGAACTTTCACTTGGTTTCGCCTTTGATAGACAAGATAAAAACTGTTGGATTATTCGGTCAATAAATTATGAGTAGCGGCCTGGAGCTGGCAAATTGGCGGTGTTAGATGCTCACCCGTGCTTCGGTGAGCAAGTACAGTCATCAGTCAGTGTTACGCTCAATCTCTCCTCATAGGCATCTTATTGTACTATGAGAGTGAGGGAATAGAGAGTGCATCTGAGTAATTAGCAAGTTGAAATTGGCCACCGTGGTCAATCTCAACAGCTATCTTAAACTGGCCGGTATCGGCAGGACGTTAAATTTTAGGGCCTGTTTCACCACCTTCTGATAAAATCCAATAGCTTATTCACAACTT
Organism: Melanargia galathea; assembly: GCA_920104075.1. Classification (NCBI taxonomy): domain Eukaryota; kingdom Metazoa; phylum Arthropoda; class Insecta; order Lepidoptera; family Nymphalidae; genus Melanargia; species Melanargia galathea. Next base: position 19,987,922 of record OV049872.1, on the reverse strand, counting down.
TTGTCTTTGTCACTTGACTATAGTAAGAAAGTGACAAAACTTACATTTAGGTTATCTGACACTTATCTTAGGTGTTGAAACAGGGCCAATGTGTTATGTTTTTGTAGCCCCAACTCACCGTTTGAGAAGCACTGGTCTATCTAAAAGCTATGATCTCTTCATCGCTTCATTTGCACCTCTATCAAGATGACTCCACTGAGATAATTCATGCTCGAGTTTTTGTTCGGCTCTCCGATGATCGGAATTACCATATTTCCCCACCCGGCGCTCATTACAAGAACAATACACGTATGTGGCATAGACGCGCGTGGGCGGATGCTGTGAATGTGGTCCTAGACGATATAATTGTGATCTTGAGTGTTGAGTAACACGTATTGATGATGATATCAAATGACTGTCATCTTCTTACTTGACACATTGTTAGGGCGTGTGAATACTTTTCGAAAGTTGCGGGTTCAATTCCCGGTTAGGCTCCACTAGAAACCGCTAAAAACTACAGGAATATTATGGAACATTATGACGACCTCCCTGACGCAGTGGTGGGCGCTGTGGTCTTATAAGTGGGTGGTTCCGGGTTCGATTCCCGGCAGGGGTAATTTGGAATTTTATAATTTATAAATTGTCTCTGGTCTGGTCTGGTGGGAGGCTACAGCCATGGCTGGTTACCATCCTAAAGACAAAGCCGTACCGCCGAGCGAGTTAGCGTTCCAGTACGATGCCGTGTAGAAACCGATCAGGGGTATGCATACCTCTTCCAAGTTAGCCCGCTTTCATCTTAGACTGCATCATCACTTACCATCAGGTGAGATTGCAGTCAAGGGCTAACTTGTACTTGAATAAAAAAAAACATTCTGGCTAATTCTATCGTACACGATGATCTCTAAACTAAGTTTCGACAGGTTTGTAAATAAGTAGTGCTTTCCTTTTCCGCAGGGACAATTGCGAAAGAGATAGGAATAGATTTAGAAGTTTGTGTAAAATAGAAGTAGCTCCATTGTAACGTTTATATTTCTAACCTAATCTAAGCAAACCTGCTAATCCGCAGCAAAGCAGCATGGTGGGTGTCTACCACAGAAATCCTAATAATGTAAGGCATTAGAAAGGCGGTGTACGCGTGACCTTGTCGCCGTGGTGAGGATGCGGACGTCGCCAGTGCAACGATATGTGAGGTAAGCGAATGATACGACACATTTGCAACCTTAACGCGCTAATCCTATGGCTTAATGGCTATGGCTATGTGCACAAAGCACAGCATTGACCATAAACGTGTTTGCGTAAAATTGTATGTGTAAAAGTATGTGTAAAAAGTAAGTATGTGTATGTGTAAAAAGTAAAGCGGCGACATGCGTTCTGTATAGTTTGAATGGTACACAGTACTTCTAACGCCTTATTAGGATTTCTGTGGTCTCTACCCTAACATCTCACTTCCCTAGTAAGTTAATGTAAGAGATGAGGCATTTTATTGTTAAAAAACGAGAAGACGAAAAATTACAATAGCTAGTCGACAAACAAAAAAAGTTAGCACTTTATAACTTCGCATATCTTTATATCTCTGACAGTTATCTGTCACTTACTACCTTAACTCACTACTGTTCACACCTCGACCGTCAGCTATGCGATGCATGGGAAAGGAGCTCTTAAACTCATGACAAAAGGTCTATTGTTAACTGAATTATATCTACGTACGGTGGCATAGATCTATCATCGATAAACGGTGTGTTTAAAGTTGACGTAGGATTAAGATTGGATTGATCGATGGCCGGCGATCACTTTGTGTTTTATGCTTCCGGCAGTGAAAAAGTGTTCGCCATTTGATCACGGGCGGAATGAATGAAATGGCATACTTAGTTTATTGTGGAGGCAGAGAATTGGTTTTTAGTGAGACTTTAGTTTAGCGTATTGTGGAATGATGGATCGTAGCAGGCTTTGTGGAGTTCTATCATATAGGTAAGCGGCGAAAAGCTATGCTTTTTTAAGCGACTTCAAAAAAGGTTATCTATGCGACACGTATGTATGTGATATTGTTTGAACCGCAATATATTCACATTTAATAAATAACCTGTTAGGACTTCCAAGGAAATATACAAAATTTTATAGATGTATCTATAATTAATATTATGTTTATGTATGTTTGTATGTATTTATGTACGTTTATCCACGCATTTATCCTAAACTATTAATTGATCTGTGACCATTCTTTATTAGATTAGAATTACTTCAACTTAGGGAACAGTGCAAGTTTTATCAAAATCGGTACGGTAGTTTTCAAGAGATGGTGACTTTTCCCTTTTGAGTAATTACTCAAAAGGGAAAAGTCACCATCTTTATTTAGATAAGTATATTGAAGTCGGTTTATTTCATTTTTTTTTTCAATTATAGCAACCGCAAAATACAAAACTTTCATGGTCACTGTCGCGAACAAAACATATTATATTATTAAAAGGCAAACAATCATTAGGTAGGTACCTGCTATAGAAATGATTCTATTCAGATTATATACGCTTATGAGTGTTTTTCTTTTATTATACATACCATGAAATAGATGTTCTATTGAATATAATCTATACAAACATAAAATTAAACGTTCATTTATAATGCAAATCTATTTAGAAGTTAAAAAAACCCAACGAACCCGCGACCCGCGGTGTTGTTACGAGAACGGTGCAGGTTTCCGAGATCACGGCTCCGAAACCGTGTCATGTTTGTGACGAAGCAAACGTTTAGCATATTAGAGCTTGCGCATATTAACAAAAACAAAAGTGTTTGGGGACTGCCGACAGAAGTGAAAACTGGATTAACGTTTTTAAGCTCCGATTAATAACGATTTTAAGCGATGTTATCAAGGATTAAAGTAAGCGTGAGCGTTCACACTTTTTGCTCTTCCAAAAAGTACACATACATTACACATACACATACATATAAATACACACAGTAGGTATACAAAAGCTCATGGAAAGCTTTTGGTGACGATGACGAAAGTTCCATGATTTTTGTTTACCCAAAAAGTGCTCAACGGGCCTAAAGAAGTTTTCACTTCAAAAACACTGGTTGTGAAAAAAAAATTGTTGTCAGTAAAATCGATTTACGGACGATAATTTTACGTGATAACGTCAGAAAACAAAGAGAGATAAAATTAATGCACCATAACTTCACAAGCCGATGGTACGTGCGATGCTATGGCGTTGCCATGGTACGTGACGGATGAGTCATCCTTTTCCGTACGTGTAGCCGTTCATCGATTTGTAAGACATTATCACGTCAAAAACAATAAATTGTTATTTTAAATTGTACCAATGTTGGAGATATGCATTATACATCCTGCTATTGTAAACACGAAAGTGTTTCTATCTATCTGTTCGTCTGTCACCTTTATTGACCTTGAGGAAAAGCACAGAAGTAGTTCGCAACTTTATCATAGATATAGGATACTTGTTATCCTGGAAAATTAAAGAGTTCCTTCTAGATAATTCAAAATCTGCAGATAGGAGGTAGAAAACTACACACCTATATGGATTAAATTTTTGATCTTCAATCTGCAGATATTTGGATTAGATATGTTATTAAATTCAAACTTTAGCCGATTACTTTCCTAATCTGCTTGGGACTTTATGAGGAAGAAATAAAAATAGCGCCGTTCGTGTGCGTCAAATATTGTTCAAAAGTAAGGAACATATTGTTTGCGTGAAATTCTGAGACAAATTGTTGAATGCCATTGTTTTATGAATATTCAATGGTGTTTGCTCCCAGAGCGTGTGGAACAATGTGTACAGAGGTGAGAGGCCAGTGCTGTGTAGGTTTCGGAGATATTTGTAACTGATTTTGTTTGTGAACAGAATCGGAAATCACCTTTTTATTCACCTACAAGTTAGCTTTTAACTGCGATTCGTCTGATGTAAGTGACGATATAATCTAAGGTTGAAGCGGGCTAACCTGGAAGAGGTATATGGCAGTTTAAACCCTCTACGCAGAAACGACGCGGTGTTATAAATTTGTGTGTGTGTTCCTGTATGTCTGTTCCACCGTAGCGCTCAAACGGGTGAACTGATTTGAATGCGATTTTTTTTGTTTGAAAGATGAATTAGTCGGGAGTAACTATGTTTGATGAAAATCGGTCCAAGATAGCCGCCGCCACAAAATGGCGGATTAGGTACATATTTTTCACAAATCCCTCAATATGTGTATCAAATGAAAGAGCCTGACTTAAGAGCTGCACTATGCAAATCCAATATGGTCGCCACCACAAAATGGTAAATGTCGGTGGCTCCTTAAATTTATACTTGTATTAAATAAAACCCATAGCTACACCTGACCGGTTTCAATGCGGGATCGTGCCGGAACGCTAAATCCCTTCGTTGCTTTGCTGGGGTAGGTTGATAACTAGCCACGACATTAATGACATTAGCCTCCCAGCAGACCAGACCAGTGATAAATTTAACATTATAAATTCCCAAATTGTCCCTGCCGGGAATCGTACTTGGGACCTTCCACTTAACTTTTATGTGGAAACTTTAGGGAGTGGGAAGATAAGGATAGCACTGTGCCAAAGAGGTCACCAACAAAATTTTCAAAGATTCGATTTGACACAAACTTTAGATTCAAATATTCAAATTCTTTATGTCTGCTACATATTTTTCGCTACTGGTTGTGTCAGTGATAATAACCCGACAGCTATGTACCTATGTGCTCTCAAACATACCACTACTGCCTTGAAGCAAAAGACACTCACTTTTATTCAATCGAAACGCACGACTTTCCATCGTATAGTATAGTATAGTATAGGTATGTGAGTGCAAGTAGATATATTCTAAGCTATAAATCGGACACGGCCCCGCGGCCGTTTTGTCCGTGTTATGCTTTGCGATAATATAAAATAAAATTCCACCCGAGGAGCGATTCGGTAGTGTAACGTTATCGTTTTTTTTTTCCATCGTTCGAACACGTCCCCCGATTTGCATACAATGGCCGTGCAATATGCGCCCGCTAATACCTCCCGACGCAATCGGGTAAATAGGCTCAAAATGAATAAACCACTTGTGTGTTTCGCTTTTACCTATACCTGCGTATATTTCCTAAGGTCCAGTAAAATATTATGTTGATTTTTTTTAAATTTACGATATGGTTATTTAAAGTTAAGAAAGAATGTCTAGAATAAAATATAGACTAGCCCTCAATAGCGCAACGGTCGTCAGGCGCGGATTGGGGACCGTAAGTTTCGACGGTTCGAACCCCACCCGTTGCACTATTGCCGTACCCACTCCTAGCATATTTATTTATTTATTCTTAATCAACAGCGTTCAAGATAATATAATATGTACAATAATTAGAAATAAACATTAAGGCCAAATAGATTACAAAGTTACATGTTAGTTATATGTTTTCACTTAATTGGAGGGGCAAGGAGAATATTAGTCATGTTTATCTTGTTTACTATTCTTAAAAAAATAGATAGACTAATTATACCAATATAATGATGTTATATATATATAAATAGTGTTTCAAACAATCCTACAAATTTTCAGCCAAGTGTGAATAAACTGTGCGTGTCCAGGAGTAAATTTTTTTCCAGCAGGGCTAACATGCGACACACGAGAAAATTATCTCTACGCTTTTTCTCGTCAAATTCTATTGTATTCGTCGAGAAAAAGTGTAGAGATAATTTTCTCGTGCGTCGCATGTTAGCACTATCGATGAGGACTTTTCACATTTCATTTATAATAGTGTTTTGAACAATCCTACCAATTTTCAGCCAGGTGGGAATTATTGTAGCCTTGAAAGTCTAACTTGACTGGGCTATATATATGAAAGTGTATATTATGTAAAATTAATTTATATTGAACTCGGGTCTTCCCACCGATCAGGCTTCAGTGCTTACCACTTCGCTAAGGTCGTCTAATATCAAATCTCGATATTATCGAGTGCTTGTACTTGTATTATTTTAAACCATTATAAATAATAGTTAAACCTTTGGTAAGCTGTTACTTAACGACCAGTTAACAACTCATGTAGGCGAAAGTTTAACAAGCTAAATATCACGGTGCTTTCTCTAACACTCCATCGGTCTTGTATCGCATTGATAAGTAAATCTTTGGTATCAATATGCGCCCACTATGTGGTGCCATCCCACATACTCAATGACACTTTTACGATAATTCGATATTTGTAAGCGCAGACGGGCGGTTTGACTTGATTTTTAACCTACTTGGAAAAAGGAGGTTCTGTTTTCTACCCGTATGTATGTATGTACTTGTACGTACCTATGCATGCATTATTTCAAACACCAATGAACTAATTTTGGTGGTTTTTTCACTATCGTAATCTACATATTACACACCTAGTTACTAGCGGTCCGCCCCGGCTTCGCCCGTGGTACATATAGCCTATAGCACTCAAGGATCACGTACATATCCAACGGTGAAAGAATTTCTGAAATTGGTTCAGTAGTTCCTGAGATTAGCGCGTTCAAACAAACAAACTGTTCCGCTTTATTATATTAGTATATAAATTTACACGCATTTTACCGATATATCACTAATATTTTTACCGCAGCTAATATTTCACAGATTTTAAATTTTAAATTTAAAAATTAAAATTACTGTATTGTTCAAAAAAGAGTTAAAGTACCTAACTTGTGTGAGACGCAAGCTAACAATATTATCTTTTTAAAACAACTCATCTACAATCTCTCTTACAAATGATCACATCCATTTTTACAACATCTTTATGTATTGGTTGGAAAAGGGAGCGGGAACGGGAACCGGAAATCCACGATTCCCTCGGGATTTGTGAAAATCCGAAATTCAGGGGGGTGAAGCCGCGACAAGAAGCTAGTGTTAAATACGCCCGTTTGCACTACACTGCTAAGTGTTTATACGCATTAGCGGTGAACCGCGTACGCGGCTGACCGCGCGGCTAGCCGCTTTTATATTTTTATATGCAACCGCTCATTTTGTACGCACTAAACTGCGACGAAATTCTATAAAATTGGCTAGCCGCGCGGTTAGCCGCGCACGCGGTTGACCGCTAATGCGTATGAGCACTAATAAGTGTCAGTCGCTCTGGCCTGCCCTGGCGCCGGCTGCATCGCGTCGAATAGAACGCGCGTTTGAGATGGCACTGTACAGCTCTATAGCTGAAGTGCATTACTGGTACCGTTATAGCTTCACAATAGCTAATGCGGTATTAGGGCATTGAGAGCTTTTGAACATATTTGTATAAGTTATTCACCTATTATAAAACTACTCGAGAGTTTGCCTGCGTGAGAAATAAGATTATATAAAGTACAGTGAGGTGAAATCTAGTGGAGGCAGCGGTTTATTCAAGACGGTGACTTTAGAGCGTTCAAAGAAGCTATATTTTAGGAAAAATTAAACAACTTATGTATACCAAAAAAAAAAAAATTAAGATTTCCCTCGATTTCTAAAGCATTCCATCGTCAGATTTTTGACATGATGAGACCACCTGGGAAGTATACCTTTTCAAACAAAAGAAGAATTTTCCAAATCGGTCCAGCCGTCTTTGAGTAAATTAATGATATTTTTTAAAGTCGGTTAAAAACTGTTTAGTGGCAATGTTGCCAGCGCACCAGACTCTGCAGACTCCAAAAGTGGGACATTGTTAGCGGCTACGCTTCCAAATTGTCAAACAGTCGCCAAGTTAGCCGTTATCGGTTTCAATATGAATTGTTTGCATATACGTTACTGGCGACGTTGCCATTCGTGCCAGTGAGGTAGGGCCGCTATTGGGCTACACTTAGGCTGTGTCTCCATTAGGCGATCAGTAAGAGGCTGACTGTCCTCTGGCTGGCTCTGAGCTGCATATTGGTCGCGGTCAGAGTTCTGGATCTCGCATAGTTTTGGAGGCATTTGGAGGCGAATCAGCCGCTCACTGAACTCACTGAATTAGATGACAAGCGAAACGCCGCAAACTGTGAACAAACAGTAATTAGTCGCTCACTGTTCGCCTAATGGGAACACGGCCTTAGGTCATCTAGGATGGAACGTAAGTATGACCTGCAACTTGCAAGATGTACGCATATGCAAGGGAATGCTAATATAAAATTATGGGTCTCTAAACAGTAACAATGGATCGTAGGTACCCGAGTTACCGGGGACACAATAAAGTAGAATAGTTGATACAAAATGCAAAAGTTCCGGTCCGTCCGTGCTTCGCGTTTCGTTTACGAGCAGTAAATATTACGGCTATGTAAAGCGCTGTTTTATGGCGAAACGCGACATGTGCGTGCATCGCTAGGTAGTGATGCTATGTCTATGGCGTTCATCGATATTTTTAGGTTTCAACCCCGTAGACCGCTACTATTTTGTTCTACAGTTCATCCCCGTTTTAAAACTGCTTCTTTGCTTTACGTTCTGCTGATAAATAACATAATTATAGTTCGAAATCACTAACGTCGTTACAAGTGCACTGGGTCAACTTTATCGCTGTGGCGCTGATTGCTAAGGAAAGTCAGAGTGAAGGTACGCGGAACTAATGCGAGTTTCGATAAGTTGTATTGGGAAACGTTAAAAGTTCATTATTTCATAATTGTCGACATTAGGAGCTGGATAAGATCATCATGATCAACCCATTACCAGCCCAATATAGAGCACAGGTCTTCTCAGAATGAGAATGATTTGATCGCAGTCCATCACGCGGGTCAAATGCGGATTGGTTGACTTTATACGCTTCTGAAAACATTATGGAGAACTCTCAGGCATGCAGAGGAAACCTTACGATGTTTTCCTTCACTGTTAAAGCAAGTGATATTTAATTGCTTTAAACGCACATAACGTGCGTACTAGGAATCACCCTTTCCCCCCTAAAGGGACGCTGAAATCTTAACCACTAGGGTATCACTGCTTAAGATGATGATAATACCTATCTTAAGATTTTACTTAATGAAAAAAGAACTCAAGTTATTTTACTAGGGAGGATTGCCCAGAAACATCTGTATCGAGGTAGATTAACTTGGGTTTTTCTCACAGGTTTCTTTTTGTGGTTTTTAGGGCTTTTCCATTTTGTTCGTCTCACTGAACATCCCTAAGTGCCATAGTTCAACAGGTTAAGTGAAACGGTGATAAATTCACCAGATTGAGGGACGTTAAAGTCCTGTCCACTTATTGATTATAAATTTACTATCTATTAGCTAAGCAGGAGATTGGATACGCTTTAAATAATGTCCTGCTCCTCTCGCAAACAGTTGTTTATTGCTATAATATCTTTATTGTTCTATACCTTAAAATTAACGTTACTTTTTATCCTGGAAAAATCCACAGTTCCCACGGGATTTTGAAAAAACGAAGTCTATAGCTACAGTTATAGGTAGATTACTATAGCAAACTTTCTTGAAAGTAGGTAGTAAAGTAGTAGTATAAAGGTTGGAAAAGGGAGCGGGAACGGGAACCGGAAATTCACGATTCCCTCGGGATTTGGGAAAAACCGAAATTCACTCGAGCGAAGCTGCGGTCAGAAGCTAGTTGTTATATAAAAACTTGAGAGGTGTCAAGTGACACCCGGATGGAACGAAGTTCCTTTCGATTAATTAGTGAAGGAATTGTAATAAATTTTTTTTAAGTTATTTTACTTTATTTTTTATTATTTATTATGTACAAAAAATAACTGGCTTGCTTTCTATAAGAGAGACAGAGAGAGAGAGAGAGAGAGAGAGAGATAGAGAAACACGCGCACGCCACATCACGGCTTACAACTATAGCAAAAAGTGTCGTTACAACTTTTGGTCTTAATTTTTTCCGTCTAGCTTCGCAATGCGCGATAAGGAATTTTGTTCCAAAATCTTTTCGAAAATAATTATATTTTCGCAAAGGAATTTCATTTTGTCATAAATACCTACCTACTTTCTGGTCGGTCGTCTGCGGTGAGTTAAATATGTGGTGGTCTTTAAATTATTGTTGCAATACATCGCAACGCATAACTTCAAACGCTTAGACCACATGTGAACTGCGCTCGTAAACTGTGCACTTAAACAGTTCACCATTCCTAGTAATTGCAGTACGATTGGTTCAAACGCTTCAGGAATTTAGTTCAGTTGTGGTAAGGACTTACAAAATATCTATAGGTGGGTCCAGATATGTATCACTTGCCCGATCCGATCAGTATCCGTATCGCCGACGCGTATCATGATCGCATATATGGACGGGTGATAATACGCGTATCATGATACGCGATCTTGCTACGCCGTTATGATACGGCCCGACCCATTTCGTGTCGGTTTTTGTCCGATCATCAAAGGTGATACTACTGTAAACTGTACTATTGTAAGGATACGGATACGGAGCAAATCGAGGCGTCCATAACTTGTACGGGGCTTGATACGTGATACGCTGATACGGATACGGTGATCGGATCGGGCAAGTGATACATATTTGGACCCACCTTATGGGAGTTCACAAGCTTGTGGTTTTACGATTGACAGCAACATAGATAAAAATTTGACAGCAAGTTGACTCTGAGCAGTGGTGTTCGTTGATGAGCTAGGGGAAAACTAATCATTGAATCACTATTTCCCTGGCTCATTAAAACGTATTTAACGCATTCAAGTATGTGCAGAGTATCAGAAATGAAGAAATCTTTATGAGAACCAGAGTAAGCGACAAAGCTCATCGAGACGCGAAACTGGAGTGACAATAGGCGGGGCACATATCTTGAAGAACCGATAGGCATACATTGGGGTCCCAAGGTGCTCGAGGGTTGAACCCGCACCCTGCCAACGTAGCGTTAGAGGACCCCCCATTCGGTGAACGCACGATCTCAAGTGAGTCGCTGGCAGCCGCTGGATATTAGCGGAATAGGATCATATTCTATGGCTATCCTTGCATGAGACCTATGTCTAGCTGTGAGCGTCTATTGCTTGATACGATGAGGATGAAAATTCTGGTTTATCGCGTGGACTTATTGAAGTTGGAAGTACGAAAAACATATTCATTATCACGTATTCAAGCGTATTTCACTTACCGCTTACAAAAAGGTCAAACATTATTAAACGAGATCAGCAAATAAAGAAATGGTACTAAACCACTATTGTTCCCACACACTCGCTGCAAATAGGATAAAGATGTGTATACACACACCGGCCTATTTAACACCTATCACAATAGAATCACCGAGAAATATACTTCTATGTTTTTTAAGTATTCACAAGGCGTAAAAAGCAAGCAGCAAAGCAAGATCGTGAAAAGCGTACCTAATTCATAATTTGAACTGAAAAGTTTTTGTATTAAAAATTGCACCTCAATTTGTCTTTATAATAATTGGGACTTACAGAGATGTAAACGTATCGTCAGGTTAGTTAGTTAGTTAGTTAAGCCTACCTATAAAATGTATATATGTATATATAAATATTTTGTTGTTTTTATGCTTTTTTTTTCTTTTGCACTTGTTCCTAATTCTTTTTTTATTTTATTTTTTATTTTTTTTTTATTTTTTCATTTATTTATTTTTTTGTTTTTTTTTCAATCTTATCATGTTAAGATCGTCAGGTTGGTCCCATTTAAAGGTGAAGATCTGGTGAATATCTTTGGAGGTGGAGGATGGAACTCGTCAATAAATACGAGTAATTGCAAATCGCTCGCAGTGACAATTGAAGTAATTTTTTTTATTTCGTTTATTACATAATATTATGTGACAGCCGGCTAAAAAAATTCTCTAGACCAAGTGTACCATCACCTTTATAGAGAGCAAGTTCCGACACAAATTTGTCAAAGCGATTAAATATTTAACTTTGACCGAGCGATGTTTGGCTCTGGTAAAAGCCGTAACGCCCGATCGCCAGGCGAGTGTAAAAAACTCGATTAAGTTAACGCAATGTTGGCACAGGGAATACCGTACAATAACCGGTCAATTGTTGAGTTTTTGAACTCAATACACTTTACTCTATTTAAAAATTGTATAGAGCAATAAAATTTATCTTTACTAATGTATAAAACGTGACTAAAAGGACTATCGTTTGATGGAATAGATACTGTTCTTGAGTCTTCTGCAGTCGATTTGCTAAGTATATTACTATATTATTATGTAGTTTGATCAGTCACAATGATTCATAGAGTAAGTGTAAGCCTTACAATGTTAGACATGTATGTAGATGCACCATAAATATTTTTGCCAAATTTTGAGGACCCCGCGGCCTATGTGCGCTATTAATATAATTTATTATTTTTCAGTGAACATAATATTATATTATGTTCATGTCATGATCAACCCATTACCGGCTCACCACAGAGCACGGGTCTCCTCTCAGAGTGAGAAGGGTTTTGGCCATAGTCTACCACGCTGACCAAGCGGATTGGCAGACTTCACATACCTTTTGAGAACGTTATGGAGAACTCTCAGGCATGCAGGTTTCCTCACGATGTTTTCCTTCACCGTTAAAGCAAGTGACATTTAAATACTTAAAACGCACATAACTCCGAAAAGTTAACGGTGCGTGCCCGGGATCGAACCCACGACCTCCGATTAGAAGTCAGTCGTCCTAACCACTAGGCTATCACAGCTTCTATATTATGTTATTACGACAGACCTACCCTCTGAAAATTCTGTCTGTATATTATGTTATTACGACAGAATTTTCAGAGGGTAGGTAAACAATAGAGTTCAGGAACTCTGACTTTGCTCAGACTTCAGATATACCTAGTTGAAACGAGACAGATGTATATTGGCATAGATAATGTCCCGTTTTAACTCTATCTTAAGTCTGAGCAAAGTCAGAGCACATTCTATAGACCTTAGACGAGGCGCCATGTCTTTGTAACTACCTGGTTTTACACTCCGTAACAAGACACTTCGCGTGTAACTTTATACAAGCACATTAGCAAGTAAATAGGTAAAACGCGCGGCGGGCGCAACCCAAATACATACCCACTACACCTCACCCACTCGAATGGGAAATAATGCATAAACCCAAGTATAATAATTATTGTATAATTATTTCTACTAGTGATGATCGAATCGATTACTCGTACCTACCTGTATAAATAAATTAAACGTAAAATAACTGTTTTGAAGACAAGCTTTTCTGTATCGAGAACAAAACAAATGAGTCCAAACTCGAGTGTCCTGCAATGTTTAAATAGAGAGTTTCAATGTCTGTCTTCCATCTCCATCATCATAAGTACTAGTCTTTTCATCATAATTAAGTATGTATCGAAAAGTTTGCCTTGGCTTGTTCTTTATTTTTTTTTTGTTTCTTAATGAATTATACTGGCAATATTCTTTCAATTAGGTTGCAATAACTATTGTGATGCTCTTGCTTTGAAAACATTTTTAATCATTAAGGCAGTTGTCCATTCTGTAGCGGCGGCCATCTTGGACCGATTTTCATCAAACATAGCTATCAACACTCTCGACTAATTCACCTTTCAAACAAAAAAAAAACTGCATTCAAATCGGTCCACCCGTTTGAGCGCCACAGGGGAACAGACAGACACACACACACACACACACACACACACACACACAGACACGTCAAACTTATAACACCCCGTCGTTTTTGCGTCGGGGTTAAAAAGACACATAATATCTAACCGTGAGCTCATAGTAACGATGCCATTATTCGTTCAATAAGACTTAAGAGAGGTCATAAAATATATTAATCGTAATTTTATTTTCAGATTTTACATTCGACTGAGTATATTAAATCTATTCGATCAAATGTACTAAATCGATTTTATACCCTGCATGTTGTAGCCCATCACTTTTCACTCTCATCTCAAATTACAACTTGTCAATATTCATTACTGTTGCTTATAACTAAATTATACGAAACCAACCCTTGGGATTCTATCTCAAGGTCTATTGTCCTATATCAGATGTAACATGCTAATGCACGATATGTACAAGCTAAGTTTGTGGAATTTTAGGTTTTAGCTTCAATAAAATAGAGGTTAGATTCGTGTGAATGTTATAAGGTTGTAGTGGTAAGTTGTAGATTGTCAATAAAGCCACGGTAGCTATGCGAAGTCAATATCGAGTTGTTTCTTTGCTGAGATTATGAAGTGTGTCTGTTAGTTCGTGACTCATAACTCCTCGACTACTGTTTTAAGACCTCTGATGCTGTGTTTCCCATGTACAGGTAGCTAATCATAAATCTGTACCTACTCTATCGGGGAAATGTTAATTGAGTAATGGAAATATACTAAGTTATTATATTATGTTTAACATTATTTAGCTGCTACAAAAAAATTCACAGTAACTCTACTTTTTTAGCTAATATTTTCAACTATCTGTACAAATAAATAAAATGGTAGTATCAGTCGAAATTACTGTTTTTATTAAGCTGTTTCATAAAATTTGATCGATAGTACGAGTATAACCCAAAAGTTTCCCGCGCATAAAAAATCTGTTGATATTAAAGCCAAAATTTTAGCCTTAATTTTCACAGCCTAACCGCTAAAACTATCTTGATATTGTATTACACTGAGATAGCTTGCATCCCGGAGTTGGAAATAAGATACTCTTTACTACTATCTTTACTCTTTATACTCCCGGAAAATCAGCAAAAAGCTCCCATAGTTACGCTTTCTCGCAACTTCTCTCGCGGATTGATTGTAGGCACTCGGGTTGCAGAAGACTTCAACTTGTTAGAAAAGGAACAACAGAAGACATCAGATGAAGCATCAAACTCTATATTAAATACTTACAGACATCGAAACCAATTTCACGTGTACATTGTACCTGTTAACTCAAATTGAAAGTCTCATCGCTCCGAATGCCCGGGGAGGGCGGGGCGCGCGCCCGATAGCGGAGGGCTAAACAAATATCATCGGGCCCCGAATATAATGTAATAAATATAATTTACAATGTTTATACGAGTGTAATCTTGTGCTACGATCTGAAACGCCCGCGATCCGGCCGACCGCGCGGTGTTCGTACAGTGTACTTCGAGCGTAGAGAATGTCGGTTAAGTTACATATAATAGGTACGGTTAAGATACACTGACCACGGATAAAATGGTTTCGAAAAATCTGTTTTTATTTTATGTTCGGCTACGATGCAGGTGAAAGTCAAAAATTCTAGTATTATAATTATCATTAGTTAGTATAGTCAAAAAATTTCAGCTGTAGTATCTAATAGAGATCTTTTATATATTATGTATTTGTAGCTTTAAAAGCTTTAGTTTCTGAGAGTGCTAATATAATTAAGTATCTTTAGGATATGTTATTTTTCATTGTCGTTAATAATTTACTCAAGCGAGTTTACTTATATTAAATGTTTAGTAAACTTTGATTACTGACCGTAGCCTCAGATGCATAAATAATAGTTTTATATATTTCAAGTTAAGTACATTATTTTCTGCCACACCTTTACAGTAGGCAACTATGTATAGTAGGTGAAACTTTTAATTCAATTCAATTGGTTTTAGTAATTTGAGATACAAAATTCCCGTCTTTTTAACATGTAAAAAATCGACTGAGAATTTACTATTATTACTTTGACAAATAGATAAGTAGCGTAAAAAATTAAAAATATTATAATGAAATTTGCAAATATTTATAAAAATATTTCTCCATATAATTTTAGCAAAAACAATTTACCAGCACCCTCTGATTGTATAATATCTGTGCAAATTATAAAAGAAATAAAATCGTTAGCGTTACATATGACCTGGGCAGTACCAGTCAGGTTGTTCAAATATATCTCAGCTTGTGTGTACTTAAAGAAATTAATAATTAAATACGCTAATTTATGGCCGGGGGTTGGCCCGCACGCCCTGGGTCGCGGACGGCACTGCACTGCACTGATACACATATTTCAATAAATATTATCATCGGATACAATTTCTCGGAAACTGTTCCTATTAAAATATAACATTTTATTAATAACTTCATACAGTGAAAGATCGTATCGGCCAATATAGCTACTATTTTTATTTGGTGTGTTAAGTGGTGAACATATACCTACCTACTTATAATAATCGAATTTTATCGGAAAACTACCTTTATCCCGCTACTTTGTCCGCGTGGATTTAGTTTTTTTTAATTTCGTTTAAACATTATGTTTTCCCGAAATAAAAAACCACGCTTTGTCTATACTGCAGAATACAATCTATCTAAAACTGTCATAAAAATGATTCTTACTGTTTTTATAATGTGTTCAAGTTTATTAAATACAAGCGGACACCCGCGACTTCGTTCGCGTGGATATTGGTTTTTAAAAATCCCGTGAGTATTATTTTGTTTTTTCTAAGCACCTTTGAGCTCATACCTTGCTAAAAACTGTTAAAAGTTCACTGGCGGATGTTTAGGTAGATCAAAATGCAAACATCCGCCAGTGAAAGTCCCATCAAAATTGGTCCAGCCTTTCAGAGATTAGCCAGTAATCTTTAAAGTATTTCCTTTCTAACAAAAAAAGAATGAATGAAATCGGGCTCAGCTAAGTAAACATTTAGACTTTCATCCCCTCTCCCAAGGGAACCGTGCTGAATTTCTGGATAAAAAGTATCCTATATGTTACTCCATAGTATGAACTTAAATCATGCCGAGTTTCATTTCAATCCATTCAGTAGTTTTTACGTGATGCGCGCACAAACATACAGACAAACAGATAAACAGACAAACAGATAAACAGACAAACAGACAAAAATTTCAAAAATAGCTTTTTTACGTTCTATTACTTATCCCTAACATCCCCCAGTTATTATTTTGCAAAAATCTTCAATGTACAGATACGGCAATTCTACGATTTTATTATATGTATATAAGAAGATTTCTGTTTCAGCTACGTCTATATTCTAGGTCTATTTAACCTTTAACTATGGACACTTATTTTTTGTAACACTATCATGGACATGGGGTCTCACAGACCCCTAAATTGTTTGGCGTCATTTATATTAATATGTAATAAAATTTATTAAAAAAAGCAGTTAAAGTGAATGTAAGGATTATAAATAATAAGATTTTAAAAATATATCAGAAATATTTATTACAAAATACAAATTATTACAATAAAAACGAAAAATATCACTTTTCAGGCTAAATTGGCAGTGAGATCACTTAAAGTTCTATAAAATAATTTTTTTCTTTGAAAAATCAATGTTAATGTTATTTTTATTAAAGTTTAATCAATTTTTATTAAAATAAATAAAAAAGTTCATTTTTAACTGTAAACAAAAAATTTTTGACAAAGAGTCAATTACCCTATAATTATGGACATTCAATGGGGGTTTGAGCATTGCAGATATTCACACATTTGTTGGCAGTCTTTCTATGTAGTTTTGGTGGACTAAGGTTACATTTTCTTGGTCTTCTTCTTGAGCTTTGACATCATCTGGAGGAACTTCATCATCAGGCGGATTATCTAAATGCAATTTTTTTTGTCGTCTTATGCTTCCCAATCGTTTCTTATACAGGTATTGTTGAACCAGAAGTATTTGGTTTATTATTTTTGACCATTTTGAACCTAAAATCTAAAAGTAAGAATATAAAAATATTGGTTCAATAAGAACTATGGACATGGGGTCTCACAGACCCCGTTTAAACTTTAAATACGTGTTACTTACGTATATGGCACCGGATAGCGCAACTTCCTCCTTCGTCGAGCGTTTGGTGACTTAACTCGAAGCTACTGAAACGGTCACTCGCGTGGGGTGGCGGGAAATATGTTATTTTAAGAAATCAACAAGAGCCAAAGGTCTGTGAGACCCCGTGTCCACAGTTAAAGGTTAATTATCATATTTGAAAATGATTCAAAATTTCGGTTAAACTATTTTGTCTACATATCAATTAGCCCCTGCATTTAAAGTTTAAACCGTTATTATTGCTACAATAGCAAAATCCGTTTAATCATTTTAATAAATTATATTTCAATTATTCTCTTATAGTCAGTCGACTCTTAAGCGTAAATATTGTTTACAAACGATACGAAATGCGGTAAAACGAGACATTAAAGTACGTTCGTACAAATTTCACGATCGTTATCCAATTATTGCTTGTAATTGCGCACATTAAATTGATTTTTTATCCATTCAATTGTGGATCAAGTACGTAGGAAGGTTTGGAAGTTGTCGTTTCTTATCTTTTATCTTTAATTTTACACGTATTATGTTTCAAGAACGCACGAGTTTATTTGAATGAAAAATGTTTGGTATACCGCTGGGCTTATGTAAAGCTTTACAGAGCGACGGAAAGTGCACTGTAGGACGTCATAGTGGATGCGCGCGTACGCGTGTAATACATAGAACTGAAGAGCGCGACGGTGACAATAGAATCCTGAGGTCTCAGGGTTGAGCCCCAATAATAAGTATTGTTGTTCATTAGAAGATGCCGAGATTAAAAGATGAGTTGATTATATCATGTTTTTCTTTTATTGCTGTATTTTATGTGTGAAAAAAAAACGAGAATTTATAAGTTAATAAATTCTCATTTTTAACCCCCGACGCAAAAACGACGGTGTGTTATAAGTTTGACGTGTCTGTGTGTGTGTGTGTGTGTGGGTGTATGTGTCTGTCTGTAGCGCTCAAACGGGTGGACCGATTTGAATGCGGTTTCTTTTGTTTGAAAGATGAATTAGTCGAGAGTGCTGTTAACTATGTTTGATGAAAATCGATCCAAGATGACCGCCGCTACAGAATGGCAGATTACATATTTTTTCACAACTCCCTTAATTTGGGTATCAAATGAAAGTGCTTGGCTAGTAGAATAGCTCTATGTAAATCCAAGATGGCCGCCGCCACAAAATGGCGAATGTCGGGGGTTTTTTAAATTTTTAATTTATACTTGTATGATATAAGTACGGATTTCCAAATGCCAGATAAATTTTGTTCTTATAATATGATAGAACCACAGATTAGTAGATAGACAAGAATTTTTTAGTTACATTGCAACCTAATGAATCGTATCATACTTGTATACCTTCGATTCCCCAGGCTTGCAGATGTACCAGAGCCAGAGGTCAGACAGGGAGTAAAAATGTCTGCGCAAAAGTGCGTGACACCTGCGCGCGTCTCTGCGCGACGCGTGCGGTCGCATAACGGGACGGGGTTATGCAGTGTGTGCGATTTTCATACTTTCATACTCCCGGTGGGCATAAGGCAGCGTCCTAATTGGTTAACGATTTAACGATGAACGATTATCAAACGATGCGATTTCGTCGTACGATGAAAACTATTTAGTAGGGGGAATGTGGTATGAAAGAGCCAAGTTTTGAAAGAGCCACTATGAATTTCGCGGTAGTTTTCGAACGAATGATTCATGAATTATAATTTTAAGATAGCTACACTGACTAGATGTAACCCACAAACATTTGACACTTCATTGAAAATAAATGGCGTCGGTGCAACGTACTAAAGATTTCGTCGTCCTAAAGTAAATTTTTGAGTACGTTTTATTTCTTTTTTGACGTTTACAACTACCAATCTAGCATTAATATGATTACACTATAACTTTATGGATACTATGGCCTTACAATAGCATATTTATTTTTTCGTGTAAAGTTTTGATTTCGTACTACTTTTTGAGATTAAATTTCTTAGGAGAATATGTTTTGAAAGAGCTGGGCTACTGTGCTATGAAAAAGCCGGCTCTTTCATAACCGGCTTTTTCAAAACTTATTTTTCATTACAATTTTAAACCTATATTTATTCATTATATGAATAATTACATTATTTTTTTAACCGACTACCAAAAAGGAAGATATTCTGAATTTGGCGCGTAGTTTTTTCCATGTATGCACATCGATTTCTCTAAGTTTTCTGCATTGATTCACGTAATTTTTTTGTTAATCATAGAAAAGTTTGCTAGGTGGTCTTATCTAAAAAAATTGACTACAACTCCTCAATCCTGACTTCAGAAAGACTGACGGGTATAATAATTATAAGAAAACGAAGAATGAGCAACGTTTCCTTACTTCAACATGGTTATACAAACAAAATTTATTTTTATACTTTGTAGTGACGTTTGAAGTAGAGGTTTTCAATAGAATTTTTGTTATGATATTTTACTTTAGGTAAAGAGCTAAAAAGAAGCGTAAAAGACCTGCAGCATCTATAATTGAGGAAGCTGTAAGTAAAGTGATCAAGAAATGACAACCTATAAATAAACTGCCCTTTTCTTTAATCTTTTACGAGCTTATTTAGCTAAGATATTATAGAAAGTGAAAATTATACTAAAAGCAATCAAGAATTTCAGTGTAAAATTTGTAGCGTTTAGGCACAATGAATCCTGTGGCGTAAAAGGGAGGTTGCATTATTTTTGCCAAAAAGTTTTTTTATTCATTTAAATTTGTTTTTGTTTTGAATTCTGTATTTCATTGTTTTTTTTTCTTTTTTGATTTTGAAATCTTTATTGCTTAATATTTTTAATGAACAGACATTAGTCCATAAAGAGACAAATATAGAAAGTTGGCAGATATTGGTCTCAAATATAGAATTTTGTGATTTTCTTAGATTTAAGTAAACAGTTTATTTAAAAATTGCATTCTAAAAACATTTATTATAATAATAATAAATATCTTCAATAATATATTCGTTAATTTACATTTTAAGTCTTGTAACAATAACTTGGCTCTTTCAAAACTTTGGTTGGCTCTTTCAATGCCCATGAGTTATGAAAGAGCCGAATTTCGTATTTTTTATAAATGGCTAGAAATCCAAGAATATTGCTGATTTTGGAAAATGCTCAATGCTATTACGTACATAAAGGAATAGACAATATGATATGATACAAGTTTTGTTATTTTCTTATTTCCTTATATATTTTTTGTTCCCTTTTTTAAAACTGGCTCTTTCATGCCACATCTCCCCTACCTACTGCGATAGCGCGATGACTTGCGAGCATCAATTACCACACTCTTAGGGGATTTATATGTTTGATTATTGTTAAGGCTCACCAAAAATCGTTTTATAATCTTTAAGATATGACATATTGTAACAAATAGATAGGTAATAGGTACTTGAACAGTTTTAAATACAACTGGTAATAAATAACTGCCTCGTTGGTCTAATGGTTAGCATATTCGACTGCAGATCACGAGGTTCGATTCCCGGGTGGGGCAAATATTTGTTAGGTATTGGGTTTTTCTGTCAAGAAATTCTCAGTGTCAGTCCGGAGGTGCCTCGGAGAGCACATTAAGCATCCCGGTTATTATCATTATCATGTGACAATAGTCGTTAAAACCCGCCAACCCGTATTGGAACAGCGTGGCGGGTCTATGCTCTAATCCCTCTCTCCTATGAGAGAGGAGGCCTGTGCCCAGCAGTGGGACGTTAAAAGGCTGCAGTGGTGTGGTGGTGGTGATAAATAGATGGATGCAACAGTTTCAAACAGTTTCAAATAATATAAATGTGGATTGTTCTCATTCGCACAGCACGGCCCAGGTGTAAAGTCGATACGCGCTAAGCGAGCGACAAATGCTAGTTGCGCGCGCGTTATTTATCAGCGCCAGAGCAGACACATCCTCGCGCCGCGCACATCACTGGTGCGTCCTACACACAAGGGACCATGCACATTTCACTGGAGGAATAATGTGAGCAAAATTCAAAATACAAGCAAAAAGATACATGTTCGAAAAAGTGATGGCAATAGTGTTAGTGTTTGCTCGCGGAATGAGCCAAAAATTAAATTTCATATTCAGGAATTAAGCATGATATAATTTTAAAACAAAAAGAATCACGGCGATCCTGGGAATCGTAATTATTTATACAAATAAAAAAATCTTATTTTCCATAATAACCGACACATTAACGCAAACGTCGTTATCATTGTACGTAATGCAAACGTACATTTATGACCAGTTTTATTTTTTGAAAAACTAACACTTTATTCTTGACCTATTATAAATAAAAAAAAAATTATAAGTGCTACGTGGCCGTCTTAATAGTTCAGCGATTCTCAACAGTGAAATATTGTTAATAACTGAATAAGTTCTGATGAAACATAAAAATGATATCAGTGATGATTGCAGATGAACGATAAGTCAAAATATACTTTTACTGAATATTTTACCTCGAATAAAAGAGAAAAAGAGACTCATAAAGTTCTGTTTCTCAATTCATCTGTTAGGTACTTACTCCTATGCAATTATTGCAAATTAGATACGGCTTCGTCGTATACCTACCGCATGATCTATGACGTTCTAAGATAAATAATTCAACCTTTTTGTGATGATAAAAAAAAAAACAAAATAATGCGTAGGTTCAGTGTGGCGGTGCCCTAACAGTTACACTGCGATTCTCAACAGTGACATATTGGTGAGCGGTTCTGATAAATGGTATCAGTGTACGACACCGCAGATGAGCGATACGCCGAGATACTATTACTAAGTAGTTACATACTTGGATGCTCATATTTTGTTTTTGTTTCATTTTTGACTTGACTAAAATACATTAGGTCCGATTTTTCAACTCCGGATATTGTTTAACTGAGGTATTTTGATGTTGAATTTAAATGGAAAATAAAAATAAGTATTAATATAAGTACGCTATACTGACACTCATCATCATCATGATCAACCCATTACCGGCTCACTACAGAGCACGGGTCTCCTCTCAGAGTGAGAAGGGTTTTGGCCATAGTCTACCACGCTGGCCAAGCGGATTGGCAGACTTCACACACCTTTGAGAACGTTATGGAGAACTCTCAGGCATGCAGGTTTCCTCACGATGTTTTCCTTCACCGTTAAAGCAAGTGATATTTAAATACTTAAAACGCACGTAACTCCGAAAAGTTAGAGGTGCGTGCCCGGGATCGAACCCACGACCTCCGATTAGAAGTCGGTCGTCCTAACCACTAGGCTATCACAGCTTTTTATACTGACACTGAAGCGATTTAATTATTGCCATTTTGGCATTGAATGTTTAGAAAAGTGACAGTGAAAGTACCGACTACCGAGGACTATATACATATATGAATTGAAATAATTTTTTTTTTTTTTTTTTTTTTTTACCTCTATATCAAAAAGGTTAGTCGACATCACAGGAGACCGAAGAGCTGGCAGCTACCTCGGACAACGAATTAGTCTAGCAATTCAAAGGGGGAACGCTGCCAGTATCTTCGGAACCTTGCCTACAGGGACTCCTTTTAATAATATATTTTAGTCATTATACTTAGTTATTATATTTTTTAAGGTTTTTAGTTTTAGGATTATTGTTCTTCTTTATTATTATTCTATAAGTTTGTATGTCTGTAAGTTTTAAGTATTAATAGTAATAAATAAATCATTGAAATAAATTATATTGGGAGATGTCAAAAGATCGCAGTATCTTCGGCGCTTTGTATCTGCACAAGAATCAATTCATTTTTAACCGACTTCAAAAAAAGGAAATTATCGAATCGACACGTAAGGCTTCCAAAAATATACAAAATTGTATAGGTGTAATGTATGTTTGTCCATTCTTTCTCTTAAAATATTCATCGGATTGCGACTATTTTTGTATTGTCTTACACCTACTTCAACTTAGCGAACAGTGCAAGTTTCATCAAAATCGGTTTCGTACTTTTCAAGATATTGACAATTTTTCTTTTCATTTATTCTTTGTTTCAATAGGTATATTAAAGGCGGTTTGATCTTTCTTAAATTAAGTATAACATGTTATGGTAGGTACAACAGTCAAACGTAGGTACATGACATGTTAGTAGAGAGGCCAGTATAAATAACTTCTCAGTGGAGGCTGCTATAACTCAGAGTCTTGTAAAAGTCCAGCCTTGAATGAAATAAATGAAAAAAATATTCAGGTATTAGCTCAACAGATCGATGACGTAAGACCTTGATACCGACCTCAGCCAATCGCTCGTTAATATCAATTATTCAAAGAGGATCCAGTGCCTCATTACTTAACTCTTTTTAATATGTAATGATACATTACGGCTGACAGCGAACAATAAGCGAAATGCCCTTCACCCGGTTATGCTAATTCGTTACTCATAATATATTGAAATGGATTTACTGTGCACAAATACGGCCCGGTACGGTTACTGGCGTAGGTTAAAGTTGAATTATTGATTGCGTATTATTTATTGCCAGGACGAAATAATGCCAGCCAAGTCTCTCTCTAGATAGGCTCGTAGTTTCCACAGTACACAGATACAACGAGTTATAGTGAAACTACCTAAAAACGTTCGAAACGGCTCACTCACACAAACATGCGCATCGACGAGACCCTACCGGGTTTTCTCGTGGATGTCAGTAGCGAGTGCAGCTAAATGGTCTCGTCGATGCGTATGTTTGTGTGAGTCAGCCGTTTCGAACGTTTGTAGGTAGTTTCACTACTGGTTGTATCTGTGTACTGTGTAGTTTCTCTACATGATCGAATAAGAAATCAGTATGCTTAGTCTCACTATGCCACCACCACCACTGCAGCCTTTTAACGTCCTACTACTGGGCACAGGCCTCCTCTTTCATAGGAGAGAGCTTAAACCCGCCACGCTGCTCCAATGCGGGTTGGCGGGCTTTAACGACTATTGTCACAGGATAGTGATAATAAGCGGGACCGACTGCTTAACATGCTTAACATGCTCTCCGGGGGTGAAACACCGCCAGCTTTCAACTATGCTTCGTGATCTTTCGTTTTTCTTCTGATCGAATGTCGTAGAGAAGATCACGAACTAGCGGTGAGGAAGCGATTACGAACATTATTCCCTTGTTATAAGATTCTCCGTAACAATACAATGACTTTTTCATCCCATATCTTTTAGTTTCATCACTATCGGAGCAGTTGACGTTCGGATCTGTTATGTGTTAGTTATTTTCATGATGTGTTGATGTGTTAGTCTATTTATGATGATTTGCTCAACTGTAGTGCTAGGTACCTCGCGTACTATTACCCAATTACGGTAAAAATTTCGCAGTTTACCGATTCGGTAGGTGATCAGGAAAGGTAATTTCTCCCTTTTGAAAGCTAACAGAGAAGAAAGGAGAAATTGAGAAGGCGCATCGGGCTCTCATGATAAAAAGACACTAATAAAAAAATCTATCTTCTGACAGACCCCTGCAGTTACGCTACATTGATCATTGGATACTAATGCAGTTTAATTAAACAGACCCATTAACATAAACGAATAAATTTACAATTACGACCAACACTTAAATTTTGAATCATCTAAAATCGATAAAGCCTACATGCTCAACTCCTAAATAGCTACTTAATCCCTGTGGTTTATAATTATTTTATTATGTACAGTTTAGAGAATTAGATACACCCATTAGAGATTTAGATATACAAATACGATTAATTTTTTAAGATATGAAGAAGAATTTTTTCATAAAAATACCATAAAAAAAAGTAATTAATGTTATAATCTTATATTATCAGACACAAAGTTTAGCTTGTGTTGCCCACTTCTCCATATTTTGTTGGTGTACGTTTTCATAATAAACTACTAGTAAAATATTTTGGAAATGTCTCTCAAGAACTCAAAAGATTTTATAAAACGCATACCTACCTATTGATAAATCTTATTAGAATGTAAAAGAAATGATAATAAATATTAGAAACGAGTTACTCTTATCGCCAATATAGTTCTTATACCTACATCATCATCATCATGATCAACCCATTACCGGCTCACTACAGAGCACGGGTCTCCTCTCAGAGTGAGAAGGGTTTTGGCCATATAGTCTACCACGCTGGCCAAGCGGATTGGCAGACTTCACACACCTTTGAGAACGTTATGGAGAACTCTCAGGCATGCAGGTTTCCTCACGATGTTTTCCTTCACCGTTATAGCAAGTGATATTTAAATACTTAAAACGCACATAACTCCGAAATTTTTAGTAAGAGTAACAGTAACAGTTTTTAGCAAGGTTTAAGCTCAAAGGAGCATAGGAAAAACAAAATGATTCCCACGGGATTATTAAAATCAATATCCACGCGAACGAAGTCGCGGGTATCCGCTCGTATTATAATAGTTTCGTAAACTACTAGTAACTTATAACCACTAGTAACTAGTAAGAAGATAAGAAGTAAAGAAGATTTAAAGTCTGTAATAAATGTAACAACTAACAAGTGTTTAGACTTCCTTTCACGTAGCATAACTTCGTGCCAACATTGAAAATCATAAAGCAAGATAAGCCTTTGTCAGTGTGTAGGCCGGGATTGATGTGCCAAATGAATTTTATTTGATTGCATTCGAAACTGATCCGAGACGAGTAGGTACAGGCCGAGGTCACGGGATCTATTCTCGGTCGGTGCTATCGTAAGTTCCATTAATACTAAAGGTCAAATCAAATTGCAATATTTCATGTAAAGTGGCTTGTATGAGATGTTTTTAGTATTAAATAATATAAACAGTATAGTTTGATTTTGTGTATTTCGAAGCCGACAGCTGCCTCGTTGGTCTAGTGGTTAGCACATTCGACTGCAAATCACGAGGTCCCAGGTTCGATTCCCGGGTCGGGCAAATAATTGTCAGGTATTGGGTTTTTCTATCAAGAAATTCTCAGTGGTAGCCCGGAGTTAGTTGCCGGTGTTTCACCCCCGTGCCTCGGAGAGCACGTTAAGCAGTCGGTCCGGTTATTAGATATCACTATCATTTGTGACAATAGTCGTTAAACCACACCAACCCGCATTGGAGCAGCGTGGCGGGTCTAAGCTCTAAATCCCTCTCTCCTATGAGAGAGGAGGCCTGTGCCCAGCAGTAGTAGGATATAAAAAAGGCTGTAGTGGTGGTGGTGGTGGTTTTTAGTATTAAACAAGCGGACACCCGCGACTTCCTTCGCGTGGATATTGATTTTTAAAAATCCCTCTCTTTTTGAGAACTCTTTGTTTTTCCTAAGCTCCTTTAAGCTGATACATACCTTGCTAAAAACTGTTAAAAGTTCATTGGTGGATTTTTGTGTTTAGGTATATCAAAATGTAAATATCCGCCAGTGGAAGTCCTATCAAAATCGGTCCAGCCTTTCAGAGATTAGCCAGTAATCTATAAAGTATCTCCTTTCTAACAAAAAAAGAATGAATGAAATCGGATCACGCGTTAATGAATTACAGCTAAGTATACATTTTGACTTTCATCCCCTCTCCCAAGGCAACCGTACTGAATTTCGGGATAAAAAGTATCCTATATGTTACTCCGTAGTATGAACTTAAATCACGCCAAATTTCATTTCAATCTATTCAGTAGTTTTTACGTGATGCGCGCACAGACAAACAGACAAACAGATAAACAGACAAACAGACAAAAATTTCAAAAATAGCTTTTTTACGTTCTATCACTTATCCCTAACATCCCCCAGTTATTATTTTGCAAAAATCTTTAATGTATAGATACGGCAAGTCTACGATTTTATTATATGTATAGAAGATAAGTATAGAAGATAGAAGATAGATAGAATATAGATATAGATAGATAATATAAACAGTAGGTACAGTTTGATTTTGTGCATTTCGAAGCCGACTGTAATAATTTAGATCTAGGATATTTACCATGTTACAACCCTTGCACACTGGGCCTTCTTGCATTTTCTTGTGGCTCGAACGCGGCCACTCGAGCGCTCAGTGTGCGGTGGTACCATATAAAATGTATGAAAAATCTATTCCGCGACTTGTGGCCGTCCACTAATCGTCACCACTAGTGGCCCAGTATGCGGGGGCTGTTATACTAAACCAAGACTGACTGTTGTGGTAATCAATAAATTGGTGAAATTTTCTTCTGGCGCAAAAAAAAAAGCTTTGCTGAACATAACTATAATAGGGACATTACAAACGTTCGAACTAGCCATAAAACATTACATATAGGGTTGTGAGGGCTCTCTCTCTCTCTATAGTCGATAACAGGATATTATCCTGATCGACAAATCCTTTATTATTGTTACACACTATAAGTTCCTCTCCTAGTAAGCGAGACAATAAAATGAGTAATCCATCGATGAACTAAGTAATTAAAACTATTGATTCAGGCTATAAGGCAGACAGGCAGGTAGGTTGTATTTGGCGGTGGTATTGTCTGTCACAATCAAGGTGATCTGTCACACGTAAATCTTTGCGGTTAAGTGTACATGTGTCATCAGGAATACGAATTATTTGTGATTTATTGTTATAACTAGTTAGTGTGACCAAAATAATTTTTGAAACTTAACATAAATATAATTTGTGAAACTTAACAGTAACGAAATTGAAATTTGTTTATTTTTTTCTTTTTCTCAATCAAAAAATAATAAATATTATATAAATCACCATAGGAACAAAAATATGTTTGCTATCACCTTGACTTGTACATGTACCTATAGCGCGCCTCAAATTAACTGTTGTGGAGTTTCAACACATAACTACTAGATTAAAACAATATCCCATCGATTCATATCAATTCAAATCAATGTGCAAAACGTCGTAATGTAACAAAAAAAATTCGAAATAAAATAAAAAAGGATCATGCAGTAAATCGTGTCAACTTATAAGCAAGTGCACGTATACACATTAGCATGCGTCTAACATTATTTTTCAAATTTGAATAAACTCAATATTGTCACCCGAGTTTATTGCCAACACTTTGAGGGTTTCCCGTTTCGCTGCCCATCTGTATGTATATTATCGGTGATGCGCTCGCGCAATGACTGACAGCACAATATGTGAGATGCAAATGTAGAGGGCGCGACCGGCGCAGGTTATACTTATTTTGCACTTGGGTACTTGTAGTCCTGGAGGGGTATTTATTTTATTGCCATTATGGTTAGTCCGAGCTGGCACAACTCGAAAACTTTACTAAATACTACATATTATCAAAACACAGTGACTTTAGAGTGAAATGGATCTAAACTGGTTTCTGGTTTGTTTTTGGTTCTCCAATACATTCAACCATTCTACAGCCAGCTCCCCAAGTTAAAATATTGTAAAACAAATATTAAAAGTTCTGAATTACGACTTTAAAATAAGAGTCTTTGGATTCATTTTGCATTATATATTACAGTTTTTCGATATGTAGTATTTAGTAAAGTTTCGAGGTACGCTAGCTCAGAATAACCATACAGTACTCGTTTAAAATGTATTGAAAGGTGTTATAACGTGTCCGTTGTTTCAGATAGTAGGTACTATGTATTCTGTTCAAAGCGTACAATTACTTTAAAGCAGGTGTGGCTACACGAACTTGTATAGTTGGCGATCCAGTCAACCTAGATCACCATATTATAATCTTTTTGTCCAAATCGAGTTATGTAAAAATTCGAATTTAACGAGGCAAAATGTGTCAAATTCAGTATTCATCAAATGAAAGGTTCAATTACTTACAATGTTAAATAAGCATTGTCAGTAATCTTTCGTGAATGTTAAAAGTAAATAAGGTATTATTTTCACAGGTAGCTCGGAGCGTTGTAAGGCCACGGTAGTCGAGGGTACTTGACTGCCGTGTGTGATAGCCTAGCTCTACTTGATGTTCAAGCTCTAATTGATGAATTCTAGACACTAGAAGTGATTCGAATGTTCTGTATTTAATATGTAAATTAACTTTTGGAAAATGTCATCGTTTAACATCTCCAATTAGTTTGAGAAGTTACACTAAAGCGACTAAAGTTTTTCATCGATTGGTTGGAACATGTCTGGATACCTCAGGGCCCGTTTAGTAGATTTTTAATTAATATAACTTGAGATTTAGATCTGCATTTGGATGTCCAGCGATGCGCGAAGTCGGTGGGCGATGAAGAGAGCTATGCTCGGAGTATCTAGGATTAAATCAGAAACAAGGAGATCCGAAAGAGAACCAGAGAGATCGACATGGCTCTTTGAGTTGCGAAAGTAATTTAGCATAGGCGGAGAACATGCTCGAAGAAACGATAGATAGGTATTAAGGTCCCGAGGTTTGGAAGACCCCTCTTTTAAGGTGGATTGGAAACGGCCCAAGATCATGTTCTATGGCAAAGTTACGCTACCAGAACTGCTGCATTATTCAGTACATACTTAAGAGTAAGAAATATACAAGTAAATAGATGCGAAATGTCTTCTTACCCAGGTAAGAAAGATCAAACCAATAAGAAAACAATCAGCCTGAGAAAAAAGTTCAGTAATCTAAATACATGTTGTATAACCAATTAATACTCAAACAAGAACGTGAAAATGATCCGGCAGACGTTGGAAATTTAATATACGAGTATTGATATAATACACCGAAGATATACAGTTTCTTAGACTTGTAAATTCTTCAAACCTTTGGTCATTAAATTGAAGTTTAAAAGTGTCTAACTTGTTCAGTGGACACTTTCGGCATCAATTTGATGACCAAAGTCTTTGGCGATTTGTACTTTCCAAGCGAGATCACCATTTGAGTACCTAGGGTCAACGTCTTTCAGTTCTTAGAAATATTATAATACCTATCCTGGAGCCTTGCTACTTCATTTTCGCGAGTGGTTGGTTGGTTACTCACACATTAATTATCTTAGTTCTTCTATGAATCTTTTGATTTCTGATATACTTAATAGTGCATCTGTCGCAATTTTTAATTAAAATCCAAAACCAGACAAATTTTTATTTTTATTCAGATAAACGAGTTTTTTTTTTCAATTTCTAATGATAAGTCAAGACTATGGTTTGGAAAGTGAATTTTGCTCAGAAGAACCGGAAAATAATTTAGTAATTGCTCTTTTCAAAACACAAAAGTTACAATACGTAGGTAACTAGGTATATTATTAGTGTACCGAATTATGATAATTCATAATATTATCATCATTCAGGCAGATAAATGCAATTCCATGCAAGTTTTGTATATCAATGGGCACTGGAAATTTAATATACTGGTATTTGCCTCAAAAGTGGAACTTTACCAATGTTTGCGCAGTAAGCCGAGAAGCAGTGCACTTTATGAGCTAAAGGGGAAGACAAACAGACAAACAGACTGCTACTGGATGTTTGGTACTAATCTGAGCAGTGAGGTCTCTGTAAATACCTTCGTGTTCTAAATTTAGGATTTTGCTTTTATATTTGCTTTTTATAATTTGGAATGTCTAATGTGTTGTTTGATTGAAGTTTGGTATTTTGTGCAAGAATTGCATGCAAAAGTTTGGATCCCGAATCCCGATGTAATTGGGTCTTCGATGTGCCATGACGCTCATTGGTTATTTCAACTTCTTCAGTTCACTCGGTGAGTCTGTTTCTTCTCCGGATCTCCACATTTCAACGATCTTCCTGGCGCAGTGGTGAGCGCAATGGTTTTGTAAGCGGGACGTTCCGGGTTCGATTCCCGGCAGAGGCAATTTAGGATTTTATAATTTGGGATTTGGGATAATTTGGAATAATTTGGGATTTTGGGATAATTTGGGATGGATTTAAAATTGAGTGGGAGGCTTTAGCCGTGGCTAGTTACCACCCTACCGACAAAACCGTGCCGCCAAGCGATTTAGCGTTCCGGTACGATGTCTCATGTCGCGTAGAAATCGGTCAGAGGTATATGGCTTTAATAAAAACTGCCATGCCTCTTCCAAGTTAGCCTGCTTCCACCTTAGACTGCATCGTCACTTACCATCAGGTGAGATCGCAGTCAAGGTCTTACTTGTAGATGAATATTAAAAAAAAATGTGATTTGATCACCTAGAGAAACTCCGAAAGAAAGAAAGCTCTCGCGGTTTATATCGAAGTTCACACCACCTTGAATTCAGAATATCATTCGAGTGAGCCTATATTTCAAATCGTCTCTATGAGTCACTTGATTAATTTACTTTTGTTCGAACTAATCTCATTCAGACGCAATGAGGGCGTGGGCGCGTTACGAAATGTGATCCCAAACGTAAGATGAGTCATTTCTTGGATCTGCTCTAAGATTACTCCTAAACAAGGGACCCTAAACTTTTCGCTATTTTGAGACAGTCCACTTTTGCTACTGTCGGAGGGGTAGCTCCCAAAACTTTGGGACAGACGTGCGACACATGCATCCGAAGAGGGAACGAAAACAATAATTATATATAATTGTTATTTTTAACCCCCGATGCAAAAACGGCGAAGTGTTATAAGTTTGACGTGTCTGTGTGTGTGTGTGCCCCCCTGTGGCGCTCAAACGGGTGGACCGATTTGAATGCGGTTTTTTTGTTTGAAAGGTGAATTAGTTGAGTGTTGTTAGCTATGTTTGAAGAAAATCGGTCCAAGATGGCCGCCGCTACAAAATGGCGGATTACATATATTTCACAACTCCCTTAATATGGGTATCAAATGAAAGGGCTTGACTAGTAAAATAGCACTATTGAAAATCCAAGATAGCTGCTGCCACAAAATGGCGAATGTCGGGGGTTTTTTAAATTTTCAATTTATACTTGTTCAAGACTAAAAAGTCCATCGTTATTCAGAAATGTGGCCAACCTTCTCTAACACCCAATGCTATCAGCATTAGCTCCGGGTAGCTCCCAAAACTGTGGGACAGACGCGCGACGCGTTCGTTCCCGCGTCACATAATGTATCGTAATGCTGCAGGACAATGGACGTTGTTGCAGAGTCACGTAGACTCAATTTTGCGTGACAAGTTCGACAATGTTTTACTCTCTAGTCCAGCCTATTAGTGTCTGAAAGTCCATAGTTTTAGTCTATTATTGTTATCTTTAGTTTTGTATGTTAGTTTTAGTAAAGCCGGCAACGCATTGGTGGTTCCTCAGGTGCTGCTAATGTTCATGGGCGGCGTTAATCACTTAACATCAGGTGTCTGCTTGCTCGTTTGCTCGCTATTATTATTAAAAAAATCTATAATTTTCCAGACGAATAATTCCGTCATTATTCAGAAATGTAGTCAACCTTCTCTAACACCCAATGCTGATAAATTATAAATATTTTTCAACCGCCCATCAGCCATTAACAAGTGATATCTAATCGCAATTGTCATAATATTTGTGCAATCTATTTAAATATTATGGTCGTTTTAAGTAGACCTTAATTTTTGCAACATTATGAGATAAAACTTGGCTTGGATACATAATATGGAACCTTAATAATTATATTTGTGGCTTTACTATGAAGTACGTACCTAATACCTATAAGTTACAATCGGACAAAATTTAAAACTCGTGTGGACGTACATATGTTACCAGTCAGATAGATCTGAAACAAATAAAGTTGATAAAATGCTGCCTTACGAGATTTTTGTATGAGGATCCCCCAGGATTTTTGTATGGGTTCAAATTTTTTTTTTTTAATTATTATTATTTGCTATCATAGAGGCACATATTCTACGAGAATAATAACTAGCTACCTATTACGGCTGAAGCTGTGGATTCCTCTGACAGACAGACAAACAGACGGATAGACAGTAGAGGCTTAATAAATAGGTTCCCGTTTGCCACTCTTTGGGTACCGAATACAACAACAACAACAAATTCTAACAAGCAATAATTTAAAAATTAAGAAAACCCGACTGCCATGCTAAGAAATCTAAAAATTAATAAACTACCACCGTTTACTCACAAGTCACAGTGTAGTTATTATTTTTTTGGTTTTCTATGATTGGTCACTCCAAACTGATTTCAAACATATAGATTGTGTATATTTTCGTACTCGCCTTTTAAAGTCCTTTATTTTGATACCCCACTCGAGGATCTCGAAGAAAAAAAATTTTTTCAGCCCGCACATTAAAGCGCATAAAGTCCGCTATTTTGATTTTTTTCAAAATTAAGGTACCCAGTGACACTCGCGTCATCAAGACAAATCTAATGACGTATCATTTATCAAAATCCGTTGAGCCGTTGAGTCGTTACAAGCGGACATAGGAATGGACATACATATACACAGGTCAAACACATAAACCAGTCGGGTAATAAAAATAAGGATTTGTTAGTTCACACATTTCGTAGCACCGCAAAGCATGAACGTGGGATGATGTAGCATAGGAGGAGGCACATTTTCGCATTGTTATCACACGTCGTTCAAGGCTCAAATCATTGAATTAGTGAGCGCGTGATTCATTTCGAGCAAAGGTTAAGTTCACATGCATTTTGTTACAATGATATTAATTCTATGGTAGTGCACAATCTTTAAAATAAACTAAAAGAGGTCTAAAAATACTGTTATCCTTTCTACAACGTTTCCTATGGAAAAGTTATACTATTACACTTATTATAGCTGTCAATTTAGTTTAGGGAATGGTACTAATTACATTTAATTGGTAGATTCACTTGACGATTCAAAAACACTCGTGAAACTTTATTTGAATAAGAAACTTTTCTATTCTATTCTAAGTCGTACGTACACAACACTTGTGTACGTACACAAGTTCTAAACTAAACTAAATTGACAGATCTATAGTCTGAATTTTAATTCCGTGGAATTCTGACGTGAAATAAGGGTAAAATTTACAAATAAATAAAAAAAAATATTTTAAACTACGTAAAAGAAATGCAGATAAATATAAAACAAGAATAATAAGATCAATGGCGTCAAATGAAAAGCAAAATACAATATCATTTGCCATTGCCACTCTACTAACCTCACTAGCACTCGCAAACAAAATATATTTTTATACTAGAGAATGCCCGCGGCTTCGCCCGCGTGAGTTTTGGTTTTTCACAAATCCCGAGGGAATCGTGGATTTCCGGTTCCCGTTCCCACTCCCTTTTCCAACCTTTATACCTACTTTCAAGAAAGATTGCTATAATAGTAAGCTATAGATTTCGGTTTTTTAAAAATCCCGTGGGAACTGTGGATTTTTCCAGGATTAAAATAATTCATCTTCAAAATTCATCTTCTAATTCAATAATCAGCGCCCTCTATGGCGTTTTTGGAAGATTATATCTATTTTAGTCCCACAGGAATACTTTTCCGGGATAAAAAGTAGCCTATGTTTTAAGTCAGGGCATAAGCTATCTCCATTCAAAATTTCAGCCAAATTGGTTCAGTAGTTGCGACGTGATTGAGTAACAAACATCCAAACATCTAAACATCCAAACATCCACACTTTGACATTTATAATATTAGTAGGATTAGTAGGATAGTAGGATTCTGAAAACATTCGTGGTTTCGGTACCGGTGCGCGAGTATTTGTTGATCCATTAACGCGCTCCCATATCGATTCGTATTGTAAACGTAACTCGATATGCCATATCTGTCAGTAGAACGCTGAACGGGAGCTGGTGACGGTGGTATTAACGATAGCGATACAAAGATAAGCTCTTTAACTCGCCTACTTCGTTTATTTCAATCGTACATCGAACAAGTAATATAAATTAAAAATTTAAAAAACCCCTGACATTCGCCATTTTGTGGTGGCGGCCATCTTGGATTTGCAATAGTGATATACTAGTCAAGCCCTTTCATTTGATACCCATATTAAGGGAGTTGTGAAAAAATATGTGATCCGCCATTTTGTAGCGGCGGCCATCTTGGACCGATTTTCTTTAAACATAGCTAACAACACTCTCGACTAATTCACCTTTCAAACAAAAAAAACGCATTCATATCGGTCCACCCGTTTGAGCGCCACAGGGGAACAGACAAACACACACACACACACAGACACCTCAAACTTATAACACCCCGTCGTTTTTGCGTCGGGGGTTAAAAAAAGAGGCTCAAGCTTAAGTCCAGTACTCAAGACTTCTCTTTTCCACTTTTCCTTTCTCTTTTTTCTCTTTCTCTGTAGAACGAGATCTAGTGGTGATGGTATTTATCATACCGATGCAGAAATAAGCTGTCCAACTTACCTATTACATTTATTTCAATCGTAACTAATTCGACTCTAATCGATATTCTAAAAAGATTGAAAGTTCAACCAACTACATCACACACTTAAAAGTCCGATTTTGATGAAATAAGAATGGTCACAATCCGAATAATAAAATAGTTTCGGAGAAATCTGAGGTTAAGCTCACCTATGAAATTTTGTATATTTGTTTATAATTTTGCATTTGCAATAATATTACATTTACATAATATTGTCGATAAAACAAACTGGAAACAAGCGGCACAAGATCGTGTTCTGTTGCGATTCTTACAAGAGATCTATTTCCAGCTATGGACGTCTATCTGAGGAGACAACTGTGACAATAAAGATAAACTGTGTGGCTGGAATGGCATTCCAAACCAGTGGTAGATTCAATTGACTATTCAAAAGTACCTACTTGTAAAAGTTTATTTGAAAAAAAACTTTTCTATTCTATTCTATTCTATAACCGCCTTTTTTGAAGTCAGTTAAAAAGAGGCTCGAACTCTAGTCAACTAATTTATATATCTCTTTTCCACTCTTTCTTTCTCTTCTTTTGGACCTCTTTTTACGCTTCCTGAACTCATCCTTTAGTCCTGACCTGTTTAGTTTGACCTGTCATTTGACAGCAGTTTTAATAATATAAAGACCGTTGTACACCGTGGCGTAACAATATTCTGGTCACTGGCTCTTATTACACTCGAGTGAGATTCGGGTTAATCGATTTTGTCTGTGGTAATTAAAATGTGGGTTTAAGACTTTTATGGCTGGATCAAATCCTATACCCACGAGCACCTTCCATATGAGAAAACGATATGGGATTGAAATGGCGGACGCTAATAGAGCTAAGTAGACTATTCTCATGGTTGGATTAATGTACTTGTATTGTTAGGTGTGGTATAGTAAGTACAACCATATTTATCAATCAGTTCATGCCTTCTTGATAATTTTTCAAATCATTGAAAGGACTTCTTTCTTCTACCCTTTTTTCTCCAATGTTTCAACATTTCAAAGCCAGCGAAGGTTACAAGTTTCTCTGCAGTTTTTGATGCTTTCTCAATCACAATATCAAATAATAAAATAACGTGACTCTTGAGATACAGTGTAAGTAGTCCTAAGTGATATTAATTACGAGTTCAATGAACTCTCATAATGGAAAAATACACAGGCGTCACCGGGTCGACACACTAGTGCGAGCACGCAATACGTTTTCCTGTCACGTCCTCGCGAAACCCAGTAAAGATTTGTTGTAAAATGTTTTAAAGCTGGGTGCACACTGTACACTTCAAGATTTTTTTTAAATTCTTGTAAAAGTTAGCCCTAGCTGATACTGTCTCAGTTTTTTATGTGGATTAAAATATTCAAAATCCAAAGTCCAAGGTTGAATGTTCAAAACTACATCAATAGTCCAATTGATGCACTTTTTTTACTCCGTAACCTAAGTTCCCTAATACTAGTGTATGTCACATTTATGTCAGGATCATATTTTCCCTTTTTAACTCTGTCTTAATAGGTGAGTATACTCTATAGTTCTCAGCCTTATTCCTCGCGTTTTATGAGTTCTGTTCTTACATACCAAACATAGTACTACTACTACTAGGTACTAGGTAAAATAATTTTAGGTTAGGTTCTAGGTTTCTATTCTAGGTTAAATTACCAGTATTAGCGCCATTCATTAACATAATTGGCAACAGGAAGCTTTTTTCAGGATTTTTTTTTCTTAAAATGAAGTCATATTAGTATTTTCTGTTTGACTACTATATTGTTTAAAGTTATACATGAGTGAAAACATAGTCCTGGGACCAAATAGGTCTACAAACAGAAAGTTTAAAAATCTGACTTCTACGCCCGGCCTAAGGCTGTGCACTGACTTTAAAAACGTAACTTGCTACATTTGGATCGCGGTTTGTAAACGCGCGATTTTTTTGTGTTTCATAGTAATATTATGGGGGCACACGCACGCATTCGGTTTTTATCCAGTCTCGACTAGGCGAACGCAGAGCCACAACACATGCTGTTCGCTAGAAATCCATGGTGGTACTGAATATAATTAAGCAAAACGCCAGCCGCAGTCCGTGTTTGTACGCGGTTTGGCGATTTCGGCTATTCCAAAACCGCTCGCGTTTAACCGCAGTGCGTGCTCAGCCTAAAGAAAGCAATGTGTCAAATTTTTTGTATAGTTTCGTGTGCGTTTAATCGCAATGCGTGCTAAGCCTAAAGGCTACTCACACACCGCGGTTAAACACGAGCGGTTAACCGCAAGTCTGAAACCGCAAAAAAATGTAACACATTGCTTTCTATACAAGCGCACGCATTAGCGATTTTTTTCAGTGACTGAATTTAAAAACGTAACTTGCTACATTTGGATGGATTGGTTTGTAAACGCGGTTATTTTTGTGTTCCATAGTAATAGTATGGGGGCGCACGCACTGCGATTAATCGCTTTCGGGTTTTATTCAGTCTCCAGTAGGCGAGCGCAGAGCCACAACACGTGATGTTCGCTAGAAATCCATGGTGGTACTGAAATATGATTAAACAAAACGCCAACTGCAGTGCGTGTTTGTACGCGGTTTGGTGTTTTCAGCTTTTCCTAAGCCGCTTTTTCTAAACCGCGGTGCGTGCTCAGCCTAAGAGCAGTGTAAAATAAAAGAATGAACCCGGCACGTGCGCCGCTGCCGCCTGCTGAACGTATTTAAATAAATCCCGATATTGTCGGTGTCATCGCACCAAACGTTTAATATTTTTATTCTAATTCGAGAAATTGCTTTGTTCGCGCGTTGCATCTTTGAATTTGTATTCATCGTGTCTTGATCGCAGTTATCGTATTTTTCGCTCCGCTATCGTTGCCAGTGGCTAACTATTATATCGCCGATGTTCTTTTGTTGTGCGAGGAATTTTCTTGTTTATTTCGCTGTATTGTGTATCTTTAGTTTTCCATTGTTATTTTTTTATTATTATCAGTATTCAATATAGCGCGCTGGCTTTAAAGTAAGGGAGAGTCCGGCAGTACGGGCCGGCATCCAGTACCGGCCAGTTGCTATTTCTAAGATTATATAACAGCTAACGCTGACACCATTAGCTCCATTTAAGTAGTTCACTTTGACAAGTCTATGCCCAAAACGGGGGTGACCTGTCAGCTACCGACTAACTGTCAGTGCAAAGAATTGCGTTGCGCGCGGTGACATTCGTTACACAAGTATTGTACCGGGGGTGATAATTGAATATTATTGGAATATATCGACAATAGTTAATCGTGGTATGTATTTATTATTTATATAGCTACAATAATAATGTTTTAATTGATGCTTTATACGTAACATTTTATAATTGAGCGATCTCGAAATTTTATTTCGCTTCCTCCAGTACGGGCCACGAAATTGTCCGTCAGTACCGGCCACTGGTTGAGTTTATTTTAAATGGTTTAATTTCTTTATAGGTACATAAATATGTTAGATGATGACAGTGGACGTGAAAGGAAGACAAAGAAGCGCACCTGGGAACCTGCCATAATGCATAGAGCCGTGGAAAAGTTTTAAGTAGGCACAGAAATGAATGCGCGTCAGGCTGAGATTCAAAGTACCAAGAATGACTTTAAATGTAGAATTAAAGCTATTGAAAATTATAAAGAGAAAAATAATAAAGCTTTAAGCCTGCTATGGGTCGTTTCCACGACACATTCTCGCCTGAACACGAAAAAGTGTTGGCAGAACATATTAAGGATTTAGACAATAGGCTAATGCCCATAAGCAAACTTTTAGTAAACTTTTCACGGTTAAAGATAAAGAAGTTAACAAAAAAGGCAAGGATGTTTTGCTATCAGGCAACGATACCGACAAAAAAGACAGGAAAAAGAATGAAAACTAGCTCCTTTTTCAAAGAAAGATTTAGGAAGAAACAATATGCCCTCTGTGCCTCGAATCTCATAAAGAGGATTGGATTCAGTGTGGAAACTGCAAGATTTGGGTGCAAAAGGCTTACGCAAACATTTTGGAACTATTAAACCAATAAAATATGTGATTATTGCCTAGTATAAATGGTATTTGTTTCTGGCCCGTACTGGAGGACAATTTTTTTACTATTAATTTTTAGTGTCTTTAGATTTTATTAATAAATTTGATTCTTTCCAAATATATTGATGTTACATTATTTTTATTTATACATTATGAGTTATTTTACATAAATCAGCAAATATATAACATATTACTTTGGAGATTTTAATTTTATACCAAATAAACCTTAGGGTGGCGGTACTGCCGGACTCTCCCCTATTTCTACTTTCATTAAGCTGTCATATTATAATAAGACGACGATTGACGATTCAAAAATACTTGTAAAAGTTTATTTGAATAAAAAACTTTTCTATTCTATTCTATTCTAAGTTATGTCATGTTATATTAATACAGTATGTCAAACGTTCTTGAATTGTAGATAGTCTTTTAGAACTATGCACAATGGACGAACTCTTGTAAAACACTTATAGAATTAATCAAAATTATTATGATTTAAAGTCAAGACTGTACCAGAAAGCGGATTGTGTCGAGAAGAACTGTCAAGAAACCTAAGATATTGTAATATATATATGCAAGAAACTTAAAAAAAATTTGAAGATAACATGAATGCTGGTATAATCATTTAAACTCGGACTTTTATAATTGTTTTCAGTACAGTGGTGTAAATAGAAATTGCATCAAAATTGCTTAAATAGGAAAACAAAATTTGAAATTTTTAATTCGTTCTCGAACTCGAACTATTCTATTTTTGAATTTGAATGTAGCTGTATGTAAACAATAATATATTTTTGTATTAAGTATTTAACGTATACGTTAAATACTTCAGTAAGTACTACTGGTGGATGTTATTTCAACACTAAAAAATATAAAATAGAGGACTAGAGATAAGTAGGTAATTCACATAGCGACAATAAAGATCATTTATCACAATAATATATTTGCTGCTAAATAAGGCACTTGATGACTGCGTTGAAAGTGCATCAAGATTGCGATGATGTATCGGTGACGGGTGTGACGCCGCTTGCATTGACCGTTCATCCTTAAGTAGACAAATAAGGTTGTTTGTTCTACTTGCATTGCAAATCCAAACACAAAATTAAAACGAATGCAGACTTTTTTGAAGTTATACTTCTTTAGGTTATGAAAAAATGATGAGAGTGAATTTATGCGCGCGTACAGGATGACACGAAAAAAGACATGTTGAAGTTGCTCGCAAACTGTCAGATGCTTTGCAAATAAACATGACCATCTGTCGCGCCATCTAGTATCTGCTTGCAGTTAATTATTTGCGTGCAAAGAATAGGGTACTTTCGTTAGTGAAAAATAAATTATGAAATTTGATAAAAATAAAAATTTATGTAGAAATATACTTAAATATTCTGATTTTGAGTCATAAAAGCACATGATTATTTTATTAAATTAAAATTAAAAGTCGTAATTTCCCATCTGTATATCACGTGACCTAAAACACGAGCCGCCTTGTTGTGACGTCATAATGATAGAAAATACTAATATTAATCTGTGGTCATATAAGCAAAAACTAATATTAATCTGTGGTCATACATGAAAGATAGAACCTATGGAATCTAAACTCCAAACAAAAAAGGAATGTTGATATTTTTTAATATAGTATTATATAAATAAATATTTTCGATATATCTATATTTTTAAATATATCGATATCGGAGTTCGATATACCGAAAAAAATATCGATATTTCGATATATCAGCTTTATTTAAAAAATCGTAAGTCACTTCAAAAATGATTACACAGTTATATTATAGTCCAGTATCTTTATCAAACAAATTAAATTATAAATATATATATATGTGTTAGGTTATAGTTCTTAGTAATTATTTTATTAAAATAAGGTACAATATGGCCTGTTC
Source organism: Melanargia galathea (assembly GCA_920104075.1). Lineage (NCBI taxonomy): Eukaryota > Metazoa > Arthropoda > Insecta > Lepidoptera > Nymphalidae > Melanargia > Melanargia galathea. The sequence continues at coordinate 19,946,492 of OV049872.1, read as the reverse complement.
CCGACACTTATCAGAAGGTAGTGCTTCTGATAAGTGTCGGGATAGCCTAAACGTAAGTTTTGTCACTTCCTTACTTATGTCAAGTGACAAGGACTATAGTTGTGAATAAGCTATCCGACACTTATCAGATGGTGGTGAAACAGGGCCTTATACCAATATTTTTAAATGACGTTATCACGTAAAATATTCATCCGTAAGCCGACTTGACAGACAACTAATGATGTTTACAAAGATGTTTTAACATTCTGGAATTCGGCAGAACAGAAGTCTGGGTTACATGCAAAAGTTGTTGCTTCAGAGTACAATGAACTTTATGGTTTTTGTCTATATGACCATAGATTAATGATTAGTATTAACTATCATTATGACGTCAAAACAAGGCGGCTCGTGTTCAAGGTTACGTGATATACAGATTAACGATTACGACTTTTAATTTTAATTTAATAAAAAAATAATGTGCTTTTATGACTCAAAATCAGAATATTTAAGTATATTTCAATATAAATTTTTATTTTTATCAAATTTCTTAATTTATTTTTCACTAGCGAATGTACCTATTTATTACCACAGAGGTATCATCATCATCATCATGATCAACCCATTACCGGCTCACTACAGAGCACGGATCTCCTCTCAGAGTGAGAGGGCCTTGGCCATAGTCCACCACGCTGGCCAAGCGGATTGGTAGACTTCACACACCTTTGAGAACGTTATGGAGAACTCTCAGGCATGCAGGTTTCCTCACAATGTTTTCCTTCACCGTTAAAGCAAGCGATATTTAAATTCTTAAAACGCACATAACTCCGAAAAGTTAGAAGTGCGTGCCCGGGATCGAACCCACGACCTCCGATTAGAAGTCGGTCGTCCTAGCCATTAGGCTATCACAGCTTTATCACAGCTTTTTGTATCTACATTTCGATATCAAACTATCGATATATCGTCCAAAAAATATTAGTAATAAAGAAAAAGTAGCCCAGGTGAATGACTTTATCTTCACTACAATATTTAAGGCGCAAACTCCAGTGTTATATAGAATACATTTATAACCTTCTTGTATATCATTGTTACGTCATGAAATGGCTGACTTATTGGCTGACAGCGTTTTCGCGGCATTAAAAAATGTTTAAAATTTAATTTAATTTTATGGCATGAACGCGTGTTTATTTTGCCGAAATATATTTTTTGTGGCTTTTTATTAACAAAAACAACATTTTGAAGTGCTTTTTCAAACACAGTAGAATACCCTATTGTTGTTTTTTTATAAGTATAGAGATATCCTCTAAACAACAACAAGTTATATTTTAGAAAAATTAATCTTCAACATACCATAAAAGTTTAAGGATTCTCTAGATTTCTCCAGGATCCCATGATCATTTACCTGATAGTAACCATGAGAACACCCGAAAAGTATACCCTTTCAAAAAAAAAAAGAAGAATTTTCCAAATCGGTCCAGGCCTCTTTGAGTAATCTGACGAATTGAGAAGTCGGTTAAAAATAATCTAAAACAGAAAACTTCAACGTTCCTTCAATAATTGAATCCTTCATGACTCATATTCAAGCTATATAGCTTGCTATAGTATAGCTTGAACATAACCCACGTAATAAAAATACGACCAATTTAATTTAAATTAGTCCATTGGACTAATTTAAATGGACTAATTTAAATGGAATTAGTTAAATGGACACAAAAAATCGAATGACATGTCATACATGGATTTGTCGTGTAACGTTTAGGGACTGCTCACATTAAAGTTCTACGGTATGAAAATGGCATAATTTTTTAAGGGTTCCTTATCCCAAGGACAAAACAGAGGGCTATACCTAATAATGTCACTCTACTGTCTGTATGTCTGTCGTATGTCACGAATCCCCTAGTTCTGAGATGGAATCATTTCGCTGCCGGAACACATCGGATGCTTTACGGTAGACTACGGCTGAAGGGTCGCTAGCCAGGCGGGTTCGGGGTAGAATCCTACCGTAATCCTAACTAAGCGACCTATTCATGAAAAAGGAGCCGAATTTTTTTATCCTAAGATATACAATGAATATAAAATTACTGTACATATATATACATCACGGTATACAACACGGACTGACTTTGCAATCGTCCGTTGTGAAGTCAACATCTCCTGAAGATGCTCCGGTATCGGAGCGAAACGATCGTCGAGTTCATTTTGTGGTGAATTTGTGCGGTGTTGTGCCTACAAATTTGTCACTGTTAGCGGATTATAACAAAGTAATTTTATATTCATTGTATATCATGGAATTCCGCAAAGCAACGCCTGCTTCTATTCAACATTTATCCTAAGATGTAGAGTAGTGATATTGTGTTCTAATTAATAACAAGGATTCAGCGGGTGTGGATGGGGTACGAGAATTTCATTAAAATTATACCCCTAATCAATTTATTTGCAGCATTGTACCGAAACTGATTTTTTGACACAGCATTTTAGGTGTCTATCGGAATATTAAATCATATACATATTTGAGAGTGACATATTCTGCTACCTGTTTTATATGAAATGTCCCTAATGCTCCAAAACATCAGCCTCATGCATAAAGATGACTGCATACAATGTAACAAAACTGCTCCACTTTGCCAATATTTATTAACAGTTGTGACAAAGTAATATAACTCTTAACACAATACCATTAAGAACCTATTCAACTGTAAGCCATGTAATGTTTAATTCATTATTAAAAAAATATTATCAAAACTGTCAAAGCATTCAATTTTAGTCTCTAGTGCATTTTAATAGGTACTTAATTGCTGCATTTAATAAGCTTGTATGATGTATGCGACACTGCCAAAGGAACATAATGATGGTATAGTAACCTAAATTGTCCAGGATTTATAAAAATAATTTGCGGTTTGGTGCACTTTAATCAAAATTTTCAAGATACAATGATTTTTCAAAATTACCACTGTACGCTTTTTTAATGTCAAACAATTTAATAAGTACGTATTATAGAATGAGTGATAATTATTAATTTATTAATAACAACCTAAAACTAAAGCTACGAGGTTCCAAACGCGTCCTGGTTTGAGAAGACACCTTGATCCTTCATAGAAACAAACTGATTTAATTTTGTAAAGTTTGTAAAGTTTATATTTATAAAGTTTAAGTCTGATTTAAGTTTGTAGAGTTGTAAAAAACAACCTATGACTAATGAAATGACAACGCTATACTTTATATACGTACGTAGTTTTACGTTGCGCTGACGGTGAGCGATAATGAAGACTTGACTCATTTTTTTATACCTACAAACTTTTAATACAGATAATGGCGCTAATTCACTTGTATAAAAATCTAAACTGAGCTTGCGGACGAAGGCTCCGGATATTTTTGACGTGATAACGTTTTATAAATCGATGAACGCCAGCCGCACACACAAAAAGCATGACAAAATTGTCACGTAGGTACTGCGTGCAAGCGGGAGCGTGGAACAAGCGATGGTGAGTCAATATTTTTTTATGACGTTATCACGTAAAATTATCGTCCATAAATCGACTTTACAGACAGCCAATTTTTTTTCGCGATTTTTTAAATTTCAAAATTTTAAAACTAATCGGTCAATTTTAATTATTTATAATTGAGCTGAAAATATATTTCTTAGTACAAATCCTCCGAAAATAATAATTATGGTTAACTGCAATAAAAACAAGCAGAGTGCGTATTTCTTTTGCCTTCTCAATTTAAATTTTGACATCCGTACGACCCATATCCAGGACTGGTGGCTATGGTAATGACACGCTCGATGCCCACATGGTAATTGGGCGTTTGACAAGGGTCGCGGTGTACGGTAGCACGCCGTCACGCCCGTTTTGAGGTTTTTTTTTATTCTACAAGTTAGCCCTTGACTGCGATCAATGTACATACAATATACATATATCTATTATATCTATAGTAATCTAGCGCTAAATATAATGTGACGGGGGCAGTTGGGGGTAAAGTATGTCACTCTACTAGCTTTAACAACAATAAATACATGCAGAGTGCGTGTTCTTTTGCCTTCTTAATTTAAATTTTGACATAGATACGACCTATATCCACGACTGGTGGTTATGGTAATGACACGCCCGATGCCCACACGGTAATTAGGCGTTTGACAAGGGTCGCGGTGTACGGTAGCATGCCGTCACGCCCGTTTTAAGTTTTTTTTATTATTTCTCTACAAGTTACCCCTTGATTGCAATCTTACCTGATGGTAAGTGAAGATACTATCTAAGGTGGAAGCGGGCTAACTTGGAACAGGTATGGCAGTTTTCATTAAATCCATACCCCTGATCGGTTTCTATGTGACATCGTACCGGACTAACCTAACCAAACACATACAATTAAACTTATGTCCGTTCCGTTCGACAGGAGAAAGGCATTGGCCTTTCTCCCGTCCACCATTTACGGGAACGGACATAAGTTGTAACGGACATAAGTAAGGATGAGATGATGCTCCAATAGCATCATCTCATTACCATGATAGCATTGCTCGGAGCCAATTGTAATATGATATGATACTACTGTCTTATCTTCATAATATGGAACCTGGAAACAAAACCGTAATACGCTTTACTGCGATCACATGTGATGGTAACTAAGATGCTGCCGAAGGTGGACCGTGCTTGCTTGGAAGATGCATATTCAACTTAGATTTAAACGTTACAGTTAGTCTGAAAAACTGAAGCCGGAAAGGCTTCCTCTTAGCGGTGCGTTAAACTATACGCCCGCACACCAAGTTCACATCAACTCATCAAAAACTGCACATTTTAAATCGGCCAGTATAGTCCAAATGCGGTCTATTCGTATTCAGAGTTTTTCAACAGCTTTTAAAGCTCACAAAGCGTCCAGTAAAGTTATCCTTACTAATCCGCTGCCATGTTAAGTGCTTAATCCGATTTAAATTCATATCGGTGGTGTCGGGGCGCGTGCGCGGTGGGCTGCGGTTTGGGAGTCGGCACGCGTGCGCTGCGGTGACCATGATGTCAGATTTCAGAGGAGTTTTCTCGTAGAGCGCCTTCAAATTCGCCACAAAATGCTCCGCGGAAAAAGCGTGGCAGCTGCGTTGCGGCTGCACTGCTGTCGCTAGATTCGAACATTATGATGTTCGGTACAGGTCACAGTGATGCGCGGCCACAGCGCAGTAGACTTTGGGGCACGAGACTATGACGTGCGCCATTTACGTGACACTAAGGGTGAAATCACGTGTGTCAGCATCATGCATCGTACGTAAAATAGCCATTTCGACATACCACCTCATATGCTCTCCATATTATATTTATATTGAAAACAGTAGGTATGCAAATATCGGGAAATGTCATCAATAATTTGGTTTTGGTAAAGTTGGCAAGTTTCCGCATCCGAAAAACAATATTTTCCGCATGCGGAAACTTACGAGCTTTATATTGTATGCCAAATGTTTCTGTTCGCTAAGTACGTTAGCCGAGTGCGGTGGGCCAATGTGTGTTAGCTTCTTATAGACTCTCAAGGCTGGTTTGTTTCTAAAAGTATGAAAAGCATATAAACATGGTCGCCACGCGCACCAAGCTCGCATTCCGAGTATTTGACTCCATTTTATTCGGAATCACGTGCGAGAACTCGCTAACTGAGCCACTATCGTTGCATTATTATTTTGATGTTTACATAAAACTTTAATTTTTTATTCTCAGATGTAATTACAGTCATTTCAAATTAACTTTAAAAAATAACAACAAATTACCTAAGTATTAGAAAAATACTCTATGTGCTAATATTTGTCAGATTGCACGCCATCATATTATATTAGTAACTTTTAGAAGATAGCGTCTGAGAAGATGAGACTACGAGTAAGTTTCAATTCTAGTAACCAGTATCAGTAAACTTCCGCGAAAAGATATCACGCAAAAATTTAGCACAAATAGATTGAAATATTTGCCATCAGATAGTTGCTCTTTACAATGTGAATCCAGAATCAACCATATCGGTTACCTTTGTTATAACTTTACAGAATGATATAACAATAGGTACTTATGTTGTATAATGTACGTAGACAGGTGATTGTGAAGTTCCAAGTTGAATAATTGTTTTTGTAGTTAGCGGATTGATTGTTTGAGAGAATGCCAGGCATTGTGGCGGCGCAGTGCCAGATCTAATCTTGCGATGCAGACTTAATGGTGCACAAATATGTTAATTCTGAAATTACAATATAGTCTAGTTTCCTGGAGGTCTTTTGGAATAGCAAGCGTTTTGAGTGTGTGGTAAATCACACTCGTAAATATGTCTAACTCTGTAAAGGTAGGTATGTCTTGAGTCCTTAGGTATTTAACTATTGATATTGTAAATAGAGACTCCTTTAACACCTTTTACTTTTGACTTCATCATTATTACTTTTCACTTCATCATTATTAGGTACTTTTCACTTCATCATTTTGATTTTATGCTACGACTACCAGCGGCTTTGACGACGTGGATTTTTATAAAATTCCATGGCAAATCTTTGATTTTTCTGGGATAAAAGGTATTCTTTACTTTCTCCTGAATGCAAGCTATTTTTATGCCAAATATCATCAAGATGCGTTCAGCGGTTGAGCCATGAAAAGCAATGAAAATCAGACGGACAGATCATATATATGCGAATGTGACTCAGATAATAAAAATAAAAATTGTGTATATAAAATTTTTATCAACTGATAAAATGACATACTCATATCAACGTAAAACTTAAACCTCTGGATTTGTGAATAAAATAGATATAGCTAGCTACTCTTCATTCGATTTTTACCGGGATAACCTGCACATTCATTGATATAATTCTATAATTTCACCTTCAAATTAGTCCTCAAAAATGTATCATGTATGCGTCCTACCATTTTGGCCACATGTCTGTGTCAAGGTAAGCGAAACAATGTAAAATCATTCCTAAAATACTAAATCTGCCAGCTCGCTTTAGCAATGATGTCACACGTTTGAAAACATTCTTAAAATTCAAATTTCGTATCAGAGGGTGGCGTGATGGAGAAGCGATAGAGATTCTCGTATTCATCATGTCATATCACAGACAGGGTATTTCAGAATATCCTGTCTCTTCATATTTATTACCACCAACCCAGCTTCTTTTTAAATAGGCTCCACCAGAAGTTTTGCTTCATCACTTTGAATACTACTTACTTTGCATTCAGCTTTGCCTACTCGAACTTCATTTAAATACGAGTGTCGGGGGCTCATTACTTTCCCCTTACTACATTTAGCCTCGTAGACTCTTTTCAAATAAAACTGCTTATTTCGCGAGCTTTGACTTTACAAACACACTTTAGCGGTAGGACAGACAAGACTGCGTAGAATCGGAGTGATCAGATTTTAAGTCCCATTCGATATAATTGATCTAGCATGAATCGAAACCCAATTCGTTGTGAGTTGTGTAATGGGTAAAAATCTCTGATAATGCCAATAAACCGTCGTGAAAATATCGAACCTTACTCGTACTTGGTGAAATATGATACTTATCAAACATTTTAGCTACATCCACCGGCGAGTTAATACAAGTTTAATACTCGCCTATCTCTTATTACTTGGATCCCATAGCGATAGACAGACTGATGGTCGACAAATCAATCGAGCACGCGCCAATCCAATGACAGGACGGCATTCGGAATGTCGATCGACAAATAACGTACATAGCATATGCGTTGGCGATGATCCATATAGCACAGTTAATAAATCGGTCTGTGCGTACCGTTAGCTGTGCGTAATAAAGACGTCTAGTACTCTAGACAAGGCTCAGTACTGTGATGCAGACTAAGTAAGTTTCATACTATCTTAGACTTATAAGTATGTATGGAAGCAAATGGACCAACTAAATAGATTTTCACTCTTTACGTATAATTTTATTATTGACCCAATAATTGATATCTAAACAAAACATATTAAATTAGGCTAAATATTAAAAAAAATTATCCACCGTCCAAGCGATAACTTGGGCATGGTGCCCAAGACGCTTTTTGTCTCACTGATTTTGTCGTTGGGCTAAATAAGAGCCGGCTCTTAGGCCACCTGACGCGTGAACCTATTTCTGGGATATTGATAACGTTTTTTGTTTTTGTTTGATTTACTTAGTTTGTTTTGTTTGAAGTATACAGCTACCGTATTCGGTTAATTTAACACCATTTTGTTATTTACGTAATTTACAATACGTAAAGTACAATAATCCTTTTCCGGATCGAATAAGTAGGTATACGCTTTTTCAAAAGAAATGTTAGATTTACCATTACACACAGATTAATGAAGATGAGTCGAATTTTGTACAATTAATAAATTTCTTCATGACAAAGTTGCATGAAAGCAATCGGCTTTGCATTCGGTGGGCAGCTGAATGGATAGGATATTGTGAAAAAGGTGAAATCTCACAATTTGCTACATTACCTATTTAATAGCTTCACATTATTTTGAAAAGAGCAAGTGCTGAGTTTCTTGTTTTTTTTTTTTTTTTTATAAAAATTGCGGGCAAACGAGCAGGCGGGTCACCTGATGTTAAGTGATTACCGCCGCCCATGAACATTTGCAGCACCACTTATGCGTTGCCGGCTTTTGAGGAATTTGTTGATCCTCCCCTTGAATAACCCCATATTGAAGTTATGTGGAGACAACCAAAGGGAGTTGGTTCCACAGTTTTAGAGTGCGCGGAAGGAAAGACCTGGCACACCGCTTGGTTGTGGTCCGCCAATGATCCAGGTGGTGAGAATGATAACTAAATATTGATGGCAATTCTCAGCAAAATGTTCTTTCCGAACTTCTTTTTTTAATAGTCCAATTAAATTGTATAAAGATTTCATTATATCACGACGTTTGCCTGATGAATACACCGTTGATAGTCCCATTAGTAATAAAATAAAGATCATTGAACTTAATATGTCTACACCATCTATCTATCTTCTATAATATAATAAGACTGTAACAGATCCAATTCTGTACATTGAAGATATTTTGAAAATTTTTATTGGAGGGCACTCTATAATCGATACTGAAGCCAAAACTGCAATTTGTTTCATTTTTGTCTGTCTGTCTGTCTTTCTGTCTGTCTGTCTGTCTGTCTGTCTGTCTGTCTGTATCTTGGCCGCGCATCACGCCGAAACTACTGAACGGATTCGAATGAAATTTGGTACGTTTTGAGCTTATACTCCGAGGTAGGACATAGAATACTTTTTATCCCGAAATTCAGCACGGTTCCCTTGGGAGAGGGGAAGAAAGTTAAAACATGTATTTAGCTGTAATTCATTAACGCGTAGTTCGATTTAACTCATTCTTTTTTTGTTAGAAAGATAGTACTTTAAGTATTGTCCCGTAAATATTTCAAGGTCATAGGTTTATTAGTTCAGAAATGACAGACATTTATTGGGTTCAAATAACTTGGGACGCGGATGTTTGTACGTACGGCTTATTTTAAACTGGCGTGCGTTTAAATTTATGTTTGTCGGCCTGTCTATTTGTTCCAGCTAATCTCCGAAACGGTTGGATCGATTTTGATGGAACTTTCAATGGCAGATAGGTGATGTTAAGGGGTAACTTAGGACACATTTAGTTTAGGTACAAAAAAGAATTATGGGGTCCGATCCGATTCTATATAAAAACCTATATCCATGCGAACGAAGTCGCGGGGGTCGGCTAGTTCAGAAATATATTTGTTTACGAGCGGATACCCGCGACTTCGTTCGCGTGGATATTGATTTTAATAATCCCGTGGGAATCATTTTGTTTTTCCTAAACTCCTTTGAGCTTATACCTTGCTAAAAACTGTTAAAAGTTCACTGGCGGATGTTCAGGTACATCAAAATGTAAACATCCGCCAGTGAAAGTCCCATCAAAATCGGTCCAGCTCCAGCCTTTCAGAGATTAGCCAGTAGTCTTTAAAGTATCTACTTTCTAACAAAAAAAGAATGAATGAAATCGGACCACCCGTTAACGAATTACAGCTAAGTACACATTTTGCCTTTCATCCCTTCTCCCAAGGGAACCGTGCTGAATTTCGGGATAAAAAGTATCCTATATGTTACTCCATAGTATGAACTTAAATCATGCCGAGTTTCATTTCAATCCATTCAGTAGTTTTTACGTGATGCGCGCACAAACATACAGACAAACAGACAAACAGATAAACAGACAAACAGATAAACAGACAAACAGACAAACAGACAAAAATTTCAAAAATAGCTTTTTTACGTTCTATTACTTATCCCTAACATCCCCCAGTTATTATTTTGCAAAAATCTTCAATGTACAGATACGGCAATTCTACGATTTTATTATATGTATAGATTTTGGGCATAATATTATGCAAAAGTCAACGACCTGTCATTAATTTGACCTGGGTAATTATGTCTTGGGTACACAGAGTCGGTGTTTGTTAACGTAAGATGAGTGGTCGTTTACGATGTTCATGTTTACTTTACAAATAATGGGGCAATTGGTACTTAAAATAATTGAGACAACCACAAGGTTAAAGTCTCATTTTACCCGAATGTATGTGCTATGTAACTCCAATAATATAAATGCAGCTTTACGACTATTGTCACATGATTGTGATATTAACCAGGACCGACGCGCCACTTAACGTGCTCGCCAAAGCACGGGGGTGAAACACCGCCAACTACCAACTCCGGGCTGGCACTGAGAAATTCTTGGCAGGAAAACGTAAAACCTAACAAATTTTCAGCCTACCTAAATTTTATCTACCAGATAGACTTTGCTAATAGTATTCATTTGAATCTCAATTGAAACAGCCCCCGGGCCACAAGTGGCGGCGACGAGTGGCCGCCACAAGTCGCGGAAGAGATTTTTCATACATATTCTTGTGGCATTTAAAATGTATGAAAAATCTCTCCCACGACGTGTGGCTGGCCACTAGTCGTCGCCACTAGTTGCCCACTTTGCGGGGGCTGTAAATCAAGATTCTCTTCATTTGAATTTGAATTTTGAACGCAAAGTGTAAATGTGTGTCCAACTTTGAACAACCAAAGAACCCTGTCACAAGTATTCAAGCAAGTGTTCAAAATATGTATGTTAAATGCTATGTGTGGCGACGGGGATGCTGGTGAACTTAGCAGAGCATTTCCCAGCAGAGCATAAACAAAATAGAGTTCTCTTCGCATGCACAAGAGTTCTATAGTTCCTGATACTTTTTATCGATAGTTCTATCGATTTCACCTCAAAAATGACGATTGAAAAAAGTGAGAAATGCTCTGCTAACTTCCCGTAGCAGATCACTTTTCGCAGATCTGAATAAAAATCGACACGTGTATGCAGTCTGATGAGTTCTATAGTTCCCTATACTTTTTATGAATAGTTCTGTCGATTTCGTCTATAAAAAGTCGATCATATAAAATTCGAAAAAAAAATCATATAAAAATTTAAAAAAAAGCTAACAACTAAAACTCTTCATTTTCTCTTAGAACAGTATCAGACCTATAATATAAAACCAAATTTGAAACCAGAACTCACGTAAAAGTGCCAGCAGAGCATAGTAGTATTGGACACTAATTGGATTTTGAGAAAAAAATGCTTTTAAATTTTTTTGTCACAGCTAGCGGCTAGAACTCTTCTGTTTATCTTAGACTAGCATAAGACCTATAATCTAGAATAAAATTTAAAACCAGAACTCACGTAAAAGTGCCAGCAGAGCATACTAGTATTGGACACTAATTGTATTTTGAGAAAAAAAAATCTTTTAAATTTTGTTATCGGAGCTAGCGGCTAGAACTCTTCTGTCTATCTTAGACTAGCATAAGACCTATAATCTAGAATAAAATTTAAAACCAAAACTCACGTAAAAGTGCCAGCAGAGCATACTAGTATTGGACACTAATTGTATTTTGAGAAAAAAATTCTTTTAAATTTTGTTATCGGAGCTAGCGGCTAGAACTCTTCTGTTTGTCTTAGACAAGCATAAGACCTATAATCTAGAACAAAATTTAAAACCAGAACTCACGTAAAAGTGCCAGCAGAGCATACTAGTATTGGACACTAATTGTATTTTGAGAAAAAAAATCTTTTAAATTTTGTTATCGGAGCTAGCGGCTAGAACTCTTCTGTTTATCTTAGACTAGCATAAGACCTATAATTTAGAACAAAATTTAAAACCAGAACTCACGTAAAAGTGCCAGCAGAGCATACTAGTATTGGACACTAATTGTATTTTGAGAAAAAAATTCTTTTAATTTTTTTTATTTGAGCTAGCGGCTAGAACTCTTCTGTTTATCTTAGAATAGTATAAGACCTATAGGGTAAAACCCGGATAGACGCCCCACTTTTTGAAATGGCCTCCTAACTTTTAAAATATTAATTTATCACAAATAATATTTATGAATATAGCTAGTTTAATCTTTTGGGTTCCATTATGACTTGTTTTTGTTGTCCTAACGATTACAGATTTTGCAGAATTTAACTTTTTGCAGACCCTTTTTTTTGAGGATAGATGCCTACCTGTGTGGATAGATGCCCCACTATGAAAATACTAAAAAGGATAGATGCCCTATGAAAAAAATAAGCAAAATACATAGTTTAATAAGGTTTTATTATCTAAATATATAAAAGGAAAAGGTGACTGACTGACTGACTGACTGACTGATCTATTAACGCATAGCTCAAACCACTGGACAGATCGGGCTGAAAGAGATAGATGCCCCGAAGAATATTAAAACTATTAGGAATTTATTGAAAAAATAAATAAAAATATAAAAGAACATTAAAAATATTAAAAAAAAAATACTTGATATATCTATAGGTATATTAGGGGATAGATGCCTCTAAGGGCACCTATACCTCGAAAAATCGAGGCAACTATCCTTTTTGATATGGATAGATGCCCTTTTATTTATTAAATAAACTAAAAACTAAAGAGCGATTATTTACACTTAGGTGTACACTTATTGAACCAGTGTATTGACATAATAAAAAATATAACAGAATCTACTACTACTTCAAAAGTTATACAACGGCAAATACTCGCCTCTAAAACTTTGAAGGATTTGCCGCGTTCGCTGCGGAGATAATCACATGCACAAGCGAAACAAATTGTTTTAATACAAATGTATGTAGGGGCCTGAGGTTTGGGGGGCCTGCGCTTCTTATTTAAACTATCAATTTTTAGTCGCGAGTTTGGGAAGTCAGGTTTTTTGACACTGAGGCATCTATCCAACTGCGGCATCTATCCGGGTTTTACCCTAAACCAGAACAAAATTTGAAACCAGAACTCACGTAAAAGTGCCAGCAGAGCATACTAGTATTGGACACTAATTGTATTTTGAGAAAAAAAATCTTTTAAATTTTTTTGTCACAGCTAGCGGCTAGAACTCTTCTGTTTATCTTAGACTAGCATAAGACCTATAATCTAGAATAAAATTTAAAACCAGAACTCACGTAAAAGTGCCAGCAGAGCATACTAGTATTGGACACTAATTGTATTTTGAGAAAAAAATTCTTTTAATTTTTTTTATCACAGCTAGCGGCTAGAACTTTTATGTTTATCTTAGACTAGCATAAGACCTATAATCTAGAATAAAATTTAAAACCAGAACTCACGTAAAAGTGCCAGCAGAGCATACTAGTATTGGACACTAATTGTATTTTGAGAAAAAAATTCTTTTAATTTTTTTTATCACAGCTAGCGGCTAGAACTTTTATGTTTATCTTAGACTAGCATAAGACCTATAATCCAGAATAAAATTTGAAACCAGAACTCACGTAAAAGTGCCAGCAGAGCATACTAGTATTGGACACTAATTGTATTTTGAGAAAAAAAATCTTTTAAATTTTGATATCGGAGCTAGCGGCTAGAACTCTTCTGTTTATGTTAGACTAGCATAAGACCTATAATTTAGAACAAAATTTAAAACCAGAACTCACGTAAAAGTGCCAGCAGAGCATACTAGTATTGGACACTAATTGTATTTTGAGAAAAAAATTCTTTTAAATTTTGTTATCGAAGCTAGCGGCTAGAACTCTTCTGTCTATCTTAGACTAGCATAAGATCTATAATCTAGAATAAAATTTAAAACCAAAACTCACGTAAAAGTGCCAGCAGAGCATACTAGTATTGGACACTAATTGTATTTTGAGAAAAAAATTCTTTTAAATTTTGTTATCGGAGCTAGCGGCTAGAACTCTTCTGTCTATCTTAGACTAGCATAAGACCTATAATCAAGAATAAAATTTAAAACCAAAACTCACGTAAAAGTGCCAGCAGAGCATACTAGTATTGGACACTAATTGTATTTTGAGAAAAAATTCTTTTAATTTTTTTATTTGAGCTAGCGGCTAGAACTCTTCTGTTTATCTTAGACTAGTATAAGACCTACAATCCATAACAAAATTAGAAACCAGAACTCACGTAAAAGTGCCAGCAGAGCATACTAGTATTGGACACTAATTGTATTTTGAGAAAAAAATTCTTTTAAATTTTGTTATCGAAGCTAGCGGCTAGAACTCTTCTGTCTATCTTAGACTAGCATAAGACCTATAATCTAGAACAAAATTTAAAACCAGAACTCACGTAAAAGTTCCAGCAGAGCATAGTAGTATTGGACACTAATTGTATTTTGAGAAAAAAATTCTTTTAAATTTTGTTATCGGAGCTAGCGGCCCGAACTCTTCTGTCTATCTTAGACTAGCATAAGACCTATAATCTAGAATAAAATTTAAAACCAGAACTCACGTAAAAGTGCCAGCAGAGCATACTAGTATTGGACACTAATTGTATTTTGAGAAAAAAAATCTTTTAAATTTTGTTATCGGAGCTAGCGGCTAGAACTCTTCTGTTTATCTTAGACTAGCATAAGACCTATAATTTAAAACAAAATTTAAAACCAGAACTCACGTAAAAGTGCCAGCAGAGCATACTAGTATTGGACACTAATTGTATTTTGAGAAAAAAATTCTTTTAATTTTTTTTATTTGAGCTAGCGGCTAGAACTCTTCTGTTTATCTTAGAATAGTATATAACCTATAAACCAGAATAAAATTTGAAACCAGAACTCACGTAAAAGTGCCAGCAGAGCATAGTAGTATTGGACACTAATTGTATTTTGAGAAAAAAAATCTTTTAAATTTTGTTATCGGAGCTAGCGGCTAGAACTCTTCTGTCTATCTTAGACTAGCATAAGACCTATAATCTAGAATAAAATTGAAAACCAAAACTCACGTAAAAGTGCCAGCAGAGCATACTAGTATTGGACACTAATTGTATTTTGAGAAAAAAATTCTTTTAAATTTTGTTATCGGAGCTAGCGGCTAGAACTCTTCTGTCTATCTTAGACTAGCATAAGACCTATAATCAAGAATAAAATTTAAAACCAAAACTCACGTAAAAGTGCCAGCAGAGCATACTAGTATTGGACACTAATTGTATTTTGAGAAAAAATTCTTTTAATTTTTTTATTTGAGCTAGCGGCTAGAACTCTTCTGTTTATCTTAGACTAGTATAAGACCTACAATCCAGAACAAAATTAGAAACCAGAACTCACGTAAAAGTGCCAGCAGAGCATACTAGTATTGGACACTAATTGTATTTTGAGAAAAAAATTCTTTTAAATTTTGTTATCGAAGCTAGCGGCTAGAACTCTTCTGTCTATCTTAGACTAGCATAAGACCTATAATCTAGAACAAAATTTAAAACCAGAACTCACGTAAAAGTTCCAGCAGAGCATAGTAGTATTGGACACTAATTGTATTTTGAGAAAAAAATTCTTTTAAATTTTGTTATCGGAGCTAGCGGCTAGAACTCTTCTGTCTATCTTAGACTAGCATAAGACCTATAATCTAGAATAAAATTTAAAACCAAAACTCACGTAAAAGTGCCAGCAGAGCATACTAGTGTTGGACACTAATTGTATTTTGAGAAAAAAATTCTTTTAAATTTTGTTATCGGAGCTAGCGGCTAGAACTCTTCTGTTTGTCTTAGACAAGCATAAGACCTATAATCTAAAACAAAATTTAAAACCAGAACTCACGTAAAAGTGCCAGCAGAGCATACTAGTATTGGACACTAATTGTATTTTGAGAAAAAAAATCTTTTAAATTTTGTTATCGGAGCTAGCGGCTAGAACTCTTCTGTTTATCTTAGACTAGCATAAGACCTATAATTTAGAACAAAATTTAAAACCAGAACTCACGTAAAAGTGCCAGCAGAGCATACTAGTATTGGACACTAATTGTATTTTGAGAAAAAAATTCTTTTAATTTTTTTTATTTGAGCTAGCGGCTAGAACTCTTCTGTTTATCTTAGAATAGTATAAGACCTATAAACCAGAACAAAATTTGAAACCAGAACTCACGTAAAAGTGCCAGCAGAGCATACTAGTATTGGACACTAATTGTATTTTGAGAAAAAAAATCTTTTAAATTTTGTTATCGGAGCTAGCGGCTAGAACTCTTCTGTTTATGTTAGACTAGCATAAGACCTATAATTTAGAACAAAATTTAAAACCAGAACTCACGTAAAAGTGCCAGCAGAGCATACTAGTATTGGACACTAATTGTATTTTGAGAAAAAAATTCTTTTAAATTTTGTTATCGGAGCTAGCGGCTAGAACTCTTCTGTCTATCTTAGACTAGCATAAGACCTATAATCTAGAATAAAATTTAAAACCAAAACTCACGTAAAAGTGCCAGCAGAGCATACTAGTATTGGACACTAATTGTATTTTGAGAAAAAAATTCTTTTAAATTTTGTTATCGGAGCTAGCGGCTAGAACTCTTCTGTTTATCTTAGAGTAGCAAAAGACCTATAATCCTGATCAAAATTTGAAACCAGAACTCACGTAAAAGTGCCAGCAGAGCATACTAGTATTGGACACTAATTGTATTTTGAGAAAAAATTCTTTTAATTTTTTTATTTGAGCTAGCGGCTAGAACTCTTCTGTTTATCTTAGACTAGTATAAGACCTATAATTCAGAACAAAATTAGAAACCAGAACTCACGTAAAAGTGCCAGCAGAGCATACTAGTATTGGACACTAATTGGATTTTGAGAAAAAAATTATGCTCTGCTGGCACTTTTACGTGAGTTCTGGTTTTAAATTTTATTCAAGATTATAGGTCTTATGCTAGTCTAAGATAAACAGAAGAGTTCTAGCCGCTAGCTGCGACAAAAAAATTTAAAAGAATTTTTTTCTCAAAATACAATTAGTGTCCAATACTAGTATGCTCTGCTGGCACTTTTACGTGAGTTCTGGTTTTAAATTTTGTTCTAGATTATAGGTCTTATGCTAGTCTAAGATAAACAGAAGAGTTCTAGCCGCTAGCTCAAATAAAAAAAATTAAAAGAATTTTTTTCTCAAAATACAATTAGTGTCCAATACTAGTATGCTCTGCTGGCACTTTTACGTGAGTTCTGGTTTTAAATTTTATTCTAGATTATAGGTCTTATGCTAGTCTAAGATAAACAGAAGAGTTCTAGCCGCTAGCTCCGATAACAAAATTTAAAAGATTTTTTTTCTCAAAATACAATTAGTGTCCAATACTAGTATGCTCTGCTGGCACTTTTACGTGAGTTCTGGTTTTAAATTTTGTTCTAGATTATAGGTCTTATGCTTGTTTAAGACAAACAGAAGAGTTCTAGCCGCTAGCTCCGATAACAAAATTTAAAAGAATTTTTTTCTCAAAATACAATTAGTGTCCAATACTAGTATGCTCTGCTGGCACTTTTACGTGAGTTCTGGTTTTAAATTTTGATCTAGATTATAGGTCTTATGCTAGTCTAAGATAAACATAAGAGTTCTAGCCGCTAGCTGTGACAAAAAAATTTAAAAGAATTTTTTTCTCAAAATCCAATTAGTGTCCAATACTACTATGCTCTGCTGGCACTTTTACGTGTGTTCTGGTTTTAAATTTTGTTCTTGATTATAGGTCTTATGCTAGTCTAAGATAGACAGAAGAGTTCTAGCCGCTAGCTTCGATAACAAAATTTAAAAGAATTTTTTTCTCAATATACAATTAGTGTCCAATACTAGTATGCTCTGCTGGCACTTTTACGTGAGTTCTGGTTTCAATTTTTGTTCTAGATTATAGTTCTTATGCTAGTCTAAGATAGACAGAAGAGTTCTAGCCGCTAGCTCCGATATAAAAATTTAAAAAATTTTTTTTCTCAAAATCCAATTAGTGTCCAATACTACTATGCTCTGCTGGCACTTTTACGTGAGTTCTGGTTTCAAATTTTGTTCTGAATTATAGGTCTTATGCTAGTCTAAGATAGACAGAAGAGTTCTAGCCGCTAGCTTCGATAACAAAATTTAAAAGAATTTTTTTCTCAATATACAATTAGTGTCCAATACTAGTATGCTCTGCTGGCACTTTTACGTGAGTTCTGGTTTCAATTTTTGTTCTAGATTATAGGTCTTATGCTAGTCTAAGATAGACAGAAGAGTTCTAGCCGCTAGCTCCGATATAAAAATTTAAAAATTTTTTTTTCTCAAAATCCAATTAGTGTCCAATACTACTATGCTCTGCTGGCACTTTTACGTGAGTTCTGGTTTCAAATTTTGATCTGGATTATAGATCTTATACTAGTCTAAGATAAACAGAAGAGTTCTAGCCGCTAGCTCAAATAAAAAAATTAAAAGAATTTTTCTCAAAATACAATTAGTGTCCAATACTAGTATGCTCTGCTGTCACTTTTACGTAAGTTCTGGTTTCAAATTTTGATCTGGATTATAGGTCTTATACTAGTCTAAGATAAACAGAAGAGTTCTAGCCGCTAGCTCAAATAAAAAAATTAAAAGGATTTTTTCTCAAAATACAATTAGTGTCCAATACTAGTATGCTCTGCTGGCACTTTTACGTGAGTTCTGGTTTTAAATTTTATTCTAGATTATAGGTCTTATGCTAGTCTAAGATAAACAGAAGAGTTCTAGCCACTAGCTGTGATAAAAAAATTTAAAAGATTTTTTTTCTCAAAATACAATTAGTGTCCAATACTAGTATGCTCTGCTGGCACTTTTACGTGAGTTCTGGTTTTAAATTTTGTTCCAGATTATAGTTCTTATGCTAGTCTAAGATAAACAGAAGAGTTCTAGCCGCTAGCTGCGACAAAAAAATTTAAAAGATTTTTTTTCTCAAAATACAATTAGTGTCCAATACTAGTATGCTCTGCTGGCACTTTTACGTGAGTTCTGGTTTTAAATTTTGTTCTAGATTATAGGTCTTATGCTAGTCTAAGATAAACAGAAGAGTTCTAGCCACTAGCTGTGATAAAAAAATTTAAAAGATTTTTTTTCTCAAAATACAATTAGTGTCCAATACTAGTATGCTCTGCTGGCACTTTTACGTGAGTTCTGGTTTTAAATTTTGTTATAGATTATAGGTCTTATGCTAGTCTAAGATAAACAGAAGAGTTCTAGCCGCTAGCTGTGATAAAAAAAATTAAAAGAATTTTTTTCTCAAAATACAATTAGTGTCCAATACTAGTATGCTCTGCTGGCACTTTTACGTGAGTTCTGGTTTTAAATTTTGTTCTAGATTATAGGTCTTATGCTAGTCTAAGATAAACAGAAGAGTTCTAGCCGCTAGCTGTGATAAAAAAATTTAAAAGAATTTTTTTCTCAAAATACAATTAGTGTCCAATACTAGTATGCTCTGCTGGCACTTTTACGTGAGTTCTGGTTTTAAATTTTGTTCTGGATTATAGGTCTTATGCTAGTCTAAGATAAACAGAAGAGTTCTAGCCGCTAGCTCCGATAACAAATTTAAAAGATTTTTTTTCTCAAAATACAATTAGTGTCCAATACTAGTATGCTCTGCTGGCACTTTTACGTGAGTTCTGGTTTTAAATTTTATTCTAGATTATAGGTCTTATGCTAGTCTAAGATAAACAGAAGAGTTCTAGCCGCTAGCTCAAATAAAAAAATTAAAAGAATTTTTTCTCAAAATACAATTAGTGTCCAATACTAGTATGCTCTGCTGGCACTTTTACGTGAGTTCTGGTTTTAAATTTTGTTCTAGATTATAGGTCTTATGCTAGTCTAAGATAGACAGAAGAGTTCTAGCCGCTAGCTCCGATAACAAAATTTAAAAGATTTTTTTTCTCAAAATACAATTAGTGTCCAATACTAGTATGCTCTGCTGGCACTTTTACGTGAGTTCTGGTTTAAAGTTTTGTTCTGGATTATAGGTCTTGTGCTAGTCTAAGATAAACAGAAGAGTTCTTGCCGCTAGCTCAAATAAAAAAATTAAAAGAATTTTTTCTCAAAATACAATTAGTGTCCAATACTAGTATGCTCTGCTGGCACTTTTACGTGAGTTCTGGTTTCAAATTTTGTTCTAGATTATAGGTCTTATGCTAGTCTAAGATAGACAGAAGAGTTCTAGCCGCTAGCTCCGATAACAAAATTTAAAAGATTTTTTTTCTCAAAATACAATTAGTGTCCAATACTACTATGCTCTGCTGGCACTTTTACGTGAGTTCTGGTTTCAAATTTGGTTTTATATTATAGGTCTGATACTGTTCTAAGAGAAAATGAAGAGTTTTAGTTGTTAGCTTTTTTTTAAAATTTTATATGATTTTTTTTCGAATTTTATATGATCGACTTTTTATAGACGAAATCGACAGAACTATTCATAAAAAGTATAGGGAACTATAGAACTCATCAGACTGCATACACGTGTTGATTTTTATTCAGATCTGCGAAAAGTGATCTGCTACGTGAAGTTAGCAGAGCATTTCTCACTTTTTTTCAATCGTCATTTTTGAGGTGAAATCGATAGAACTATCGATAAAAAGTATCAGGAACTATAGAACTCTTGTGCATGCGAAGAGAACTCTATTTTATTTATGCTCTGCTGGGAAGTGCTCTGCTAAGTTCACTGACACGCGACGGGGACGGTAATGTACACTATACACTTAGTACGGCAGCCCTGGAACAAAATTTTTTAGTGATTAATAACAAGCTGAATTTTCGTGAGCAGGTTTGTTTCGACGAGACGAACAACTTTTTTATCTATGAAAATTCTCGATGGAGGTAGCTAATCGAGTGGGGAGGTGTTAAAATTTTCGATTCGCTCGGGTTGGAAATCGTTCCACTAAATTTGTAGGACTATGTAGCCATTTCATTATACAAGTATTTACTAAGCTGCATACAAAAAATCAGCTAGTTATTAATAATGTTTAATCATTTTTATAACTTCATTATTTGGAAATATTCGGAGTGGAGGATGCTGTAGAATATTATTAATAGCCAGCGGATTTTTTGTATACAGCCTAATAAATACTTGTATAATGAAATGGCCATAATATAGTCCTACAAATTTAGTGGAACGATATCCCACCCGAGCGAATCGAAATTTTTAACACCTCCCCACTCGAGTAGCTACCTCCATCGAGAATTTTCATAGATAAAAAAGTTATTCGTCTCGTCGAAACGAACCTGCTCACGAAAATTCAGCTTGTTATTAATCACTAAAAATTTTGTTCCAGGGCTGCCGTACCAACTGTCCGTAGAAAAGGCGCTATTTAAGGGCGGGGAGGGCGCGCGTCGCGCGGCGCGGGCGCGGCTCGTGCAGATCGCAGATAGCGGCGTATCGGCGAGATCGCGCCGGATACCGCCGCGCGACATTCTCACGCTCGAATTGTTTGATTGCTAGATAACCACAGGTACGAGTAACTATCGCGGCGATTTGGCTTTTTTTTCTTCTGTCTTTCTTTTCATCTTGCTTCTGTTTACGGACTGAGTCGACGGCATACCTGTTGCAGTATTTGGAGTGTCCCAGGTTCGATTCTCGGCGGGGGCAATTTATGATTATTTAATTGTCTCTGATCTGTACTGGTGGGAGGCTTTGGCCGTAGTTAGTAAACGACCTTCAGCGTTTCGGTACTATGCGTAGAAACCGATCAGGGATTAATTTAGTAAAAATTGCCATACCCCTTCCAAAGTAACCCTTCATCATTTATGACGGGCTGAGATCGCAGTCAAGGGCTCACTTGTAGAAGAATAAAAAAACATGGTGGCGTTTTCGTATGAACACTTCAACACTTGGACGTATCGTTAGTGATCCGGCAACTCTGTAGCGATCTTTAAACAGCCTAAATTTCCATCAATTCAAAGGGTTTTTCTTACAAATACAATTAAGGGTCAGACTTTTGCTGCTTAATTTATCACTATAAAAATCATAGCTGTATCACAAGTTACTTATAACAATATCGAGTAAATTAAAAGACATTTACAACGGACAAACAAGATTGTTATCGCGCGAACCAAATTGCCAAATGGATCCCAAACAAAGGCATAAACTAATTACGAAATTGAGCGTTCCAGAGACCAGAGAGAGCACGTCGAATCGACATAGCGTTCGATCGATAACACAAAATCAATAAAATCTATTGACTCGATTGTAAAAATGGCCGGCGTTTGATGTGGCCGGTGTCGGGCGATGAGAAACCCATGTAAGAGAGGACATCGCGCTATCATCTTAGTTTTTTATTAGCCACAGATAAACACTTGACTATAATCACGCCTGATAAGATAGCAAGCTAAATAGTGCCAAATATTCATGCTTTGAATAATCATCATCATGATCAACCCATTACCGGCCCACTACAGGAAACAGGTCTCCTCTCAGAATAAGAAGCTTTTAATATTAATTTTAACACAAATTAAAATAAGTGTAATGTCTTGAATTTGTGTAACGTTCAAAGTTAATAATTGGGATAATTTTCGATTTTTCTTTATAGAATCCATAGCGGCCCTCTTATAAGTGTTCGCGTTACGTTAGCATTGAACGAAGACCTTAACATATACTTATATATCAAACCCTAAAATATGTATAACTCGCATCATAATGCAATATAGAAATAGACCTGCAACTCAGTCATGTTTCGCTGTCACGTGCACATTATTATTATATTTTTGGACCCATTGGTCCTGTTATGCTAACGACGCCTCCCTCTTGAGAGTAGGTACCGTGTTGCTTTTTGGTGTCGGCACGCTTTGATGTCCTAATAATGCGACTAAATTAAGTCAAAAGCGCTAAGTGTGTGTCGAATTGAGATATCAAAGTATTTCTTTGCGGTGATGACGGGTCGATGGGTTGCGAGATTTTACACGGGCTAAAGGTGTCTATCCACTAAAGTGAAACGAAGCGGAGCAGTAGACTAATGAAATCATTGGTAGACGACGTGATATTGTAATCACGTCATCTCGCCATAATGTTATTGGTCTGCGGAACACATTTGCAAAACGAATGGGAGAAAAATTCAGTTTTGCAGTTGGCTATTTTATCTGAAGACTCACAAAGCCGTTTAGAGTTAAATAATATAAGGTTAAGTGCAAAAGCTATTTTTTCTCCAGCCCTTGCCTCTAAATCACTCGGAAAAAATAGAAAGAGAACCTAGTTACAGTACATTGCTAGCTTAAAAATAATATTACTTAAGTAGGTAAATGCAAAATTCATTAATACAGTGTGTAGGTACCATAATAATATGATAAGCTTCGGAAAGCGGATTCTATTTGTAGAGAATTAAAGATGAAGTAAAATTCATAAAAATGTATAGACACTATGACTCAATTAGGTATGATTTTAATATTTCGAAATGCATTAAATTATATTGAAACTTATTTGCCGAATATTGAAACGTACCTATATTTGTTCTGAATATTAAAATGTTTGTATGCAAGATCATCCAATTCGTTAAGGGACGGTTAATATTATTGAAGTTCTTAGACTTTTCTGTATATTGCCGTATAATATTATCTAGACATTATGAAATATCAGTGAATAAACGATTACCATACGATCCAAAGTTAAGATAAAGATCACGTCAGTGTCTAGTATATTTCCATTCGTTAATTGCTAGTAAAATTAATCACCAATTAATCGTGTTTAAGCTTAGCTGTCACATTAAGCCAAACACCTCGCGAGTCGCGACCGCAACTCAGCGACAGGCCAGAAGCCCTGCAGGCGAACACGCCTCCCAATAAGGGCCGGGATACACCACCGCGGCACGGTACGGCGCCGCTGTCATCATGTCACGACGCGGCGCCGCGTCGCCGTCATACGAATATACGAATATACATAGATAGCAAGATACAGAGAAATAGGAGGTGTTTCTTTACAAATAAGGACCGGACAGTGCGTATTCTCCAGCTGCCAAAGTGTCGATTGAGATGCTACTGATAAAATAAAGGGTCGACCGCTTAATTTGGTCTGCAAGGGCCTACGTTGGATCTATAAAGTCACCCATCTAGTTACTGATTTTGGTCAATGTTGTTTAACCATCGTAATCTACTGATATGTACTGTCACAACAAAGCTGCACATCCCTCAATCTATATTGCTATTATCTACATCAATATTGACAGCAATCTTAAGCTGGTATATCAAATCAAATGAACTGCCGGCGCCGTGCGCACTGCGCATATCTTTGGAATGGAATTATAAATGGCACGCCGCACGGCGCCGCGCAGTGATGACATTGTGTACTGGCCCTAATTCGGTAATATTTTTGCTACTGGTTTATTTAGTGTCTGTTAATGGCATGCCTAGAGCTATAACTTGCTAGATGGTAATTCCTGTTAACATCTATGTGGGATTAAAGCATAATATCTGTCTATTTTTATCCCACTTAAATGTTAAAGGTAATGACATTTATTCAGATGTTTTCTCTAAGCTAAATTTAGAATATTGTATCTTTTTTCTTCTAAAATTGTTTAAAAAGGACGGAAAGAAACTACAGAAACTTACAATAAGGTACATACGAGTATACCTATACATTATTATATTCACAAAACAACTTATTTAAGTACGAGATAATATAGGCACCTATAAGAATTACCAAAGGTGGCAATGCAAGTAGCTTATTGCTAATTGCATTTATCCACTTGCCACATTTTCTCCTTAAAACAAAAGGTGGTTTCACTTGCCTAATTTTCCCTACAAAATACCCTTTAGGTATGTTTTGCCATCAGTATTTCCATAGTAACTTTTGAGTGAGTGACGCTATCTAATGCGGTGGCTGTTGTTTGCATGATAAACTCTCAGCTCTATCAGTTATTCATCACTCATAATTAACGCAGAACCCACCGTGAAATCAACGGATTAGATTTACAATATTACTTTTTGATAGCACCTCTGATCATCTGATTATCTGCACATGTTCATACATGGGCGTGATACATAATGAGTGAAATTTGAACTCACGATTGTCACTTTAGCGATTTATCGTTAAGAAAATTAAGGTTTCAAATCTTTCAAAAGCCTACAAGTATAAACCACAATATTTTGAATCAGAATTGGAAAGTCGCATGACAAATTCCTTTAATTTGTTAACTGTGGATTGTGTGTTGCTATCGTAATGAGAATTAATTACTTAATTGATGTTAAAGTTTATCGCCGGTGGTCACGTTTGGACCTTGTACAGATAACGATCTCTATCTTTACACGAAATCAAGTTGTAGAAAGGAATTGCGTTTATTTATTGAATTTGATTTAGTTGCATTCATTTTGAAGTTCTATTTAAGTAATTTAGTCTTAAAATTTTCAAGCAACTTTTCCTAGATCATTTTGACATGTGTGAGTAAAATTAATGGCCAGACCCTTCGGTGCACTGATAGAGTAAACGGAGTAGCCATTCAGTGCCAGGCATACTGATGCGCGAAAAATTTTTTCTGCCAATATTTGATGTCGCAGTAAAATGATGTGTGACTATGACAAAAGAATAAAAAATACACGCACACTAATTTTCCGGTTGCCTCTAAAATAAGGCTAGACCATTTTTTGAAAATTGAGAACCTCTACATTTTTAAGCCGGTTCAAAATGGGTATTTTCCATTTATCGTTATTTCCAAGTGAACTCTGACACCGGGGCAGGAAGACCGCGGACGGTGCGTGTCTGACAATAATTATTTATTGGCATGTCTTATCTGACCGCGCGGTTAGCAGATTATGTCAGCCGTTTTGTTACTTCGGAGATTTATTCCTGTGGTTAATGTTAACGTAGTCGCTGTGCGGAATGAACGGTTCTCACTGATATGGCTGAGAACCTTTTTTTTTATTAATTTACAAGTTAGCCTTTGACTGCTATTTCACCTGATGGTTAGTGACGATGCAATTTAAGGTGGAAGAGGGCTACCTCGGAAGAGGTATGGCAGTTTTTATTAAATCCATACACCTGTATGGTTAGTCTCAGTTTGCACACCTCGAAAACTTTACTAAATACTACATAGATACTAATCGGTTTCTACGCGACATTGTACCAGAACGCTAAATCGTTTGGCGTACCTGCCCGCCTTGGCGGCTTTGCCGGTAGGGCGGGAACTAGTCACGGCTGAAGCCTCCCACCAGACCAGATCAGATACAAATTTAGAAATTATAAAATTCCAAATTGCCACTGCCGGGGACCTCCCACTTATAAGACCACAGTAAGTACTCACCACTGCGTCAGGGAGGTCGCCAAAAAAGCTGAATGGATGTAATCCATTTAGTGATCATTTAAAATTAGTGTCTATATCTCAAAGACCGGCAGCAGTTGACGACTCTGACCTCTGTACCTGGACTGGTTATAAATGATGTGATAATGAAGCATTTGTCTATAGCCATTTTGGCGCTGATTGCTGAGAAAAGTGAGAGTTTACGTACCGGAAACTAATTGGAATTGTGATAAATTGTATAGGGAAATATCTTTAGTTTCCGGCACTCTTGGCACTGACTAGCGTACGTAACTAACGTACTAGTATTAATAGACTAGTTGACGATAGATGTCCACAGTTGGACATCTTGCGAGCATTGCCATATAACGCGATCTTGTGTCGTCGATGACTACGAGGAAGATCTTGATAGGCAATTTTTACGTTTAAGGACGTGCCAACATTACGTAACATGAACTAGTAGGAAGGTATTTTCTTGATATTTCTGGCATTCCGTGCCTCCCCTTGAGTTGTCCCATTGCATAATTTTGAGACAACTCCGCAGGCATTTTCACGATTGGTAATTGGTATGGCGTTATAAATAACCTTGAATAACTTTCAGTGGAAGTATAAAACCAGACCTCCCAATTGTGTGGATAAATTTCATTTCTGCGATGTAATAAGATGCCATCGCAGAATTTATATGGATAGAGGTATACTTAGAGACATAATATTGGGCACAAAATAAATGTTTCTAATATAAATGCTTCATTAAAAGAAACAAACAAGTCATGTAACAGCTAGTCTAAAATCGCGACAGAATGCTTATCTACTACATACACACGCAAAGGGAGAAAAAAAAAACAACTTTACGACCATCTCAAATATGGTTGAGCGAAGCAATGGCTGGATCATGCGTCATGCTCGTGAACGGGTGCCGCCGTCGGAAATGGGGCTACTTTTGTCTGCCCTTTATAACGTGTAGAATTGTAAGCACCATTCCGAACCAGTGGTAGATTCATTTGTCGATTCAAAAGCACTTGTAAAAGTTTATCTGAATAAAAAATATGTCTTAGACTTGCCTTTACACAAGTTTAAGAACTCTATTAAAAGTATGCTCATAAATAAAGCTTATTATACAATTGAAGATTATATAAACGATAAAAAAGCTTGGATTTAACTCGTTCCAGCAATGCGCGAGACGGCATTTCAATCATGTACATTAATAATAATAATTGTTATAATGTTATTTTTAAAAAAAGAGCAACAGCCGAGTTTCTTGCAGGTTCTTCTCGGCTGGAACTGCATTCCGAACCTGTGGTAGATTCAATTGACGATTCAAAAGTACTTGTAAAAGTTTATTTGAATAAAAAACTTTTCTATTCTATTCTATTCTATTCTATTCTATTCATGAGTTGGTTCCTTTTTTCGAAGCAAACTTTGCTACAAATAAAAGAAACAAATTCTAAGACAGCTAGTCTAAAAATTGCGATAGAATGCTCACTAATATTTCCATATGATGGTACATCTCATAACCTTTCACCTACATAACAAGAGTTCCCATTGCGTTTGACCCAATAACAAAATAGACTCGTTAGACCACGTCAATCACAGCGGCACATCAACTGAGTTAATATAAACGTTACAAATAGCAATCAAAGCGATCTCGGTTACATACTAAAACGAGTATGTACCTGCATACATCGCCAAACGATTATTTTTTTTCGAATTGACCTCATGTGCTTAAGTTTTTATTTTTATGTTATTGGTAGAGCTACAAAAATTTTAGACACGCCTAAATCTGTTTAAAAGCGAAATGTGCCTATAAAGGCCACTTTTTGATCAAACTCATAAGTTCTAGAGATCCGAAAGGTAAGTTTTGTTTCATGCCTGAATGTGTAATAAGACGGAGTTTTTAAATTTTATGGAGTAAAAAGGGGAGGGCCATTCTTTACCCCTTTTTACTCCATAAAGTATTTTTTGAAAATCATAAGATATTTAAAAATACATATATTCTTCAATGATAGTGATGATTACCAACGAGTAATAAAAATAATACAAAGTAGACAGGTTTAATTAACTGTTAAAAGATTGAGGACGTAATTTGCAAAGAAATTAAAAAAAATGTTTTTTTTTCCATTAAACAATGTATGAAGGTTAAAATAAACAAGGCTTAATGGCAGTGCCGTAATTTTACAGAGTATATGCTTTCACTCATTTATTGCAGTATAAAGATCGTTTAAACACAAGCTCTAAAATATATTACAGCTAAGAAATAATAAACAGTTAGATAACGCAAAGTATTATTTAATAAGTGCAATAAACAAAACACTATCGAACTTGTTTATTAAGAAGGGCCCTCACAAGAAATCGGTACACAATTCAAAGTTATCTCTGCATTAGGAAATAAAGCCATTTATTACGGCCGATAGCCTGACCTATGCAGATGTCTGATGGGTCACAGATACGAATCTAATGAAACACACGGGGCTTACGACTGGGTTAATGGGGTGGCTCGTACGATTCGGATTCGTGAGTGAGAGGCCGTTTAGCTCTGGTTTATTTGACAAACTAATCTCATCTGTACCGGTGCAGTCGTGAACTGTTCCATTAGAGCAGGCGAAATGTTGATGTAACTTTAAAATGCTGGCGCAGAGGCGAATGCTGCGGTCTTTAGGAAGGTCTCGGGTTCGATTCCTGATAGGGGTGATTTGTAAATGAGGGGTTGCACTCTCCTTAGCAAAATCCACCGGTAGATAAAACTGCAAAAAAACTAGGTTGATTAAATTATCTCTCTGGCGTAGTGGTGAGCAGTGGTCTTTAAGAAGGTCTCGGGTTTGATTCCCAACAGGGATGATTTTTACTTAGCATTTTACTGCTATCTCACCTAATGGTAAATTACGATGCAGTCTCATATGGAAGCGGGCTAACCTGGACGAGGTATGGCAGCCGCTGTTTCTACGCGACATCGTACCGGAACGCTTAATTGCTTGGCGGCACAGCTTTGTCGTTAGAGTGGTAACTAGCCACTGCAGAAGTCTCACACCAAAATAGTCCAGAGACAATTAAAAAAATAATAAGTTCTCAAATGCCGGGAATTGAACCTGGAACCTCCAATTTATAAAATCACACCGTGATTTAATATGTTTAAATCAATGTGTATTTTTGAATTTTTAGAAAACACAGTGCTTCTTTATTAATATTTAAAAAATATAAAAACACGAAATGTTGTGCACCGAGCGTGACAGTTACGAAAATAAAGTACCCAGTTATAACATTTATATATAATAGCTTTTGAAAAAATCTCTTCTATATAATCAAAGTTCTGTGGCTATAAATACCATCCGCCTGTCAGTATTGAAAGCACGGGTGATGTATGGAATATTTGGCATTCCCCCGACATCACGCGATCAGCGATCAATGATCATTGATCATTATTAGTAACAAGTATAAGAATTATAGTAAGAAGTTACTGCTCGGTGGGTATAGTATGCGGCTAGCTTATTTAGTTGTGGATAAGTCCGCTATCCCACTGGCGTTTTGCGAGCGTTGGCGTTCGTCCAACGTCTGCGCAGCGTTGTCGCGACGTTAACGTTGCGTTGACATTGCGAAGTCGAAGCGTGAACAGTTGCCAATATAGTAGGGGAGCCGAGGATGCTAAATATGGATTTACTCGAGCGTCGTCGGGACCTAGTAGATTTTATAGATTAGTTGATAGGAAGAATAAAAGGTTATGTAAGGTTTTCTATTTCAGTGGTGGGGAAAGCGTGCAGCTGCACGCTTTCATCTTCAATAGACAATTTTCATAACTTCGGCTTGTGGAAATCGGATGATTATATATTTTTTTGTTAATTTTGCATCATTTCCTTCAAAATAGAAAACAATTCAACTCTCTTATCTTAATCTGACGCGCTCGAATAAATCCAAAAATCCCCTCTTGGGCTCCCCTACTATTGGACACTCTCAACGTTGACGTCGCGTCAACGCGACGTTGTCGCTGCACAGACGTTGGAGAAACGCCGACGCTCGCAAAATGCCAGTGGGATAGGGGCCTAATGCGCTCTCTGAAAGAAGCTGTGATAGCCTAGTGGTTAGGATGACCGACTTCGTGAGGTCGTGGGTTCGATCCCGGGGCACGCACCTCTAGCTTTTCGGAGTTATGTGCGTTTTAAGTATTTAAATATCACTTGCGTGGTAGACTATGATGAAAAGTTAACAGCAAAGTGCACAGTTGCAAAGTGCATTGTAGAGTCTACATCTCCTGAGGATGCTCCGGTGTCGGAGTGAAACGATCGTCGAGTTTGTTTTGGTGGTGGATTTGTGTGGTGTTACATGGTGGTGGTGCTTGGGATCCGCTTGGTTGCTTGTTTATTCCTGCATATTTAACAGCAGGAAGGCTGACAGGGCATAGCACATGCTGCTTGTTGTACCATACAAATTTGACTGTTTTTTAACTTTTCATCATATATTATGGATTTCCGCAAAGTAACACCTGCTTCTATTCAATATGGTAGACTATGGCCAAAACCCTTCTCACTCTGAGAGGAGACCCGTGCTCTGTAGTGAGCCGGTAATGGGTTGATCATGATGATGATGATGATGATGAATGCGCTCTCGGTTTCGAGTCCCTAAAAAGTTTATTGGTTTTTTCTTGGGTAATTTTCCACTCTGTGACTAAAAATATACTTCTGCTGCGTACTTTTACTGCGTAAAGAAGCGACACTCATGCCGCTGTGATTATCGTCGCCCGCCATTGTCTGCAACGTAGAAGTACTCTTAGTAGTACTACTACAAAGCTATGCTTGTCCTTGTCCCGCTCGATTTACGTACAGCGTTGTCCTTGTCAGGTGTAGGTTCTCATGTATGAAGTGTCGAGGTGTATTGTAACTTTACTAATACTTCGCATTGCATCAAGTATCCCGGCCCGGGGGTATTCTAGTATAATATTATTATCTGAGAATGCAAAGCTCTGCAAACGGCGCCTAATCTCTTTCCGGTCGTGTCGGATTGTCGTCCTATCGGAGTATGAGAGTGAGGGAATAAAATGTGCACCTGTGTTTGCGCACGCACTTGTGCACTATGATTTCTCCTGCGTAGCTTTCTATTTTCCTGTCAAAGCTGGCGCTTCCGTGTTCGTGGCGATACTTGCAGGAGACCTATGTCCAGCTGTATGTGAGACGACAATAATGAATATAACAAGGCTGCATGCACACAAACAGTCAACTAATTAAGACACACGAAATGCACATTCGAATTTATATTAAGCATTCTCACTCGCGGTTAACGCAACGATATCGAATGCCGTATCTACGAATTAATCTCGAAAGTGAGGTCTTTGACAATATACTTTAGCCGACAAAGCGTTCGAGTCAGACCTCTGACCCTCTTTAATCGATGCCTCTCATTAGGGGATTATTAGAAAAGGTGGCTCAGTTCTCACGTTTGACTGAATAGCAAACAACAAGGAAATAATAGATAGGAAAGGCTCACAAAATGAACCTTGTAAAAGGAAGCCAGTTGCTCCACCGCTCAATCTGTCAGCTTTAATATTGCCGTTTAACGTATAATATGATGTAATAATAACAAGCTGCAGACCATTAATATTCTGTCGACCAAATTTTAGCTACGGTAACCAATATAAGCGGTGAAAAAAAAACATCGCGTGGAAACCCACATGCATGAGAATGCTCCATAATGTTCCCAAAAGCTTGTGAAGTCTACCAATCCGCGCTCGGCCAGAATGGTGGACGACGGCCTACACCCTTCTCATTCAGAGAGGAGACCCACGCCCTGTAGTGGGCCGATAGTGGGTAATGGGTTGATAATGAGGAACAAAGAATTGCCAACGCTGTGCTAGCCTAGTGGTTAGGACGACCGACTTCTAATCGGAGGTCGTGAGTTCGATCCCGGGCACGCACCTCTAACTTTTCGGAGTTATGTGCGTTTTAACTATTTAAATATCACTTGCTTTAACGGTGAAGGAAAACATCGTGAGGAAACCTGCATGCCTGAGAGTTCTCCATAACGTTCTCAAATGTGTGTGAAGTCTGCCAATCCGCTTGGCCAGCGTGGTAGACTATGGCCAAAACCCTTCTCACTCTGAGAGGAGACCCGTGCTCTGTAGTGAGCCGGTAATGGGTTGATCATGATGATGATGAAGCAGATACTAGATGGCGCGACAGATGGTCATGTTTATTTGCAAAGCATCTGACAGTTTGCGAGCAACTTCAACATGTCTTTTTTCGTGTCACCCTGTACGCGCGCATCATATAAATTCACTCTCATCATTTTTTCATAACCTAAAGAAGTATAACTTCAAAAAAGTCTGCATTCTTTCATTGTCTTCATCATGATGATGATGAATTGCCAACGTTATCACCGCCAACCGCCTAACTCCAGGTTACTGCTTGTTAGGAGGTTGTAGGCAAAAGAAGAATATTGTCCTGCCATCCATACCCTTGGACATGTTTGTGACATGTATATAGGTACTTCACTTGACTTCGAAGGATCCGTCTATTCTTTTTATTAAGTCTAAGGATTGAATAATTTAGGTAAAACGGAAATTCCTTTTATTCTTTTATTCAGCTAAATATTAATGTTATTGTGTTGCTCCATTCAGTAATCCTTCGCTTTGAAATGTTTGTTATTTTTATATTAGTCAAAACGTCGTAGTTAGTCATACATTTTTTCCTCATAAGTCACTAATGTACCTACTATGTACCTATAGTTTTAACCGTAGATCGAGATTTTTTTACTGGGTATACAAAAGGGGTTTATACGTATATAATTGTAACAATTTAATTTATTTCTGTTGGTTGAGTTTTTTAAAGACTCGTTAATTATACACTTTTTGCTAAACTTTTCTACTTCACAGCGAAATCAGAGAAATGAGGTAGGTACAATAATTTTTGTTTATCAAAATAAAGGTTCAGTTACATAAACAAAATGACCTTTTAAAAACATAATCCAAACAAAACTGCGTCGTGCTATATGTAAATTTGGTGGTATAACAATAAACAAGGGAAGTCAAAAGCCACCCTTTCTATGGCATCATTATCACCGGAACAAAAGGGGTTGGTCTGTCACAAAATGGCCACAAAAAACAATTGTGGTCGTGATAAGTCTAAACATTTTGTTACTGGGAACACTGTTTCCTGGCGAATTCTTTATTTAAACGATTGTATTAACAATACAGGCTGATATTTTTTTTGATCTATTATTTCCTGCTACTATTTATATAGTAATGTTTAATTTTACATTATTCTGATAAATAATAATCTAAATAAGTAATTCTTGTATTTTTCCCTCTCCTTCTTTTGTCCTTTTTGTTTTCTTTTTTTTTTCCCCTTCTTTATTTTCCATTTTATGAATGTGGATAAGAGTGTTTACTATTAACCAAATTTTTACTGAAGGAAATACGATAACGTACAATCCATGAAAAATGTCAATGATACAGTTCTTAGTAATATTATACTTTACCTTTATTTAAAGGACCTCTTATTGCCATTATATTGTTAATCTAGTTAGTTAATCTAGTGAAGTCATCCGGATCAGCCTCAGTAATGGATGTCCCCCAAGGCTCTATTCTAGGTCCATTCATGTTTCTGGTTTATAATGACTTACCATATTTCGTCAAAAATGCTTGCGATATTGTACTATTTGCTGATGATACGTCTTTAATTTTTAAAGTCGTTAGAACTAAAGACAATTTTGACGATGTAAATAATACTTTATCTCAAGTTTCACACTGGTTTACTATAAATAATCTACTTTTAAATGCTAAAAAAACCAAGTGTGTCGAGTTTTTATTGCCCAATACAAGGATTACTAGCAACAATTTAAAGATAAGTGGTCAGCCATTGAAAACTGAGAACACAACTGTGTTCTTGGGAATAACCCTAGATGCAAAGCTTCAATGGGGCACCCATATAGCAACACTTGCTGGCAAGCTTAGCTCTGCTGCTTACGCTGTTAGGAAGATTCGACAGTTAACAGTTGTAGAAACTGCAAAAGTTGTTTATTTTGCATATTTCCATTCCAGTTATGTCGTACAGTTCCAGTTTCCAGTATTATGTCGTATGGAATCTTACTATGGGGTAAAGCAGCTGATATTTAAAAAAAATCGTTTTACAAAAAAGGGTAATTCGCGCAATTTATAATTTAAAACTGCGGGATTCCCTTCGAGAGAAATTTAAAGAAATAGGTATTCTTACAGTAGCTTCTCAATATATCTATAACAACATAATTTTTGTTAAGCAAAACATTCACAGTTACAATATAAAGTGTGAATTACACGATTGGCAATTAAGAAATAGAAATAAACTCGTGATTCCTCAATTACGCCTCAAGAAGGTCCGAAAATGAAAAATGTACGCATTTTTATAAACATAGTAGGTATAATTTAAAAAAAGTTTTGAGCCCTTAAAATTTTTTTTTTCAGAAATCCTTTTAATATAACGGAACATGCTGTATAAAAACCCCACTATTAATTTCTAAACCGCACCCCATGCTGATTTGAATATATAAAAAAAACATAACGAGTCGTAAATATCAGATAATCTGTCATAAGAATGGGTAGCTGTTGCTTGTCATGGAGGTGTCTCATGAGAATTGTTTTACTTTTTCAAGGTTCCGCATTTAAAAATAAGTCTCCTCACTGCAGGTTGAAAGGCTAAATAGATTATAAATATAGCTATTGCTGTCTCTATCGATCGTTATACATCCCCGCTAGTGCAAAAGAAACACACCTTATTTCTTAATTCGTGTAATTTTTATTTGATGATTAAGTAGGTAGGTACTAAAAAAATTTGGTAGATTAATATGACTATATTCTTGATTTTCATTATATTTTCTGTGGTTTTTTCATATTTTATGTAGGTAGTTTTAAATCTTAGTACCTATTATTATCTTTTATATTGAGAAAATATTGCACCGTTATCCTGTATATCATCACCTTCGCTGCAAATTTAGCTGTAAATTGCTTATTAAATGTTGGTATTTTGATATTTCTGATAATTGAGATGGTCCTCTTTCATTTCTACCCTCTTTTTCAAAAACTAAAGAATCTATTTCAACTTCATTAAAATATGTTTAGTTGAAAAGGCATATGAAAGTTGAGATACCGTTTAGTGAAACCGCAACGTTTATTTGTATAACTAGTCTGCGGGTAAGACAACGATATTACATAGAAAATAAATTATTTTACTGTACAGCGCATCGACACTTCCTGATACTTTTATTTATTTATATCTTCTATTTCTGTTTCTCTAGTCTGTACTACATTTATACTACTAAAACAATTGCCATGCCCCTTTCAGGTAAACATAATGATTAAGAAGGTTGTTCATCATTTATCATTAGGTGAATTTCCATTCTGCTCATTGCCTCGTTGGTCTAGTAGTTAGCATATCCGGGTCGACCGAAGTCCCGGGCTCGATTCCCGGGTCAGGCAAATTATTGTTAGGTATTGGGTTTTTCTGTCAAGAAATTCTCAGTGCCTTCAGTCTCTTGGTAGTTGGCGGTGTCTCAACCCGGTACCTCGGAGAGCACGTTAAGCTGTCGGTCCTGGTTATGCTCACTATCATGTAACAGTAGTCGTTAAAGCCCTCCAACCCGCATTGGAGCAGTGTGGCGGGTCCTAGCTCTAAATCTCTCTCTACTATGAGAAAAGAGGCCTGTGCCCAGCAGTGGGATGTTAAAAGGCTGTAGTGGTGCTGTTGGTGGAATTTTCATTTAAGTGGAATCCTGTTAACACTCTGCTTAAATTATTACAATTTTTAATATTTTAATTAAAACTGTTATATTCCAAGAGATTTTAATATTAGAGTAAAAAGCTTACCATTGATAAATAATTGATATGAATGTCATTAAAAAAAATCATTTATATTTTAAAAATGTAAAGATTTTATTTCATTCTATAGAATTACTACGTTAAAACATAAATGCTCTTATAACATCGCACTTTTACTTACATTTAAAGATTTTGATGAATGAACTTCTTTGACTGATTTCGATGATGAAAAGAATGTAGACTCTTCTCAGACCAGGGCGCGTTTGAAATCTTCGTAGTTTTAGATTTAAGTTTTCATAAGTAATTATCGCTCACCATTATTATTAGAACATTGATGTTCTTAGATTGACGTTCAAAAAGTGTGCAGTTAACCAATTTTGAATAAATATACTTTGACTCTAAATAAAAGAGTATATTCAAAGTATCAAATATTTCAGTCCATGTACAGTTTTATATTCATTGCGGGTTTGTCGCTAGCGCGAGTCAGGAAGTGTAAAAATGTAATCTATTTTAAACATTTGTCGTGGCGCTCGCCGCCCGCCGCGCGCCGCCCGCCGCCTCCACTGCGGTTAACTGCACTTAACTGCAGTTTCGAGGGTAAACTGTCGTGTTCAAATTACGCCTAAGAAAGTTGCACACTTGCTGTCATTATAATATTATACACATTTTCTTCTGAGTTTTATTTTACAAGAGAACTCCTCAATCGTTCCTATTCGAAGATTTGTGATTTAGGTAAACAAGATGATCGCACTCTTTGCAACGTCATTGCACAGTCCAGATAGGTACCTACTTGAATTATTGAACTTTGAACTTTTTCAGTTCTTCAGAAAAGTGCACATTATATTATAATAATAAAATTAGCTGTTGCTGAACTTGTTGTAAAGTGTAACTAACACGAATCCACACAATTGTTCTACAGATTTATGATCAATTTAATTTTATGTTGGAATGTGTGGTACCTATCTCCGAATTGGTAAAATAAATTACAATCTCAATACCTACGTGGATTGACTAAGTATACCTACACTGTTTCCTACTTGTTCTATTGTTTGGGATTCTCTTACTATAACTTCTTAGCCAATGAAGCAGTGGCAGATTCACTTGACGATTCAAAAACACTTGTAAAATTTTATTTAAAAAACATCTTTTCTATTCTATTTCACTCGACTGATATCTTTACTAGAAATACCTGGATTAAATTTCTTTAAAAATCTTTTATCTGTAGATTTTGGATTCGATACTATGTTATTGATTCCGACCATGAGCCTACATCAAAGTTTATCTAAATAAA
Source organism: Melanargia galathea (assembly GCA_920104075.1). Taxonomy (NCBI): domain Eukaryota; kingdom Metazoa; phylum Arthropoda; class Insecta; order Lepidoptera; family Nymphalidae; genus Melanargia; species Melanargia galathea. The sequence continues at coordinate 19,909,058 of OV049872.1, read as the reverse complement.
GATTCATACTACATTTGAGCTCAAACATCATCGTTTGTTTCGATTGATTTGACCACACACACTAGACTTCAAACAATCAAAAGACAATCTCAGACCGTGTTATTTCACCCATTCTTCTCACGGTGACGAGCGCTTTTAAGACTTTACAGTGGATTTCCTCATCCCACATAGAAAAAAACATCAATTCTAACATGACCTCCCGATTCCGTACAATTTTAAACTTTACGTACGAACAATTCGGGGAGGATGGGTCAAGTTACAGTGGTTGTGCGTGTGCTAACAAAAGTTATATATGTCATTAATATGGTTAACACCACAGCCACGGGTTTCCCGTGTGAAGCTATTCAGAATCGAGTGTATTGTGGCAAAGAATCTCCACTTAGAGTGTTATGATAAAATTATTAAGAGCACATTCAGATTTTGTTGTTTTGTTATGTGTTTGGTCTTTTTAAGTTTTTTAGTTTTTTGACACGATTAAAAAAAGGCACAGGTCTGATATGTTGCTATCTTCAAAAGAGATAAAAATAGGTCTCCTCATAAGTAGGTATGCTCGGTTTTTCCCGCAAGCTTGGTGATGTTCATCCAGATGGTTATCTTCCAACATTTATTTTTCCGGTACGTTATCATCTCCGTTCAAGTAGCAATTGGGTCTTCTGGTGTTCCTGTAAGAGTACAAGAATTGAGTATTAGTTTTTGCTTAAGAACGTTTGGTATCCACAATATCTGGAATGAGCAAATATATCTATACAACTTTTTAACCACTAGATTTTTTTATACATAGTATTTTTTATACATACTACCTGCAAATGTTTATATCTATGTCACTGAAGCTAATATCAATGTCAGTGAAGCTTGTTCTTAAATACATGATATTATGATACAAAATATAGAACATATTTTTAGTAGGTATAATAATATAATATTCCCTTCAACGTAAAGTATATCTTATTGTAGTGAACAATTTTATCTAAGTTATTTCAGTTATGAATATTAATGTAGAGTCATTTTAGAATGGTCTTAATTTTGAGGATAAGATCTAAGGATATTTCCCACCTTATATTTTTTACAATGTCAGTTATATTAACGAAATAATCCCGACGGAAGCTGCCAAGAGCGCATTAATCAAAAAGGACCTAAACCTAACCCTCAATCATCTTAATTTGGGTTTACCTTAATAGCTTGTAAAAAACAAAGTCCCTTAACCTATATCCTGATCTTGACATCATCCAATCAGAGCCAAATTGCCAAAACGATTGAAACCCGAGGCACGATTTCTGAGCATTTTGGTCTAATTATAAAAAATACGAGGAATGAAAAGGTGTGGATGCATGTAGACTTAAGACAAGACGAATGTCGTAATAAAAAAAATAAGTAAAAAAAAAATAATTACACTTGATTCAAGAATTACAGATAGAAAAATTATTAGCTTAAAGGCTGTTCTTGTTCACACACGCTTTTTTGCCGTGAAATATTACGGTTGATTTGCCGTGTGTAGACACGGTCGTGGCTGTTGTATAGATCACTATGGAAGCTTGTTGACAGCACGATTTAACTTTGAAAATCCTAATATAACTGCTTCTACTTCTGAACGAGCTCCTAGTTAGTATGACCCAAACTCACGTTTTTAAGATCTCTCTATCTGTTTGTTTGTCTAGACTCTAGGATAATCTTTGGATTTGATTTTCTCAGGCGGGTAGTTGTCTGAGCGCACTATATACAAGCAAGATAAAAAATGTTTATCTATGAGTGCGATACAAACTCATATTTAACTTACGATCGACCAAATTGTCGTGTCTGCAGTCTACGCTCTCTCAGGCTACAGAGACGTTTTTATCTGACGCGGTTTGATTGGGCGAAAAAAAATCAATTATGCTCGCCTCGTGCCATTACAAAATGTCGTTTTTTTTGCTCCAACTTAATGAAAAATTAAGTTATACCCCTGAGTGATGTATCGATGTAGACCTTTAAGTTTGTGTATTTTATTTATAGATCTTAAGTCAAAAGTTTTTAAAGAAATCCTACGGGATACTGTCTTCTTTTTAGTCTTCTACAAGTTAGCTCTTGACTGCTATTATCTCACCTGATGGTAAATGACTATGCAGTCAAAAATTGATGTCGGATTACATAGAAGAGGTATGGTAATTTTTATTAAACCCATTACCCCTAATCAGTTTCTATGCTGTATCTTACCGAAATGCTTAATTGCCCCTGCTGGTATCGAACTTGGGACTTCCCATTTATATGACCGAAGCGCTGACCACTGCGCCAGGGAGGTCACCTTTACTTTATTTACGCAAAATTTTAAGTAAGTACATAAGGTAATACCTACTCATATGTACGGAATTAATAGATGAAAAATTAAGTTCTATCTTGATTAATATTATTATTGATTGAGTTGTTCACCGTTTTGATCTTCAAACGCAATTTTATGCCCCATTAGATAATTATTACTTAGAATTTATATAATAATATTATTTTAATCTACAAAATATGATCCCTAAGTAGTAGGTATAAAAGGTTAAACTGTGCTACTGGTTATTAGTTTAATATCCGCTAAAGACGGGCAATTTTCTTTTTTGCTAATTTATTATCTGAGTTTAACATTTTATTTTTGTGTTAATTGGATCCGTGTAACAAAGAATAAACCCATATGCAAAAGATTTTATTTAAACACCAAATAATCTTTTAGATTTGACCCGTTGCATCAATGCGTGAGATAACATAAAATTGTTATATTCCTAACAATATACAATATACGTATAGGTACATAACAATACAATACATAACAATATATATAATTCAATCATGTACATATTTTTTTATATTGTTATTTTAAAAAGAGCAACTGTCGAGTTTTTTGCTGGTTCTTCTCGGTAGGAACGGCATTCCGAACCAGTGGTAGGATTCAATTGACGATTCAAAAGTACCTACTTGTAAAAGTTTACTATAAAAACTTTTCTATTCTGTTCTTTCCAATGAAATTCGTTGGAATTTCTTCATTGGAAATTCCAACGAATTTCTAGCTAGGTTTGCCAACAAAGCTCACCGATTCGCAAAACTGAACGTGGGGGGGCACGTTGCTAGAAGAACCCATAGACGTTTCGATCAAAATAACGGCCGAAGGCAGCAAAACTTAGCGTTAGATTCACCCAGTCCCCACAGGTGGATAGACCATATCATGGTCCATATGGTATGGTCTGTGGCGATCCTCGATACCTATGTCCAGCAGTGGACATCTATCTGTCGAGACGACGACCGTTACAAAATTAATCAGTTAAATATTATATTATTTTAAATAATAATAAACGTGCACAGTGCACGTTTTTAAACATCTACCCATTATAATTATAAAACTAATTGGTAGGAAGCATGTTCAAATTAAATCATAAATTCTGCGCAATAACTGACCCGGCCTCCATCTTTATTTTGGCTCCTTGATCTTTATGGATATCGCTCTTCATGAATGTAAATTGTAATACAAATTATTTATTATAGATTTTCGTTTGTTTATATTTAAAAGAAGTCGATGAACTGATAGAGGTTGGGGTTCCAAGGTGCTGGTGACCTCTCACCGGAGCGCGCAGTGTTGTTAGACCCCCCACTAGGTGGAATGACGACATCAAACGAGTCGCATGGAGTCGCTTGATATAAGCGGCGCAAGATCGAGGCGTTTAGTAGTCCCATCAAGAGTTCAATGTCCCTTCGATTGACGAAGAAGCCTTTCACTGATCAGTAAAGCCATGATCTCTATTCTACCAATGATTTCCTAACTTTAGTAATACCTACTGCAGTAATTATTGTTATACGTTCATTGTAATCATAGAAAAAACAAATACTTAAAAAAAAATAAAAGCGGAAACGTCCAATAGAACCGTATAGAACGAATCACCTACGTACACCAGCTATTAACAAAGACATTACCAAAAAAAAAAAAAAACTAGACGCCATGTCAGCCATTCATATTCCAATCTAAATTCGAAATTCGAAATCGTATCGCGTCCTGACGTTTCCTCTACGTGCCGTTTCCGCTCTGCGCGGGCGCACCACGAATCCGTAATCGCGCGCTTTTACATTTTTTTTTCTGGAGGATACATTTTTTTCTCTATGGTCCCCCAACTATGTTGTGTGTATCCTGTGGTGGTGATTGATGGGGGAAGATAGGCTGGCGCGGACTTCACAAATTGGTGCGTTATATTCGAAACGTGTCGGCCATTTTTGGGCGATTCGTCCGCATTGATCTTTCACGCGATGTTTACGTAATTATTTGGGTTGAATCGACAGTGTAGAACTTTTAAAATGTATGCTTTAAAATATTAGTTACATTTTTAGGGTTCTGTAGTAAAATAAATAACCCTTATAGTTTCTTCCAATACGTCCGTTAGTTCCTTGTCCGTTCGTACGTTTTTAGCTATGTCGTACCTTTTTCACTCAGCAACTATAAAACAAGGAATACCTATATTATGTTCAATAAAAACTTTCATATTTCTTGCACGCTAGCCCGCCTCCATCTTAGACTGCATCGTCACTTACCCCCAGGTGAGATCGCGAAAAATAACAAAAAGCTGTATAATTGTATGGCAAGCTAAAGAAACTTTGTCGTCACTGATTCGTATGCGTCCTTACGCATCCTTACAGATGCGTCGTTATAGATGCATCTTTACAGATGCGTCCTTACCGATCTTTATCTGGGAACTCACCACCACCACTGCAGCCTGTTAACGTCTCGCTATTGGGCACAATCCTCCGCTCTCATAGGGGAGATATATTTAGAGCTTAAACCCGCCACGCTGCTTCAATGCGGGTTGGTGGGCTGTAACGACTTTTGTCACATGATAGCGATAAGGTAACGACTGCTTAGCGTGCTCTTCGAGGCACGGGGGTAAAAACCACCAATTTCCAACTCCGGGCTGGCACTGCGAATTTCTTTATAGAAAAACCCAATACCTACCTAGCAATTATAATTAATTGTCGGGCGAATTTCCAGGGTTCGATTCCCGGGAAATAATTATTTCACCAGACCCGGGAATCGAACCCGGGACCTCGTGATCTGCAGTCGAATATGCTAACCACTAGACCAACGAGGCAGTGAGTGGGAACTCACCGCATGATTATTTTTAAGAAACACCATTAATTTAAGAGGTTACAACCCTTAGTAATGAACAACACGATTCCGCGAGAGAAGTTATCTGACCCCAAAATAAATAATTAGCAAGGGATCAATTTGTATTCGTTCGACGACGCCTGTATTCATAGGCAAGTCCACAAACTGTTTAATATGTATCACGCTCGTGATTGACCGTTGACTGATGACTTCATTGCACCACACTCGACGCTTTATGTTAATCATATTAGTACCTACTCCGAGCTTTGTTAAATTATAAGATTATTACGGCCTGTTTCACCACCTTCTGATAAGTGTCGGATAGCCTAAACGTAAGTTTTGTCACTTTCTTACTTTATGTCAAGTGACAAAGGCAAAAGTTGTAGATAGCTATCCGATACTTATCAGAAGGTGGTGAACCCTAACGGCCTGTTTCACCGCCTTCTGATAAGTGTTGGATAACCTAAACGTAAGTTTTGTCACTTTCTTACTCTATGTCAAGTGACAAAGAAAAAAGTTGTAGATAGCTATTTGATAGGTACTTATCAGAAGGTGGTGAAACAGGCCTTTAAACTTTTTACAATGTTTGGACCTGCAGTGGGTGAGGATGTTAGTGAATCTGTTATTACAATGTCTCGTTGGTCTAGTGGTCAACATATTCGTGTGCAGATCACGATGTCCCGGGTTCAATGCCGGGGTCGGGCAAATTATTGTTTGGTATTGGGTTTTTCTGTCAAGAAATACTCAGTGCCATCCCGGAGTTGGTAGTTGGTGGTGTTTTGCTCCAGGGCCTCGAAGAGCACGTTAAGCAGTCAGACACTGTTATTATCACTATCATGTGATAGTAGTCGTTAAAGCCCGCCAAACGGCATTGGAGTAGTATGGTGGGTCAAGCTCTAAATCCCTCTCTCCTATGAGAGAGGAGGCCTGTGCCCAGCTGTGGGACGTTAAAAGGCTGGGGTGGTGGTGGTGGCGGTGGTGGTGATTTTTAATTTACTGTCGAATTTCATTATTCTTTATTAATCTAATATTATAGTAGTTACACACTTTGCAACATAGTGTAAGTTTAATTTCAACTTTAATATAACCACCTAACTTAAAACTCGTATTTAAAACAGTAATAAACCAATTAATATTTTTGACGTGATAACGTTTTATAAATCGATGAACGCCGGCCGCACGCACGAAAAAGCATGACACATTGTCACGTGCTTAGCCGAGCGTGCCAGCGAGAGCGCAGAGCAAGCGATAGAGAGGCATAGCCGAGCGTGTCAGCGAGAGCGCGGAAAAAGCGATAGAGAGGCAATGTTTTCTTATGACGTTATCACGTAAAATTATCGTCCGAAAACCGATTTTACAGGCAACCAATTTTTGTTTTTTACTTTTTAACAGTTTTTAGAAAAAGAGAACGCTCTTAATTCGATATCTATGTATATATTTTTTTCTTACATTACAACGCACCGTTGCGTCAAAGACTAATTAAATCGGTTAGACACCTAATCCGTTCGCAATGTCTCATTGCCAAACGCAAATAGGCGCGGACCAAAATCATAAATCGATCACAAAGTGCACCACATACCATCTACAGTCAGTGGTAATAAAATCTAATTCTAATGCCCCCGCTTGCTACGCGGAGCACGTAGCGCGCGCTGACGATACGGCGCACGTTAAATACTGAACAATATAATGATCTATATACGAGTTGTACACGAGCTGGTGGCTGCGTATTGAATATTAATATTTCGTGTTCGGGGCAAAGAGTAGTTCTTTTAGCAGATAGGCTACTAATTTAGTAAGTGTTTGCCCAGAAAGTTGAGCCATGCACTGGGCCAAATTTCTGGGCAAACTGGTATAGTTATCCGCCGATTTTAGATTTCCTAACTTTAAGTTAATAGTGACTATGATATCTGTTTTCTGGCCAATTCAAAATTTATAACTGCATCACATGTTTACTAGAAGCATCACGACGGCTGTAAAATGTCTTAAATGAAGGGCTAATGTCGTTCTAAAATGTTAAGATTGGTACTTTATTTTTGGATGACATATGAATCGGAGATAAGTATATTTAATCCGGCAAAATCTTATGACTTGCTTATTTCTTAGAACACACATTTTGATACCTGTTCTACATGAAAATTCTTTTGTCCACGACTTTGTCCGCGTAAAGTTAGATTTTTGAAATCCAGTAGAGAATCATACTGTTACTCTCTCGGCATTTAACTATATTCACGAAAAAACTCAAGTCAATTCGTTGCTGCATGGTTGAAGAACAAACAAACATAGCATTCATAAAATTATTGCAGATAATAGCTACAGATTATCTCAAAATAATATTGCCTCTCAGAGGACAAAAAACTTTACATCAACAATGTACAACATCTACCCTGCATAATATATGCCAATAAATTCTGAAACTTATTCAAAACTGGCATCCAGCGGTTGTAAAGATATCATCTTTGTATACGGGATTTCCGGTGTCCGCCCTACAGAACTATAAATACGTCGCTAATTTCCCAGGAACCCTTAGATCATGCCATATAAATGTCCCTGGAATGCGTTTTTTTTTTTCTTTTTCCCATTCAATTGTTCGTGATACTTGTGCTGTTTGCTAATGAGGCTGCATCTAGCTCTGACGACAATTGGACGTCAGTGTTACAACGATGCATATTATTTAAAGTATTGCAGGACTATAAAATACACTAAAATTATATTAGTTTCAAAGGTTTCAAAAGTTAAAAGTACTTGAATGGTCATCCGACCGTTTTTAGGTCGGATTTATATTAATATATATATAGCTGCTCGTGCTGATTCATTGACTGACTCACTGATTGATCACCCCTCCTGTAAAATTTTGTATGAAAAATTTTTTTTTCACTAATGGTATCGTATAGAGGACAAAAATTCATTCGGAACAAAAATATGGAGAGAGCTGATGATTGAGGATTTCAGAGACGAGCGAATGGCACGCTTAAGGTATTGAAGATAGGTGGGGGGTGCTCGAACAAATGTCACTCGAAACGTCATCCAATTAGCAGTGAGCTGAAAAAAAATTCAAAATGGCGAAAAAAAGATGGCCACCATACAAATTTCGTCGGTCTCCATCTCGGAGGGTATAAAAGATGGAAGAGTGGTTTCTTCGCAAAAGATGATGAGAATCCAAAGGTCTACTTGATGAATTGAAAAAAAATTCAAAATGGCGGAATTTATTTTTCCATAGAAAATGTATGGCGAATATTGAAGAGACTACAAGTTGTAAACTATGCAAGGCTTTGATGCGGTTCTTTGGAGAACTCTCAAAGAAAAATATGGGAAGACATGATGATTGAGGGTTTGGAAGATGGTTGAGGAGCCCGGGCAGGGTATGGCAGATAGATGGGAGGTGCTCAAACAAAAATTACTCAAAACCTCATCCAATTGGCACTGAGCTGAAAAAAAAACAAAATGGCGGATTCAAGATGGCAGCTATACAAATTTCGTCGGTGTCTATCTCACCAAGTATAAAAGATGGAAGAGTGATTTCTTGGCAAAAGATGATCAAGAACTGAAGATCTACAATTTGATGAACAGAAAAAAATCAAGATGGCAAAATTTATTTTTTTTCACACAAAATATATGGCGAATATTGAAGAGACTAAGTTGGGAAACTATACAAGACTTTGATACGGTTCCTTTTCAAAATTTGTTTTTATGGAAGAACTCTCCTTCTGGCAAATGATTCGGAGAAAAAAATTTGGAGTGATGATGATCGAGGGTTTGGAAGATGGATGAGGAGCACGGCCAGGGTTAAAGATGCTGAAAATGATAGAAGGTGGAGGCTGCTAAAACAAAAATAATACTGAAATCCCCGCGGTCCGCTTTAGCGGGCCGCGCAGCCAAGCGCCCTACTAGTATATCTATATACAGTGTGTCCGGGATCGAACTAGCGATATTTTAGGGACATATTCTACAACTCATTACCTCTCTGAAAATACCACTTATTAGGGCCTTCCCCCCTCTCCCTCCCAGGGACAGCCATTTCAATTTGGTGTGCGTTTTTGTGGGTATGTGCGCACAAAAAATGTAATAACTCAAAAGTCTGCTGATGCACAGGTCTTCAAATGACCTTATTCGATTGGATACAATATTCTCCATCACTAAATACCAAACAATAGAATAAAATGTTAAAATAACTCGATCAAAAATGCTTCGGAAAAAAATTATTTTTTCAAAAATATTGAAAACTACAAGTTTTTGCTGCATTTTGCAAAAACGAGGTCATTAAGACCACATTATTAAATATTAATTCGACAGCTTTTGAGATAAGCAACAAAACGACATAAAAAAGTTGACTGTAAGTTACTTACTTCTGGAGATATTGGTAATTGTAAGTACTTCGTCCCCAAGCAAGAATTACGAGTATTGAACCCAAATTTAAGATTCATCATTTTTTTACTACAAATAAGGTAAAAAAATCTTAACTTTATAATTTAATTTTTGTTAGTTATAAACTCAATAACTCAATAACTCTGATTTGTGTATGTGAAACAAATCAGATATCCTAAAAACTAGGTTATTTCGGCCACAAACCGAAATTACCACCTCTGTTCTGTTAGTTAGTTGCTTCATGTTGGGAGGATCGTTGGATCATGTCTAAATACAATCTTATTTCTGTCTTAATCTTATCTGCAACGGACAGAATCGTCTCCAATAATTCTTTTCTGGTATTTGGTACCATATAAAAGATCTTCTGCTTCATAGGTCCTCATAAAAAGAAGTCCAAAGGTGTAAGGTCTGGAGAATGAGGTGGCCATTCCATTGAATTGCTGCCACGTCCGATCCAAGGCGAATAGTTGACATCTAAATGCTCTCTTATGGCTATAATAATACCGAGTAGGCATGTCTTTAAACTTAGCAAACTTCACAAACCTGAATCACAAACAAAAATGAGTAATAACTTAAGTAGCGATCATAACGCCTCCTCGCCAGGAACAACAAAATAAAATTTCAGATATTTCAATTTTTTATACGAATATTTAATCAGTTGAAGTAGGGGTCCTATCCTTAGTTTTAACCTCATTCACTGACTTATCAAAAACAATATTATTATTACCTGATCGCTCGAGGTATGCAATGGAAACCCACATTCGAATAACATAAGAACTTACGAGCTCGCGGTTAAGTTATGTTTAAACAATAATATCTCCAAAAGTAAATAACTTACAGTAAAAAAATTTATGTCGTTTTGTTGTTTATCTCAAAAACTGACGATTTAATACTTAACAATGTAATCTTAACGACCTCGTTTTTGCAAAATGCAGCAAAAACTTGTAGTTTTCAATATTTTTGAAAAAATAATTTTTTTCCGAAGCATTTTTGATCGAGTTATTTTAACATTTTATTCTATTGTTTGATATTTAGTGATGGAGAATATTGTATCCAATCGAATAAGGTCATTTGACTACCTGTGCATCAGCAGACTTTCGAGTTATTACATTTTTTGTGCGCACATACCCACAAAAACGCACACCAAATTGAAATGGCTGTCCCTGGGAGGGGGAGGGGGGCAGGCCCTAATAAGTGGTATTTTCAGAGAGGTAATGAGTTGTAGAATATGTTCCTAAAATATCGCTAATTCGATCCCGGACACACTGTATAATACTAGCTGACCCCCGCGACTTCGTTCGCGTGTTTTTCTTTGCTATAAACCTCACGGAGCCCGAGACCTTTCCAACGAATGCAAAACCGTGGAAATCGGTTTGTGCGTTCTGGAGTTATAGCGTCAGGAAGGAAAACCCGACTTATTTTTATATAGTAGATATAAATCCGACCTAAAACGGTTATCCGACCGTTATTATCGGATTTATATATATATATATATATATATATATATAAATACATATTATATATATAGTATTTTAGCCACATATTATAGAGCCAACCCGCAGCGTGGCGGATATTTCTTAGCACAAATAATTAATGAATGAATTGACTAATGATACTCTAGCGACAAAAATGCAGATGCATACAGATAACCCAATCCCAATACTTGTTTGGCCTCACTAGAACTCACACGAGACTTCGTAATCCGCAGTCGAATAAACTAATTACTAGACCCATAAGCATTCTAATTCACTCGCACTGTAATATTTCGCCAAAGACAAAACAAATAAGTCGAGTATAATTTTCCGTTAAGCAATTAATTGGTCAGATTGACATGTTTACAATAATATAACAAAAACCCACTACTTACCTAATTCCCCGCGCTCCAATTCTGTGTAATACCCCGCAGGTTTTTCCACCCCACGGAAAAATTGTGAACTGTAAAATATTCAATAGACGTTCAAAGGTTTTTTTGAAGGTTTGGCGTAGAATTTTTTAAGGACAAACAAAAAATGATGACGCTTAAAATAATTCAAATAAATACATTACAAAAACATTAGTTCATCATTATTATTTCAGCCTGTGTATAGGTAGGTACTTCTATTTTTAAACTTAGGCATTTTCCAATAAGCCAGTAGGTAGGTACGGTACGGTAAGCCGTTTGAATTTTTACCCGCCTGTGAAGCTGGGTATATAGGATAGGGACTCTCTGCTCTCTACTACTATAGAGCTCTGCCAGAAATCCCATTATGACTCCATTCTAGAACTTTCCATCTCTATTCTAGCTCTAATCGCTCGTAATCGTACGACATGTGGCCCGCCCGCTGTCATTTCAACTTGCTGATGGTTTGGGCTATGTACTTGATCTTGAATTTAATTACCTATTTAATCCAAAATCTACAGATTGAAGGTATAAAATTTAATCCAGATATGTTTTAAGACATGTCAACAGTATAAGTAAATCCACGTGAAAAGACGTGAGCGTTGGCATCCCATCCCATTGACGTTCAGTCTGCCCGCACGAAGCGCTTTCGGTCAACGTTTCTGATACGAACAGCTAGGGTGTAGAATACCCTTCCGGCGTCCGTGTTTTCCGCTTCGTTCGACTTGAGTGCCTTCAAGGCAAGAGTGAATAGGCATTTTCTAGGCAAGCGCGCTCAAAACGTAAGCCTATCATACAAAAAAAAAGTATAGTTAAGACTGTAATATTTGGATTAAAGTATATTTTAGGTTATTAATTTCGGCCGTTAGACGAATCAAACACAACAACAGACACCCTAACAGAACATTAGTTAATTAAACACCATAACCGGCAATATCGTCCGACATGTTTAATTACGTAATACAAATCCATGATACAATTGGATTAAGATCGATACAAATGCGCGCTCACGCCTCAACGGCGCCCACGCGCGTCGCACCGATGATCCATAATACAATAATAGATTAAACATCGATATAGACGAGACACGATTTATAAAGTTTAATGCCTAATAACTCACCGCCTCTGTGATCGATTATTAACTGAAACGTCATGTTGTCGTTTATTTTTTTTATTATGTCTACAAGATTTAAGCTTGGTTTTTAACGAATTTTCAAAAAGGAGGACGTATTCGGTGCGTGTTTTTTTTAACCGACTTCCAAAAAGGAGGAGATTATAATTTTTTTTTTAATGATGTGTGATAATGATGATACAGTTCAAAATGGTTGCACTAGCATAAAATAAGTAGTTTGTGTTAAAGTTAATAAATTATAATTAATTTTGTTAATTAGATAAACGAAAAGTACGTTATCATAATTCCATAATATACATCTCTCATCATTTAATTTTATTTGAGATATAGGTAAGCGTCTTTTAACTTAAAATCTATCACTGTATTATCCATACTAATACTATAAGTGCGAAAGTAACTTTTTGTTTGTATGTTACCTTTTCACGGCTAAACCGTTGAACCGATCCTTGACCATTTTTTTTAAAGAGAAAGCTTCCTAGAGACAAACACAGGATAATTTTCATCTCGAAAAATTTGTAAATCCACGCGGATAAAGTCTAGTATTATTATCATAATACACAAACCAGTTAATTGACTGTATCATAATATTATGTCCACTTCAATGTAGGTCGCTAATTCCACCAGCAATCCTCTGCAGATGCTCTACCGAATAATAATCCTATATTTTTGGCTCGTTTGTTCGTTCGTTCAATTGAGTTGTCGAGTTTTTTTTAGATCAAAATCTTTTTATGTATTGTTAGACCCCTCTATATTAACACAATATCTTTGCCATAATGTACTACACTCATTGTTTAAACTATGACTCCATGACACGTTTCCCAGAATAGATCGGGCGATCCAAATCAAATGCGCATGAGTCTAAAACCGAGCTAGTGATGGGCAAGTTTGAATATTTAAAATATAACCTTTATCGGATGAAATAAATATAACGTTAAAGGTACTTATAGTGAAGCGGTTCTACGGCTTCAAAGAAACATTTTAACTATCAAAAAATCCACTTTTTTTAAGTTTTAAAAGACTCTTTTGTATTCAAATATTAAACCATACTTCGGCTTTGTGGGTGTTAGAACACAGACAAATTTTCAAAAGTATCTTACTTTACGATTCACTGACGGATTTTGATTTATTTTTTCAGCGATTGCATTGTGTTTAATAAACATATAATAAAGTGATGTTCAATGTTTACCTATTCTCAATAATGCTCAATGTGGGTAATTTTGTTGTAGATACACAATCTCTAAACTAAACTTAATTGACAGGTTTAAAAATAGTGATATCTACTTATCCTTTTTGGCAGGGATCATTGTGACGGAGAGCGCTCACGGAGCGGTTTGGAATCGCGCCCGCCGCGGCTGCGGGAGAGAGGTTAGAAAGAGATGGGCACAAAAGCCTGTCATTTTAGGTTAGAGTTTGTGTAAAACAGCATAAGCCCCAGTACCCTATTAAGTATGAAGATACGTAACATTTTTTTCCCAGTAATTTATTTTTTACTAGATGATGCCCACGGCTTCGCCCGTGTAGATTTAGGTTTTTAAAAATCCCGTGGGAACTTTTGATTTTCCAGAACAAAAAGTAGCTTATCTGTAGAAACCCGTCCCCAAAACGGAAATATCCCGTGGGATCCCCACGATTTCGGAATACGATTCCTTACAGCATCAGGATTGAGAAGTTGGATATGTACCTACTCGAGTTCATTCAACGATAAAGTCTTAAATTGGTACCCCCAATATCAATTTAAATAACCGAAAGTTTCTAAAACCTATTAGTTTTGGGGATTAGGTCCCCTACAGCATCAGGATTGAGGAGTTGGAATCCAATTTTTTTATAAAACAGGGTCGCAATGTTTTTCTATCGATTAAAAAAAAAATTACGCAAATCGGTTCAGAAATCTCGGAGATATCGGTGTACATAGGAAGAAAAACACAACTCCTCCTTTTTTGAAAGTCGGTTAAAAAGTAGCCTATGTTACTCCCTGGTTAATTCTCTACTTGTATGTGAAGGTCCCGTCAAAATCGGTTCAGCCGTTCCGAAGATTAGCCCGTTCAAACAGACAGACAGACAGACAGACAAAAAATTTAAAAACGTGTGATTTGGTTATGGTAGCGTTCAAATAACCATATGAGCTTAATATGAGGTAGTTATTTCGATATTACAGACAGACACTTCAATTTTATTTATTAGTATAGATTGCGGGTCTATTAATTAGCTAATTTATTTCCTCGCAAATTTAATAGATTCGGCTCATCCCTAGACAGAGCACGACGCACGTCCTCTTGAACGTGTAACTCATGTTCAAAACGTAGCCTGATGAGATAGGCTTTTAGTGCTAATGAATAACTTAATAGAGCGTTTTTATCCGATTTCAAAACAGGAGGTTCTATATTCGAACCGTGTATATCTCACAGACGTATAAAGAGAAGCAGACCTAACATAATCTTCACAACTACATCTAAAAGAATAAATAATATCTTCGCTTGTTTCTCTCCAAACAAAAATATAATACTCTATCTCTTTTTTTTCCGTTGTTGCAACACTTACGCACTCATAGAAAAAATAGGTCTTGAGGCAAACCGCCATCTTGCTAAGCACAGCTTAGCATGATGGCGGTGCAATATGTCAAATGATGTCAAAAACAAGATCTTATCCTGCGAGTTGTTTATTATTTTATTTTTGCATTAAAATCAAGTCTTAAGATCCAAGAATACTAAAATAAAATGGTTAAGTGTAGTGCACCTCTGTGCAGCAATTCTTCATAAAGGAAAACACCTGAAATTAATTGTTATCGGTAAGTTTTCATGTGCCATAGTCTCGTAATTTGTTTACATGGTTACTGTGAGATTAATAATAATCGTTCGGCATTTTAGAAGCAGTCCCTATTTAGAAGCAGTCCAAAACTCGTAAATAGTTATAGTAATTTTGGTTCTAGTAGATCCCTGTTGCAATATTTATCAATAATTTAATACTCTGATCTCGTTTGATGTTTCATATACTTGTGCAATTTTACAGGGCCGTATTCAGGCTCAAGGTTTGTTTAGTAGGTATATTTTGAAGGTTGATTAGATAAAAGTAGGTACGGACAAATTATAAAAATGAAATCATTTTTCAGGTTCCCAAAGGACGAAAACTAAGAAATGCCTGGTTGACCAACATGAATAAAAAAAATTGGCATCCCAAATCATCGAGTGTACTATGTTCTAAGCATTTTAAAGCACATTTAGTGGACAACAAAAAGGACAGGAGAGATTTGATTTACCCATCGAATGGTTTGATTAAAATAATTCAATCGTGTGAAGAAGTTTTGAAAATGATTAAAGGAAAATATATAAGTTATAATAGCATGATAATGTATATAGCTGATTTATCGAATAATTGTAGTGAGTTTAAGACCAATGATGAACATGATTTCAATCATTTGCAAATAATGATTAAGGTGATTGTTAAATTTTATTTTGATTTAAGAATGAAGCATAATGCAAAGCAAAGCAATCTATCGGAATGAAATTATTAAGAAAATACTTAGTTTTGTTTAAAAATAAATAATTGAAACTTTTGTTTGTTTTTATTTATTTTACTCATTTTACATAGGTAAGGTAGGTCGAATGAAATAGTTAGGTAGTTAAACTAGTAAAAAGTTAGTTTGATAAATAGTTTACAAACTAGCGTTTCACTAGTTTAACTACCTACCTATTTCATTCGAGTGAAGTGTCACGTCATAACATAGAGCACGAAGCGAATCATAAATCAGCAGGACTATTCTGTATCTCAGTGGTAACGAAAACGTTAGAACCTATGAAAATGTGCCCATCAAATTATTATCAAACCATCATTTTACATTGTGTAAGATCTGATGATGATGAACTGCATCCCAGTTGGAAATTAAGGTTACAGAATGTAAAATAAGGGTTTAACAATTTGATGCCACTTTACCGTAGTTTTCAAATTAATTTCATCACAGATTAATGATTAGTATCTACAATAAATTTCATATCACAGATACTTAATAATTATAGGCCTGCAGGTCAGTCACTACGCTACGCTTTACTATCTATACTAATCTGGCAATAGTGTTATTTGGCTATACTTTCAAGGGCCTAGTGACTCGAATAATAATCTCAATGTTCGCGCGATTATAGATACAAAATCAACCGCGCGATGACCGCGTAATCGCTTTCTAATACGGCGACGACGCCTAAGTCTGATTCCGCGTTACGAGTTCAGTCCCTCACCCTCGCTTGCATGAGTTCGGCCCTGTTTACTGTCAATGTGTGTGTGAAATTTGTATGTAGGCGTAATTGGCACGCCAATTTTTTTGTTATGTTAGGTCTGCTTCTCTTTATACGTCTGTGGTATATCTATATTTTTTCATTATCGTAATTTGCATACTTTCAGGAAGGTTTTAGTAGGTACAAGCGGACATCCGCGACTTCGTTTGCGTGGATATTGGTTTTTAAAAATCCCGTGGGAATCATTTTATTTTTCCTAAGCTCCTTTGAGCTCATACCTTGCTAAAAACTGTTAAAAGTTCACTGGCGGATGTTTAGGTAGATCAAAATATAAACATCCGCAGTGAAAGTCCCATCAAAATCGATCCAGTCTTTCAGAGAATAGCCTGTTATCTACAAAGTATCTCCTTTCTAACAAAAAAGAATGAATGAAATCGGACCACGCGTTAATGAATTACAGCTAAGTACACTTTTTAACTTTCATCCCCTCTCCCAAGGGAACCACGCTTAATTTCGGGATAAAAAGTATCCTATATGTTACTCCGTAGTATGAACTTAAATCATGCCAAGTTTCATTTCAAACCATTCAGTAGTTTTTGCGTGATGCGCGCACAAACATACAGACAAACAGTCAAAAACTTCAAAAATAGCTTTTTTACGTTCTATTACTTATCCATAACATCCCCCAGTTATTATTTTGCAAACATCTTGAATGTATTATAGATATGGCAATTCTACAATTTTATTATAATATTATGTATATAGATAGAAGAAGATAGATTGCTGGAAGTCAGATATTTTTTTTTTCTAAAATATAGCTTCTAAGTTGTATGTATTGACTATAGTGTCTGAGTACTCTCTTCTATAAGGAACCAGGCCTGTGCCCAGCATTTGGACGTTAAAAGCTGCAGAGGCGATGGTGGAAGAACTATTGGTACTTACTAGTAAAGGTGGAAAAAGCTGGTAGTCATAATCATCATTATCAACCTATTACCAGCCCACTACATAGCACAGCTATCCGTTTGGCCAGACTTTGAGAGGAGACCCGTGCTCTGTAGTGAGCCGGTAATGGGTTGATCATGATGATGATGATGATGACATAGCACAGGTCTCTTCCTGGTTTAAGCCGTATCCCATCATTCTGGCCAAGTGCAGATTGGCAGACTTCACATGCCTTTGATAACATTATGGTGAACTCTCAGGCATGCAGGTTACCTCACAATATTTTCCTTCACCGTTAAAGCAAATGATATTTAATTGCTTACAAGTGATAATCTAAAAGATTGAAAGTTAAAACCGACTTCACCACGCACTTAAAAGTCCATATCTCAAAAACTAGTAAGCCGATTTTGATGAAATTTTCACGGTTGTTGTAAATGATGTTGGAATAAATGTAAGCTAATAAAACTTACAACCGCACTAGTCGCCCCTACGATTTTCGGAAGGTCCCCTTGATTTCTCTGGTCTGCCATTATCAAACCCTGATTTCCTTATCATAGGACCACCTTTGAAATATCTTCTTTCCAACAAAAAAAAGAATCATCAAAATCGGTTCATAAATGACGAAGTTATCCGCGAACACACATAAAAAAGCATATATACGGTCGAATTGAGAAACCTCCTTTTTTGAAGTCGGTTAAAAACCCACATAACTCGAAAAAGTTAGAGGTGCATACCGGGGATCGAATTCGGCAGAATTATTAACCAATGGGCTATCACCGCTTTTTCTTGTTTAAATATGTGACGAGAAAAGGCTAGTTGGTAAAGCCAAAGTTAGAAACAGTAATAATTTAACAGACATTTCTAACAGTTACGAGTATGGTCTACCGGTAAAAGAGCAATCAAATTTTAAATTATGGAGTTAGCAATAACCAGTAAGTTTACGAATTTATGGATACATATTACTAGCTTCTTCGGTAGGCGAAACATAATAAATTCATCATTTATATTTCTATGAGCCTTTCAATCATTAGGAATAGTATAAACGCGGAAGGTTTCATACGACTCGCCTAACCAAGTTATTTTCTACTGGAAACTATTTTCTAGTGGAAACTAATTACGATTTCTGATTTAAACTGAAGTCTTGGTTTTCTTTCAAAACGTTTTATTTTTGTAATACTAAAAAGATAACTAGATATTTCTAATATATTTAACATCTTTTAAATCTTTTAACCAAATACTCGTAAAGTAAAGGTGATGCCCGCGACTTTGTCAGCGTGGATTTAGGTTTCTAAAAATCCCTTAGGATCTCTATCTCTATGCCAGATTTTGTCAAGATCCATTTAAAGGTAGAACCATGAAAATACGCTACATAAATTACTTAATTGCAAACTTCAACAATATTTGCGATCAACTAATTTACGTAGCTAGATTATGTCTGACTCTATTTTTAATAAGCTTTGCATGCGAATTTATTTTGCTATAAAGTTTTATAGTTTTAAGAGTACTTCTAATTATTATTACTGGTACATTGAAAATAACGTGGGCTGTAAAAAAACACCATGCACTGTTAAAAACAGACATAACTTTGCAGCAAATTAGTTTGCAACGTCAAGCAACTTTGAAATATTTCCTCAAAGCCGAGTTTCACTCAATCTAGTCTGGTTAGTTCGTAACAGTGTTAAAATTTAATTACTGTGCGCAACATAAAGCTGGGCGTCCACAGGCAGCTCGAAAACCACGATCATATTATTGAACTAGCTGACCCCCGCGACTTCGTTCTCCTGTTTATAGGTTTTATATAGGGTCGAATCGGATCCCATAATTCTTTTATGTACCTAAACTAAATGTAGCCTAAGTTACTCCTTATAACATCACCTATCTGCCATTAAAAGTTCCGTTAAAATCGATCCAGCCGTCTTGGAGATTAGCTGGAACAAATAGACAGACCAAAAAACATAAATTTAAACGCACACCAGTTTAAAATAAGCCGTACGTTCAAAGATCCGGGTCCCAAGTTATTTGAACCAAATACTGAGGGGTTGTAATGTCTGTCATTTCGAAACTAAAAAACCTATGACCTTAAAATATTTCCGGGACAATACATAAAGTACTACCTTTCTAACAAAAAAAGAATGAGTGAAATTGAACAACGCTTTAATGAATTACAGCTAAATACGCGTTTTAACTTTCATCCTCTCTCCCAAGGGAACCGTGCTGAATTTCGGGATAAAAAGTATTCTATGTCCTACCTCGGAGTATAAACTCAAATCGTTCCAAGTTTCATTCAAATCTATTCAGTAGTTTCGGCGTGATGCGCGGCCAAGATACAGACAGACAGACAGACAGACAGACAGACAGACAGACAGACAGACAGACAAAAATGAAAAAAATTGCAGTTTTGTCTTCAGTATCGATTATAGAGTGCCCTCCAATAAAATTTTTCAAAATATCTTCAATGTACAGAATTGGATCTGTTACAGTTTTATTATTTTATAGAAGATAGATAGAAGATTTGATCAGATTATGAAATTAATGAAAAAAAGAATATTTTCCATCATGATGATAAACAACTTAATATATTTAGTAAAAAGAGTTGTACTTAATTTAATATACTCAATAAAAACAGAAAAATGTTGTGTTATAATTAACATCTGTATTATGGATTGTGCTTTTAATTGTTTATTTCTGTAACTCCAAATTTTTTTGTTATTTCCCTCGATACTGTTTTCTATAAAGTTATAGAAAAATATTTCGCTCTTAGTTTTCCTTCGTTTTCACTTTTTGTTACGACATACCTATTTGGGAAACATTAGTCAACAATTCGTTAAACATAACATTATAGTATTAATTAATAGTTGGTCAAGATAATATTATAGTACCGCAATAGTTTGTTCCTGGCTTCTCAGCATTACGGTGTCGTTAAATACCTTCGACACTTGGAAGACAAGTGTTAAAGGTGTTGCAAAAATAACCATATTTTGTACCGCTAATGAGGTTGTTAGTGGTCACAGAAGTAATAAGTGAAAGCTAAAGTGCTAAAATTCTACGTACACTGTGTGACAAGCGACGCATCGCTCGCGATGCTTTGACAGCTTGGGTATAGGGGTAGGTATAGTGTATATTTATGATGTTTTAGTTTTTTAGATAAAAAAATTAAAGTGAACTAGCATTAATGAAATGAAACATGAAATAGCTAAACTAGCATTTAGAAAGTTGAGCAAGTTTTTATGGAAAATGATGATAGAAAAAGAGTGGGGTCCTAAACAAGACTGTATAAATAAAATTAATAGTTGAAGAATGTACGACATTTAAATGAAATATCAAGAAGTTAAGAATTTTAATATATTGATTACTAGATGATGCCCGCGACTTGGTCTACGTGTATTTAGGTTTTTTAAAATCCCTTGGTAGCTCTATAGTTTTCTGGGATAAAAAGTAAGCTTATGTCCTTTTCCAAGGTCTAATCTATCTCTATATCAAATTTTATCAAAATGGGTTCAGCGGTTTACACGTGAAAGCGTAACAATCAAACAAAGTCACTTTCGTATTTATAATACATATTAAGTTAAGTTGGCACTGATTATGATAAAACAACGTTGACATAACTCACGGTTCGGTGATCTAACTTTAGAGTTAAGCTGCAGTTTTCAATAATAAATAATGATTGTAAATTTTAGAGATATTAACTATTAGCAGTGTAAAACGGAATATTTAAATTTTTATACAAATTTATTATCATTTATTAGATCAAAACATAAAATTATTCATAAACTATCAATAATACAGTAATATTATATCCGATTTATTAAAATTCGCGAACCCAATTAATAAAACGTTACGGAACGATAAACAGTATAAAACTCGTTGAAACAAAATATCTATGTATTTATTAAAATATCATTTCCGACCTCTAAATCTAACGAATTGATTTATTTTATTTATTGGCAAATAAAATAAAAATAATACAGTCGTCCACAAAAATATCTTCCAAGAGGAACCTGATCATGTACCTACTCGTATTAAACGAATGGCCTGAATATTTTCGAGAAAAGGTTAGTAGGGTAGAGCGGGGCTTAAAGGTCCGCAGGTAAAAAGGACCACCATAAGTATCTAAAAAACTACTGACGTATCGTATTTTCTAACTATACCTACGAGCGGAGAGAAGGGAGTGCGAGAGGCGTAACGAGGCATTGCTGGTAGTCGAGTGATGCCGCTAGCAGGAGATACACGATCGCATCTCAAAATTTTAACATAAGTAATTTTTTTCATTAGTACTCTTTTTAGTTTCGAGCAGTGTTATTTCGTTTACCATGCTTAAACATAATTTATTAGTATACTTAATTTACTTGTTTTTCACGATTTATTATTAGTTTTTAACTAGTTTGAACGGTAATTTTTTTATAACCTTGTAAAACCACTTACGCGTGGTTGGGGTAAAAAGGTCCAATGTGAACCTTATATTTGTTGGTTATTAAAAAACTTTTTTGTTTCAGTATGCGCAACTATAAAAGAAAATCTGATCATGGCACTAAAAGGTTTTAGTTTTCAATGTAAATAAATCATTTACAAAGAATAGTTTATAAAGAATAGTGTTGTCTTATTTAATTGAGACTGGTTAGTGATTAAACTGTTGTTAGCTCAACAAAGTTAGAAATTATTAATATGAATGTTGTCTGTTATGATATGAGAAGAAAAAACTAGCTTTTGTTTTTCAAGAAACATTTGTTTTGTAATAAAACTGTTTGAATTGTTTAAATAATATGAAAAATAATTTTTTTATTAACAATTACAGTTCTTTTGACTTTTTATTTTTGGAATAAAAATAAACTTTTAAATTTCATTGAATCAAATATTGTTATTATCTCATACAACCTGTTTAAAATTATAATTAAATACTGGACCTTTTTGCCCCCTGGCTGTCCCTTTTTACCCCTACTATGGGGCAAAAAGAGAGACGACAAGATCTAGAAAATTTGAAAAATAACATATTTCTATTGTTTTTGTTAAACAAAAATTGAGTTAAACATAGTCAGATTACTGTTTGTTTGATTAGTGTTGTATATTTTGATATAGTAGGCCCGGTTTTCACAGCATAATTCAAAATAGTCAAATTGGACCTTTAAGCCCCGCTCTACCCTACATCTGCAGCTTTATTTTTAACCGATTTAAAAAAGGAGGTTCTGTATTCGATCCGTATGTATGTATGTAAGTATATTCGCGATTATTTTAAAAACGAATGAACTGATTTTGATCATTTTTTCACTACCGTAATCTACATACTTTTAGGAGGGTTTTCTTTTTCTGAGATTGCTGGACCGAAGTCGGTTAAATTTTTTCTAAAATAGAGCTTATTTTGTGTTTGCTAGACTTGGCGGGGGCACTACCGTGTCCCAGATTTTCCTTGCTCCCACTGGTTGGAGAAGCCGGTGGTTCCATGGGTCGTTCACCAAATTGGCGACCACTAGGCATGTGGCGTTGTGCGTGATATTCTTGTGCGGTGTCCCTACAAGAAAGAGTCTGTTTTTTAAATGTTTATAAGATAGTTATTATCTAAATTCTGAATCTGTTGGTTATTATCTAAATTTTGCAATAATTGCCTAATTTGTTCGGGCTAAGCTACTGGTTGCTGCATCGGTTTTGATAGAACTTTCACTTTCATTCTTCAATGAATAGTTTTAGTTTTTAAGTTGACACTGGAGCAAAATGTTGCTGAATGTAGAACAAATCAACAAAGCACATCAAGGCAAAAGGGCTTTACGCCCTTTGAGTCCAGAGGTATCGAAATGCTTGTCACTAAGAATTTCGTTCGTTTTTGTCAGGTCCAGTTTGGCGGCAAAGCGAGGTATTCTAATTAAGCATGCTTCAATTCCAGACTAAGTCTTCGCTTGCCGACAGGTAATAATGTGGCCAAGCGCAAATTGTCATCGAATAGAAAAAAAAGACCATTTTAACCTTTTCGTTTAATCAAATTCCGGTATCGACTGTACACAGTACGGTAAAAGTCGTGACCGGTACGGTTTCGTGACCGTCGGTTGAGGTCGGAGACGCTTCCATACGATTAAATTAAGAATCGCTTATAGGCTAAGAGACGACTGTGAGAAGTACCTTGCGAACTAATACAGAAGTTGCGACCTTCTGTATTAGTTCGCAAAATCAGTTTGTTCTGTCTAGACGTTTTGTAGCTCTATCCAGAGGTTTGAGTATGAAAATTTCCTACTCTACGTTTTCCGATTAAAAAAACCAACATTATGAGTCTATCTACGTCTAATCTACGTCTATGACGTCTAATCTAAATGTAGATCTAAGTGATTTAATGAAAATACTTTGTAATGTTATATTTCAGTGACAAATTAATAAGCTACAATTTGGCGAAGTTGCTGTTTTTTTCATACTCATAAAATAGGTATATATCCCATATTATCATTATTATATTTTAATAATGTCTTATAACAGTCTTACTGTCAGCCGTCTCTTGGTGTATGATAGCTACATTTGTTTATTGAATGAATTTAGTTTAAGGATGATCTAATTTCCGAAGAAGCATGACGAATAAGGTTTTACAGAGTACTGTGTGCATAGGTATTAGGTCTATTTTACTCTGAAATCGATCAATAGTTTTCGAGTTCGTTTTCGAGTGCTCCGATTTAGACTAAGCACACTGAACTGTAGTTGCAAAAAACTTATTTGCTGTATTTTGTAAAAGTTTGTTACGTAATTCTTGCGTGATTAAAATAAAATCAGCTGACGCTGAAGGTCAACGAACTTTGTGTGACCTATTTACTTAGCGTTAGGTACCTACGAAACCGCGCTGGCGCCGACGCCAATACCTACCCTATAAGATTGTGTTTAGGTAGTATAACAATAGCGCTAAGTTTTCGGAAGTGGTCTCCTTATACCTACCCTGTATTTTAATACATACACGAAGCTCTAACATTACGTCAATATTATATTAATAATAATCTTTCTTATTATAATAACAGCTCATCAAATCCTTGGAAGTGCATTATTGTATGGTTTCCTCGCCTATAATTGTAATTATATGGTAAAATGCGTTTAAACCTTGCAACTTTAATTGAACAAGTTTATCCAAGAAGGTGAACAATCTAACAGCTTGTCGAACAAGTCTTAATTTAAGGCATTACTTAAGATTCAACGCGTGCTACTATTTGTAGGCATTTAATATCGGTCCGGCTCGATACGTAGTTACATGGTAATTATATTATTATCTATAACACTTACATATATAACGGCAGCGCATATCCATACTAATATTAAATGTAAATGTATACGTTTTGTTTAATTTGTTGACGGACATAGGCTTTATCCTGGAAAAGCAAATAGTTCCCGTGGGATATTTACAAAACCTTAATTAATTAAGTTATCTGTAGGGCGAGCTGCACATCAGGAGTTTAAAGTATGTTAAATTTGATAACTACGGTATAGTTTAATAAATTTAACAGTAAACTATAAAAGGTAAATGAGTTAGGTAGTCAAAAAAAGGCAAAGTAGGTTTCAAAAATCAGTATTAGTATATCAATTCAAACAGTATTCGTAATCACAATTTGTGATATAAAGTTAAAAAACTGAAGTTTCAGAGGATAGATTAAGTTTCTCGAAAAAAAAAAATACAGTTTTAAAGAGAGATAAATCGACTTACAAATCGTAGTTACCCAGTAGTAAACCCAGGCATCTGAATAAAAGCTAACAAACTCACGCACCGATCTTTTTACTAACCTAAACCATAATGTTAATGAACATATACATCCGATAAACATTTCCCTCTTCTGGTAAAATCGAGTTAATATTTCGTGTGCCAAAAATGCTTAAAATGGTCAGGTAATAATCTTAAAGCAAATGTATTTTTTAACGTGACAAGAAAAGTTTTAGATTAATTAATCAAACCAGCTTAACATTGAGCTTAGCGTGAGTACAACTTCACGACTTATTCTAACCTTCATAACATCTAATTGATGTTTATAAATCACATCAATTAAAAATATTTTATCGAAGTTTTTCGGCGTGGCTGGTTTTTGGGTTTTATGTTGGTAATTGGTAGAGCATGCAAGCTATGTTAATCAGGGCCGTAAGGTATGTATGTAGGTTTTATTTTTGTCAGTTATTCTTCTTGGATTTTGAATTTGATGGACATTTGAGTCAAATCAGTTGTAACATTGTTTTTGCAAAATTGCATCATATAAGGCCTAACACACACGAGTGACTATTCTATTAAAGGATTATAAGAATACTAGCGGACCCGGCAGACGTCGTCCTGCCCGCTATTAGCGCCACCTACCGGGTCCAATTTTTTACTTATAAACCTTCCTCTTGAATCACTCTATCTATTAAAAAAAACCGCATCAAAATCCGTTGCGTAGTTTTAAAGATTTAAGCATACATAGGAAATAGAGAAATAGGGACAAAGAAAGCGACTTTGTTTTATACTATGTAGTGATGAGTGGATCCAGTCATATTTTTATAATCCTTTAATAGAATAGTTTTAATAGACATAATAGTATGTAGGTATAATACTTTATATTGCACGAAAACAAAGGATTCCCTGTTGATTTTTTTAAATGCCTAACTAAATCTAACTAAAATAAAAACCAAACTCCTAACCGAAACTAAATATAAATAAACTAAATCAAAATTAAATAAATCAAAACATTAACGCTAACAATAGCGAATCTATTTTATGTTTACACAATTACACTTGAGACAAACATCACGAAAAAAGAATCAAGTAATAAAAATAAATGTTAAAATAATAAAAAACTTTGCTAACCATGTAGACATGAGCATAACTCGATTATGTTCTCACACAATCACATATTTCAACTTGTCAAGAGGTCCTTGAGACTATTTTTCGGAAATGAAGAGATTTTTTTTTTTAATTTTTCGTCCAGCGCTCAGTGGGATTTGTTCGAGTGATGGACGAAGCTCTCCGATGGACAAACAAAACATTCTTGGGTCAATACACTAGGATGATTTTGGATTCAGATGACGAGGTTCGAATAAAATTGGATGTGGCAACCCAGCATCGATAGCTAAATAGTCAGGGTCATCATCATCATGACACATAACTCTGAAAAGTTAGAGGTGCGTGCCCCGGGATTGAACCCACGACCTCCGATTAGAAGTCGGTCGTCCTAACCACTAGGCTATCACAGCTTTTTTTCACAGTCAGGGTATGAATTGTGATCTAAATGGTCGTAGGTTTAAACTCATTGCACCATTACCATACCAACATCTAACACAAGCTAAATACTATATTGGAGAGGAAATAAGAACATTAAAAAAATCAGCCAAGTGCGAGTCGGGCCTCGCTCTTTCAGGGTTCCGTACATAATTATGAACAATATAATATTTTGGGTCTAAGAAATATTTAATTTCCGAGCTAGACATCGCAACAAACCGTGAAAGAAAAACCCAAAAAAATGTTCGTTTATTTTGGTCACAGCTTATAAACTATTTAATAAATCGTTGTTTTCAGTATTTGTTGTTTAAATAGAGCATATAGTACATAATATACTGAAATATCATATTCCCAACTAGTTTAGTTTTTGAGATAGCCCCCGTCACAAAAATGGTCTAAAACTGACAACTTTGATGGCCTCCCATTCCCTTATTTTTTGAGATAAAAATTAAAAAAATATATATTTGTACTCTACTTAATGAGCTCTAAACAATGATACCCCACAAGCTAGGGTAAAGAAAAAATTTTTTTTTCCGGCTCCTTTTTCATGTATGGGAGCCCCCCTGAAAAATAATTTAATTCAATTTCTAATTCAATATTTGATTTTGGGTTAACGTTTTACACTAAATACCAAAATTTCAGGTTTGTAACTCATTTCGTCTGCGAGCTAGAGACCTGTGACCGGCGGACAGACGGACAGACAGACAGACAGACAGCCGAGTGACATTAATAGGGCTCCGTTTTTTACCCTTCGGGTACGGAACCCTAAAAACGTGCCTAATGTTCTTTGTTCTCTAAAACCTTTTTGAAAAAAAGTATGTTAATGTTTTATGTGGATTCTATTAAAAACGTAGAATAATCAAGTCTAGAGCTTTTTTGGTTAGGTTTGGCTACATAGATTTATTATTATGATACTACTTAATTGAGATTTGAATGAATGAACGAATGAGAAAAAGATTTGATTTTTTATTAATAATTATTATTAATGTTTATTTTAAGTGATCTATAAAACTTGTACCTAAGAGACTCTTAAGCGTAAAAGACGCAGAAATTTTGCACACGGAATCTAGTTACTAATCTAGGTGACATATTTGAGATGTTAGGGAAGGTCGTAAATACACAATTTTTAATGGAACATTTAAAATTAATTGGTGAAAATAGAGATAAATTGAAACACTTAATATAAATTGCACATTTAATACTGACGCAATCTGACAATGTAAGTATGAGATAATTATAGTTAAAAAGGTTAAGTTACAAAAACTAAAACGTATTTTGTAACGTAAAACGTCTCATATCCATTTAACGTAACTCCACTATTCGAATAAATTCAATATGGTGCGCGTGGGCAATGTTATCTTAGAAAGCAGACTGGAATGCGACGTGTAATACCAGAATCCGAATTATAAACCTCCAATAATGAGTGCCACTACACATTATTCCTATGAAAACCATCTCAGACTTCATACAGATAATATTTCACGCTGCAAAGTTGCGCAGGCTGACGACCAAGCAGTCATTGCATCATATTAATTGTTTTAAGCCTTAAGTAATATTGCGTAGAAAGAGACTAGGTATTGTGAAGCACTAGATGATGCCTGCGACTTCGTCCGCGTGGATTTAGGTTTTTTAAAAATCCCACGGGAACTATTCTTTTCCGGGATAAAAAGTAGCCTATGTCCGTCATCGGGATGTAAGCTAACTTTTTACCAAATTTCATCCAAATCGGTTTAACCGTTGAACCGTGAAAAACTACCAGACAGACAGACACACTTTCGCATTTATAATATTAGTATGGATTACACTGGTGTGTGCCAATCATAAACCTCCCTTATTTGGCATACACATAATATATTTTGATCTATTCAAGTTATGTTTCAATGCAGAGCTGATTGTAGACATAAAACTAAGTAACATATTATTTTTGTAATGTCATATTGAATGCACGTTTTGGCTTTTATTTTGAGGAGAACAAAAGAGCTCTTTTTAGATAATATTCAATAAGATACTACGATATTCAAATTCTATTTTTGTAATTTAAAAGATAACTTTTCATTAAGTAAAACTGATGTAATCAAATTTTCATTTGTTTTAATGTGAACTATCAAAAAGACAATTTCATCTTAAGTATGCGCAGGCCTTAATTTGAAGTAGTGTAACGACCCAATATTCCATACTAAATAAATATTATTAAAAGTATATGGTTCGATAGTACAATTTTTTTTTTATTTGAATCTCATCAAAATGGGTTCAGTAATTAAGTATAAGGATGTACTCTCACATGGGATCATAAAAATAACAATTTTTATAAACTTTGATTTTCGTGTCTTTAGCGCTGTTTTGTAGCCGTCCGCTAGGTGAGAGGGACCACAGCGGCCGCGGCTGCGAGCGTCAATAGTGACGAGTAGTCGAGCTCGCGTATAAACAAAGCTCTGCGGACCGCATTTGAGACTAACGAATTGTAATAGTGGAAACGAGCACATGCTCAGTGAATAATATAATTTACATTGGTGTGGAATAAGTATTGAAATGCTTATAGGGGCGATATACAAAATCTATTTAAAATGCTATACAAATCTTACGCTTTGGCGCTATTCATTGAAGGGAGCCCTAACACATTGAAGTGTTTTGTGAACCTTTTTTGACATGGCGACTTACGTTCATATATCAATGCTGGGGCGATACACTATCATTTTGTTGCTGATTAGAGAAGGGGAGCCTTGGTGTCTAAGATGCTTTGTGTACTCTTTTCCTTGAGATAGCGACAGACGATCAGATATATTAATCATATTTTATGTGTTAAACTAATTATACGCTTTGGCGCTATTCATGAGAGGAAGACTGGCGCAAGTGCTTGTGCACCTCTCTGAACATGGCGACTTGCGTTCATATATCAATACTAGGGGCGATACACTATCGTTTGTTGCTGTACAGAGGAATGGAGCCCGGCGTCTGGAATGCCTTGTGAACCCTCTCTTTGAGATAGCGACAGACGATCACATATACTAATTCGAACTTGCTCTGATACATTTATTGGAGTTCGTCACCACTCCGTGGTAACAGCACTTCGTATTATTATTAACATATTTCGAACTATTTATTATAAGGATGAGTTAGACCTGTGGACCATTTGTCGCTGAGAAGCCTCGCTTGGCCTTGACGTCTGACATTCAGTTAGATGTTAGGTTGGGTTTCAGGCCGGTGATAAACGCTGCGTAGCCTCGCTCAGTCATAACTTCTGACATTGTTGGAAGTTAGGTTGGGTTCCAGGCCGGCGAACACAGCGAGCCTTACTCTTTCATGACAAATGATAACTACATTTGCGAGTGGTCTGGTCGATGCACGTTCAAGGCGTTATATGCTTGGGGCGTGAGTTGATAGGACTGCTTGAGGAAGTGGTTGGATGTTGTGTTGAGTTCTAAGGCCTGTGTAAATAGTTCTACTATTTTACCACAGTGAGTCTTGCACTTCCTTGACTGACAAATACCAATAATTACTGCAAAGGATTTCCTCCTTTACTATGGACATATAACTGATATACCTCAGTAAGCTTTGCCTCGAGCTTGCTTCCATGATAATAACAAACCTACATCATACGTACCGCAGCGAACCTCGCTCTTCACTAATGACTTAACAAACATAGTGGAACTTAAACACTCTAAACAAAGGTCTTAAGTGGTGCACACCACTATAAAAAAGTCTTGTGGAGACAACCACGGTTAAAAAACAACTCTTTGGGATGATGCCTGGGTGTGAGGGGGGGGGGCCCAATGTTTGCTGGTATGTCTAGTACTTCATGCAACCACACTACAAAATATATAATGAACGAAATAATGATAATAAATTAATACTATAACTAACTCTGTATGCGATACTAGAGTACCACAAAAGGTAGGGGCTCATCGTTGTTGGCGTGACGGGAGCTAACAACCTTCATTCATATTTTTTATTGCTAAAAGTATGAATGATGCCTTGACGAACTTCTTCCCCATTAGGGAAAGGAGTTAATCTTCATTCGAACTAAAAGTGTGTCATCCCACTATTGATTGTATGATCTCGAAATAACAAACAACGTCACTAATAACCATAGCTTGATCGCTAACATATTTTATAATAAAACTAAGCAGGAACCGACACTTCAATACACGAACTAGATTGAACGTCTAAGTCAATTGAACTCATTACTTCTGACGCTCTAAAAGTTCTTGGGTTTATACGGACACAACATTATAAAGGGTTCTACCACTATCGTTCACGTGCCACTTTAAAGAATTTATTTAAAAACATAATCTTTAGAAAGATCTATAGGAATTTAAAGGGTATAGATTTTCATAAGGTCGTTAGTTCAGTTACAATATGGTGCCGTGACCAGGATGATCACGTTTTAATAAGAAAGTAGTGACCAGGATGATCACGTTTTAATAAGAAAGTAGTGACCAGGATGATCACGTTTTAATAAAACAGTAGTGACTAGGATGGTCAAAACGGCTTAATTAAGAAACTATAAAGTAGGCGAAAGCCTACAATATGTTGTCCGTGAAATGGAAAGAGTCCGAAGAAGTTTTGAGTTCATTTTGACTTGGATGTTTTGTTGTTGGGAGATTGTAGAAGAGTTGATGCTAATGTTTTACTGGGATTAAAATCGCTTAGCTGTCATATTGACAGGGGGTTGTAAGAGTGTGATGCAAACATTTAAGAGGGATATACATAAATGCCTTAGCTGTCATATTGACAGGGGGTTGGAAATGAGTGATGCAAAACAAAGTATATGTTAAAATGTGTGGAATTGACGTAATTTTCTTAAAGGTTGACAAGAAGTTGTGAAAAGGTGATGCAAAGTTATGTATAAAAATGGGATAAATTAACTTAATTGTCAAATTTACAAGAATTAGTGGAAAATTGATGCAGAACAAAGGGTGAATGAATAAAATGGCTAATTGAGAGTACTTTCGGGTCTGGGGTTTGTTAAATTTGAAATGAGATAGAAGTAATGGAGCGGAAAATTGCAGAGTTGTTTTAACATATCGCAATGAGTGTTGGGAGAGATATGAGATAAAGATTATAGTATAAAGCATGAAATGAGAATGAGTTATTGGGTGACGTGTTTTGGACGGATATTTGCGTGTATAGCTAGATCTTATTAACATTAGCCAGAGATCGAGGTGTTGCGATATTATTATGTACAATAAATAAAATTCAAATACTTTCCCTAACGTAAATTCTCTTCAGCATACTTCATAGAATAGAATCTATTTTGCATGCTTCATAGAATTTAGGGGGTTGAATGTAACGACCCAATATTCCATACTAAATAAATATTATTAAAAGTATATGGTTCGATAGTACAATTTTTTTTTTATTTGAATCTCATCAAAATGGGTTCAGTAATTAAGTATAAGGATGTACTCTCACATGGGATCATAAAAATAACAATTTTTATAAACTTTGATTTTCGTGTCTTTAGCGCTGTTTTGTAGCCGTCCGCTAGGTGAGAGGGACCACAGCGGCCGCGGCTGCGAGCGTCAATAGTGACGAGTAGTCGAGCTCGCGTATAAACAAAGCTCTGCGGACCGCATTTGAGACTAACGAATTGTAATAGTGGAAACGAGCACATGCTCAGTGAATAATATAATTTACATTGGTGTGGAATAAGTATTGAAATGCTTATAGGGGCGATATACAAAATCTATTTAAAATGCTATACAAATCTTACGCTTTGGCGCTATTCATTGAAGGGAGCCCTAACACATTGAAGTGTTTTGTGAACCTTTTTTGACATGGCGACTTACGTTCATATATCAATGCTGGGGCGATACACTATCATTTTGTTGCTGATTAGAGAAGGGGAGCCTTGGTGTCTAAGATGCTTTGTGTACTCTTTTCCTTGAGATAGCGACAGACGATCAGATATATTAATCATATTTTATGTGTTAAACTAATTATACGCTTTGGCGCTATTCATGAGAGGAAGACTGGCGCAAGTGCTTGTGCACCTCTCTGAACATGGCGACTTGCGTTCATATATCAATACTAGGGGCGATACACTATCGTTTGTTGCTGTACAGAGGAATGGAGCCCGGCGTCTGGAATGCCTTGTGAACCCTCTCTTTGAGATAGCGACAGACGATCACATATACTAATTCGAACTTGCTCTGATACATTTATTGGAGTTCGTCACCACTCCGTGGTAACAGCACTTCGTATTATTATTAACATATTTCGAACTATTTATTATAAGGATGAGTTAGACCTGTGGACCATTTGTCGCTGAGAAGCCTCGCTTGGCCTTGACGTCTGACATTCAGTTAGATGTTAGGTTGGGTTTCAGGCCGGTGATAAACGCTGCGTAGCCTCGCTCAGTCATAACTTCTGACATTGTTGGAAGTTAGGTTGGGTTCCAGGCCGGCGAACACAGCGAGCCTTACTCTTTCATGACAAATGATAACTACATTTGCGAGTGGTCTGGTCGATGCACGTTCAAGGCGTTATATGCTTGGGGCGTGAGTTGATAGGACTGCTTGAGGAAGTGGTTGGATGTTGTGTTGAGTTCTAAGGCCTGTGTAAATAGTTCTACTATTTTACCACAGTGAGTCTTGCACTTCCTTGACTGACAAATACCAATAATTACTGCAAAGGATTTCCTCCTTTACTATGGACATATAACTGATATACCTCAGTAAGCTTTGCCTCGAGCTTGCTTCCATGATAATAACAAACCTACATCATACGTACCGCAGCGAACCTCGCTCTTCACTAATGACTTAACAAACATAGTGGAACTTAAACACTCTAAACAAAGGTCTTAAGTGGTGCACACCACTATAAAAAAGTCTTGTGGAGACAACCACGGTTAAAAAACAACTCTTTGGGATGATGCCTGGGTGTGAGGGGGGGGGGCCCAATGTTTGCTGGTATGTCTAGTACTTCATGCAACCACACTACAAAATATATAATGAACGAAATAATGATAATAAATTAATACTATAACTAACTCTGTATGCGATACTAGAGTACCACAAAAGGTAGGGGCTCATCGTTGTTGGCGTGACGGGAGCTAACAACCTTCATTCATATTTTTTATTGCTAAAAGTATGAATGAGGCCTTGACGAACTTCTTCCCCATTAGGGAAAGGAGTTAATCTTCATTCGAACTAAAAGTGTGTCATCCCACTATTGATTGTATGATCTCGAAATAACAAACAACGTCACTAATAACCATAGCTTGATCGCTAACATATTTTATAATAAAACTAAGCAGGAACCGACACTTCAATACACGAACTAGATTGAACGTCTAAGTCAATTGAACTCATTACTTCTGACGCTCTAAAAGTTCTTGGGTTTATACGGACACAACATTATAAAGGGTTCTACCACTATCGTTCACGTGCCACTTTAAAGAATTTATTTAAAAACATAATCTTTAGAAAGATCTATAGGAATTTAAAGGGTATAGATTTTCATAAGGTCGTTAGTTCAGTTACAGTAGTATTTGAGTCCACATGAAATTCGGATGTCACTATATTTGTTGTCAACGTTTATTTTATCTTTGTGCCCGTCTCACGAGTGCTTATCCGATTTTGAGCATACTCGTATTCGGTAGCTGAAGGTCTGCTTTCGATTAAAATATGCATGATAGCTGTACTTTGTAAGAAATCTTCATATAAATAGCCTAGTCATTTTGCTACATCTGGTGACTGGAAAATGATATAATAAATCAAATGGTTTTTAATTCACAACTAGCTGATGCCCGCGACTTCATCCGCGTGGATTCATATAAATCTCATACAAACTTACAAGCCCTATTTAATCCCCTTAGGAGTCGAATTTTCAAAAATACTTTTTTAGCGGATGCTTACGTCATAATAGCTATCTGCATGCCAAATATAAGCCCAATTCGTCCAATGGTTTGAGCTGTGCGCTGATATATCAGTCAGTCAGTCAGTTAGTCAGTCACCTTTTCCTTTTATATATTTAGAAGATAATATCAGATCTGATATATATACGATTTGTAGTTGAAAAACTTGTAAACTAAATCCTACCAATAAAATATATATTTTGGTGAGAGAAAATATTTGATTTCATATAAATATCGTTAAATCAGCAACTCCTTTGCTGATTTACTTATTTGACAACACACAGCACCGGCTAGCTTAGGATTTTAAGCTTTATCTCTATCAACACTCAGTCCTAAATTATGCAACTAGTAAGATCACATCCCAAGACAAAGATTACTTACTTGTTTAATAATAATTAAAAATCCATGTTTATCATCAAAATAACGTCCGAATGGGTGCATAGAATTGATTGAGAATCAGACTTAGATTTTAAAATAATCCAATCTGTTTCTCGGCTGAACTTTTTCTCTGCATCATTTTTCTTTTCTCAATCTGTATATACTATAATCCTTTCCATGACTAATATCCTCATACGTTCTTTGACTCTTGAATTTAAGTATTAGGCATCAACGGATTTGTTACTTAAAATAACATGAGTTGACGGCGTCTTAACACTGTTCGAGCCACGGATGAATCGAAAGTACCAAAGTTGCTCACCCATCCAGTTACTCACTTGAGTCAATATTCTTTACCCAGAGTAATCCACTGATACACGATGAACTAGCCCTCATGGCCATAATGTATTTAATAGCCACGGAGAATGTCGCACATGTCTCGGAAAGGCGTTAAGGAACTCGCGGTGTCATCTTTATCTCGGAATCTGTGCACATTTGCGACGGGTCTAAACTGGTACCTAATTGTGGTAAACTTTTATGTTCCGTGACATTTAGGCTGAACTGCGGGTCACAGGCGGGTCGTCGCGGCTCGCAAGCTGTAAGTCAACCCAGCCGAAACGGGTGTATCGGCGAAATCAAGTGTTATTTTATGTTTGTGTTGCAAAACGTATTTGCAACACACAATATTGCTTTGCGAACGCAAACGCTATTAAGAGGTGTCTGAATGAATAGAGTTACGGTTAAGCGGGCCGCACATTGGCTACTATCACGGAATGGGTCGCTCGATCCTCAGCCACTTACGAGCTATTGACCAATGCAACGATTTCGTACGCACTTGGACGCCTGATGGCGTTCGCATCTGATAGTTTTCTCAGCTTTCGTCTTGTTTTTTTGTGATATGTGTGTTAAAATAGACGCACGTGCGATACATCTAATCACTTTAGCTCAATTTACGAGAAAAATCATAAAGTTTATTGAAAATACCAAGAGATAGGAGGCAAACTTATAACTGTTGTACTGATACTCAAAATAGCGATATTAGAAGAGTTCATACAAGTACTTATCCTCTCCAGTTTCAGCATGGTATACGTGACCTTAAATATACGATGTTTGGTCGCTCGTTAAGTTGCTGAAGAAATAGTAGCTGATGTGTGCCCAGTCTTATGAGATCTCATTATAAGTTTTTACATCGTATCGGCGCTAGTTTAATTACAAGACGTAAATAAGAGACGTTCACATTTGAAACCTGATTTTAACAGACTAACTTGTTTTTAATAAGCCTCAAGAGCTCAACTTTTCAGAAGATGGCAAGAAATTAGGAAGGTGTCGTTCACACTTCACACAGAATTTTTTGATTCTTTAATTTTGATAGAATTAAAGAATTTTATCAAAATTAAAGATTGGTCTTTTTGGTCTCAATCCAGCCTCTAAATCATTGAGCTATTTAGGCTTGCACAGTTTATTATATGCAGTAATTTGTCACAGTTCCTCTGAAGCATCTTCACTGAAGAGATAATTGAAAACGGAAAATAAACCATTAGTCTATGTAACTATAATAGGATTACCCCATAAATTGTTACGGCTGAGGTCGGGGGGTACAAATTAATAAATTAAACGTTGCCACGTTAACACGGGAATATTCATTGCTGGCATAATGTATGATAAATGTAGTGAGAAAGGGACTTGTGTAGTTTGCAAAACGAAAGACACAAATGAACTATATCATTATTCAGGCATTTAATGATATAGTTCATTTGTGATATAGACATAGTGATTTTAATATATCAATCCGCTTCTCAAACGAAACGTATTTACCAAGTCGTCTATTTGAGATCAGTCAAAGAATTCTCTGATTTTTAGTACATTTAAATCGTAACTCATTACTAGACATGTCTTTTAGGGTCATGTTGCGCAGTTGAGTTAGAATTCTGCGCTAAACACTGAAATCTTCGTTTTCCTGAGTTTTACGCAAATGAGGGTCCGGATCATCCTCCCGTTTTGCGTGACTCCACTGGCGCAGCTCACCGCCAGATCACTCAAAAACTGAAATATAAGAGATATAGTTCATTTTTCCTAAAGATATATTATATCCTTTCATCGAAAGCTATTTCGCTCATCTCTATACTGGTGAGAAATATGCGCAAGCGCAAGTACGGGCACAGTGTTGTACAGTAACAATGCTACGCTATATAATGCTATGCTATGCTCGTACGAACGGGATGAAATAGGTACTAAGTGGAATTCAGTTGCTCGGGACATGTTTATTGGAGGTTCAGAAGTAAATCTCAAGCATATTGATTGGTAAATACTTTATTGTTGTGTGTACACTAGGACCTACCATGAAGGTAGTATAAATCAGTTCTTCAATCAAGTACGTGTAGGGGACCAAATATCGGAGACCTATTTTTCGTTTTCTTAATATTATTGTTACCAATAAAATTATTAAAAGATTTCACCAACTTCCGATAAGTGTTGGATAGTCTAAACGTAATTAGTTTTGTCACTTTCTTACTTTATGTCAAGTGACAAAAACAAAAAAGTTGTGAATAAGCTATGATCCGACACTTATCAGAAGGTGGTGAAACAGGCCTATAAATTATTTAATAAATTAAATAATGCCAATTATTATTCAATAATAATTACTTTAGTCTTTGATGTCTCAATAGCGCAATATCAAGACCTTAGAGGTCGTGGACTGAAAACTGAGGGATCACCGGTTCAAATCCCACTCGTTGCACTATTGTCGTGCTTAGCTTAATTCTTAGTTGGAGGGAAAAGGGGAATAATAATAGTCATGTTCACCTTTAAAAAAATATTACCTAAAGTTGATGCTCGCGAGCGACTTCAACTAACTACGTGGGTTTAGATTTTTAGACTGTTTCTGTTCAAACTTCTCACGAGATTTTTTAAAACCTAAATCCACACGCAAATGAAGTCTCGAGTTTATGTCTGTTTATTTGGATTTCGGACATAATATTATATTCTTCTTTGTTATCAAGAATTCTAATGCATGTATGAAGGAACCTGTAATATCGGTACAGGTTAGGAAGTAGGTATATTATAGTCGTAAGTGGATGCATCTTGCGATCGGCTAGCGGTGCAGCGGTATTACGACCTTGCGCACTCTCGTAAAATGGACGTGAACTATAGGACTGTAGGTATTCGCTGTGGATTGGTTTATGCAACGGAGAAATCGGTGAAACAAAATGAAAATGCAGCGATTCTATTTATTCTGCAGAACAAAACTGTTGATCCAAGAACTCCTGTGTGCAAAGTGGGTCTTAGAAAATATGGTACCTCACTTCCATATACTTGTCTATGGTTTCCAGCATTTTATCTTTTGCGCTTCACCACATCAGCACGGTTACCATCGACTTGCCTGACACTTGATTTCGTGAGAGGTCTTCCAACGCTGCGTTTGCTTGCCGGTGTGAGGTCGCTATTCAAGCATCTTGGGATTCCAATTTTCATGCTATGTGCACCCAGTTTCGACTCCATGAGCTACTTATACAGGGTATAAGGAGACCGCTATCGAAAACTTAGCACTAATATTATATACTAACCTAAACACAGTCCAATACCTACTAATTAACCATTTGTCTTACAGTTAGTAGTGGTTTAGTATATATAGTATGTTTCAAACCCGCAATGTAAAACGTGCTCAACTCGGGCTCAATATCCGCGAGTGGTGAGCGGCCGGTGACAACTTCAGAGTGCTTAGTCTAAGTTTGAAGCGCTCCAAAACTAAAAGTATACTAGAAGTATACTATTGATTGAATCACAAATGACTTCAGAGCAAAATGAACCCAAAAAGTCTTATTTAGGTCCATTTTACTCTGAAGTCATGGTGATTCGATCAATAGTATACTTATAGTATACTAAAAAGTTTTGGAGCGCTCCAAACTGAGACTAAGCACTCAGGTGTTTAGGCGTCATGATTGCATTACATTGCGAAATTTAAAAAATACAAGTTTTTTTTTATAGTATCTTGACAGTAGGTAACTACTATTACGTACCTGACTTTGTTTCCGATAGCGATTCCCTTGCACCCATTCTATTGGTGACGTTGGCTCTGCTACGGTTACAAACTTGCATACCTAATATTCACTAAATTAACTCAGTCTTAATTCCAACGCAGACCTGCGATAAAATGACTAATAGCGCACATTGTCTGCGGTCAGCGGCGGCCGTCGACGCAATATATCGCGCACATCGCGGGTCAGCGCGCGACCCGCGCATCCTCGCGTATTAGTGCTGCCTATACACGTACACTATATGGCTACGTGCTCCGGGCGGCGCAGACATTAGACATCCAATTTTTATCAAAGAGTGATGAAAGTTAAGTAAATTCACAGAGATCGTTCGATAACATTACGATCTCTGTGAAGTTGTACCTACGTCATGAATTGTAACTAATTAGTTTTTTGCTAAAAAACTATACAAATCATCATAATTGCATCATTTCCAAATAATAGGACTTTCTAATGCTATCGATACACATTTACAGTTCATTGGAACGATTAAGTTAGATTTTAAGTAGATACATAATTGCTTCTTCGTTTTATAATTTTACTAGTGGTCCGATTTGAGTGCTATACGGTACATATATAGCGTATAGCACTCAAGGATCACGTACATATCCAACGGTGAAAGAATTTTTGAAATCGGTCCAGTAGTTACCGAGATTAGCGCGTTCAAACAAACAAACTCTTCCGCTTTATTATATTAAGTATAGATTATGACTGTGTTGAATTAATTTTATTAATTAATTGTTTTATTCTAAATATCGATAAAAAAATTGTGTTGGTATGTATAATTTCTACTTTCCTAGCTAAAAATGGGAAAAATGTCTAAATTTTACGTGGATGAAGTAAATAGTATTAAAATCCACACACATAGGTACCTATCTACGACTCACTCTTGCCGTCGTGTGAGTGCGAGACGAAAAACAGGAGAAGAATATGAGAATTTACGTCTTTTGTCTCCGTCTCGCTACTCGCACTTATTTTTAAAGGCACCTTAAGATAATAATGTCACCAGGAGAACAGGCCTTTTCACTGTTATTTAACAAGTATAAATTAAAAATTTAAAAAACCCCCGACATTCGGCATTTTGTGGTGGCGGCCATCATGGATTTACAATAGTGCTATTCTACTAGTCAAGCCCTTTCATTTGATACCCATATTAAAGGATTTGTGAAAAAATATGTAATCCGCCATTTTGTAGCGGCGGCCATCTTGGTTCGATTTTCATCAAACATAGCTAACAACACTCTCGACAAATTCACCTTTCAAACAAAAAAACCGCATTCAAATCGGTCCACCCGTTTGAACGTCTCAGGGGAACAGACAGACAGACACACACATACACACACACACAGATACGTCAAACTTATAACACCCCGTCGTTTTTGCGTCGGGGGTTAAAAACTAACCGGGACGTCAAGACGCAAGTCCGCGGTGGTCCTCAGCAATAAAAGCTACGAGCTTTTAGTTTAAAGCCAGCCGTAAATAAGCGCGTCCATTGTATTTATGTGTTATGTAATTTGAAATGCGCGCCGTACGGGCCTTTGATATTGTGCAACGATTTCGTTAATAAATATATTCTACGCTAATGAAAAACCTCTTAAGTAAACAGTGACATCTATCCGGGGGATAGAGCGTTCATTGCGAACGTTTTCATGCTAAAACTTTGGTCTTATGTGACAAGGAACATCGCAATAAAACACACGCATCTCGACTCGTAAAATAAAATAATATGCACCTTCAAGATGTTACTGAGACAGGTAGAGGTAGTTACTAAGTGAGGGTTACCCTCATCTAATGACTTATAAATTAACGACTTAGTTAATTAACTAAAAATCAATTAAATAAGTCAGCGACTGAGTTAAGTTTTATGTCAAATGTCACCTCTCCTGTCACCAAGATCCAAATTAGACTTCTTAATTTTCTATTTGTACCCTTTTTTAATGTGCATCAATTTTGCAAGTATATGGAAGCGCGATAATAGGCATAATTATTTATGACAACATAAAACTAAAGCTACTAGGGTTCCAAATGCGCCCTCGTCTGAGAAGAGCTCGCCAGGAGAGCTCGAAATACAGACAGGTATTTTGTTTTATAAATTATAAAGTGTCAATCACTGGTTAGGAAAGCATATTTTTATCGAAAACATCAACCATCAAAAAATCTTAAAAAATATTTATTTTAAATAGCCAAATGACCAGATTTATGTAGCTATTTGGTTTTTTTTCGTCGCTTTGTCCAGTCTACCAGTGACAATATAACGTTACAGTATCAATGTCTTGAGTAAATGAAAAATAATTTAGTATCACGCGACGTTGACAGTGGAAGGCCATTAGTGCGACCACTTTTATTGTTCGTTTAATGTTTATGAGAATTGCTATTTGTTTGGTTTTAGTTGTGTCGTTTTGTGTTACTTAGTATTAAACCTAATGCAATATATGTTTGTGCTTTACAGCCCCCGCACACTGGGCCACTAGTGGCGATGACTAGACGTGGCCGCCACAAGTCACGGATGAGATTTTTCATACATTTTATTGTGGCTCGAATCCGGCCACTCGAGTGCTCAGAGTGCGGTGGTATTTTATAGCTCAGTGAGCGGGAGCTCTTATGGTACTTATACTAGAGTTTTCAAGAAAAATAATCTGTACGGTTAGTCTAAGATTTTACACATATAAATAGTTTTGCGACTCGTTTGCTCACTCGTTTTAAGAAACTGAACCCAAACACTCTTATTATAAAGTCGTAATTCCATAGTTCGAATATGTATTTTACAACATTTCTGCTTGGGGCGCTCGCTGTGTTCGAATGCTGAATCCATTTTACTCTGAAATCGATCAATAGTATACTACAAAGTTTTGGAGTGCTCCAAACTTAGACTAAGCACTCTGTATAATATTGCTTCAATGCGAGGCATTACTATGTAAAAGTTCACCTCTATCTCTTCGTCCGCTCAGAGCTTCCAGTTTTTTAAATTTTCCAACTTTGTCGCTTTGTCGGTATCATTAAAATAAAGGAAATTGTGAAAACCAATTAATCTAGAATAATAAGAAATAAACTACCATTTTAATCATTTTCCATGATGATAAATAAAAAATAGAAGTTGATCATCGAAATTAAAAAAAAAAACTATAGAATCAGGGACAATAAGCATGGAACGAATCACGATTTGGACTTTTTTGGAAAACATCTCTTTTTTTGTTAATATAACAATCAAGCACTTAATTAAGCATACTTGTTTACTAAGATGCAATTATTAAGCTTTATTATTTCTACGATTAATTCTTAACTAAGCTTTCAATTTACTACGATTTCAATTTACTAAAATGGTGGTAAGTGACGAAGGGACATCACAGTTTTATAAAATCCATTCTCTCAATAGGTTTTTAATTCCCTTGGCAGCATGTCTTTGCCGGTAGGTAGAATGGTAACAAGCCATGACCAAATTCAAATTCAAATTCAAAACTCATTTATTCAAAGTAGGTATACTGTACACTTTTTGAACGTCAATATATAAAGTACATGAAAGTGATGTAATGGTGATAATTACTACGGAAACTTAAAACTAAAACTACGAGGGTTCCAAACGCGCCCTGGTCTGAGAAGAGCCCACAACAAACTCAGCCGACCGAAGCATTGAGCCAATTAGGATATCATTTTCCAAATTATCCATGTCAGGAATAGAACCCGGGACTTTTTACTTATGAGACCACATGCCTCATCATTGAGCTCGGTTAGTTGCGTTGTTATACGTCGTCGATGTTTTTTTACGCCATAGAAACGTATTTTCTCTGACAATGTTGTAATACGAAATACGAGATTAAAATCGAATCGTAAGTGATCATCAACATAGAAATGAAATGATGGGCTTGTTATTTTTGTTACAATCTTGACGACTCTTATTAAAAGTGTAAGACAAACGAAATACAATTGGTGATGTCGCCATCACAAACATCGATGATCGCTAGAGTTACCATCCTAACAGAAAAATAAATCCGGACAAGACTAAATTTTTTTAGGTTTCTATAAGATAATATGGCTGAGATGTTTGTATCGAACTAGCTGATGCCTGCGACTTCGTCTGCGTGGAGTCATGTAAATCTCTTACAAACTTTCAACCCCCATTTAACCTCCTTAGGAGTAGAATTTTAAAAAATTCTTTCATAGCGGATGCTTCTGAATAGCTATCTGCATGCCTTTCAGTTCATCAGTCAGTCAGTCACCTTTTCCTTTTGATATATTTAGAAGATAGATTAAGCATTTTTGTTATTTATGTGCCGAGATATTTAAA
Organism: Melanargia galathea; assembly: GCA_920104075.1. Taxonomy (NCBI): domain Eukaryota; kingdom Metazoa; phylum Arthropoda; class Insecta; order Lepidoptera; family Nymphalidae; genus Melanargia; species Melanargia galathea. The sequence continues at coordinate 19,865,680 of OV049872.1, read as the reverse complement.
TCTTCTCCTTTCACTTAATGGTGATCATAAATTATTATTGTTGCAACTAGTTTTGAGGTAGTCCTTTATATAAGGAATTTCGCAGTCAACGTTGTCGTCAACCTCGTTCATTGGTACACCGTCTCTTGTCGCATTCACGTCTGATTGGCCCACATTGTGGCCAATTCTGTTGTCACAGTGCTCACTGCGGAAAAGGATAGCAATAGATTTAGACCTGTCATTTTAGTTTAGTTTAGAAATTTGTGTACAACAGAATTAGCCACACTGTCTTGACGACTTAAATGAATTTTAGACACTAGTCTAAATTCCATTGTTCCAGCAAGAGTGCCATAAATTCAGGCAATCACTATTGAGTGATTGTAGCATCGATAGGTGCAGCTTATAGTGCCTAAAATCTCTTGCGCGACTAGTCAGACACAGGTCCGCACGCGATTTTTTTTCTACATAAACTCTACGTAAACTCTTGGCGCAAAATCCAGAGTTTTGCGCGTGGGTTTTACATAGAGTTTACTTGGTGTTGGATAGATGACGTCAAATGCGTCACAACTCACATGCTACTTTTTCGAGGTCGTCTGTCCACCTGGTAGCATTTCTTTTTAATCAACTTAAATCCAGGCGATGTATATTTATGGATTTTTTTTTAAAATAGGTACAAATTGGACGAATTCGGACCCGATCCCAGTAGAACTAGATGGGTGGTTAGCCCCCAACCATCGGCAAGTATCTCGAATTTCACTCATTACCATTACAATCGAGTGAGTCGATAATCAGCTTATTTCAAGAGCTGAACAAACCAACTTGTATTCGTGCATAATTAATACGAATGCTTTTACATAACTGTTTGCTTTACGATCCATTGATACAAAAAACCAGAGATACAAAGTTTCATAGATCCAGATTAAGAAAAGTTTTAAGTCAAAGCATTTCATAAAAAGCAACTATTTTGCACTCTTGTGAATAAATACGAGGCCCTCAATATTTTTTTTTAATTTTTGACTGAGTAATCAAATTTTGAGGACCAAAAAGTTTTTCTTTAGTTCCAAAGATTTCAGCTCCTTTTTATAATCTCAGCTGTCGATTGTTATAGCAAATGTCGATTTTTTTTCAAAATCCCGCGGGAACTGCTGATTTTTCCAGTATAAAAAGTAACCTATGTGTTATTCCAAGTTATAAGCTATGTACATATATATGTTTTAAATTTCAGCCAAATCGGTGTAGTAGTTGCGGCGTGAAAGACTAACAAACATACACACAAACTTTCGCCTTTACAATATTAATAAAACGTGATTTGTCTATGTAAGACATACTTGTTATGTCAGTAGCGCCACCTAACGTCAATTATTGTAGTGGATTTTTCAAGAAAATTTCACTACTTTATTACGGACACTCCTAGTCTGAGGCGTCCCGGATTATGTATATCAATGTTTGTGACTGATAATGGTATTCTTAACCCGTTCTCTATTATGTTTTATTTTGGTATTTTATTGCATGGGTGATACTGTGGTCATTAATTTACGTGTTTTTGTAACGCTATCTTGTGCATCTTTGAAATTGATCGTCATTCTTTTTCAAGTCTCGTCATTAGCATTTTAACTGATAGATGTCCACTGCTGGACATAAGTATCTTGCAAGGAGCCCAGCGATTTCCGCTTCAGTCTTCAAGTATAATTTAATCATTCATTTACAAAGTTGCGTATTTAATTTCTTTTGTGTTCGAAAGTGTAACTATATTCATGCGAAGAGATTCGTACCACTAATAAATTGAAAATTTAAAAAACCCCCGACATTCGCCATTTTGTGGCGGCCGCCATCTTGGATTTGCATAGTGCTATTCTACTAGTCAAGCCCTTTCATTTGATATCCATATTAAGGGAAACACACACACAGACACATCAAACTTATAACACCCCGTCGTTTTTGCGTCGTGGGTTAAAAAATGAACTATACCAAATGTTCAAATGTTAAATCATTCACCAAAAATCACTGTGAAATCATTACTTCTTATCGAAGCGACTCTCACTCTCATCACCTAACGTCGTACGCGGCGTAGAAGTATGCCTAGTAGTATTACGTATAGACGCATTGTCCTCCTCGATAGTATTTCAAACCCATATTTCAGTCAGTCCGCCACTCAATCGCCGTACTGTTCTATACGAGTAGGTATGGAGGATTTTATTTTTTGTTCCTCGTAATAAAAACAAATAACACGCAGAGTATCGATAACGAAATGAAAGAAACACGTCACTTTTGATTTCACTGACATCATGAGTTTCGATAAAATCGAACACGTGACCTTTGCTCGAACATCCCGGCCAGTGCGGAGGTCGGGCACGTGGGGCCATTAAAAGAGCGGGTTCGATAAGTAAATACGCATTAAAATTTAATATTTGTACAAGAAATCATCAAAATACATCGTACACAGCCAGTGGCGTGCACAGGGTTCTAAACTAGGGTATACAATAGTAAGTAGGTATTATTAAAAAGTTAATATCAATTTTAGATTAAAACTTCTCTTTCTTTGAGTAATTGTACCACAGCAAAGCTTTTTTCAAGGTAAGCAGTGCTTATCTACTTTTATGATTATTCGTGCATCCCACAGTAGGTACACAGCAAATATAATATACCACAACAATATTAATTTGTATGAACACGTTCACACTAAGCTATAGTATTTGTATTGTTTCGTATTGGTTTACGGTGCCTGTGACGCAGTATGCTATGCTAACAGTATAAAGTAGCCTTAACTGCGATGTATACTATCTCCTGTCGCAGGGTGCTACTGGATGCAAGCATACTGGATACATGAGGAAGTCCTGACATGAAACTTATGTCTAGCAGTGAACGTAGGTCTGTTGGGTAAATGGCAAGTCTCCACTGAGATTAGGTATCTGTCGTGGCTGGAGCAGGAGCATGCTATTAATCGTCGTCATCATCATATCAACCGATAGACGTCCACTGCTGGACATAGGATCACATGCAAGGATTGTCATAGAATCCGATCATGTAATTATTTTATTTGTATGATTGAGTAACGTTAGATGAGCGATTTCTTTTTAGTTTTAACTGAAAAGAAATCGCTGGTCTAACGGCTCAACACAAATCTCAAATCTAGAAAACAATATCGATATCGCAAGGCGGGGCCGCTCCGCCCTACACGAATAAATATTTAATTAAACACGAATGATCACGAATGATTTCCATGCCCAATGAAATCATCTTCAATTTTTTTTTTGTTATACATAACATATTTCCTACACTACAATATATTTTGTATGAGAATAACAACAATTGAGTAAATTCCATAGATGAATTTTTAAAAACAGAAGGTGTAACTATGCCCTATGGACCCACTGCACATACTTGACCCACCACAATTCAACGACCTCCCTGGCGCAGTCAGCGCTATGGTGTTATAAGTGGGAGGTCTCGGGTTCGATTCCCAGCAGGGTTAATTTGGGAATTTTATAATTTCTAAATTGTCTCTGGTCTGGTCTGGTGGGAGGTTTCAGCCATAGCTGATTACCACCCAACCGGCAAAGCCGTGCCGCCAAGCGATTTAGCGTTCGTTACGATGCCGTGTAGAAACCGATCAGGGGTTTGCATACCTCTTCCAAGTTAGTCCGCTTCCATCTTAGACTGCATCGTCTCATCATCAGGTGAGGTTGGAGTCAAGGGCTAACTTGTAGTTGAATAAAAAAGTTAACAATAGAGTATTATGAGATAGGAGATTTTGAAAGGTAGGTAAGAATTCCTGATGCAATACACACTTTTCCCACACTAAAATGTTAGTACCATAGAGAATGTGGACGCGCCGCGCTGGCTCGATGCGAGTGGGGGTGGTGCCTGGAGTAATTAATACACGCCCATTTCGCGGGAACCGAACCCGAGACCCTCAATGTATAGTTAGTGAGTAAGTTGAACGTGTACCTTTGTAAAATCTCGAATATTCTAATGCCGTATCACATTTTTTTTTTAATTTAATTATAGCAAACGTTTATTTTATTTGACGGTCTCGTTGATCTAGTGGTCAGCATATTCGACTGCAGATCACGAGGTCCCGGGTTCGATTCCCGGGTCGGGCAGATTATTGTTAGGTATTGGGTTTTTATGTCAAGAAATTCTCAGTGCCAGCCCGGAGTTGGTAGTTGGCGGTGTTTGACTCTCGTGCCTCGGAGAGCACGTTAAGCAGTCTGTCCCGGTTATTGACACTAATGGAAGGATAGATTACCTACAGCTGTCCTGTATACGAAATTCAGTAAGAGCTCAAGGAATTCGTGTTTATTTTTAATTTTTTAGCGCAAAATACTTTATACAAATAAAATAATTTCATATTATTATTTACATATCTGTAAACAATAAACATACTCACCTATATGTATATGTGAAAATCATTGCAACTTTCAAAGCTTATTATTTTATTTGTTTTGCTATCTTAATAATATATGTATATTATGTGTATATATACCTAAGCTAAAGTAATGAGATAACCTTTTCTAATGATGGTGGTGTTTCTCCGAGACAAACTTGCAAATTACTATCCGTGTTTTGAAATATTATTACATTCATTCGAATTACTTCCGGAGGTAAAGCTTTTAACAGCAATTATTGATTACAATTAAACTAATAATTACAAGCAGCGAAACGTAGTTTAATTTATTATTACCCACACATTACTCGATAAAGATTTATGGAAAGATGTATCGTATTGCAACGTAGCAGTTTATGTAATAAAAATATGTATTAAATAAGTAGCTGATTACTGAGTAACAAGTATAAATTAAAAATTTAAAAACCCTCGACATTCGCCATTTTGTGGTGGCGGCCATCTTGGATTTGCAATAGTGCTATTCTACTAGTCAAGCCCTTCCATTTGATACCCATATTGAGGGGGTTGTGTATAAATATGTTATCCGCCATTTTGTAGGGGCGGCCATCTTGGACCAATTTTCATCAAACATAGCTAACAACACTCCCGACAAATTCACCTTTCAAACAAAGAAAACCGCATTCAAATCAGTTCACCCGTTTGAGCGCTACGGGGGAACAGACAGACACACACACACACACACACACAGACACGTCAAACTTATAACACCCCGTCGTTTTTGCGTCGGGGGTTAAAAAGGGGCGGTAAAATTTGCATGAGGAAACAATTTTTTGAAACCTAAAACCACGCGTACGAAGTCATAAGCACCTGTTACTAAACCATAAATAAAATTATCATATTCAATTGAAACGTGGTATTAAAAAAAAAACTTTCAACAAACACGATTTTTTTCTGTTTATTTCAAAATTAACTTATTGAGAGTGAAAAAAAAAAACAATACAGCAAGTACTTAATATGATTTCAATCACATACGAGTAGAAGGCATCCGTAGAGTCACGCATCCTGTAAAATAAATATCGTGCGAACAGAGCCGTCACGAGCTGTGATTCGTAATCTAATAATAAACTACTTAAGGTGAAGCTATAAGAATAAAACGTATACAATACAAGTATAAATTAAAAATTTAAAAAACTCCCGACATTCGCCATTTTGTGGCCGCGGCCATCTTGGATTTGTAATAGTGATATTCTACTAGTCAAGCCCTTTCATTTGGTACCCATATTAAGGGAGTTGTGAAAAAATATGTAATTCGTCATTTTGTAGCGGCGGCCATCTTGGATCGATTTTCATCAAACATAGTTAACAATACTCTCGACTAATTCAAATTTCAAACAAAAAAACCGCATTCAAATCGGTTCACCCGTTTGAGCGCTACAGAGGATCAGACAGACACACATACACACACACGCACAGGCACGTCAAACTTATAACACCCCGTCGTTTTTGCGTCGGGGGTTAAAAAAAACAATGCAGCAAGTAGGTACTTAATATGATTTCAATCACATATGAGTAAACGAATTGAAGGCATACGCACAGTCACGCATTAATCCTATAAAATAAATATCGTGCGAACAGAGCCGTCACGAGCTGTGATTCGTAATCTAATAATAAACTGCTTAAGGTGAAGCTATAATAATAAAACGTATAAAATAAAATAAAACCAAAAAAGTACATACCTAGTTATCGAACAAAATTGATATAATTTTTGATAAAAAATTGAATACCTGTACCAAAATTAAATCAACGACGGACCCAAAGAACAAATTATATTTATTAAGTAGGTATAATGATAAATGGATAGAAATTTATAAAAACAAAACTAAGTAACTTTTTAAAAATGGAAAAAAAGGAAAGAAGTGAAAGTGATTGGATAAAAGTCTGATGGAACAGATAATTAATGTTTCCATAGTTATAAAAAGTAAAACCTTAGAAAATACCAGTTTTAGTTTCGATCGATCTGTAATATACGTATTATGCCCAGCAGTGGACATTTGTCGGTTGAGACGAACACGACTATGATATGAATACTAATATTATGAATGTGAAAGTAACTCTGTTTGTATTTTTCATGCTTGAACCAATTTTGACGAAAGGTACAGAGATAGAATAGACCTTTGAGAAGGACATAGGCTGTTTTTCAGCGTGGAAAATTATAGAGTTCCCAAGGGATTAAAAAAAATTTAATTCACGCGGACGAAGTGGCGGACAACGATGATGATATTATAGTGAATACTTTTCTTAAGCTTCCCCTTAACAACGATGATATGAATAATCCCAAAGCAATGAGTTGTGTTAGAACAGAAGCCGACCCGGCCTCCAATTATAGCGGCCGTCATTAAAGAATAATAAAAATAATATAATTCAGTTTAGTCAAGTAGACAAATGATTACCTTATGCGGAATTGTCCGTTCATAGGGATGATAATAACAATGGAATTATTTTATCGATGTTGATCAAATAGAATACCTAAAACATATTATTCTTCATTTAAAAATTGTTTTTTTTCTTCTTCATTCTATGTAATTAATCATTCTATAAATCATTTAACGTGAATAATAAAAAGTTAAGAGATAAAGTTCATAAACTAATTTATTGTAATGAAAAACGTGTATTCAACTGCGTACTAATGAGAATTCTGAAGAGAAGACTGCTAAAATCATAACCCTTCCTTTTGGCTTTGCCGTAGTCGGGTAAAAATTATTCCATCGATACCACGCAAGAACGGCTCTACCCCATTACTCCGGCGCCGTCTGTAATCCGGTCTCGTTTTATTTCGCAAATCATTTGCGGTGAGTTAGTTGTTTAGCGCACGGTAGCCGGTAGCGCAGCTCCTGTAATTCTACTTCCGACTGCAGAACAAAACAAACTGCAGGGTAATTTTAATCTACATTGTATGAGAGCAAAAAGAATGAGAAATACGTTTTCACGATTCAAATAATATTTTTTAAATTGTTTTCATGATTGACTTAGATAATATTTTTAGATTTCCGGCGCAGAGGTAATTTGGGAATTTATTTATTGGCTTCGGTCGTTCCGGTCGTATTTATTTATTGGCTAGTTAAGTTAGTTAAGCCCAAATTAGACAGTTAATTCTTCGGGACTTTTGCTTTCATTTTCAGGTTTTATCGATGAGTCATCGAAAATGAACCATCTGGAATGGGGCAATGTCTAACTTGGGCTTTACCACTTTATCGGCAAAACGCAGCCGCCAAGCGATTAAGCGTTTCGGTAGGACGCCTCATAGGAACCAATCACGAATATGGATTTAATATAACTGTCATACCACTGCTAGGTTAGCACGCTGCCATCTTAGATTGCATTTTCACTTACTAAGAGGTGAAATCGCAGTTAAGGGCTAACTATGATGAAACAAGTATAAATTAAAAATTAAAAAAAAAAAAACCCGACATTTGCCATTTTGTGGTGGTAGCCATCTTGGATTTGCATAGTGCTAGTCTACTACTCAAGCCCTTTCATTTGATACCCATATTAAGGGAGTAGTGAAAAAATATGTAATCCGCCATTTTGTAGCGGCGGCCATCTTGGACCGATTTTCATCAAACATAGCTAACAACACTCTCGACTAATTCACCTTTCAAACCAAAAAAAAAAACGCATTCAAATCGGTCCACCCGTTTGAGCGCTACAGGGGAACAGACAGACACATACACACGCACACACACAGACACGTCAAACTTATAACACCCTGTCATTTTTGCGTCGGGGGTTAAAAAAAAATAAACCTCAATCATCGAACTATTACGCTTAGAATGGAAGTTTCTAACAAACCGCTCGAAACGTAAGATATAAACCAACCCATGTGTGCCCTGTAATTACATTTGCCGACAAGCACACAAGCGCATGAGTACCTTGAGCACTTGCTAAAAACGGCTTATCGCCGCGTCGACGACTGCCTTTCTTTACCTATTTATTCTAAGACCTCAATACTATAAACTGAAATTTGAGCAGTCTAGTACCTACTAGCCTTGCAAAGATCACCACAGTACACAATCTTGTGTCTTGATTCTTATGGCATGAAAGAATAAATAAAACGTATGAATATTTTTTTAAAATTAAAACCACTCAGTCAGTTAAAAATGATGCAAGATCTTAAGATGACGTTCCCAAACAAAGTGTTCATTTTCTTTTTTTTAAATGTTAAGTAGCAAATAATTATGTTCGATGTAAGTCGTGACGAGATTATTAAAATCGACATCTTATATTGATGGCAGTATCAATTAGATGTAAAACTTGATTTATTAGCGACATACCTACTAATATTATGAACGCGATAGTGTGTTTATTTTGTTTGTTTGTCCTTCGATCAAGTTGCGACAGAGCTACTGATTGATGTGATTTTGTGCAAGGGTTGCTTTTTATCCCGAAAATACAAACAGATTCCGAGGGATAGTATCATGCTATTTGGTCTTCAATCGCTCCGCAACAGAGCTACGAATAGAAGTGATGTTTTGCATGGATACGATTTCAGGATACTTTTTATCCCGGGAAAACATAGGGTTGCCGCCGGATTTTTGATAACCTAACTCCCGCGGGAGAAGACAACAAAACAAAGTCCCGGCGCGTCTGTCTGTCTATCTGTCTGTCTCTCTGTCTGATTTTCTGTTCGCGATAAACTCAAAAACTATTGAATGGATTTTCAAAGTGTCAGATTAACAGACTGATTCATGAGCGAGGTTCAAGTGTATAATTTGTTAAGATTTTGTGTAAATTGGTTGAAATATGACGATAATTGTTGTAAATGTCGGAATAAGTCAAACCGCCTGGGAGCTTTCATCGAAAACGCTGCCTAATCCCTTTGAGATATAACAAAACAATGTATGGTGAGATCGTAGCGGGTAATTACTACCCGTGCGAAGCCGGGGCGGGTCGCTAGTAAAATATTATTCACAATAAGCCGTAATTAATGACCAGTTACGTCGGTCAAGTAAGAGCGATCGAGAAGCAGTCACAACAGATTGCACGGAACAAAGAAGAGCACACATCACCTGTCAATAGACAAGTAATTACGTATTGATTTATAACAAGCAATCACTTGTAGTCTGTGCTCATTCGCGCTATAATTGTTACGGGCGTAATCGATTTTATACGTTCGTTTTTATCGATACACAAGCTATATTTTAGAAAACGTTAAACCAGCAAATAAAAATCGGTGTACCAATCAAAAATATTAGTGACATTATCATGAGTACATCAATTATTTGTATTACAGATAACTTCATACATAAATGACTGATAATTAATTAATTAGGTGTATTATACTATATTAAAACCTTGCTGAATGTATGCAGACTCATCATCATCATGATCAACCCATTACCGGCTCACTACAGAGCACGGGTCTCCTCTCAGAGTGAGAAGGGTTTTGGCCATAGTCTACCACGCTGGCCAAGCGGATTGGCAGACTTCACACACCTTTGAGACCGTTATGGAGAACTCTCAGGCATGCAGGTTTCCTCACGATGTTTTCCTTCACCGTATGTAGATTACGATAGTGAAAAAATTATCAAAATTTGTTCAAAAATTTGTACAAAAAAATCGGTTCATTGCTTTTTGAAATAATAGAAAATATACATTTTTTTTGTACGACTCGAGAATCGAACCCAGGTAGTAGGTACTAGGATCCACAGTTGACCGTGCCAATTGGTATACTACTGAGGTAGTTAAGCTTTCGAGACTGGCAGTTAGCGATGCGTATGTAGTCACTGGCAACACGCACTGTTCGAACTCTTTCGTCCTCAGGCAGGAGTTTTGGACTAGAAGACATATCGAAGATTCCTGAACGCTGCCCAGCTGAGTTAAATTAACGAATAGATCCTTGCAAAACCTGGAACAAAAGTAAAGTAGATTCTGGAAAATGCTACAATAATAATGCGTGTCATTTTCTATTGTCGGGATAACAAGTGATAAACTAAAAGATTGAAAGTTAAACCGACTTTAACACGCACTTAACAGTCCGTATCCTGAAAACTACTGAATCGATTTTGATGTTTGCACTGTTTACTAAGTTGAAGTAAATGTAATCCAATAAAAAAAGAATGGTTACAATCTGCATAATAGCACATATAATACACATACAAAATACATGTATGAATTTTGTATATTATTTTTCATATATGTGAATATTTTGCAGTTCCAATAAATACTTACATACTATCAAATTGATAACCTCCCTTTTTTGAAGTCGGTTAAAAATAGCCTATAGTTATATACTTAAGATTAATCAATTTTGCACTAACAATATAAATTGTTATTATTATGATTTAAATATTAATTTTCTCAATCATCAAGATGAATCGTTACGTGATGTAATGCCGCGAGAGTCCTTGGAGTTCACACACGTTATTACATATAGCGAGTTCCGTGTTGGTAATTGAAGAAAAATCGTGCGCAATATAGGTTGTTACGATTTAAAATAAGTAAATCCAATAATACAGACTTTGATTATTATAGTTATTAGAGTGAGACTATTTTATTGTATTATCTAATTTTCAGTGCTCTTGTTGTATTGTTATTCTGCTTTTCCTAAATAATAAGTATAAGTGGCCTGCGCCCCGTTATACCTAATTAATTTAATTGTGAATTCTAGATCCGTTTGTAAAATATGATGTTTTAAAGTGCTAATTTTTATCCCCAGTCAAGTGTTCCCCCCCCTCTATCAGCCAAATGGCAGTATATAGGAACTTGAAAAAATTCACAGCAGTAGTATACCTATGTCCTATATAGAATCAATTTTAAAGGAAAACTATTAAGGCTAAGTAGGGTTCACAGGTTAAGGAGTTATATCTGTTTTTCGAGGATTGTGACTACGGAACCCTACACTGCGCGTGGCCCGCACGCACTTGGCCGGTTTTTTTATTTTTTCGGAAAGTCTCCAAAGCTCTTTGAAACTTTGAGAGTGGTCCATGACTAGGAAAAGGTTAAAAAACACTGGTTTAAAGCTTCTACAGATTTACTGCTCGTAAATTGCAGAACATAGTATTAACTAATTCTTGCACTAACCGCTTCGTTGGTCTATCGGTTAGCGTATTTGAATGCAGATCACGATGTCTTGGGATCGATTCCCTGGTTGGGCCGAAAAAGACAACAAAATCCACCGTCAATATCTGGTGATTCTATTTTTAGGCGTTGTCTCCTTAGCATCGTGTATCGTTGCGATAGAAAGGCTGTAATTACAAAAATGTCTGTTATTTCTACTTTCGTTACAAATTTACCGTATAAAATAAAACTACATGCATACTTTCTCAGATCACTTTTCGCATGAGTGAGAACTTGAAAATTATTATTTTTATCCAGTTGTAAAAATAATTAAGTAATCAACGGAATTCCGTCAAACCGATGCTACAGTTATTCACGACTCGAAAACGAGGCGCCAGAAAAAATACAAACCGATCATTTACAAAATCATCAATACACTCGAATTATAGGAAAATCAGTCCTATTTGTTTGACTATAAGAAAGGTTTCGTTCGCAAGTGGATAGTAACTTTTCGTGATGATAATTGTCCGAACTTCAAAAAGTTAAATATTGTAAAGTCGGAACTCCACCCTCCGGGTGTTGGGTTACCTTTAATTTTGTTTTTTGTTTAACAAACAACTTATTGGAAACACGAACGACTCCCATTTTCGGTAGGAAGTAATTTTGGCTTTAAGACATTCGTGAAATGTATTGATTTTAGGTTTTTTTCTTTACAGAAGCATTGCATTTTTCGTATTTTTTTATATACATATACATAATCGTATACATTGATTGCTTTTGACTGGAAACTCTAATAATCATACAGCCTAAGGGCAAGAAAATACCTATTCATTTTATTTCAAAGATACCATATAATAAATATACATACACCTCTCAATAGCCTTTATTTTTCCCCGATATACCAATAATAATTTTCGAAAGTAAATTGATTTTTTGGAGCGAAATTTTATTTTTTTGAATAAAAAAACGTGCAAGTATCTCATTACTATGTCTAGTATGAACCAGTATTATTAAAACGCTAATATTTTTCAACACACCAGGATAATTCTTATCATATCTACACTGTGATCACTTAAACTACAAATGAAAATCGAATCATTTATTGAAATTGTACCATCTTCAGTTCTAATTGTAGTTTAAAATCGAATACTATAAAATTGTAGCATATACCCTTTAGTTACATTATAGCAAAATAAAGAAACGTCAACGGTGGGCAGTGCAGGCCGGGTCTTACAAATCGCTAATTTACATAAAACAAATACTGGAGTCACGTTTTCAGAATAAAAAAAAATTAACTCCGAAGATTCGTCGATCCTATCTACAAAGTTAACACTTGCATTACGTAATGATGGTCTTGAGTAAGTAGATGATAAATATTTAAAAAAAAAATCCTCAAAAAAAAAAACCTACCGACTTCGTCAAGTGACCGAAATTCAATCGGAACTATTTTTATACTGTCCCATCCTTCTCCCGACCGAATTTTGGCCACGGCGGCCAATCTCGACCGAGGCGGAAACTAGTCAACAACGCGGGAGACATTAATAGTGCATAATAATTAGTGTGTGCACTCTCTATTCCTTCACTCTCATAGTCTGATGGAACGCCAATGCGACATCGACCGGAGAGATATCAGGCGCGGGATTCTCCGAGGCACGGGACTGTATCTAACACCGCTAACTTCCAACTTCGGGCTGGCCCAAGACCTCGTAATTTTTGGCCCGACCCGGGAATCGAACCCGGGACCCCTTGATCCGCAGTCGACCACACCAACTGCCTCGGTGGTCTAGCAGTTTATATTATTGGTAAGTAGATGCATCTACGATGAATCGGAATATTTTCAACTATAGCACTTTAGTGCGGGTACTAAAGTGTTATAGTTGAAAATATTCCGACTCGTAGTTTATAATGTTACCGGCGGGTAATAAATCGACCCGCTGACCCGCGGTGTCGGATCGTCCGCCATTAATGAATATCGCGCATCGCCACAATGGCCGCCGAGCGCTAATACCCGCGCGCGCAATTAACAACACTGACCCCGGGTACGTAGCATGTGCGAAATTTTGCATTGCAATAAATTTCAGATATAGTGCAATAGAATTTCAATAGGTGCGTTTGCAAATAGATAAATTGCTTCTACGATCTTTCAGTAGGCATTATGTTCAAAGACCTGCCTTGGGCACTGGTGAGTGCTGTGAGTTTTATAAGTGCGAGGTCCCCGGTTGAATTCCTGGAACGGGCGATCTATAATTCAGCCGTCACGTCGTAATAATTACTCACCGTGACTAATTACTACTCTACCTGTAAAGAAGTGCAGTCAAAAATGTTTTTCAAGTGCAATCAAAAAACTCGACGATCGTTTCGCTGCGACACCGGAGCATCTTCAGGAGATGTCGACTTCACAATTTGCAATTTTGCAATCGCTCGTTGTGAAGTCGACTTCTCCTCGAAACGATCGTCGAGTTTATTTTGTGGTGAACAAAATAAACTCGACAAACTACATATTTGTCACTGTTAGCGGATTATAGCAAAGTAATTTGCTATAATCCGCTAACAGTTTTTTTTTATAGCAACAAATTATAGCAAATGTTTTCATTGTATATATCATGGAATTCCGCAAAGTAACGCCTGCTTCTATTCAACACCAAATTTTTTTATAAGTATAAATGTAGGCATCGCATCTTTCATTGAATACGAACATAACCCAAGTTCCCGATCCATCTTTATAACACTCGAAAGGTACTCCATATTTGCGTGGGCGTTGACTCATCAAGTGTAGGCTTTACAGGCCATAATTACTCGCACTTTCCAATGGTCGATACAACATACCCTTGAAGGTTAAAATGTACTACCTATTTTTATTATAACACTAGATTTTTGCCTTCGGCTTTGCCTGTGTTATGAATATAAACGGACCAAACTTGTAAACCTATCTGTATGAAATTACATTTAAAAACCCACATGTACGACGGAGGCGTATTACGTGACCAAAAATAACCCGACAATCGAGTCAGTGAAACCCGAATGAAACCATTTGTCGCAGATATTTTTCACTCAATCGATCATGAGGAAAGTATGAAGACTTAAACTGTGATAAAACTGCCATAGTGTGGCCTGATTTTAATTCATCTGTTTTAGCGTAATGCCTGCGCAAACAAACATTCACAGTTTCATAATAGATACCAATAGATATATTTAGAGATTTTCGAGTAGGAGTGACCTCGCCGTGATTAATCTATTGTTTCATTTGAATTAATTGTTGTGTAATTTTATTGTAATTTGATGAGATGAATAGATTAATTGTATCTGTAACACAGCTTCGGTAAACGTTGCATAAACCAATATGTTGGGTGGGTGTTACCAAATAAAAAAGTACTACTACTATATAGTAGTATTAATAGTAGTAATGTACTTATTTAATTTTAATCAGTGACATGAAGATTGTAACCAATTGTTTTGTAATTCAACTTGACAGTTAGACTGTCTAAAAATTGAAGGGTGTCGTGGTGTGTACAGTCCGCGAGGCATAAGCTCATGGCGTGCATTTGTGTGAGTGATCGTCCAATGTAGTACAAACAGGTGTGAAAAAGCACTACAAAGCGGTTTTAACGGTGCGCGGGAGGCGTGGCAGTTCAATCGGTACACTGCACTCCCACAAAAGCAAAGTTGAGCTTATGCCTCACGGACTGTATAACGCAATCGTATAAAGCTTAGGGTATTGACAAATCTTGCAAAACACTGCTCACATTTCGCTACAATGTCATACATTGAAATGTTAGTGGAGGCCGACGAATATAATGTGTTCGAGCTTCTCTGCTCGCATAATACCATCGACGACATACGGGGTATGTCGTCGATGCATAATACCTACCTCTGGTATGTTCCTGGTCTTTTTCAGTACAGTAGTCTTCGCTGAGTTAAATCGCTACTGTTTTCCATTTGAAAATATGCTGCTATTTACAGTTGAAAAGCAACCTTGGTACCTAAGTGCCGTAAATTCCGCGCGGAAAAATTCTTACCTATTAGGTACTTAATGAGAAATTCTTATCTATTTAAGGTAGCTAGATAATATTATTAGTTTGTAGTTGCTTATACCTAATACTTATTACATATATCAAATCAAACGTGGATCGTGGGATCGCTATGAATCACTCATTCAACAATCACGAACTAATTATTGTCTTGTTTCAGCGAGATGGTATGCATTAGATACCTAGGTACATACAACTTTGCATATCTATACTAATATAATAAAGCGGAAGAGTTTGTTTGTTTGAACGCGCTAATCTCAGGAACTACTGGACCGATTTCAAAAATTCTTTCACCGTTGGATATGTACGTGATCCCTGAGTGCTATAGGCTATATATTATGTACCACGAGCGAAGCCGGGGCGGACCGCTAGTTAATATTATAAATGCGTAAATGTGTCTGTCTGTCTGTCTGCTAGCTTGTCACGGTCCAGCATTTTAACTGATTTTGATGAAATTTCGTACTTAGGTAGCTTACATTCCGGGGACGAACATAGGCTACTTTATCCCGGAAAATTAAAGAGTTCCCACGGGATTCTTAAAGGTCCATGCGTTTAAGAGATTTATACGTTTGGTACACAGGTAGATTGCGTCCCGGAAATCGATATAGACAACATTTATCACAGAACAGTGGGACGTAGAACTCTAGAACTCCGACTGTGAGCCATCGACGCTTTGAAGTTCAAAATAGTATAGGTATGAGAATATTGTAGGTATGAGGCCCCTATCCCACTGGCGTTTTGCGAGCGTTGGCGTTTCTCCAACGTCTGTGCAGCGACAACGTCGCGTTGACGCGACGTCAACGTTGAGAGTGTCCAATAGTAGGGGAGCCCAAGAGGGGATTTTTGGATTTACTCGAGCGCGTCAGATTAAGATAAGAGAGTTGAATTGTTTTCTATTTTGAAGGAAATGATGCAAAATTAACCAAAAAATATATGTATAATCAGCCGATTTCCACAAGCCGAAGTTATAAAAATCGTCTATTGAAGATGAGAGCGTACAGCTTTCCCCACCACTGAAATGGAAAACCTTATATAACCTTTTACCTTCTTCCTATCAACTAATCTATAAAATCTACTAGGTCCCGACGACGCTCGAGTAAATCCATATTTAGCATCCTCGGCTCCCCTACTATAATGGCAACCGTTCACGCTTCGACTTCGCAATGTCAACGCAACGTTAACGTCGCGACAACGATGCGCAGACGTTGGAGAAACGACAACGCTCGCAAAACGCCAGTGGGATAGCGGCCTAAAATGTACTCTTAACAATACGTTGGAATAATATCCCACCTCTATTTATTGAATCACAGAACATTTTGTCTGATTACGACCTAGAGTCAGATGGTAATGAGATCGTGATTCTAATTTATGAGGAGGCTGTGGGCTCATCTCGGCTCGGCTGTGGGAGACATTTCCGAATTGAGCCCTACATATAAATGTGAAGGCTGCTTTGGCTTATTGAATTGTTTACTGAGTGTTGCTTTAGTTTCATTGGAAACTGCCTCGTTGTTCTAGTGGTTAGCATATTCGACTGCAGATCACAGGTCCCGGGTTCGATTCCCTGGTCGAGCAAATAATTGTTAGGTACTTAGGGTACTACTTATTGGGTACGAGCGGATACCCGCGTGTTCGTTCGCGTGGATATTGATTTTAATAATCCCGTGGGAATCATTTTGTTTTTCCTATGCTCCTTTGAGCTTAAACCTTGCTAAAAACTGTTAAAAGTTCACTGGCGGATGTTTAGGTACATCAAAATGTAAACATCCGCCAGTGAAAGTCCCATCAAAATCGGTCCAGCCTTTCGGAGGTTAGCCAGTAATCTTTGAAGTATCTTCTTTCTAACAAAAAAAGAATGAATGAAATCGGACCACCCGTTAACGAATTACAGCTAAGTACACATTTTGACTTTCATCCCCTCTCCCAAGGGAACCGTGCTGAATTTCGGGATAAAAGGTATCCTGTATGTTACTCCGTAGTATGAACTTAAATTATACCAAGTTTCATTTCAATCCATTCAGTAGTTTTTACGTGATGCGCGCACAAACATACAGACAAACAGACAAACAGATAAACAGACAAACAGACAAACCGACAAACAGACAAACAGACAAAAATTTCAAAAATAGCTTTTTTACGTTCTATTATAACTTATCCCTAACATCCCCCAGTTATTATTTTGCAAAAATCTTCAATGTTTCAATTCAGATACGGCAATTCTACGATTTTATTATATGTATAGACAAAAATAGCTTTTTTACGTTCTATTACTTATCCCTAACATCCCCCAGTTATTATTTTGCAAAAATCTTCAATGTTTCAATTCAGATACGGCAATTCTACGATTTTATTATATGTATAGATTTCTGTCAAGAAATTTTCAGTGCCATGTCAGCCCGAAGTTGGAAGCTGGCGATGTTTCACCCCCGTGCCTCGAACACCACGTTAAGCAATTGGTTATGTGATAATAGTCGTCGCATTGGAGAAGCGTGGCGGGCTCTAATCTCTAAATAAAATCTAATCTAATCTCTATAAAGCTCTAAATCCCTCTCTCCTATGAGAGAGGAGGCCTGTGCCCAGCAGTGGGACGTTAAAAGGCTGTAGTGATGATGGTGGTGGCATTAGTTCCTTCCTATATCCATATAACAGTTACTATAAATGCGAAAGTAAGTCTGTCTGTCTGGCTATCAGTCTGTTATCTTTCCCGGTTTAACCACTGAACTCGTGGGAAGTTTTTCATTTTCCGGGATAAAAAGTTATATCTGTGAAAAATCACATCAAGATCTTCTCAATTTTTTTTTATAATATGTTAGGTACGGTAATGTATGTAACGGCAAATACTTAAATTACTTAGGTACTGTATTATTTTCGTTTTATAGGTCTGCAATAAAAAAATTTCTTCTCTCTATTTTTTTTTCTGAATTTAAGAAAGCACCAAATAAGTATACAGAAAGATCTTTGATAGGGATTCTTAATAATTATAATTAAAAATTAATAGAATTTACAGAGTTGCAAAGCATACCTATTTCAGATCTAATTTGAAAGAACCGTTATTTCACACAAGTGTGAAAACGTGGTGCCACCACCGATAATAATGACTTCCAACATTGTCGTATTTACCTCACAACCCTGTTTTTACAGTTACATTAAAATATCCAAATTCTATTACGATGGCGTATGATTGAAAATTGCTTGAATCAAATTTTGTTGGATGCACTGTAAAGTAGTGTTTAGGTGCAAAGTTACAATGATATAAATGCGTTTATGGCAAATTTTATTGTTAATGTAATAAAGTTTAAGTTGCCTCGGAAGAGTTACTGGAGTGAACAGTTTTGCACCGATCACATCAACGTCAGAAAGAAATATTGTGACCACGCCAAGGAAGACGTTGCAGCTAGCAATTATTTGAATAATAAAACTTTGTATAATATTTAGTGCTTTTGTAGAATGTAAACTATTGGAGGTCGTGACCATACTACGCCTTTAATAATTTTCACTTGGGAGTAGGAAATATTATTATAAATAAATAATTGGAATACTAACCGTACTCTTGACTCTTGAGAACGTGAATGCATATTCCGATTTATACCGGTTTAAAATATTAGTAGCCAAAATGTTGTTTAGAAGTTATATTCGTATTCATAGAGTCTAGCTGAACATACTGCATTTGGACCATAAGTCGACTGAAAACTTGCAGTTTGCAGTTTGAAGAGCGATAAATAAATAGTTAAGGATATGATTGAAACCAAAAGATGGACTTCCACGCGACTTGACGTGGACCGCGCAATTGCTACAGCGTTGTAATGCTGTTACGTCAACTGTAATAAAACTGCAATTTTGCAGTAGGCTTGCCGTCTAAAGGCAGTTTGCTGTCTGGGTAAATGAAACGCTTATCACACTAATATTATAAAGGCGAAAGTTTGTGTGTGTGTGTTTGTTACTCTTTAACGCGGCAAGTACTGAACCTATTTAGCTGAAATTTAAAATGAAGAATAGATAATGCCCTGACTTAACACATAGTCTTTTATCCTGGAAAAATCCATAGTTCCCACAGGATTTTGAAAAAAATCGAAATCTATAGCTACAGCTATATTATGTAGATTACTATAGTAAACTTCCTTGAAAGTAGGTATAAAGGTTGGAAAAGGGGGCGGGAACGGGAACCGGAAATACACGATTGCCTTGGGATTTGTGAAATCTGAAATTTATGCGGGCGAAGTCGCGGGCAGAAGCTAGTTCAGAACTAAAAGTGCGCATATTTCAATTTATAGTTTGTCGTATACTCCAAAGCAAGTTGAATGTAAATCGCAATAAAAGCCGAGGGTTGCACGCGCAAACGGCACAACGAGCTCAGATTGATCTGTATCCATTCACGGCTACGGAGAGGATTTGTGTGGATATACCTACCAAACTAAAAATTTCTTTATCTAAAGAATTAATTTTTTAAATAATTTTAATAACAGACCCAAAAACCGTAATAGTAATAGGTTTTAAAACATGAATGTACATTCCTCCTAATTTTTTTTCCAATCTATAACAAAATTAAAAGTTCAACTGTTATACCCGTATTACTAATTCCCCGGAATTCTGACAGCTGTCATTGTCATTTACAGATGAGTTATTTGTATGGAGAACAGGGTTAACATCTACGAAGTACGATTTTACCCCAAACTACTTTTAGTCCCTGTCATCATAAAAAGCCATATGCCGAGTAATAATATTAGTCGTTTCGCCCTAAAATAGAAAACACCAACAGTGGAAACTAGAAAGTGCACACTGACAGCAATAGAAAACAAAAGAAGCACATTGAAAAAATTTATTCAAAAATGGATGTCGAATGACATTCTCACCATGAAGTGTCTGTCAGGCATTTGTCATATCTACATGCGGCTGTATGTTGTTGTTGTTTTGTATGTATTATATTGTATTGTTTATTTGTTTGTATGTTGATTTGTATTTGCATATGTTTTGAATTTTTTATCTTTTTTGTGGGAATTGTTGTATCTCTGGTAACATTACGAAACGTCAGAATTCCGGGGAATTAGTAATACGGGTATAGTCTCTCTTCGGTGATTTCGTCAACCCTTGTTTTTATGTAAATGTTTAAAGTACATACCTACCTATCTACTTATATTTTTTTGATTGAATTTTCAAAAATCCTTTCTTAGCGGATATCTACGTCATAACAGCTATCTGCATGCCTAATTTCAGCCTGATGGCCGTCCAGTGGTTTAAGCTGTACGTTGATAGATCAGTCAGTCAGTCAGCCAGATTTTTCTTTTATATATTTGAGAAGAAGAAGATTATAGTTAAGTATTTTTTTTTTAATATATTGGCTTTTGTATTAAATTTTGAATGTAACGTCCTCATATTCCTTACCATGCCTGATGCGTGGGCGTGGATACGCGAGCGCATCTGTGGCACGACTCCGCGCGCTGATACTATTGTCATGGGAACACACCACCATATCCGGTCATTTTCTTATCCCCGTCGCTGTGTATGAGTTGTATGTTTCTTCAAAATACTGTGAAGTGGCGACAGTCTAGTGGTTAAACCTTCGATCGTTGGTTCGATTTCATTCATTCTTTTTTTGTTAGAAAGGAGATACTTTAAAAATTATTCCGTAAATATTTCAAGGTCATTGGTTTTGTAGTTCAGAAATTACAGCCATCACAATCCTCAGTATTCCATATTTAACTTGGAACCCAGATTGCACAGGTACCTTTAAACGTCTGGATTATCAACTGGGGTGCATTTAAATTTGTGTTTGTCTGTCTCCGAAATGCTGAACCAATTTTGATGGGACTTTCATTGGGAAAACTTTAGGATGGGAAAGAGCTATTCAAAAATTAATACTCATTACTGTAGTTCCATTTTAATGTACCACTTTTAACAGTATGAGCTCAAAGGAGCTTAGGAAAAACAAAGAGTTCCCGCGGGATTTTTAAAAACCTAAATCCACGCGGGCGAAGTGGCAGGCATCCACTAGAGTTCATTAATAATACTTATTTTCGTGAGATACTTATCTCCTGAAGTGTCTCCGGAGAAATTACAACAGCTATGCCTATAATGTTTCTATCATCAGCTTTGGCACGGTCTAGATCAGGAATTTTAGGCTAGGTTAGGTTAGGTTAGGATAGAATAGTTTAGATTACGAGATCGTGGTGATCACGCCACACCACAAAGGAATGAGATGCGGGAGGGGAAGCAAGTCTGGCCGTATTTATCATTTTGACCAACGTTCACCTGCTATTATGAATAATGTCTGGTTTGACATGATATTATGAATAATATCTGGACAATTTAGATATTATTTATAATTGCCAGTCATTATGAATAAAAGCTAATTAATTACTTTGGCTGTAACATATATTCTGTTACGGAGCCAAAATAGGTACATGCTACTTTTGGCATCGACATGGTCTGTCCCGAATCTCACATAACCAAATCTCTCAAATTCTGGGATATTTGGAAGAGATTTGTATCTATGTATTTATTTGAACCTTTTATTGCTGCACATAGAGAAATATAAATTGGTGAAAAGAATAAATGATACAATTGCAATGATTACAATGAAAAAATTGATACATAAAGGTGAACTCTCACAGACAAAGTTTGATGGAAAAAAAAGAAGACTTGCACTGCGAATGAAATTGCGACTAACAGCTATTTATAGACAATTTGTCTATAATTTTAACCTCATGATACAATTGACCAGGTGATAGGAAGTCGCGGTGACCCGTTACCGACCTCCTTCCTTTCACACCGAAACAAGGTGATGGTGATGAGTTTTTAATATCGTCTAATAACAAGCGATGACACCCTGCCCGTTATTACAGTGGTGTAAATCGATCGAAACGCTGGGAATCGCTCATTGTTCGTTTTGAGTTTTTTTATTTTCTGCTTGTAGGTATTTGTACCGAATAAAGTTATTTATTTGATTATAGGAATAACATAATTTGATACGAATAAGATTTTTATAAGAAATATGGGATGGGATGCTCTAAAAGTGAAAATTGAAGTGTCTGTCTATGTTGTTTAAATACCTACCTGCCTTATTACTAAGCTCAAGTGGTTTTTAAACATTTTGGTGTCAATCAAGACTAATTGTCGAAACGGCTGAACCGATTTGGACGGGAATTGCCTATCAAAGGCAGGTATAGAAAATTACTATTTGTGCTGTATTCCAAGCTGCTATTTGTGCTGGAAATAATTAAGGTTCCTGCGTAAAAAAATAAAAACTGTTGATATTAGGGAATAGGTACCTAGTAAGTATTAATAATTATATTTTGGCGGCTTAACTGATTTATAGAAAAATTGGCACAAAGAAAGAGCTTGTATACTGGAGCACTCCTTCTTTTTATCTCGGGAAATCTAACGGGATACTTAAAAATCTAGATTCACGTGGTCGAACTCTATAAATAAAATATGACTCTTATCGAATAATATTTGATCTATAGGCTAATTTTTAATTCCGTGGAATTCTGACGTTCTTAATGTTAGCAGAGATAAAACAGTTCCCAAAAAAAAAACAATAAATTCAAAACATATATAAATAAAAATCAATTGCCGCATGTACATTATGTGATATGACAAATGCCTGACAGATACTTCAGGTACTTTAGTTTGGCGTAAAATCGAACTTCAGGTGTTAACCCTGTTTTGCATACAAATAACCAAATAACTATTAATAAATTAATGACAACTGTCACAATTCCACCGAATTAAAAATCAGACTATATATTGTGCTTCAGCCATTTAAGGTATAAATATCCTATAACAATTTAATGACACAGAATCGTAAGGCATTAAACAGCACGCAATCTTCCATAAAGTATAAATTGTGTAATGAAAGCATATTGCAAAAAGCCCCAACGATCTTCCTAATGTTGGACATATCGAAAGGTAATAAAATCGATTTTATGTCGGTCAAAGGTACACAAATCGAATAGATAGCCTATCTGAGAGTTTATTAAGGCTATTTACAAAACCTCTAAGTGTTGTAGTGGTTGTAATTTCAATATTAATTTTTGGGACACATTGCTCTGTGGATCTTCCGACCAATTGCGTACAAAATACAAGGATACATTAAAAAAAACTGCTTTATTTATATTCTTATCAAATTGTTTACCTGCCTACACTTCAATGAACTAGGTATGTAGGTGTATATATAGAAAATGGTAAAATTGGCCGAATTCCAAACAACTTTGCTCAAATCAAACCGTGAGTATATTGACCAATGATGGCACGGTACTACTAAAAGGGTCACCTTATTGGTAAAAGTGACTTTTTCCAGGCAATCCGTAACACCCGTGTGGGGTTGCTGGTCCCCCATCGGGCGCGTCCCCCCGGTGGCGGATGGGGGAACGCCTCCCAGATATGGGAGGTACCGGGGAAACCCGGCGCGGACCAAAACCAGCAGGGGGTTGCCGCTTGGAGGATCCTGGTACTTCTCTGTTCATCAGAGTGGACTGTGGAGACTCCGGGCGGCGACAATTGGGGGGAGGCTTTCGGGCCGTGAGGAAGAAAACCTCGTTAAAAAAATTACAGGAGGGGGTGGAAACGCCCTGCGCGGCGGGTCCGCTGGTCTTTTTGGCTGGTGGGCGCTGGCTTCGGCCACCGTCGGGCAACCCGTAATCCGCACTGAGCGGAACCGGGGGCCCCACGCACTGAGCGAGGGGCCGCGAGGAAGAAAACCTCTATAAAAAATTACACGAGGGGTGAACCTCTTGAGGGTCGCCTGCGGGTGTGGCCCTCTTGAGGGTAGCCTCTAGCGAGGAACTCCGGATGATGGATTGGTGTATCCGTCGCCCGTTGAGACGCCTCGGGTCGGGAGGCGCACCATTATGTTCCTGGTGCGCCTCAGACGGTGTTAGGGGGCCTTTAGGTCCCCCGGTGGAGGGTCTGCCTCGGCGGACGGCGCCGGCTGGGTCGCGGATGATTGCGCAAGTGTACCCGTAACCCAGCCACCAGGCGACACGGAGGAACATCGCTGGGTTTTAGTGGGTATTCTGGCCACTTCTTGGCCTGCCTGAGTCCCACACTACCTTCCGGAAGCGGCGCAGTCCGCTGCGCTGCTTCCGGAAGGTGTGCGTAAATGCATTTCCCAGCGTCAAAAAAAAAAAAAAAAAAAAGGCAATCCGTAACAAATCTATATCAAAAATCGGTTTCCATTCAATAGTATACTTATAACATTATTAAGCAAAATTTGGCGGTTTCTCTTGTACCTACTTCCGGTTGTGTTATCTTAGAAAATTATTTTCTTTATTTGCTCTACATTATCTACATATTGTCATTATGTTCACGAGTGAAACTATATTTAGATCCAGTAATTAAAGATATAAGTCTATATTAATTATTATTTATATGTTTCATTGTAGCGACTTGGAAGTATAATAAAATTAAATAGACCCTTTAAATTGAACTTTAAAAATGTAAAAATATTATGACAATAATCAAAGAAAATATAATTATGTATTTGTATTTAAAAATATTGGAAAGGGGAAGTGAAATAACTAAAACAATAATGTAGAGCTAGGTACATAATTAATAAGAAATAAATGTATGAAATTCAACATATTTGGCTAGACATTTTCTCAAACACTGTGTAGTCAAATACAGGTGTTTTTCATAGTTATATCTGAGAAATTAGCCAATGAACCGTTTTCGATAAGATAAGTAACTAAACGTTTTCTCATGTAGTTACTCTAATTAAAAATGACCGTATTCCAATCGTTATAAGAGCCAAAACTGGTTGGCTTGCATTTAAACAGTTTTAATTTGTTATGAAATTAAAGTGATCCTGTTATTTTTATCCTTTATGAGATCGTAAATGAGGAATCTTATCAGTAATATAATTAGACGACGTTTTGCATTACACTTAGTACTAAAATTGAGGAGAGTTTTTCAATTTGGAATTTATTAAGATTTATATTTTAATTGTCTATGTTTACTGAGTGCGCAATCATTGTTTCCTCTTATCTTTACAAAATTTTTGAATTGAAAAGTTGATTGTAATTTTCAGTGCAGTATTTTGCATTTTTTTTTCTGAGTTAATGTGTGTATGTAGTAGTGATGATAACTGACTAGAAACCACAAAGAGAAACGTGAAAAAATAACAAAAATATTAATTAAATAATACCTACAGTAAGCGGTGCACTGACTTGTGCACGCTTTACATTGCCGGTTTGAAAAATACTGAATACTAAACCACTAATATTACAAGTATACAACAAATAGTTATTAATATTGGATTGTGTTAAAGTAGTAAAATAATAGCGCTACGTTTTCGTTAACATTTTCCTTATTTTAACTTTTTACCACTTTCTATAGTGTTTGATTTACCTAAAAAATAAAAGTCGGGACAAAGTTAGTTATCGGCGCACGTTCAACGCTTGCACCAAACTCGACAAACAAACATACAAAACACGAAAGCGTGTACCGATGAATGGAGCACCGGCCATTCAGTCGATCTCCGATACCGTCCGTATTGGTGGTCTGGACACGGTATTAAATCGCCATTGTGCAGGTGGCAGCCACTTTTACTGTGCTTTTATAGCCTCTATAGCTTTTTAAGCGCTAGAACAGAAGCCTTGTAGTTTTTTACCCGACTACGGCAAAGCCAAAAGGAAGGGTTATGATTTTAGCAGTCTATGTATGTATGTATGTATGTATGTATGTATGTATGTATGTATGTATGTATGTATGTATGTATGTATGTATGTATGTATGTATGTATGTATGTAGGTATGTATATGCATGCCGATTTTAGTATGAGATTCTGTGTGTACCACCGTAGCGCCTAAACTACTGGGCCGATTTTGATGAATGAGTTGTCTATTAATTCTTTGTTATGGTCTGGGTGACGTAGGCTACATTTAATATACGAAAAAAAAATCGAGAAGTGACGTGCGAGCGGCAAAAGTTTATTATTATTTAGTTTCGGATAGACATAACAGATGGCGCCACTAATAGAATTAATAATATAATCCAAGGTTAGGCTTTTGTATAAAATGTCATATTGTTAAAGTACCTACAAGCCTTCAACTAAGCGTATACACTTAGTTGGAGGGGGAACGGGAATCGTATACGTCTATACTAATAAATAAAATTGAAGCTTCTGTCTTTAATTGGTTCGCTTATTAAGGTCAAATAATTATTATTTAAAGGACAACAACTCAACAAATTACAACACTACAAACAACATTAATTGTTGTTATACAACAAATTATAACAACAATTAATCATTGTGAATGAATGAATGTAAGTACAATTTTACATTTATTGCTTCACAAGCGTGGTTTTTATACATATAATAAAATCGTAGACTTGCCGTACCTATCTGTACATTGAATATTTTTGCAAAATAATAACTGGGGGATGTTAGGGATAAATAACAGGACGTAAAAAAGCTATTTTTGAAATTTTTGTCTATTTATCTGTTTGTCTGTTTGTCTGTATGTTTGTGCGCGCATCACGCAAAAACTACTGAATGGATTGAAACGAAACTTGGTACGATTTAAGTTCACACTACGGAGTGACATAATACAATACTTTTTATCCTGAAATTCAGCACGGTTCCCTAGGAAGAATAGAATAGAATAGAATAGAATAGAAAAGTTTTTTATTCAAATAAACTTTTACAAGTGCTTTTGAATAGTCAGATGAATCTACCACTGGTTCGGAATGCCATTCCAACCGAGAAGAACCAGCAAGAAACTCGGCGGTTGCTCTTTTCCAAATTTACAATATCAATATAACAATTTTATGTTAAGTACATGATTGAATTGCCGTCTCGCGCATTGCTGGAACGAGTCAAAGCCACGCCTTTTTATCATTTATATAAGTTATCATAATTTTATTCAGATAAACTTTCACAAGCGTTTACGAATCGACAAATGAATCTACCACAGGTTCGGAATGGTACTTACAATTCTACACATGTGAAGAAGGGCAGACAAAAGTAGCCCCATTTCCGACGGTGGCACCCGTTCACGAGCATGACGCATGATCCAGCCATTGCTTCGCTCAACCATATTCGAGGGAACGTAACAACCCGCACCACACGACACCACCACAGAAATGTTTAAAGAGAGCGTGACATACTTAGGCTACCCATGATCAAGGCATCGAATTGAACACCAATAATCAAATACTCATTTTAAGACATGAGTTAAATTTTCTTAGATTGTTTCCAAGCAACCTGTCATTGAGAAATTGCTCCATGCTTTTTTATCATTTATATAATCTTCAATTGTATAATATGCTTTTTTTATGAGCATATTTTTAATAGAGTTCTTAAACTTGTGTAAAGGCAAGTCTAAGATTGCTTGTGGAATTTTATTATAGAACATTACGCCCATTCCCACAAATGACTTTTGGACCCTCTTGAGGCGTAACTGAGGAATCACGAGCCTATTTCTATTTCTTAATTGCCTGTCGTGTAATTCGCACTTTTTAATGTAACTGTGAATGTTTTGCCTAACAAAAATTATATTGTTATAGATATATTGAGAAGCTACCGTAAGAATACCTATTTCTTTAAATTTCTCTCGAAGGGAATCCCGCGGTTTTAAATTATAAATTGCGCGAATTGCCCTTTTTTGTAAAACGAAAATTTTTTCAATATCAGCCGCTTTACCCCATAGTATGAGTCCATACGACATAATACTATGGAAATATGCAAAATAAACAATTTTTGCAGTTTCTATATCTGTTATCTGTCGAATCTTCCTAACAGCGTAAGCAGCAGAGCTGAGCTTGCCAGCAAGTGTTGCTATATGGGTGCCCCATTGAAGCTTTGCATCTAGGGTTATTCCCAAGAACACAGTTGTGTCCTCAGTTTTCAATGGCTCACCACTTATCTTTAAATTTTTGCTAGTAACCCTTGTATTGGGCAATAGAAACTCGACACACTTGGTTTTTTTTGCATTCAAAAGTAGATTGTTTGTAGTAAACCAGTGTGAAACTTGAGATAATGTATTATTTACATCGTCAAAATTGCCCTTAGTCCTATCGACTTTAAAAATCAAAGACGTATCGTCAGCAAATAGTACAATATCGCAAGCATTTTTGACAAAATGTGGTAAATCATTAATATAAACCAGAAACATGAATGGACCCAGAATAGAGCCTTGGGGAACACCCATTACTGAGGCTGATCCGGACGACTTAACATCATTGATACATACTCTCTGTATACGATCACTGAGATAAGATGCAATAAGACTGAGTGCAGTTTCTTTAATACCATAGTGGCTTAATTTTCGTAAGAGAGTCTCATGATCAACGCAATCGAATGCTTTTGACAAATCACAGAAAACACCAATGGCATTCTGTGATTTCTCCCATGCATCGAAAATATGCCGTAACAGCCTTGCGGCCGCATCGGTTGTAGAACGACCCTTAGTAAAACCATACTGCTCAGAGTGAAGTAATTTATTTAAATTAAAGTGCAAAAGCAGTTGGTTGAGCATCATTTTCTCAAATATCTTGCTGAGAGTTGGTAGAATCGAGATCGGCCTGTAGTTATTTGGGTCACTTTTGCTTCCCGATTTAAATAGAGGTATTAATTTACTACATTTCATTAGGTCAGGAAATGATCCCGAGTCTATGGATTTGTTAAAAATAACAGCAAGATATGGTGCAATAACGTCAATAATATTATGGATTATTTTTACTGATATTCCCCATAAGTCTCCTGTTTTTTTGTGTTGTAAAGACTTAAATGTTTTAATAACATCATATGGGGTTACGTATTTAAATCGAAATAATACATTGCACTCAGAAACATTGCCCTTTAAAATACTATAGGCTTCTGTTGGCGAGGAATTTAGGGAACTAGTCGTGGTAACTGGAATATTTTGGAAAAACTTCTCAAAAGTATTTGCAATATCTGTATCAGAATCAATAATATGATTATTAATTTTTAACTCCAGTTTATTATTATGCACTTTATGTTTCCCCATTTCATTACTGATGATATCCCACGTTGCTTTTATTTTGTTATCAGAGTGAATGATTTTCTGTTTTATGTAAAGAGATTTTGCTTGTATGCAAACATTTCGAAATAATTTGGAATAATTTCTAACATATTCAATAAACGCAGGGGTATAGTTATATTGTTTTTCTGCATACAAGTCAAATAACTTGTTTCTACTTTTATAAATGCCAACAGTTGCCCAGTCACTAAATTTGAGATTTTTAAACAATCTTTTTTCTATAATTTTAAAGATGGAAGTAAACTGAGTGTTTATTACATCAAAAAACTTGCTATAAAGTTCATCCGGACCACCCTGCGTAAGGTCAATTGTCGATAGTGTGGTCGAAATAGTATGTTTGAATTGCCTTACTTTTTTAGTGGTAACTGGCCTATAATTTATTACTTTTGTTATATTCTGTTCGCTGTTAGGAATGGATATCATTTGACCGCAATGATCAGATCTTAGTTTGCTGATAATTGATTTTTCAATGATTTTACAATCACAGAAAATGTTGTCAATGCAAGTAGCTGAGTTTGCAGTTATCCGCGTAGGTTCGACAAAAATATTCTCTAGATTAAAGCTTTTAAAAAGATTAAGTAATCTATCGGTAACAGGAGTGGGAAGCAAAATATCAATATTAAAATCTCCACAAATTAATATTTTTTTTGATGCCCTACATATTCGCCTTAAAACTTCCTCCATGACATCCTCAAAAAGAAGAGAGGATGAAAGTCAGAACGTGTATTTAGCTGTAATTCAATAACGCGTGGTCCGATTTCATTCGTTCTTTTTTTGTTAGAAATTAGATACTTTAAAGATTACCGACTAATCTCTCAAAGGCTGGATTGATTTTGATGGGACTTTCACTGGTGGATGTTTACATTTTGATCTACCTAAACATCCGCCAGTGAACTTTTAACAGTTTTTAGCATGATATGAGCTTAAAGGAGCTTAGGAAAAACAAAATGATTCCTACGGGATTTTTAAAAACCAATATATATCCACGCGAACGAAGTCGCGGGTGTTCGCTTGTTAATATTAAATACGGGTCCTTTTGTTGTATTTCCATCGAAATTATAGGTAATTGATTCTTTAGCTACTTCCAATCGTCTGATTGAGTTGAAACTCATTCGATGATGACTAGTTTAAACAGCGCTAGGAAGTGCTTTTCATTTATGATAAACTTTATGATAAAGTTTAACTGATTTTATAGGCGTATAACAAATAAAAAACCCACCACTATAGCCGTATGTTATCTGACCGCGATATATCGCCATCTCGCAGGCGATGGCCGGCCATTTATAAAGCGGACCCTACACGAAGGGCTTGTGCTGTCCGAGCACCTCATTAATTTGCCCACTAAGCAGAAGGTGAATAGGCTTTATGGTTTAGCGAACCCAAGCGAAGTGCCTAATAAGTCACCCTTAAGGTTAGTTTAAAAGAATCAAACGTAAGAGTATTATAGTTAATGGTATAAGAGGTAATGATCTGAAAAATGACTGATTCTGGGTTCACAGAATAAAGAGCAACTCTGCGATGTCAGATATTATTTCAGTCTGCCTGCGTTAACTGGTGTCGTTATCTATTTATGGTACCTGAAATTCCTTGAACAGACATTGTTCCGTAACGCAATCGAATATTTGGTCAGTAACATTAGGCCAAGTTTCAGATGGTTGTTTTATCATACTATTTATTGTTTATATAGGTAATATTTAATATAATTTTTGTTCATCCTGGGTTACTAGGAGGTACAAAAAATGTTAAAATCAGAGACATACGTTATTTTCAATGTGTCACGATCTTGGCTTCATAGAATTATCTGAAAAAATATTGTACTTTTTTTGATCAGCTAAGGAATTCATTTTGTCGTTATGACCTATCTGTCACTACTTTAACATTACAAGTGTTTTCGTATGAGGATTTTTTCGAGGTAAGAGGGTCAAACTTTTATAACAAAGAGCGAATTGTTGTCTTGTGAAATCTATACAAAGAAAATAACAACCACTTTTATTGTACAGTAAACGCGGCAATAAACACCTATAGATAATATTAGGAGATAATATTATAAATAAAGTTTACAATAAACTTTATTGGAAAGAAACGCGTGTTAACGTCAAACTGACACGGTCAACGAGTGTTTATTATGTAAACATTTTTCAACACCTAGCTGGCGCGATTTGCAACACCTGATATGAACATTCGTAGACTTTAGACATTCGCAAGACTTTTTATTATGCATTTTGCAACTAATAATCGTACTTATATTTGGAAAAGTTTGGCAAAAATAAGAAAATAATAATTATTAAGTAAATACTAAACATGGCATTTAAATATTGTGGTTACTTCATAAGTATAATGAACAATTAATTTTAAAAAGTACCTAAAAATTCCATGTGGCACCTAGTAGGTAGGTATACATTTTTTCGCTTTGCTATACACTCACTGTTATGAATTAACAGTTTACGCTCGCGAATTTATTTGAGTGGATTTAGAATTTTGTTGGATCGATTTAGGACTCTTTGATTTTCTCGGTCTAAAAATATTGTATTTTAGTGAAAACGTAACTTCAATGAAATATAAATAGATACCTGAAATTACCTTATTTAATGAGAATAAAATGATGTTGGAAATTAAAAGACGTATCTCAATGTAAGCCGTGCGTTTTTAATAACTTGAGACATACTTGTCTGTAGTCTGCGCAGCACAGTTTGAAGAGCATGGGTTTATTACATTTTCCACATATCATTCATATGTCACATTGCACATTACAATGATTAGCATATTGTATTGCGAAATCATTACATTGCGCAACAAAGAGTTTTGCTAACTACATGTGTAACGACACTATAATATGGCATTGCCAAATGCCACAGTTCAGATTGATTTTATTGGATAGGTATTTTATATTTTTCGGATCTATACTTTTATTCCATTTCTGTTTTACCAAGGTGCTTGAGTGGCGACCTCGCACCAGCGAACGAAGCGTGGGAAGACCCCCGCTAGATGGACGGACAATCTCAAGCGAGTCGCTGGCAGCCGCTGGAAACTAGCGGCACAAGATCGTGTTCTGTGGTAATCCTTGCAAGAGACCTATGTGTTGTGTCACTACACATAGGTCTCTTGCAAGGACGTCTATTGGTTGAGACGACGGATCTATTCTTTGTTGATATAACTGTAATTTTTCAAAATTGTAATAACCCCGGACCTATACTAAAACCTGACGTTCCACCACCCTTCTGCTCCAAACGTCAGAACCTTAATTACTATGACGTGTCTACCAAGTACTCGTCGAGACAAATCTAATTATAAAAAACCGCATTCAAATCTATTCACCCGACAGACAGACACACACCCATAGCGGTTAAACTAACATCCCTCTTTTTAGGTCGTGGGTTAAAAAACTGCATTAAAATCAGTGTAAACACTAAACACCTAAGGTGTTTCTAAGATCTAACATTCCTACCGCTAGCTAACAAAAGAGCTGATAACTTTGAAACGGCTGAACCGATTTTGATAAAACATGTTTAAGAACCATTCCTAGAAAACCTTTTATCTATAAAAAAATTGCATTCAAATCGGTTCACCCGTTTAAGCACTAGGGTGCCACAGACACACATATAGCGGTCAAACTTATAACACCGCTTCGTTTGCGTCGGGGGTTAAAAACAATACATTTTACACTAGCCCTACAAATATCCACAGGCAGAGCCGCTAGCCTCGCCTAGTCGTGCAAGAATTGATTGCATGATTGATCCATCTGATTTCATTTGCCCACGTGAACCCTGAGGTCGCGGTACCGTGGGAGATGCGCCGACCTTCGTGTATGAGCTTTGTATGCGTCGGGCATTGTTCGCTGCACCTTACCGTGAATGTATGGTCAAGTTAGAGTGCAGTGTTTTAATTATCTATACTAATAAATAAAATTGAAGTGTCTGTCTGTAATATCGAAATAACTACCTCATATTAAGCTCATATGGTTATTTGAACGATACTATAACCGAATCACACGTTTTTAAAATTTTTGTCTGTCTGTCTGTCTGTTTGAACGGGCTAATCTTTGGAACGGCTGAACCGATTTTGACGGGACTTTCACATACAAGTAGAGAATTAACCAGGGATTAACATAGGCTACTTTTTTAACCGACTTTCAAAAAAGGAGGAGTTGTGTTTTTCTACCTATGTACACCGATATCTCCGAGATTTCTGAACCGATTTGCGTAATTTTTTTTTAAATCGATAGAGAAACATTGCGACACTGTCCTAGAAAAAAATTGGATTCCAACTCCTCAATCCTGATGCTGTAGGGGATCTGATCCCCAACACTAATGGGATTTAGGCACTGTCGGTTATTTAAATTGATATTGGGGATACCAATTACAGACTTTATTGTTGAATGACCTCGAGTAGGTACATGTCCAACTCCTCAACCCTGATGCTGTAAGGAATTGCATTCCGAAATCGTAAGGATCCCACGGAATTCTTCCGTTTTGTGGATGGGTTACTACTTACTACAGATAGGCTACTTTTTGTTCTGGAAAATCAAAGTTTCCACGAGATTTTTACAAACCACACGGGCGAAGCCGTGGGCATCATCTAGTTTCTTAATAAAATAAATAAATAATAAATAAATAAATAAATATACACACATACACACACGGTCGGCTGTTCCTAAAGTAGGCAACTTAATGCCTGTGTTATAGGTAACGACCGACTGATATACATATATTACACATATAAATATAAATATTTAATAAATGTATAAATATATAATACATACTTAGTACTTACATAAATACACCCAGACTCGGGACGGGAATCGAACCCGCGACCCGGGAGATTAACAATTATACTACAAGTAAAATAGCATATTTTTATGGCAAAATATGTACATCAATGAAACTGTGTAAGTTTATCTTGGCACTAGAAATGAGGATCTGCCGAGTCCTACCAAAATTTAGTTACATTTTTGCCTCCAAAAAGTAATTTTTAGTCCTATTTTTAACCCCCGACGCAAAAACGACGGGGTGTTATACGTTTGACGTTTCACAACTCCCTTAATATGGGTATCAAATGAAAGGGCTTCACAGTAAAATAGCACTATAATGCAAATCCAAGATGGTCGCCGCAAAAATGGCGAATGTCGGGGGTTTTTTAAATTTTTAATTTATACTTGTACTTGTAGTAAATAGTACCTACCTGGATGACCGAGCTTTGGTAGGTTTTTTTTGGTAAATCGTGTTTTTTATATTGATTGATGATGATTCATTGCGTTGATTCTTGTGTTTTTCTCTAAACTAAAACAGTATCTGCATCTTTTTATGAAAACCGAAGGATAAAAATTGGAAAACCAGGCGTCCGCGTCGTTCTAATTGGTAAATCATCGTACGATCAAACGATGCGTTTTCGTCGTACGATAACAAGTATAAATTAAAAATTAAAATAAATGATAGTTTAAAAAAACTAAAAACACGCTTTTTATAGAAAACCAAACTAAAAAATAGAAAATAAATTTTAATAAATATAAATTAATAATAGTGTGCATATGAAAAAATTTAATTTATTTAAAAAAAAGCGTGGGGTGCATGGGTGTATAGAGGATTATCATTTCGATAATATCTTAAAAGCGCCCATCTTGATTAATTTTCATCAAACATAGCTAACAACACTCTCGACTAATTCATCTTTCAAACAAAAAAAACTGCATTCAAATCGGTCCACCCGTTTGAGCGCTACAGGGGAACAGACAGACACACACACACACACACAGACACGTCAAACTTATAACACCCTGTCGTTTTTGCGTCGGGGGTTAAAAATTAGTACCTACTGCATCGCGCGATGACTTGCAAGCTTCAATTAGGACACTCTTAAGCCCAAATTAGACGGTGCCCCGTTCATCGTTCATTTTTGCGATGAACGATGCACGATACGATATTTTACTCAGCCCCCACCCCCTATAGCCTTTTTACGTCCCACTGCTGGGCACAGGCCTCCTCTGTTATAGGAGAGAGAGATTTAGAGCTAACACCCGCCACGCTGCTCCAATGCGGGTTATACGATACGTTAAACGATATTTGTTAGGCCCAAATTAGACGGTTTATTTTTCGGGATTTGAGCTTTCGCTTTCGAGGCTTCATAGATGAATCATTGAACGATGAACAAAAATTTGATGACAAAAAATGAACGATGAACGGGACACCGTCTAATTTGGGCTTTTATGGCACAGTGCCTGTGAACGATAAACGGTCGGTGATTGAAATCCCGAAAAATTAACGCTCTAATTTGGGCTTTAGACGATTCATATATTTGATTCGATCATACGACAAAATCAATCGTTATCCAATTAGGACGACGGGATATATGTTTACTTAATACTGCAAACATACTTACTTTTTTTTTCTATTTACTTTATTAACCATGTAAAAAAATTATGCGAAATAGTTTGACCGTCCTTGTCTGAGGACATGGCTAAGAAAAAAATGTTCGTACTCTAAAATTTAGTTTAAGAGTTTTGCCATCCGAATCAACACTAATATATCGCAAATTGTTACCTTATTACAAGGTGATGAGACATGATGATTCTGTGGTAAAAAACTGAGTGCTAAGTCTTAGTCTCAGTCTCAAAACTTTATAGTATACTATTGATCGAATCACAATGAATTCAGAGTAAAATTGACCTAAGCTGGCTTATTTTAAGGTTTGAGTTCGCCAATATACTCGGCATTCGAAAACAGCCCGCGCTCCAAACATAAATGTTGTAAAATAAATATTCGAAGTATTGAATTATGACTTTAAAATAAGAGTATCTGGGTTCTTTTTGCATTACGTATTACAATTTCTCGATACGTAGTATTTGGTAAAGTTTCGGACGTGCACAAACTCAGAATACCTGTATGCTTAGTCCCACTTTGGAGCGCTACAAAACTTTATAGTATACTATTGATCGAATCACAATGAATTCAGAGTAAAATTGACCTAAGCTGGCTTATTTTAAGGTTTGAGTTCGCCAATATACTCGGCATTCGAAAACAGCCAGCGCTCCAAACATAAATGTTGTAAAATAAATATTCGAAGTATTGAATTACGACTTTAAAATAAGAGTCTTTGGGATCATTTTGCTCTCAAGTCATTTGTGATTCGATCAATAATATACTATATACGTTTTGGAGCGCTCCAAACTGAGACTAAGCACTCTGGTCTCCAGTGAGCAGGCGGATATTGTACCGCGCAAAAACTTGGTGACTTGCGAAACATAGGGTCAAATAGGTCGGGTAGGGACGGCGACGCGGGTACTGTTTGTTTTATGTATGACGTAAGGTGTATATATATTGTATACGCGCGTGATGGAGTAATAACGTGTTATAACATGTATAGGTCGTGTTCATAATTAAAGCGGAATACACAAAAAAAAAACAGTCTCGTTAGTCTAGTGGTTAGCATATTTGATTGCAGATCACGAGGTCCCGGGTTCATTCCCGGTCCGAAAATGGATTTAAAAAATTAAGTTATGTCTTTTATGTAAAGAAATTAGAGAGACAAACAATCATATCTAAATCTGGAAACCTTTACTTTCTCAAAACGTTGGTTAACAAAAACAACAATTAATAAGAGTAATGTATAGAAAATGACTCGACTTTCTCTTTCCACGTTCATAAATCACGAGTAACTAGTGTTTATTAACTCTTCATTAAATATTCAAATCGATGACCAAAAAAAAAAGTTTTATTACCAAATCGAAGACACAGTGATAAATGGGTTTATTAGAACATTGATATGCCAACCAAAGATACACAGTTATGATAACAATGCTCTCTTGACCGAATTTCGGTCACGGCGGCCAATTTCAACGGAGCCGGAGATTAACTTCGAAGGATATTTTGTAGCGCACAAATGTGTGCGCAAAAATTAGGTGCACTTTCTATTCCTTCACTCTTGTGATCCGATGGCAAGCAAATGCGACACAACCAGACAGATCAGAACAGAACAGACAGTGCAGAATCGACGAATTTATCGAAAATTCATATTTTTGTAATGTTTCGAGGCCTCATCAGGTGGGAAGCCTCAGCTTAGTTACTACCCTACCGGCAAAGACGTGCCGCCAAGCAATATAGCGTCCCGGTGCGATGCTATTACGTAGAGACATTTCTAAGCTGTTTCAAGCAAGTTCTGTTGATTTTTAACATTAACAATAATAATAATAATAATAAATACTCACACATACACACACGGTCGTCTGTTCCTAAAGTAGGCAACTTAATGTCTGTGTTATAGGTAACAGCCGACTGATAGACATATTTACATATAAATACATATATATATATATATATATTATATATATATATTTAATAAAGGTATACATACACATACATATTATAAATACACCCAGACTGGGGGCGGGAATCGAACCCGCAACCCCGGAGCGGAAGGCAGGGCCACTGCCAACCGCGCCAACGGGCCAGTATTATATACGAGGCAATACTGCTTGAAATGAAAAATTAAAATAAAAAATGTCCAAATGTGATTTATTGGATTTTGTTCCGATGCTCTTCAAATATCGTGATAAAGATCGCCCTTGTCAAATAACACAAGAAACAATGGCGTAAAAGACTTACATATCTTTTGGATATATCTATCCACGTTATTAGAAGAATATACTTTCATTAAGCGGTTCCATACAAATGGAGTGTCAGAGGTCAAATGGCGGCAAAAAATCCGCATCATGCGTTGACGCCAATCATCCGCGTGATTAATGCACTAAAATCATTCAAAATGGCTCATTAAATGTATTTAAGCGTTTTTCATTGTAAAACGTTTGATCGAGTTGATATGAGCACATAAATCTCTTTGGATTAGGTATTATACTTACCCAACATCTGTACAAGAGAAAATACCTGGTATAACTACAAAAAAAAACATCGCGAGGAAACCTGCATGCCTAAGAGTTCTCTATAATGTTTTGAAAAGCGTGTGAAGTCTACCAATCCACACTGGGCTACTTGGTGGACTATACCTAACCTAAACCTTTCTCATTCTAAGAGGAGATCCATGCCCTGTTGTGGGCCAGTAATTGGGTCATAATGATGACTAGATAATGCCCACGGCTTCGCCCGTGTGGATTTAGGTTTTTAAAAATCCCTTGGGAACTTGTGATTTTCCAGAACAAAAAGGAGCTTATCTGTAGTCACCCGTCCCCAAAACGGAAAAATCCCGTGGGATCCCCACGATTCGGAATGCAATTCCTTACAGCATCAGGGTTGAGGAGTTGGATATGTACCTACTCGAGTTCAATCAACGATAGTCTTTAATTGGTACCCCCAATATCAATTTAAATAACCGAAAGTTTCTAAATCCCATTAGTTTTGGGGATCAGGTCCCCTACAGCATCAATATTGAGGACTTGGAATCCAATTTTTTATAGAACAGGGTCGCAATGTTTTTCTATCGATTAAAAAAAGAATTACGCAAATCGGTTCAGAAATCTCGGAGATATCGGTGTACATAGGTAGAAAAACACAACTCCTCCTTTTTTGAAAGTCGGTTAAAAAAGTAGGTAGCCTATGTTACTCCCTGGTTAATTCTCTACTTGTATGTGAAAGTCCCGTCAAAATCGGGTCAGCCGTTCCGAAGATTAGCCCGTTCAAACAGACAGACAAAAATTTTAAAAACGTATGATTCGGTTATGGTACAGTTCAAATAACCGTATGAGCTTAATATGAGGTAGTTATTTCGAAATTACAGACAGACACTTCAATTTTATTTATTAGTATAGATGATGAAGTACAGAAGACAATGGCTTGACTCAGGATCATTTTTAAGAGACCCGGATACGAAATACTCATGAACATGACCTGCGTCACGTCGCATGAATATGCTCATAAGAATCCCTGGAGAGGAGGTTAAACTATTCGCAATACTCCGGCGTACTTTACGTGAGTCCGGCCTTCGTCTTATTAGTTATACCTAATGGATATCACTCACGATAGTTTAAACGCTAACAAGCCCTGGTAATAAATAGCTCTAAAATTAATCATTGGTACTTATGGATTTTGGATTTTATTGGTTCACGTCTTACTTGGCGTTGGATTAAAAATTTATCGTTAGTTTTTTATCGTCAGCTTTGTCGGCATAAGAAAGCTCATAGTCACTCAGCGGACGATGGGGTCGAGAGCTATACTCAGAGTTTCTCCGTGTGCCCAAATCCGAAATGAGGAGATGCGTAAAAGAACTAGAAAAACCAATAAAGTTCAACATGTCGCGAAACTGGAGTAGCATGCAGCGGAGCACATAGATCGTAGAACAAATGGACCTTGGGGTCCCAAGCAACACACAGCGCAATGTTGGAAGAAGCTGCGAGTGGCAAGAAGCTGCTTGATTCAAGTGG
Source organism: Melanargia galathea (assembly GCA_920104075.1). Lineage (NCBI taxonomy): Eukaryota > Metazoa > Arthropoda > Insecta > Lepidoptera > Nymphalidae > Melanargia > Melanargia galathea. Next base: position 19,825,909 of record OV049872.1, on the reverse strand, counting down.
TACAAAACACAGGCGTACGAAAGTCAGAAAAAGAGACTTATGCCCAGTAATGTACTTCTGTCAGTTGACGAACAAGTAGAAATCACAGATTTAAGCTACAGATCGAAATCTATAAAAACATTAGGTATTATGAATGCCTTCATAGAAGAAATTACACATTCAACCTCCAGATCAAAATCTATAAAAAACATTAAGCATTAAGTATGTCTCTACCACAGAATCGTTTAAAATCAGTCCTCATTAACAATCTCGCTAGAAACCCCACCATCAAAAACATCAAGTGCGCATCACGCAGTAATGACAACCGAGGTAATGACGCCGGGCGGCTAGATGCGGTATTATGTCAAATTATTTCATACCGATCAGGAAAAGTCAAGGTAACCGATTGTGAGCGAGGTGCGATGAACGTAATGATCTGTGTTACGATGATCTGTGATCGCTGGATGTGGCATATTTTAAATTGAAATAGTTTGTCTAAAAGTTTGCATGTAACGTGTTTTAAGTCAAAGCTGTTCGGCCTATAAATGACTAGCGGTCCGCCTCGGCTTCGTCCGTGGTACATAATATATAGCCTATAGCACTCAGGGATCACGTACCTACATATCCAAGGGTGAAAGAATTTTTGAAATCGGTCCAGTAGTTCCTGAGATTAGCGCGTTCAAACAAACTCTTCCGTTTTATTATAATATTAGTATTGATTTATGTCTAGGTTTATGAGTTTGCTAGACTGCATAGTGACTTGATATCTCGATTTGGGAACATTTTCTAAAATGAACAAAATATTAAATTATTACGAGGTATCAAATAGAACGTGAGCTTAGGTATATGCCAGCATACATCTATACTTCTATACTAATATAATAAATCGGAAGAGTTTGTTTGTTTGAACGCGCTATTCTCAGGAACTACTGGACCGATTTCGAAAATTCTTTCAACGTTGGATATGTACGTGATCCTCAAGTGCTCTATGCTATATATGTACCACGGGCGAAGCCGGGGCAGACCGCTAGTGATAGATATAGGTAATCATTCTTTGCTAAAGTTTGATGAAATGATTTGATGATCTATTTTTTGACAGATTTAAAAAAAAATCACTGATAATAAGTTTTGGCCTATATCTGTATAATATGTTTAACTCAATGTTATAATATCAATATTATCAAACTTAGCCATAATGGAGAAAAAGTCCCGAAAATATGGAGGAGAAATCTTAATCAGTATCCCCAAAAAACTGAATTTTGAGGACTAATGATTTAAATATTTGAATACAATTTTATTGCATGCCGCTTTCATAGCTTTGGTGTTTGGTTTATTTTAGAGAGTCAACGCTAGAGAACCATAAATAATTAAGAAAATACCGCATCCAGAATAACAATTGACCGCATGATTCAACCGGGTCGCAATCATTGAAAATATTTATAATAGCGTTGTAAAAAACACGATCTCCGGTAAAGCAACTAGATGTGTCCTTAATCTTAATGTACCGACATTAGTGCACTTGATGTCTTTGCACGCGGTGACCACACTGCACAATAATTATTCAAAAAAAAAACTTATTAAGTATTTCAAAGTAATTTTTGGCCATACAAGTATTTGTTTTCTATTCATCATTATCTATTTGGACGGCTCCACACGTTAGCTTCATCGTTGATTCTAACAAGTCCGAACGTATGAATGCGTCGCAAGTTCTGACGTGTACTAAGTATTTTCTAAGAAATTGACACAGACCGACCAACTACCAATATTGGCGCGAGTATTGAAACCTATGAAAAAAATATAAAGCCTATACGAACTTAACTACTTAACTACTACTTAAAAGTTAGCCCTCGACTGCGGTTTTATCTGATGATAAGCGACGATATTAAGACGGAATCAGTGCGATTCCGTCTTAACTGGAAGGGGCAGTGGCAGTTTCTATAAAACCCTCATCTGTTTCTACTCGGCATCATACTGGAACGCTAAATCGCTTGGTGGCATGACTTTGTCAGTAGGGTGGTAACTAGTCACGATTGAAGCCTCCCACCAGACCAAACCAGAGACAATTTAGAAATTATCAATTCCTACATTGCCCTGCCGGAAATCGAACCCGGGACCTCCCACTTATAGGACCACAGAATCGTCAAGATGTCTCCTTTAGCTACACCTCATTGTCACAGTAGCGGTCTGATTGACGCCCCGCGTGATCTTTGCCGCGAAACGTACGCCATCTTGAATTAGCACCGCCGTGTTATAATTTAGAAACAAGATGAGTTTTTGTTCGACGCGACCCTGAAATCAAGCTAGAAGTGTATTGGAATTAGATTGTATGTTTACTTTAGCCTCGCAAGTTTCTTAGAGTAATACAAAACATATTATTTACATACATACCTTTAGGATTCGGTCATTTACAGACAGGCGCGGTCGCAGCCTATTGTGTACGTACCAGTACAAGATATGTGTGGGTCATCTTGTTTAGTTCCTAGGGTCAATTTTATTCAATACGAGATGGTAAAACTAGAACTTTTAATAATAATATAGAAGCATTTTACTATATTATTTATATTTTTACTAGCTATGGTAGGTACCACATTAAACTGAGCGCTCGAGTGGCCGCGTTCGAGCCACAAGAAAAGTATAAATTAAAAATTTAAAAACCCCCGACATTCATCATTTTGTGGTGGCGGCCATCTTGGATTTGCAATAGTGCTATTCTACTGGCCAAGCCCTTTCATTTGATACCCATATTGAGGCAGTTGTGATAAAATATGTAATGCGCCATTTTGTAGCGGCGGCCATCTTGGATCGATTTTCATCAAACATAACTAACAACACTCTCGACTAATTCACCTTTCAAACAAAAAACCGCATTCGAATTGATTCACCCGTTTGAGCGCTACAGGGGAACAGACAGACACACACACACACAGACACGTGAAACTTATTAAACACCCTGTCGTTTTTGCGTCGGCGGTTAAAAATTATCTTCTGTGACTTGTGGCGGCCACTAGCCGTCGCCACTAGTCGCCCAGTGTACCGGGGCTGTTAAACCTATTCTTCTACAAATTAGGCGTTCATTCCGAGCAATTGCCGTAGCGGAAAGCGCCGTCATAACATATTGAAATTCGGGAGGCATTAGAAGAGATGCGCGTAGGCGCAACAGATCCACCTAATGCACTTGTTTATCTAAAGTAGGCCATTCACAATATTTTATGTGCGCTTCAGCTGACCCCGAGCACTATACCACACAAATTCAGAACCGTATTGACGTGTGTCACAATAATACATACCGTTATCGACATGATGCGGCCTTAAAATCTAGTTTTCGGTTGGAATCCGCCGTATTTGGAATACAAATCGCGCCTAATTCACCCGGTAAGCGGTTCATAAAAGGTAAAATCGATTATCGATTCGATTTAATGTGGAAATATTTTTATTGTATCGATACAATATCGATTAGTCGTGAACTGGTGATGGTGTTACGTAATTATTTACGCCCGCCGAGCGCAGTGTCGCCCGGATTCGATTTGTTACAGATTACTTTTTACTGCCTTACTTTCATTAGACATTTCTTTAAGGTGCGGCTCAAACATTTGCTGGCCGTCTCCTCTTTAATGATCAGTGTGTTACGTTGTAATTGAGATATAATTGTTCTGTTGTTGAAAAAAAATATTCTAAAATCCTTTGTTCAAAATTGGTACACTGTACACTTTTTGAACGTCAATTTAAGAAGTACATGAAAATATGGTAATTAATGGTCATAAATACAACGAAAACATAAAACTAAAACGGTGAGGGTTCCAAACGCGCCCTGGTCTGAGAAGAGTCAGTGTAGGTATACATGTACATTGTACACACAACATTATGATGAGCCTCTTTTCGTTTTGTGGCACGTATGACACATGTTATCCCGGTGTTTCTATTGCTTGAGGCTTTTTAGTTTAATCTCAAGCTTCCTTTTTAACCCCCGACGCAAAAACGACGGGGTGTTATAAGTTTGACGTGTCTGTGTGTGTGTGTGTGTGTGTGTGTGTGTGTGTGTGTCTGTCTGTTCCCCTCTGGCGTTCAAACGGGTGGACCGATTTGAATGCGGTTTTTTTTGTTTGAAAGGTGAATTAGTCGAGAGTGTTGTTAGCTATGTTTGATGAAAATCGGTCCAAGATGGCCGCCGCTACAAAATGGCGGATCACATATTTTTTCACAACTCCCTTAATATGGGTATCAAATGAAAGGGTTTGACTAGTAGAATAGATCTATTGCAAATCCAAGATGGCCGCCGTCACAAGATGGTGAATGTCGGGGGTTTTTTAAATTTCTAATTTATACTTGTTTCCTGAGAGTTCCAGTCTAGAGCCAGTCTTGCTATAATATTGTCACTTGTTAACCATAAAATATTTCTCAATCATAATAAGTTTAAGCCACGCCAAATCCACTCTATCGATCTCGGCTTAAGATATATCTCATGTAATAAGTGGGAAGGTTCGATTCCCGGCTGGGGCAATTTGGGATTTTATAATTTCTAAATTATCTCTGGTGTGGCTGATCAGAGGCTTCACCCGTGGCTAGTTACCACCTTACCGGCAAAGTCGTGCCGCCAAACGATAAAAGCGGTATAAAGTTTAATTAAAACCATACCTCTTCCAAGTGACCCGCTAACACCTTAGACTGCATTGACACTTACCATCAGGTGAGATTGCAGGCAAGGGCTAACTTATAAATTGGTAAATTTAAAAAAAATTTGGTACATAAAGCCTCAGATATGTAAGTTGTTCATTTCGGTTTCCTAAAGGTCCATAATATATAATTTGTTTCATAAGGACACGTACCTCATAAGTCAGCCTCCCTAAACACTCTCAGGCCGCGGGAGATACAATACGTTAGCGCTATCCGGTCGCGGGTCGTGATGATAAAACGGTAACACGGACCACCCATTCGCCGGCCGCGGATAACTTACGAGCTAACTGATAGGCTACACCGCATGGATGTGACAACATTAAACGTGCCCATAATATGTGTTTAAACTGCCTCCATATGGTTAGCATATTCGACTGCAGATCACCATGTTCCGAGTTCGATTCTCGGGCCGGGCAAATAATTGTTAGGTACTGGCTTTTCTACTGTTAAGGAATTCTCATCACTATAAGTATCAAGTGACAATAGTCGTTAAAGCTCGCCAACCCGCATCTATCTCTGTATAATTTTTTTTATAAATCGGTTAAACGTATGAACCTTTAAGAAACGCGCTCGCCAACCTGCGTCTATCTCTGTATCAAATTTCTTATAAATCGGTTAAACGTATACCTGTAACAAATCCGCGTGAATTTTTAAATTTTCCGGGATAAAAAGTAGCCTATGTCTGTCCCCGGGATGTTAGCTAACTTTGTACTGAATTCTATTTAAATCGGATGATAATAAAAATCGGATAAAATAAATCGGAAATAATATTAGTATGGATTGAATTGTTAATCAGAATTATTATTGAAGCAGGGAAGTCTTGAGTAATTATTCAGTTACTTTTTCTCTGTTTTCTGTAGACACATAAACCTGTGCATAAACTCTCCCTCCATGTAACGTAATATTGTTTTCTTTTCTGTTCAACAAAAGCATATTATATTAATTTGTTATTTATTTGTATATTTGTTGTTTATTATATACATAATACATATATATATATATATATATATAAATGATATAAACAGTAACGATTAAACCAGATTTTTTATTTTTTTAATTATTTACATTTTTAAAACAATGAATTATTATTAATATTTTCGTCTAGTAATATCCACACTAACATCGCCTTCGCTCCTCCACGCATATCGTTGTAATTGGATTAAACGATTCTTTCTGTCATTGTTACCCGCCGCCTATTGTTTCTGTTTTGTATGTCTGTTTGTTTGTTTGTATGTGTGCTAATAACACGTAATGTGGCTCAATATTTCATCGAGATAACGCTTGTATCGTACGTGGGCCGATTGTGTTATCTGGCGTATCGAAATGTGCTCCGGAATGCTTTTTGTATGTGAGATCATACTTTTTGACATGCCTGCACTGGTAAATTCTTCAGTACTCTCCTTCAGTAATCTCCTTTTTCTTCTTCTTCTTTGGAGGCTATGCAGGTCTTTATTTCAGTGTATCATGCCATCTGTTACTGATTTATATAATGTCCTCCTTTTTTTTTTTGACGTGGTGGAAAACCTTTTATAGGTACCCCCGTTTTGCGGCCGAATGCGGCCGCCCCAGCTGGGGCTCCCGCTCGCCTCTGGGCTGTCCCTCCAGAGGCTCGCGCCCTCCCGTAATTTTTTAACGAGGTTTTTTTCCTCCCGCGATGGGCATCGCTGCCCCCGGGGTGTTTCACCCCCAGTTTCATCCGCAGTGCCCTCTGCTAATCAGAGGGACACGCGGAGAAACCTCCCTCCGCCAGGTCATTGGCTAACAATATCTCCGTAGGAAAATTATTAACCATGTTACCGGGGCGCACCGGCCCGAATACGGCTCTTCCCCTCGGACGTATCCAAGAGGACCAGCAGCACCCAGGCACACTTGGAGGTAACCTAGCTAGCACCCCATATAATGTCCTCCTGACTGACTTTCGGCTACAACGATTAACGGAGGCTAACTAACTACGGAGTAGTTAGTTAGCATAGTCATAGTCCGATGGGACGGTAATTCAACATGATCAAGGAGAGATCAGACGCAGGACGTAACGCATTATGCTCTCTCCAAATCACTTAAAACCGCTAACTGATAAAACAGCACTACCGATAAAAGAGAAAGTTGGTAATAAAAAAGAAAACTTAGGGGAAAGATAAATATTGGTAATTTTTACAATCATCTTGCTAGGTTCACCACAGAATACAATCTTGTGCCGCTTGTATCCAGTGGCTGACAGTGCGCTTCCTCGCTCTTTATAACCTGTTATCGACTGTCGACAAATCCTTTTTTACACGCTTTATTACTGTTACACACAACACCAGGCAAATAGGCGCTAGTTCCATAAGGCCTTATGTATTATAAGTGCGAGCAAGAAGCCCGATAAAAATGATTTACGACTGATTCGCACGTTTGTAATGTTTAACATGTTTAAAAACTTGAAAATTATCGTGACGAGAACTGTACCCAAGAGCGTGGTTGAAATCAAATCTGTCATCGCAAAAAATAACTAAGTAGAGTTCCAGCTTCCACGTAATGACCTAAATACAGGGCGCAACGAATATAAATCGCGCGAAATTGGTCGCTACACATAAATTTCACTATGGCAAATCTGACTCTATCACGCAGCTTTACTGATATTGTGTGAATGAAACCGATTTTTTATCATGGAAAAAATAAATTAACGAAGCTGCGGTGAAATAAAAATATGATATACTAGTTTCTGCTCGCATGGATTCAGGTTTTTAATAACCCCGTAGCAACACTTTGAATTATCGGGATAAAAAATAACCTAAATCAATCCATGTGCCTATATCTAATAATAATAATCTGGATCATTTCTAGTGTAATAGTCTACCGAAGGCCTTGTCACAATTATTGGTTCAGCCGTTCAGAAAACTAGGCCGGATCAAACAGACGGACAAAATATTATAAAAATGTGATCTTGAATTACGTTATCGTCCAAATAATTTTATGAGTTAAAATAAACAGTTAAGTATTTCAAAATCGCATACGACTAAGTATTTCAATTTTATTTATTTTAAAAGTGGCAGTAAGATTTTGTTACAATATAAAGTACCTAATGAAACTTAAACGCAGTTTCCATTCATTAGGACTTAATCTGTGCCTACATAGAGACTTTATGAAAGTGAGCTTCAAAATCCGTATGACTGTAAAGAACTATTAAAATGAACTTGAGAAGCCGTACGATATTTACTGTTGCTATCGCAATCACATAGCGTTTGCGCGACAGAGCCACTATTTCGATACCGAGCCTGATTGTACACATTATCCGTTTTGGTAAGAGGTATATAACACTCCGAATTCACTCTGATCTGTAATTTGTGCGCCGCGTTCGATTCTCGTGAACGGCATTTTCGTATGGTCCAGTTGTAATAGCCCCTAATCGATTTTATCATCGATTTTTATCGGGGTCGTAAATAATATGCAATTATTATGTTTTATGACTTATTAATGGTAACCCTTGTACTTGCCTTCCTTTCCATTTGTATCTACCTATATTTTCTTATTTTCTGTAGTTAAGTTTGCTGGTTCGACGCTCTACATATTATACACGATATAGGGGACTTCTATCGAAAACTTAGGATTGTATACTACTTAAGAACAATCCAATAACAATATTATCTTATACTTGCAGTATTAATGGTTTAGTATTTAGTGTTTTTCAAACCGGGCGCACGCGTAAATGCATAGCTCGCAAAACGCGGTGACATTTTTAGGTATTTACCCAACGCTCGTTGACCTCTAGCGTCAGCTGATTGCATTACATTGCAAACTTTGAAAAAATACAGGAAATGTTTTAATTTTTTTTCGCTAAATATATGGGCAGTCGGACTAAAAATCCCAAATTATTTTTGGGGTGGATTGGTAAGTACAAACCTCTTTAATACTCTTCTAACTATATAATTTAGCTAGCTATATGCGTTGTAGCCTGGTTCCATCTATAACCCCCGACACGTTAGTCGAGCGGTGACCTTCAAGTGCGCGCAGCGTCGTACGAGTGAGCGGGACACAACACGAAGTGGAGAGCCAATCAGCGCTTACGAGGAACCCGCGAGAGCTAATCAGTGCTTACGAACGATCCCCACGCCCTCCCCGCGACCCCCTCACACCCCGAGATACCTCATTTTCGACTTTTGCGCATTGAAGGTCGCTCGGAAGGGCGTACCGCTCGACTTATTTGCCGTGACTTGTACATCGAATAATAATAAAAATAAAGGATAAAATATAACAGAGTATGTCGTGTATGCTGGGTTTTATACCTAATTTGATACACCGCATTATGCTAACGCATATTTTAGAGTGCCCTTGCATGCATTACCCGCATTCATCAATCGATCAACGTGAGCATATTAATCATTCGCGGCGACAATAAATCAATCCGTGAATCAATTCAATCGATTCGTCAGATTCGATCATCTCGATCGGATCGAGCGATTTTACGGTGAAAACCAATTTGGATGGGATTTATGAATATTACTTTAGGAATTAGATTTTGATATTGAATGATATTTTACTTTAGTATTATAAATCTATGCGATGTTCAGAATATGTTTCATGCAGGATTGTGTATCTACACAATCCTGCATGAAACACTAGCAACTTTCACTTAAAGTTAGTAGATGACTATAATTAAGTATTGATTTTTTTTATTGTATAATAGGCTTACGCTTGACGACAATCATGCCTGAAAAGCCATGATGAGGTCTAAGCTGGAACGCGCTTGCCTAGAAAATGCCTATTCACTATAGATAATATGAAAAGGCATCGTTCAGAATTCTGAGTTAAAAGTTCTACTTTAAACGTTCACTTTTAGAACTAAGCCAAGTGCTTGGTTATTCTATGCGTTGTTTGATTTATTAGTTGTATTCTTCTACGTGATCAAATCGGAAATGAGGAGATGACCTAGCAGAACTGGAACCAACGAGTCACGAAGCTCAAATTCCAATGGCGGGGCACATAGTTCCATGAACCGATAAACTTACTGATGTCTCAAAATGCTACGGCAACTCTGCACCACAGCATTGCCCACAAGGAGGACACTGGCTCGAGGCCATTGCCCACTAGGTGGACACTGGCTCGAGGCCTGTTCGATTTTGATCCTTGCGAGAGAGTCCAGAAGTGGACGCTATCGCCTGAACCAACTACAATGATAACAAGATTGTTCATTTGACCATTGCGGTTAAAAATGTGTGTAGAGATTTAAACTATCATTTATTATGTATAATTATAAAACGGAACGCAGAATTCTGACCTCAAAAGATCTCTAGACCAGCGTTTCTTTACCTGTGGTCCATGGACCCTTAAGGGATCCGCGTAATTAACGCTGGTGGTCCATGGCGAGCCTAACTAACATGCATTATGTTAATATTGCAATTGCAATTATAAAAATGGGTATACAATATGTTGTGAGTAAATACTTACTGTGTACAATTTGACTTTCTAATCCCGCATAAGCAGCAGCAAACCATAAAAGTTGGTAAAAGATAAACCTCGTTTTTTTATCCTATCAGAAACTATCCGTGGGCTCTTTGAAATTTTGAGAGGGGTCCATGACTAGAAAAAGGTTTTTTCATCCCATCTATTCGAAAAGGACGACTTGGTTCGCCTTTATGTGCACCCAAAGGTGGTGTTTTCGGCGCAGTTTTATAAGTGGGCGTAAAAGATCTTTTACGCGCACTTATTTATAAGTGCGCCTAAAAGATAATTGCGGCGCACTTATTGAAGATGAAGGGCCCGTAATGAAGGCCGTAGTCCCACCGGGCTAGGCGCGAACGATAGTATCGATTGTTGTTATTGTTGTTACAAGTTTGTGTATGTATGTGCGTCTGTGTCTGTCTGTTCCCCCGTAGCGCTCAAACGGTTGAACCGATTTGAATGCGGTTTTTTTTTGTTTGAAAGGTGAATTAGTCGGGAGTGTTCTTAGCTATGTTTTATGAAAATTGGTCCAAGATGGCCGCCGCCACAAAATGGCGGATTACATATTTTTTCACAACTCCCTCAACATGGGTATCAAATTAAAGGTCTTGTTGTCAAGACCTTTCATTTTGACGTATGGGTGTGTGTGTCTGTCTGTTCCCCCATAGCGCTCAAACGGTTGAACCGATTTGAATGCGGTTTTTTTTGTTTGAAAGGTGAATTAGTCGGGAGTGTTCTTCTTCATGTTTGATGAAAATTGGTCCAAGATGGCCGCCGTCACAAAATGGCGGATTACATATTTTTTCACAACTCCCTCAATATGGGTATCAAATAAAAGGTCTTGTCATCAAGACCTTTCATTTTGACGTTCGTGTGTGTGTATGTGTGTGTGTGTCTGTCTGTTCCCCCATAGCGCTCAAACGGTTGAACCGATTTGAATGCGGTTTTTTTTGTTTGGAAGGTGAATTAGTCGGGAATGTTCTTAACTATGTTCGATGAAAATTGGTCCAAGATGGCCGCCGCCACAAAATGGCGGATTACATATTTTTTCACAACTGCCTCAATATGGGTATCAAATGAAAGGTCTTGACTAGTACAATAACACTATGCAAATCCAAGATGGCCGCCATCATAAAATGGCGAATGTCGGGGCTTTCTTAAATTTTTAATTTACACTTGTATTATTAATCCGCCATTTTGTGGCGGCGGCCATCTTGGACCGATTTTCATCAAACAAACAAAGTTAAAAACACTCCCGACTAATTCACCTTTCAAACAAAAAAACCGCATTCAAATCGGTCCATCCGTTTGAGAGCTATGGGGGAACAGACAGACATACACACACACACAGAGAGAGAGAGACACGTCAAACTTATAACACCCCGTCGTTTTTGCGTCGGGGGTTAATAATATGAGGCGCCTTTTATTTCCTCATAGAGGGTGATGAAAAGTAGAGTGTATCACTCGGGCGCAATATATTTTTGGCTCGGGCGACGTACTTTGAATCCCTCGCTACGTTCAGGATTGTACTAAAGAATCCCTCGCTACGCTCGGGATTCTACTATACAATCCCTCACTTCGCTCTGGATTCAAAAAAGCGCCCTCGCCGTAAAAATATTATTTTGCTCCCTTATGATACAATCTACTATTTCATCCCATCTATTCGAAAAGGACGACTTGGTTCGCCTTTATGTGCACCCAAAGGTGGTGTTTTCGGCGCATTTTTATAAGTGCACGTAAAAGATCTTTTAATCGCACTTATTTATAAGTGCGCCTAAAAGATAATTGCGGCGCACTTATCGAAGATGAAGGGCCCGTGGTCCCACCGGGCTAGGCGCGAACGATAGTATCGATTGTTGTTATTGTTGTTACAAGTTTGACGTCTGTGTATGTATGTGCGTCTGTGTCTGTCTGTTCCCCCGTAGCGCTCAAACGGTTGAACCGATTTGAATGCGGTTTTTTTTTGTTTGAAATGTGAATTAGTCGGGAGTATTCTTAGCTATGTTTTATGAAAATTGGTCCAAGATGGCCGCCGCCACAAAATGGCGGATTACATATTTTTTCACAACTCCCTCAATATGGGTATCAAATTAAAGGTCTTGTCGTCAAGACCTTTCATTTTGACGTTTATGTGTGTATGTGTGTGTGTCTGTCTGTTCCCCCATAGCACTCAAACGGTTGAACCGATATGAACGCGGTTTTTTTTTGTTTGGAAGGTGAATTAGTCGGGAGTGTTCATAGCTATGTTCGATGAAAATTGGTCCAAGATGGCCGCCGCTACAAAATGGCGGATTACATATTTTTTCACAACTCCCTCAATATGGGTATCAAATGAAAGGTCTTGACTAGTAGAATAACACTATGCAAATCCAAGATGGCCGCCATCACAAAATGGCGAATGTCGGGGGTTTCTTAAATTTTTAATTTATACTTGTATTAATTAATTATTAATCCGCCATTTTGTGGCGGCGGCCATCTTGGACCGATTTTAATCAAACAAACATAGCTAAAAACACTCCCGACTAATTCACCTTTCAAACAAAAAAACCGCATTCAAATCGGTCCATCCGTTTGAGAGCTATGGGGGAACAGACAGACATACACACACACACACACACACACAGACGTCAAACTTATAACACCCCGTCGTTTTTGCGGCGGGGGTTAAAAATATGAGGCGCCTTTTATTTCCTCATAGAGGGTGATGAAAAGTAGAGTGTATCACTCGGGCGCAATATATTTTTGGCTCGGGCGACGTACTTTGAATCCCTCGCTACGTTCAGGATTGTACTAAAGAATCCCTCGCTACGCTCGGGATTCTACTATACAATCCCTCACTTCGCTCTGGATTCAAAAAAGCGCCCTCGCCGTAAAAATATTATTTTGCTCCCTTATGATACAATCTACTATTTTAAAAGATCTTTTATTCTTCTGACATAGTCAAAGCCTGTGTGAATAATTTCATAATTTTTGTAAATTTAATTTTGTAGTTGTTTTCAGTTATTTGAAAAAGGTGGAGACCCTGTTCTAGACATTTGACTGTGGGAAATGCTAATATTTGTGTCGCGTTTAATTTTAGTACCTATGACATTTGGATCAACATAACAAGACCCCGTAACGTGTCGTAACAGTGCTTCAATAAAAATCAGTCGCATTCGCATTGTCTACCGCGCCCACGCCGGCTCCAGATAAATTATTAATAGTGAATTTCTAATGATCTCAAGATCAAATTGCGCAGAGGGCGTACACTTTATTCATTATGCCTAAATGGTCTTTGAACATACGAGTTGTTCCAAAAAAAGTTATTTGAGGAAAATAGCTAAAAATATACAACCATGAAGTTGCCTTTTAAAATTTTCTTCGGGACATTCTGGTTGGTTTAGCATGTAATATTAATTAATAAATCAAAAATTAATTTCGAGAAGATAGTGTAAGCTCCTCTTTGAGAGATTCAAACTCAAAAATATACGAAATCTAAAAATAATGTTAAAAAGCTTATAGTTTAGGTAAAGTTGCGTTTGGTGAGACGACATTTAGAAGGATCGTGCATCTAGTAACATATTATATTTCTAAGCGCAAGTTACAGCGTCATGGATAAAGGCCCATTCACACATATAAGTGATGCATCGGTTCAGGCCAGCGCAGTTCTGGCACAGTTAAAAATATGTCATTCTCTATGAACTGACAATGAAACACGGCGTCGTCACTGATACAGACAGGTGTGAACGCATTCATAGAGAATGTATTAAAGAATATTTTTCACTGTGCCAGAACTATTCCGCCACTGATATGTGTGAATCGGCCCGGTGCTTTTGCATCGACAAAGTATTGTGAAAAAACACAAAAAAAGGTTGTCTTTATTTTTACTGCTTCTGGGTAATTCTCACGAAAACATGAAATTCTTGTTCTTTCAGTTTTTACAAAAATCTAATAAAGATTTATTGGTAGATATTATTTTCTAGCAATCTGCATTACTGTGCCTAAGAATGTCAATTATTATTTCCGAACTATATGTATAAATAAATAAATTACATTGTATATAATGTACCAAAAATCATTCCCTCACTGTGTCCCAAGCTCCAGATTAAATTACTTTTATATTTTTAAAGACACAAAAAAATCAATTAAAAGCGATGCATGTTTGACTAATCTATTAAAAATACACCAGATTTAAGAAAATATTTCTCATTTGGTCAATAAAGTGCGGCCCGGAATTTAAAAAAAATAACATACACGTGTCCCAAGAAATTAAATCATTCCCTCACACCTTTACTGACAGTCGTTTTATGAACGCATTTTTAATCAAACTCGAACGCTAAAATTTGTTTTAGATAGTTGGCAGTACTGTCGATTTTTCCATGTGGCAAAATTATCGTTAGCGTGTTAGAGTTTTTGTTGTAAAAAGGTTTAGTTTATATTTTTTTAATATTTAATTTGTGACTGTCATTCCATCACATTCTATAAAAACAAAAGGTAAGTACTTTAACTATTATTAATTATATCGTGATGTGGGTTTTAGGGACTTGTTTAGTTATGCAAAAAATCTTTATTCATATAAGATTATATCACGTGATTTTTTTTAGTTATGCTTGATTTCGTCATTACCTCGCCGTCATTCCCTCATTTTAATGTGTAGTGAGGGAATGATGATTTATAAGGGAATCGTTTTCGACTGAGTCAGTTTATCTTTTTCGAACTAACCTTCAAATTTACCGATGCCATCTTGTTGTAGGATCAAATAATGCCAAGAAGAAGGAAGATTAACGAAGAAGAAGATAAATTAACACAAATTTTGCATATGTTCAATAATAATCTAAGATGAACAGTTGTAGCCAGGAAAGATGTAGTGCAGAGGATCGAGCCCCCAAAATTAATCAAAAGAGGATGTTATTTTGTGAAGAAAATAGATCAGTCAGATGTCTAATCCCTACTAATTATATTATATTATAAATACGAAAGTAACTATGTCTGTCTGACTGTTACGCTTTCACGCCTAAGCCGCTGAACCGATTTTGATGTTCAGTATAGAGATAGATTGGACCTTGGAGAAGAACATAGGCTAGCTTTTGTTGGTAAAAAAAGGCTGGAAGGGGTTGAAATAGGGGATGAAGATTTTTATGGGAGTCCGTCATTATTGAAGATAATAATCCTTATCTACTAAAATTATAAATATGCAAAAGTAGCTCTCCATCTGTTACCTTTTCACAGCTCAACCACTGAACGGATCTTCACGAAATATGGCACAGAGCTGGCCTGTATCCTGGAGACGGACACAGGCTACTTTTATCCCGAAAAATTCCACTTTCCCAAGTGTTTCCAGAGGATTTTCAAAAAACCTATATCCACGCAGACGAAGTCGTAGGCATCAGCTAGTTGATAATAAAGAGTTAAAGAGATTTGTTTTATTAACTTTTATACTTGAAAAAAGAGCTTAGTTTTTTTTGGCAAAGAGAACTTTTTTGTACATTTATTTTTAGTTCTTTAATTTTCAAGAAAGTATTTTTTTGTGTTTTTTTTAGTTTTTTTTAGTTTTAGTAAAGATTTTTACTAACTTTGATAATGAATAGATTAGAATAAGAGCTTTATTTGATTGAAAAAATACTATTTATGTTAATTTTTAAGGAATCTAAGCTTTTTTGATTTTTTTTATAACTGTCAATATGATAAAGTGATAAGACAATAAAATTCACAAAGATTGTCATCTACAGACTGAATACTTTATGATTATCTTCACAACAGTTCCTAGCAATGTAAGAAAATATATTTGATAAACAAAAATAAAAAATAAACATCGTTTTACTGTCAGAGATTCATGAATTGTTTGTAAAAGTCATTCCCTCACCTAAGACGTCATTCCCTCATTCTATTTTTTTTAAATACCCTTATAACTTTTGTAAACAATTTTTTTTCTCTTAACCACTATATAATTTAAATTTAGTTACATAATTATAACATAATTTATAAAAAATAAATACAAATATCCATCAAAAATTTTCATCAATTTTTTGGAACCAAATTTCAACATTTCGTGAGAACTACCCTTCTACTGTTGTTGTCGAATCAGCCACTTTCTGCTTTTTTCAGGTCATAATAATATTATGTCCATCGGACTGGGAGTTGTGAAAATTTTCAGGAGATTTTTCAACTCTCAGAGGCGAGGGCAAAGTCTTAATGTTTTTGATAGTCTGTAATTAATTAATCTTTGTCACCGTCTGGCTCAACCGTTTCAGTTAGTTCTATAACGCAGTTAGTCATACCATAACAATGGTTGTACAGTGCACCAAACAGTGACACACTATTATTTTAATATCTCTCTTATTGATATAGGAATAAGATGGTATCTGTGATTCGTTGGCCAGTGTACGAGAGCACGTTCGGCGGTATCAAGTCTATATTATTTGCATAATTCGACACGAGTAGTAGGTTTGTATAATTTTAATGTGGGATATATTCATTCACAAATACAATATAGTAGTAGATATGTACATACAAAAAGTTCCGAGTTGTTCGGGTGCCATCATTTTTAAGGGCCTTATTTTTGTCGTCTTCATGTTACTACGACATCTTTCTTGTTTAATTTACAAACAAATATTATATTATGTACATGGTGTTACGGAATAATCTGTGCGCGAGTCCGACTCGCACTTGACCGGATTTAAAACAATCAATAAATCCAAGAAACCTCACCAAAAGAATGCCCCAAAGTTGTAAACAAAAATGTACAAAATTGTAACGGAAGACTTATAGAGTAATCAACACATAACTCCGTCGATGACAACCATCCGACCCTATCTCCAGATACCATCTCCCGTTCCCAATAAGTAACCATAATAAATAAATATTTTTTCTCCTAATACCAAAGAATCCCGTGAATTCCGATTTTTATTTATGGGGTTTGTCGCTTACAAATCATAGCCTTTGTAGTTTGTACCTCTATCATATCGATTGTGTACGGCCCGACGAAGTGTTAAGATTTATGCCACTGTTTCTACTACGAGAGTATGGATTAAGGATCTTTTAGATTCTAGAAATGCCACTTTTAGTGCTATATATTTTTGAGCTAATTTCATTTTGATCACCTTAATGTACGGGTACGGTAGGTAAGTACCTACATGTTTTTTTATTAAACAGTATTATGTTCACCTTAATTAGTATCTCACCAGTGATGTTACAAGTAACCTTTATTTCCTCCTCTCATTTAATTTTGTAATGTTTTTAAACTGAAAAAAATATGTATAGATATTAAAAAAAAACTCGTCATAACTAATATCTTATTACGTACTCGAATCTTTTATTTCCTCCTCTCATTTTTTTTGAAATTTGTTTATGAAAAAAAAAATGTATTATATTACGTTCAAGTATGTTTTTTGCTATCTTTAGATTTTTATTTGATAAATAATAATAATATGGTTAAACTTTACACATTTAATTTTTATATAAATATGTTATATTATAAATAACGATTTTGCTACAAAATATTGTAACATGAAGCATTATGTCCATCTTAATTATTATATTATAACGATTTGCGAAAGTCTCTTCTAGCAAAGGAATACTTTTGCCTTAGGTACTAAATAAATGTCAAAATATTGTTATCCCTCACCATTTTTAAATAGGTTAAACTGGGGTGGTGAGCATTTTGTAGTGCAATTGTTCGATAATTTTATTTATGAAGCGTGAACTACTTCATAATGTCGAGAGAATACATCGAGCACTTCAAAACAACTTTGTAGTGCGACCATTATCATATCACACTGTTGGATTTTGAACTCTATTTAATTTATTTTTTGAACTATAAGATTATTTGTGGAAAACTTTGTCGATGCTTCGGTAGTCTATAAATATCTATAAATAAGTTTAGATACAGAAGTGTAACAATCGGGTGATTTAAAAAGTCGTTACTGCAATGGGGCGCGACAAATCGTTTGAACAATTCGTTTTGCCTCTTAAATTACTCGTTAATAGATAATCCGGACGTTTATGAGAGCTCGATAATCCGGTAATATTTATAGTAAACCGATACACATCAGTCGTTAATTATGTATAATCTGATTAGTTTAATCTATAGGTTGGACTCGTTTATCTGCAAATGATATTGATAGGTTACCAGTATTGTAATTAAAGCCTAATTTATTAATAGCATTTTATATCATACTTGCTCAGTAACTAGGGATTACTATGGTGGAAAGTCTTCTTGTAAGTTGGTGTTTGCAATTCAAGGCAACATTACGTCGCACTATGCTTGAATTGTAATGTTCACATTACAGTTCAAGCATAGTGCGAATAGATGCAAAACTCCTTGGTAAACAATCTCTTTTCTTATAAAATGATAAGAAAACTTTTTACTGAAAAAAAAAAACACTGAACATGGCGGCATTTAATTTTCATACATTTCAAACTATGCAAAACTCCTTGGAACTCAGAGCCGTAAAAAAAAAAATTGAAAACTATTTACGAAAAAAAAATGGAATTGGCGGCATTTCATTTGATCTGAAAGTTTGTGAAGTTTGTTCGTAAAGGGATTTAAGTTATTTACAACAATGTCAAGCACTTCATCAGATGATGAAAAAGTAGGAGAGCCTGATTTTTGTTTGCTTGAAGCAGAACAAATGATGCAAAACCTTTTGCCGGATAAGTCCAAAGAGCGCTACGTGAAAACTTACGAAGAATTCAACAAATGGCGTGCAATTTCTATTTTTTCTCTAAATTTGCTAATTATTCTAATTAAAATTTCATTTTGCATTACCAATGTTTTATTTACCTCACAAGAATGATATAAAGTAGAATGCTTACCTCGGTTGCAAGTAGCTATTACACCCTCGAACTATATTCACCCTCGCTCGCTGCGCTCGCTCGTGTGACTAAATATCTCGGGTGCACGCGATCCATTAGCGCCCTATGCGAGCTGCGCTCGCACTGGCGCCAAATTGGATCTTGTTCTGTAATAGCTTACTTACGTCCCTTGTGTAACAATCAACTATTATTGATGATTGACATTTTGAGCTATTATTTTGTAATAGTTGAGTAGTACTGAGTATTTTAAAGGCTTCCCACTAGTGCCGTGCCCAAAGGTGGACAGCCGCTGGATAAAAGTGGCATAAGATCTTGTTCTGTGGCGATCCTATAGAGACCTATGTGAACATCTATTGATTTAGCCTAGGTATTTTAAATATGCCACTCTTCTCATTTTCTTTTCAAGAAACAACGAAAATCATTTTCAAACGTCGACGACCAGTCAAATACTTTTTTTTATTATAAAACATCCTGAAAAAATGTTATGAGCAAGTAAAACTTTTTATTTTATCGAGTTCAAAAACCAACTCAGTTAATATAACACTCATTATCTTATTCTTGTTATAAAATAAAATACAAGCTTCTTGTAAGTACATAATATCTAAGAATAAATATTATATTTTAGTATATCATGGCACAACGTAGAAAAGTGCCTGACCCCCAAACTAAGGGTCCCCTTTGCTATACGAAGCCAGTCTTTCACCCGAATACCTACACAATACCTGTCAAATATGGGCGGTAACAATATTAACAGTGCAGCAATATTTCCATCACTCAAAGAGCTTTTCAACGTCTATCTATAAACCAATAAACAACGCAACAATCTATCCAAATGATTGACGAAAACACAACAATTAACTGAAACAATACCAATAAAACACCGTGCGAAATATAGGTCCGTCGAGCGATAGAAATCAAGCTGCGTATTACCATATTTCAATATAAATGTGCCATTCCTGCCGCGGTGGTATGAGGCTTAGTCACCGAAAAGCGAAACTATGCTAATAAACTCGGTGAGAAGTAAATCATGGTTGGGCCAAGGTTGGCACAAGGAGGTATGATGCGTTGAACTCCTTTGCGTTTTTACTAGGATTTATATTGAAAGTACTACCTACCTGTCTTCTTTTTTTAGTGGCGTCTCTCACCGAAGGTTTGGAACCATAAGGGACCGTTCAGATAGACCGGCGCGGAGAGCATCGGAGAGCATTTCTTTTTTCACACAGACCGGCCGTTCAAATTTGCTCTGCTCTCCGCGCCGGTCTGTGTGAACGGACACGCGGATGCGTTCGGAGCCGAGCGTACGCTCTCGGGCCGGACGGCAGAGCAATTCGGCCTACGGTCGGCTGTGTGAGCATGAAAGAGCACGCGAACGGAGCCGGTCGGATGCTCGAGCGCGAAAGAGCACGAGCATGGAGCAGCCGACCAGCTCGACGAGCAGCCGAGCGGCTGCTCTTAATATTTCACACAGAGCGTATTGGGAGCATCCTCGAGAATCCTCTTATCATAAAAGAGATAAAATGTAAAAATAAAGCTTATTTCAATGTCTTAAAATTCTATTTTAAATGCGATTAAAATTTGCTCTGCTCTCCGCGCCGGTCTATCTGAAAGGTCCCTTAGGGCTACAAGTATTAGGGCTACAGCTTAACACAAGTACATTGGCGTAAAATTTTCAGGCAAGATGTCATCAGTCTTAAGGTTAAGACATTCTCATGAAAACGTGCTATTTTTCATAAATTATTTTATTTTTGGCTGCTACATTTTTCTTAAAATTATCCTGACTAATCTGCATAGAATAACATTCAGACTTTTTGATACCCTTGTATTCCACGTATACCTGATATTTTGTACAGTAAAATAGTAAGTTAAGTAGATTAATTTTCAATTTCAAGTGTTAAAAAAACGTTTAACTGGATTCATAGCTGTATGGGGGAGTTCATTGTTGCTATTTTGTAATTCATCATAAAGAACCTACAACGGTTTCCTAGCTCCTTGATCCCATACAGATATTCGTATTCAAATACGTGCCTACTCAATAAATCAGAAGTGTGCTTAAGTATAACGCCTACGACTCGGTTCACACTCCACTGCAAATTATATAAGTCAGACACTTCAAATTTTATGACAGTGATTGTTTTGCTTCTCGTTCCCATAAACTATGGGGTTTCTCACTGTAGCTGACGTTGTTTCCTGCTTGTTCTATGTTTTACACGACGCAGAGTAGGTTGGTAAAAACCGTCAAAATATCTGCTACTGAGTTTGAGTAATATTTGAAGCTGTCAAAATTGTATTTATTTGTTCAGAGTCTACAATAGATTTGCAATTGACTTTCAATGTTCAAAACATATAACTACTATACATATAAGTATATTGAATGGAAAGCATATATTGTGATAGTAGATTTACAGCCCCCGCACACTGGGCCACTAGTGGCGGTGACTAGTGGCCGCCACAAGTCGCGGAAGAGATTCTTGATACATTTTCTTGTGGCTCGAACGTGGCCTATCAAGCGCTCAGTGTGCGGTGGTACCTATCATATATAATGTACCTACGAAAAATCTCTTCCGCGACTTGTGGCTGGCCACTAGTCGCAGCCACTGGTGGCCAGGGCCGGATTATCCCTATCGGGGCCCCTAGGAAATGCAATTCTCGGGGCCCCTTTCCTTTTTACTACCTACTTTGTATACCTACTTCCTCCATTGAGAATTTTCTCAAAAAAAAAATTTGTTAGATGAAGCTTTTTTTTTCTTGTTGCGTGGCCCGCTTCGACTACGGCCCCCATCGACTAGGTGCTCACGGGGCTCCCGTGGGCCCCTAGTCCGTGCGGGGCCCCTAGGCAGTTGCCTAATCCGCCTTACGGATAATCCGGCCCTGCTGGTGGCCCAGTGTGCGTGGGCCAATATTATAAAACAAACGAAAAAGATTTAAGGGCGGGTATGACTGTCCCGTCCTAACCTATAAATTTTAATATTATTGTGACCATGATCCATGAAACTGGGTCGAAATGTCAACAGTTAAAACAAGCTCATTTAGATAGTACACTTATCGTAGTATGAATCCGTTTTGTACATTGTAATAAAGACAATAAAGTTAAGAATTTATCTGACAATTATTCAGAAGGATAATACTATTTTTACTTTATGATAAGAAAACATAGACACTGGAACTATAGTTTAACAAAGATTTGTTAAATATCTATTTCAACACTCAATACATTTCACGAAATCAAAACATAGTTATGTAGTTACTTACACCCAACCAAAAAATCTGAACATTTATTTCAGCCACTGTGTTACCACAGCACCATGTAACTTTATTACAAAATATTGATTAATGGTGCATAAACGTCTCTTAAAGATTATTATCTAGGCGTAACATGTAGTACAAAAACCCGTGAGCTGATGTTTCGCGTTCGCTAACGAAGGGCATTGTTGGGGGTCATATAGACCCGAGTAAAATCGAACGCTCTATGTGTTACCGCGTGGTCTAAGTTACAAGCTGTACAAGTTTAGCATTCCTTTTTTCATTCTCATGAACATAAATATATTATATGTAATGCTTTGTAAGCGGGATAAACTTTGTTGGTTAAAAGAAAATCTGTCTGCCACTCATACCTGTCCCACTTGTCCTACTGTGAACCAATCCGCTTTCT
Organism: Melanargia galathea; assembly: GCA_920104075.1. Taxonomy (NCBI): domain Eukaryota; kingdom Metazoa; phylum Arthropoda; class Insecta; order Lepidoptera; family Nymphalidae; genus Melanargia; species Melanargia galathea. The sequence continues at coordinate 19,803,399 of OV049872.1, read as the reverse complement.
CTAGAAAAAGCCGAGTGGCTGTATGGCTTCTGAGTCGTTGGGATTGAGTGTTCAGTTCGATGAAAATATATTGTCCAAATGAGCCTTTTTCTTGGATAGCCCTGGTATGTTTTTAAGGTTCGTTAAAAGGGTCACCATTGGCTGATACACTTTGGAAGACATGAATGAACCTGGATTAAGTTCAATTTCAGTTTCTATTCAATGGAATGATGAAATTTCATAATTTATTTATTTATATCTATAAAAAAAAATTAAAAAGCACAGAGGCGTTTTTGTATGATGCCTTGTAGGAAACCGATCAGGGCTAGATTTTTTTCCACCGTTTTCCATTTTAGGCTAATACGTTTCTATGTAAGATATTATGAGCAATATAAAAATCTTAATGAATCTTCCATTTTATAAAATGCGCTGCAAGTCTGTAACTTGAAATACGCTTAAACAAATCCGAGCAAAATCGAAGTACCGCCAAACAATGGTGCGTCCTCAATACAAAATTGACAAAGGCGAGTGAGAAACGCGGGATTTATCACCCACTGTCTCTGCGACTATGTGCACTGTGACTAAAGGCTTAAAAACTTTGTTAACAGCGTGTTTCCAGTGCATGAAAATCATGCGCCAGTTTACAATTTAATAATGAAAAATATCGGCTTTGCACGTTATTTGTAAAAAAGCTTGCCCTTATGTTAGTAAAAAAGCTTGTAACGTATGGAAAATAAAGTACAATAATAGAGCTAATATTATAACGTCACAACAAAGCTACAGATCAACGTTATTTTCTAGTTGTGAACTGATTGACAAAGGCTAATTTTTACTCCAGAAAATTAAAGAGTTCTTATGGATTTAACAAAAAAAATACAAATGTATTACAATTATAACACTGTATGGTTTTCTATTTTACTTTTAAGTTCTTACATTATCCTTCATCTCATATCCATAATTAAATTCAGTATTATTTGAAGTAAATCAAAGTTTCCTCCTGTAGAGAGCCGTGTGTGAATAACACGTGATTATATGTTTGTCTGTTAGCTAATAATGATGCTTATTCTGTTGTTCACAATTTCTAAACTAAAATGGCAGGTTTATTTGGTTTAGTTTAGAAATTCTTCGATTACAAGAGCGATTTGGCCGTCCATATGTTGGTTTCCGAAAACCTTTTCAAACAAAAGTAGTATTCTTTAAAAAATATTTTATACTCTAAAATTTAAAATAGAGTTTTTCACAGCTATAGAATATAATAGAATGGAATTTCGAACTTTCAAATCATCAAGTGAATCTAAGTAACACTTGCGTTTTATGAGTCTTATGACGTAAGTAGTAACTTATATTTTGGACAAAAATTTCAAGAATAACAAAATTAATTTCTTTAAATATTTTTCTTAATACTCCATTATTACCTAATGAAAAGTAGAATTATATTACAATCTCTAAGTCAATCTGCTTACATGACATAAAATATGCACATTTTTTTTTTTTTATTCAACTACACAAGTTAGCCCTTGACTGCAATCTCACCTGATGGTAAGTGATGATGCAGTCTAAGATGGAAGCGGGCTAACTTGGAAGAGGTATGCATACCTACCCCTGATCGGTTTCTACACGGCATCGTACCGGAACGCTTAATCGCTTGGCGGCACGGCTTTGCCGGTAGGGTGGTAACCAGCCACGGCTTAAGCCTCCCACCAGACCAGACCAGAGACAATTTAGAAATTATAAAATTTCAAATCGCCCCTGCCGGGAATCGAACCCAGGACCTCCCACTTATAAGACCACAGCGCTCACCACTGCGCCAGGGAGGTCGCCAATAAACATTAAAAATACCATGTTGACATTGGTTCACAGCTGATGTTAACCCTCTTAAATAGCAACAAGAGAAACCATTCGCATCTTGTCTAATTTTATCAGCTCCATCGAACATATTTATTACAGCAAAAACCTATAGATAAAAATCGTCACCTGGTTATACTGGGGCGCTTGTGGGTCGTTAGTACCCCACACCATTGATATAGAAAATTAAGGAAATTGAATAGACATTGTGGCTAATTCTGTTGTACCTAATCTCTAAACTAAACTTAATTGACAGGTTTAAAAATAGTGCTATACTTTTCCGCAGGTATCACTGTGAAAGAGATAAGAATATATTTAGCCCTGTCATTTTAGTTTAGGTTTAGAGACTGTGAACAACAGAATTAGTCTAAGTCTGAAGTTTGCTATTTCATTACTTTGTTCTTTTCGTAATTTTATCCAGATCAGTATAATCAAAGTTTAAGAAGATTTATGGCTACACTAAGATTGAGTTATTTTTCAAAACTCGAAGGAATAAGGAATAAGGATTTTGAGCTCAAAATCCCTTATTTCTTCTTCCTGGTTCTTCTCGGTTGGAACGGCCGGCATTCCGAATCAGTGGTATATTCAATTGACGATTCAAAATTACCTACATGTAAATTTTATTTGAATAAAAAACTTTAAAAAAAAAATAACCTCTACCATAATATAATTAATAAGAAGAGGTCATGACCTTCAGTAATAATGAATACTACTTAAAGAGAGATAGCAATAACAATTACTATGTCTACTATCTACTAGTACTTCAGAATTTGTCTCAAAACAGTAAATATTTGCAGATTTTCTTACGATATTTTCTATAAAGAAAATAACGTAACACACTAAGTAGATCTAAAAGTTAACGCAGGTTTTTCGGAATAAATTGTGTATCTCTATTTGTTTATATCAACGACCCATAACAATATTTTGTGATAAAACAGATGCTGGTAACAATAGTCGGGATATTCGGTAGGCGGTGACGAATAAAACGGAGTTTGAAATGTGGTCATACGCAGGAGCGAACATTGGAATAGGATGGATGTGGAAGGAAAAGAATTATTACTAAGAATTATTATTACTATGTAGATTAAATAAATTATTGAGATTATGACCTTGCTTTAAAAGTTTTGATCTAAAAAAATTATGAAACCATTTCGCAAACTTCCTCTGTCAATTAAAATGGTTCAGAAATCTCGGAATAATCGGTGTACATAGGTATAAAAAAATAAAATATGAGCTTAACTGAGAAACTCCTTTTTGGAAGTCAGTAAAAATGCTAATGACGATAAGAATAAACCTTATTAGATAGTTCAATAGCGAAAAGCTAGATCAACAGTTTAATTGACTAATGCGCTGCGCCTGCCCTATTTTACAATTTATTTCGTGAATATACTAGACTGGACCACACATTTATCACTCAAATTCACCTTTTTTTAGTGTAAGTTTTATGTGTTGGAAATAAGCAGTTGTTACTTTGCGAAAGTTCATGACATAACCAAAGCAAAACGTAAGATTAATTAATGATAATTCATTTAAAACTACATCTATTTAGTAAACGCCTAATATAGATACATTTTTTTAATGTTTAAGAGCATCTTAGTTTACTATTATTTGAATTTTGTCTATTATAATTTGCTAATCTTTCTAAGTTACAGTTTTTTTTTTCACAGTAAGTACCGTAATGCGCATCCACGCTAATCTCTCTATAACAGAATTAATCTACAAATTGTGGTGTATTATTCGTGAATGGCGACAGTCATTTATCTTCGCTGGCCACAAAGCGGACGAAAACATTGTTCACAATATTGACACGTTTTTGTTCAATCGCATTGGGGGTCGATAGGACCCCCCACTTATCGGTTTATTGTCTCTTTCACATTGGAGTTTTGAGCGTTGCCATAAATGTAAACTTTTAGCGATGCAGTATTAAATATCGACTGATATATTATATTACGAAGTGGCTCGCTACATACTAACTTTGATTAATGAACAAAAAGGTGAGAGACACTAATTACTAACATCGTAGTGGACGAGACACAAAGAAAGCATGCTGTTAAAATAGGGATTGGAGCCGAAGGTGAAATTATTAAAATACAAATAAGCCCTTGACTGTGATTTTACTAATGGTAATGAAAGAGGCATCGCAGTTTTTATTAAACACCCTTGATCAGTTTCTACGTGCCATTATACCGGAAATATTTTGGCAGCACTTCCACTCCTCCCAACAAACCAGACCAGACCAGAGACAATTTGGAAATTATAAAAAAAAATCCTAATATGCCTTTGCCGGGAGTCCGTCCGGGAGTCCGTCCGAATCCGTGACCTCACACTAGTAGGCCACTGCGCCAGAGAAGTCGTCAAAAATGTAATAAGTAATTTCAATTAATGTTAGTTTTAATTTAATTAATAATGACAGCTTAATCTGTCAGTCCGAAACACTGTAATCCGGTTCACTGGTACCACCCGCGACATAAAACCAAAGACGTAAGTAATCGCTTATAGCTTATGCCTTGGAACGTCGATCAGAAATTGCACATTTGCTCCTAAAATATTTTGAGAGATCGTGTCAAATGATTCGATTATCCGTTATTGTATCGAGTGAAATGCAATTGTATGTACCTACAGTGTGACACAATTTAAGATCGAGAAAGATACAAAATGGTTATATACCTTTTGACAATACTGATAAGGTATAAAATAGGATGTAGGTTAGTATCTATTTATTTAAAAAAATTCACAAATAGCTAACGTATATATTCAAATCATTAGTCAAGGCAGGCACCTAATTCTTTGTACACTTTCGAGTATGTCAGTAATTTATTGCACTAGATTATCTAATTCATGTCTTCCAAGATTTTTGAATTGAGGTTGCAAAAGTTTTTATTTAAAAATTCATATTGATCGAAGCAAGCCCATGATAGCTGGCAACCTGGATACAGACAACCATAGGATACTTTTTTATCCCGGAAAAATAATTTAATTTTTTCCGTCTTATCAAACGGAAGAAGTCACAGGCATCAGGTAGTAAAATAAATTGGTACCTATTATACAACTAAAGGTTTTTTCTACACATCATAGTAACAGAAACATGCAATATGCATACCTACTTAGGTACCTTAAATTAAATTATAACTGCATTATTACGAGATTATGTTTCGTCTAATTTTTATAACAAATCTATGATTAATTTTCTTCCGAAGAAAAAGAGTACCAGATGCAGGAACTATTTCTTTAGTAATAAAATAGTTCAATAGGAAGAAATAATTCAAAAAAGTTCAATATTATGCCAAAAATATTTGGGCTATGGCAAAATGTATACCACTAAGCTAGACGGTCAAAAAACGTTAAAAATACAACAAAACGACGTCATCATTAATCAAAATATGGATCGCAAAAAATGTAACCTTGCGTTGACGCCAAAAAAATTAAAACTGTCAGGCGCGAAACATCATAAGCTACGGAACCTAGTCAAAAATTATAGGTACTTAATTTACTAATTATTGTAGTTGCACCATTAAGTTAAAGAATAGAATAAGACTTATTCATTTCTACAACTTTTTCGCGTGTTTCTGAATAATGTCATTTTGGTCTGTAAATTGCCGTTTTGTATAGAAGCTTTAAACTGATTTTACCAAAAAAAAACTAAACTATTGGCACTCTCTTACACTTCGCAATGGCGAAGAGCAGTCCACCAGTCTCGGTTGCTTGACTGTCCATTCTTCTATCAATATTTGTAATTTTTGACAATAATAGTCAACAGTAACAGCTGTGACACCAAATGACAATGAAGCTATAAGGGATAATACCAGCGCTAGATTACCAAAAGCTTTTTCTGGCAAATCTTGCATTTCGGGCATTTTTCTGTTCGAATATTGAAAAATGAAAAGAATTCTTAAAATTATAATGACACTCATACATAATATATAAAATGTTAGATAGGTGCCTAATTTTTTATTTCTTTATTATAGTATCCACACAATAGATCAAGTATAGTCAAAAGAGGCACACAGAATGAATTCGCCATAGCAAGAGGAAAGAAAAATTTCAGTTAATTATTTAAGTATTATTAGATACTAAGAAATGTTTAACTCTTCTGAATAAAGGCTATTATTATCCACACAAAATATACTAAGTATATTAAAAATATTTTTCTTGTTTTCCACTAAATCACTTCATTGGCAACATTTCCCGAATTAGATCGCGGAACGCCAAAACTTGAACGACACAATACTTTTTCAGAATTCCTCTATTTGCTGCCCGCATTGAACGATAAAATATGGAGCGAGCCTCGTGAAATTAATGATATCAGTTGCCCTTTGCGCCCTTTATTCTGGGTAAAGTATTTTTTACCATTCCTCGAAACCCCGAGCCAGACGCTGCGATGTTCCGAAAAACAATTGAGTTTATTTTATTCTGTCTCCTTCGATCGAGGTGTCAAATAATAATTTATTATTGATTTTCGATGTTATTGATAGGTGTCGAGCACGATGTCCACTGCGCGCTAAGCTACGCTAGCTAATCTAAGCTAGTTAAGCTAGCATAGCTTGCAACGCTTGTTTAATAATTTGGCTTGGAACGCTTTGCAGTGAAACTAAAGTATAAAAAGCCACTCATTGCGATGTAAACTGCTAAACAAAACTATATTAGCTTCAGTTACTGTGGTTAGCTCGAAGAACGTTGGGGTCATTAGGTGCTCGAATGGAGATCCCCACCGGCAGCGTTGGAAGACCACCCACAAGGTGGAAGGACGATCTCAAGGTGACCTTTAGCGAGTCGCTGTCACTGGTTACAAGCAGCACAAGATTGTATACTGTGGTGTGATAAGAGACCTATGTAAAGCAGAACCTCTATGGGTTGAGTAAAATCGGTTGTATCTAATAGATCTAATGAATAGTTTGGCAGTTATGAGCGAATCGATACTGAAACACATAGCTGCCAAACATTAATTATATTATTACGTATTATTGCACCATATTATAAGTATTACTCGTATTAAATTTGGGCAAAAAACACCCCATTAATATTTTATACTTGCTAGTTTCGCTAACCTAATTGTCGAAAGACCTTTTTTGACCTTTATTTATATTGATTTGTTAACAGACGGGTTCGATTGTTTCTTGTCATCCACATGACTTCTACCACCCGGGCGGTTCCCGGTATGCTCTGAAACAAAACTAAGTCTTTATGCTATTCATAAATATTCAAATGTATTGTTTATTGATTTTTTATCTCCTCTGATCTCATAAAGTTCTTCGACTAAAAGGCACCTAAGTGATTAATTAAAGTTTCACTCGCGAACGATAAAAAAACTGGCCAAGTCCGAGTCGAATTCGCGCACAAAAGGTTCCGTACCACCATATCTCAGGCGCTACGTAAACATGATCATTGTAGAACATATATTTTTTATTATATCATAACTATTCAAAGTAAATTTTTAATTTTTGTTTAATAATATTATAATCGAGCAAGGGCGAGCCGGACTTGTAAGTACCCAACGGGTTCCGTAGGTACCATTACACGTATCAATTTTTCTAGTAAATAACAAGATAGATGCCACAGCAACATCGAGGTGACGAAAACGCTAAAATGAAAGCGCCTGAGCAACAAATTCGGCACCATCTGAGTACCCTGTTTTTTATTCTTTGGTGTTTTTTGACATAATCTAACCCATCAAACTTACATGAGTATGTATTACCGTTCTTAAATAACGTTTGGTTCTTGTATTGGGTCTAACTAAAAAAATATTATTTGCCGTGATACATGGCATAAAATACGTGTTACATACAAAGTAACACGTATTCTGTGAATATTTCAACCAGCTATCTATTATGTCTGAACCTGTAGATCTTGTGATACACAAATGGTTAAACATCGGATGCTTCATCATCATCAACGCGTTACTGTCCCACTACAGAGCACGGGTCTCCTCTCAGAATGAGAAGGGCTTAGGCCAGTCTACCACGCTGGCCAAGTGCAGATTGGTACACTTAACACGCCTTTGAGAACATTATGGAGAACTGTCAGGCATGCAGGTTTCCTCGCGATGTTTTCCTTCACCGTAAAAGGGAGTGATATTTAAATGCCTAACACTCATATAACTCTAAAAAGTTAGAGATACATGCTGCAGTTGCTGCTGGGGATTGAACCCGGTCCCCCTGGAAGGGAGGCCGAAGTCTTAACCACTAGGCTATCACCGCTGCATGCTATTACAGCGGATGCTTAGTAGGTGCCTATTAGAATTTTGTTTGACACCCTTTGGGTAGGGAACCCTAAAACAATCTATGTGGGAAAAACTCAGCATCGTAAGACGTTTAGATATATGGTGGTTTTATGAGACAAATTACCGTGACTTGATGCACAAAACAGGTCATAAAAGCGAGTAGCAGTTAAACAAAATAGGTACATACTTACAAAGTTTTATGAAATTATGCCTACTTATTTTTATCTTTCGTATAAAAAGCTTTATAGCTTGACTTGATGGTCGTAATATTTTTACTGAAATTGCGAACGACTTTTTAATATAAGAAACATGGTTAAAACAAAAATGTACATAATTTTCACGATAATTAAGCCCTTAAACATATCTCGAAGAATGTGAGATATTTTTAAACTTTAAGGAAAAAATTATTTATCAACAAAAAGCTACGTACCTATCTACCTACCTTTATAAAAAGGTATTACTTACCTTTTGGAAAGTTAGGTATTATGTACTACTGTTTGTTTTGTTTTCCATTAGCACTCAAGTTTCATCAAACTGCCGTTTTCAATAACATCAAAAATTAATATTTGTTTAAACTTCAAATGTACAAAATACAAATAAGGTTATTAAGAATCTACGTCCGAAATATAACTACTAACGCCATCTACTAGCGACATCGAGAATTGCGACGTGAACGCGTGCGCTTGACGTGACGCCCGCGCTGACGAGCTGTCAGTACAAGTAACTTCAACGAGCTTCCGCGCTTACGTAAGCTTCGACAACAATGCACTGCGAAAATAGACCTTAATCAGTTCAAGTTATGGTATATTTTTTCATGACTGCTTTTCTTATTTCTTAAATAGAGCTCAGCTTTGCATATAGATAATTGAGTATGTATATTATAGTGATGAATTAGTACATTAGCTGTAAGAACACGACAAAACACGTTAATTAAATGCGATAGGACGTTGGTTTAACTTCTTTGTATTATTTCCAATAAGAATGCGTTCTAATAAGATCTTTAGCTGGAAACATTTATTATGAAAATAATAATATCTTTGTAGTGATTAATTATTGATTAAATAAGGTACCTATCATCTAAGTTGGAATAATTCTTATATTATCTAATGTAAGTATATAAAATAAAATATAATTTACAAAATTTTAAGTTCTTTATTAATTTGTACCTACATTTTAAAAATTTACGAAGTTTCTCATTCTCATTTTAATATTAAATAATCAAATGAACTTTTTTAGATACGCGCTACCTTATATTGCCCCGGTTCTGTAGTTTGTCAGATATCGTTAAATTAGTTTCAAAACTCAAAGTAGTTCCAAAATTATTCACACATTCACAATAAATGAGCCCGTGTAACATAATAATTTCCATGTAAAGATAAACCAAGGACATGGGATATTAGTACCTAGAGCATGTCTACCAAATTTCATTAACTTTGATAGGTTAATATTAATATAACTTTTCTTTAAAAAGAGAGTGAATAGGCATCTCCTAGGCAAACGCGTACCATCATAGGTCATATCATCACTTTCCATCAGGTGTGATAGTGCTCAAGCGAGTGTCTATAGGTACTGAAAAAAAAATAAAAATAAATATCACACTGCGTTTGTATGGTTCGCGCTCGAGAGTGCTCGAGAACGAATAATCTTTATAATATGCCACTTTCTTTTAGGAAACAAGTTAAAATTCAAAGCCTACATTGCAATAAGGCAGTTTAAGCATTTAAGGCTTTATCGATGCCTTTGCACTAACAAATTGAATGCATCGTTCTATATGCCATGTTTGGGAGAGTCGCGAGTGAAGTCGTGAAAACAAAGTTATATATTGGTTTTATAGGGGAGACACCCAAGTGTGCTATAAAATCGGTTCTAGACCTCTGCAATGTATGGCCTATGTACGTATTTGATAAGTTAGTAGGTATCTAAGTGTTTTATGTTTGACTGTCGCGTTGGATTAGCTTGATTGACTGCGGATCATGAGGTCCTGGGTTCGAATCCCGGGGCGGAAATCATTGGGTATTACTATACTGTCAACAAATTTTCAGTAGCAGTCCGGAGTTTGGTTATACTTACCTCGTGCCTCGGAGAGCACGTAAAGTTGTCGGTTCTATACTTGGATCTCTCTGCGGTCGGGGAATAGAGAATGCGCTTGTGTCGGCGCACACAAACATGCACTTTAATATCTCCCTCAGAATCGGCTGGTCTCCTTTGAAATTGGTTTTAGTAGCCGAAATTCAATCTGGAGGACATTATAATTATGTGTAGGTTCCTACCTACTGTTTTACGTACATAGATAGGTATATTCTATACTACTAATACTAATATACTAATATAATAAAGCGGAAGAGTTTGTTTGTTTGAACGCGCTAATCTCAGGAACTATACTGGACCGATTTCAAAAATTTTTTCACCGTTGGATATGTACGTGATCCTTGAGTGCTATAGGCTATATATTATGTACCACGGGCGAAGGTAGGTATTGTAGATAATGTTTTAAAAAAGTTGTATAGTAATAAAATAAAATTTTTCAACATTAAAAAAAGAAAAGGCTTTTTATTTTTGGCACAACTAGCCATCTGTTGTCGGAAAATGAATCCATTTAAGGCTAAAATTCTACAGATAAAAATAATATTCTTATTGAGTGCTCAGAATCACTCAGAATTCTACAGACGCCATGTTGTAGCTAGGTCCATGTCCTATAGGTACCTAGAAAGAGGAAGAAGGAAGGAAGCAAGGAAATTAAGAAACATTCAATCCACAACCTTTTTGGTCACCAATAAGCAGGTAGGTATATTAATAGCTATACCTACATAAAATTATTTTAGTTAAGTTACGGTAAATAAGATAAATCGGAACTTGCTAAGTTTCCTCCATTGATTGTCTGATGATAAATAATTTTATTTATTTTACCGATGCGTCTGCCGCGTAGAACACACAAAGGCTTTATCAAATCGAAGGGACCCATCTGTGAAAGTCTGATCAGAAAATGCCTGTTTACTTACCTACATGTAGTAAATTTAGTAGAGTTTCTATGTAGGTATATGTAGGTTTTCTGTTGATCCAAGGATATCTATCTCAGAAAGAACTTACTCGATTAAATCAAAATATACTAAGTATAAAAACTTAAAATGGTTTGCCCAATGTACCTACCTACCTACCTATTGTTTCAAAAGTTTCAGAGTAGCCTTTTCTTATATCAAAGTTAATTAGAGTTTCTCATTGTTTTATTCGAGTCTACAAATGTCAAGTTGGTATAGTGGTTAGCACATTTGACTACGGACCACGAGGTACCGGATTCGATTCCCGATTCAGGCAAAAAACCATTTGGATATTTCTGTTAAGAAATTCTCAGTAGAGTTGGGATTTGATGGTGTTACACTCCCGTGCCTCGGAGAATGTTACGCCTTTGGTTTTACGCTCGATCTGTCTCGGGTTGTGTTGCATCAGGTTATGAGAGTGAGGGAATAGAAGGTACCTACGCTTTTATTTGTGCAGACACGTGTATACTAGCTTTTGCGTAGCCGGTTGGTGTCTGTTGAGAATCAGTTAGGAGGACTTTATTATTATTTGTTGAATAGAAAGAATTAGGCATTATTTTGCTGAATTCCATGATATACCTACCTACAATGAAAATCAAAATTACTTTGTTATACCTAATCCGCTAACAGTGACTTTGTAGGCACAACACCACACAAATTCACCACAAAACAAACTCGACGATCGTTTCGCTCCTACACCGGAGCATCTTCAGGAGATGTCGAATTACAAAGATATTTTGCAATCGTGCGTTGTGAAGTCAACATCTTCTGAAGATGCTCCGGCAAAGTAATTTTGTTTAGCAAAGTATTTTTGTTTATTATTATTATTGTAGACTTAATTTTTAATAAACGATCTGAATCAGAGCAAATAGAGTATTATATCAGGTAGAAAATATAACCATAATTGTATTTTTTCATGGTGCGGCATAAACTTTGCGTAGAGTCTATAAAAAAAAGATGGATGAGTAGAGACATTCAAATTGTGCCGAACTAAATTTTCCGAAGCATCTCTTTTATTAAACCATTAAAAGTTCAAAGGTTTTTATACCCGTTCCAAAGACCATAACGTGTTCCATCTACTTAATTTATTCTATCCCTACCGTTTCAAGTACTGGTTTGACCTATGGTTTTATACGCAACCTCGCGGTGGGTGCTAACCCGAGGTTGTTAAATTTACATCGTTATGCGAACGGTTGTGACACTTGGGTTTATTTGGTACAATGGCATACGGCACCTGGGTACCTATATAACCTTTTTAGTACTCAATTTGTCTTAGCTCATCCCGTCCAACTTTGTCTGTGATATAGAGCCGTATTCTGAGTCTACTTTTTTATATCAATTGCGGGCAAACGAGCAAGCGGGTCACCTGATGTTAAGTGATTATCGCCGCTCATGAACATTTGCAATACCAGACTAACTTGACTTGAGACATAGTTAAAACGAGACAGATTTGAGTCTGGAACATTTATTAATGTTCCGTTTTAGTTCTGTAAGAGTCAAACTACGCTCTATAGATCTCACCTTTAGACTGAGATAGAGCCGTAGCCCGTAGGTACTCTGACTCTATAATACACTACTTGAGCCATGGTTAAAACGGGACATAAATATGTTTCTGGCATCAATCTGTCTCATTTTAATATGATTGTGAGTAGATTTGGAGTAGTTCTATGGAAGGATGAAAATGCGATATTTTTTAGTTTAGACTACAGATTTTACCGCCAACTATGGGCCAAGAATAAAGCCAAGCTCAGAGTCACTCAGGGAGCGATGGAGAGAGTTTTGCTCAAAGTTTCTCTACGCGATCAAATCAGAAATGAAGAGATCTGTAGAAGAACCAGAGACACAGACACAGATATCACGTGTTGCGAAGCTAAAGTGGCAATGGGCGGGGCACATAGAAGATATTTAGAAGACGTTGGGATCCCAAGGTACTGAAATGGCGACCTCGCGCCAAAAAGCGCAGTGTAGGTTGTACGGACGGACGTTGTACGGACGATATGAGACTAGTTGGCTTTCGGAGGGAACCGCTGGATACAAACGACACAAGATAGCAGTTCCCGACGTCTGGAAGTCCTTTCACAAGATAGCAGTTCGCGACGTCTGGAAGTCCTTTCACAAGATAGCAGTTCGCGACGTCTGGAAGTCCTTTCACAAGATAGCAGTTCGCGACGTCTGGAAGTCCTTTCACAAGATAGCAGTTCGCGACGTCTGGAAGTCCTTTCACAAGATAGCAGTTCGCGACGTCTGGAAGTCCTTTCACAAGATAGCAGTTCGCGACGTCTGGAAGTCCTTTCAAGAGACCTACGTCCAGCTGTGGACGTTTAGCAGTTGATTACGATGATGATAAATATTCGGTAAGTGCAGGTGTCTAGGTATTCAGGGGAAATGAAAGGAAAATTTTAAGATTGTATGAAAATGTAGGGCATGTTTTAGGTTCAAATTCATTTTTTAAAGGTTACCATTATACCTATATATGTAGTTTAAGTACGTAACTGTAATAATTACCTACTTATGAAAATTTTAAACTAAAGCTGTAGAGCTGGGAGTATCTGTAAATACCTATAGTATCTAAGTATATTATGAAGCAAGCATCGTACTAGGTATTTCCATATATTTATCAATTAATATTCACACGGACATGGTAAAGGTTATATTAATATAACCTATTTATGCACCCGTTCAGGAAGCCGGCGATGTTGGCAATCAACATCGGTTCCGGGATCATCGCGGCCCGTCTAATTTATTACGCCCGCCTAACAATAAAGCGACAATCGTATTAATTAAATGGCGCATGTCACCGATCCCCTCTCGTGATCCACTAAACCCCCACTTTGGGGCACGGGGGGGCAGTCATTGCCCCCCTGTTATAACGGTACAGGCGGGGCTTGCGCCGCTCACGCCAATCGCCGCAAGAGCCGCGCGCGCCGCGATCATCCAAACGAATGATCTAGCGCACATGTCATTTCGCGACCGCCCAATTGGTCGCCGATAAATATTCGCCGCCGCGCCGCTCGATTTCGGTGATCTAGTTTCCCCCACGCGTTGATTTATCGCTGCTAAATGTCAACGCGATACAAAAATTCTCGACTTCAACTTTGACCCAATTAATACTTTATACGTCAAAGGCGAAATGAATCTTTGATATTCAATAATGTATTTCGAAACAATGTCTTTTATAATGAACCGTTATAAGACCTGGGAGACATGGATGGGCCTTTGCATAAAAGCGCCGTCGATAAAACGCGGCAAGGCACCTGCGCTCCAAACAAATAAATTACCGAGAGGCATCGCACCAACAATACAGCCGGGCCCCGTACGGTACGGTACGTGTTTTATGTACGCATAGAGAAAGTAACGGGAACCCGTGGACGCGACCTTCCCACCCGATGCCCGCGTGCCGACTGACAGATGAGCGCGGTAACGCGGTTTAACCTCTGATAATAAGAGGGAGGGGGACAGGCGTAGGGGGCTGCGCGCGTGCGAGCGGGACGGCGGACGTGTCTTCTTCGGTGATCGTGAAGTGCAAGATGAGTGTACAGTCACACACGAGCCACATTCGAGTGAGCCTCGGGTCGGTCTCGAAAACGAACCGGGCGATTCGCGTTGCGCGTACGCTCGGACGCGCGCGCTCCAATTTTGAATTTTGCGCGGCTACGGACCTCCTCGCAATTTGTTTTTTTTTCATAAACTTTAATAATAGTTAGTGTAATCTGTGTTCAAAATTTTAGTGTAAGTGGAAAATATTATGCGACACAAAACGGTTGAGTGAGCGATCAAACTTTTGTTATTTTTTTTTTATGAAACTCCGGAGCTTCTTCTGTTGCCAGATTTACTAGACGTCACGGTAAGTGCTGAACTTTTTTCGAGTGACTAGATATACAAGCCACTTATGTACAGTAGCTTTATTTATTTGGCTCTATCAAAAATGAACTTTCAACGAACTTAATTTGTTTTAGGTGTTTTAATTTTTACTACGAAGAAATTGCAAACTTGTACATTAACATACCGACATAAATACTATAGGGCTGACAGATGAGCGCAGTAATGCTAATGCTGTTTAACCTCCGTTAATAGGACTGTTTTTTTTGAGATATTTTTTTAATGACTTACGTGCAGAAATTACATGAAATATGTATAAAGTTTAAAACACAATAGGTACCTACAATACAATAAAATCTCGCATAGGTACCTATAGATTGGGCAGATACCTATCAACATAAGCTGAAGCTAACACCTATCTATCATATCTATAAGTACCTACCTAGTATAAAAACCCTAATAATACTAAATTAAAATAATTGTATTTACATGATGTCTATCAGATTTGGAGAACGCTTTTATTTTATAAATTACGAACATTTAATTTAAAAATAACATTTAACTTTATTCTGTTCTGTTTATTTCCAACATGAAAGTATGATAGAGGGCATTTAAAAGTACCTACCTACCTATTGCATCGTTCTCTCTGGTTTTATAATTTTTTTAGGTACACTGTTAGCTACCTCAGTAGCAACAGTGAATATTAATCAATTTTACAAGTATGTAGAGGTAATGGTGATAGTTAATTACGACAAATTAAAACTAAAGCTACTAGGGTTCCAAACGCGTCTTGGTCTGAGAAGAACCCACGATACATCTTCCCTATCCTCGCGTCTTTTGCGAGAACCATGCAGGGAGTGGCCAATCAAACTATAATCAACACAACTGAATAACAAACATACCTACCTACCTAGTACCTAATATTGTGCCTACGTAGTTACTCTAAAGTTCACAAACTGCCTCGTTGTTCTAGCGGTTAGCACGTTCGACTGTAGGTCACAAGGTCCTGGGTTCGATTCCCGGGTCGGGACAAAAAAAATTATAAGCTATTGGGTTTTTCTGTCAAGGAATTCTCAGTGCCAGCCCAGAGTTGGAATTTGGCGGTGTTAGATACACCCTCGTGCCTTGGAGAGCACGTAAAGCCGTCAGTCCTGCGCCTGATCTCTCTCCGATATACTGCATTGGCGTCCCATATGAGAGTGAGGGAATAGAGAGTGCACCTGTCTTTGCGCACGCCGAAATTTTTCCGAGGGCCGAGGACATTATTATAATTACCGTTACTACAGTTCACAAACTGTAATCCCAACGTCACAATATTTCGAAACACAATCACAACTCAACCAACATGAATCGAATCCGTGACCCGATGTAGTCATGCAACACAAACATCGGATGAACCCATGGGGTCAGATCACGTGTGATTGATTACGATTACGATCGTACGATCATGATTATGATCGTAAAGTTATTACGGTAATTCTTTGACACGCAACCACTGAGTCTGCGGCCTTGTCTTTGGATTACACAGTGCAGTGATAATGTATTATGTCTACAGTAATTTTGTTCAAAATACATAGGTATGTAGTTAAAGATGAGTAATATATTTGGATAAATATGTAAGCTGTAATAAAGAAATTCAGCGTTTATGGAAGTTTATTTATAAAGAAAGATGGAATATAAACACTGTCCTAGAATAAAGTCGCATCTTTAAAGGAGCATTTTTTAGATGCAACTTTGTTCCACGACAACAAAGTCGTATCTGTAAAGTAGCATTTTCATAGATGCGACTTTGTTCTATGAGTGTCGAATTATCAGTAGAAGTACATAAAGCATATGCGGTATCCATATGGTTATTAGTTTGAATTTTGTTACACACATACTTAGGTTATAAACAAAAAAAGATATCCTTGTTACATAAAGTAGAGTCAGTAGAGTCGATATGTGTATCATTTCAAAGTGATAAATCCGTATTATTATTATTATTAATTGTTATATAATTTCACCGTTTCAAAATGGTTTTATCTTGATTGTAATATAAAACCTAATATATACCAAACCGAATTGACCGTAAGTATTTAATTGAACTGAATTTTCATTTATTTGCTTAAAACCTATTGTAGATATTGTGTTATTATTAGGTATACTTTTCCGAAACAACTTTTTAAAAAGATTATGGTTGTAAGTTTAAGTATCCGTAAAAAAAGAAAACTAGCAAGCAGTCAGAACAGTTTTGGTGTTATTTTCTAGCTATTTTACTCGTATATTTTATAAACGGTACCTTGAGGAAATGATCAGAGGTTTTTATTCATCGAAACGACGAACAGTCCGGTTATTTCGAGCTAGCACACCTCAAAAACTTTACCAAATACTACATATCGAAAAACTCTTATTTTAAAGTCGTAATTCAGTATTTCACATACTTATTCTAGGGCGCTCTAGCTTTCTCTCAAACCTTAATATAAGCCAGTTTATGTCCATTTCACTCTGAAGTCATTGCGTTCCGATATGTACCTAGTATTTAGTAAAGTTTTCGAGGTGTGCAAGCTGGGACTAACCATACAGCTATAACGGTGCAACTCCAAGAGTCACTAAACAACATCACATTGTCACCAGTAACGGTATTATACAAATATTATATCCACACAAAATATACATTATACAACTAAATCGGTCCCAGGTGGTCGCATCCGATAGGCAATTTATTAAAAATCCAATAAACTTGCCATATCAACGTTTAAATCCACATTAATAATATTATAAACACGAAAGTGTGTCTATCTGTTTACATCTTTTAAATATGAAACCACTAGAGAATGCCCGCGGCTTCGACCGCGTGAATTTCGGTTTTGCACAAATCCCGAGGGAATCGTGGATTTCCGGTTCCCGTTCCCGCTCCCTTTTCCATAAATAAATTTATAAAATTTATTTTCCACACATGCGATGCAACCCTGTACTTAAGTAAAGCTTATCCATGATTTCAGTAGTCCATTTTTCACATAGATAAGTGTTACTTAAATGAGGGTTTAGGTCACACGATACGATATTCATGACTTAAGTTGTTCAATTAATGTACGGAAAAATATTACAATAACTGTGCGACTCAAACCCGTACTTAAATAAAGCGTGTTGTGCGTGACTTAAACAGTCTATTTTACGTAGATAAGTGTTACTTAAATGAGGGTTTAGGTCACACGATCTATAAAATAGTATACGATACTCGTGGCTTACTCGTAAGTAAGTCTATTAATGCACGGCGTTTAGAACACTCATTATGTTCGGGGACTAACATACGCCATGCATTAATGAACTAGTTACTGTACTGCACTGCATCCAGCCGAATTTAAACGAAGTAGGTATATAGGTATTCGTTTAAATTATACTAAAGATTTGAACGTTTCTGTCGAATTTCATTGTATTTACTCTCGACTTGTTGTTTATCCGCGTCTTCATCCACATGGTATTTACCTATTTTTTTTTATTATCTCTATTATTTTTGTGTCATTGTTGTTGACTGCCCCATTGGTCTAGTGGTTAGTTAGTACATATATATTTGACTGCAGATCAAAGCAGGTCCCGGATTCGATTCCCGGGTCGGGCAAATAATTGTTTGGTATTGGGGTTTTTGTTTCAAGTTTTCAGTGCCAGCCCGGATATGGTAGTTGGCGAGGTTTCACCCTCGTGCCTTGGAGAGCACGTTAAGCAGTCGGTCCTGGTTATTATCACTATCATGTGTCAAAGTCGTTAAAGCCCGCCAACACGCAGTGGAGCAGCGTGGCGAGTCTAAGCACTAATTCGGTCTCTCCTATGAGAGAGGAGGCATGTGCCCAGCAGTGTCAAAGGCTGCAGTAGTAGGTACTAATAGATTTTTGTTGTACATTGTGATACGAGTGACTTAATATTTACGCTATAAAAGCATTCTCGGTTGGATCTAGATCTAATTCAGTTGTAGTGAGTATACAACCGCTATAAACAAATGAAATTTGCATAAATTAAAGTACATACAGTTATATGTGCATACAGTTAAATGTCATCATCATAATCAACCCATTACCGGCTCACTACAGAGCACGGGTCTCCTCTCAGAGTGAGAAGGGTTTTGGCCATAGTCTACCACGCTGGCCAAGCGGATTGGCAGACTTCACACACCTTTGAGAACATTATGGAGAACTCTCAGGCATGCAGGTTTCCTCACGATGTTTTCCTTCACCGTTAAAGCAAGTGATATTTAAATACTTAAAACGCACATAACTCCGAAAAGTTAGAAGTGCGTGCCCGGGATGGAACCCACGACCTCCGATTAGAAGTCGGTAGTCCTAACCACTAGGCTATCACAGCTTAAGTAGTGTAATCAGCTAGAGCAGAAAATAGGTGATATAATAATATTAGTAATTTATCTCACTAATTACACGTTGGGCGATGTGAATCGCTACTGGAAGTTTTGAAGTGGCTTTTTTTGCAAGTTATTCGAATAATTTCTTACTCGAACCTAGAGCAAGTTTTGTTCTTTATGTTTGGACAAAAGTGAATATTATTATGCATTCTTTCTTTCTCTCCCTTTCTATGTCTAGAGGGGGTCATATTTCTCATTGCTGAGGGTTTCAACCCTTTCTATTAATCAAGAACGGTAGGGGTTTTTGTATGAGATAACAATGCGGTGAGTTCCCAGATTTTCTTCAACTAGACTACGGGAGTGCGTCACTTGGGTTTAACGATTATTACAAGATACTAGCGGACCCGCAGACGTTATCCTGCCCGGTGACATACCGACCACTACCGACATTAGCGCCCACCTACCAGGTGCAATTCTATTTTTAAACCATCCAGGAACCCATTAAAATATACACACTAAATTTTATCAAAATCAATCTAGCCGTTTAGGAAGAGTTATGTGACAAACACACGTACAGAAAAATTATATACCTATATTAAGATTATAGAGTAGTGATAATAAGTTGTGGGGGCAAAACGTGCCCTCAAAAGTAGACGCCTAATTTGGACCTCTGAAGTCAGTTACTCATCCACCTACCGACTTGGGTCATCGTTGCATACCCAGAGCAATCGACTTATTTAAACCGTCGTAGTTTGGCCGCATGTATCTCCATTCATCCATCTGTTATACATTAAAGAGTTTTTTTAATAACGAAAAAGAAAAAATTGGCACTAGAGATTTCATCTGCTCTACCGTGCGGTTACAGATTCTTAAGTTTTGTTTGTTTTTATGCCATCATAAAAACATTAATACAAGAAGTACATACCTATTAAATTTTATTATGTTTTCATAGTTGATTTAGTTGATATGCTTTCAATGAATATTAAAATATTATATATATGTTAGAGCGTGATGTCATTAAAGTGACAAGCATTTATATCAAACAGGTCAGGCCAAGAGCGATAAACGTGAGGTGTACAAAAAATGTGTATTTATCATTTGCATTGGACTGTAAAACCATACATCACATACATACATATACTTAGTACGTAGAATCAGACCGAAAAACTAATAAATCTAATAGGTATTCTGGAAATAGTGAACACAAGTTTTATTAGCCATCTTTTTTGCCATCGACCGATTTCATTTAGTTATTTTAAGAATGATTGAACTTTGATTTTTGTTGTTCCTTTATTCAAGCTCATGTTAAAATTAAAATCTGCCAATTAGTCAGAGTCGGACGTCGCTCTATTAGGGTTCCGTAAATATGATCAATGAAAATTTAGGTTTTTTTGGGTCTATGAAATATTTTTTCCGACAAAAACCCGCGAAAGAAAAAATCACTAAAGTTAAAATAATAATAAATTATACAGTTTTATTTTTTTTGGTCACAGCTTACAAACTACATTATGAAATGGTGGTTTCATAATTTTCGTTTAAGTAATGGGTTCAGTAGGTATGGGTACATAATAAACAGAATTTTCTAATTCCTAACTACCTAGTTTAGTTTTTGAGACAGTCCCCGTAACAAAAAATATTCTAAAACGGACAAATTTGACGGCCTCTGACTTCTTTGCTTTTGGAGATAAAAATGAATAAAAAATATGTTTGAATATGTTCTAGACATATGACACAGACACAATGTTCCATTTCAAAATACGGTTTTGGTTCTTCATTCCACACCAAATAATGAAATTTCAGATCTGTTACCTACTCTTTATATCTACGTACTAAACATTTGTAATATACGGACGGACAGACAATTAGACAGAATGATATTAATAGGGCTCCGTTTAGCTTTTGTGTTTTTTTTTATTTGGGACCGCTTAACTGACTTTGTAAAATATGCTGATTTCTGGATAACTGTGCGTAGAAAAATAATAGACATCGTTTTATTTTTTCCGCAATATCAACACAAAATCTATCTAACTCTTAAAAATTGCTATATTATTATTTATGACATTCTGTAATTTTATCTGCAACGCGACGTGAAGTGTACTTTACTATGTATTTATCAATAAATATTTACTAAACGACACATCTAACACACACTTGTTCCAACTCAAACTTGTCTAACATATAACTGACGACCGTTCAGTCCGACATGACTTGTGACTTCATAATTATTTATCTTTCTAACATTTTTTTTGTAACACGTTGAAAAGTTTTTATAGTGTGAATTTTTTCATACACCGAATTGAGAACATTTTTGGAAGTCGGTCCAAAATCGTCAACAGCTGGCGTGGGTGTTGTAAATATTTTAACACGGAAAACATTTCGGGTTCGATTTTTGATGTGATAACTGAAAGCAGATTTTATTTATAAAAGCATTTTTTTTTTATTTTATTAAAGCAGGTACCTATCGTTTTATCAGTCTGTGCTAAAATCTCCTTTTAAGGTTACTTTTATTACTAAACACGTTCTGATTGGAATTGACAGACGAGGTCCTGAAATACAGTATTTGACTAATTCTATACAGGCTCATTAAATAATAAAATAAATCACTACATAGTATAAAACAAAGTCGCTTTATCTGTCCCTATATCCCTATGTATGCTTAAATCTTTAAAACTACGCAACGGATTTTGATGTGGTTTTTTTTAATAGATAGAGTGATTCAAGAGGAAGGTTTATAAGTATAAAAATTGGACGCGGAAGATGGCGTTAATAGCGGGCAGGACGACGTCTGCCGGGTCCACTAGTATTATATAAAACAAACATATCTTTCATAAAATGTTTTATGAGTGATGGTGTGGTATGGTGATATTTAAAAACTTACTCCATATTTTAAGTTCAAATTACAATTTTTTTTATTAACTTGATAGTAGGTACTCGTACGTATGTATCTATACGTGTTCATAGATTACATCATCACTAAAAATCAAGTCATATTTAGTCGAGCACGAAATAATTTGTTATTGTAAAAAAAAAATAACAAAACCAATTCGCGCTTAAGCCTGATTAATGTGAGTAATTAATTTTACTTTTAAATACAATCTCTGACTTTATTCATTGTATATTAATAAATGTGATATCGTAAAAATGCACGTCCCGTTTTCCAGTTGATATTAAAATGTCAACGCGTTCAAAATTTAATCGGTTTTTCTATTAAATTTTAATGTCTTGGGCGTGGTGGTCCGTCAATGTGGGTGGACTCTTAAAATTTGATTACTTATATCGAAAATGTTTCGGTTAAATTTAAATAATCAACAAAAATATAAATTAATTTTAAATGCTAAGAATAATTATTGAGAAATTGATTTATTATAACATTTTTTGTTTACATTTTTGCACTTATTTTGTTTAATGTTTTAGTAAAATATTTCTAAATTCTAATCTAAACCTTATTTCAGAGACAATTATTGCGTAAAAAAGCCTCACTCACTTAATCGTCATCAACTGTCATCCGCAATGCAGAAGTACGCCTAGTAGCATTACATATAGCGTTGTCTTGTTCACGCTTGATTTACGTATAGCGTTGTCTTTTTCCCGCTTGATTTTCATATAGCGTTGTCCTTATCAGTTTATCAGAGTGTGATATAAAGGCTGCCTTCAAATTAGAGGTGGATACGACGATCGCCATGAATTTGTATTAATTTGTCACTTTGGCTTGTCAAAAATGCGCCCATTAGTCAGATATTGAGTCAGTTTTACCCGAGTTACTGACTGGGAGAGACCGTGAATGTGACTGTCAGTTAACTTATTATTAAATGATTGAAGTTTGCATGACAAATATCTGGAATATTTTCTTCTCATTCAGTCATTAATTCCATCACTCATGATTCCATCAATCATGAGTGATGGAATGAATGACTTCGTGAGTCGACTTGACTGATATCGTCTCATGAACACCAAACTAACGTCGTATAAGTGAATGCATACCTACGCATTCTATCAATTAAAATCATCTTATAAATTAATTAATCTTAAATTCTGAAAGCATTTGAAATCTGTGGACAAACATACACATGCACCTATGATATTTTGTGTATTTGTTTGGAAGGCCTTATTGATTTATCATAATGCATATTTTGCAGTTCCAATAATATTACACAGATACGGTCGAATTAGTAAACTCCTCTTTTGAAGTCTGTTAATTAGCAGCTGTGTGTCTTTTAGAGGGTCTGAAACATTGAAACTTAACGTTAACTCACGTGAGCAAGTTACCAAGTAAAAAGGATTACTCGAGGATCTAGGTTAAATGTACTGGAATATTAACATTACCCACTTAATTATATTTGCACATTAGCCTTTACATGCACTTTAAGATCCGTCGTGATTTCATCGATATCGTATTAATACGCGGAGAAGGCTTTAAAGTGCAACACCTTGTATAATTAAACAACAAAACATGAGTGCCTCGGAACAAGGCATTTATGTAATAGTATTTGTGGGTTAAAATATAAGCTACGAGCGGGTAGGTACAACTAATATATTTTATTGTTGAATTAATAATAATTATGCTAGCTGAATTCAGTTGTGCCACCTCATTACGAATTACAACACCATATTTCATCATCATTACTACATGATTAAACTATGGTATGTCAAAGCTATACTCAAGCAAACGAGTATCAGAAATTTTTTTTTGTTATCTAACCTAACTGAGAAACTAACCGAGAAACTAATTTTCTAAAGTTAGTTTAGGAAATGAAAACTATTTTACAAGGTTATGAAACTCCCAAAAAAAGTCCCATAGTACGATTTAACAAGAATTTCACAGTACATATTTTTAAGAATTAAACCAAGAATTAAACCAGCCTATTGCTGATTGTTTTCTATCGAAACTGGAAATAGTCCAAAGCATAATAAAATCCATTATTTCCAAGCGGACTGTTAATAGTAATCGATTTTAAGGAGATGATAAGTCGCTTTCGCTTGTGTCTCAGCGCGCGTCACCACAGAACAAAGTAGAAAGTGAACATCTAAGGTTTTACAGCGAGCGCGCGGTCAGTGCGGGCTGTGTGACATTTTCACCTCTTTTAAGACACACGTTACACTTGCGGCTATCGAACGTTGAATCTGCTTGCCTGAATAGCATTTCATTTGATAGTGAATGATGCGCCTCATTGCAACGTTTTGTCAAATAATGGCCACGCCAGGCAAACGTGACTTTACAAAAACACTCTAGGGGTAGAACAGACCAGACTACGTGGAATTGGGGTGTGTTGATTCGGTTTTGGTACAGATTAGACCTATCTATGTGAGAACATTCGCGAAACTAAAGAAACAGAATGATGATTGGCGATTGACATTGACGGGATGCCCAGAAAATGGCTGTCAATAGCGTCCTGGTTAGGTTAGCTTAGGGCTAAAATGGTGTCTCTATTCAGTCTTACTATTAGAAATGATTATTCCACCACTTGTCAGTCCCTAGAGCCTCATCTGTAGACCAACAGAGGGCCACCGTTGCTGGTCTACGAATTTTCATAAATATTATAATTTTTATTGCTGTAAATTGTATACGAAATAGATATTAATACATGTCATTTTTAAATATTATTATAATATTATTTTCTACATAATTTACTGGGATATTTCAAAGTTCCAGCGCGAACGTTAAAATTGTAATTTAATAATATGTTGTGTTTGTGCCGCAGACGCGTTGATGTCTTTTATTTGCTAAGCCAAATTGACCAAACATTCCTTCTGCCATTGTGAAAGGAGACCTTATTTGTTAAATACTTACTAACTTATATGCCCACTTACAACTAATGGACCTTAATAAATAACTAGTAGTTACATATCATAAAGTTCATATAACAGTTTAAGTAGAGAAGAGCAATAAGTACCTATTAATCGATTACCAATATTAGAAAGCTATCGAAAAATGGTTCTGTTGACTTAAAATACGGTAAATTTTCCATTTATTAATTCTAATGTAATTAAGTTATTATAGTTAATTTAAGAGAAAAGTTATCGTAATTAGGGAAGGGCAATAAACATTAATCGATTGAGAATGTTAGAAAGTTAACGAAAAAAGTTTTGTAACTCAAGAATCGATATATGAATTTTTCATTAACAGCGAAACGAGTGAGTTTCGAAACATCGTTCTTCCCAGTGGGACATCAATATACTGTCAATAGGTTTACAAGTACCTCAGCTAAGTAACGTTAAAGAAAATAAACTTTACAATAAAATCACTCAACAGGTTTAATTATGTGAATTGAGGTAAAATATAGCTATATAGAACGTCAAAGCAATATATTATTCGATGAAGCTGGTTTTAACAAGTATAAATTAAAAATTTAAAAAACTTTGCATAGTGCTATTTTACTAGTCAAGCCCTTTCATTTGATTTGATTGCCCGTCCATATTGAAGGAGTTGTGAAAAAATATGTAATCCGAAATTTTGTGGCGGCGGCCATCTTGGACCGATTTTCATCAAACATAGCTAAGAATACTCCCAATTAATTCACCTTTCAAACAAAAAAAACCGCATTCAAATCTGTTCACCCGTTTGAGCGCTACGGTGGAACAGACACACACACACACACAAAAACACACACAGACACGATTACGACGAACGATAAAACGATAACTTAACACGCATACAAGCAGGCTCCCTTAGCACGACAATTGTGATTGTTGCAATGCTACTTTCTGTTGTTACAATGCTGTTTGTACGAGTATGTCTGTCTGTGCCATCTTAATTATTGTGATTGGCTTAGTTTAAGGTATTCCTGCTGCAACAGTGCATTTAAGCCAATGATGAGAGAGTGTAAGCCAATCAGAGGTGATTGCGATCGTCATACTATGACTGGTAGGTCTTTGTCGCATTGATGAGTACCTACTGTAGTTTCATTTAGTGTAAAGTCCCGGGTTCAATTTCAGGAAGGGGTTTTAGGATTAGGGGAATTATTATTCTGAATTGAAAATAAATAAATATTAAATGCTGGTTGGTGGTAAGCGCATTACATGAGAACGTCTTGACTAAATGAGCTATTTTTTAATTGATCATAAAAGACCGATTAAGGTTTCTGAGAAAGAAAAATTCTAAAAGTTGCCCGGAAAATTGGAAAATTTGAGTAAAACTTAAATAAGATTATATATTTTGACAGAACAACTGTTAGATCATTCTAAATGAATATGGAAAAGTTTAATTTAATTAACATTGATTCATCATCATCATCATGATCAACCCATTACCGGCTCACTACAGAGCACGGGTCTCCTCTCAGAGTGAGAAGGGTTTTGGCCATAGTCTACCACGCTGGCCAAGCGGATTGGCAGAGTTCACACACCTTTGAGAACGTTATGGAGAACTCTCAGGAATGCAGGTTTCCTCACGATGTTTTCCTTCACCGTTAAAGCAAGTGATATTTAAATACTTAAAACGCACATAACTCCGAAAAGTTAGAGGTGCGTGCCCGGGATCGAACTCACAACCTCCGATTAGAAGTCGATCGTCCTAACCACTAGGCTATCACAGCTTTGATTCATACTGAGCAATTAAACAATATAATTAACAACAATTTAACCAACAGCAATAAGACATTAGTCATAAAGATAGGTATTTTTATGTAGTCACAGCGTTTAATTGCCTCCGAGAAGAAACAACGACATTGTTTCCATAAATATTCCGTTTTCCAATTTTGGCATAGAATGTTGAGGAGGGTTAGCGTTTAACTCTCTACGTGAAATAATGTTAATTGTAACAGTTGTGACCATTGCTTTATTTAAGCTTGTTTCACACAAAATTCACATTGAAATTGAAAAGTTATATAAACTTTTTTCAACATTTTTCAGTGTGAATCCTAATTTATTCTTGAATCATCATGAGAAAAAATCTATTTGTTACTCAAACTTTTAATTTTATTTATGCCGAATGAATTTTAAACCTACTAATACAATAAAAGCAAAAATATGTTTGTAAGTTTGTCCTTCTATTGTGTAGTAACGAAGTAACAGATCAACTAGTTTTTGCATTATAGTTAAACATAGAATACTTTTTAACCCGGGAAAACTAAATGTGCCTGCGGGATTATAAATACCTAACTCCACACAGATCATATATAAGAAAAGTCGCGTATGATGAAGTTGCGAGCAAAAGCTAGTTTGTTATAAATTAAGTTTTTTCATTACTCTTGCATTTATTATACTAATAATGGTATTTACTACTTTTTATCAGTCCATGGATTGTTTACCCATGTCAAAAAAAATATACTAAACTACGTAAACTTTCCGTTCAATCCATACTAATAAACATTATAAGTTTATCTGTCTGTCTGTCTGTTTTTTTTTTTTTTCACGTTACAATTTCTGAGCACATCCTGGAGATGTGCAATGTGCATGGGATAATATCATCTCGAAAATCAAAGAGTTCCTATGAGATTACAAAAAACTTAATAATCACGGACGAAGTCACGAGCATCATCATGTTCATAATAAGTTTTTATAATCGGAAAACAACTAGACATGATATGGTTATCCTTAAAAGTTTTATAATTACACATAAATGTTTCCAGTACACAATTTTATTCACAGGCGTATTATAAAATTCCTTACCAATTAAAAAATGTATGTCATATTATGTACATATGAATGTGACGATATAATTTGTTACATATTTTTTTCAATGTTTTAAATTGAGCGCGATTTGTAGATTACAGTTCGCACTTTTTTTAAGCTAAAATATAAGCCAGATTAAAAAAATGAAATACTCTTGGGAGTAAATAACTATATCGAAACAAGGTTTATTTTTTTAATAGAAAATTATGCAGACATATTGATGTCAAACTGAATTATAGCGGACTTACGAGGTTGATGAGTTTTGTTTTAACATCAAACTGTATTGGAATTATCCTGAATTTTTAAACAAACCCATAAAAGATATAGAGTTTTGTTGTCATCATCTTTCGGTCCTTATCCTTATCATAAAACATAAATTATATGGGGTCGGCACAACATACATATCTTCTTCTTCCACTCACTTCTATTATACGTCAACGCATCATTTACCCATTTTACGTAAATAATATCCTCTTTACACACTCCATCCATCTTTTCTTCGATCTTCCTCTACTTTTTTTTCCCTCCAAACGCATGTCTGTGTGTGCAATAAAGTATATACATACATACATACATACATACATACATACATACATACATACATACATACATACATACATACATACATACATACATACATACATACATACATACATACATACATACATACATACATACATGTCTAACCTCCTTCTAGTAATATGGTTCTACTATACAGAGTTATGCTGTAAAAAACTTAAAATCGAAGAGTTTGCTTTCCTTTTTTAACCCCCGACGCAAAAACGACGGGGTGTTATAAGTTTGACGTGTCTGTGTGTGTGTGTGTGTGTGTGTGTGTGTGTGTGTGTGTGTGTGTGTGTGTGTGTGTGTGTGTGTGTGTGTGTGTGTGTGTGTGTCTGTCTGTTCCCCTGTGGCGCTCAAACGGGTGGACCGATTTGAATGCGGTTTTTTTTGTTTGAAAGGTGAATTAGTCGAGAGTGTTCTTAGCTATGTTTGATGAAAATCGGTCCAAGATGGCCGCCGCTACAAAATGGCGGATGATATATTTTTTCACAACTCCCTTGATATGGGTATCAAATGAAAGGGCTTGACTAGTAGAATAGCACTATTGCAAATTCAAGATGGCCGCCGCCACTAAATGGCGAATGTCGGGGGTTTTTTAAATTTTCAATTTACACTTGTTTAAATGTGTCAAAATTGTGTCTCCAAAAATAGTAATCTGATGATAAACTTGTATCTTGTTTTGGCTCGGACAGTGAATACAGAAGAATTTCATTACAATTCACGTTAAAACCAATCTCAATAATCCTTACAGGTTTGAAATCAAGTACGATTGCATCATTTTCTATGAAGAACTCCATTCCGATTTTGTTGGTTACCAAGCTTATATAAAATAGTATAATGTGATCCTAGCTTTAGAGGAACAAATCAGGTTGAGTGCAGTTATGACGCTCTAAATATTCCAGCGAACGCTTCTTCGAAATGTTAAATATGGCTGCGATTAAAACTTGTTTCAATTCCTCGTGTTCTTATCTACTTCTATGGAATTGTAGCAAGGATAATTTATGGCGTATGTGTTTATGGTATACGAGTACTTACATTAGAGAAGTATAAGATTAAAGTTGAAATTAAAAATGTACTAACGGCTTCTCAATAGAATGATTAATGGAAATAATACAATTATTGCAAAATAAGAAAAATAAAGCCTCGTGTTTAAGTCTAAGTCTAGTAGTTAAGACTTCATCCTCCCTTTCGGGGGAATCCAGTTTGATCCCCAACACCATCTCTAAAAAAACTTCGGTAAAGGAAAACTTCGTAAAGAAATCTGCATGTCTGAGAGTACTCAAAGATCTATATAAAGTCAACCAATCTACACTTGGACGACGTGGTGGACTATGCCCTAAACCGTTCCCATTCTGAAAAGAGACCCGTGCTCTGTAGTAAGCCAGAAGTTAATAATGATGAATGATAATTATGAAGAAAAATACAATGAACGAGTAAAAATATCCTTAAATACTTATTACAAGAAAAGCGTGTGTATTCTAGACGTATAATATCTTTCAAAAGAATCTTATTTGTTTGGAATATTAAGTTGATGTCTAAATACCCGTCTTGTTTAAATAGTCGAGAATTAGTGTTATTGAATAAAATCAAAGAATCAATTTGTTTTCTATGGATATTACCCCATTTTATGTATGCAGAGTTCACATGAAAGTATCGTGGGCTTTTTATGGGAAGTTTTTATGTAAATTTATGTATAAATTTCATATACAATTAAAAGGTGAATGTATTAAATGTAGGCAATAATAAAACGAGTTTGGACTAGATTCTTTAATAAATAATTGCAGATTTAGTTTACTATAAATTATTACGAGCATATAGTTCTCAAAATATGACATTAATATTCAGTAAATTATAAAGGATATAATACACTAATGACGCCCGATTGGTACTTATAACTATTCAAATTAAAATTTTTGACACACAACAACAATCGTTCGTACATCTTTGAATAAATTATTATCTTATTTTATATTCGTAATGCTTTATAATATAATCGGACAGGTTCGATCATCGGGTCAAACGAAAGAGCCTTCATTACACAAACCTACAACATACTTACGAATATGTTTCTTAAATTTCGTTCGTAGATGACCTTAAATTTGAATACCTTCAACACAATTTACATTTAAATATTTTATTGCTTGAGATCAAGATTTGGTCAAATATTTGTGATGTCGCGTCCTCTGACATCACAAATATGGCTCGGTAAATAAGCTACCGGATCGCAGGCGTTGTGTGGTCTTGTTTAATGTCAGTTCATGATCACGTATCTACGAATCGCGGTCGCGTACGAACGTTAAAATTTTCGCATACGTAGTCACACCCGCGATTTGTATCACTGCATACACCACCGCCGCCACCACTACAGCCTTTTTCAAAGTCCCACTGCTGGGCACAGGCCTCCTCTCTCGTTGGAGAGGGGTATTTAGAGCTTAAACCCGCCACGCTGCTCCAATGCGGGTGGGCGGTCTTTAAATGTTACATGATAGTGATAATAACCGGGACCGACTGCTTAACGTGCTCTCCGAGGCACGGAGGTGAAACACCGCCAACTACCAACTCCGGGCTGGCACTGAGAATTTCTTAACAGATGAAACCAATACCTAACAATTATTTGCCCGACCCTGGAATCGAACCCGGGATCTCGTGATCTGCCACTAGACCAACGAGGCACTGTGTATACACAGTGTCACTTTATGGAATGTGGAAAATTCTGTTTAGGTTTGTAGTAGGTAAACTGTATCAATAAATAAATAATTAATAATTAATCAATCCACGTAATGAAATCTGTTGAACCAATTTTCTAAAACACATTACAATTTACTACATATCTGGATTTAATTTTTGACCTTTTAATGTAGATTTTGGATTAGACAGGTTATTAAATTGACTCAATAATTTATCTCGGCCGTAACCCAATGGCTTAGTTAAATAGAGATTAAAATTTAATATGTTATTAATATACGAGTACTGCGATGTTATTTAGCATTAAACATTAAAATTATTCTGACATAGCGTCAAAACAAAACACGTTTTGACGTCTAAGATTGCTCTTCCTTCTCACAAGTTATTACTTAGCATCATAATGGATCACCACGCTCGTCACTATTGCAAGCCATTGCCATAAGTTTTAGATGGGTTAGATATAATAAAAAATAAGGGATAGGAAAAAATTTACTAATAAAATGAGATAAACGAGCTGTCCAGTACAAAAATAAGAAAACCCTTTTTTGTTTGATTCTTTGCTAGTGCATCTCATTTTCCTTATATGCAATTAATACGGCCAACCATCGTAGGTACTAAGACCCAATATCAAAAACAATTGTTATGCTTAATAAAATTTATTAACTTAGAAAATACTAAAAATACAAAAACTAAACGACTTCGTCTTCGCTTTCTTTTTTTGAAAATCTAGTGACAAATCAAGTCTTAAACAAAACATAATATGCACATTTAAAATTGAGTAATATAATGAGTAATAATTTTATACAACCAAAATTGTAGTCAAAGGCGAGTGTTGTTTACAATATTTCAAAACCCCATACATGTTTCATGAGTCGCTCTAATTTCGAATCAAATCAGACGCCGTTCACACGTCACGTCACGACACGATTCGTCAGAGGTCACACGCCGTGACGTATCGTGTGACCCGGATCATTGGATTAGAGTATGCGCACACCGATAGGCGATTCTAATGCAATTAACACCACGTTTTTTCAAGCGAAGCTTTGCTGAACTTTGCGACGAATTTTCACGCGTCACGAACGTTTCGAACAAACGTACCTGATTATATTGCCATTATCACGATATATTTGTGATACAGACTCAGTGCAGTAGGGGTTCAAAAAAATGTTTGCGCACTACAGCAGCGAAATGTAAAATGTCGAAGCAATACTGATCACGTTGATTTTGTTGCTGCTTTCAAGGAAGCAGCCGAAGCGTGGAAAAAGAAAGAAAGAAGGGGAGAAAAGGAGAAAAATTACGTGCTGAGCATTATGTACCGTTTGAAAAACCATGTACAATACAAGTGCCGCTGATGTTTTAACCGATAGGTAAAATTATTATTGAATATTTTCTTTATATTTTATTGGATATCTTGCGCGGTTGTGTCAAGGTAGGTGATGCCGAATCGATACAATACGACTGTATTTCTACTGCAACATTTCTGTTGCGTGTTGCTTTAAAAACCTACCCCGTAACAATACAGTCGCGCGTTCAAAAAGTCACCGTGGACGAAGGTCCGTAGCTAGTGCCAAATAAAAACAAGCGTCCATCATGTTTCACCTCTATCTCTGCGTGGTCTAATTTAAATTATATTACACCGAGTGATGACCTCACGGGCCTTATTTGAATTCCGAACGGCCGCCATATTGCCCCAACTGTCATCCGCGACGAGCGCCCGAGCACGCTGACGTGCCGTGTCAAAATCCCCGACGTTACTATGACGGACGAGTTAATTTGAATGATCCGAACACTTTAGCCGCACTGCGTTCTGTGAAACACCGATTATATTAATGTAGATTAAGGGTCGCGGGTCAATGTTTTAAGTCTACATGAATAAATAAAAAGTCTGTTCGTTTTCTGACGGTCGCTTTTTGTGTCTAGCCGCCTCCGCCGCGCGGTGTTTTGCCAAAGACACCGCCGTGACTTCAAAGCATGCCGCGCGGGTTGTACAGGCACAAGGGGTTTTGGCGTTTTATACCTACTCATATTTTTTTCATTAAAATTCTCTTTCCTTTTTATATTTTTTTATACTCGTATTTTATTACAATATAACCATAAACATAAAATATAATATTCTCATGAACACGGGTCTTCTCTCAAAATGAGAAGGATTTTAACCATAGTCTACCACGCTGGCCAAGTGGGGATTGGCAGACTATTCGGAGATTCTGTTAGAATAGAAAAAAAATTACAAACAGAAAAAGTAATAAAAATAAAAGCAGAATACTAAGAGCACCTGCGCCTGTACCGACACTAAGTTACCGAACGAACTATAATAGATTGCTCAACCATACTCCACTATAATATTAATATACTATTTATATTTCCAAGGTAGGTAGGTACCTTGAAAATAAAAATAATATCACACTTATAAAGGCGAAAGTTTGTGTGTGTGTGTATGTGTGTGTGTTTGCTCATAAAACAGTTGCACAGTTCCCGCGGGATTTTGAGAAAACACAGCTATAGGTGGATTACTATGTATAACAAACTTCCTTGAAAGTAGGTATAAAGGTTGGAAAAGGGAGCGAGAATGGGAACCGGAAATCCACAATTCCCTCGGGATTTGTGAAAAATCGAAATTCACGCGGGCGAAGCCGCGGGCAGAAGCTAGTAGTTATATAAAACAAAATCTATTCCAGGTAAACGCATTCCATCATAAAGTGAATCATCAACGGCTAATACCTAGATATTATTCTATTAGTTCAATTACGTATCGTAAGTAACTCACGATTGTATCATTCAGTTTTAGTAGCCACAGGCGGTATAACTTATCAAGTTAAAGTGAGTTTAGTTTAGGCCGTGTCCACATTAGGCGAATAGTGAGCGGCTGACTGTCTGCTGGCTGACTCTAAGTGGCGTATCGGTTGCAATTCATAGCTCTGGATCTCTCATAGTTTTGGAGGCATTTGGAGGCGAATCAGCTGCTTACTGAACTCACTGAATAAGTTGGAAAGCGAAATGCCGCAAACTGCGAACTTTACGCTCTGGTTGGACATTCCATTTAGAAACTAGAGGGATGCAAACAGTCTCTGCATTACCACTACAGTCTTTTAACGTCCCACAGCTGGACACAGGCCTCCTCTCTCATAGGAGAGAATGATTTAGAGCTTAGACCCGCCAAGCTGCTCAAATGCGGGTTGGCGGGCTTTAGCGACTATTCACATAATAGTGTTAGTAACCGGGACCGACTGCTTAACGTGCTCTCCGACGCACGGGGGTGAAACACTGCCGACTACCAACTCCGGGCTCGAAATGAGAATTTCTTAACAGAAAAACACAATACCTAACAATTATTTCGCCCAACCCGCTAATTGAACCTGGGACCTCGTGATCTACAGTTGAATATGCTAACCACTAGACCAACGAGGCAGTGTCAGTGGTAGCAGACCAACAGCTGCTCACAGTTTGCCATGGGGACACGGTCTATCGCGTCCTGAACGTTATGAGGTACCTATATCTGTCATTTGGTATGGATGGACAAACGTCTTGATTTGACATCTCTGTACTTTGGCATAATAATAATGTAACTAGGGTAACGAGTTTTTAAAATGGAAACGTGAAAACGCTCAAGGTGGTAAGAGCTTAATTTAAATTTTTGTGTGAAAACCTTCGCATGACATGATAATTATGCAAAATTCTTTATTCGAAATTGGTACGCTGTATATATATTTTGAAGGCGACAACTTTCATGCATTATGGAAGTGAGGTAATAGACATAATTACTAACAAAAATATAAAATTAGAATTAAGAAGGTTCCAAACGCATTCTGATCTAAGAAGAATACACAACAAACACGTCTCGGTATTTATTATTATTTTATGAATATGGCCCTTAGACAACTATGTTATTTTAACAGCTCAAGTTTGCCATATAACTTGATTAATAGCGTTAACTTTAATTAAAATTCAGTTATAACCTAACACTATACATTCGATGCTGAAATCTTAATCATAACTAACACACTTTATTGCACTCTAGTTACTGGTAAAACATTAAAATTTACACGTAAATAAAGTTACACGTAGGTATGTACATAGACAAATATGGGTGTAGGCGCGATCTACAAACGTCAAATCTTCGTCTAAATTCTTGAAAATTTAATATATTATGTGCACAAAAATATCGATAAATTTAAGAAAAAAAGTGACTGTCATAACATTAATCTTAGAAATAAAGATAAACTTGTGTTGTCCACTACTAGGCTGCGGAAAGTTGGAAAATCATTTGTTGGTAATTCTGTACTTTTTTATAATAATATGTTGCCAGAGATTTTTTTTGGATATGTCTCTCAATAAGTTCAAAGGTTTTATTAAACGCAAATTAATTGAAAAGTCTTAAGTACTATAGCTTAAAAGATTTTTTTAATGACAAAAATCCATGGACATAGATTGCTCTAAAAGCCAACAGTTCAAATCATTTTTATGGCTATTATACCATATTGTAAGATGGTGATAATAAAAAAAAAATAAACCCGGCTGAGTTTGTTGTGGGCTCTTCTCAGACCAGGGCGCATTTGGAACCCTCGTAGTTTTAGTTTTAAGTTTTCGTAAGTAATTATCACCATTGCCTGTTCCTAAATTGACGTTCAAAAAGTGTATAGTGTACCAATTTTGAATAAAGTTTATTTGATTTGATTTCATTTGAAATGGCCAGGCGTTTGCTCAGCATCACCGTTTCTAACAATAATATTTTAAAATAGCGACCCTGCCCACCTTCGCACGGGTAGCAATTTTACTGATAGTTAGTTAGGATAGTTATACCTCAAAAGGGTAGCGTTTTCCCAGCCGGTTTGATTTGTTCCGACATTTTCAACAATTGTCACCATATTTCAACCAATTTACACAAAACCTTAGCAAATTATATACATTTGAACCTTCCTCATGAATAACTCTGTCTATTGGTGAAAACCGCATGAAAATCCGTTCAGTTTTTTTATTCAGTTACAAGTTAGCTCTAGACTGCGAACCCTAGACTAGATGATAAGTGACGATGCAGTCTAAGGTAGAAGTGAGATAACTTGAAAAATAGTATGGCAGTTTTTATTAAACCTATGACCGGTTTCTACGCGACATCGTACCGGAACGCTAAATGGCTAAGCGGCACGATTTTTGAGTTTATCGTGAACAGACAAACAGACGCGGCGGGGCTTTTTGTTTTTTTGAATATGTAGTAATCTTAGTTAGGAGCAAAACCTACTAGAAGAAATTAATACAACCCAACTACGATTTCATAGGTAACAGACTTATATAGCACTTTCTCACCTACGCATTTCCATGTCCGCCTGTACATTGATGAGTAATGCCACTGCTCGGGCATCTCGAGAAATAAACCAAATAATAATCATACGCAACTGGCTCCCGTATTAAGTAACTTAGATGCAATCGCCGTGAACATTTTTAACCTTCGACGCAAAAACGAGGGGGTGTTATAAGTTTGACGTGTCTGTGTGTGTGTGTGTATGTGTGTGTCTGTCTGTTCCACCGTAGCGCTCAAACGGGTGAACCTATTTTAATGCGGTTTTTTTTAAAGGTGAATTACTCGGAAGTGTTCTTAGCTTTGTTTGATGAAAATCCCCTCAATATGGGTATCAAATGAAACAGCTTGACTAGTAGAATAGCACTATCTAAATCCAAGATGGCCGCCACCACATATACTTGTGTTGTGACACTTACAAATACAGCCGAATACAGAAATAATTTGACTTTTTAGTCTGTCTTTCTTCATTCATTGCTTAGTATCTCTAGAAGTCTTTAGTAGCTGAGTATCTGATTTTCAGTGCAGAAAAATTCGTGCAAGATATTTCAGCGTGATTAATGACTTCCTCTCGTGATGCAAGACTCATTTTCAGCCCAAAGAATCAACCTGGCTGTTCAATCAAGAGTCAGGATGCTTCGCATCATTCCACCTGAAATTATACATAGGTATAGTATATATCACAATATACTAGTACTTTTCGATTACGTACTGAAATTGAACAGCGCATCATTCCTGTAACTTCCTAATACGAATTTTGGAAAGGATTTTTTTTCTTTGATTTGGAAGTTCTCCTTTTCGAAAGAAAACGCTTTTGAGAAGAGAAAATCCAGAGGAAAATGAGGATATTTCTCTCAGTGCTAAAAGACTACCCTACAACAACCCTACTATAATACCTAATAATTATTATGTTATGATATAATTTTGTCTATCGTTTTAATGAAAACATTAAAAAATATTTCAATAAAAAATGTTAAAAAAAGTACTAAGAAATTAAAAAGTCAACTAAAAAATTAAACAACGTTAACCATCTGATCTCTTTTTTACAAGGCAATAAGTTTATATTTGTGTTAATTAAGATGTTAAAGGCACAGTTAAAGGCTCCTAGTAGTTAACAAATTCAGGAAATCCTAAAGAAAAATGCGACGGTCGCAATGCATCAATCATGTTTTTCACAATACGGGAGCAAGGAAATGAATCACCGCGTGTTATATAACAGACCAATTCAGTCATCTCATAAAGCTATGCGTTTATGGTTCAGAAAGACAATCGTCATCTACGGCTTTTCCTTATTATCTATGTACTGAAAGTCTGTTGTTTTCACCTCAAAGTTAAGCCTAGAGCAGACTAGGTTATAACTTTCGTTTGTCCGGAAATAATGTGAAGAAGATTAACCTTCCAATCCAATACAGCTGCTGGAAAGTCTTCTGGGCCATAATCAACTTAGTGCTTGAAGAATAAAGTCTTCGAACAGTGCGAGTTGTCAGTGATGATATATAGGGCTCCAAGATGTCGCATAGGTACTAAGGGCCTCATAAAGTCCACTCAGGCACTCAGCGTGCGATGTAGAGAGCTATATGCTCGGTATTTTTCTACATGATCAAATCAGAAAAGAGAGTTACCTATACTCGTAGCTCTACAAATCGCAAACTGAAGTGGTGAAATGAAAAAAGAGGAACGTTGGGGTTCCAAGGTAACTGAATTGCAACCTGTATTGTTATTCTGAGTTATTCTGAGTATTAACCTCCAAAATTTAACATAACCATAACCAAATACTAAATATCGAAAAACTGTAATAATTATGTAACACAAAGACTCTTTCGTAATTCAATACTTCGAATATTTATTTTACAACACTTCTGCTTGGGGCGTTAGTTGTATACGAATGCTGAATGTATTGGCGACTCAAACCTTAAAACAAGCCCATTTAGGTCCATTTCACTCTGAAGTCAGTGTGTTTCGATATGTAGTATTTAGTAAAGTTTTCGAGGAGTGCAAACTGAGACTAACCCTACTGACATTGGAAAGCGCAGTATCGGCAAAATCGGCGGTGCAATGTACGGCATCGCTCTAATTCCGTAAAATACCCAACTCTTTCAAGCCTAACCCTAGCTTTAGACCACACGTTCGATAAGTAACAAAGTAACATAAAAGAGTACAGCCTAGAAATTTCTAGCGCGCCGGGAAACTTGACAATGGCGGGTCATAGAAACGATCGTAAAGCCGATTCCACACAAAACCGCCGTCACTTTCCGCGAGTCGTAAACAAGGGTACGCGTTCCTTGCTGAAATGATTCAATAGCCCCTTGAACGAATGGCAGTTCATTCTCTTTAAAACGAACATACATACGTACAAACAGTCTAGTGTATCGGACTATTTAATCTTCAACTTCACACAATAACTTCAATTTTAGTAGAACATTTTAGATTTTACATTTTAGATTTGTAGATTTTCTAAAATGAGATACTACTCTTGGCAACATCCACATATTCTTTATTTTAGTCGCTGTCGTTATCTCCAAAGAAACTTCCACTTCCGTCTTGTAAAGAGACTTCCACACGCAGGGATCTTGCGCTATTTATATTCAGCGGCTGCCTGCGCTTGATGCCGTCTACCCGCCTCGTGGAGGCTCTGCCAGCGCCCAGCACTACGCATTATCGCAGTGAGATCGCCATTTCATCCCTTTGGAGGTGTTTCCACATAGTTATGACATAGGGTTGTTCAAGGGGCGGATTAACAAACTCCTTTAAAGCCGGCAACGCATTAGTGGTTCCTCTGGTGCTGCAAATGTTCATGGGCGGCAGTATTCACTTAACATCAGGTGACCCGCTTGCCCGTTTGCCCGCAATTAATATAAAAAAAAATTTCAACACCTAGATTTATCGAACAATGTGCCCTCCTATTGCTACTTAATTTAAGTTAAGTTAAATTATATCTACTACTACCCGTGCTCTGTAGTGAGCCAGTAATGGGGTTGATCATGATGATGATGATGATGATATCTACTTATAAAATAATACAATAACTAACTGAAAGAATACGCAGGTATCTGTATATTTAGTCCATCCCTAATGACATAAAAAGGACGGATAAAATTTTTGCATAAATGAAAAAATTTAACGTGAATGAAATGTTAGTTTAATACTAAAAGCCACAAAGTATTTATTATTATTTTTAAATCACTCAAGAAATACTTATAATAAAACAAACGGAAAACATCCCTATCATACAATTATTAATATTGATCGAGGTTTATGGATATGTAAAGTTAAAAATAAGACCACCCATTAAGACTAACAAAGTTTCACAAAGGGCCAAACTGAACGCATGCATTCGCACGCGAGCGCCTCACAATGGTGGCAATAGAAACGATCGTAAAGTTGTTTTCAACGCGGACAAAGTGATGCCACTCTCGAGTCCCCGGCGCGTCATAAAACTGGGAACCTTTTCTAGGTGAGACGATTCAATGACCCCGTGGAGGGACTTTGACACACGCTTTTTACATATCTATGTGTAGGTACTTAATTATATTTTTCATGTACTAACCGCTAGACTAACAAGGCAGTCGACTCTGGCATGCATTTGGCGTGCCAGGGATGAGCGACGTTTGCATATGAGTGCGAAAAAGGCGTCTATTCTGGCATTGCAGCATCATGCAGGTGGCATTACGACTAATTTATGATTATGATTAATTTATGTTTATCATTAATTAATTTATGATTATCATATTTATGATTATGATGGACGCAATTTCATGGACGTGGGTAAAAGTTAAAAAAATCTAGTGGTAATTTTTTGATTTTTCGCGATAAAAAGTAGCTGAAATATCACTCTAAGTGTAGAAAATCTCAACCGTTCTTAAGATTCCAGAAGAGAATTCCAGATGAATAGACGGACTTATAGACAGACGGAGAAAAAATTATTTTACTATATATACTTTATTTTGGAGTATGCTATCGTTCAATAATCAAATGAGCTTATTATGTTAGCTTAGAAGTTCTTTTAAAAACATAGATGGGCACTTTACCTTTATCTGATTTATTTGTATACATATTATAATAGATAATGCGCACATAAAGTTAGCACCTACAATAAAGCTTACGATACTATCTCCGAAACGACACTAAAACCATTTTCTAGCATAGTTAAAAATCAATTAAATACCGAGGTGAGGTGCGTTGAACGCGATCCTATTAACTATTCTATCGCGTGTACCTTACGCCATAACAGTTGATAGGTAATTTTATTACGAGGGGACTTTTCCAACGCTCCCTCT
Source organism: Melanargia galathea (assembly GCA_920104075.1). NCBI lineage: Eukaryota > Metazoa > Arthropoda > Insecta > Lepidoptera > Nymphalidae > Melanargia > Melanargia galathea. Next base: position 19,762,745 of record OV049872.1, on the reverse strand, counting down.
ACTTTATAGAACGCACGTAAACATGTAAGCATGGAAATTAGCTACCATTTAACGACATATTAAAGTTAAATAAACCTAAATCGAGACTAGCCGCCGGGTAGACTATTCGCTCCGACGGTTATATGCGCGTACTTTATGGATGGGCGTGTGGTGCAATTCATAAGGGGAACAATCAATTTAAATAAAGTGAATTAGATTTAGTCCAGTAACTTAATGTTTGCAAGTATGGGGTAAGTAATCCAATAATCTCGGCTCTCGAAGCTCAGCGCTCGAGGTCACAGACTTGGATTATTCATTGGGCCAACATTATAAACAAATCTACAAAAAATCAGAACTACCCGATTTGACGCAAGGTCAAATCACTAAAGTTACTGGACTATTTGCTCGAAGGACGGGTAACCGTTGCGGTCCCAAGGTGCTCGCATCAGGAATGTCTGGAATCGTATGTTTGGACGACTTGTGAAATGTTACATGCATTGTAAGTATGTCAATTATTCTATTTATAAACTAATTTTATATTATACTAATTTTACACATAATCATCATATTTGTAAACAAAGCTGAGCTAAAATCGTAGATAGATAGAATACTTTATTGCACACACAAAAAAAGGTACAGTTGAAGAGAGCTTCAGGCACTACAGATTTGTATGCAAAAGGCGGTCTTATCGCTTAGAGCGATCTCTTACAGACAACCTTTGGCGAGAGGAGTAGGGTGAAAGACCGGGATAGTGCACTAAATAAAAATGTATGGTACAATATAAATATTATATAAATATATAAACTAGTGTTGCGCTCGGTGCGCGAGCTGCAAGCAGCTCGCGGGCCTTGTAGTCTCTTCAATATTCGTAAAATAAAGAAATGGGAGGCCATACTAAATACCAGAATATTCTGGAGAGTCTCTTGAAAGATAGAAAGAAATATTGGTAGCAAGTTTCGTATCTTTTCTGAAAGGACACTAATGAGTTCTATGCATGCGTTTAGTGGGAAAAAAAGATCTATACAAAAATGTTCTGGAGAGCCACTTGAAAATTAAAAAGAAATTTTGTATGGACACGAATTTTATTTGTTCCGTAGCTATCTTTTTTTTACTGGCTCACCAAAGGGCTTAAGGTCTTGAACATTTTTAGTTTCAGGACCATGCCTCTATGATTGATAGTTTTTGAGGGCCGTTAGGGTACTCTGGTAATTTTTCCACATTCACTACGTTTTGTGATTTTTGTGAAAAAAAAAACTTTAAGTTCTATTTATACGTGTAGTAGGGGGAAAATTTTTCATACAAAAATGTCTAAGAGAGCCTCTTGAAAAGAACCCAAAAAATTTGTATGGAGAAAATTTTTTTTTGTTCGGCGGCCATCTTTTTTTTACCGGTTCACCCAATGGCCCTAGGTCTTTAATAACATTTGTTTGGGACCATGTCTGTATGACTGGTAGTTTTGGAGGACCCATGAGGTACTCTGGTAAATTTTCCACATTGATGACGTTTCATAATTTTTCTGAAAGGACACTCATGAGTTCTATATATGCGCTTGGTGGGGGGAAAAAAGTTCTATACAAAAATGTTCTGGAGAGCCTCATGAAATTTAAAAAAAAATTTGTATGGACACGAAATTTTTATTTGTTTGTTACCTATCTTTTTTTTACTGGCTCACCAAAGGGCCCAAGGTCTTGAACATTTTCAGTTTCAGAACCATGCCTCTATGATTGATAGATTTTGAGAGCCGTTGGGGTACTCTGATAAATTTTCCACGTTGATGACGTTTTATAATTTCTTTGAAGGAGAACTTAAAAGTTCTACGCTTATAAATAATGATAAGAAAAAAGTTCCATACAAAAATGTTCAGGAGAGCCTTTTGAAAATTCAAAAAACAATTTTTGTTAGGCGGCCATCTTTTTTTTGCCGGTTCACCAAATTGCCCAAGGTCTTTAACAACATTTGTTTGGGACCATTCCTGTATAACTGGTAGTTTTAGAGGACCCATGAGGTACCCTGGTAATTTTTCCACATTCATGACGTTTCATAATTTTCCTGAAGGAAGACCCATAAGTTCTACGCACATAAATAGTGAAAGGAAAAAAGTTCCATACAAAATTGTTCTGGAGAGCCTCTTGAAAAGAACCCAAAAAATTTGTATGGAGAAAAAATTTTTTTGTTCGGCAGCCATCTTTTTTTTACCGGTTCACCCAATGGCCCAAGGTCCTTAATAACATTTGTTTGGGACCATGCCTGTATGATTGGTAGTTTTAGAGGACCCATGAGGTACCCTGATAAATTTTCCACATTTATGAAGTTTCATAATTTTCCTGAAGGAAGACTCATAAGTTCTACGTATATAAATAGTAAGAGGAAAAAGTTCTAAACAAAAATGTTCTGGAGAGCCTTTTGAAAATTTAATAAAAAATTTGTATGGACACGAAATTTTTTTTTGTTTGGTACCTATCTTTTTTTAACTGGCTCACCAAAGGGCCCAAGGTCTTGAACATTTTCAGTTTAAGAACCATGCCTCTATGATTGATAGTTTTTGAGAGCCGTTGGGGTACTCTGGTAAATTTTCCACGTTCATGACGTTTCATAATTTTCCTGAAGGAAGACCCATAAGTTCTACGCACATAAATAGTAAGGGGAAAAAGTTCCATACAAAATTGTTCTGGAGAGCCTCTTGAAAATTAAGAAATTTTTGTATGGAGACGAAAATTTTTTTTGTTTGGTGGCCATATTTTTTTCACCGGTTCACCCAATTGCCCAAGGTGTTGAACATTTTTTGTTTGGGGATAGTACCTCTCCGACTGATAGTTTTAGAGATCCCTTAGGGTACTCTAGTCAGTTTTCCACGTCCAGCTCTCTCTATAATTTTGTAGACCTAAATTTTTTGAATTCTACACACACGGAAAGTATGGTGAAAAAGTCCCATACAAAATTGTTCAGGAGAGGTGATCAATACGTAACTTCAAGTAGCTTTATATATATAATATCTACAATATATATAAATACAATATTCTACAATGTAGTTATATCTTAGCAGCTTATAACTATACCCGTATTACTAATTCCCTGGAATTCTGACGTTTCGTAATGTTACCAGAGATAAAACAATTCCCACAAAAAAGATAAAAAATTCAAAACTTATGCAAATACAAATCAACTGCCGCATGTAGATATGACAAATGCCTGACAGACACTTCATGGTGATAATGTCATTCGACATCCATTTTTGACTAAATTTTTTCAATGTGCTTCTTTTGTTTTCTGTTGCTGTCAGTGTGCACTTTCTAGTTTCCACTCTTGGTATTTTCTATTTTAAGGCGAAACGAGTAATATTATTACGCGCCATATGGCTTTTTATGATGACAGGGAATTAAAGTAGTTTGGGGTAAAATCGTACTTCGTAGACGTTAACCCTGTTCTCCATACAAATAACTCATCTGTAAATGACAATGACAGCTGTCAGAATTCCGGGAAATTCGTAATACGGGTATATGTAATAAATATTGAAAACTTAAATATTGAATTTAAATGCTATTTAAAAAATAACAAACTCGTATAATCACCTTTCACTTACACCCCACGCGATTTTGAATCTTCACCGGCTAACAGCTTATTGTTGCCGACAATTAGTCGACTCCTAATTAGTTTAAGCTACTGTAGCTATAAGAGTAATGGATCCTTACGCCGTGGCAAGCTATGTCTCCTTTTATGGCTCTGAAAGGATAGACCGTATTCCCATTGCATGCATTCATTTAGTTTTCTTCGCTGTTTTTGGATTATGATAATTTTTGTTTCTCGTTTCCTAGATTAATTATGTTCCCAATGGCTAGAACTTTAAATAGTCAGCTTGTTTCCTTGTTAAACTTACTACTCTTAAAGTTATATTCAAAAAATACACTAGTGAGTAATGAATTGAAAGTTTCGGAAATAATGCGGAAAGCAAAGAAAGACGCAATGATTGTTAGTAGACATTTATATTAAGATCTCTTTTACATATTTACGAACTAAATATAAATATTTAACCGGTCCTAATAAAATGCATTAGGTTTTATTATCTGTATACCTACCATCTTATTGTACCTTCATTTTCGTAAATAAAGATTCATTCATACATTCATGCGTTCATTCATTCATTCACATTTTTGTAAATAAAGTTTCATTCATACATTCATTTAGATATTTCATTCAGGTATTTACATATATATTAGTAAAGAGCAGGACAACGGTTATACGCAGTGAAAATACTCAGTACGATTAAGATAAATACTGTCACCTGACGGTTTCAATGAAACAAACATAAATAAAGCACAATTAATGGCCGCTATTAACGGTAAGACAGTAAATTGCAGTCGGTGCGACCCGCGCGACAGCATACCCGTCTCGCGTTTTGATTTCTAACATTAAACATCACTTAGCAAGCATTCATCACTATAATTATATGTACTATCGGTAACTTATTAATATATCAAATTCAAGGGGAGGATCAACAAATTCCTCAAAAGCCGGCAACGCATAAGTGGTTCCTCTGGTCCTGCAAATGTTCATGGGCGGCGGTATTCACTTAACATCAGGTGAGCCGCTTGCTCGTTTGCCCGCAATTTTTATACTTAAAAAAAAAACAAATGCACTCATCATCATCATCATGATCAACCCATTACCGGCTCACTACAGAGCACGGGTCTCCTCTCAGAGTGAGAAGGGTTTTGGCCATAGTCTACCACGCTGGCCAAGCGGATTGGCAGACTTCACACACCTTTGAGAACGTTATGGAGAACTCTCAGGCATGCAGGTTTCCTCACGATGTTTTCCTTCACCGTTAAAGCAAGTGATATTCAAATACTTAAAACGCACATAACTCCGAAAAGTTAGAGGTGCGTGCCCGGGATCGAACCCACGACCTCCGATTAGAAGTCGATCGTCCTAACCACTAGGCTATCACAGCTTGATAAATAACCTATGTAATCCAAAATCTTAACTAACGTAATATAATAACTGACAATGCCAACTTTATTTTCCTCATAGTTACTTCATTAAAATCTACGACAGTAGATTGATAGATGCGAGAGCATATCAGAGTTCATTCGTTAGCACCTAATAACGTCCAAACAAGGCGAAGCAAAAAAATGTAGCAATTTCATGCGGTGGAATCTAATTCCGCATTAAATAGAATTTAATTGATTTAACTTCGAAATCGGACAAGTGCAAGTTGTTCTTGTACAATCAGTGTTCCGTCATAATCAACCTCTTAGCACACCCCCGACACTTCATACAAGCGTATTGATAGTTTTTTTTTTATTCAACTGCAAGTTAGCCCTTGACTGCAATCTCACCTGTGTGACGATGCAGTCTAAGATGGAAACGAGCTAACTTGGAAAAGGTATGCATACCCCTGATCAGTTCTTACACGGCATCGTACCGGAACGCTAAATCGCTTGGCGGTACGGCTTTGTCGGCAGCGTGGTAACTAGCCACGGTTGAAGCTTCTCACCAAACCAGACTAGAGACAATTTAGAAATTATAAAAATCCCAAATTGCCCCAGCCGGGAATCGAACCCTAGGCCTCCCACTTATAAGATCACAGAGCTCACCACTGCGCCAGGGAGGTTGTTGGTATAAGTATACACAAATCGAGCGGGACAAGGACATATAAACGAATCCTGTTTTGATTTAATTACGGCCAAGAGTGTTAGCCCTCATACGCATTAGCGGTCAACCGCGTGTGCGGCTGACCGCGCGGCTGGCCGCTTTTATATTTTTATATGCAACCGCTCATTTTGTATGCACTAAACCGCGACGAAATTCTATGAAGAGGCTAGCCGCGCGGTCAGCCGCGTATACGCGGTTGACCGCTAATGCGTATGAGGGCTAAGAGTTCCTGGTTTTACTACGGAACACTAAATATTTATTGATCACAGAGTAGAGCACTTTGTTAATTGAATACAGTAAATCAGCAAAATGTAGGTGCTTTGAACTATTTTATATGCATGCCCCGTCTAGGCGTGCTGGCGCCTCTGTTGATTTGTAAAACAGTAAAGTGAACTAATTAGTGATTACTTTACAAGTGGAGTAAACTTCGTCGTCGTCTCAATTTATACACGTCCACGGCTGGACATAGGTCTCTTGCTAGGATTGCGATAGATCTTGTGCCGTTTGTATCTAGAGGCTGCCAGTGACTCCGTGCCAGCGTTCGTTCCGTGATGTGACCACTCGAGCCACTTGGGACTCCAATGTCTATTGGTTCTTTGAGCTAAATATACGGCTATGGCTGGAAAGTAAACTTATGGCTTAATTATCAACCACTGCTGGGCAAAATTTCGCCTTGCAAAATATAGTTGTATAGAAGTTTAGGTTTAACCTATCATACTAACCTAATGCGGGTTGGCGAAGATTGTTTCTTTGCGATTTTTATTCGCGCGGTTTATTTTTCGCATTTTGATATATTTTTTTCGTGAATTTTAAATTGCATGTGTGTGTAGCTTGATACATTTCCATAAGTCACAGAATTCTGCGAAAAAATTCTGCAAATAAATTTTACAGTGTGTGCTAGGCCTTATGATAATCTATAATATAATAAAACTGTAACAGATCCAATTCTGTACATTGAAGATATTTTGAAAATTTTTATTGGAGGGCACTCTATAATCGATACTGAAGCCAAAACTGCAATTTGTTTCATTTTTGTCTGTCTGTCTGTCTGTCTGTCTGTCTGTCTGTCTGTCTGTCTGTCTGTATCTTGGCCGCGCATCACGCCGAAACTACTGAATGGATTCAAATGAAACTTGGTACGATTTGATTTTATACTCCGAGGTAGGACATAGGATACTTTTTATACCGAAATACCCGAAATTCAGCACGGTTCTCTTGGGAGAGAGGATGAAAGTTAAAACGTGTATTTAGCTGTAATTCATTAACGCGTAGTTCGATTTCACTCATTCTTTTTTTGTTAGAAAGGTAATACTTTATATATTGTCCCGTAAATATTTCAAGGTCATAGGTGTTTTAGTTCAGAAATTACAGACATATATTGGGTTCAAATAACTTGGGACGCGGATGTTTGTACGTACGGCTTATTTTAAACTGGCGTGCGTTTAAATTTATGTTTGTCGGCCTGTCTATTTGTTCCAGCTAATCTCCGAAACGGCTGGATCGATTTTGATGGAACTTTCAATGGCAGATAGGTGATGTTAAGGAGTAACTTAGGATACATTTAGTTTAGGTACAAAAAAGAATTAAGTATGGGGTCCGATCCGATTCTATATAAAAACCTATATCCATGCGAACGAAGTCGCGGGGGTCGGCTAGTGATAATATAAAATGATAATATTATAATGTTTGGCGACATCCCTGGTGCAGTGCTGAGCGCTGTGGTCGTATATAGAAGCTGGGTTTGATTCCCGGCAAGGGAAATTCGGTTAGTTATTTCAAAATTACCTGAGGCCTGATCTGGTAGGAAGCCAAGACCAGGGTGGTCTTGGCTTCCCACTAACAATCACTTGTAAAGTTTATTTAAAAATAAATAATTCTATTCCATTCCACCGGCAATAACACTAACCAATATAGTGTACCGGTAGGTACATACCGGTACAGTAATCATAGCGATGCGATTTTTAATCTTGTACTAGAAAAAAATTAAATTGGCCGGTTGGTAACTCGTATTAAAAAAACTGTCTTCAAAAAAACATCAACAAATAATGAAATGAATCTATTGCTATGTACATTTGTGTTGTATTAGAAAGTGCGCGACCGTGCAGAGGATCTTCATTAAGGCTACACTCGTAATTAGCAACGGGTTTACTAAACCCGGGGTCGCCCGAGCTCGGTTTTACTGTTAACTTCGCGTAGATCATTAAAAGGTAAGCTTAAACCTCAATCATACGATTTTGTTTAAAGCCTTGCTAACAAGGGTGGTTGGTAGGTATCTATCTACCTTAGACGTTTACTCAAATAAGATCGGCCAAGTGCGAATAGGGTCTTGCTCTGTTAGGGTTCGGTACATATCGATACCAGAAATTTTAATTGTCGTAAAGGACAGGCCTGTCCATGTCCTTTACGACAATTGAAATTTCTGGTATCGATATTATGACCGATTAACTATTTTTTATTTTTTATTTGTTAGGTATTGGGTTTTTGTCAAGAAATTCTCAGTGCCAGCCCGGAGTTAGTAGTAAGCGGTGTTTCACCCCCGTGCCTCGGGGAGCACGTTTTGCAGTCTGTCCTGGTTATTATTATTATCATGTGACAATAGTCGTTAAACCCCGCCAACCCGCATTGGAGCAGCGTGGCGGGTCTAAGCTCTAAATCCCTCACTCCTATGAGAGAGGAGGCCTGTGCCCAGCAGTGGGACGTTAAAAGGCTGTAGTGGTGGTAGTAGTGGAACTATTTTTTGAGCTTCCGAGCTTATTTGAACATCGCAACAATCCATGAAAATAATCCTAAAAAATGTACGTCTGTTTTATCAAAGCTTACAAATTACATTATAAATCGGTGTTTTCATTATATGCAACTCATTGCGTATACGCGCTATACACGCAACATACGATCGGACATACATACATTTGATATTACAAAAATTAAAAAAGTCTTAAGTTTTCGTAAGTAATTATCATCATTACCTCACTTTCATGTTCTTAAATTCACGTTCAAAAAATGTACATTGTACCAATTTTGTATAAAATTTGACTTTGACTACACGATAACCTTAATGCACGGAAATAAAGCCGCAGGCTAGTGCTAATCAAAATATAACAATTAAATAAAAAAGGAAGCGTATTCTGAACAATCTAATGTATGTATATTCATACATTTTGAGATTGAAATGCCAAACAATAAGTAGGTATCATAATAGATTGAATTAATGATATCCTGATACGTAAAAATACTCCTCTGGTAGAATAACAATAAAGATTAATTGATAAAAGCTTATAAAATATGTATTAAGAGTTTTTATTTCTTTTTTAAGTAAATAACATGTAGAGCATTCTTTAATTGGATATTTATTAACTTGGAAGAATTTTTATTTCATTAATACTTAGTTTTTATGTACGGCTAGAGTTATTTTGATGAGATTTTGATTGTCCGATAATAATAGAAAGACCAATAGCTAGTCAAAATCGCCGTGCGTCATAGTGTGATGATGACATATAATTTTTCTGTCTATAAACTATAAATATACTCTATATTTATTTTGCGCATGTTGGATGCGGGAGTACCTCTAAAGGCAGACAATTAAAAAAGAAAATTTTTAGCGCATCTATACAAGTCAAACTCAAATTCAACTCCATTACTGGGTATTTAATTCTTGACACAGACAGACAGGATGGACAGTAAGCGACGCGTCTTTATAATTTTTATTTAAAGCTGCACTATGTAATCTAGCAGTACATATTGGTGTCGAATAAATGCCCTGATGCGTCAGTGCGCTTTGCAGTCTCTACGCTAATGTGCTTTACATCTAAAAATACACATTACAAATAAAAGTTTAATGAAATAGAAAGGACATTGAAATAAAATATTGAATTATAAATCATCACTAATTAACAGGCGAAATATCTTTCATAACCATTTTTAGATTTTTAATTAATGAACGATTCAATTGAGAACTAATAAAAGCAAATGTAAAAGTCTACTAGAATAAAGTGTTTGAATTTTACTAATTAATCCATAGACAGTTAAATGTATGGAGAAATAAAAATTTGAAAATACGAATATTTTTTAATGAAATGTCAACAGCAGCTTACGCTCTCTAAAATAAAGAAGTTTAAAAAAGTTGAAATAAAAAACTACTTCGAGGCTGTACAAAAGGAGCTCCTGAATCAGCATAAAATTAATACCAATTAATATAAACATTCTAGACTTATTTGGTAGCTTGAATAGAAATAAGCATCAAGTGTATACTTTAGGATTAAGGCGTTTTATCAAACTTTTGTATTGTAAGGATTAGCAAGACGATTGAACTTTTTTTGCCTATTTCTATTTAAACTACCCACTGCCAGTTGACTCACTTGTAGAATGTCAAGTAAGTATATGGAATTAGTAAGGTAATGGTGAAAATTATTATTATTTAGGACAACTTGAAGCTAAAGCTTCGAGGGTTCCAAACGCACCTTACCTTAGTGTTTAAATTATCAATTCTACTTATAAATGATTAACTTTAAGGCTGCTCTCCTCACGCGCTTCTCTATACAAACGTATTAAGCCTATTATTCTAATATTTGTAGCAATAGATCTAAAGTTAAGCCAGATATCAATATATATCTCCATTATCTATGCCATAAAATAAAATAATTAGTAAAATTATATTTATTTTGAAAGTTATGACGCTTGAAAAATCACTATTTTTGGGCAAATTTTGAGGCAACTTCGTGCGTAAGTAAACTATATAAGAAACTACAAATTTGAAAAACGACCGAAGTCTTATCATACGTTACTTCATAATAATTTCAAATGTCTTTAGTTCATGTAAAAAGTTGCTAAATATTTGCTAAAATAGGCGTAATTCCAAACCTAGATTTGCATCTTTTTACTTTGCCGTTTTTCACAAAAAAATCATGATATCTCAAGCAAAATTTATTTATTTAATTAATTTATTATTTATTTATGTATATATTTTTAGTACTCTTCTTTACTGAAGACGTCTCGCTCTCTAAATGCAGAAATCACTGTTTTAGACTCCACTCACAAACGATTTGTCGCTCCCATGGAGAGGGCTCTTAATTTATCACATTAGAAACTTACATTAGCAGAGTCGTTGATATTATTTCTAGCGATTTTTAAATATGTTAATATAACTTCTTGAATACTCTACCTATACCTAAATAAACAATTTAAACTATGAACTATAACTTATTACCTATTTTAAATTCTGTAGAAACAGATGTCCTATGTAAAGGGAAACTTGTATTTAGTAAACTTGTGCAGTATTTTGTATTGCCAAATTATATCCCGGCCGAATGAATATTTGAAGTTCTTAATTCTTAAATTCTTAATAAGGACGTTCCTTACGCAACTGTCAGTTAATAATTAATTAATTTTTAGTTAAATTAATTTCTAGTATTATACTTTAACAAATTATTTGTCGAAGTAAATAAAAGTGAAGCTATTCTGTAGTCGTCTATATTCCAATATGATAATATATACAAACTTAATACGTATTGATGAACAGTTCCAAATCAATAGTTTACATAGCAATATGGTATGTGATAAATATAATCAGAACTAGATCTAATAGGAATGCAAATTAGTGGTTCACAACACAAAAACTAGAGCGAATTGAAAGGTCATCACATTAGTCCTTGTGCACACTATTTTAAAAATACATATTATTTTCGAGTAAAATTTATTTCAAGAATTGTGTCACTAATAAAATACTCAAAGACAGTTGGTTACAAGTGAGTTATGCAATTTTTACCTTTTTCATATTAATAAATATTTACTAATTTATATTATAAAAATTCAAACTCAAATTAAAGAATATATTCCTGACACGATATAATGCTTAATAGACGTATGTATCAGCGAGAAATATTTATCTGCCAAATTTTTGGGCGTCTCCGCCACCGCTATGTGCAATTTACATTATTATGTACTATGACCACAAAATTATGTGACTCTATGACGACCAAAAAAATCACGCAAACTACAAATAAATTCATGATCATTGATCATGAGTCCGCCAGAAATATTTGCAGTAAAAAGTTTCCTTTTCAAACTACGGTCCTGCTTATCGTAATATAATTGAGCCTAAGCATTATCAGTCGATTGCTGGATAAGCCTAAGTTACCTATGTATGTTAGTAACTGAATAGTTGACCTTCTTCGGAGGTACTTTGGCCTTTATTCTTTCCTCCGTACTTTAAGGGGTCTCTCCATAATTATCCACGCGAAGTCGGCTTACAATATTACAAACATTCAACTACGGTTCCAAACGCGCGCTGGTCATATTATATGGATTACAATATAGGAGACGTAAACATATCCATTATCCACGTTGACATTCGACTATGAGCACTGTACGGATGCGATCGTCAAATAAGCAGATAGATCCGTTCTCCGTAAAGTGTCATCCGAACCGTGTGACGTCATTTTCGCCCTGAACAACGTAGACATATAACAGCTCTTTCGACCCGGCTTAAGCCGACTCCGCGTCAGTAGATATGGGAAGACCCTAAGCCGTCTCGGTTATTATTATCACTTACACCTAATAATAAATCGTTGAGCTACGAGCTGAAATAGTTTTATGAAACATGAGATAGGTACTTGTTTTTTGAAACATGAGCTACTTGCTTTTAACCGGTTGCGCAGTTGCTGTGTGTAAAAACTTGTGGCTTGTCCAATCTGTTTAGAAGACCGAAACATGTTAGTAGTGAAGAAAACCCATTAGAATACTTTCCTTGAAAACTGTATCAAGAAGTATCTGCACAGTGTGTATCAAGCTTTACAAATTATTACATTATAACCAGCAAAGGTCAGTGTGCGCTCATTCTTATTTTAGTTAAAATGTATTATTTAAAAAAGTAGCTCCATTAAATTTTATTAACTACTGGACATGACAGACTAGCGCATGCCTGCGGGTTTCACTTGGATTGAGGCTGAAGTAAATGATAAAATAATATACTAGCCAGCTACTCAGGAGATATAATAGTGCACTATAGTGTGCGTACATAGGAGCACTCTCCATTCCCTCACTCTCATAGTCCAAAACAAATAAAACGACGGCAGTGCGGCGCGACGGTAATATGTATATCCAATGTGAGCTACATTATCCAAGAAATTGTACACTGTGAAACGCACTTTATAGCCAAGCTTTTTCGATTTTTCGCCAGCTTCCCAAAAGAAAAACCGTTTATTCTGATTCTTATTTGAATATACGGTAGTTTGTAATTATTACACCGATCTTTGACGATTAAAAAGATAATAATAATTATTAATGTAGAAATGCATAATCTATTTAAGTGGTCATAACAAATTCCACTATGGGTCAGTTGCACTATGAGCGGTTATAGTTTGACCAGAAAAAAAAGTAAAATTTGTTTCACAATTTTTAGTCGTAGTAGATAGATAGAAACGTGTTTATTGCTACTCAATAACAATTTAAACAACATAGCAAAAGTTACGGTTAAGTGCGTAATACCACCTTAATTACTTTTGCTAAGGTTAAGTGCGTAATATCAAACTGCCTCTTTGGTTGGTGGTTAGCATATTCGACCGCAGATCACGAGGTCCCGGGTTCTTCCGGGTCGGGCAAATACTTGTTAGGTATTGGGTTTTTCTGTCAAGAAATTCTCAGTGCCAGCCCGGAGTTGGCGTTGTTTCACCCCCTTGCTTCGGAGAGCACGTTAAGTAGTCGGTCTCGGTTATTATCACTATCGTGTGACAGTAGTCGTTAAAGCCCGCCAATCCGCATTGGAGCAGCGTGGTGGATCTAAGCTCTAAATCCCTCTCTCCTACGAGAGAGGAGGCCTGTGGCCAGCAGTGAGATGTTAAATGGCTGCAGTTGTGGTGGTGGTGGCACAATATTAAGCTATGGAAGTCCATTTCGCCTTTTTTGGTAATTAAACTTTAGCAATAACCGTAATGTCACTTTGACCACCCATGGTGCAGCTGACTCTAAGCTAATTTTGATGTAAATTTTTATACTTAATCTAAGATATATGTCAAGTAGCGTGAAACGAGAGTATTCTATCCACGGGTGGTCATTGGTTTATTTGTTGAGAAATTATACCTAATTAAATATGAAACTTATTAGTGAAATAAATTTATTTTGGTAAAAACCCGTAAATACGGGCGAGAAAATTAATTTATAATTTTGATGTATATTTTGATAAGTGTCATTAGTTGGTTTAATTTACATAATCACATTTACGATGGGCTCGACCAGTTCTTGAGTTCAAATTATTTTTTTCTTCTCTACCTTAATCCATATTAATATTATAAATTTCTTAAAGTAACTCTCTCGTCTGTCTGTCGATTTCGACATTTCGCAAGGACATACCTTGCATCCTCAGAAAGGGTAATAATGTAAGTACCTTTGTCTTTGTACTCATCAGAAGGATAGAAAATATTTTGATATAAGTAATAAGTACAAATATATTAATAACGAAAGAGAAAAAAGAAGAAAAAATAAAATAGAACCTATACTGAAAACCTATAATGATATCTCCATAAGTACCCCAGTTACGAACTCCACAATTACGCAGTTATTCAAAGCAAATGAGACACTACTGAGAGCCTAAGGTTTCATCTTTCCGAAAATAAGTTATGTCAGTCACACTGGGATCTTGGTCTACTACTCATAATAAAAAATGTCAATTTTAGAAGTGTAAAACTTGTCACAAATCACAACTTGAAATGAAACTTAGCATAAAAATGTAAATATTTGTTCACCTAATTCTCCTATTGAGAAACGGAAAATATTTTACGATTAAGTAGGATTTCAGGTTTAATATTATAAATGCAAAAGACGTGTTATTTAGTCCATATATTATGTTTTTTCACGACTCCTAAGCTATACAGAGACAGCATCCTATAGAATGTAAACTGACATATAAGTTTTTAAGTCACCTAAATCCACGCGGACGAAATCGCGGGTGTCAGCTACTTACTTTGTAGTTATTTTTTGTTATTCTTTGTTATTATATTACTGGTATAAAGTAGGTATACTCTAGATATTTTAATTATGTTTTTATTTGTAAATTGTAACATATTTTATGGTATCGCAGAAAAATACGATAATTAATTATCTTAAAAATAAAACCGTTTTAATATTCAAATACGTTAGTCATAACTAAAACTTATGAGCCATTGATCTATTTATAGGTTCATGTTATGAGCCATAATGCTCTAAAAAATTTATTTTATTCACACACTCGTAATAATATTATATATTTAATGATGTTATTGTACCTATTAAATCTATAAAAGTGTGACTAAGTGACTGGTTGGCTACCAACGCACAATGTAAACCAATAGACTTAGAGATTTGCTTGGAAGAAATATTTCTTGTGCACCCAAGAGGTACGTACACTTAGAAGGGACTTATCCTGGAGACACGTTAGGATAGGTATTTACTTGTTATCTCGGGAGGATTTCCCAGGTGAGTTTTTAAAAGCCTAAATCAACGTCCCTCGTAAATGCTAATTAAATCGAGAACGCGTGCGCACCGGCAAAACACCTGAGGCAAAATTCCACCTTCATCTCTGCATTTTCCATCGTCAAAATACCACTTAAAAATCACGACGCCGCGCGCCGTACAAACTGTGACACCGAGATGAGGTGAAAGCTTAAATATTGAACCACTGAGCCCATACAACATCCAAGGAAGCATAAATAACGCGTCACAACCAAAATAACTTGTCAGTTGTCACCCCGAATACGGTTCCCATAAAAACACGCATAATCCGTACATACATCAAGTGTATTGTCTCTAAGAATTTATTACGCAACCAGTTTCATAATAAAGGATTCATAAAACGATTGACTTCTGGTATGTACTTCATTGTTTCGTTCGAGTGGCGAAAATAATGTAATATTCAAATAATGTAGTCGCAACCCCAGCACTATGTGTATCAATATTAAGTGTAGTGCGTTTTTGTAGTGCATTGTGTGTACCGGTTTGTTTGTATGTTTCCTTATAAATAATTTTGTTTATTTTTTGTAGTTATTGTGTCATTGTAATGGAGGGTAATCTTCCGAAATGGGAGCGGGGTCGGAGGGGACCCTATTTGGTTACGCTATGACTCTTTTAGATGAGATATGGATAATATGGTCTACTGTTTTGATGACCTTTATTTTGTAGTAGTGCAACTAGAATAACTGGTTTGATGTTCGACCTAATGCCTAAAATCCAAATTTTTCTTTTTCTAAATTGTCTCAAGTCTAGTAAGTAATAGATTTCAATCTTGTATTAATTTATGTGATCCAGATTAGTGAATATTAGTTTACCAATCTAATTGCAAAAAATCAGATCCAGATTCTCGAGGATTCAACTCGTTTTCAGCAACGTGTAAACTATAAAGCTTATTTGAGTAACTAGTTGGAATATTAACAAGCTACTTATTCTTAAAACTTTCAATGTTAGGTCCAATAGCAAAGTAACGCGTTATACCTATTATTAGGTGTATAAAACCATTTTTATTAACACACTGACCATTTTATACAAATAATTTTTTACATAGTCTATCTATATCTTCTTTTATACATCTATAATAATATAAAGTACATAGCTTGTCCTGACTGACAATCAACGCACAGCCTAAACCACTGAAGCTAGAAACTTGAAATTTTCACAGTAGGTTCCTTTTATGACGTAGGTGCACACTAAGAAAGGATTTTTGCAAATTCCACCCCTAAGGGGGTTAAATAGGGGATAAAAGTTTGTATGAAAGTCTGTCATTTTTCAAGTTATATCCAAGAAAATTGGTATTTAGGTTTTCGGTTAAAAATAAAGAGTAACGTAATTAAAGAATTACGGAAAAACTACCTCCAAGTGGGTTCAATGGGGGATGAAAGTTTGTATTTTGAAAAAGTCCGTCATTTTTAAAGTTATATCAATGAAAATCGGTATTTGTATTGTCGGTTAAAAATAAAGAATAACGTGTTTCAGGAATTTTGGAAATTCCACCCCCAAGTCGATAAAATAAGGTATGAATCTACGCAGGCGAAGTCGCGAGCATCAGCTAGTAATATAATAAAATCGTAGAATTGCCATATCTGTACATTGAAGATTTTTGCAAAATTATAACTGGGGGATGTTAGGGATAAGTTACAGAACGTAAAAAAGCTATTTTTGAATTTTTTGTCTGTTTGTCTGTATGTTTGTGC
This sequence comes from Melanargia galathea, assembly GCA_920104075.1. NCBI lineage: Eukaryota > Metazoa > Arthropoda > Insecta > Lepidoptera > Nymphalidae > Melanargia > Melanargia galathea. Next base: position 19,745,943 of record OV049872.1, on the reverse strand, counting down.
GCGCATCACGCAAAAACTACTGAATGGATTGAAATGAAACTTGGCATGATTTAAGTTCATACTACGGAGTAACATATAGGATACTTTTTATCCCGAAATTCAGCACGGTTTCCTTGAAAGAGGGGATGAAAGTCAAAATGTGTAAAAAGCTGTAATTCATTAACGCGTGGTCCGATTTCATTCATTCTTTTTTTGTTAGAAAGGAAATACTTTAAAGATTACTGGCTAATGTCTTAAAGGCTGGATCGATTTTGTTGGGACTTTCACTGGCAGATGTTTACATTTTGATCTACCTAAACATCCGCCAGTGAAGTTTTAACAGTTTTTAGCAAAGTATGAGCTCAAAAGAGCTTAGGAAAGATAAAATGATTCCCACCAGATTTTTAAAAAACAATATCCACGCAAACGAAGTCGTGGGTTTCCGCATGTGTAATAATAAAAGTAATGATCTGAATATTTGACATTTGACAAAAATACACAATGACACGACAAAAATGTATACTACAAAGATTTATTGAGAATTACACAACCATGACCAAACGCTATCACTTCATGTCATTTTTGTAACAAAATCCATTGACTGGTTCCATTTTCCTCAATATCGTCTATTGTGATTATTTGATGCGTCTGATCGGCGTGTGACATCTATAACGACTTCGATTCCCGTAAAAAATTAGACGATCCATTTTTTTTTTTCGATTTGAATTTAAGATCGAAGTATTTCAAAACGCTGAAGAAATTATGGGGTGAATAGATACTGAAATTATATTATTATTTTAAAAGAATTAAAACAAAGAATAAAAACATTATTTGGCCTAATATCCCTTACAAAATATGTATCGGGATCCAAAGTAATTGTAAATATTTTTTTAGGTAATATTATATGCCTAAAATGTCCATTGTGAATCATCATCATCATGATCAACCCATTACCGGCTCACTGCAGAGCACGGGTCTCCTCTCAGAGTGAGAAGGGTTTTGGCCATAGTCTACCACGCTGGCCAAGCGGATTGGCAGACTTCACACACCTTTGAGAACGTTATGGAGAACTCTCAGGCATGCAGGTTTCCTCACGATGTTTTCCTTCACCGTTAAAGCAAGTGATATTTAAATACTTAAAACGCACATAACTCCGAAAAGTTAGAGGTGCGTGCCCCGGGATCGAACCCACGACCTCCGATTAGAAGTCGGTCGCCCTAACCACTAGGCTATCGCAGCTTTTTTTATAATTGTGAATAAATATTTTAAATCTCTATGGTATTTTTTATATTTATTTCAATGTTTTTTTTACATTATTTTGAAACACCAGTGCGGTAGACAAAAATATTGGTTATGATATACCTATAGACATAATAAACATAATTAATCATACACCTTACATAATTGAATTTGATTCGTACCTATATCGATTATAATTATTTCGGAACATTACGCTTGTAAACAATTTTGGTTTACGGTTAACTAAAAGCGAAAGTAAGCTAACTAACATTAAGGTAGCGTTTCTGTTGAAGCGGAGAACAGCGGATTTGTAAAAATGATAGATTTTTTTGTAGAAGCAGAAGAAGTGAAGCAGATGAAAATACAGCTAAAAGAAGGTGCTTCATTGCAATGCCTGTTGTTTACTTTCAGACATATTAACCCTTTACCGCATTGTGGATCATATTTGAACCAAACCATAAAATCACCAGTATTTCCGAATTGCTATTTTTTTTTGTCATTTTCTGCATAGTGTATCAAATAAGATCCATTGAATTTCCATATTATTTAGAACTGCGCCATCTGTTGGTGTCTTTTATGGACTAAATCGTCGCCCAAACTCTACGAACACGTTGCGATGGGTACAACGCGTACTCTGCCATTTCAATATTATGAAATAAATATAAAACTATGTGTTATTGCTATCAAATAAATATAACAGGGAAAAAGAACATCTGAAGATTATTATAAGGTAAGTATTTATCATTTTACATAGACATAATAATAGTTATTCGTAATAAATTGTTTGGATCAAATTTGGCACAACATGCGGAAATGTTCTTTTCCTATCGTTCCTTATTTGGATCAATATGCACAAAAATTATATGTGTTTTTGTTGATAAACAAATATTATATAGTTTTGCGAGTATTTATTGACCAATAATATTACAGAAAGCTTGGTAACATGGATTCACATCTTGGAAAGCTTGGTAACATGGTTTTACGAAGGTATCCATGCAATAGTTAACGATTTCCCAGACGACAGTTTGGATGAAGATCTATCAGATGACAAACATCAGAGAAACAGATGCCGACTGTTACCACCTCTATATATTCCAGAATCTGATAATTCTGACTCTGAACCCGACGATAATATCTCAATTGGCCTCCTCTTCAACGAGGGCTTCAAGGGCTGAAAAGCCTCGATGGAGGGACGGATTTTTAGTAAGAAACGAAACGGAATTACGGTTTACTGGAAATTTGGCTTTGCCCGTAAACATCACAGCTCGATATGGTCACAGTCAATGCGTGGTTGCTATACAGGAGAGGTTTGGGTGATTCAGACCATCACTGCCCCTGGCAGATTTAAAGTGCGCTGTAGCTGAAAGTTTTTGCCAAACCAGAAAACCAACGACGAGTCGTAAACGCGGACGGCCTTCTTATGACTTGGAAAATGCCATTGAAATGAAGAGATTGAGAGGGCCAATTGCAGTCATGCCATCCAGGGATGTTCGGCTATATCAAACAGATCATCTGCCTATTTGGACCTAGTGGTCCAAATAGGCAGATGATCTGTTTGGTAAAGCTGACAGCGGTGTAAGATACCGGAATGTAATGGTAGATCACATATCAAGTGCCAAAAATGTAGTGTGAGTCTGTCTCAACGACAAAAGAAATTGTTTCATGCTGTTCCATACAATATAATGTTGTTTTTTAACTCAGATTACAATGTGGTTGCAAATTGTAAGATGCAAGATAATAATACTTATTTTGTATTTTATGCTCACTGTGCCAAATACGTACCAAACAGGAAAAACTGTAAATTTCCTTTTTTTTTCAATAAACACGAAAATGCTGATATACGTGTCTTTTAATTTCTTGTTTTTTACCACATATATTTTTTTCATTAAAAAATAAAAAATCATGCAGTAAGGGGTTAAGTATATGTGAGCAAGGAATTCGGCAAAATTAGAGGGTAAACATTGATACTGAAGCTTGCGTTACCTTATATTATGCATAATTGTCGAATGGACACATAATGGGTTAGATTCTGATTTAGATCCAGATTATATATGTATATATATATTGCAAGGTCAGTGCCTACAGTGTACACTTTTTTAATGTCAATAAATTATAGAAATATATGGAGGTGAGAAAATAGTGATAAACATTAATGACTAATTAAAACTAAAGTTACGAGTGTTCCGAACGCGCCTTGGTTTGTGAAGTGTCCAAAACAAATTCAGCTGTGTATTGTTTTTATTATCACAATGTTAGACTTAACTAAACTTTACTAAGGTTAGAACGAGTATAAATTAAAAATTAAAAAAACTCCCGACATTCGCCATTTTGTGGGGATGGCCATTTTGGATTTGCATAATGCTATTCTACTAGTCAAGCCCTTTCATTTGATACCCATATTAATGGAGTTGTGAGAAAATGTAATTCAAAATGTAATTCGCCATTTTGTGGTTACGGCCATCTTGGACTAATTTTCATCAAACATAGCTTCTTAGCTATGTTTGATGAAAATTGGTCCAAGATGGCCGGCAAATCGGGAGTGTTCTTACACTCCCGATTAATTTGCCTTTCAAACAAAAAAACCGTATTTAAATCGGTCCACCAGTTGGAGCGCTACGGTGGAACAGACAGACAGACTTATTTGTATCCTTGCACATTATCGCTTCGCTCATATCCGCTTCAGTGGAAACGCACTCTAAATCAAAGTTGATCTGGTTCGACCTTTTCCCACATATAAATCTGAAATTGTAGGTTATTAGTGTACTTAGAAGCCGATTAGTGCTTAGTGGTTTGTTCCACAATGCTCTGGATTAACATCGTGTTATGTATATTTTACTAGCTTCTGCCCGCGGCTTCGCCCGCGTGAATTTCGGTTTTTCACAAATCCCGAGGAAATCTTGGATTCCCGGTTCCCGTAAAAATACTCAATTACTATTGGTTGCTGTTATGGATTACTATCGGATGGTGCTTGATATATTCTGTATGTCTGGGTTTTGGATTGAGATAATGAACGCATTACAATACCACGCAAACCGAATATACAGATGGCTAACGATGACTCGTCACCTACTAGACGGTAGTTTGGGGGTGATGACTAAGTGACGCATGAGATTATAATTAAAATACTGTTGATAAAAATAAAATTCCACAACACTGATTTGGAAAATTCCTGTGTTTTTCTTGGATCTTCGTCATTTTATATTATTGAACTCAATGTTCGTGCATGTCATAAGACAAACATACCATAACTTTGTACTTAGGTTTAGTGAGTCAAAAAAAGTCAAGAGAAAGTTTGAGAACAGAGAATCGATCCTTTGGTTTTTGAAATAATCGCGAACATACATCAAACGCATACATAAGAGTATTTTGAGGTCTGTTAAAAATACTTAAATTTTTTTAACATAGAAAGTTCAAAGTGAAACAAACCTATTATTTGATTCAATCGATAATAATATAATAACATTAAAGAATCAGCCGCCACACGTTTATGGCTTCTAAATGAGGAATAACTGAATTCTGAACGGGCTTTAATGCTCGATGAAAATTAAATAATCACGATTCAAATATTTTATTATTTTTATCAAATAAAATTAAGCCGGAATCGACATTGCTTTCTATTTCTCGTAATTTCCTTTTTTGTAGCAAAGTAAAATACTGTATTTATTTAGATTATTAATTAAACTGAGGTGTGCAATTATTTATACGGTTAAATACGCCGTAGTCTCTTAAATTATATTTATATTGACCGTTGGAAATATTCCAGTGGGTTTCTACGACGTAAGCGCACTTTTCCATAGGATGCGTCATTACTAATTTATTTGTATCTTTTATCAGAATTTATAATCTAATACCACAATAATTATTACTTAGCGACTCAAGTTCTCAATCAGTAGGTAAATCTGTGGCGCTGACTGTAAAGCTAATCCAGATTCAAGGTGAAAAAAAGCTATTCTTTGAAATTTTCTGAGGAGTTAAATCCAAAAGAAAGTGGTTCACCAAAAACCAAAGCGATCGACATAGCTCTTAGTTAAAGTTTTTGACCTTAGCGCAATTGTGAGCACTGTAGTCTAAGTGGAAGATCCCAGGTTCAGTTCCCGGTGGAGACAGTTTGGGATTTTATAATTTCTAAATTGTCTCTGATCCGGTCTGGTGGGACTTCAGACGTGGCTGGCCACCTTATCGGCAATGGCGTGCCACCAAGTGATTTAGCGTTCCGGTACGATGCCGTGTAGAAACCGTAACTTACCATTAGTTGAGATTAAAGCATTAAAGTGGCAGTAGACGCATGGACATTGGATTCCAACGAATTATTGGAGATCGTGTCTCGTCCAACGCAATGTAGGGCGTCCTCGAACGAGATGGCGCGTCGATGTCAGACATGTCAGATGTGTGACTGCGATTACACGGTATGTTTAGGATGAGAAAAGCTAAATCCAGAACCATTGGTACTACTTAAAAAAGGTCATGCCCAACAGTCCAACGTGTTGGCTCAAAATGAACAGAATAAAAAAAACAAAATCGAAGCAAAACACAGCAAGCTACTTTATACCGCCGAGTTACAATAAATAACACAATCTTTTCGCATTAATCATAAAGAACATTATTGCATTCTTTTGCCACCAAAAATAAAAATTCAACGCAAAGCAAGACGTAATCATTAATCCTTGCGAATAAATTTGGGTGCACTCTCCGATGTGTATCACTTTTTATCCCCACAACAATGGGGACAAAGTCATTGTGTAACATCAGAAGTTTACCAACAGTGTGCTGTGCCGCATGATTAATTTTACAAGTATCCCTTATTGTATGCATGTTTTGTCATTATCAAAAGCTCCTCAGCCGTAACAATGTTAAAATCTTTGACGCTTATTTCGTTGAGTATAGAGGATATTTTTGGTGGTATAATGTTGCCTACTGTATCTAGTACTCATCTATTGTTGTCACAAAATATCATAAACGTTTGTATAGAATGAAAATAGCTACTAGGCGTTAGATCGACTTATGTCGTTATCTATACTAATAAATAAAATTGAAGTGTCTGTCTGTAATATCGAAATAACTACCTCATATTAAGCTCATATGGTTATTTGAACGATACCATAACCGAATCACACGTTTTTAAAATTTTTGTCTGTCTGTCTGTCTGTCTGTCTGTCTGTCTGTCTGTCTGTTTGAACGGGCTAATCTTCGGAACGGCTGAACCGATTTTGACGGGACTTTCACATACAAGTAGAGAATTAGTCAGGGAGTAACATAGGCTACTTTTTTAACCGACTTTCAAAAAAGGAGGAGTTGTGTTTTTCTACCTATGTACACCGATATCTCCGAGATTTCTGAACCGAATTGCGTAATTTTTTTTTAATGGATAGAGAAACATTGCGACACTGTCCTACAAAAAATTTGGATTCCAACTCTTCAATCCTGATGCTGTAGGGGGGGATCCCCAAAACTAATGGGATTTAGGCACTGTCGGTTATTTAAATTGATATTGGGGATACTAATTAAAGACTTTATTGTTGAATGACCTCGAGTAGGTACATGTCCAACTCCTCAACCCTGATGCTGTAAGGAATTGCATTCCGAAATCGTAGGGATCCCACGGAATTTTTCCGTTTTGGGGACGGGTTACTACAGATAGGCTACTTTTTGTTCTGAAAAATCAAAAATTCCCATGGGATTTTTAAAAACCTAAATCCACACGGGCGAAGCCGTGGGCATCATCTAGTGCTTAATATAAATAAACATGAATTTTATCAAAGTGACTCAATTTACCAATTTCCACTTTGGTCATTGGCAGTTATGATATTTTTCTTTCAGTCAATCGACAATCACTGTAAAATTTGTTTAGTCTGTAACCTTTGATTGATGAGATCTACGCCGCGAATCAAAATAATATCTAGATATTTTTTGATCCCACTTTTCAATCAATGAATCCATACAATACGTGCCAAGGTTATAGATTTCCTATTTCTGACATTTGCTACCCATGAATGTCAACCCACATAATATCATGGCAGACAGTTTTTGAGTTAATCAGTTTAGTAACTTCCAACTTTAACTATGTTTGTAATCAAATTTTTTTTCTCTTTCTTTGTAATTAAATAACATTTTGTATTACTGAGCTATATTATAAAGGCCCAAAGCAGACTTCTATTGTCTATACACATTTTAGATATCAGCAAACCTTTTTAGTTTTCACAGCTATGACTGTATAATGATATTATGTGGAACGACGAACGTGAAGTATGGAATGTCCACTGTCACCGTCGTCGGTCGATACACCTCGTTCGAGTCAGTCTTTCAGTGGTGGGCGCAACCGTGAGAAAATAAATGTTCTACATTTTATATTGCATATAAAATGGAAGAAATGTCGCCGTTTCACTCCGTTGCATAGTTCCTTTCAACTCTATTTATAGTCATGTATATTAAATTAGAGATTAGTTTATAAATAAGGAGTGATATTATGGCCACATTTCCTCTTATGTGCTCCAGATAGGGATATAAAAACATTATGAGAATATTTTAAGTTGCACAGTCGTAATGCGTGCTTTAATCGTCGCATAAGTGCCTTATTAAAAACTTAAGAAAAATTACTAACATGATGTAATGTCGGCAAAAAATGTTGTGCATTCATTACGTGATACGTTAATTTAGTAGTATTTGAGCGAGCAAAGACGGTGTTCTATAGAAATTCCTATTAGAGACCATTATCCAGCAGTATAACAGAGTCCATTGTCCAGCAGTGTATGACCAGCAATTGGGACCTAAATGATGAACGATACTTTTGTTATAGTTAATTCGATATAGATTTTAAGTTCTACATATTTTAAACACACCTGGCGCAGTGGTGAACGCAGCTGTGGTCTTATAATGTGTATAAGTGGGAGGTCTCGGGCTCAATTCCCGGTAGTGGCAATTTGGAATTTTATAGTTTCAAAATTTTCTCTGGTCTGGACTGGTGGAATACTTCAATCGTGGCTAGTTACTAGTTACTACCATACCGGCAAAGCCGTGTCGCCAAAAAATTTAGAGTTCCGGTACTATGATGTCGCGTAGAACCAATCAGAGGTATGGGTTTAATAAAAACTGCCATACAAGTTATCCGCTTCCACCTTAGACTTCATCGTCACTTACTATCAGGTGAGATCGCCGTCAAGGACTAACTCGTAGATGATTCAAAAAAATCTCATCAAACAATAATAATTATGATTTCGTTTATCATGCAAATATTTTTTGTACGAGTTATAAATTAAGTACAGTCTCTTTCCTAACTAGGAAACTTACTTACGCATTTTATTCTTTACAAAAAAATCGGGCCAACAAAGTATCAAAAGCATCCGTATACATTTAAGCTTCCATTAAGGACGCCTATCATTAGTCACTCCAAGGATTTACGCGTCAATTGCACAAAAACAGTTGACGCAAACAAATTGAATATTCCCACATAAGAAGGTGAAAATCCTAAGGCAAACACGGGATCGAGTTGATAATAAATGATGTTTTCGATGATGCGATTATAGCCTTTAACTATAGTGAGATTGATGTTATAGTTGCTTGTGAGAATCGTGATATCGTTAGCGAAGAAAGCATTAAAGTTTAAAATCAGAATGAAATTTCGTGTGATCTACTCAAAAGAATGGGCGATCCGCATGTGTTCTCTTTGATTAATGATCATACTCTCGAACTATCGCTGAAACTGGAGGAAGCAGGACAATTGCTAGTATAATACAATCACTATGACACAATGACTAATTTTTTGCAGTTGGTTAACAAGATGAATATCAACTTACTTATTTATAACAGGGGGATAAGGTTAACAATCGAATCTAAGGAATGTTTAGGGAGGTAATGTTGAATTTGTTCTGGTGTTAATAAAAAAATGACTAATGACTTTTGATTCGGGATCAAAATATATTCATGCATTTTTTTTCAATTTGGTGACTCGTTTTGTTACACTTAACGCTTTTTACTTTAAGGCGTCTGTTTAATGATACAACAACGCTCATTGTGTGTGTTCTGCTGTTATTGAATTTGTGTCTGTTCATTTGCTCGCGACTTTTTTGTTCTCAGTGATATAAAGTTAATTTCAGATACTGTTTGATAAAGCAACGAAAATTTTATTATTGGGATTCTATAATAACTCTTAAGGTAGATTTTACATCATCAGGTGGTTAAAGTTAGGCTGCGATTAAAGTTTAATTAGACAACGTAAAGCTACTTTGGATCACACAAGTTGGGATTCGTTAAGTTTTAACCAAAATTTTATTATCTTAATCATGGGATTACAAAGTGTAGGTACTTTGCGCAAATTTGATTTTATTTATTGTTTAAATTTAACCTTAATTGATAGCTTACTTTAACAACTTTTACTCCTATTACCTTTAATTATTTATTATCTTCAATGTCTGTCAAATCTATATATATGTATAAAAAATCAATGCCACTTTTCGTTGTAATTTTATAACTCCAGAACGGGCTTACCTATCCAAACCAAATGTTTAGGCTCTGTTTGGACTATTTAGTAGATGGTTAATGTGAAATTTGCATAAAATCGGTCGAGCGGTTCCTCATTTATCACATTTTTTGTAACAAATATATATTAGTCTGTGGGTGTGGCATACACGGTAGGTGGCGCTGATGTCGGTATGTAACCGGGCAGGACGACGTCTGCCAGGTCCACTAGTAATCTATAAAATTATTCATACTACTATCAATTAATTACTAAATAATTATTTCTATATCATAGGAAAGAGATAAAGTTAATCGATACTAACTTACGATTCTCTATCTCGTAAATCCACCCTAATCTACATTGCGAGTAAATTGCAATGGTCACTCTCATGTCCCAGTTACCACGCTCTCTGAGCGCATCTAAGTTCACAGCTTGTAGCCATAAATAAATATATGAACCGCACCTCTATTACGAGAGCCATAAAGATGGTATTTGAAAGAAATTTTGAAGCACTTTCCTTTTATCTATATACTAACGAATTTATACTAACGAATACCGATGGTACAAATATTAGAACTTTGTTGAGAGGAAATGGCGACAAATTTTCAAGTGCATATTTCGTAGTGTTGTTGACTAGTTTGCACTTGACTGCGATCTCTCCCGGTGGTAAGTGGTGATGCAAACTTGGTAGTGTAATATAACGTTGTAAAAGAAAAACTAGTTATATTATTGAGCTGTAGTGTGAGATAAAGGGTACTTAATAATTTGAAAAAAAAAAAAAACATTAAAAATAACTATAACTAAATAATACGTACTTAGTAGTAAGTATAAAAGACTTGTAGCAATTGGTATAATATAACTACGTTTGAACGAAATAAAAGCAACAAGTTTCACCGTTAAGATAGAGTTGTAGCCTTAATCAATATTTTAATGTAATCGATAGATTTAACGCTTACTTGTATACAAAATTAAATATTCTAATAAAAAAATTTTTACATTTCACCGTACGAGTGTACGATGTAGTCGACGTAAAACAAATATATTCGATCGGTTGGACATGAAACAAATATATTCGATCGGTTGGACATGAAACAAATATATCCGATCGGTTGGATTAAAACAAATATATATTGGATTGGTCGGATTTACGATCGCAGGCCACATTATATCGCACCCTCATTAAAAGATACATCCGAATTGATACATCACTGGAAGTGACGAAAGCATTTATTTTAAGTTTAAGCTGGGGCGCGTTCACATTGCTAAACTTACAACTAAAACTTAACTTTGTGACTTAAATATCATTAATAAAGTAAATTTAATTATGTATTGTCCAGAATAATTTTATTTTTTAGATATGTCTTTTTTAACCCCCGACGCAAAAACGACGGGGTGTTATAAGTTTGACGTGTCTCTGTGTGTGTTTGTGTGTGTGTGGGTGTGTGTGTGTGTGTGTGCGTGTCTGTCTGTTCCCCTGTGGCGCTCAAACGGATGGACCGATTTGAATGCGGTTTTTTTAGTGTTATTAGCTATGTTTGATGAAAATCGATCCAAGATGGCCGCCGCTATAAAATGGCGGATTAGGTACATATTTTGCCACAACTCCCTTAATATGGGTATCAAATGAAAGGGCGTGACTAGTAGAATAGCACTACTGCAAATCCAAGATGGCCGCCGCCACAAAATGGCGAATGTCGGGGGTTTTTTCAATTTTTAATTTATACTTGTTAATATTACTTACATTCGTTTTTTGTACTTTTCCAACATTTATTTGAGAAACTATCACCTACCTTATTATTTAAAATAAGTAAGTATATAAAATGAATAGAATTTAAATTAAATAATTGCAGCCCCATATAGGCCACATGGAAATGTCACCAGTTTCTGAAAATATAAAAATTTGATTTTTATGAAGTGTTTTTTTTTCTGTTTTCAGGTAAGCTGTCAACTGTCACATTATGCTTCTATCTCATGCTGCTGATGCTAAATTGTAAGTAAAACAGGGAATTTGACATTTCCCAGCTCGTTAAGCGTAGCCAAAGCAGTTTCTTAGATATGGTGCACACAGACAGATACACTCGGTAGGGAGACTTTATAACACTCAAGTAAACACTCAGTTGTGCTTTATTGTATTTTTTTTATCGTTTAAGCCTAAAATATCGAGAGGGAATACCTCTTTATAAAATACATAAGTATCATTGCGAATACGCCCTTATATCAATATCATTCACATTTAAACTGATTTAAATCACACACCGGAATTTATTCATTAAGAAGAACACAGGGAAGCCTACGCACCTCATTCATTATGCCACACAATTTCAATATTCATAAGTTTTTCGGTAACATCTGAAGTAACATTAGAATTAACACGTAACATTTTTAGATACCGCTCGAACACAAATCTTATGTGTGTAATAAATAAAACGAAACTTTTTTATTGTTATACAGAGTGTACAAGTGTAATTTTAATAAACTACAAGATCAATCCGGTTAAAATTGCTTTAGTGCGGTCGGTCGATTTTTATACAACAACTACTTTTGAGGTATGGAGGTGTTTTATAATGCCTACCATATTGTAAATTAATAAACCTGTATTGAATTTACTAAATAGTACTATAAAAAGCTCTACTCTACATACATATAGGTATAATATACCTACCTATGTTGGTGAACACATTTTATTAAGTATTTTTACTTACAGATGTATTCAAAAATTTTATATGATCAAAACCATTGCCTGCGGCTCGGGTATTTAAAATTGCCCCTCGACTCTACTCAGTGCACTGGCAACATATGTTTTGTAGAAATTTAGGCCTAAGGGCCAACAAAAAAATATTAAAAAAAGTTTTAGAGGCTAATGTTTTTTAAATTGAACCTTTGAAACCTTAATCTTACGGATGCTACAGAGGCACTTGCTGTCGCACGACAGCTATAGCTTCGGGAAACTCATACATAACTCGGTCATAACTCGAGAGATCAGTCATAATTCGAGAAACCTATCGTTTCTCGAGTTAGGACTGATGTTCTAAAAGTACGGAATTTTGATCGTGTTTAGTTTAATTATAATTAAACTTAACACGATCAATGTATTAGAATAGAATAGGATAGAAAAGTTTTTTATTCAAATAAACTTTTACAAGTACTTTTGAATCGTCAATTGAGTCTACCACTGGTTCGGAATGCTGGTCCAGCCGAGAAGAACCAGCAAGAAACTTGGCGGTTGCTCTTTTTGAAAATAACAATATAACAATTTTATTTATGTACATGATTGCAATGCCGTCTCGCGCATTGCTGGAACGAGTTAAATCCATGCTTTTTTATCATTTATATATATGCTTTTTTATGAGCATACTTTTAATAGAGTGCTTAATTTTGTGTAAAGGCAAGTCTAAGATTGCTTGTGGAATTTTATTATAGAACATTACGCCCATTCCCACAAACGACTTTCGGACCTTCTTGAGGCGTAATTGAGGAATCACGAGTCTATTTCTATTTCTTAATTGCCTATCGTGTAATTCACACTTTTTATTGTAACTGTGAATGTTTTGCCTAACAAAAATTATATTGTCATAGATATATTGAGAAGCTACTGTAAGAATACCTATTTCTTTAAATTTCTCTCGAAGGGAATCCCGCGGTTTTAAATTATAAATTGCGCAAATTGCCCTTTTGTGCAAAATCGAATTTTTTTTCAATATCAGCTGCTTCACCCCATAGTAAGATTCCATACGACATAATACTATGGAAATATGCAAAATAAATATTAAGTGCGGATATTATACAATAACATATTATATAATTAATTATGTTGTTGGTATGATGTTGTTATTATAATAATTAAAGGGAGTAAGTATGAGTGACATCGGAGATATGTAACATAACTTTTTAGGGTAACATTACAAACATGAGACATTTTTGAGTGAATCCTCGAAGAGTAGTATGATATAGATTATACAAATAAATAAATAATTCCAATTTCTGTACTAACCCTATTTCGTTCTACAACTGTCATTTTTACTATTATAATAACAAGATAATAGTCATGTAGCAATCTTAGATACATGTTTTATTAATAAAACATCGATATCCCGAGACTTATGGGGACGCGGCAGAGTAAATTTCAATATTATCTCTGAGAGGCCAATAAACAATCAGGGTCATTAAATCCCACGTAACATCTCAATGGGACCCATTAATATAGATGGTCCAATTCGAATTATAAGTCAGCCCCGTGTTCATTAGGAAATGCTGTTTGAATAGCATTATGTTGTTGTGGTTGTCGTGATCAAAAAAAGTTCAAGTATAGGTACATAGGTCTCTCTAGTGAACAAAAAACTTCTTCAGATATGAAAAGTATTTTTTGTTTACATAATATGGAAATTAAGATGATATTTGTCACTAAATTATGATTGGCGTTAAATTCTAAGAGGTCATAAATAACGATCTCCTAATTCTGAGTTGACAGAATTAAAATACAACTCCGACATATGCCTGCACTGAAATTATTCTTTGATTGGGCTTACCTATTCCATAACTCAACCCTGAATTTTGCCGATTTTTAGATGCGATTTTTATAGCATCTGATAAAAGTTTATCTACCTTTTAAGTAAAATACATAACAAGTAATTATTTGGTTTCTTGCGTTATATTATTATCATTGCGTTATAATCTAGTCTAAGTTTAACTTCAATTATTTATCAACTCCAAGATAACGTGATGGAGTAAAGACGCATTTAAAAATTCCGTCTCTGCAACGTATAGCAAGTCTATTCCTTGACGATTTGACATTTGAAAGAAGTACAATCAATATTTTCATTTCAACAAACTACTAACGAGGCGAAGTGACTTCCTTGTCAGCAAACAAACAACGCTAAACGTCGCGTGACAAAGCACTTCTTAAACCTCATCTCCACTTATATCATTAATAAGTATTTACCACGCATCTGTCCTAGAGTGACATCGGTATGATAAACAATGCTACTGCCTTAAAAAACTGACACGCCAAAATAACATCTGCCTCCTAATCTATAAAAGCTACGTTCCTCAACAAGAATACTTCCGAAAAGTTAAACTAACGATATCAAAGTCAAACAATAATGCACTTTGTCTGTAAACAGTTAAAGTATATTTCTGTGCGGGATTAACAAATAGATTCGTGCAAAGTATAGTTCAGGAGCAAGTTTGATTAATGATGCACATTAGATACGCATAGAGCTTGGGAATTTTGCTGATTAAATTTGGGACATATCCGTTGATGTTTTTTTCAACGTTTGCGGTTATTTGATGTATGTTCGGGATATTACGGCGATTGTGGTTTCAAAGGTCGCTTCGATTCTAGTGCAAAAAACTAGAGCTGCAAGCAATTTATGGTGGATTATTGTAGACAAAAACAAAATTAGATTTCTTACGCGCGTCGGTGTTGTAAACCTTTGACACATCAAAGCAATCTACAACGTAATAGAAACGTACAGAAATTCGCAACATTAGAATTCAATTTATGCGTTTGTAGTAAAACAGCCGATGATAGTGTTACCTCGATAATCCGCAGCGAATCCTACAAACGAGAAAAGTGTGAAAAGTTCTAAAAAGATAACCGACGCAGCCGCGCCGTTTATACAACGTTAGTTTTACTTTGCGCAAAAACCGAAACACGTGTCAAATGTTTTTACATTTAAAATAGTTATACAAAATTTCAAAAACATATAATGTAAACTTACGAAATTATAAGCTTCTTGTGTTGCGTCATTGTCCTCGAAAAAAATGGTCACCCCAACTCGCAAGCCATCACCGGTTCTATTCGCGAGTTGAATGACCGCGCGCTATTTGCCAATCGTCAGCTGATGCGCGTTTCAACCACTGTGCCTAAGCTTGCAGGGTTTTAAAATTTTTTTGGACAAAATTATAACACGATATAAAAATAGTTGGATTCGATTCTGTTACTGATTTTGAGCAAACTAATTTTAGGTTTTGCTTCAAGTAAAACTAACGTTGTATAAAGCCCGCCACTGGTCGCTGCCACTAGTGGCCCAGTGTGCGGGGGCTGTTTATGCCGAGTCTAAGCTCTAAATCCCTCTCTCCTATAGGAGAGGAGGCCTGTGCCCAGCAGTGGGACGTTGAAAAGACTTTCGTGGTGGTAGTGGTTTACATATGAGCCGGCGCTCACTGGACGCATAATAATAATAATGTCCTCCTGACCGAATTTCGGCCACGGCGGCCAATCTCAACCGAGGCAGAGACTAGCCATCTGCGCAGGAGATATTATAGTGCACAAGTGTGTGCGCATACACAGGTGCACTCTCTATTTCCCTCACTCTCATAGTCCGATGGGACGCCAATGCGACACGACCGGAGAGAGATTAGGCGCAGGACCGACGGCTTTACGTGCTCTCCGAGGCACGGGGGTGTATCTAACACCGCCAACTTCCAACTCCGGGCTGGCCCTGAGAATTTCTTGACAGAAAAACCAAATGCCTCATTTTTTTTTTCGGCCCGACCCGGGAATCGAACCCAGGACCTCGTGATCCACAGTCGAACGTGCTAACCGCTAGACCAACGAGGCAGTCATGGATGCATAATAATGTGTACTAGAATCATAAAATCAGCAGAGTTAGGGTTTGTTCCGCTATCACAAATTGCAGATAACGTATTTTGTGCTCTTAAACTTGAGGGTTTTGATTAAAATTTTACGAGCGAAGACTACACAGTATTACAACCGGACCACCTAGAGTCGTAGTCTAATAGAACTGCTCTAATATTTATCATCGGATTAGTCAGTCGTAAAATCGGAGCAACCTTGTTACTGATGCCTAAGCGGCTGTGAATATGTATTGGGATGTTTGTTACACCGACGCGATGGTTTCTGGACGTAACTATTAAATACCTGATTGAGATAACTATTAGATACTACTAACAAACTATTCCTACGTGACTATTATATACCTTTTTTAACCCCCGACGCAAACAGTGGGTGTGCGTATGTATGTGTGTGCGTGAGTGCTTGACTGTGTGTGTATGTAGCCAATTGATCAAATTAGAAATTAAGAGATACGTATAGAAGAACCGAGTCACCGACATACGTATCTTAACGTGTTTTAAAGCTGAAGTGGCAATAGACGTAGTTCAAAGAACTAAACCGAGTTTCATGCTGGTTCTTCACGACAGCATTCCGGACCAGTAGTAGATTCAATTGACGATTGAAAAACACTTATAAAAGTTTATTTGAATAAAAACTTTTCTATACTATTACTAATCAGACCTATGAATTCAGGTTTTCGCAATATCGTTTGAAATCGATTATATTATAATTTTTGAGGATTTTAAAATGTAAATTGTTCGTGAAATATAAGATTGAAGAAATATTATTGCAAGAAATGTGTTACAGTTCGGTGTAATACAAACCTAAATTAAACGTTAGCGACAATAAAAATAAATGTATGCGCGTTTATGCAGCAAGGTTGTAATCAAAACTGGAGCTCTCCATACTGTCATTTGGTCGTTTGTATAAGTAAACATAACCATGAAGCGTACATAATATATTAAAGAGACCGTAACACAAATTGATTTGGTTTCAAAATCACACGTGCAGTCAGCTAGTTGATAAGTTGTCACAGAAAAAACTCGTATAGATTTTGCTCTACAGAGACAATGTGGCTAATTCTGTTGTACGCAATCTCTAAACCTAAACTAAATTGACAGGTTTAAAAATAGTGCTATCCCCTTCAGCAGGGAGGATTGTGAAAGAGACAGGAATATATTTAGACCTGTCATTTTAGTTTAGATTTAGAGATTGTGTACAACAGAATCGCCCACATTGATTTGTTATTTTTGATAGAAGTGTGACCTATGTATTTGCGATGGTGCACTGACCTAATACAATAACAGCATGGGAAGCCTATTAGTATCCCAATTTAGCCACCACCACCATCATGGTGGGGTGGATATAATTACTGGAATTTATAGGTATTATACAATAATTACATACTTAAATTAAAATTGTGTACATTCAAAAAGTGTACAGTTTATAATTATTGAATAAAAAAATTGTCTGTTGTCTTTGCCTTTACATCATGATCAAGATGGATATTTTATTATATTTATTTGACTTTATATTTATTTATTTTTAAAACAAAAATGATATATGTTAATGATTTCACTCTTTTTTTTTCTTCTTGTTTTCTTTCTTTATATTTTTTAGCATAAGTAGCTTGTAAAAAAAGAAATACCTAAATAAACACTTTTTCAAACCAATATAATCTTACAGAAGTTGACTTTTGATTGACTGGGCCATTGGTGCGGTTGGCAGTGACCCTGTCTGCTTCTCCGGGGTCGCGGGTTCGATTCCCACCCTAAGTCTGGGTGTATTTATGTATGTATATAAGTATGTATTATGTATTTATACATGTATTCAATATATATATACAATATACATTTAATATATGTAAATATATATATCAGTCGGGTGTTACCTATAACACAGGCATTAATAGTTGCCTACTTTAGGAACAAACGACCGTGTGTGTATGTGTAAGTATTTATTATTTATTTATTTATAGAAGTAAGGTAAGCGACAATTTACGTAAACCTTCCTGGGTGAGATCACAATCAGTAAAAATCAGTACACCAAAATAAATGAAAGCGATATTTGTTTATAGATTTGCATTCAAATGTGCTTTAGAGTATGTTCTCGTTACAATAAGCTTTACAACGGTTCCAAGCCGGTATTAGCCCTGATTATAGATTTATTGTGAAAGCTAGTGGTCCTAAGAAAAAAATTGGTTGTCTGTAAAGTCGAGAAAGAAAACAAAGATAGATAGATGTGTCACAAGCCAACGCTTAGGCCTTTCGTGCTTCTCTATCGCTTGTTTCGCGCTCTTGCTTGTACGCTAAGCTCAGGAGGAACATGACAATGAGTCATGCCTTTTTTGTGCGTGCAGCCGGCGTTCATCGATTTATCACGTCAAAAAAGTCTTAGGCGCATAGGTTATATTGTCAGAGAGTTGTATGTAGTACACTAGAGTAAGTTGTCGTTATTTCAAACGATGACGGAAACTTCCGGACATAGTATGTACCTATTATGTAGGTCTTTTGCAAGGATCGCCTTAGAATATGATCTTGTGCCGCATGTATCCAGTGGCTCCCAGCGGCTCGTTTGAGATCGTCCTTCCAGCTGGAAGTGAGTGGTATTCCAATGCTGCGTTTCCTGATGCGGGGTCACCATCTGAGCATCTTGGGACCTCAACGTGTATCGGTTCTTCTAGTTACAGAAATATACAAATATTTGAGATCGTGTAACTTTGAAACTACATATTTTTATGGAAATTTGCAGATGAAAAGAAGTTTGGTTGATAAAATTTTGTAAAATCTTATTAAACTTTACAAAATTTTATCGAAATAAGAAGACTTCATTTGTGTGGGGCGCTCTCACGAGCTCTCGAGAGAAAATTCTCTTAAATCTTAAAGTACTAGTCGCTATCGAAGTCTCTCATCAAATACAGACCTAACCTAATTACAAAACACAATTTTTTCATTAACTTTCTTCGTAACATTTTCTAACGACGCTTTTCTTTCCTTGTGTCATAAAACGAGTGATTAACATGCAAATTAAATTAACTATAATAATTTAGAAAGAATAATTTCGACTGTTATTAATTTCCCGCTTAATTGGTTATGTTACACGGGCACGACATCCCGCAGGGCGCGGCTTCGATTCCCGCGACGTCCAAATTTATAGTTTGAATTTCACGTACTTAATACTTATATTCGTTAATGAATAAGTTATTTCTTTTAACTTATACATATATACTAACTAATAATTATAGATCGATTTGGAATGTGTTTCAAACTGAAGCATTAAAGTTGGCCAAATTCGTTGACCGACTTTAAATCTTCTAATTCAAGCTGAATACGTAAATCTGATAATAAATAAAATCGTAAACGTTAGAGTTAACATCCAGTTGAATATTTCTCAGTGATCCTATTTTTCAGTTGGTATTTATCGTTATTAAGCTGTGATAGCCGAGTGGTTAGGACGATCGACTTCTAATCGGAGGTCGTGGGTTCGATCCCGGGCACACACCTCTAACTTTTCAGAGTTATGTGCGTTTTAAGTATCTAAATATCAATTGCTTTAACGGTGAAGGAAAACATCGTGAGGAAACCTGCATGCCTGAGAGTTCTCCATAACGTTCTCAAAGGTGTGTGAAGTCTGCCAATCCGCTTGGCCAGCGTGGTAGACTATGGCCAAAACCCTTCTCACTCTGAGAGGAGACCCGTGCTCTATAGTGAGCCGGTAATGGGTTGATCATGATGATGATTTATCGTTATAATTATAGTCATAATTTTATTATGATTGATTAAAAAAAATTTTACAAAGTGATTGTTTTTATTTTACTATCTACTAAACTATACTTAAACAATTTATCATGTCCTGTGACATAAATCGTCCTGAAAAGTCAAAGTCAAATAAAATTTATTCAAAATTAGTATAATTTACACTTTTTGAACATCCAAACTCGTCCACTCCCACATCATTCGACGCCAAGTTGCTACTATATTTGAATATGTATAAACATTTTACCCAACCAAGGAGACTTTGTATATTTGTTTGCACATTCAGTTTAAACGGCCGGTAATCATATTACCATATTATTAGTAATTACCATACTATAAAAGATTACGAGACTCACTCGTACAGGTAAAGTCAGAGTCATCTCGGTGTCACCTTTAACGCACGTCTACAAATAGGTGAGAATGTTAACCTAGGATTAGTGTCGTCGAATTATTTAAAATTACGCTCTAATTTGTAAGCGAACAGCGGAAAATCGCTATTTTACACGTGTAGGTATAATTAAAAAAAAATCTGAGCATCAAAATATGAACCTGGTAGTTTGAGAGGAGGTAGAGAGGAGTAGTTTGAGAGAGATAGTTCTCGTCGAAGACAATAGAGATAAACGAGAAAATAAGTAAACATAATTTTATCGTGGATTGCATGGTAGCGCAACAGGGCCGGTTGGAATTCTCGTAGCTCAAATTCAAGCTGCCCTAAAAATTATCACCATTATCCAGACATGTACTTACTTGAAAAATTTATTAACATTCAAAAAGCGTACAGTGCACTAATTTTGAAAATAAAAAATCAGAATTTAATGGTGTCTGAAACCTAAAAGTGCACCTGGAAGTACTGCCGTACTGTAATTTACGCACACACATAAAAACACTACATAATACCTTAAAATGAAAAATCGAGAACTTGTCTCAAACACACCGAAGTAGCAACTTCGACTTCCTTTGTGAAGTCCTTGCTACACGGGAAACCGGTAGTTGTGACGGGCTGGTCTATACCGTCAACAATCTATATGCAGTCGCTATCCGACTTGTATTGGTATTATCAAATAAAGAAAAATGGTATTAAAAAAATGAACATTAAACTTCCAATACGTCCGGTATAAAATGTGTGCGGTTAGTAGCCCAGTCTAATTAGACTAAAAAATAGGAGTGAGGTTACAATAATTCCCACCTGGCTGAAAATTGGTAGGATTGTTCAAAACACTATTATAAATGAAATGTGAAAAGTCCTCATCGATCCGACACCTGGAATAAAATTTACTCCTGGACACGCACAGTTGACTCACACTTGCCTGAAAATTAGTAGGATTGTTCGAAACACTATTATAAATGAATTGTCAAAAATGCTTGCGATATTGTACTATTTGCTGACGATACGTCTTTGATTTTTAAAGTCGATAGGACTAAGGACAATTTTGACGATGTAAATAATACATTATCTCAAGTTTCACACTGGTTTACTACAAACAATCTACTTTTGAATGCAAAAAAAACCAAGTGTGTCGAGTTTCTATTGCCCAATACAAGGGTTACTAGCAAAAATTTAAAGATAAGTGGTGAGCCATTGAAAACTGAGGACACAACTGTGTTCTTGGGAATAACCCTAGATGCAAAGCTTCAATGGGGCACCCATATAGCAACACTTGCTGGCAAGCTCAGCTCTGCTGCTTACGCTGTTAGGAAGATTCGACAGATAACAGATATAGAAACTGCAAAAATTGTTTATTTTGCATATTTCCATAGTATTATGTCGTATGGACTCATACTATGGGGTAAAGCGGCTGATATTGAAAAAATTTTCGTTTTACAAAAAAGGGCAATTCGCGCAATTTATAATTTAAAACCGCGGGATTCCCTTCGAGAGAAATTTAAAGAAATAGGTATTCTTACGGTAGCTTCTCAATATATCTATAACAATATAATTTTTGTTAGGCAAAACATTCACAGTTACATTAAAAAGTGCGAATTACACGACAGGCAATTAAGAAATAGAAATAGGCTCGTGATTCCTCAGTTACGCCTCAAGAGGGTCCAAAAGTCATTTGTGGGAATGGGCGTAATGTTCTATAATAAAATTCCACAAGCAATCTTAGACTTGCCTTTACACAAGTTTAAGAACTCTATTAAAAATATGCTCATAAAAAAAGCATATTATACAATTGAAGATTATATAAATGATAAAAAAGCATGGAGCAATTTCTCAATGACAGGTTGCTTGGAAACAATCTAAGAAAATTTAACTCATGTCTTAAAATGAGTATTTGATTATTGGTGTTCAATTCGATGCCTTGATCATGGGTAGCCTAAGTATGTCACGCTCTCTTTAAACATTTCTGTGGTGGTGTCGTGTGGTGCGGGTTGTTACGTTCCCTCGAATATGGTTGAGCGAAGCAATGGCTGGATCATGCGTCATGCTCGTGAACGGGTGCCACCGTCGGAAATGGGGCTACTTTTGTCTGCCCTTCTTCACATGTGTAGAATTGTAAGCACCATTCCGAACCTGTGGTAGATTCATTTGTCGATTCGTAAATGCTTGTGAAAGTTTATCTGAATAAAATTATGATTACTTATATAAATGATAAAAAGGCGTGGATTTGACTCGTTCCAGCAATGCGCGAGACGGCAATTCAATCATGTACTTAACATAAAATTGTTATATTGATATTGTAAATTTGGAAAAGAGCAACCGCCGAGTTTCTTGCTGGTTCTTCTCGGTTGGAATGGCATTCCGAACCAGTGGTAGATTCATCTGACTATTCAAAAGCACTTGTAAAAGTTTATTTGAATAAAAAACTTTTCTATTCTATTCTATTCTAATGTGAAAAGTCCTCATCTATCCGATACCTGGAAAAAAATTACTAACTACTAACTACTACTAATTATAAACTGTGCGTGTCCAGGAGTAAATTTTTTTCCAGGTGTCGGATCGATGAGGACTTTTCACATTTCATTTATAATAGTGTTTTGAACAATCCTACCAATTTTCAGCCAGGTGGGAATTATTGTAGCCTTGAAAGTCTAAATTGACTGGGATATAGTAGGCTGATGCTCCCTTAGTACTCAATAGTAGAGTAAATCTATTGACTTGTAATGGAGTGTCAGGGGTGTGCTACAGCCGATCCGCAAGCAGAAATACTGTCGTTCACCGCTGGCTAGCTGTCTGCCGATTTTGGTCTTTTCTGCAGAGATACTTCAATCGTTGTCGTCGTCGTCTCAACCAATAGACGTCCACTGCTGGGCAATGGGCATAGGTCTCTTACAAGGATCGCCACAGAACACGACTCACTCGCCATCCATAGTGAGGGGTCTTTCTACTCTTCGTTTACCGATGTAAGGTTGCCACTCTAGTTACTTGGGACTCCAACGTCCAACGGTTTGTTTACTCGATACGTCAATAAATTGAATTTTTTTTTCGTAACTAAATGATGCCCGCGACTTCATCCGCGTGGATTTAGGTTTTTTAAAAACCTGTGGGAATCATGTATTTGCTTTTCCGGGATAAAAGTTGCCTATGTCAATTTCGGGCACGAAAGCTACCTCTGTATCTTTCATCGAAATCGGTTAAACTGTTGAACCGTGAAAAGCTAGCAGACAGACAGACAGACACACTTTAGTATTTATAATATTACCTACTATTAGTATGGATTTCACTTCTGTCCCGCGCAATCCGAACCGCCGTAACCTCTCACTTTTTAAAACTTATGTGAAGCGCACTTTATGACTTGCGCCTCACAATGCCGTGGGTGGTGAGGAGCCATAGGCATAATATCATCATTCCCATTCGCATAGGAATTGAGACGACACGGTAATCGCGTTGATGCGGTCGCCTTATTGACTGGAAACTGGCACATAAATTAAACACGTTATGGACCAGTGTGGAGTAATGCAAGCGCAAATTTATCCTCGTGCTTCTACCGCAGCGTAGTTACCAAACAGTTTAGAAACAATATATATAATATCTACTAGATAGCTACTGAGAATCAAAATTTGATAAACGAGAACTTAGATTACGATAACGAAAGCTCCGAGCCAGTTACGCAATTTTTGATAAATTATAATAAATTCTTTTCTTGCGCGGAACGTGTGCTTAAGCTCGCGTTGCTTGTAGAATAAAATCCGTGTAAAAGTTCTTAGATAGTGTAAAATATACGAATCACAACTACACATTTATAATGTTAAAATAATATTAAATACTAGCGGACTCGGCAGATGTCATCCTGCCCGGTGACATACCGATATTAGCGCCACCTACCGAGACTGGTAGACTACCTGAATCTGCCCGGTAATTGTTTTCAAACCATCCAGGAACCCATAAAATATACACACAATTTCATCCAAATCGGTCCAGCCGTTTAGGAGGATAACTCCTCCTAAACGGCTGAACCTAACGGTGACAAACACACATACAGAAGTAATATCCGGCTTAGAGAGTTTACCGTATCTACGGGATGAACATTAAAATATGTTTGACAGTTACGTAACCCATGAACATTTTGTATGGGAAAATGTTTTTTTTTCTTTTATTTTATTTTTCGTCAATTTTTCATAGTTATTCTGCTATTCGGGACAGAGACAAATACAAAAAATTAAAAACTATGAAAATCGGTCCGAAAAGCCGTTCTCGACTCTCGAGTTATAGGCGTTTAAACCCGACTTTGTTTTATATATTAAAAGATGTAGTATAATTGTTCCCGAACTGTGTGATCGTTAGACTTTGATTTCGATGACCACTACTTAGTATAGGTTCGTGATTTTAACGATCTTCTAGCCAACGTCGTTTCCCTTTATGATTTTCCTAATAATTTTCTCATTACCGTGGCCTCAGATCGTCCTTGTTTTATGATATCCATATAATTTCTTACATTTTATTTGTGTGCACACATACGTTGGTAGTAATACTGGAAGCTGGCGATTTCAATTAGGTTTTATATTGTTTTTATATATTTGTTTGACGTAGGATGTTCGATCGACGGTAAATGTTAACTATTTTGAGCATAAAATAACCGCTTCTTATAACGAGTAACTATAATTATATTACGCTATCATAAAATTATAGTGTAATAAGTATACTATTCTATAATACTGAGTTTATGGTTTTAAGGGTGGAAAAATGTTATACATTTTCTTCGTAGGTAACTAAATGAGTTTATTTCTAAGAGATTTTTATAGATTTGATTCTTGTTTGAATTAAATGTAACTAGACAATATTGGTAACTAAGTAATGATGCAGCTGCCTCGTTGATCCAGTGGCTAGCTTGTTTTGATCATGATCATTAGGATATAAGGATCATGAACATAATTATGAGATTCCGTGTTTGAGCTCCGATACGGGCTATAAAAGTTTTAAGTCTTTCAATCTCCCCAATTCCCGGCTGAGAATGTCAGAAATTCTCAGCCGGGAATTGGGGAGATGGCGTTGTTACATCTTAGTATTTCTGAGAGGGCGTTAGGGCGTTGATCTTGCGACCGATTTTTCACGGTCATGTCCGATTGCCGTCCCATCGGATTCACTTTTTAGAACATAGAGGATTCGTATGTTTGCGCCACACTCTTCTGCAAAAATATAGGCGTTATATTTTCAGGCGTAGTTGACTAAAATCCAGTTGATATAAGAAGAAGTAAGATCTTTACCCTCTTCTTGAAGGTATACAGTACTTTTTGTCAGATTTAGTATAGAATAGAATAGAATAGACAAGTTTTTTATTCAAATAAACTTTTACAAGTACTTTTGAATCGTCAATTGAATCTAGCTAAATCTACCTAAACCTAAATCTAGTGATTATTTAGGACCTGTTTCACCACCTTCTGATAAGTGTCGGATAGCCTAAACGTATGTTTTGTCACTTTCATACTTTATGTCAAGTGACAAAGTCAACATTTATATATGTGAATAAGCTATCCAACACTTATCAGATGGTGGTGAAACTAACTAACTAACTACTAAGTGTTTAGATTTACGTACATTTTACATACCTATACCACCAAGAGATATTTGGCAATGTGATTTGAGAAACTTAGAGTTAGCCGTGTAATTTTTGTGAATTAAACCATAGATAATATTATTATCTACTAACGTGTTGCATTATGTTACCTTCTCTATAATCAAGTGTTATACTCCAATTACATAGAAATGACTGTGCGCTCATGTAATAATAATCACCAAAGCGCTGTTATTAGGGACAGTTTAGTGAAACGCCGATATTAATGTGGGTGTACCTTTATTTCTTCGCAAATAGATACTATTGCAACGTTCTATAGTACGTGTATGTGACGGTACGATATTAAATCCAGTAGTGGCCAACAGATGGTGTTTTGGCATAGATAAAATTTCGGCACAGTCCTCTCAGTCTGTAGGGTAGGAGCACCATTAGTCGGATATTTAGTCATGTGGTAGGAGCCTATGTTGATTATTATTATTTCTTTTTTTTTAACAAGATGATCCCCGCGACTTCATCCGTGTGTATTGAGGTTTTTAGGTTCCGACTTTACGTGCGTGAACTCTTTCATTTTCTGGAATAAAATGTAGCCTATGTATTAAGTCAGGTTGTAAGCTATCTTCTTTCCAAATTTCAGCTAAATCTGTCTAGTAGAATTTGAGTGAAAGAGTAACAAATATACAAACTTTCGCCTTTATATATTAATATTAAGGGTCTGTTTCACCACCTTCTGTTAAGTATCGGATAGCTACTCGCATCTACAAATTTTGTCTTTGTCACTTGACATAAAGTAAAAAAGTGACAAACCTTACGTTTAGGCTATCAGACACTTATCAGAAGGTGGCGAAACAGGCCCCTTTAAAAATCGATCAACGTTGTTGCAATGTGCGATCTCGGCATAACCCTACAGATTTCAAACACTCCTTATAACCCCCGTCATGTAAGTCGACCGGTGACCTTCAAGTGCGCGCAGCGTCGTTCGAGTGAGCGGGACACAACACGATTGGAGAGCCAATTAGCGCTTACGAGGGATCCGCGAGAGCTAAACAGTGCTTACGAATGATCCCCACGCCCTTCCCGCGATTCCCTCACACCCCGAGATACCTCATTTCGACTTTTGCGCATTGAAGTTCACCGGTCGACTTATTTTCCATGACTTATACTAAATTTATTTCAAAAGCGGATTTACTTCCTGTCTATTTTAGACAGAGATCTGAAAATTTTTGAGAAAAAAAGCAGTGAAACAATCGAATCAATTTCCCTATTGCATAGAGTAACCAACCATAATAATTATCTCCTGTATAATCAAGTGTTACTCTAATTACATAGAAATGACTGTGCGCTCGTAATGAACACCACAGCGCTATTATTGGGAACAGTTTAATGAAACGCCAATATATAAACGTGGGTGTCATTTCTTCGCGTACAGAAACAATTATCGCCTTTAATTACAAACGCCTCAATCCTCCGACTTTACGTGCGAATCGCAATATTATAAATAAAGCCGAGTGCAGACAAGTGTTTAAAACATAATAAAATGTATTAAC
The DNA here is from genome assembly GCA_920104075.1 of Melanargia galathea. Classification (NCBI taxonomy): domain Eukaryota; kingdom Metazoa; phylum Arthropoda; class Insecta; order Lepidoptera; family Nymphalidae; genus Melanargia; species Melanargia galathea. The sequence continues at coordinate 19,718,443 of OV049872.1, read as the reverse complement.
TTGTACAGTGTGTACATGAACTGCCTAGTTGGTCTAGTGGTTAGTTTATTCGACTGCTGATTATGAGGTCCCGGGTTCGATTCCGGGTCGGATAAAAATTGTTATGTATTGGGTGTTCTGTCAAGATATTCTCAGTGCCAGCCCGGAGTTGGTTATAGTTAGCGGTGTTTCATCCCCGTGCCTCGGAGAGCACTATCAGGTGACAATAGTCGTTAAAGCCCGCCAACCCGCATTGGAGCAGCGTGGTGGGTCTAAGCTCTTAATCCCTCTCTCTTATGAGAAAGGAGGCCAGTGCCCAGTAGTGGGACGTTAAATGATGTAGTGTTGGTGGTGGTGGTGGAAACATGAAACTGGTATAGACTTGATAGAACCGGCATGGTGGGTAAAAAATAAAGAAATGGTCGTAAGGTCATGTTTTCCTTCTCGCTAAGATCTGTCTTCAGATCAAGCTTTTCCTTCTCGTTAAGATTTGTCTAATATGTTATCTATATATCTATAATACAATATCTTCCATAGGTATACACATGTAGTGTGGTTATTTGTTGCCTTAAAAGGGCTTCCTATTGAAATATTACTTCTTCTGGGTATAACCCCTGGCACGTAAGTCGAGCGCTGACCTTTAAGTGCGCGCAGCGTCGTACGAGTGAGTGGGACACAGTACGATTGGAGAGCCAATCAGCGCTTACGAGGGATCCGCGAGAGCTAATCAGTGCTTACGAACGATCCCCACGCCCTCCCCGCGACGCTCTCACACCCTGAGATACCTCATTTTCGACTTCTGCGCATTGAAGGTCAACGCTAGACTTATTTGCCGTGATTTGTAACAGACTATTCATAGAGAAACGGAGACGGTTATGTTCTGTGCTTTAAAATTTGCTTAAGAAGTAAGACACAAATTAATTTAGCTAGTGTAAAAAAAGCTTTACACGTTATTTACACGTTTTCTCTCGAGATGATGAATGGGCCGTAATTGTGTTGATGCTTTAAGAGAAATGGCCAAAACGTGAAGGGTGGGTAATCGGTCACCCGATCTGTTATTAATACCAGAAAGTGTTTAAAGGGGACCGGTTAAATGTTCTTAATAACGAAAATTAACATTCCGCTTTGAATCTGATTTATAATTCTGAAATTGGTCCGATACTTTGTAACGGATCGTTACATATTTCATTAATATTTAAATATTATTTAATTTATTCATAAAATGAAAACAAAAACCAATTCAATTAAACTTTTGTAAAAATATTCCTACAGAATAAAATAATAATATTAAAAGAATTGTCGGAGAAATCTTGCAACATACACATGTACCTACCTACATAGGTACTAATCGAAAGAAAAAATCCTTTTTTTTCTTGGATCAGTTAAAATTAGAGCAATCATCGCTATTCAGCTGAATATTGACTGGGTAGAAATTACCTCAGAACTTTATTTTATCACCAATGTTGCAATAAAACAAAAGCAATTTAAAGAAAATGTTATGAGTTCAAAAGTGAGTTCATACATCATTCTCGCCATAAGCAAAATATAACAGTCCGCATCCGTACAAATTAATCTATCTATACATATAATAAAATCGTAGAATTGCCGTATCTGTACATTGAAGATTTTTGCAAAATAATAACTGGGGGGTATTAGGGATAAGTAATAGAACGTAAAAAAGCTATTTTTGAAATTTTTGTCTGTTTGTCTGTTTATCTGTTTGTCTGTTTGTCTGTTTGTCTGTTTATCTGTTTGTCTGTTTGTCTGTATGTTTGTGCGCGCATCACGTAAAAACTACTGAATGGATTGAAATGAAACTCGGCATGATTTAAGTTAGTACTATGGAGTAGCATATAGGATACTTTTTATCCCGAAATTCAGCACGGTTCCCTTGGGAGAGGGGATGAAAGGCAAAATGTGTACTTAGCTATAATTCGTTAACGGGTGGTCCGATTTCATTCATTTTTTTTTGTTAGAAAGTAGATACTTTAAAGACTACTGGCTAATCTCCGAAAGGCTGGACCGATTTTGATGGGACTTTCACTGGCGGATGTTTACATTTTGATGTACCTAAACATCCGCCAGTGAACTTTTAACAGTTTTTAGCAAGGTTTAAGCTCAAAGGAGCATAGGAAAAACAAAATGATTCCCACGGGATTATTAAAATCAATATCCACGCGAACGAAGTCGCGGGCATCCGCTCGTTTGCAATAAGACTAATAGAATCGTATCAAAGGTCACCGGGCTAATGGGGTCGTTGCACTTATCATAATTTAAATCGATTTCTCCCGAATCGATTTCATGAGTAATTGTTTATAATATCCGATACGGAGGTGTCGATGTAAAAGATATATGGCACCGTTACTTGCAAAATGCAGGTGGTCGGATTTTTAAATCGATACGCGATGAATCGATTTTCGATGGGGACCCCGAGATTACAGTTCGCACTTTTTTCACATAAATTATGCGGCCAAATATCTTTAGCGTTTTGTAAATGTTTTGCGCATGATTTAGCGTAAATTTGGGTCTAATTAGAATCTTGATACGTATCGTGTTCGGTATGTTGTTCCACCGATAGCATTTTCGTGTGGGTAATAAGAAAGAGTGTTTTTGTAACTTCGGAAATCCAATTGGATTTTGTTCGTGAACTAGTTTTATTTTGGAACAAGGGTTTTATTTTAGGATTAGGATTTTATTTTAGTCTTGGCTTCATACGGGTGGAATTTCTGAAAATAATTTCTCAGTCCGTTTAAATAGTGAAAACCTACAAAATTTAAATTAAAAAATTTTAAACATTTATTTAAAAATTTTAAAAATGTATTTATTCAGACACCTTAAAAATGTCCTAAATCCAGTGATTTGAGCTGTATGTTTATTTGTCATTTTGTGCCTACTGTAACTGGTAGTTTAGGTTAGGATGTCCGTCGGTTTACAGATTTTACGAGAAATTGTATGAAAGAGACTTCAACGGTATCGATTCTTTTGTAACATAATTAATTGCATACTTAGTAGGTTGAATTAAAGAGCTAAAGCGGAATAAAACTTTTTTATGTATTAAAATGCTCGTAGGATTTTAATTTCCAACAAGAATGATACTTATTAGAATGCTTAACACTTATTTCAGTTTTAGCCGACGTGCCATATAAGCACCCTATAATAATCGATTTTTTGACAACTTGATTACAAAACATTGAATTTTGTCTACTGTTTCTATACAATAACGTGATTTGTCGTATATAGGTACCTACCTACTGTACCGTAAAAAATTCTCTATCTAAATGTCAGTGAAAACCATATCAAAATTCATTGCGTTGTGCGGAAAAAGTAAGTGGAGAAACATGAAACATAAATGACGACAGACACGGATAGCGATTTTGTTTTATGCTATAAGTATGTAAAATATTAGTATTAGGCGATGATATTTGTATGACAGACATAATATGGATTCATCAAAATTAATCATGATTAATAGATATAATATGATTGGCTGATATCAAATGGCCGATTGCAACTGTGTCTAATTCAAATCCCACCTCCTTAACTCGTAACATTATTAACTAGACCTGATGACTAAGCCCTATAACTTACAGGTCTGAAGAGCTCTATTCAATATTGTGTTTGATCTCATTTGAGTCACTTAAGTCATGATTGACATCGATGATAGGGGTTTTTGTGGATACCGAATAGACCCCTAAATATGGCCGATGTTGTTTATGTCAATCTGTGACATCGCATAGTGAAATCTTGGAACGAAAATGATATTTACTGAGTGCAAATTGCGCATCGGCAAAGTGACAAAGTCCATTTGGTCGTTATAATGGTGGCGCTGTTGGTTTTTCACACAGCCTCGTCTGTAGAGCTTTGCACTGTGCAGACGAGCGGTTGGAACGTCCCTAAATGAATATAAATCTTTCATAATAGAATTAGGGCCTGTATCACAACCTTCTGATAAGTGTCAGATAGATTATTCATAACTTTTGTCTTAATTGATATAAGTAAAAGAAAGTGACAAAACTTACGTTTAAGCTATCCGACACTGGTGGTGAAACAGGCCCTTAGTGTCATTAACTCCAATAAAGTTCTGTATTATACACAGATTGGAATAAGTGAAGTGAAAAATGTAAACAGTGTTTCATGTTTTTTTAATTAAAGTTGAGCATTCAATTCTAATTATAATACGCTTCCTTAAAGTCAAAGTTCAGCAAATTCATATTCAAACAAAAAAATTATACAAGCTAATATTATTTTATTCTACTCGTATAAAGAATCCTTCTGATTTGTATTTCTATATAGTTTATTTTTTGCTGATAAAATATGACATCATAAACTTTGCATTTCTATACTAAAAATTAACAATATACAAAATTGTATCTCATTGATCGATCAACCATCTTGATTTATTTTATATGCTCGGAACATATTCACTAATTGGTTAAAATCAATATCAATCATTCGAATGACCGATGTCTTGATCAAATCTCGTTGGTATATTGATACTAATTTATGTAGATATTTATATTGCATTTGTCGATGAATTATAAAAAAAAACAACAAACGCCCGTCTACGTCATCCTCCTTGAAGTTGAGAGCGCTCAACAAACACTGGTTATTGCTGTACCAGAACCAGTGTTGAACTAAAGCTCCACGGCCATTTTATCGAGAACCCTAGAACCACATTGAATATACCTTCAACCCAAGTTTATTTGTAGATCTTTGACATTTGATGAGAGCAAATTTTACATGTGTAAGCTTTTTAGGAATGAGATCATAGCCGCACTTGAGCTATTTCTTTGTTTGAGAAACTTTCGTTTTTTATTTTTATTGAGAAATACTTATCTGTCAATGGCGACGAATAAATTTTCTTTCGTCGACTCAACCGAGACTTCCACAGGACTCTTATTAGGATCGCCACATAACACGATCTTGTGCCAGTTATATCCAGCGGCTGCCAGCAACTCGCTTGATATCGTCCATCCACCATGTGGAGGTCTTCTAACGCTGCGTTTATAGATGCGAGGTCGCCATTCAAGCACTATGCGACCCCAAATATCTATCAGTCTTCTGCCACATTAGCTTTGCGAATAGATAAGCCATGTTGGTAATTCTAATACTCCTATGCACGGGTACAGTTCTCTCCATCGCCCGTTGAGTGGTCCTGAGCTTTCTTAAGAAGTCCATACTAAGAGTGAGATCTACATACTCTACTCAGCCTATAGATTATGTCAGAAACATACTTATGTCCTGCTTTAACTTTGTCTTGAGTCTGGGTAGAGTCAGAGTACGTTCTATAAATCTCACCCGGAGTCTTTCTATGAGGCTCATACTTAGCGACCAAGTTTTCAGGATAGAATGTGTATGTGAAAGTGTGTCGGAAGTGATATTGTGGTTGTCTAACTTCGGTACGTATTATAGTCACATGTCATAGTTAAAAATACCTCTTTATTGTACGCTAAATAGTGTGGGAAAACTTTCGTATACTTGTAACTGATTTGATATTTGCATTACATCCAAAATGGCTGAATCATTCGTCAATTATAATTAATTATTGGAGCTGTCAATTAGTGTTGGAGTCGGTGATTTTAATTTTGGCTTCAGGGCTCATCTGACCTTTGCCTTTGTATGAGGAATTTTTAAGTTTGTCTTACATTCATCATCATCATCATCATGATCAACCCATTACCGGCTCACTACAGAGCACGGGTCTCCTCTCAGAGTGAGAAGGGTTTTGGCCATAGTCTATCACGCTGGCCAAGCGGATTGGCAGACTTCACACACCTTTGAGAACGTTATGGAGAACTCAGGCGTGCAGGTTTCCTCACGATGTTTTCCTTCACCGTTAAAGCAAGTGATATTTAAATACTTAAAACGCACATAACTCCGAAAAGTTAGAGGTGCCCGGGATCGAACCCACGACCTCCGATTAGAAGTCGGTCGTCCTAACCACTAGGCTATCACAGCTTTTTACATTAGATGTGGTGGTGTCTCACATTAGATGTGGCATACAAACTTGTTTTACAGAAACAAAATTATTAAGATAGCATAGTAATAGATCTAGTAATTTGGAGGGAATTTAATTAATGAGTGATATACTTTCATCAGATTCATATTATTAATTATCAGATTCATATTTCAAAATTGGCCTACACTTTTTGCCTGTCAATTAATTTTACAAGTATAAGGAAGTGAGGCAATAATAATATTACTGACGATAACTTAAAACTAAAGCTACGAGGGTTTCGAAAGCTCTCTGGTCTGAGAAGAGCTGACAAACATCTTATCCGGGTATTATTTTTATCATCCGACTCATAGACTAAGTAAGACTAACTATTTAGCTGTTAGAGCAAATACACACTCTTTAATTTTTTGCATTATAGGTATATGAAAAAATTTTGATTAATTTCATTGAATTTCTTACTTGTAGCAACTCTCACTTATCCTTTCTCTATTATCAATAATTCCTTTTATAACACGTTTAATTGGCCAAAATAATTGGCAAATAAATAATTGGCCAACTCATATTGCGTGTCACTTGTATATCAAAAGAGATTCGGCTACCGTTTCATTAAATATTTCATCTTGTTGATTAGCGTTGATATTTGATTGACTTGGAATGACCTTTGACATATTTAGTTACCAATACAAAAACAGATGGCCGCTTTTGTTAATTTTACAAAATCAAAGTGATATGATTTGTATTTGATGTTCTATTCATTACCTACATTTTTTTAATATTATGTAGAACTAGCTTCTGCCCGCGGCTTCGCCCGCGTGAATTTCGGTTTTTCATAAATCCCGAGGGAATCATGGATTTCCGATTCCCGTTCCCGCTACCTTTTCCAACCTGTATACCTACTTTCAAGGAAGTTTGCTATAGTAATGTACAGCTATAGATTTCGGTTTTTTCAAAATCCCGTGGGAACTGCGAATTTTTCCAGGATAAAAAGTAGTAAAGTAAAAGAGTAACAAACATACATACACACACACACACACACACAGACACAAACTTTCGCCTTTATAATATTAGTGTGATAGTGTGATATTTTTGATGAGTAGTACTTTATTAATAGACAAAATTGATGTGTTTTAAACGGCATTAATTAATGTTTGTTTAAGAATTGATGATAGCATAGTGGATAAGTCTTCGGCCTCCCTTTTGGATGGACCAAGTTCGATTCCCGGCACGCACCTCAACATTTCGGAGTTAGAGTATGTGCGTTTTAAGCAATTAAATATCACTTGGTTTAACGTTGAAGGAAAACATCGTAAGGATACCTGCACGCCCAAGAGTTCTCCATAATGCTCTCAAAGGCGTGTGAAGTCTGTCAATCCGCACTTGGTCAGTATGGTGGACTACGGCCTAAACACTTCTCACTCTGAGAAAATTCTTCTCTACCTGTTATAAGTTCAATATTACGTCGACATTTAGGTATAATCCAAATTTCAGCGCAGTCGAAGTATTGTCTGACTCCTTGCTGTCAATAGTAGCGATCTGCGAATAAGATCAAGCATTTTTAACCGAATTCAAAGGAGGCTTTGTATTCGACCCGTATGTACGTTCGCGATTATTCCCAAAACCAATGAACCGATTTTAATGATTTTTTCACTTTCATAATTTAAATGCTTTCAGAAAGGTTTTAGTATGCAACACACCTGGTTATCGTTCATATGTACGAAGTTACACGCATAAATGTACACATATGTCACTAACATTGTTGATTGGTACACCGATTTCTCTCACATTGCTGGACCGAAGTTGATTTAATTTTTGCCAAAATATAGCTTTTTCCTTGATATACTTGAAGAATACTAAGAATATTCCCCGTCAAATAATAAAAGTGCCGGTTTTCGCTAATTAATTTTGAAGCGGTTTTTTTTTTTCGTTCGCTTCTGTCAGGTCGGAACGGCCTCTATACAATGTACTCGTACATGTACATTATAAAGCTCGGGTCGTGATTAATGGGTCCGCGTCCGGAATTCTGAGTTACCTTTTTACGCCACAGGTTGGGTAACCCTTGAGGGCAGTAATTAGTGAAGATTGAATATTTTGAGCTACTTTCGTATATTACGTTTCGCGTTATTTTCTTGTCATTTTTTTTTACGTCTCTCTCGCTTATAGTCGTCTTGCGAGGAGACTTTTTACCCGACTACGGCAAAGCCAAAAGGAAGGGTTATGATTTTAGCAGTCTATGTAGATATTATGTATGTATGTTTGTATCCGATTTTTTGTTCCACCGTAGCGCCTATACTACTAATGAGGTGTAAATAGATTCGTTGTTATGGTCCGAGTGATATAGGCTACATCTTATTTCCAAAAAAAATCGAGTGACCTTCGCGCGGCTTTCTAGATTATTAAATTAGTTTCGAATAGACATAACAGATGGCGCCACTAGTTGCTTGCCCCGCGCTTTCTGCACACTAAATTATTAAGTGTAATCGGGTTTTAGTTTACGAACTTTATACTTGTTATGCCACAGGTTGGGTAACACTTGAGAGCAATAATTAGTGAAGATTGAATATTTTGAGCTACTTACTTTCGTATCTTACGTTTCGCGTTATTTTCTTGTTATTTTTAAGACTTAAGAGTTATAATATTAAGACTTTAGACTACTGCTGACTACGCTTAGTAATTTAATTTCATATAAAATAATAATTTAGTGTGCAGAAAGCGCGGGGCTAGCAGTTAGTGGCGCCATCTAGTACGTCTATCCGAAACTAAGTAATATTTTACTTTAGCCGTTCGGACGTCGCTTCTCGATTTTTTTCGTATATCAAATGTAGCCTATGTCAACCAAAAAATAATACAGAATTAATTGACACCTCATTCATCAAAATCGGCCCAGTAGTTTACGCGCTACGATGGAACACGCATAATCTCATACAAAAATCGGACACAAACATAATACATACATATGTTCACTGCTAAAATCATAGCCCTTCCTTTTGGCTTTGCCTTAGTCGGGTAAAAACACATTTTTAGTCGAAACGCACAGCAAACACTTATAAGACAATACTGTGTTCTGTGACACTTTTCTGAGTTAATTAAGGTTGACACCCACGCTGATTTCCAAAATTAATATGCACTTTGCGTAAGCATTTGTTTGAGACCTCAAAAGTCCACCACCCACCATGTCAGAGAGCAAACATCGTAAAATCCAATATATTTTACGAGAGCAGAATTCTTCAAATTTTCTATTTGCATATGCAAAGATGCCGACCACAAGGTGAATCCGATTCTACAACCTGACAATTTAAATTATACCTTAAGTTCTAGAATTTTGAATTCTATTTTGCATGTGAGTATTAAAAAGTTTTGGTCTAAATTGGTGCATATATTGGACGTTGAACTTTAATAGCTGAGTACTAGCAATTATGCCTAGCTATGAATGTTTATTAGCTTTTAAACTATATAATTAAGACGTACATATCATTATGTTGTAAATCTAGTTTTCTTTTATAAAACAGCAGGTAATCCTACTAATAATTTAATCGATTAGTCACTTTTAACACTCAGTATAGAGAGTTGTGGAAAAACCATATTGCTAAAAGAATGTTAGACATGCAGGAGGGAAAAAAGAGTAGAGGAAGACCAAAGAAAAGATGGATGGAGTGTGTGAAAGAGGATATGCGCATCATCATGATCATCCCATTACCGGCTCACTACAGAGCACGGGTCTCCTCTCAGAGCGAGAAGGGTTTTGGCCATAGTCTACCACGCTGGCCAAGCGGATTGGCAGACTTCAACCTTTGAGACCTTTGAGAACGTTATGAAGAACTCTCAGGCATGCAGGTTTCCTCACGATGTTTTCCTTCACCGTTAAAGCAAGTGATATTTAAATACTTAAAACGCATATAACTCCGAAAAGTTAGAGGTGCGTGCCCGGGATCGAACCCACGACCTCCGATTAGAAGTCGGTCGTCCTCACCACTAGGCTATCACAGCTTTGCGACTGATTAACAAATATGCGCATAAAAGGGGTAAATGATGCGCTGACGTATAAGAGAAGTGAGTGGAAGAGGTATACATGTTGTGCCGACCCCACATAACGTGGGATAAGGACCGGAAGAAGAAGAAGAAGAAGAAGAATAGAGAGTTGTGGAATCTGGAGCAAAAGTCAAAGGTAAACGGACACAATCCAACCTGCTTTACGATTTGCGGACATGAACCAAAATAGTTTTAAATGAAAGACAATATTATAACCTTTCAATATATATAAATTTTTGATTCAAAATCAATGTCATAAAAAGACAGCACTCGATTGAGCTACGTGGGCATAGGTCATACGCTTTAATCTTCGGTTAAACTTTTTTTTTATTTTATGTTTTGTTAATCAGTCGAATAGTTTCAAAGTAGCATGCACAAAAAAATAAATAGACAAATCAATTTTACAATCAATTAAAGTACAGATGATACAACAAAACTATTTTGTAAGAAAGAGCTAATTTATTCAGACAACTCAAATAATTTCACAAAAATCAATTAGTATTTGAAACTTATTTCCGAAAATATCTTTCACGGACCAAATAATTTAGACTATTTAGCTATCGCGGCGTTATAGCTTTGCTCTATAGTTGTTAAATGACCCTATTGATGCGGTCTATTTTAAACAAAGTGTTCTAATAGGTGTTTTGTTTTCATGTTTTGGTCAAAGCCTTTATTTAGTTCACGCTACTGTTTTGAAACGCCGACAGAGGTGTCAAAAAGCGTGAAATTAATTTCTACCCGAGTGTGAAATATGTAGCACTTAGTTACTAGAAAAAGATAACGGCACACGCCATCTAATTATATATTTGGTTCACGCGTGAACTAGTTTATGATACATAGTTTGACATATAAAACGTTTTTCTTTATTCGATGACAAGGAACTCATAGATCTCACTTGGTGGTAAGTGACGATGCAGTCTAAAGTGGAAGTGTTCTAGCCAGAAAGGCATATGGCAGTTTATTCAACTTTTATCCTCAATAGCCAATAGGATTACTACAGAGATTCTTATTCAGTTTGGACATACATATGCTAAACTGCACTTTATTGCATATCGATGCAATAAAGTGTAGTTACCCAAGAGTCACTTTTATTATGTACTAGATAAAGCTCGCGACTTTGTCTGAATTATTTGCTTTACTGGGATAAAAGTTGCTTATGTCAATTTCCGGGACGCAAGCTACCTCTGTACCAAATTTCGTATAAATCAGTTTAATGAATGAACCTTTACGAATCCCGTAGGAGTTCTTTAATTTTCCGTGATAAAAAGTAGTCTATGTCCGTCCCTGGGATGTAAGCTAAATCTGTACCAAATTTCATCAAAATCGGCTAATCTGTCGGGCCATGAAAAGCTAGCAGACAGACAGACACAATTTCGCATTTATAATATTAATATGGATATGTGGAGTTATTCTTCTGTACCAACAGTAGATACAATTATATATTCTGTGGTGACATGCGGAATTAGCAGTCAATAATGTCAAAAGTAAGACGGGTCGCTTACCTTTGGTTGGTTCTATTAGGACAAAATATCAAAGATTATCCTTACCGAGATCCAATTATTTAAACGAATACTCTATCGACACTTGACAGCCCCATTCGAAATCCGGGTGAAAAGCGTATGCAAATGAACGCACAAACCGAGGAACTGTTATACAAATAACTGACAGGAGTGCTGACAGCCAAATATTACCCGCGCTACAAGACAAGGGCTATCAGACGGTAATTACACGTTGCATTACACGCGGAGCAAAGGGCTTTAAAGAAATCAATGAGATCTTGTTGAGGGATTAAAATCTGTATCCGAAATTGTTTCGCTCTGTTTTTTTTTTTTTTCTGTCTCCTGTCAGTTAGTTTCTGAAACGGATCGTGCTCGTCAGCACGTTGTCGCGGCAAAATGTTAGCGTTGAGTACGGGTCAATCAGACTTCGTTGAACGCAACGAGATTCACGAAAAACTGTTGCTCTGTGAACGTTTCGGTACATTCCCGCCTGCCGCCGCATTTCTGCTCCACGAAATTCTTAGATTTGTTCCCAGAATGCCCCCGAATGAGGCTTGTGGCATTGTGGAGTAACTTAGCGTCCATTTTTTCGGTGTTAAAACTAAGGTAAAGTCACCCAATTCGGAGGTATTCTAAAATTGGCACCCAATTCGGAGGTATATAGAAAAACAGCGTTTTCAACCGATCACCAAGCTCTTTTTTACTGCAACATATCTTAATCAATTGATAGTTTATCATTCCATAGATAAATTACGAAATAATTGGTTTTATATGTATATGTTTTAAAATAACCGGCAAGTTTTACACTAGCAGCCGGCCCGAACGCATGTTTCATACATTTTGGACCTTGTGCACGAAATACCTACGTTTTTTTAAATAGTGTTTATCCGTTAATTTTAAGCTTTATTTGTTTTTATTTAGATATGAATATTTGAAGGACTATATTTGCAATCGAAAACAATCAACTTTTGTGAATATTTGTAAAGAAATTAAGGTGAAAATACGTTTTGAAAATACCTCCGCATTAGGTGCCAAATATTTTAGCCGGTTCCTAACGCGGAGGTATACCGCAGAATTGCGATTTCATAGACTTAATAAGTTTTTCAATTTTTAGGGTCGTTTTATGTTAAATACGTCTTGTTTCAGTTTTGATTATTTAAATAGGCTATTAGGTTAAAGAGCCCTAATTATGAGGTACACTTTGGCCTCTAAATCACTAGTTATACCGTATCAAAGTTTACCTATTTAGGTAATTTATTGATAGATTGTATGGAGAAGCTAAAGAAAATTAATTAAAAAGAAAATTAAATTTATGCATATTTTGATGCAATTTTGAGAGAGTACTGTACATATTTACGAAGGTAATCTAATTAAGCTTTAAATTATTTGTTTATTATGGAAAAATCTTTTCTTTTTTAACACTCAGAATTAGGAAACGTGTTTTTTGTTACAAAACCCAATTCCGAGGTATTACCTCCGAATTAGGTTCTATGAGCCCCTAATTATGTGGTATGGATAGACATATATATTTTAATATATATATATATAGCTGCTCGTGCTGATCGGATGACTGACTCACTCACTCACTCACTCACTCATTGATCACCTCTCCTGTTAAATTTTGTATAATTTTTTTTTCACAAATGGTTTCGTATGGAAGACAAAAATTCATTCAGAAGAAAAATATGGAAAGAGCTGATGATTGAGGATTTCGGAGACGGGTGAGGAGCACGCCTAAAGTATTGAAGATAGGTAGGGGGTGCTCAAGCAAATGTAACTCAAAACGTCGTCCAATTGGCAGTGAGATAAAAAAAAATTCAAAATGGCGAAAAAAAGATGGCCGCCATACAAATTTCGTCGGTGTCCATCTCGGAGGGTATAAAAGATGGAAGAGTGATTTCTTCGCAAAAGATGATCAGGATCGGAAAGTCTACTCGATGAATAGAAAAAAATTCAAAATGGCGGAATTTGTTTTTCAACAGAAAATGTATGCCGAATATTGAAGAAACTTTGATGCGATTCTTTGGAGAACTCTCAAAAAAAATATGGGGATACAATATGATGACTAAGGGTTTGGAAGATAACTGAGGAGCCCAGGCAGGGTATTGTAGATAGATGGGGGCTGCTCAAACAAAAAATATTCAGAACCTAATCCAATTCATCCTCTCATCAACTCATCCTCAGGGAGAGCTGGATTTTTTATTGGAGTGGAACTTCTTTTAGTCAATATCAAAGTCAAATGTCAAAATGTTAAAATGTCAAACTTCAAAATGTCAAATGTCAAATGTTAAAATGTCAAAATGTCATAATGTGAAAATGGTTGTTTTCTCCACTGAATTGACATTGGCGGAATTATTGCGGGCCAAAAAACCGCAGTACAAAGAGCCATAAAGAAAAGAAGAAGAAGAATGTGAAAATGTCAAAATGAAAAAAATATTTTGTGTAGGAAAAAATGAATTCCGCCATCTTGATTTTTTTCCGTTCATCAATTAGGTAGACCTTTTAGGTCTTGATCATCATTTTCCAAACAACACTTTTCTATCTTTAATACTTAGTGCGATAGACACCGATGAAATTTGTATGGCCGCCATCTGGAATCCGCCATTTTGGAGTTTTTTTTTTCAACCAGTGCTAATTGGATGAGGTTCTGAGTATTTTTTGTTTGAGCAGCCCACATCTATCTACAATACCCTGCCCGGGCTCATCAAACATCTTCGAAACCCTCAATCATTATGTCTTCGCATATTTTTCTTTGAGAGTTCTCCAAAGAACCGCGTCAAAGCCTTGCATAGTTTACAACTTGTAGTCTCTTCAATATTCGCCATACATTTTCTATGGAAAAATAAATTCCGCCATTTTGATTTTTTTTCAATTCATCGAGAAGACCTTCTGATTCTGATCATCTTTTGCTAAGAAACCACTCTTCCATTTTTATACCCTCCGAGATGGAGACCGAAGAAATTTGTATGGCGGCCATCTTTTTTTCACCATTTTGAATTTTTTTTCAGCTCACTGCCAATTGGATGACGTTTCGAATGACATTTGCTCGAGCACCCTCCACCTATCTTCAATAGCTTAGGCGTGCTCTTCAACCGTCTCCGAAATCCTCAATCATCAGCTCTCTCCATATTTTTGTTCCAAATGAATTTTTGTCTTCTATACGAAACTATTAGTGAAAAAAAATCATACAAAATTTTACAGGAGAGGTGATGAATCAGTCAGTGAATCAGCACGAGCAGATATATATAAATTAATATATAATATTAATATTTTACACACAAACATATAAACAATTACATACGTATCGAATTGATTTTGAAATATATTAATAAATACAGTTCATTTCTGAACACCATGTAGAATTCATTCTACTCGTTTCCCTTTGTATTTTGTACCTCCGAATTAGGGGCCATTTGCCTCCGAATTAGGATTTTTACCTCCGAATTGGGGGATTCGGACTTTTTTCATATTTTATTTAATTTTACATTTAAATCAAGTTTTAATTGTTGTCCTTTTAGGATATTTCAAGAGTTAAATAAATAACGCTTCTGATAAAAATAGCCAGTTCTTCAGAAAGGTATAGTAAATGCTTATTTTTTGACGTTCTTTCGAGTTTTGATGAAAATACCTCCGAATTGGGTGCCTTTACCTTATTATTGTTTATAGGTCTGTGTTAGATTATCTTGTCTGCACTAACGACAATTTGTTTGTTGTCAATGCAATTTGTACAAGTGGCAGTATTGATACATTAATTAATTATTAAGAAGTTTGGGCCACTGATGCTCTGCTCAAGGATATATTCACTTGATAAGAACGATCAGTAACAATATTACCTATTTGTTTCTTTTTTTCTTGGCTTCACTATAACTATTTTGTCACTTAGCATAAGTAAATTATTTATGTTGTGTTTGTTGTTCTATAGGTATTTTTCTTTAGTTGACCTTCAACCGAATGAATTCACAACATTGTTGCTCCATTCTTCAACGTCGTTCAAAGTAAAATAATTACCATTCAAAAGCGATCATCAGAGTGCGAAATTTGCATAATTATTTGAACTTTCAAATCGCATTCAGTGCAAGATCTTTTAACTTTTTCTTTGGATTTCGTTTCTTTTGATTACTGGCCAAAATTGGGATTAACCATGAAGTATTTTCGTTTTCGAAATAATGCGCCTGACGCATCTCTTTAAAGATGGTTGCCTACTTAGAACCAACCGTTTTTCAGATTATTATTTAATACATGTATATGCAGACACTGTGAAACCTTTTCACCACAAAACTTTGAAATAGGGCTTTTCAAATATTTAAACAAATTGGTCTCTGGTAAATCATCTGGTGCTGCAAATATTGAAATAGCATGATCCCACTAATGGTCAGATCAGTCACGAGTACTCTAAACAATTGATAAAGTATAGATCGACCAGAATCTCATGAAAAATGGGGAAGTTAAATTTTGTAGTAAGCAACACTAGGTTAACTCGGCTGCCCTAGTGATAAACAAAGTAATTACATTCAGAACACCTTACCGTTTCACGAAACGAAAAATCCAGTAACTGCATTTTAAATACAAAAACAAAGTATCAACATCCAATTACTTTGTTTTTGTGTTGTGCTTGTTGTTTACTTGGTTTTTGCATTTATATTCCGGGTTAGTGAGTGCAGTTACTTTGTTTGGGCAATTTAAATTTCAGTAAATGGTTCAAGTTATTTGAAATATTAAACTGTGGTAAAAAACTACTCGACATAAAAAACTTTTGTTAATGCAAAAAGTTAAGAATTTCATTTCCCTATTTTTCATGAGATTCTGGTCGATCTGTAACTTAAAACTTTTCTATTCTATAAATATTTCTATTCTATGCTATTCTATTGATAAAACAGAAATTAATTGCATTCCCACCACCATATTTCCATTGACCGTTAATACTCTGAAGCTAATTACAAACACGGGCAATTCTAATTTCTAAATGAACAGCTCTGAACTCCAGTTAATTAACTAATAAACAAAACAAATTAAATTGATTACGGACTTTTATTGTTTCGACTCGTTGCGTGCGTATTCAGTTACGTCATATTTTACCCGCTGTTTTAATGACAGGGTCTATTCGATTTCAAAATATTCAAATTCAAAATTTATTTTCATCTAGGCGAACTTGCGGCTTTTGTGAAAGATAGTTAAAATAAAATTGTTATGTTTATTTTATTTTATGGCGCTAAACTGAATCCCAAATAAATGATTATTTATATATCAATGACAAGTCAAAATTTACACAATCGGTCAACGGATTCTTTTTTTTTAAATATCTTATTTTTTTTTAATTTAGCAATGATGAATATGACTAATGAAGTTTTCCTTCCAATTAAGTGAAAACTTGTGCTAGGAGTGGGTACCAAGGGCGTCGCCAGCCGATGGCCAAGGGGGGGGGGGGGGCAAGTTGATGATATTATAGTATGGGAAAAGTACAAAGTAGGTATTGGTAGCGATTCTGTTAAACACACTCTCTAACCTAAACTTAATTTTAGGTTTTCTTATTATAGCGACTCTATCTTTAAACCGTATTCTATTGTCAGGCTCCAACTAAATTTAAGTAGTCTAAAAGGCCGCCTAAAATGACGTTTGAGTTTAATAGTAAGTGTTGCCATGTAAGATAACAAGAACTGCACAAATGTTGTGTTTGATTTTCCCCATTAATTTCAAAAATATTTTTAGTGAAAAATGTCGAAGAAAAGCGAACGATGTTACTTGAAATACAAAAATAATAATTTATTTGATTTATTTTGCTCCAATCATGATAAGAAAGTGCCGAAAATTGGTATTTTGTTTATTATAAAGTGTAAAGTAGGCTTAAATCTTTGTCTATACTCTATAGTTCATGCTTGTCATCTGTGAGTTGTAGTATCCTCTAGTAATCTGTGGTTGTAGTGTTTTCAAAAATAATTAAAAGAAACATTTTAATTAATAACATAAATAAGGAACGCCAAGCCCGTAAAAGAATAAATAAAAAACAACAAGAGCTATTGGTAGAGAGGCTCAATGCGAATATTGAAATCGCGAGAGGTAAGTCGGTGTATTTTACGTTTTTACTTACTTCAGTGCTAATAATTAATCGTTTTCCTTTCAGTCACGTAAAAGTTGTGATCAATTCTGCGATGTAAAATTCGCGAGGCTAATGCGACTTTGTTCCCCAGTCAATATTTCAAAATGTATTAATTTTTTTCGTTAACCTAATCTTTTATTAAAAAGACAAGATTCGTAGGTAAGGTTAGATAGGTGCACTTCAATAATGTTAAACCTACCTATTTTGATTTTGATTCATCATCATCATCATGATCAACCCATTACCGGCTCACTACAGAGCACGGGTCTCCTCTCAGAGTGAGAAGGGTTTTGGTCATAGTCTACCACGCTGGCCAAGTGGATTGGCAGACTTCACACACCTTTGAGAACGTTATGGAGAACTCTCAGTATGCAGGTTTCCTCACGATGTTTTCCTTCACCGTTAAAGCAGGTGATATTTAAATACTTAAAATGCACATAATTCCGAAAAGTAAGAGGTGCGTGCCCGGGATCGAACCCACGACCTCCGATTAGAAGTCGGTCACCCTTACCACTAGGCTATCACAGCACTGATTTTGATTAATAGATGTTAACTTACTCAGGGTAACAAATTTTAAATAAGAATCGGTTAAGAAGTCTTATTTGTATGGCTGATTTTATTAAGAAATAGTTATTGTGATAAACCTATTTACAATATATAAATGTATTATATTGTGTACAATCTACCCATGGTCATACGTATAAATAATTTCTTCCTCACAGAGAACACAGCACTTCGGGAAGTCGTTGATTTTTAGGCAGCGTTGAGCACCATGCTGAATCAACTGGGATGCAGCAGGATTACACAGCAGTGGCAGTGTGTAAGTTGAGACTACTATTTTTATTCATTCTTTCATAACATCATGAAATTAACTATCATCAATATCCTAATGCCAACCCACTAAGGAGAACAGATCTCCGAATGAGAAGGGCTTAGATCAGCACGCTGCTAGTCCAGTATAGATTGGCAGACTTCATACACCTTTGAGAATATTATGGAGAATATATCTTATAAATTAGGTTTCTAGTAATCTAGCTTTTGCCTATGACTTCTGCCATGGTACCTGTTAACTTACAGTTTTCTAATGGTGAAAGAATTATTAAAACCTTTCGAGAAAGAAAATTAATTTAAGAATTACAAACATATAGTATAAATATAACTCTCTTTTTCAGGCCTTGCCACCGAGCCATGGTGTAGTGGAGAGCCTTCACCAGCTAGTGCTGGGTTGCCCTCTGTGCACCCAGAACTGCCAATTCACACAGAAGCTGAAGCGGGGATGTCCACATCAGCAATCCAAAATCCACCATCCAAAATCGGGCATATATACATAGAAGAACAAGGCCTGATCAACATCCCCGCCTACCAGCAGGGTTATTTTGTAACTTGGTTACCAACTGAAAATAGTTGCCAGCGAATTAGTTCGATATACATTGCTGCTTTACTGTGGGAAATATAAAGTGTTTTCATGAACTCACACAGTAAAGCAGCAATGTATATCGAACTTATTCGTTGGCAACTATTTTCAGTTGGTAACTAAGGTACAGAATAACCCCCCAGTTCATAACAACTTAGTGGCTAGCCTTAATGAGAATAATTTATATTCTGTTGAATGAAATGAAAAAAAATTAATAAATTAATTTATTACATAGTGTTATTTTAACCTTTTATTTTTGTTCTCATCAAGTGCTTGCCCCAACTCAGTGCTGAAATCTCAATAACTTCTTGTAGTACCTAGTAAAAGTTGATTTTGTACCTGATAGTAATTATTCCACCACCCACCACTAGTCTTTTTTACGTCCCACTACTGGGCACAGGCTTCCTCACTCATAGGAGAGAGGGATTTAGAGCTTAGACCCGCCATGCTGCCCCAATATGGGTTGGCGGGCTTTAACGACTTGTCACATGATAGTGATAATAACCAGGATCGACTGCTTAACGTGCTCTCCGAGGCACGGGGGTGAGACACCGCCAACTACTGACTCCGGAGTGAGAATTTCTTGTCAGAAAAACCCAATACCTAACAATTATTTGCCCAACCCGAGAATCGAACCCGGGACCTTGTGATCTGCAGTCGAATATGCTAACTACTAGACCAACGAGGCAGTTATAAATCATCAATTATTATCCTTACTAATATTATAAATGCGAAAGCATGTCTGTCTGTCTGCTAGCCTTTAACAGCCCAACAGTGCAACCGATTTTGATTTAATTTGGTACAGAAGTAGCTTACATCCCAGGGAAGGACATAGGCTACTTTTTATGCTGGAAACATAACATGTTCCCATGGGAAGACGGAAAATTTATAATGCATAATCTGTTCAACCGATTTTGATGAAATTCGGTACAGAGGTAGTTTACATCCCGGGAAAGAACATACCTAGGTTACTTTTTATCCCGGAAAAATAACATGTTCCCATGGGTTAAATACATAATCCGTTAAACAGATTTTAACGAAATTTGGTACAGAGGTAGCTTTCCCTTGCTTTCCTTCGTCCCTGTAATTGACATAAGCAACTTTTATCCCAGAAAAGCAAATAGTTCCCACAAGATTTTAAGAAACCTAAAAACAAGGCATCATCCAGTATATTATAAGTGAGATAAGTTGTTTATAAACTGAAAGAACTATGTACCTACCTCTTGTTAATAATTATTGAGTTGAATTTGTTTATAAGAAATATGTCTAGTAGTTGCTATGTACTTACCAAAATATTTAAAAAATATTTAGGTAAGTACCTAACTACCTTGTTGATTCTAAAAAATAATAAGCAAAAATAAATATTTTTTATGTGAAACATTTTTTATTTATTAAAATGATTAGTAATAAAATTTGTCCACTTAGTCTAGCTTCATGCAAAAAATCTTCGTTGACTTCTTCATTTATGATTGTCTGTATCTGCATTTTTTGGGTTTTTATCTGCAAAATACAATGATTTTATTAATCTGTTTTTTTTTAAATGAAAGTAGGAGGCTAACAATTTTGAAAAACTTCAACAATTGTTATCAATACAGTTGAATGATCTTGATAAGATACATATTTATGTAACTAGAACTGAAAAACTATCTGCTATCTATTACCTACTATAATTATCATTTACAATATTCTGAGTAATATGATACATATTTTTGATGACTCGGTGCAGTAGATCAAGTAGATGAGAGATGTTTTTGATGTGATATCAATATTTCTGTACAGAAATTGCTTAATTTGTGGGGTTCTGTATCTCCAGAGAAAAAAAGGAACTCTTATAGGATCATTTTGTTCTCTGGCTGGCTGCCCTATCACTAAAGACCGTTCAAAGGGAATCAAAACCTATACTGTATAGGTTGAGTACTTCCCGTTAACTTAGAATCATGAAAGCAGCTGGCACTGTTTTATAGCACAAGAGAAAAATTCGAAAGTTGTGAATTTGTAGTTACATCTCAACAAATCTGAATTCAAGAAATTACTCATATTTGATTTTTTCATATGCAGTAATAATAAGTACTGGTTTGTGTATATAATAATAAAATTATAATCTATACCTACTAATAAATAAAATTGAAGTGTCTGTCTGTGATTTCAAAATAACTACCTCATATGGTTATTTGAACTGTACTATAACTGATCACATGTTTTTAAAATTCTTGTCTGTCTGTCTGTTTGAACAAGCTAATCTTCAGAACTACTGAACCGATTTTGACGGGACTTTCACATACAAGTAGAGGATTAACCAAGGAGTAACATAGGCTACGTTTTTAACCGATTTTCAAAAAAAAAAGGTTCATTTCCAACTCCTCAATCCTAATGCTGTAGGGGATCTGACCCCCAAAACTAATGGGATTTAGAAACTTTCGGTTATTATAGAGGTTACCAATTAAAGACTTTATCGTTGAATGAACTCAAGTACATACCCAACTCCTTAACCCTGATGCTGTAAGGAATTGCATTCGCATTCCTAAATCGTGGAGATCCCGTGAGATTTTTTCGTTTTGAGGACAGGTTAGATAGGCTGCTTTTTGTTCTGGAAAATCAAAAGTTCCCACAGGATTTTAAAAACCCAAACACACAGGGGCGAAGCCGTGGGCATCATCTAGTAATAAAATATGTTTGTTATTTTACCTTTTTTTTACCTTTTATAAAATAAAATAATAAAATATGTTTGCTTACACATACGTATGATATATACACACGCAATATGTAGCACATCGAGAAAAATATTATATAACGTCACCAGTATAGTTGTTGCCGCTTTTATGGCTCGTAGTGTAATTATCTGTGTCTAGGGAGGCACCTGAACTTGTTTTTAGGCATCCGTTAAGTACACATTTCAAAGATATTTCTGGCCCTGGTGTGGCATTCATTGTATTGAACTTCGGCTTCGGTTGATGGCTCCATCAAAGGATCATCAACCATGGCGGTAGAGGATAGATATCCTTTGTCACCTCTGCAAAAATCATAATAAAAAACTATACTTACAAAATACATCAAAATGTAGAATATTGTGATTACAAAGCAATTGACTTTTCTTTATTCATCATTTTATATGTTGGGCTCAGATTATTTCAACAAATATCAAAACCCAAACACCCATTTTTAGGGTTCCGTACCCAATGGGTAAAACGGGACCCTATTACTAACACTCCGCTGTCCGTCTGTCTGTCCACCTGTCACCAGGCTCATGATGTGATAGTCAGACAGTTGAAATTTTCATAATTGATTATGCCTTTGTTAATTGGCTACTTAGATCATTTCTTCCTTTAAGGTATCCTAGCGCCTAAAAGAGACTACAGATCTTTAGAATACGTAGGTACTAGTAATTTAGATACCTAAGATTAAGAAATTTAATAAATTACCTGTCTCTGGAATCAATCAGAGCTGCAATAACGTTTTCTTCCATTTTAAGGTTATCACATGTACAGCAACTTTAAATCTAAGGTAAAAAAACACTAAATACAACTATACCAAGTTTTTTTCAATGAAATTATAGAAAACGAAAAAAATATATAACTTTTAAGGAAAACCGAAACCCTAATATAAATATTTTTTTTCATTTATTCCGCGGTTTTTGGCTTTAGACGGACAACTTAAATTTAGGGGGCACCTCGAGAGGTCCTCTTTAAATTTAGCGAATTTTAAGTTGACGTTTCTTATTTTTGACACTTAGTGCGTTCGACAGAATAGGTTTTGCTGTTTAAAATCTAAATTGAATAGTTTAGTGCTGTCAAAATCAATTTTAAGTTAGACCTGTCATTTAACTGTGTTTGTAGAATTGCACATCCCTCTAAGTCTATTTTAAGCGATTTTAAATTTAGAAATCTGCCAAGAGAATTGCTACCAATATCTTCGAAAATATTCATTTAAATCATATGCTGTAAAAGGCCATATAGATCTATAATAAATCAACAATGTACTTAAGGTATTTAATTAGATAAGGATTTATGCTGTATTGGTTAAAATCGCTTCTAAAATTAGCCATTATTTGTCGTAAAAAAGTAAATGACAAAAAATGTTATTGTGGGATATCCATAAGAGATAGACATATACCATCGCGGAGTTTTCTATAGACCTTTTCAATGTGTACAATACTTAGTACATTATATTGATAAATCTCGTAGGGTTCAGCCTGCGTTTGCAATGTAAGCGGAAAAAATGTAAGTATTTACGACATCACATTAGAAACCTCAAAAATAACAGTATTTCTCCACTATTTAATGGATGTTATCATACATATAAACCTTCCTCTTGAATCACTCTATCTATTAAAAAAAACCGCATCAAAATCCGTTGCGTAGTTTTAAAGATTTAAGCGTACAAAGGGATATAGGGACAGAGAAAACGACTTTGTTTTATACTATGTAGTGATTATCCATATTTTTTCAAATTTCTAGGGGGGGGCAGCTGCCCCCCCCTGTCCCTACCTGGCGACGCCCATGGTGGGTACGACAATAGTGTAACGGGTTTGAACCGTCGACCTTGCGGTTTTTGATACGCATCCATCGACGTTGCGCTATTGAGGCTATGAGGATGTTGCTAAGCAGAGCCAGCAAAAAGCTCAGTTATAGATGCTTATTCAAAACATCAGTGGATTTATCTGTGAAGAACGAGGTTGCAAGAGCTTTTTGTTTAATTTTTAGTGTCCAACGTGGGTGACATTCTGTCCATGACGGGATAATAGTTCATACATAAAAAATTCGTATATAATGTGGTCGTAACGTTCCAACATCAACGTACGGGGACCCAGCTTTAAGCGTTTAACACCTCGCCTCGGGTGCAATTCTTCGCATAAAGTTTATATGGATTAAAATTATTTTCGCATTTTTCTCGCGAGAGATTATGTTTTTTTTTTTTTATTAAGTAACAGTAAACTGGAACACAATTGATGTCTTTATTGGCTCCACTCAATTACAGATAGTGATCGTTAATTTGCGCTTAATTGTGAAATTGCCGTACTCCTATAATAATGTAAATTCTGAAAAATGAATTTCTTTATTAAATAACCGATCGGAAGCGTGTTGGGTCACTTTTGAGGTAAGGTTCCGTAGTCATTTTATATCATTAAAATGACTCTTAAATCAGAATCGAGACGAAGAATATTTTTTTTTGTTAGCAAAGCCTAAGAAAATGGCTTTATATGTTATCGGCAAAATGGCTTTACAAATTATTTCTATATAAAATATAAGCAACTACTTGTTCAACTTAAAATAAGTTCCATAAAGCCACTCAAGATTTTGAATACCCGGCTAAGTTATGAGCTATTTCACAGACCAGGGCGCGCTTGGAACTCATATTATTATTAGTTTTAATATATATTATTTATATATTATTAGTTCTAAACTGTCGTAAATAATTATTACCATTACCACACTTCAATAATACGTAGTTGTAACATTATTGATTGTCATTCGAAAAGTGTATCTACGATAAATTAAATTTTGGTTTGACATAAAGTTTTCAAGTAAAGCTCCAAAATACTTTTTTGTGGGACATATTAGGTACTTTATCACGAAATAGTTGTTAAAAAAACGCCGGATCAATTGCTTTTAGTTCCTCATTTGACTACACATCCCCAATTATGATATTTTTATGAGAACACGCGCTGTTTCAAGAATTTTAACAACCTCACTTCAGAAATTGGTTTAATTGGCCTCCTATTATTTTAGACTTTTTGATTGAGAAGTTGACAGGTCTCGCGAAGCGCAGCAAATTATGAGTTTTCATAATAAAATTTTACTTAAATGTGAAATTTAAATTAAACTTTTATGTAAACAAGAAAGCGGTGACGGTTAAAACTTTTGAAGACTGTATTTAATTTTGTATGACTTAACTACTTGAATACAAATTAAACGACTATAATTAAGCTGCCTCAATTGTCTAGTGGCTAGCTATTTCGACTGCAGATCATTAGGTTCTGGGTTCCCGGGTCGGGCCAAAAAGAAAGATATTGGTAGCAATTCTCTTGGCAGATTTCTAAATTTAAAATCGCTTATAATAGACTTAGAGGGATGTGCAATTCTACAAACACAGTTAAATGACAGGTCTAACTTAAAATTGATTTTGACAGCACTAAACTATTCAATTTAGATTTTAGACAGCAAAACCTATTCTGTCGAACGCACTAAGTGTCAAAAATAAGAAACGTCAACTTAAAATTCGCTAAATTTAAAGAGGACCTCTCGAGGTGCCCCCTAAATTTAAGTTGTCCGTCTAAAGCCAAAAACCGCGGAATAAATGAAAAGAAATATTTATATTAGGGTTTCGGTTTTCCTTAAAAGTTATATATTTTTTCGTTTTCTATGATTTCATTGAGAAAAACTTGGTATAGTTGTATTTAGTGTTTTTTTACCTTAGATTTTAAGTTGCTGTACATGTGATAACCTTAAAATGGAAGAAAACGTTATTGCAGCTCTGATTGATTCCAGAGACAGGTAATTTATTAAATTTCTTAATCTTAGGTATCTAAATAACTAGTACCTACGTATTCTAAAGATCTGTAGTCTCTTTTAGGCACTAGGAAACCTTAAAGGAAGAAATGATCTAAGTAGCCAATTAACAAAGGCATAATCAATTATGAAAATTTCAACTGTCTGACTATCACATCATGAGCCTGGTGACAGGTGGACAGACAGACGGACAGCGGAGTGTTAGTAATAGGGTCGCGTTTTACCCATTGGGTACGGAACCCTAAAAATGGGTGTTTGGGTTTTGATATTTGTTGAAATAATCTGAGCCCAACATATAAAATGATGAATAAAGAAAAGTCAATTGCTTTGTAATCACAATATTCTACATTTTGATGTATTTTGTAAGTATAGTTTTTTATTATGATTTTTGCAGAGGTGACAAAGGATATCTATCCTCTACAGCCATGGTTGATGATCCTTTGATGGAGCCATCAACCGAAGCCGAACTTCAATACAATGAATGCCACACCAGGGCCAGAAATATCTTTGAAATGTGTACTTAACAGATGCCTAAAAACAAGTTCAGGTGCCTCCCTAGACACAGATAATTACACTACGAGCCATAAAAGCGGCAACAACTATACTGGTGACGTTATATAATATTTTTCTCGATGTGCTTACTGGTAGGCAAACATATTTTATTATTTTATTTTATAAAAGGTAAAAAAAAGGTAAAATAACAAACATATTTTATTACTAGATGATGCCCACGGCTTCGACCCTGTGTGTTTGGGTTTTTAAAATCCTGTGGGAACTTTTGATTTTCCAGAACAAAAAGTAGCCTATCTAACCTGTCCTCAAAACGAAAAAATCTCACGGGATCTCCACGATTTAGGAATGCGAATGCAATTCCTTACAGCATCAGGGTTAAGGAGTTGGGTATGTACTTGAGTTCATTCAATGATAAAGTCTTTAATTGGTAGGTACCTCTATATTAACTGACAGTTTCTAAATCCCATTAGTTTTGGGGGTCAGATCCCCTACAGCATTAGGATTGAGGAGTTGGAAATGGACCTTTTTTTTTGAAAATCGGTTAAAAACGTAGCCTATGTTACTCCTTGGTTAATCCTCTACTTGTATGTGAAAGTCCCGTCAAAATCGGTTCAGCAGTTCTGAAGATTAGCCTGTTCAAACAGACAGACAGACAAGAATTTTAAAAACATGTGATTCAGTTATAGTACAGTTCAAATAACCATATGAGCTTAATATGAGGTAGTTATTTTGAAATCACAGACAGACACTTCAATTTTATTTATTAGTAGGTATAGATTATAATTTTATTATTATATACACAAACCAGTACTTATTATTATTGCATATGAAAAAATCAAATATGAGTAATTTCTTGAATTCAGATTTGTTGAGATGTAACTACAAATTCACAACTTTCGAATTTTTCCCTTGTGCTATAAAACAGTGCCAGCTGCTTTCATGATTCTAAGTCAACGGGAAGTATTCAATCAACAGTATAGGTTTTGATTCCCTTTGAACGGTCTTTAGTGATAGGGCAGCCAGCCAGAGAACAAAATGATCCTATAAGAGTTCCTTTTTTTCTCTGGAGATACAGAACCCTACAAATTAAGCAATTTCTGTACAGAAATATTGATATCACATCAAAACATCTCTCATCTACTTGATCTACTGCACCGAGTCATCAAAAATATGTATCCTATTACTCAGAATATTGTAAATGATAATTATAGTAGGTAATAGGGTAGCAGATAGTTTTTCAGTTCTAGTTACATAAATATGTATCTTATCAAGATATCAAGATCATTCAACTGAATTGATAACAATTGTTGAAGTTTTTCAAAATTGTTAGCCTCCTACTTTCATTAAAAAAAAACAGATTAATAAAATCATTATATTTTGCAGATAGTGCAGATAAAAACCCAAAAAATGCAGATACAGACAATCATAAATGAAGAAGTCAACGAAGATTTTTTGCATGAAGCCAGACTAAGTGGACAAATTTTATTACTAATCATTTTGATAAATAAAAAATGTTTCACATAAAAAATATTTATTTTTGCTTATTATTTTTTAGAATCAACAAGGTAGTTAGGTACTTACCTAAATATTTTTTAAATATTTTGGTAAGTACATAGTACATAGTACTACACATATTTCTTATAAACAAATTCAACTCAATAATTATTAACAAGAGGTAGGTACATAGTTCTTTCAGTTTATAAACAACTTATCTCACTTATAATATACTGGATGATGCCTTGTTTTTAGGTTTCTTAAAATCTTGTGGGAACTATTTGCTTTTCTGGGATAAAAGTTGCTTATGTCAATTACAGGGACGAAGGAAAGCAAGGGAAAGCTACCTCTGTACCAAATTTCGTTAAAATCGGTTTAACGGATTATGTATTTAACCCATGGGAACATGTTATTTTTCCGGGATAAAAAGTAACCTAGGTATGTTCTTTCCCGGGATGTAAACTACCTCTGTACCGAATTTCATCAAAATCGGTTGAACAGATTATGCATTATAAATTTTCCGTCTTCCCATGGGAACATGTTATGTTTCCAGCATAAGAAGTAGCCTATGTCCTTCCCCGGGATGTAAGCTACTTCTGTACCAAATTAAATCAAAATCGGTTGCACTGTTGGGCTGTTAAAGGCTAGCAGACAGACAGACACGCTTTCGCATTTATAATATTAGTAAGGATAATAATTGATGATTTATAACTGCCTCGTTGGTCTAGTGGTTAGCATATTCGACTGCAGATCACAAGGTCCTGGGTTCGATTCTCGGGTTGGGCAAATAATTGTTAGGTATTGGGTTTTTCTGACAAGAAATTCTCACTCCGGAGTCAGTAGTTGGCGGTGTCTCACCCCCGTGCCTAGGAGAGCACGTTAAGCAGTCGATCCTGGTTATTATCACTATCATGTGACAAGTCGTTAAAGCCCGCCAACCCATATTGGGGCAGCATGGCGGGTCTAAGCTCTAAATCCCTCTCTCCTATGAGTGAGGAAGCCTGTGCCCAGTAGTGGGACGTAAAAAAGACTAGTGGTGGGTGGTGGAATAATTACTATCAGGTACAGCACTGAGTTGGGGCAAGCACTTGATGAGAACAAAAATAAAAGGTTAAAATAACACTATGTAATAAATTAATTTATTAATTTTTTTCATTTCATTCAACAGAATATAAATTATTCTCACTAAGGCTAGCCACTAAGTTGCTATGAACTGGTAGGCGGGGATGTTGATCAGGCCTTGTTCTTCTATGTATATATGTATGTCCGATTTTGGATGGTGGATTTTGGATGGTGGATTTTGGATTGCTGATGTGGACATCCCCGCTTCAGCTTCTGTGTGAATTGGCAGTTCTGGGTGCACAGAGGGCAACCCAGCACTAGCTGGTGAAGGCTCTCCACTACACCATGGCTCGGTGGCAAGGCCTGAAAAAGAGTTATATTTATACTATATGTTTGTAATTCTTAAATGAATTTTCTTTCTCGAAAGGTTTTAATAATTCTTTCACCATTAGAAAACTATAAGTTAACAGGTACCATGGCAGAAGTCACAGGCAAAAGCTAGATTACTAGAAACCTAATTTATAAGATATATTCTCCATAATATTCTCAAAGGTGTATGAAGTCTGCCAATCTATACTGGACTAGCAGCGTGGTAATCTAAGCCCTTCTCATTCGGAGATCTGTTCTCCTTAGTGGGTCGGCATTAGGATATTGATGATAGTTAATTTCATGATGTTATGAAAGAAAGAATAAAAATAGTAGTCTCAACTTACACACTGCCACTGCTGTGTAATCCTGCTGCATCCCAGTTGATTCAGCATGGTGCTCAACGCTGCCTAAAAATCAACGACTTCCCGAAGTGCTGTGTTCTCTGTGAGGAAGAAATTATTTATACGTATGACCATGGGTAGATTGTACACAATATAATACATTTATATATTGTAAATAGGTTTATCACAATAACTATTTCTTAATAAAATCAGCCATACAAATAAGACTTCTTAACCGATTCTTATTTAAAATTTGTTACCCTGAGTAAGTTAACATCTATTAATCAAAATCAGTGCTGTGATAGCCTAGTGGTAAGGGTGACCGACTTCTAATCGGAGGTCGTGGGTTCGATCCCGGGCACGCACCTCTAACTTTTCGGAATTATGTGCATTTTAAGTATTTAAATATCACCTGCTTTAACGGTGAAGGAAAACATCGTGAGGAAACCTGCATACTGAGAGTTCTCCATAACGTTCTCAAAGGTGTGTGAAGTCTGCCAATCCGCTTGGCCAGCGGGGTAGACTATGGCCAAAACCCTTCTCACTCTGAGAGGAGACCCGTGCTCTGTAGTGAGCCGGTAATGGGTTGATCATGATGATGATGATGAATCAAAATCAAAATAGGTAGGTTTAACATTATTGAAGTGCACCTATCTAACCTTACCTACGAATCTTGTCTTTTTAATAAAAGATTAGGTTAGGTTAGGTTAACAAAAAAAATCAATACATTTTGAAATATTGACGGGGGAACAAAGTCGCATTAGCCTCGCGAATTTTACATCGCAGAATTGATCACAACTTTTACGTGACTGAAAGGAAAACGATTAATTATTAGCACTGAAGTAAGTAAAAACGTAAAATACACCGACTTACCTCTCGCGATTTCAATATTCGCATTGAGCCTCTCTACCAATAGCTCTTGTTGTTTTTTATTTATTCTTTTACGGGCTTGGCGTTCCTTATTTATGTTATTAATTAAAATGTTTCTTTTAATTATTTTTGAAAACACTACAACCACAGATTACTAGAGGATACTACAACTCACAGATGACAACCATGAACTATAGAGTATAGACAAAGATTTAAGCCTACTTTACACTTTATAATAAACAAAATACCAATTTTCGGCACTTTCTTATCATGATTGGAGCAAAATAAATCAAATAAATTATTATTTTTGTATTTCAAGTAACATCGTTCGCTTTTCTTCGACATTTTTCACTAAAAATATTTTTGAAATTAATGGGGAAAATCAAACACAACATTTGTGCAGTTCTTGTTATCTTACATGGCAACACTTACTATTAAACTTAAACGTCATTTTAGAAGGTCTTTTGGAGTATTTAAATTTAGTTGAAGGTGACACTTGAATACCACTTAGAGATAGAGCAGCTAAAATAAGAAAACCTAAAATTAAGTTTAGGTTAGAGAGTGTGTTTAACAGAATCGCTACCATTGGGTTATTAAAAAGTTATTGGGTTGTTAAAAAAGTTATTGGTTTAGTCTAAAAATTTTCAGAATCAGCCCGTAGCTGAGAAGAAGGCAGTGTTACATCCCCGTGCTTAGGATAGCACGTAAAGGTAGAGAGAGTGCATCTGTGTTCGCACACACACACACACACACTATAATATCTCCTGCTCTTCATTGAGATGGATTGCCGCAACCAAAATTCAGTCGGGAGGATATTATTATTGATAGGATACTTACATCAACAAATTCTACTTTTCTTCGTAATTACAACTTTTAAAGAATATGGAACAATATTATAAATAGCTAACAAAAATGACGAGTCTAAATCTATTTCTATATCTTTCACAATGCTCTCTGTGGAAAAGGACAGCAATCGATTTAGACCAAGCGTAGTTTTCCGCTTATATGCCGTGACCACCATTTCGTTCATAAATAACAGAATATTTGTATACTAATTAGTTTCACTCGATATCCTAATAAATATTGGATGTTCCCAATAAATATTGGATTAATTTAAGAGCTCACAATTATTTAGAGGATGACAATAAAATTATAAATTCAATAAATCCCAACACCGCTCTATAGTAGTTTTACGGTCATAAAGGAATCTAGTCTAATTTGAAATAATTAACATAATATTCTAATCCATACAAGTATCCATACAAGAGTGGAGAGCGATCCATAACGAGATCTATAACATCAATACTTAACATAAATAACGTATTAACGAATTAGAAATCAATATTTTTTATAATAAGAAAAATTCACTTGTTTTTGTCCGTATAAGTAGGTATTGACTGAAGTAGATACCAGCCTCTAACTTTATAATATTTTACTCATATTTTATAAAAAAAGGCATCAATTTTACTACTACATAAAATCTAGATGATGCTATCTAGATTTTCTAGATAGTAGGTAAATATTTAATGCATAAAAAGTAACGACTATAGGTTCCTTCATGGTCTTCGTAGAGCCTACGTTGCCTACAAAATAGAAGTTTTGACTGTTTCCCAATTTTGATTACCGGCAAGTTATTTTCTTAGAATATTCCTTTACGACTATTTCAACTTGATAAGTCAAAGTTGTCCCGAATGACCAAGGAATAAGCAAACTAAAAAACCTGACGAGATTAATTTTTAACCCCCGACGCAAAAACGACGGGGAGTTATAAATTTGACGTGTCTGTGTGTGTGTGCGTGTGTGTGTGTGTGTGTGTCTGTCTGTTCCCCTGTGGCGCTCAAACGGGTGGACCAATTTGAATGCGGTTTTTTTTGTTTGAAAGGTGAATTAGTCGAGAGTGTTGTTAGCTATGTTTGATGAAAATCGGTCCAAGATGGCCGCCGCTACAAAATGGCGGATTACATATTTTTTCACAATTTCCTTAATATGGGCATCAAATGAAAGGGCTTGACTAGTAAAATAGCATTATTGCAAAACCAAGATGGCCGCCGCCACAAAATGGCGAATGTCGGGGGTTTTTAAATTTTTAATTTATACTTGTTAAATCCAGTACTTAAGTAAGTATATCGGAATCGTATCAGATTTTTTTGTCACGATTGACACAGACGACGTCGCAGCTAGCTGCTAGTTCAGTATAAATCGTCGTTTCAAAGCAAGCGGGGCGTGATAAATAATATGATCAACGGTATACAAACATCTGAGTTATTGTGGGAGGTGCCGCGGCATAAATAAAATAAATTAATTAAAATGATATAATATACATCCGAGGTTTCTTTCAAACGCTCTCCGTTCGAGCAGTCGTGAGAAACTGAGTGCTTAGTCTAAGATCGGAGCACTCGAAAACGAACTCGAAAACTATTGATCGATTTCAGAGTAAAATAGACCTAAAATGGCTTGTATTAAGGTTTGAGTTCGCCAATACATTCAGCATTCGAACACAGCGAGCGCTCCGGGAACTGTCTTGTGAACTCAAACCTTAATACAAGCCATTTTAGGTCTATTTTACTCTGAAATCGATCAATAGTTTTCGAGTTCGTTTTCGAGTGCTCCGATCTTAGACTAAGCACACTGGATGGAATCTTTACCGGCTTTTCGAGAAATATGAGCGGTCCGGTGAGCGTATGATAATATGAAAGTGAATAGGTAGTGTTTAGTGCAATTTATCGATTCAGATAATTATAGGAATAAGTTACCAACTTGGTCGACTAACATTATTATTTTAGGTAAGTGTTACTCTGGCGAAAGATTGTTTTAAATTATAGTTTACTTTTTCAAATTAATTTAAATGGAGAAATGACTTAAATTTTATTAGCTTAAGAATAATCATAATCATCAAGAAGTTAAAAAATATTTCTCAGGTAGATGGTGATTTTAACAGATTTTAAGGGATTCCGTAGACCATCGCAATTTTATTATGTTCGATTTACACTTGAAAAAGTTTTTGCGTATCATTTAAAAATACATTAATTAATCCTATCAAACCTAAGGATCTTCTCTCAAGGGGTCATCGATAAAATTTTAACGTTTTGGATAAAGTTTTTTTTACTCACTAATCAATCCGGCATCCGACCTGACCAACCTGATGTCTATGCATTCCGCTGTGCCATCACTACAAATAAAAAAATAAAGTCACACGCCACGTCCGTCTGTGTGTTCGCGATAAACTCAAAAACTAATGAACGGATTTTCATGCGGTTTTCACCAATAAACATAATGGATTTATAAGGAAAGTTTAGGTGTATAATTTGTTAAGGTATAACAATTTCACGACAACCAGGATAACATAAACGGCACGAACTTCCTCCTCCGAGGAGTTATCATACCGAAGCGTCGCAGAGTTCGTGATTTATATCATAGATTACCGCTCCGCTCCACTGTGTAAATACCCACCGGGACACTATAAACTAGAGTTGCCTGTGTAACTGTAATGAGCATCGATTACTTGTGGTGTATAATTTGTTAAAGTGTGGTAAGGTATTGTGGGCAGGTCGCTAGTAGAGATTATTTTTATTTGTTCTACAAATCAATTGTAACAATTTCACAACAACTAGGATAACATAAACAGCATAAACTTCCTCCCCGAGGAGTTATCATACCGAAGCGTCGCAGAGTTCGTGATTTATTCATAGACTACCCGCTCTGCTCCACTGTATAAATACCCACCGGGACACCATAAACTAGAGTTGCCTGTGTAACTGTAATTAGCATCGATTACTTGTGGTGTATAATTTGTTAAAGTATTATGGTAAGGTTTTGTGGGCAGGTCGCTAGTATAGATTATATTCATTTCTTCTACATAATCAACTGTAACAATTTCACGACAACCAGGATAACATAAACGGAACGAGCATCCTCCTCCGAGGAGTTATCATACCGAAGTGTCGCAGAGTTCGTAATTTATTAATAGATTACCGCTCCGCTCCACTGTGTAAATACCCACCAGGACACCATAAACTAGAGTTGCCTGTGTAACTGTAATTAGCATCGATTACTTGTGTAAGGTTCGTTGCAAATTCAGTATTGCAATAGGACCTCCTTTTGTTGATTTAAGGTATTTTTATGATTATTGATCTGACAATTCGAAAAAAAGAGGTTTAGACAGGAGTGGAAATGGGAGACATGAGATGTAAGCGAAAAAGAGAATGTTTGGAAAGACTAATAAAATGTAAAATGGTATTAAGAGAATGGAATAATAATAATTAAAGGAAATTATATAATTAAAGAGGATTTTTATTATATCTCAGAAGTGGTAAGACAACGCCGACTTTATTATTTTGTTCGATCTCAAAATTCATCTTATTCGATTTGTCGAATTACTAATACAAATTTTATGTTTTCTGTTCGAGCTCTAAATAATGCCGGGTGATGGGAATAAGGAGTCTCGACGTTTACAAACGCCTGCAGCATGTAGACGGACGTCTCGCGGTGGATGATTCTAACACAGCAGTGAGACCGAGTCCTCCGCGAAGTGGTTACCGCAGCCGTAGTCGCAGCCGTAGCCGCGGTCATGTGAGAAGTCGTTCTCGGGAGCGTACGAGTAGCTATAGGAGGAGTACAGGACTGCGAACGGAGCAACAACGCGAGCGATTTTTGAGGATTGAAAAGGACTTAGACGTAGCTCGTGGACAATATTCAGCAGAACGACGACGTTATTCTCGTGAAGAATCTCGAGAATGTAGAATTTCTGGTTCCAGTCATCAGAACCGAAGGCTTAGAATGGACAGACCTGAAGATAGGACTAAGTCTACAAGATCATGTACCTAGCTTAAATTATTTTTTTTTTTTAATTTTGCTCAATCTTTGGAGGACATGCTGAGATGGAAAAGCAGATATAATGAACCCAGAATTACTTTTATGAAAACTACTTAGCTCTTATAAATCAATGCGATATTACTGGTAAGCGTGCCGCAGATTATATTATACATGGCACTCATTAACGACAAAACGATTAGATCTAGTGCACTTGCACTACGTTGTGAACATCTAAATAAATTAATTAGAATTTTTGATTAGTAACAAAGAAGGATTTGGAGATAGAGTTGTTTTTAAAGATTTATTTTTATTTTTATGTATAACTGAACATTGACTAAAACAGAATGAATACAATCATGTTCAATTTTGGTGATCTTTAGGTTGGTGGTTCGTTCATCAGAACCAATGCTATTCATGGGGGCTGATTAATACAGTTGGCCAAAAAAAATTAAATTAAAAAATCGAAATGACATTGTAAGTCTATCTGTTGTACGGACAATAGAACTAGCGGCAGTTGAATTAGAGCAATTCATTGTTGTGTCTCTTTACAACCACTATTGTCCAATTTCGGACTTTTTGACTTTTATTTTTTTTGACAAAAACCATGAACATAATTTGCTCTAAAAGTCAACAGTTAAAATCATTTTAAAGCCATTTTGTAAGATGGTGATAATATAAAAAGAAAACCCAGCTGAGTTTGTTGTGGGCTCTTCTCAGACCAGGGCGCGTTGGAACCCTCGTAGTTTTAGTTTTAAGTTTTCGTAAATAATTATCACCATTAAAGTATACAGTGTACCAATTTTGAATTAAGTTTATTTGACTTGACTTAACATGGCTTAAATGTCGATGATACTAGCATGGATGAAGATGACAAGGATGAGAGTTGGACTAGTTAAAGTTTTTGTCTATTTTTTTTTTCTTGTTGAAGTTAAAATATTACGTAATGTTATCACTGGTTAAGTTCGGTTTAGTTGACTTCGAATTTTTACTTTAGAGTTTGAGTTTATTACGCCATTTTTTTTTTGTTGTTGTTATTATAAGAGTGATGAGATGATAAAATGTATAGTTTGACGAAAAGGAATACTAGAGATTAGTAGCAAACGTTTTTACATTTAATTTGTTATATTATTGAGTGGTGGCTTCTCAATTTCTTTAATGGTTGATAATATTAATTAATGGTTCATAATATGAAATATTCCTAAGGTACGTTTTTAAGAATTGAAACGTAGGTATCTCGTATGTTCTCGATAATGATGTATGTAATATTGATTTTATTATATTGATTCTATTGATGTTCTATTGATATTCTATTGATTTTATGATGATTTAGTGAATTTAAATGGTGAGCATTAAATAAGATGGATTAGCTTCGTGACACGATTGCTGTGGAATGATAAGATTGATAAGCATATCTATATTACCATTGAAATACAGAGTAAGGTCATTCACATAGATTGGTTTGAAAGGTTTTTACATATTATGATTGTTGTATTTGGCGTCAATAGAGGGGTTGATGTCAGTGCAATAGATATATATTATAGAGAGTTATTAAAGATAGATTGAACATCACTAGACGTGTTGATGTCAATGAAAGATTATGTTTGTTGCATTTGGTGTCAATAGACGGGTTGATATCAGTGCAATAAATATATAGAGAGGTATAAAAGATAGATTGAACATCACTAGACGTGGTGATGTCAGTACAATAAATGTATATAGAGAGTTATAAAAGATAGATTGAACATCACTAGACGTGTTGATGTCAATGAAAGATTATGTTTGTTGCATTTGGTGTCAATAGATGGGTTGATATCAGTGCAATATATATATAGAGAGGTATAAAAGATAGATTGAACATCACTAGACGTGGTGATGTCAGTACAATAAATGTATATAGAGAGTTATAAAAGATAGATTGAACATCACTAGACGTGTTGATGTCAATGAAAGATTATGTTTGTTGCATTTGGTGTCAATAGATGGGTTGATATCAGTGCAATATATATATAGAGAGATATAAAAGATAGATTGAACATCACTAGACGTGGTGATGTCAGTACAATAAATGTATATAGAGAGTTATAATAGATAGATTGAACATCACTAGACGTGTTGATGTCAATGAAAGATTATGTTTGTTGCATTTGGTGCCAATAGATGGGTTGATATCAGTGCAATAAATATATAGAGAGGTATAAAAGATAGATTGAACATCACTAGACGTGGTGATGTCAGTACAATAAATGTATATAGAGAGTTATAAAAGATAGATTGAACATCACTAGACGTGTTGATGTCAATGAAAGTAGATATGTTTATTGCATTTGGCGTCAATAGACGGGTTGATGTTAGTGCAATAAATATATAGAGAGATATAAAAGATAGATCATCAATAGACGAGTTGATGTTATTGAAATAAATATTATATAAAGAGTTTTACAAGTCATCAATAGACGAGTTGATGTTATTGAAATAAATATTATATAGTTTTACAAGTCATCAATTTAGACGAGTTGATGTTAGTGAAGTAAATATATAGAGTTATAAAAGATAGATCATCAATAGACGAGTTGATGTTATTGAAATAAATATTATATAAAGAGTTTTACAATTCATCAATAGACGAGTTGATGTTAGTGAAATAAATATTACATAGAAAGTTTTACAAGATAGATCATCAATATACAGGTTGATTTCAGTGTAATAAATGTATGGAGAGTTTTAAAAGATAAAACATAAAATAAATGGTTGATGTGAGTGAAATAAATACATAGAGAGTTTTAAAAGATAAAACATCAATAAATGGTTGATGTCTGTGAAATAAATGTATAGAAAGTTTTAAAAGATAAAACTTAAATAAATGGTTGATGTGAGTGAAATAAATACATAGAGAGTTTTAAAAGAATTTCTGTGAAATAAGTGTATAGAAACTTTTAAAAGATGAATCATCAATAAATGGTTGATGTTAGTGGAATAAATATAGGTACTATACAGAGTTTTACAAAATCGAGCATCAATAGACGGGTTGATACTAGTGAAATAAATATATACAGAGTTTTTCAAGATCGATCATCCATAGATGGGTTGATGCCAATAGAATTTAATTTTATTTCAATGGTTTGACTGTTACAATAAAAGATTTTAAAATTAAGTACCTACAGTAGAGACAGTCTACTTCTAACAAGCATACGATATTCAGGTTTATTTATAATAAGTATTACACTGTTTGTTGTATTACAGTGATGACGTATGGAGCAGAAACGTGGACACTGGCGGTTGGCCTTGTCCATAAATTAAAAGTCCCTAGCGCGCTATGGAGCGAGCTATGTTGGGCGTTTTTCTCAGGGATAAAATCCGAAACGAGGAGATTCATAGGAGAACCAAAGTGACCGACATAGCTCAGAGGATCAGTGGCGGTGGACGTCTACAGGCTGATGGATTGGATTAAAAGTATTACAATTTAAAATCAGAAAGGTCAAAACTATGACCATCAAAGCTCTAGTATCAAATGAAATTAATGAGTGGGCAGATGAAAAAACAGAGATAAACACAGTCAGTCGAAGATAATTGGAACCAACTTAAACTGGAAATAACTGACATTAACTTAATTTTAATTTTGCTGGTCTAAAATTTGTAGGTCAGAATAGAAGTTTCAGAGGTAATAGCGAGGATAGAGATCTCATCGTAGAAATGGTGAGTTCATTGAACGAATTGGATGAAGTGACAACAATGAACTGGTCGCTGGATAGTGGTTAGCAGTAGAAGTGTATATGTAAATGAATTAGACGTATCAGTGAAGGAAAAGGAGAGATTGGTCACGTTAAATTTCATAAGTTGAAGGAATTTAGAGTGATGAAAATAGTAAATAAAGTAAGAGATGCAAATGATTATGATAATGAAGAATTTTATGACAGTATTGAAGATAATAAAGAAGATGATCTGTGATGATGACGGTCTTGCAGAGAATGAACAAGGAGTTAGAAGTTCTCACTGCAATCAAATGTAGGAAGCTGCAATATCTTGGGCATATCACGCGTCACGAGAAGTACCGATTATTGCAATTACTAATACAGGGCAAGATTCAGGGACACCGAAAACCTGGCAGACGACGTTCTTCCTGGCTCAAGAATCTCCGCGAGTGGTACGGGATGAGCACGCGATTATTGTTCCGAGCGGCGGCATCAAAGATTAAAATAGCCTTAATGATAGCCAAACTTCATAGAGGAGACGGCACTTGGAAAAGAAGAAGAAAGAAGAAGAAAGAAGATGAGAGAATGAAACTTAGAGTTGAGGAGATAAAGGAAACAAGTTGACCTAAGGGAGAAAAAAAGATTGCTTTAAAAATTTAATGATCATGTTGTTTATGTGAATGTGTGCCGGAGAAGAAGCAATGAAAGTTCAGAAGCAATAAAATGGAAAAATGCGATGAGATAAATAGTTTGAAACAAAATGAAACGTGGGAAATTGTTGAGGAACCAATGGATGAAAATGTGCGAAGCAAAATGGATTTTTAGGATAGGGTCAAATGGGAGATACAAAGCGGAAAGTGGCAAAAGGTTTTAAACAAATTTATGATGTGAAATGAAGAAATGTATTTGCTCGTGGAACAAGATAGTAATAGAAGAGGAGGAAGAGTGATAACTATGAAAGTTGTCAATGTCAATTGCATGTGTGGGAGGTTGGCATTTAGAAAGTATGGATGTAGAAACCGTTTGTTTTTTTTTTTAAATGGAACTATTAAATCTGAAGTTTCACCAGATGGTTATGAAATTGAGATAAGGTCTACAAGTTGAGAAGGGCTTTGTTTGGGTTGAGGAAGAGCCCGAGAGATTGGTACGAGTGTTATAGTGAGTTTATGTGGAGCATAAGGTCAAACTATGATTATTGTCTGTAAACAGGATGTATTAGTGGTAAAAAAGTTTACATGTGGATCATAATTTAATATGCTTAAAATGAATATATGATTTAAAATATAAAGCAAATAGGTACTCAGTAAGAAATTTCGTATGAAAGACTTAGGAAAAGTGAAACAATAGTTGGGAATTGATATTGATTGTGGTCCAGAACTGAATAAAATTACTTTGGTTCATTGTAGGTGTATAGAAGGTTTAGCAGAATAAAGGATTCGGAGAGGTTTGAAACACCCATGGAACAAAATTTGTTAGTTGAACTTTTGAAGTTCTTTATAATGTTTATGTATTTTCCGTTGATATTATTACTTCTGAAAGCATTCCATATAGCTGAGTGTGTTATGCTATCGAAAGTTTTGGATATCGAATGTTATATAAAGTGGTTTGTTGAATTCTTTAGATTTTTCAATTATATTTTCTATGACATATATGTGGTCAATGATTGTGGAGTAATGTGGTCGGAAACCGGCCTGTTCTATTCGTTGGTTTTTGTCTATTTCTGGTGCTATTCTACACAGAATGATTGATGAAAAGAGTTTATAATTGTGAATAATTTCTGTTGACCTTTCTCTGTTCCTAGTTGTATTTTGTTTCTCTTGTGCTACCTATTTCTTGTTGTGGTTTTCTGTATAGATCTGAATAGAAGGCCGTTGCACATTTTACTATCTTCTTATGTAAGAATAACTGAAACAGGTATTCAAAAAGACTAACAGAGCCATCAGATTATGATAGCTTTAGAAGAACAGTCATTGAATGAAATTTTTTAACACATCGAAGTTTAAAAGAGCTTATAAAGAGCTGACAACTCACAAAAATTGGATACAATGTTTAACTGATGGAAGCAAAGTGGCTAGAGACAGGGAATACAGTGTTATTTAGTTACTTGAAAATAAATATTATGATACTGATACTGAACTGAAAGGAGATGTTTTAGAGTGAGGTTCGTTTGGTTTCGGTAAAGAGAATAAAATGGATGATGTTGTTGTCATATCAAGTATCGAACATGTCACTGTCTTTCTAATCATGTAAATGTGTTGCATTTAAGCATGGTTTACTATATAGTATAGTTGTCTCACATTGAATACTGAAGTATTAATGATAATAGTAAGTATCGCGGTGTATACTCCTACTTTAACATGACGAATGTAAGGTGTTTACCGGATGTGTATGAGGACATACACGTTGTCAGGATGGACGAATGTAAGGTTCGTTGCAAATTCAGTATTGCAATAGGACCTCCTTTTGTTGATTTAAGGTATTTTTATGATTATTGATCTGACAATTCGAAAAAAAGAGGTTTAGACAGGAGTGGAAATGGGAGACATGAGATGTAAGCGAAAAAGAGAATGTTTGGAAAGACTAATAAAATGTAAAATGGTATTAAGAGAATGGAATAATAATAATTAAAGG
Organism: Melanargia galathea; assembly: GCA_920104075.1. Classification (NCBI taxonomy): domain Eukaryota; kingdom Metazoa; phylum Arthropoda; class Insecta; order Lepidoptera; family Nymphalidae; genus Melanargia; species Melanargia galathea. Next base: position 19,677,188 of record OV049872.1, on the reverse strand, counting down.
AAATTATATAATTAAAGAGGATTTTTATTATACTTGTTCTTGCCGCTCGCCATTTAGGGCGAGCCTAGTTAATCCACGTCGGCCTGACATTTGTCACTCCAGTGGTGATTGATTAACTTTATTGCTGTACGAGCTTATTGATGCGCCGTGTACAGGTGACATTATGGATTTTATTACCCTTTAACATTATTTGCACATATATCGTTGAACGTGATGTTTTGCTTCAATTTAATTTTCATAGATGTTGTTGTGTATGTGTGTGAGGAACATAACATCTATATAATTGACAATAATTGTTTCGAAGTCTGTTTAGTATTCCATAGCATTTTATGAGAGGCTACAAGTTTAAATGATCATTATTATAATTGATTTTCAGTATTGTAATCTATATAAATATAAAACAAAGACGTGTTAGTTCGAACACTTATAACTAGAGAACGGCTGCAGCGATTTTCATGGTTTTTGATTTATTGTATTTGTCTTCATCCCGAATAGCAAAATAACTATTAAAAACTTTGAAAAATTTATGGAAAAATAAAATAAAAGAAAAAACATTTTCCCATACAAAATGGGAAAATGTTCACGGGTTTCATAACTGTCAAACATCCCGTCGCGTCGATACGGTAAACTCTCTCACCCGTGCCTATATTATAATTCTTCCTTACGTGTGTTTGTCACCTAGCTCCACCTAAACGGCTGGACCGATTTGGATCCTTTTTGGAATTTGGAAAATTTGGAACCATCCAATCCTGGATGGTTTGAAAACACAATTACCGAGTAGGTACAGGTAAACTACCGGGTGTCGGTAGGTGGCTCTGATGTCGGTATGTCACTGAACAGGACGACGTCTGCCGGGTCCACTAGTAACTAATAAATAAATGAAAGTGGATTTTTTAGTACTCCGTAATAGTAATAAAAATCGTGCATTGAACATGAGACAGTTTGCCCGTACCACGAAATATAAATCCCAATTCAGCTATCGTAAATCGCCATTATCCTTTAATGACTTCCCATTCATCGGCCCAAATATCGCGGCAACGCTGTCCACGCCTTCCGAGATTTATGTTCATAATCGAGCTCTGGAATTGGGTCGAGTTTGCGGCAGGTGGTAGTGGTAGGGTATAAAGGTGAACAAATTGTTGCTGTAATTTTTATTCTTGTTTGTTTTCGAGAAAGTTTGACGCATCCGCGATTAAATAAAGAAATTATGACAACCTTCCTGGTGCAGTGGTGAGCGCTGTGGTCTTATAAGTGGGAGGTCCCGGATTTGATTACAGGCCGTGGCAATTTGGGATTTTATAATTGCTAAACTGTCTCAGGTCTTATTGGGAGGCTTCAGCCTACCCGCATTGAAACCGTTCAGGGTTATGAGTTTAATGAAAACTGCTATACCTCTGCCAAGCCCGTCTGTTAGCCTGATTCCTACCTTAAACTGCATCGTCACTTACCATCAGGTAAGATCGCAGTCAAGTGCTAACTCATAGATGAATAAAAAAAATATAAAAAAATGGACGCTCTTGAAGTATATAACAGAGTTTATTTAATAAAAAAATAATAGTCATTAGGGTCTGCGTAAAACCAGAAGTATCACAAACCAGAACTTAAGAAAGTTCTTCTAAGATCTAACAATATTTTCTTTAACGTATTGACATACATCGATAACTCCATAAATAACAATTATTCATGCAAAAAGAGACAACAAGAAAGTTAAGAGAACGTATCATTTACTAAACAAACTACGTTCTATGCCCTTTCTTTAAATATTGTTCTTTATTTGCTACTTACTTACGTTAACAAAGAGCACCACGAAGGGGAGAAGGTATAAGCGACGTTAGACTCTGACAAAAAATAAGACCACGGGGTCCAGATTATACTATTATCATTGAAATCTGCGAGAGTCGTTGATGTATTCTATTACTGGACAAAAGATTCAACTTTATAAACAAAGATGTGCACACAAACGAGATACAAAAAATCTTGTAAACTAGTAACGTCGTTATGTATAAAGTACAAATTTTTTTTGTGGTGTTGGCTATTTACACTATTATTTATGATCGAATTAATTGAGTTATTTTCTCTTCGACGTGCTATAATTTATGTGTTACTTTGTAGAGAGTGTATTATAAGTTTACGTATCACGATTTCCCCTCGCTTGAAGTAACAGAACTATTTTTGTATCTTACTAGATCGCAATGTCTACTCTCGGGCGTGATGCTTCATGGTCTTCCTCGATAATTGAGAGGCCACTCAGTTATATAAACAGTGTACCTAGGAAAGTTTGAACACCGTAATTTGCTTCCACCTATTGACATACAATAAAAGTTCTAGTGAGTAATATTTGATATTCTCTAAGTAGGCACTACTAGATGTAACAATTCTGTAAGTATTTAAAAGGTTTTCGTTTTGCAACAATCGTAGAGGGTACTCAATGCTAAGTGATTAGATAATAGTAACACTTGTGTACCTTCAAGGCAACAGTGAATAGGCATCTTCTAGATAAGCGCGCTCCAAATTAGATTTTATCATTGCTTTCCATCAGGATGGCTGTCATCAAGTGCAAGCATTTCCTGCAATAAAAAATTGATACAGTATTATAAATTTGGAATCATTCTACCCCGATTATGTTATAGCAAATTTGGAACTACTTCAGAAGTATATATTTTATCTGTAGGTACCCGGTTTAACTGGTGAACGGTGGTGAATCCGTCGTAATGTAATAATAGTTTATAACAGCCATGGAAAAATACTTTATTTTTAACCCCCGACGCAAAAACGACGGGGTGTTATAAGTTTGACGTGTCTGTGTGTCTCTGTGTGTGTGTGTGTGTATGTGTGTGTGTCTGTCTGTTCCCCTGTGGCGCTCAAACGGGTGGACCGATTTGAATGCGGTTTTTTTTGTTTGAAAGGTGAATTAGTCAAGAGTGTTGTTAGCTATGTTTGATGAAAATCGATCCAAGATGGCCGCCGCTACAAAATGGCGGATTACATATTTTTTCACAACTCCCTTAATATGGGTATCAAATGAAAGGGCTTGACTAGTAGAATAGCATTATGCAAATCCAAGATGGCCGTCACCACAAAATGGCGAATGTCGGGGGTTTTTTAAATTTCTAATTTATACTTGTTAGTCGATAAACTAGGTCTGGAGATAGAATCCTGATTTTAATTCTCAGTAAATTAGGTAACTATTTTTGAAGGCTGTCTTTTCTCGCGGCCGTACTTAAACTGTGTTTATTCGTCTTTCTATCACCATGGTCTAAGACTCGTTTGGACATAATACAACACTGTTTATTTTGTAGAAACGGTAGCCATTGAAGCGTTCACTTGAGCAAAAAACGTGATGTACAAAATCATAAGTGTTTAATTTTTGCACTTGAAACAAATTGCTACACAAAGTTTGTCATAATATTTTCTTATCAAACGAAATATGTATAACGGAAGCGTATTAAAGTGTTCTTAAAATAATAAATTTCGATCACGAATAAACGAGTAGTATTTCGGTCGATAGGTTTATATAAAGTAAACTAAATTAACAGGATTAAAAATCATGACAATCCTTTTTTCGTAAGGAACATTGCAAAAAGGAAGACACATTTTATTTTGCACGGTAGTTTATTTTAGAGTTTTAACTGTTGTGAGTGATATTTCAATATTCAATAATTTCAACATTAATTCAAAGGATCGCTGAAAGCAAATAAATCAATACGGTCCATTTTTTTCATAGAATTCATTCAAACAAACTGATTTCAAAAAGATTTTTAATTGACTCACAAAACGTTCAAATGTTTCACAATCAAATCACTATAGAATTAGCTGATTGTAAACATACTGTGTTGTTTGGATTAAATTAGAAATTCAGGTACAGACGACAAGTAGAGATGAAAAGACGAGTAAACATCGGTACCTTTGTGTGTTCTATCGACAATAACGGGGGTCTTTAGATGAGTTGTTTGCACTGATATCTACTTTCTTGTTCCGAAATTATACCAACGCCGCCGAAATTTTGTCTTACATCACCCGGATGCCTGATATATTTCATTGTCCGTTATTCCAGTGTCATTTCCGCAGTCCACATCTATATTACGGAACCAGCTTCTATCTGCGGTGTTCTCCTGGAATCACTATGCCTAGTTCTTCTTTCTATGACCCTTCTAAGCGGTGATATAGCCTGGTAGTAAGGCCCTATTCAGTGCGACGCGGACCGTCCGCACGCGGATGAGGTTTTGCGTCCGTCGCGGATGAATTCGTCGTTCAGTGCGATGCGGATCGTGATCGAGAGTGGTACAGTGTCATGGATAAAACTTTGAATTTGGTGATTGCGGCCTATTTATTAAACAACAGAAGAAGAAGACGCCATGGTAGAAGATTTAATGTGCATCCACTGGTTGAGAAAAGACTTCTTAAAGGAGAATTTGTATCCTTGTTTTCGGACTTGCAGGATGACGAAATGAAATTCTTCAAATATTTCAAGATGTCCATTAGGACATTTGAAGAGTTGCATGCGAAATTAGAGCCATCTTTAATGCGTTGCGATATATACAAGAAGCCCATATGTTCGCGGGAGAGATTGACTGTAACAATTAGGTAAGTAGGTACTTACTTAAATTTAAAGGTTAAATAAATTAAAAAAAAAATTTAATTAAAATTTTATAATCAGTTTAAAATGTGTAATTTAAATTATGTAATTAATTACAATGCAGTGTAATCACCGTGTTGCCAGCTTTCTAAAGACTCGTCCACGTCACTCCCTGATAAGTGAGGTAAATCGTTGGTAGCGGTTGATGCAGATGTGCTGGGCGAGTTCATAGCTGCATTCATACCTCTAATTTCCATAGCTAGCTCCAGTATTCTAGTTCGGAATAACAATTTTTTATAATTATCGAAATCGTTTATAATAGGTGCTAGGGAATTAAAAAAACTGCAGTCATCGTCTTTAAGAGCCGTAGACGACGCAGAGTTTGTGGTGGAAGTGTTATTCTTTTCTATTATTTTCAATAATTGTGACTCAAAGTCTGTCATACATCTCTTTTTTTTTCTCTGCCACGGTTTTGGAGAAGCCAGCACAGGTGTCTGAAATGTTTCTTCGGTTGATGGCAAGTCCGGGGTCGTGGTAATAGGTAAAATACTTTGCGAATTTTGCGATGACGTTGAAGCAACATTTTGGGAGCTCTGCGACGATGTTGAAGCCATACTTTCATGTGTGGGTTCAAAGTCCTTTGTGTCTTCCAAAAACGTCATTATATCGAAAAAAATATACTTCTTTTTGACACCCCCTGCAGAACCGGACTTTGATGACTTAAGATTTACTCTACACTTCATGTATGCATCACGGGCTGTCTTCCATCTTAACTGAACCGCTTTTTCTGTAAATTAAATAATATAAATAATAAAATAACACATGCCAGTAACTTTACTTATTTAATACACACTTTTTTTTGTTGCAGGTACCTGACTACTGGGTCAAGAATGTCTGATTTGCATTTAAGTTATCGATTGGGGCTATCCACAATCAAATATATTATTGAAGAAGTATGCTCATTAATATGGGAAATTTTGAAAAACGAATGTCTGCCTGAACCTGATCCAAATTTTTGGAATAAAATAGCGCTTGGCTTTGAAAGGGATGCCAATTTTCCCAATTGCGTAGGTGCCCTTGACGGAAAGCATACCAGAATCACGTGCCCAAAAGAAAGTGGATCCGTATTTTTCAACCATAAGCAATTTTACTCTATTATTTTACTTGCAATGTGTGATGCCAATTACTGTTTTACCTACGTAAATGTAGGGGCTTGTGGCAGCGAAGCAGACGCTAATGTGTTCAAGAAAAGTTCGTTATTTCATAGACTTGAACGAGATGATCTAAATTTGCCACCTCCAAAATTATTACCAGGCACGTCTATCAACCCACAGCCACATGTCATTGTAGCAGACGCAGCTTTTGGAATTTCCAATACTATACTTCGTCCATACGCGCGTACAAATTTGACACACAAAAAAAAAATATTTAATTACAGGTTAAGTCGTGCACGCCGATACATAGAATCGAGTTTTGGTATATTGACAAACAAATTTGCAATATTCCAAAGATCTATCAATGTATCAACATCATTTGCACAAATTTTAATCAAAGCGTGCTGCATTTTACACAATTTCATTAGAGTACGCGATGGTTATACGGAAGAAGACGCTATGATTGTAGCTGGATTTACAGATTACAACGCTCGCATTAATGACAGTACACGATCGGGCAATACAATAAGAGATAATTTTGCAAATTACTTTGTCTCAAATGAAGGATCTGTACCTTGGCAAAATAGTTATATTTATTAGATAACACAGATGTTTCAATAAACATTACTTACCGATTTGTTTTTTTTTCTTCACCTGAACTATCTCCGAAATTCGGACAAACAGCTTCGCAAACATCTATCCATGCCTTTAATTTCGCGTCTTTATTTTTATATAAATCATCGCGGAGATTCCAAAGACATGGTCGAAGTCGTACTTCTTGTATAACCCTCTCGGTTTGCACATTTGACGCAGCCGCCATGACAACGACAGTACCTTACATCCGCTCCGCGCAACTGTCCGCCGAGCACTGAACAAATACATTAGAACCAAGCACCGTCCGCCCGCGGACATCCGCGGCGCGGAGGAGCGGCGCGGAGCGATTACGACCGCGCGCGGATAGCTCTCCGCGACGCGGACAGCTCCGCGTCGCTCTGAACGCGTTGTTAAGGTTTCATACATTTTACCGTCCGTCGCGGACGTCCGCGTAGGTCATCCGCGTCGCACTGAAAAGGCCCTAAGACTTCGGCCTTTGGAAGACGCCGTTCCCGACCGATTTCCAGCACGCACCTCAACTTTTCGGAGTTATGTGCGTTTTAACCAATTAAATATCACGTGCTTTAACGGTGAAGAAAAACATCGTGAGGAAAACTGCACAGCTGAAAATTCTTCATAATGTTGACAAAGGCGTGCTGCACTCAGCCAGCGTGGTGGACAACTGCGTGGACTTTTTCATTCTGACAATGAGAGGAGACCTGTGCCCTGTGGTGGGCCGGTAATGGATTGATTATGATCATGATGATGATGATGATCATGATTATGATGATTATTTCTTAAAAGCCAAAAAACATTGACACTTCCTTTGAGGCAACAATAATCACTTAACATCATAACCCGCGTTGCTTACTCTCTACCTATTTGGATTTAAACAAGTATAAATTAATAATTTAAAAACCCCCGACATTCGCCATTTTGTGGTGGCGGCCATCTTGGATTTGCATAGTGCTGTTCTACTAGTCAAGCCCTTTCATTTGAAACCCATATTGAGGGAGTTGTGAAAAAATATGTAATCCGCCATTTTGTGGCGGCGGCCATCTTGGACCATTTTTCATAAAACATAGCTAAGAACACTTATGACTAATTCACCTTTCAAACAAAAAGAATCGCATTCAAATCGGTTCACACATTTGAGCGCTATGGTGGAACATAGTACAGACACACACACACGCAGACACGTCAAACCTATACCACCTTGTCGTTTTTGCGTCGGGGGTTAAAATAATTCGTATCAATATGCAAAAACCGCAACACACACATAAAGCAATAGATACAAACAAGCTGAACGGGAAAAGCGAAATAGGGAAGGCATTGGAGTCAAAGGGCCATACATAGAGTCCATCAGTTGTCGCTACGTGAGACCATTTCCATGGTTTTGATGCGATTGTAAATCGGATGGTATGCAAAGCTTGGTGGCCAAGTTTAGAGCGGATTCCTTTTAGAGCGCTTTCCTTTCTTGAAATGTGTTTTCACACTTGTCAATCGATTGCTAATGCGGACGTGGTGTGAACCGGCAATCGTTTAGGTATGCGATTGTCATCCTGGTGGGTGATTGTAAAACAGTTTGGCTTTATCTAAAATCTTTACTTGAAGGAAGACCAAAAACAAACTTTCTTATGTTTGGATGACTAGACTTTATTATTATTAAAAAAAAACTGGAAAACCTTGTACTTTGTAAACATACTTCTACCACAACCTATACCACTACAGCCTTTAACGTCCCACTGCTGGACACATTCCTCCTCTCTCATAGGAGAGAGGGATTTCGAGCTTAGATCCGAAACGCTGCTCCAATGCGGGTTGGCGAACTTTAACGACTATTGTCACATGATAGTGATAGTAACCGGGACCGACTGCTTAACGTGCTCTCCGAGGCACGGGGGTGAAGCACCACCAGCTTCCAACTCCGGGTTGGCTCTGAGAATTTCTTGGCAGAAAAACCCAATACCTACCTAACAATTATTTGCCCGATCTGAGAATCTAACCCGAGAACTCGGGTAAGTAAGTAAGTATGTTTACTCTACCAACGAGGTAGAGTAAACATACTTACTGAGTGGAATTTTATAAAAAACATGCATTTTTCATTTTAGGCAATCTTCAAAAATCTATGTTTTTTTCTCTGTCAATGATAGAGATCTGACGTTAGATTTTAAATCAAACCAACTTTAAGTTAAAAAAGTCAAATTAAAAAGAATCATTTTTTTAAATTGGTCCATTTACGTGTTTCATATTTAAATTAACAGTTTCGTAAATACTATAGTTGTTAATAAGATCTCTATAAAGTTATCATTAGGATAGCTCTTTTTATATTAAAACAGTAGCACTTCCCCATCAGATGAGAACATGTCCAAAGTACCTGACACTGATAAAAAAGGGTTGATATTCCATACGGCATACCTACAGTTTATCACCTCAGCGGATCTGCCCACGCGTTGCTACCTCCTTTACAAGATATAAAACTGCACAATTGATCATAAAAGATTACCTTTTGATAAATCACAATCATTTGTATGTATTCCAAAAAGGATGACCATTAACGATTGTCGATGCAGCCTTCGTGTCATCAGAAATTACTTAATTAACATCACCGCTACTGAGGGCCTAAAATCACACTGGCGACTTTTTGTCGCAAAGCTTTTTGTTTTTGTTTGCACTGCATCGCACAAAACTTGGCTATAATGTCAGATAGGGTACACGATTATATAATTTTATTGTATTAAACACATAATATATTTACATCGTACCTAATACCTATAAGTACCTTTTAGAAAATGGGTAACGCTCATGGTTAATTTTGTGTAAATATCAATATCAATAATTGCGATGAATTAATGAGGACCTAGACAAAGTTTGAAAAAGTTGACATTTGCGTAACTGCAAGTGTTTGATCATTTTTAATCTTATTTGTTCAATAAAGTATAAATTAAAACAGGAAAAAAATCTCTAAAAAGAAACTATTAAAAGTCTCTACATTTTATTAATTAGTGCATGGGTCTTCATGGTTCTAAAACTCAATAAATGTAATTTTTGTCGCGCAACATGTCCTCAGTGTGATCTTGCAGTTTGTCAGATAAAATTTATAAAAATCCAACCCAAATTTTAGACTTTGATATATCATGAGCACATTCGCACAGCGATGACTGGGGAGATTAAATCGGAACAATTTATTTTGGTCTTTGACAGCTTAAAGTGACCCTTGAAAAAATTAACCAAACTGCGTCCAAATTACACGGACGCAAATAAGTCATCTTTTTTTTCCTTTCGGGTTTTTTTAATTTTTATTTTTTTATTATTCTCAAAGTTAGATCTTGAGTGCGATCTCACCTGGTGGCAAATGACGATGCAGTCAAAGGGTGAGATCTACAATAGAGCGTACTCTCACTCTACTTAAACAGAGTTAAATGAGACAGATTCGTGTTAGGGACATATTTGTGTCCCGTTTTAATTCTGTTTTGAGTCTGAGTAGTAAGATCTATAGATCTCACCCTAAGATGCAAGGTGATAACTCGCCATGGAACAAGCCTTCCTCTAGACCAGTGGGGCTATTCTCTAACTTAGTTACCAACTGAAAATATACAGTTCGATATACATTGCTGTTTTAATGTGTGAAATGAAATCACTGTTTATATTTTTCACACAGTAAAGCAGCAATGTATATCGAACTAATTTGTTGGCAACCATTTTCAGTTGGTAACTAAGTTACAGAATAACCCACCAGGTTACATACAATTTAGTAATTATAAAATCCCAAATTGCCCCTAGCGGGAATCAAACTCGGGACAACCTACTTTTTTTTTTATTCAACTACAAGTTAGCCCTTGACTGCAATCTTACCTGATGGTAAGTGATGAGCAGTCTAAGATGGAAGCGGGCTAACTTGGAACAGGTATGTATACCCCTGATCAGTTTCTACACGGAATACGATTCCGTGTAGAAACTGATCAGGAACGCTGATACGGAACGCTAAATCGCTTGGCGGCACGGCTTTACCGGTAGGGTGGTAACCAGCCACGGCTTAAGCCTCCCACCAGACCAGACCAGAGACGATTTAGAAATTATAAAATCCCAAATTGCCCCTGCCGGGAATCGAACCCGGGACCTCCCACTTATAAGACCACAGCGCTCGTCACTGCGCGAGGGAGGCGCGTGCATGCGGAATTTTGTTACAACATTACTGAACTTAATAATGTTTATTGAGATTTTGTGTCATAATTAAAGTTTTGAGTTAGTGTTACCAAAAGTAATAAGTCAGACTACATAAGTATTAGCTAATTTAAAAGTGTTAATTTAAAATGTTAATTTTAATCCTGGTTTACTCTTGATTATGATTTAACTATTCAATGACGTAGAATGCTACTCCGGTTGATGAACTTTGTAACATTACCACAGAAAAGACATTAAAAGACATTATGTATTCTTAAAGCTGGCGGTTATTTTTAACCGACTTCATAAACTATAATTTAAGAAAAATTGAACCGACTTCAGTTTACCGAAATAAGCTAGGACGTCATACGTATAAGTCCATATTTTGAAACTACTCCACTAAATTTGATGAAACTTGCACGGTCCCATAAGTTTAAGTAAATATAAGCCAATAAAACAGATGTTTGGAAGCCCTTATAGATTATTATCATTATGTGAATAATGCAGTTCCAATAATATTACATACATACGCTCAAATTGATAATATTTTTTTTGGGTTTTTCCTTTCCTTTGGGTTTTGATAACTCTAGGGACTACCACACACCGCGTTCTTGCGCCGCCTATACATATCTAGCTGCTCGCTGCAATTCGTCTGATGCCGTTTTTCTATCTTTTAGAGGGTATCTGTGCGTCTCGGTGCGAGTTCATCTATCGGTTCTTCGAACTATGTGCTATATACATTGCCACTTCAAATATCAGTATTAAGTATGTCTACATTGATATCGATTTATTGTTAAAATCTCTTTGTTAATAAATCATTATTAATAATGGGTATTAACAATCGCTAATTTGGCAAACAAAGTCGCAAAATAAGCATACAATGCCATAATAAAAACGAGAAATATTCGTATAATATTATGTTAACAGTGCTCAGTCACGCCATCCTGTTAACCCTTGCGCGGCAACGTGTTATTATCGTGCATTTATTTAATTTTTGTAAAGAAATATGTGAACTCGTTTCTCGTTATTTAAAACGAGGAAATCGGTTTAGTAAAATACACATTGTAAACACGCGATGCCACCGCGCTGAAGATGTTTTTTTTTCTTTTTTTTTTTTTTTTGTTAATAACAAGTTAACACTTGTCGGCGACCTGATTAACGGGCCAATCTATGAGGATATCTATCGATTCTAATTTATGGATTCTGAAATCTATACAATATGTTAGAGACATGGGCAAGCTAGATCGATCGCTTGATCGTTTCGTGTTGAAACATTACCGGTAAAGTAAGTAGCTTAACTGTGATAGCCTCGTGGTTAGGACGACCGACTTCTAATCGGAGGTCGTGGGTTCGATCCCGGGGCATGCACCTATAACTTTTCGGAGTTATGTGCGTTTTAAGTATTTAAATATCACTTGCTTTAACGGTGAAGGAAAACATCGTGAGGAAACCTGCATGCCTGAGAGTTCTCCATATCGTTCTCAAAGGTGTGTGAAGTCTGCCAATCCGCTTGGCCAGCGTGGTAGACTATGGCCAAAACCCTTCTCACTCTGAGAGGAGACCCGTGCTCTGTAGTGAGCCGGTAATGGGTTGATCATGATGATGAAGTAGCTTAACTATTATTTATTTATCGGCGTATCGGCGTCAACTCTGTGACGTATTTTGTTAGATTGTTTCTTTTTTTCTGCGCATTTTTTTAAAGCGGAATACTAAAACCTCATGCATTGTAGGCCTTCTATTATTTGTCATTTGACTGAGACTGTTTATTCAAGGGGAGAATCAACAAATTCCTCCAAAAGCCGGCAACGCATAAGTGGTTGTTCATGGGCGGCGGTAATCACTTAACATCAGGTCACCTGATGTTAAGTGATTACCGCTGCCCATCCACCCATGCCGCCCGCTGCTTGCTCGTTTCTCCGCAATTTTTATTAAAAAAAACTAAGGTAGAAAGTAGCGCGATGGTGATAAGTAATTATTATTATTGCAGGAATACCTACTGTTGCTGGATTACTGAGGTCTAAAGAGCGTAGGTACTCTGACTCTACTCAGACTAGAGACAGAGTTAAAACGAGACAGATTTATATCAGAGACATATTTATGTCCCGTTTTAACCCTGTTTCAAGTCCGAGTAGAGTAAGAGTACGCTCTATTGATTTCAGCCTTAGACCGCTGAGATCTTCGGTTGGAGCGGTACATATCGTAAACGTGATACCCAACATGTTATAGACTTTTTGTGAACATGTTACAGACGTTAAGGCATTGACGACCCGCAAGTCATTCAGTTTGATTTGCGTAACACTGGAGTGCTGTGTCACTTTCGACTGGTGTCACGAGCGGTTAGACCGATCATGCGGGGTTACATTACGGGAGAGGTCAGCGAAACCATTATATTTTGGACCAGTCCAATTAAATCAAATCAAATAAACTTTATTCAAAATTGGTACACTGTACACTTATTGAACGTCAATTTAGGAACAGGCAATGGTGATAATTACTTACGGGAACTTAAAACTAACACTACGAGGTTTCAATTATAATCATGTAAAGCGTTTGCTATCTGTCAAATGAAAGCCAGCTTAGATTAGTAATGTTTATTAAATCTGGGACAGATTAATAGAGAGAGTAAATTAATACTAAGGAACTTGGTGGTGATTTTAGATTATTGAAAAAGAGAAAACTTGGAAAATTAAGAACTTTTGACATGTATAATGTCGTATAAATCAATGAACGCTGGCCGCATGCACGAAAAGGCATGACTCATTGTCACGTACCGCCTAGCCGAGCGTGCAAGCGAGAGCACGGAACAAGCGACAGAGAGACAATGTTTTCTTATGGATTTATCACGTAAAATTATCGTCAGTAAACGACTTTACAGACAACCAATTTTTATTATTCATTTTAGAGATTGAGTTTCATGCACACTTCAATAACTACATGATCATTGATCATGAATTTTTCCGAAGCAATTTCTATAAAAAAAAAAATTTTTTTCTCTAAACATGAATTGTTTACTGACCGCTCCCAGAATTTCACTCTATGTAATGATACGAGTCTATCGTTTTGTCTATCCAATACACACTGTTTAATGAGACAAGTGTGTAAACTTAGCGCGAGGCTCTGTTGCGTCACGTGTAAACTTGTAGTGCGCTTCACCATGCGTCACGATCGCCGCGTGTAATTTGTTTACGTTCGATTTTATTGCCAATAAAATTAAGCATGACATGTGAACGTTTCTGTGGTGAGATCTTTTGGTTTATTTTGATACAATTTCTGAATGAGAAAACGAGAGCACCTTCTTTCTCTTTGATTAGTAGATCTATAGAAGTATCTATACTTACTAGTAATTTTTAACCCCCGACGCAAAAACGACGGGGTGTTATAAGTTTGACGTGTCTGTGTGTGTGTGTGTGTGTGTGTGTGTGTGTCTGTCTGTTCCCCTGTGGCGCTCAAACGGCTGGACCGATTTGAATGCGGTTTTTTTTGTTCAAAAGGTGAATTAGTCGAGAGTGTTGTTAGCTATATTTGATGAAAATCGGTCCAAGACGGCCGCCGCTACAAAATGGCGGATTACATATTTTTTCACAATTCCCTTAATATGGGTATCAAATGAAAGGGCTTGACTAGTAGAATAGCACTATGCAAATCCAAGATGGCCGCCGCCACAAAATGGCGAATGTCGGGGGTTTTTTAAATTTTTAATTTATACTTGTTGCCAATAAAATTAAGGATGACATGTGAACGTTTCCGTGGTGAGATCTTTTGGTTTATTTTGATACAATTTCTGAATGAGAGAACGAGAGCACCTTCTTTCTCTTTGATTAGTAGTAATTTTTTAAAGCCATTCGATTGAATAAGTAGGTAGAAAATTTTCTTATTCACTTAAAGGTTATGCAAGGCTTGTTTTTATAGAAGCAGGCTTTTGATAGCTTTTTCCATTCTTTCTGATTTTATACATTATAATATTTTATAATGCAATAAAAAATATTTGGCCTTATTAAAATTAAAACAGTTAGTAATCATTTGCTTTTTTATTCGATTTTATTTTTGATTCGATTTAGGTATTTGAAGTATTTTTGTTTGAAATTGTAAAGTTCATATTTTATCAAATCAAAAAACGGCAATGACGAAAAAAAAAACAAGATTGATTAATCGCTTTATTACCTGTTCTAGTAAATAAATCGGTTAAGGTCTTGAAATTTTATATTTCCATTTACAGTCGAAATAATATAAAGTTGTTAACAAAAAATTGCACAACCGTCAACAAATTAAGCAACAAAACGGTTATATTGAACGATCATAATTGAATAATACATCAAAATTACAAGGCTATTAGATCTTAACAAATGCATAGAAATCATAACTAAATCGTGTTACCTAACGAGACAGGAATGACATCGATAATTGAGTTGTGACATACATTCGAATCTTCAATAAACTACAGTACCTACATTCGTACACGAATAAGGCCGTGTCCTCATTAGGCGAACAGTGGGTGGCTAACTGTTTGTTTCCAGTAAGCCTCCCTATAGTTTTTATGGAGTGTCTAAACAGCGCGTAATGTTCACAGTTTGCGGCGTTTCGCTTGCCAATGAGTATTTATTACTAGCTGCGCCCCGCAGTGTTACCCGCGGTTAATAAGTGTGTACACATAAAAATATTTGAACCGAATCTTTTAAGAGTAACTTAGCAAAGAGAACGACAGCAAATTCATGCAAATGCATACAAATGCATGCTACGACAGCAAACTATTGTAATAATGTGTGATGTGAGCGTGATGTACCTAAGAACAATCAGCGCCATCTATCGCGTTTTTGGAAGTCTATATCTATTTAAATCCCACAGAAACAGTATGAAATTTTCCGATAAATTCCCGGAAAATTCCCGGTAATTCGGAAAATTTCCGGTATGAAAGTAGCCTATTTGTTATTCCAGGGTATAATCTATCTCCATTTCAAATTTCAGCCCAATCGGTTCAGTAATTGCGGCGTTAAAGAGTAACAAACATACACACACACACGCACACACAACCACAAACTTACGCCTTTATAATATTAGTGTGATTATTATTTATTTAGTGAGTTCAGTGAGCGGTTGATTTGTCTCCAAATGCCTCCAAATCTATGAGAGATCCCGAGCTATGAATTGTGACCGATGCGCTGCTCAGAATAAGCCAGTGGACAGTCACTGTTCGCCTAATGGGGACACGGCCTAAACCGACCTTCGATGACCACTTTAACTACTCGAGTTCATACGGTAGGCGAAGGGTTAAATTTTCAACCGAATTTATTTTTTATAGCTAAACATATAGAGACTTATTTCGTTACATCTGGTAGCCTTTGGACCACCGTACAAACGGTTTTTTTAAACGCTGACAACCCAATACTTTTGGCTGCTTAAAAATCATAACACTCACAAATGAATATGGAGTGATTCAGTGATTCTCGATGTTTTCTTTTTAATATCGCCGCGTCACGATTTTATAATTCACTCCCAATTCAAACGTTGTTATAATTTGTGGACTATTAACAAAGTATGCGTAAATATTACGATATGTTGTTATGTTCTTTGGAATCATGCACGTGTTCCATACGTCATGTTCCATAATGTTATACTTTTAAACTGAAGTAGTCCATAGATTTTCAATATTATGGTTATTCATTTAATAATAATGTTGTTGAATACTAAACTAACCTTGACGGAACACTCATATTCCGTGGTTAGGCTGTAAAATGTAATATTTATCATATTTATTTATATTAGTTTATATTAGTTCAGTTATTTATAGTTTTTAATTTTAATGGTTTAAATTTTTTAAGCCTAGATAATTAACTATATATAATATATATATGCCCTTTATACGATAATTATCTATATACAGTGCCAATGAGAATTTCGTCAAAATAGGTTCGTCAAGATTAGCTCGTACCAACAGACAGATAATAGTAGTTTATGAAACGGTTGCATAATAGAGGTTATTAAAACACGAGTGTTAGTTTAAAAAACGAGCCGCAGGCGAGTTTTTTAATAGTATTACACGAGTGTTTTAATAACTAATTATGTAGAGTTTCATACACTACTTTATCTAAGCTCATCAATAGGTATCTTACGTATAAAAGAAAAGACTAAGAAATTAACAAAATTATTTATTATAATAAGTATTCATGTTTTGGATATTGCAATTTATAAATGTACTCAATTCTTCAGGGGAGAACGTTTTTGCATTTTTTCCCTTAAAGCCCTGCGATTTTCTTTTTAAAACAGCAATCAGTCTTGTGTATTTAATAATATCGATTTGGTTGTAGATACTCAATATACTTTTGAGCATTGAGTATTTAGCCCATAAGGACAAAGACTTAAATTTATTTGATAATTCTTGGAAATATGTTAGCATTACATTTTCTGAAAATGAAGTGGTTTTTTTCAAAATTTTCCAACTCATAAAATCTTGGTAACATTTATCGTAAATTTTCTTTGATTTTGCTGGCAAAAGATTATTTGTCATTCCCGATGCTATTTCCAAAATGTCTGGTGGAGTTAAATTCTCTTCAGTATCACTGCTAGACATTTTTCCGCGCAACAAAAATCACTTGCAAAATTTTGAGTTACAAAAACTGAATAGTAAATAAATAATAAATTAAAAATTTAAATAATAGGCGCCAAAATTCAATTGTCAATTTCGAATGTGCGGTGCGTGCAGTGCGTCTATGGTCAATTATGGTAGCACTACACTCTGTCCTCTGGCCGCATCTTGCTACCGCCACACTTTCGCAGTAGCAGTAATAGGGTAACTTTGATAGCGGGATAATCATTGTAAGTAACAAAATTAAACTAACTAACTATTGTAAACTAACTATTGTACCTATTTCTTTTAAAATGTTTCTTTTGTTTAATTTATGTTTTTTTGGTGTACAATAAAGTATTAAATAATAATAATAATAATAAACACCCGGCATGGCTCAAAAATACCAGAACCCAGTGCCTGTACTATAATGTAGAAAAAATTATTTTTTAACATTGTTTTGCAATAATTTCCTAACAAAGTAGTGTTATAATGAACTTTTTTAATTTTTTTTTAAATATTATAGATGTATGTGAATAAAGTAGTCCAATATATGACACATTTTGATTTCATATTCGGAATTTTATGATATGAGAGTAGATAAAAAATTTTAAAATATTGGTATTTGGGTTATAATATATATACAATATACATATATGTATTTTGACATAAATTTTACTATCGTTCAAATAATCATAGTATGAATTCAGTAACGAGGCAATTATTTCAAAATCACAGAGATACTCTTCAGTTTTATTTATTTACATAAACTTCTTGTATGCATATATAATGAATATATAACAACACATTACATACTTAGTTGTAATACTAAAGTATATAATGACCACATTACACATAGTATCTACTTGTAATAATACGTGTTTTATATAGGGCAAGATCATGGAGTTTGGAAATCTATGCAAGGGACCTATGTCTATTGCCCACCTGTGGATGGTCTTCAGTTAAGATACCGCGATAATCAAGTAGGTACAAAACATGTAATTGGAATCTGTTTTCTTTTAAACGATATTATTATTCATTAAACCGTGAGAAGTTATACATTTTGTTTTTATTTTACGTCTCTGATTATGCCAATAAACGGGCTCTAATATATGCTATTGGTCGTATAAAATATCTTTATGCTATATCTTATCTTAATTTAGTATTTTATTGTTATAACACAAGTTTTATGAGCATCGAATAAAAGGAAGCTCTCACATCTTTAACTGATCTCAACTTGATGAGAGCTATTGTATTTACATTTTGAAATCCGTATATTATAACGGGTGTACGAAGACCACTCTCGGAAACGAAGGTAATGTAACAGGTAGTAGTATGTAATGACTACTGACATACCATAAAAAAAACACTTCTTCTTCTTGCGTATCTTCCCCTGCATTATTAGCTGGAGCAGTTGGTACTTGGTACCTACTTATTGCTGCGCATTATATGGCCCAGATATTCTAATTTGCGTTTCTTTATGATCTTTAAAAAAAAATTATTGATCATCTGCAAAACCCTACCGAAAACCAAAAAAAAAAAAAAAACATTATATGGCAAAGATATTCTAATTTGCGTTTCTTTATGATCTTTAAATTTTTTTTATTGATCATTTGCAAAACCCTACCGGAAACCAAAAAAAAAAAAAAAACAAGAAAAAAATAATAATTAAAATATTTTTAAAAGTTTGCAATGTATTAAAATCAGCTGACGCTAGAGGTCAATCAACGTTGAGTTAATACCTAGTTGTCACCGCGTTTTGCACGATATCCATTGCGGGTTTGAAAAATACTAAATACCTACTAAGCCACTAATACTACAAGTATTAGGGACCTTTCAGACAGACCGGCGCGGAGAGCGTCGGAGAGCATTTTTTTTTTCACACAGACCGGCCGTTCAAATTTGCTCTGCTCTCCGCGCCGGTCTGTGTGAACGGACACGCGGATGCGCTCGGAGCCGAGCGTACGCTCTTGGGCCGGACGGCAGAGCATATTCGGCCTACGGTCGGCTGTGCGAGCATGAAAGAGCACGCGAACGGAGCCGGTCGGATGCTCGAGCGCGAAAGGGCACGGGCATGGAGCAGCCGACCGGCTCGACGAGTAGCCGACCGGCTGCTCTCATATATTTCACACAGAGCGTATTGGGAGCATGCTCGAGCATCCTCTTATCATAAAAGAGTTAACATGTAAAAATAAAGCCTATTTCAATGTCTTAAGATTCTATTTTAAATGCGATTAAAATTTGCTCTGCTCTCCGCGCCGGTCTGTCTGAAAGGTCCCTAAGACAAATGATTGTTGGTATTGTTTTGAATTTAGGTAGTATAATAATAGCGCTATACGAGCTTTGGAAAATATATAATAAATTATTTATTTTTTATATTTCAGATGAACCAGCAATGTAAAGTGTGCGGCGAACCAGCAGCGGGCTTTCATTTCGGAGCTTTCACGTGCGAAGGGTGCAAGGTAAATGAGATTTTATTTCATGCAACATAAGAAATGAAATCCTTTCAAGTAGTTGGGGGTTGCAAATTGAAATGCGAGGAAGTGTTTGGGGACTGCCGATAGAAGTGAAAACTAAATTAAAGTTTCTTAAACTATTAAACTAAACTAGATTAAAGCTGATAGAAGTGATCAAAGATTAAAGTTTAAACAGTATACAATATACATAATACATATAGTTCATGGAAAGCGTGCGGTGACGATGACGCGAGTTTCATGATTTTTGTTCACCCAAAACGTGCTCAACGCGCCTAAAGTAATTTTTACTTCAATAACCGGGAATCGAATACCAAACATAATTCTAGTAATATTGCTTTTCAGTAGCACTGTTGCACATAAGATATTAAGATATAATATTATAAATGTGAAAGTGTGGATGTTTGGATGTTTAGATGTTTGGATGTTTGGATGTTTAGATGTTTGTTACTCTATAACATCGCAACTACTGAACCGATTTGGCTGAAATTTTGAATGGAGATAGAATATGCCCTGACTTAAAACATACATTTTATCTTGGAAAAATCCACAGTTCCCGCGGGATTTTAAAAAACCCGAAATCTGTATCTACTGCTATAGGTAGATCACTATAGCAAACTACCTTGAAAGTAAGTATAAAGATTGGAAAACGGAGCGGGAACGGGAACCAGAAATTTACGACTCCCTCAAGATTTGTGAAAAACCGAAATTCACGCGGGCGAAGCCGCGGGCAAAAGCTAGTAAGAATTATATTTAAAAAAAAATGTGACCCATTTTTTTAAGAATTTTTAAATTTTCCGGTCTGGTGACTTTACCGATATGTATATTTTAATAAGTTTAAATACACCAAGTGTAGATTATGAAATCCGGCGAAGTTTTTCTAAGTCGCCACATCAAAGGGTCGGTAATAACTTTTCAACCCAACACGCCCAATATAGAGCTCTGAGCATTTAAGCAAATGCTGTAAAAAATTATATAAAAGTAGATATGCAATCTGAATCAATCGCGATTCAATTGCGACAAATCCATGGACGGATGATAGTCTAGGAGCTAGTGGAAATATTTGAAATAAAGAATAATTTAAAAAGCTAACTAAAAAAATAAAAAAATATTGCTACAGAATCTTTGGTTTAACAAACCATTTTATGGAGTTCAATTTGTACCTACTACCTACATAGCAAATCTATACAATTATTATAATTGGGAAAGTGTGTCTGTCTATCTGTCTGTTTATCTGTTACCAATTTACGACTCAACCACTGGATCAATCTTAATGAAATTCGGCACATAGATTCATTCTGGAGACGGTCACAAAATATTTAATCCGGTAAATA
Organism: Melanargia galathea; assembly: GCA_920104075.1. Taxonomy (NCBI): domain Eukaryota; kingdom Metazoa; phylum Arthropoda; class Insecta; order Lepidoptera; family Nymphalidae; genus Melanargia; species Melanargia galathea. The sequence goes on along the minus strand of OV049872.1, from coordinate 19,656,333 downwards.
AAAAAGTATCTACAGAAAATTAAAAACCATAATTCAAGCGGATAAAGTCGTGAGCATTAACTAGTTGCCTTAAAAATTATAATATCTTACAGGTGTTTCTATTGTCATTTTTTTCCATCATTCTAATTAAATATAATGATTATAATCCTTAGAAGTAATCACCCAGATGAGTATCTCGTCTCAAACGAGAGTGCATTTGGAACCCTGGTACTTAGATTTAAGTTATGTTGACGAAATTAGTCACTTTAAAATTATTCAGGAATAATTTAAAATGACTTGTGTAAGCAAGTTTCCTTTGATAAAAGATACGTATAAGTTTGAGTTAATTTACTGCCACCGGCTCCGGATCTATTATTTTGCCGCATCGAAGTAAAATTTAGCACCTTTTTTATCGCCTACTCCCGCGGTATATCTGGAAGCGGCATAAAACTAGCCGCTTATACAGAGCCATTTGAATCCGCGATTGACGCTTGAATGGCAACGCGACAGCACATGACGGGAGTGGAAATAAATCAACTAGTTTAACCTACGCTTTAAATAAAGGTTCGGTTTGTAAAGCCGCGATATACTAGTGCAGGGTTTCTTAACCTGTGGTCCGTGGACCCCTGAGGGGTCCGTGTAATTAACACTGGGGATCCATGGTGAATCTACCCATCATTATCCATACTATAATGTTATAAATGCGAAAGTGTGTTTGTCTGTCTGTCTGAGAGAGGGATTTAGCTTAGCTTAGACCCACCACGCTGCTCCAATGCCGGTTGGCGGGCTTTAACGACTTTTGTCACATGATAGTGATAATAACCGGGACCGACTGCTTAACGTGCTCTCCGAGGCACGGGGGTGAAACACTGCCAACTACAGCTCCGAGCTGGCGCTGAGAATTTCTTGAGAGAAGAACCCAATAACTTATTTGCCCGACCTGGGAATCAAACCCGGGACCTCGTGATCTGCAGTCGAATACTTTAACCACTAGTTATTGCATACCATTGGGTGTGTTAATGTTGACAGTAAGCTGTTTCAGAATCTTTTATAGAGGATTTAAAGCATGGGTTTCAATTCAAAATGAATATTGAAAGAATCTATCCGTTTGGGCTTTGCATAAGTAAAATTGTAACTTATGAAGCCTTTAATTATAATGCATTCAGTTCCTAATGGTAGGGTAATTGCGACAAAATATATATTAAAAACTAGCTGACCCCTGCGACTTCGTTCGCGTGTTTATAGGATTTATATAGGATCGGATTGGATCCCATAATTATATTATGTACCCAAACTAAATGTAGCCTAAGTTACCCCTTATAACATCATCTATCTGCCATTGAAAGTTCCATCAAAATCGATCCAGCCGTTTCGGAAACTAGCTGGAACTAATAGACAGATCGACAAACATAAATTTAAACGCACACCAGTTTAAAATAAGCCGTACGTTCAAAGATCCGGGTCCCAAGTTATTTGAACCCAATACTGAGAGTTGTAATGTCTGTCATTTCGGAACTAAAAAACCTATGACCTTGAAATATTTACGGGACAATATACAGGGTTAAATAAAAAATACCAGAAAGCTCTCGGCATGTAATTTTTATCATTAAAACTAACAACTTTTGTTCTACGACTTTTTTTTTAACTCGATATTTTGTGAAATATTTAATATTCAATAGTTTACATAGATTCTCTCCTTGTAGCTACTCTGTAACATTGGCAACGCCGCACGAACGCACGTCACGTGTCTTGGTCTCGAGTCTCGACTCTGTGCGCACAGAGTAATGTCACTTTAGAGAAATAACATATTGTTTTAATTATTTTGTATGAAAAAAATTAGTGCGGAATTTTGAAAAGTCGTAGAACAAAAGTTGTTAGTTTCAATGATAACAATTACGTGTCGAGAGCTTTCTGGTATTTTTTATTTAACCCTGTATAAAGTACTACCTTTCTAACAAAAAAAGAATGAGTGAAATCGAACAACGCGTTGATGAATTACAGCCAAATACACGTTTTAACTTTCATCCCCTCTCTCAAGGGAACCGTGATGAATTTCGGGATAAAAAGTATCCTATGTCCTACCTCGGAGTATAAACTCAAATCGTACCAAGTTTCATTTGAATCCATTCAGTAGTTTCGGCGTGATGCGCGGCCAAGATACAGACAGACAGACAGACAGACAGACAGTCAGACAGACAGACAGACAGACAGACAGACAAAAATGAAAAAAATTGCAGTTTTGGCTTCAGTATCGATTAAAGCGTGCCCTCCAATAAAAATTTTCAAAATATCTTCAATGTACAGAATTGGATCTGTTACAGTTTTATTATATTATAGATGAAGCAATCTGTTAATGCTAGAACATGAGAAGTGAAGTAGATCGCAGTTATTATCAAATTTATTATTTCTATCAGCCACCAGTAATGTTGTATGATTAATGACTTGGGTCCGTATTACGTGTCGTGAATGCGATGTGATAGTTGCTATGAATTAACTTGATTAATATCCAATATCATAAAGTATATCATGTAAAATATGTTCAGATTTGGTTTTATATATACATTTTATATGAATTTATTTATTTATTAAAATTTATTTATTATATTCCAGCTATTTTTAAATCCAATTATTCTAAATATATTGTGCGATTGACTAATAAAATTCGAATGAAACAGGATTAATAACTCTATAATCAGAAGACAGTAGTTAATTTATAATGCATTTTTTTAATTATTTCAAACAATATTTAAAAATATTATAAATAATGAATTATTTTAAATTCGGTTGAGTTTATTGTGGGTCACGCCGCATTTGGAACCCTATGGAAAATAATTAAATACGATAACTTAAAATGAAAACATCGAGTTTACATTTTAATTATCATTAAAATGAAATTTCATTTAATTATCACCATTACCTAACTTTTATATACCTACTTGTAAAAATGACATTAAAGATTACAGTTTTGAAAATTTTTAATAAAGTCTATTTGATTTGATTCAATGAAACCTAACTATTAGTAATTCAATGTAATGAAATCCACAGGAGTATTTTAAAACCTCTCTCTGACCATCGCACAAAAGCTGAATCAAAGTACATACACTTAACATAAACACAGCACTATTCGCAACAAACACAGTAAACATTTAGCCTCTAAAACCATTTACAGTGAATCAAAGCGTGTATAAATAAATAAATTCCCATGAAACGGGCATCCCGTCGCCTTAGCATCGACACGCGATACAAGACGGCGATTGGCGGCACATTGTCGCTCCGCAATTTGCTACCCCGAATCAATTTGCCACTTTTTGTCGCGTACCTGTCGCGCGATTCAATTTTCTGTTAAGTGCACTCGCGCACCGCCTCCGTGTGTTTTGCTGCAACGGCCCGTCGATTCACTAAACTCGAATCGAGCTACTGCAGCTTGAACTTTTCTGAACTGAACTTTTTTTATAGTCGCGCTGTTAATTTAATATTGATTTTCATGTTGAAATAATGTTAAGATTTTTCCCTTGTGTCCGTTAGGTACACCGTTTTGGCAGATAGGCACGCCCATGAACGGCTTCTTGCTTGCGGTGAGAGATGCAAAAATGTTTCGCTGTAACGGACCGTTCGCGTCGGGAGATATATACTGGATGAACTTTTCTGAACTGAACTTTTTTATAGGAGTGTTCTTAATTTAATATTGATTTTCATGTTCACGGGTTGCGGCTTTTAAACGAATTATTGCTACCGGTAAAGGTCTGAAGTATTTTGATATAACAGACCAAGGATTTAATAAACTCGAATCGACGCACTGCGAGTGGAACTTTTTTGTAGTTGTGCAGCTATTGATGTAATATTGATTTTTGTCTCTCAACAATTTAAAGATATTTCTTGTATCCTCGTTAACAGACAGATACGCTACTTTACGCTACTATAATAGTTATTTGCTTACAGTGAAAGAAGTTAAAAATGTTGCTATAATGAGTCGTCGATTTACTAAATTCGAATCGAGGTAGGTAAGTACCTATACTTGATGATTTTCTGAACTGAACTGTTTATAGTGGTGATACACTTGCGAAACCGGGACGAAGTGCTTTTTATTGATAAACAAACACGATCATATTATTAAAATTTATGCCACATTTAATTTATAAATTGAATTCTTCATTGAGCATAATTAGAATGGACATAAAAGCTGGTATCCATAATTTAATATACTCGAAACTTTAAAACGGAATAATTTATGTGACACAAAAATTTATGCCTCCTTTTCGTAATTTACGGCTTGAAGACTACAAACAAAAAAACTCATATTATAACGTAGTTAAAACATTATTTAAATTGCATTGAACTTATTTATGGACAATAGAAACTTAATACTACGTAGATGTCGGCGGTAAATCATTGTCTAGTTTTTACGACAAATTATGATACGTGAAATTAAATATTGTAATAGCTAGTTATACCTATTGTATCACTGTAAGATGTATGCATAATTGAGGTGAATTTATGCGCTTACCCGTTCATATAATAGGTTTTTCAACCTCTTTTTAGTGCTTTTATGAATTTAAGTGTGACACCATACAATTTATAAAATAATATACGATTTCAAGTTTTATTAAAGCCTTTAACAATTTTGGCTTGTTAAAGGCTTGATCTTCAAAATATGGTGCGTTTAACGAAATTCTACTAGTTGAAACATAAAATAACTTAGGTGCGAATGTATGTATAATAAATAAATAATAGAGTCTCTTCGGTGCGTTTTATGTAAGTTTGATGTAGCAAAATATACTTTACTAGTTTAAATTTTTATTCTCCAATAAAAATATGTAGGGTAAACCATTAAAGAGGAAATGCTCATACATTTAAGCTCATATTAGTTTTGAGTTAGATCGAATCTCGCTTGTTCGTATTTTTCGTATATCTCAATATCTATGTATCTCGCTATCTTGTTTTGATATCAGTAATTAGATAGACATTTTAACGCACATCACGTTTTAAATTTACATTAGCGTCCGCCATACAGTCTGTATGTTTTACACAATTAAAGGTACGTTTCGTTACTACGACACTAATAACTCAAGACATTGAGTCATTTAGTCTTACCGTAACTTCCTAACTCCATTTTATCGTAGGTATATTAATTAATTTTAAGTCTTAGTTAAAGCAATAATATCATAACAAAATATAAAAACACTGGTTTTTTTTTTAATTTAGAATCACACAGGCTAGAAATTAACATATATTATTATGAATATCACAATTGTATTTTTATAATAATCGTAATAGTTAGATAAATCAGTATATAAAGATATTAATCATTCAGGTCATTAAGGGACTACACGGCCACAATCACAGCCAATGACTTGCCATGCGTTTCGACTCACAACGTCTTAAGTTTTGTTGACTTGATGACGCGCTCTCGAAACTTACCTTTACAACGAAACCTCCGAAAGTCCGATTAGATGCTTACCATAATTAAGTATTTATTCAAATTATTTTTAAAATAAACACAAGCCAGTGGACAATAAGTGGGCGGCGGCCGATAGATTACTCCGATAGGGTTTTTTAGTGCGTTCGGTGTCATATTTCATTGTTGTATATCATCAAAGAATTAAATATTTATTTAGGCCTCTGAAATTGTTTTAAATGCATCCACGTAAATTTTACTGTCCAACAATTTTCTATGAGATAAACTATACTAGGAAGGTTATTTATGTGCTTTTTATTAGGGTTCCGTACCCAAAGGGTAAAAACGCAGCCCTATTAATGTCACTCGGCTGTCTGTCCGTCTGTCTGTCCGTCCGCCGGTCACAGGTCTCTAGCTCGTAGACTAAATGAGTTACAAACCTAAAATGTTGGTATTTGGTGTAAAACGTTAACCCAAAACTAAATATTGAATTAGAAATTGGATTAAATTATTTTCCAGGGGCCCATACATAAAAAAGGAGCCGAAAAAAAAATTTTTTTCTTACCCTAGTTTGTGGGATATAATTGTCTATAGCTTATTGAGTAGAGCACGAATATATATATATTTTTTTTAATTTTTTGCTTAAAAAATAAGGAAATGGGGGGGGGCATCAAAGTCGTTAGTTTTCGACCATTTTTGTGACGGGGGCTATCTCAAAAACTAAACCAGTTAGGAATATAAAATTTCGGTATGTTATGTAACATATACTGTATTTAAACGACAAATACTGAAAATAACGATTAATACAGTAGTTTGTAAACTGTGACCAAGACAAACGAACAAATGGGTTTTTTTTTCACGGTTTGTTGCGATGTCTAAGCTCGGAAATTAAATATTTCTTACACCCAAAATATTATATTATTCATACTTATGCACGAAACCCTAAAAGAGCGAGGCCTGACTCGCACTTGGCCGGTTTTTTGGAGTGAGTCACGGTCATCTCTTAGTCAACCTTGCTTTAAATCTAGGAAGATTATTTTGTGCTACATTGATTTATTTATTTCTTTAACTGGCACGAACTTAACTGGGCCTAGATAAGCAAGTTAGACATATTCACAGAGCCTGCTCAAAAGAGATCGAGTCAAAATATTATTGGTTTACTTTATAAGGGTCTTTCGTTGTGGGTGTGATAATTTAACGGTTCCAAATATTAGAGACCGCCCGCCGATCGCCATGCGTCACGATTTTTAATTAATATCCGAATTATTAATGAGATCTACTTCTTTGGGTATTAAAACATATATCACGATTTCTGAGACAGTTTTTTTATGACATTAAGGCTTGTCTAGACGATCGGCTCTAGTCCGCCATATTTCCTTTTATAGTACGCGAAAATAAATTAAAACAGACAAAAATTTTAAAGAAATCTGTTTTTGTTATACTATCGTTCAAATATTAACCTTAAATATCGGGCAGTTCTTTATAAATCACAGAATTTTATTTATTTGTATACATAGAGGCTTTGGTATACGAGTACGAGTAAGTATATAATTAGAGGACTACCTCATGCCAGCGACTTCGTCCACTTGGATTCTTATAAATCGCATGCAAACTTTCATCCCCCATTTAGCCCACTTGGGGGTAGTTTTTCGAAAATTCCTTAAACACGTAATTTTATATTTTTAACTGAAAACCTAAATACCAATTTTAATTGATATAACTTGATAATTAATGACGTGAAAAATGATGGACTTCCTAAATAATAATAAATAAAGTAACAGCACTAAAACATGATCAAAATAACATAAGTCAAAGCAAAGAAAGCACATGGTTTCTCCACAGGCGGCAATAAATTCAAGAACTTCTTTATATTTTTTAATACTTAATTAATTATGTTTTGAAAGCTCTTAATTTTGCTGGTTAATGCGGAAATAAACCTTGAAAAATTTAACATAATTTGTGTTTAATTACAAACAGAAAGTCGTAAAACACCCTAATCTTTAGATTTTGCTTATAAAATTATTCATTAATTCCTTGTAAGTAATGCGTCTTCTTGATATAAGCTCTAATAATTCACAACTTAATTAGTAATAATTTAGAATTTTAAAAAATAATTATATCAGTAGGTACAGTGTGTCCTGTGTATAGAAGTATTTAACATGAAAATAAATAATAATATTCTGTCCTTTTTCTAATCTGATAGTAAACTACAAGCTGATATATCACTACATAGTATACAAGTGTAAATTGAAAATTAAAAAAACCCCCGACATTCGCCATTTAGTGGCGGCGGCCATCTTGAATTTGCAATAGTGCTATTCTACTAGTCAAGCCCTTTCATTTGATACCCATATCAAGGGAGTTGTGAAAAAATATATCATCCGCCATTTTGTAGCGGCGGCCATCTTGGACCGATTTTCAAACAAAAAAAACCGCATTCAAATCGGTCCACCCGTTTGAGCGCCACAGGGGAACAGACACACACACACACACACACACACACACACACACACACACACACACACACACAGACACGTCAAACTTATAACACCCCGTCGTTTTTGCGTCGGGGGTTAAAAACGAAAGTCGCTTTCTCTGTCGCTGTCGTTCGTATTTCGCTATACCTACCGTTACCGTAGATCTACCCTCTACCTCTATCTACCTTCTTGGCACCCTTCAGGTACGCAACCCTAAAAATTAGCCCTAATGATATCGAGCGAATTACGAACACCGAGCGACACGAGCGAATTTCGGAGTCAGCTCGAGCCCCATAAATTATTCATGGCGCGCAACCACATTATACGTCATTATAATACATCGCCGGGCGAGATCTTTAATTTCAATACGCTTGCGTAATGCTTTAAATGTTACCGAGGCGCGGTGAAATTATCGGCGTGCAAAAAATGACGGCCCTTCAGACACCGTGATGCAGTCTCTGTGTGTAAGGCGTTGACCTAATACAATGCAAATGCGCGATCATCGCAAGTTCGCGCGAATTTTACTCGTACGAACTCGCGATCAAACATACTGCAGGGCTATTCTGTAAAGCCATTTTCGATTATAGAGAGTGAATTCGAGGTGAGTTTAATAATTTGTACTCTGTAAAACTCGATTGAACAGGTCTTCTCACTCAAACTCACTTCACTTCGCAAGTGCGTAGCAGATGTTTACAGAATATCCAACCAAGGTGAAGTGAGTTTGCTTTCGAAGCGAGTTATTTCACTTGAGTGAGCTTCGATATCGAGATGGTATTTTAGAGAATAGCCCTACTGATCTCGAATAGGTGTCCTAACTGACATTCGCGCGACAATCGCGTCACGTCGTCGGGCAGTGACTGACTGACTGACTGACAGTGATCGAGTATTCGCGTTCTATTAGGCCACCCAGTTTTTGTCATCGCGCGAATACGCGATGATCGCATCGCTTATTCGCGCGATGATCGCGCATTCGCGTTGTATTAGGTCAACGCCTTAGTCCACCGAGGACTGTTTATAGGATTACTGGGAACTAGTATAGTTGGATATTTTTGTTTGCGGCCCTCAGATAAGATTAATAATTACAAAAGGTCTGATGGTCCATCTGAACCACACCACTACAGTCTTTTTTTTAACGCCCCACTGCTGGGCACAGGCCTCCTCTGTCATAGGAGGGAGGGATTTACAAGTTAGACCCGCCACGCTGCTTCAATGGCAGGCTTTAACGACTATTGTCACAATATTATAGTGATATAGATTCAAGTAGTGGTAGATTCAATTGGCGATTCAAAAGTACTTGTAAAAGTTTATTTGAATAAAAAACTTTTCTATTCTATTCTAATAACCGGAACCGATTGCTTAACGTACTCTCTGAGGCACGGGGGTGAAACACCGCCAACTACCAACTCCAGGCTGGCACTGAGACTTTCTTGACAGAAAAACCCAATACTTAACAATTATTTGCTTGACCCGGGAATCGAACCCTGGACCTCATGATCTGCAGTCAAATACGCAAACCACTAGACCAACAAGGCAGTAACCATCTGAACCACTTGAATAAAATTTTTAGTTGATTTACGGACAGTTGGGAACAAATCTAAGGAATGTCGTGTGATAGAGGCAACGGGGGGAGTAATGAGGTGGAAACTAGAAAAACTCCGTCTAGTATGGCTTGGTTCTGATACATAACACCATATTCCATATTATTAACGAGCGGATACCCGCGACTTCGTTCGCGTGGATATTGATTTTAATAATCCCGTGGGAATCATTTTGTTTTTCCTATGCTCCTTTGAGCTTAAACCTTGCTAAAAACTGTTAAAAGTTCACTGGCGGATGTTTAGGTACATCAAAATGTTAACATCCGCCAGTGAAAGTCCCATCAAAATCGGTCCAGCCTTTCGGAGATTAGCCAGTAGTCTTTAAAGTATCTACTTTCTAACAAAAAAAGAATGAATGAAATCGGACCAGCCGTTAACGAATTACAGCTAAGTACACATTTTGCCTTTCATCCCCTCTCCCAAGGGAACCGTGCTGAATTTCGGGATAAAAAGTATCCTATATGTTACTCCATAGTATTAACTTAAATCATGCCGAGTTTCATTTCAATCCATTCAGTAGTTTTTACGTGATGCGCGCACAAACATACAGACAAACAGACAAACAGATAAACAGACAAACAGACAAACAGACAAACAGATAAACAGACAAACAGACAAAAATTTCAAAAATAGCTTTTTTACGTTCTGTTACTTATCCCTAACATCCCCCAGTTATTATTTTGCAAAAATCTTCAATGTACAGATACGGCAATTCTACGATTTTATTATATGTATAGAAGATTTATGGAAATCTGCTACTAATTTCTAAAGTAGATACGTCTAGAAAATTTAATTGAATTTGGCTAAGGTCCTCTTAAAACATTAGTTAGTTGAATATTACTTGAAAACCGGCCAAGTGCGTGGCGAGCCACGCGCAGTGTAGGGTTCCGTAGTCACAATCTTCGAAAAACAGATATAGCTCCTTAACCTGTGAACCCTACTTAGCCGTGATAGTTTTCCTTTAAAATTGATTATATACCCTACTGCTGTGAATTTTTTCAAGTTCCTATATACTGCCATTTGGCTGATAGAGGGGGGGGACACTTGACTCTAATAAAAATTTGCACTTTAAAACATCATATTTTACAAACGGATCTAGAAATCGAAAAATGATGTTCCCACACCCACAGTATTTTTAAAAGACCTATTCAACGATACCCCACACTATGGGGTAGACGAGAAAAAAAATATTCATCCCCACTTTACATGTAGGGGAGCTACCCTAAAAAAAAATATTTATCAAAATTTTATTTCACCACTTTGTTGGCGTGATTAATATTTATACTCACGTCAAATTACGGATTTCTAGCACTAATAGTCTCTGAGATTAACCGAGGACGGACAGACGGACAGACGGACGGACATGGCGAAACTATAAGGGTTCCTTGTTTACTACGGAACCCTAAAAAATGAAGAAACTCTACTTAATTATTTTAATTTACTTTAAGCTTTACTATTCAACAGAAAAACGTAAAAAAAGGCTTGCTTAGTATTCTTTTACAAGCAAAATATTCAATTCATCTCCAAGCTATGTACCTACTAAGTAGGTATTATAATAGAAATGATTTGCAAAAAATCTGAATAAGTACAAATGAAATTGCTCATTACAATGAATTTCACACATAGTCTGGCGCGGAGTTTATTTCTAGTTATAATTCTATACAGGCAATTTGTTGGAGCTACTGTGAATGACTGCGCAGATTTTGATGTCATTAGAAATATATAAAGATATAGGAATTCTTTACGAGCTCAATGAAAGGCAAAGAGTGAAAGTCAACACCAAGTCAAGTATAAGTGGAATAGGGTTACCATACCTATTTTAATTGGTCAAATTACCTGAAGTTACAACATAAGACTACAGTTAGTGTAAGTTTCACCATAGGTGGTTAAGGTCATGTTATAGTCTATCTAAATATATAAAAGGAAAAGGTGACTGACTGGCTGAACTATCAACGCACAGCTCAAACCACTAAACGGATCAGGCTGAAATTTGGCATGCAGAGAGTTATTATTCCGTAAGCATCCTCTAAGAAAGAATTTTTGAAAATTTAACCCCTAAAAGAATTAAATAGGGGTTGAAAGTTTGTATGAGATATATATGAATCCACGCGCACAAATTCGCGGGCATCAGCTACTGATAAAGTTTGAACACTTAAAATAGCGAAATAGATTGCACAAGCTAATGATCGTACCAAATAAAGTTATCATAGAGCTGTAACGTGTAAGAAATAACTATGGGAACCTATTTTTTTAACCATAACTTAACTTTAACCGCTTGTGGTGCAACTCACACTTTACATAGGTACGAAAAATTTTCATTATAATTAACTGATGTCTACTTTGTAACTTAGTGTATTTTTTTGTTAATTTTGTAAACTTTGTGGCTGAGTAAAATAAGAGACAAACTCCACTTTTAGACACATAATAGTGACATAATATGTCCAACTGTGGATGTCCTTTAGAGTAAAGAAAAAGAATAAATCAGCAGCTACGAGTACCGTAGTACGAGATATAAGTTTAAGCATTATTATAATATTCTTTTCATGTTGTTAATTTTAACCCCCGACGCAAAAACGACGGGGAGTTATAAGTTTGACGTGTCTGTGTGTGTGTGTGTGTGTGTGTGTGTGTGTGTGTGTCTGTCTGTCTGTCTGTTCCCCTGTGGAGCTCAAACGGGTGGACCGATTTGAATGCGGTTTTTTTTGTTTGAAAGGTGAATTAGTCGAGAGTGTTGTTAGTTATGTTTGATCAAAATCGATCCAAGGTGGCCGCCGCTACAAAATGGCGAATTACATATTTTTTCACAATTCCCTTAATATGGGTATCAAATGAAAGGGCTTGACTAGTAGAATAGCACTATACAAATCCAAGATGGCCACCGCCACAAAATGGCGAATTTCGGGGATTTTTTTAATTTTTAATTTATACTTGTTTACTATTCTTCTTTGGTATGGCAACCCTAGCGAAATTCTTCGAATTTTGCCCAGTTTAAATAATAATATAGTCACACTCAACATAACGCCACACCAAATTCAAGCATGGTTAACGGGCATCAACACTTTCTTTTCTTTTGTGACCGCCAGGACAGGGCGTCGCTATGTCGATCATTGAATTGATTTTGAATCGGTACGTGATTATCGGATACGAATTATAGTGCAGTAACGGTAGTGGATTTGTGATTTTCTATCGCTGATTGGGTCTATTGTCGGGATTTTGGGTGTTCAAATAGAATGCTCATTAAAAGTTCAGGCGGTGCGGTGGGTATAGTGTTGTGGGACTGAGAGCACATGAGTATATATCCCTACAGAGAGGAAGGTTTATACAAGCAGTGCACTGGTAGGTACACTCGCATATGAACTCTTACCAACGGCAACAGTTCACCGAAGCTCCGCGTCACGCTACCGTCTCAGTTGTATGGCAAAGGTGCGCTATGCGTGAGTGTACCTACAGATGGCCGCTTGTATGAAGCTTCACCTCTGTAGGGATATCTACTCACGTGCCAAGAGTGCTAAAGAATCGATCCATCATTATTGCATCGAGAAGTTTGAATCGAGATTGCAAACGTCCGGAAATTGTTAGCAATTATTGTGATCTTAGTATGATAAGCCCAATTGTCGGACAGTAGCTTAATAATTATTATGATATTTATTTGAAGTAACAAGTGATAATCTAAAAGATTGAACGTTAAACCAACTTCACCACACACTTAACAGTTCATATTATCTTGAAAACTACTGAACCGATTTTGATTAAACTAGCATTTTTTCCTAAGTTGAAGTAAATGTAGGCCAATAAAAAAAGAATGATCACAATCCGATTAATAGTTTCGAAGAAATCAACAAACATACATACACAATACACATACACCCATGTTTTGTATATTGGAAGCCCTTATTATTTATCATTGGTATGTGAATATTTTGCAGTTCCAATAATCACACTAATACCACACGCTAATACTATAAAGGTGAACCAACCAACCAACCGTAACTACTGAACCAATTTGGCTGCAATTTTTAATGCCTAACAGAGGCTACTTTTTATTCTTAAAAAATCCACAGTTCCCACGGGATTTGTGAAAAAGCGAAATTAATGATATGATTATAATGAATTATATGATATGTAATATATAATATAATATATATTATATATTATTATGTAATATATATTATATATTATTATGTAATATATATTATATATTATTATGTAATATAATTATAATATACCTAATCAAAACGTAGAAAGAGAAACTAAATCAAAGCAACATCTAATCCCTTGACAAGAGGTAATCAGATTAAAACATGCTAATTTAATTTTGATAACATCGATGTCGTAACTTTGTTACTGCTCGTTATTAATGAAAAAGCTTAAAAAGTTTCCGTGTTTTTATCACGCTTAATCAACCTTATGGTTTTTGTTTTAAGAGCGAAAGTTTTAAAGTGTAAGCCTATGATAGAGTAAGCATACACGTACAACAATACTTGAAAATTTGGCATTTTAAGAAATTAAAATAACGAGTATCTGACACAGTGAATTTATGTTACAACCATTTCTTAATTAGACAAACTTTGGAACGTAGTTTATAATATATTATTAAATTATATTATCTTATATTATATTATATCAAAATCAATGCCACTTTTCGTTGTAATTTTATAACTCAAGAACGGGCTCACCTATCCAAACCAAATGTTTAGGCTTTGTTCGGACTATTTAGTAGATGGTTTATGTAAAGTTTGCACAAAATCGGTCGAGCTGTTCTTCATTTATCACATTTTTTGTAACAAATATATTGTATTGGTCTGTGGGTGTGGCATACACGGTAGGTGACGCTGATGTCGGTATGTCACCGGGCTGGACGACGTCTGCCAGGTCCACTAGTATATTATAATTATCATCTGTACAACAATTAATTTTATTTATTGAATGAGTTAAATGTAACATAAATCGAAGCTAGCCTGTTGTTAAATATATAATTTATAAACGCATTAAGTATCTCACCAAATTTACGTTAGACAAAATTCACAACTTTTTTGTTTTGCTGCATAGTTTTGAGCCAAGTATCTACTGATAGAAGTTTCGTGTTTTCAGCAAGTGTAACTAATATAAGGTTTATAGCTTAGGTAAGTAATTTTTTTTATTTGAAACAAACTACTTACCACGAGCAGTTTTGTTGCAAAAAATGTGATAAAAATCTATTTTTATTTATCTTTTTTTTTTAAACGAATATGAGCAGTTAAACACAGCTAATATTTCCTTCTCCTCTTCAAATCAAGCCGTTAAACTATTATTAGGAGTGGATACGATAATACGAAAAGCTGTGATAGCCTAGTGGTTAGGACGACCGACTTCTAATCGGAGGTCATGGGTTCGATCCCGGGCACGCACCTCTAACTTTTCGGAGTTATGTGCGTTTTAAGTATTTAAATATCACTTGCTTTAACGTTGAAGGAAAACATCGTGAGGAAACCTGCATGCCTGAGAGTTCTCCATAACGTTCTCAAAGGTGTCTGAAGTCTGCCAATCCGCTTGACCAGCGTGGTAGACTATGGCCAAAAACCCTTCTCACTCTGAGAGGAGACCCGTGCTCTGTAGTGAGCCGGTAATGGGTTGATCATGATGACGATAATACTTCATCGGGAAAGGTTTGGTCTCTTGGATTTTTTCGACCTTTTGGATTTCAGTCCGCCCCTTGCCCGTTGAGATAAATCCTATTAACTAAATCATACTAAGCGGCTTAAATCACACTAACTGAATGTCATTAAGACTGTCTTGTGTGTGCGCACGTCCTTAATGACACGACGTTTCGATGGCCATCGTCACCTTTCTCGGAAAATAACAGGGAACCATAAATAAGGTAGACGTACGTAATTGTATCAAATTGTTAGCAATCACAAGGCACCGCCGACCCACCACCACGACTTGCTGTCTGGCAACATTTAATTTCGAGTTCGATAAAATGATTGGGGTAAAAGAAATTTTGAGTAGGTACATAGTCCCAATCTGATCTGGATTCATAATATTATTGTTACCACACTTGGTCATGAATTATTTTTACTAAAACTTTATACATTTATTATACTTTGATACATTATGTATAGCTTTATCTTTGTCTCGCTCGATTTACGTTTAACGTAACTGTCAGCGGTACATCACATTGTTCGCATCGTGGACTTTTTTAACCGACTTCAAAAAAAGGAGGTTCTGTATTCGACCCGTATGTATGTATGTAAGTATGTATGTAAGTATGTATGTATGTATGTATGTAAGTATGTTCGCGATTATCTCCGCAACTAATGAACCGATTTTGATGATTGTTTCACTATCGTTATCTACATACTTTCAAGAAGGTTTTAGTATATAGCACATCGAGTTATCATTCTTACGTACGAAGTTATAAGCATAAATGTACACATATGTCACTAATATGTTCTCTGATATTGCCAGACCTATTGCTGAAGTCTGATATATAGCTATTCTGTCCAAAGACTTCACTCTGCTACGCCTACGTAACATTGACCTTTTGCAAAAAGTTTTGGGCCGAAGTCAGTACAGTTGCATATAGAATGATTCCTTGGAGTTTGTGCATGGTTACGTGTATTTCCATTCTATACAAAGCCAAACCGCAAGGGTGTGAAACTAGTCGCGTATAGATTGTAAATTACGGTCTATCCAAATTATACAAGAGTTGTACGCATACAAACTAATCTTGTATAGATCAGAAGTTAGGTTAGGTTGGGTTAGAACATAATAAAACCACTCACCTATAGTATGACACATAAAATGTATATGTCACAGGATATTTAATAATAATTAATAATATATATGACATAATCTATTTTACATAATCTATTTTACATAGTTTTCATTTATATTATTATTATTATTACCTAATATAAAGAAAACAAATCACTAAAAAGCATAAAATAATTTTTTTCAAAGAAAAATGAACCGACTTCAAACGAATCGAACTAAAAAGTTTAAAATAATTTTTTATTCATTTAGATTGACGATTAAACTACCTAACTCAAATGATATATAATTTTTTGAAGTCGGCGCCAAACCACATTCAATTAGTGTAAGTAAAATCAGAATATCCACTTTTGAATGCGAGCGCGGTGAACCTAGTCGCGGAGGGTGAGTCTGGGACCCGGGGGGCACATTTTCGACTTGAAGTGAACTTGAAGTCATTTGGCGCCGACTTCAAAAAATTATATATCATTTGAGTTAGGTAGTTTAATCGTCAATCTAAATGAATAAAAAATTATTTTAAACTTTTTAGTTCGATTCGTTTGAAGTCGGTTCATTTTTCTTTGAAAAAAATTATTAAATCATCAAATAATAAACGCAAGAATTATTTAGCTAGGTATATATTGGTAACTGCGCCTGGGTCTTTAGAGTTTTTTTTAATATAGAATATGGTTGTAAAGTAGTGATTTATCGTGATTTCCATCAATAGTTTCAGTGCCGTTTCGAATCAGAATAGGCGTAGGAATTTAGTTACTTCATCAGCAGTATATTGTAGACGAAGAGAAAACCGGAGAATTTCTTACCGCCTTAATAAAAGATACTACAATAATATTTAAATAAAGAACTTCTTTACTCTGAATATCTATCTATAATATAATAAAACTGTAACAGATCCAATTCTGTACATTGAAGATATTTTGAAAATTTTTATTGGAGGGCACTCTGTAATCGATACTGAATCCAAAACTGCAATTTTTTTCATTTTTGTCTGTCTGTCTGTCTGTCTGTCTGTCTGTCTGTCTGTATCTTGGCCGCGCATCACGCCGAAACTACTGAATGGATTTGAATGAAACTTGGTACGATTTGAGTTTATACTCCGAGGTAGGACATAGAATACTTTTTATCCCGAAATTCAGCACGGTTCCCTTGGGAAAGGGGAAGAAAGTTAAAACGTGTATTTAGCTGTAATTCATTAACGCGTAGTTCGATTTAACTCATTCTTTTTTTGTTAGAAAGGTAGTACTTCAAGTATTGTCCCGTAAATATTTCAAGGTCGTAGGTTTTTTAGTTCAGAAATGACAGACATTTATTGGGTTCAAATAACTTGGGACCCGGATCTTTGAACGTAAGGCTTATTTTAAACTGGTGTGCGTTTAAATTTATGTTTGTCGATCTGTCTATTTATTCCAGCTAATTTCCGAAATGGCTGGATCGATTTTGACGGAACTTTCAATGGCAGATAGGTGATGTTATAAGGAGTAACTTAGGCTATAATCCGATCCTATATAAAAACCTATATCCACGCGGACGAAGTCGCGGGGATCAGCTAGTTCGTTAATAAATATTACTTGTAAATTATGATGAATATTTTAAACGGAACTATTTAAAAAAATACTCTACATATTTTGCAGTGCAAAACTATTTATTTACTTTAGTAATTGGAACTACTTTAGTCAGTTTTATTTTTAAATTGACGTTACTTAATTATTTTGTGGCGCTAGTAAAAGCGGAAAAGCACAAAATAATGTAAGTTTTAAAGTCATTAACATTCTTGTATTTTGCAAAGTAAAATTATCTATTTATTTATTTATATTATTTTGTACATAAAAATAATACAAAGAGGACTGTGAAACATGTTTCTATATATATGTTTATTATATATTATAGTCTTTAATATTTTGATGTATAATATCGATCGGAAATATGACGGTATGCTCTCTGCATATTCTCGTTATGTATGTAAAATATGAATGTGGGAGTAATTAATACCTTATATGGTAAGGGAAATTCAAAGTCAAAGATGAAAATTTAATTTGAAATAATTTTGGGAGAACAGCCATCAAGATCATTATCGCACATGGGTGATAATAATATGTTTTATTTCATTTAAATAGTTCTGTAATCTTGATTAATTAATTTCGTATTTTTATATTACTTATGTATTTTTATTATCTACCATTAATTTAAATTCCGAAAGTCCCTACAGAAGCTCTACAAATATTTTATTGTACATTTTTGTAATTCGTGGATAAAAGTGCGGTTTAAAAAAATTCGTTTACCTTAGGTCTTTGATTTTAAGCTCGCGGGACATTTGTCTACTAAAATATTACCAAAAATGAGATGAAATAAAAATAACGACGCATAAATCACTTCGTCATCGTCGTCTCAACCAATAGACGTTCACTGCTGAACATAAGTCTCTTGCAAGGATCGCCACAGAACACGATCTTGCGCCACCTGTTTCCAGCGCCTGCCAGCGACTCGCTTGAGATCGTCCATCCATCTAGTAAACCAGTAAACGAAGCGTAGGAAGACCCCCCGTCTTCCTACGCTTCGTTTACTGGTGTGAGGTCGCCACTCAAGCACCCTGAATAGGTAACACACAAAGAAATCGTGAAAATTCAAAATATGTTTCAGTTTTTTCGTTATAAGCGTACAAAAAATAAGTTGACAATCATTAGATATCATTTGTATTAATATTTAGTAGAAATATTCTAATAATCCACGTTCAACATTTAGCATTCAAAAGCAAAACATTGCCAGTCGCTAAGCTTTCATCCTATGCGAGCGAACTCTACGCGAATGCGAAGCGGTGCGGAAGTTGCGCAAATATTATGATCTAGATGGACGGACTGCATTTGGATTGCTTGCTGACTGCAAAATCGCAGTTCTAATGTAGTTGAAATAACTGCATCGAAACTGCCATAAAATATTCTATAAGGCATATATTTTATGGAAAATTTTATTATTTATAAACATCATTAAAGAATGTAAATGTAATATATGTCCTTATTTGTAGTGCCAATCGTATTGGCAATTTTTCTTTTTCTTTTGTCTCACGTTGTTGGAGGTCGTATCGTTATCACAATTTTGGATATTCCAAGTACAGTATTATAAGCTCAAACAATGCGAAAACCGCAGCTTAATCACGTTAAAATATTAAAACAAATAGGTAATCGTGTTGATAATTTTTGTCCTAATTCGCGTCTTACCGCAAATTACTTGCATTTGCTTACGTTGCACTTCTTCAACGAGTTACTGGTGAATGAGTGTCGCTCAACCGCCGCGCCGCATAGTATTCGCGTCGAGTTCGCGCACGTAGGACGCCAAGCAAGGTAATCGTAAATACAGCTTATTATAATTCTTAGCTGGCTTCGTTGCAGTGTGTGGACGTCAATTTATAGCGCGCAGCAGGTGATAGGATACGTGGAGCGCGTGCACATCTATGTATGACATCCGTAAATCAACTAATGTACTTACTCACAAAGAATAGTGTATTTTACTCGTAAAGAACGTTCGCATAGGCCATCGAACTTTTGAAGCCTCGAATTTCCTTTTAGCAAGGGTCAGTTACACATCAGGTGGTTAAGATTACTGTTAAAGTTAAATTAGACCTAATATAATGTTAATTATTGGTCCATACCACGATTATAATGTTGGTTTGTTTGGTCGATATTTCGATACAGTTTCATGGATCGTGCACTGAAAAAAAAAA
This sequence comes from Melanargia galathea, assembly GCA_920104075.1. Lineage (NCBI taxonomy): Eukaryota > Metazoa > Arthropoda > Insecta > Lepidoptera > Nymphalidae > Melanargia > Melanargia galathea. The sequence continues at coordinate 19,636,419 of OV049872.1, read as the reverse complement.
ATGATCGCAGCCACCAGAATTTTGTTAGTCACGATCAAGTAAAATGTTCACATAGGGGAACATAAAGCTACTTGGTTGCTAGCAACAAAGCTAACTTTATTACTTATTTCACCATTTAACACAGTAAAAATAACCAAGTTATTATTTGTGTTGATTAGTGTAGTTACAATGTCTAACATGACACTTTATTGAATTTAAAAAGATACATTTCAAAATGACTGTTTGTATCAAGAAACTTTATAGAATATTTTAATCATTTTGACTTTATCGCCAGCAATCATGTGGTTTATCGTTACTATAATTTTCTTTTTGGAATTAAACATAAAACACTTAAACAAGTGAAATTCTCACTAGATTAACAATCTTTTTTTTTCAGTGTGGTCGCGACGAGTGCGGTTCTGCTAGTGGTGAAGTTTCAGTTGTTACGGGCAGTATCGAACTATCCGCTTTCTCACTCTTTTCATAGAAATTAGACAAAATTAGACCACCGAAAAAAATAATTTTTGTTGCACATGTTAAAACATTCGTTAAATTCTAACTATGACTTTAACGTTATGATAACAGATCATATAGGTTATTATACACATACTGATTTATCCAACTCGTTCGTTCGTTCGTTTCAACCAATGGACGTCCACTGCTGGACATAGGTCTCTTGCAAGGATCGCCACAGCACACGATCTTGTGCCGCCTGATTCCAGCGGCTGCCAGCGACTCGCTTGAGATCGTCTGTCCAACGAGTGGGGGGTCTACCTGCGCTTCGTTTACTGGTGCGAGGTCGCCATTCAAGCACCTTGGGACCCCAACGTCCATCGGTTCTTCGAGCAATGTGCCCCGCCCATTGCCACTTCAGCTTTGCGACTCGATGAGCTATGTCGGTAACTCTGGTTCTCCTGCGGATCTCCTCATTTCTGATTTGATCCCGCAGGGATACTCCGAGCATAGCTCTCTCCATCGCCCGCTGAGTGACCCTGAGCCTTCTTATGAGGCCCATTGTCAGCGACCATGTCTCAGATCCGTAAGTCATCACTGGCAACACGCACTGTTCGAAGACTTTCGTCTTCAGACACTGAGGGATATTGGACGAAAAGACATCTCGAAGTTTCCCGAACGCTGCCAAGCCGAGTTGGATTCGGCGGTTGATCTCTTTCTCAAAATTGGACCTACCTAGCTGTTATCCAACTCACATTGATTTTATTTGTAGATCAAAATTGGCCTTAACTGCTACCCTACTTTACTATTATGATATTAGTAGGAAAGAGGGAATTTAATTAGAGTTAATTTGTTAGGCAAACATCATTCATCTTAAACGATATTTTATCCATCAGTCACACTGGCTATGTCAAAACAGACTAATGTCCTTCTAATCGATCCCTTACGAAGTAAAAGTTTCATATACCTACCCTATTATAATAACTTGATATTGCCCATATTATTATCATGCGGTTAGATAATATTACCCATATTATCATCTGACCACAAGCCTAATTGAAATTACTAGAGTCCTAATTATGGCCACTTAATGTCATATCGGCGAACGAATAACACCGCTCACTAGCAACATTGTAGCATAGACGAGGCGTGAAACGACGCGCGTGCGCATCAAAACACATTACATACAGCTTAGCATTTATATCTTGTAAATTATAACTGACAACCTGTTTAGTCTTTAGTGCAAATATTTCAAGGCTTGGATGTCAATTAGGAAAGTATCTATGTATCTATAATAAGTCTTGTGCCGCTTGTATCCAGTGACTTTCTTGAGATCATCCGTCTCAAGAAAAACTGAAACAGACAAGACTGGTGGAAGACTTAAAAGGCAACTTCTGCCGGTGCTGGTTTGCTATTCGATTATTTTGGGATCCCAACGTTCATCAGTCCCCAACGTCTCCAATCCCAATCCCAACGTCTATCAATTTTTCGAGTTATGCCCCGCTCATTGTCACTTTAGTTTCGCGACTCGTCTGTAACTCTGGTTCGTATCTTCTGATTTCTTGTATGATTTCGCAGGAATACTAAGAGCATAACTTCAAAGAAAACTATAGAAAATTTATTTTTCTCTTCCATTTATAATATAACAAACAGTCATCCTAATAATATAGTCATCTCGTTTATTGTTTATTTTATACAAAATCCCTTAACAACACAAAAGGTATGTGGCAAGGTCTACGGGGTGGACAGAAATATAAAAAGGTCGTAATTCCGATTCCTAATCGTTACATTATTGCCTTCTCCCTTGCATAGTTTTGAGTTTTAACTCCTAACTTGGAAGATAACAGCAGAACATTAAGTTGTGATGTTCAAGATGCCTAATATTCTCAACAAAAAAGGCCGATATTGCCTTTTCTCGTATAAAGGATTCTGCCACTGAATCGAAGGTTCAGCCATATTTGTTTTATAATTCCGCTCACGGGTAACGAATCTCGCGCGGACCGAGAATGTGCGCGGTGTTTTTGCACAACCAAATGAATCGATTTTGATGTTGATCACACAATCTATTGTTTTCACACCAACGCCATCTGTTATTTATTTATGTAACCGTCAACCTTAAAAAGTGTGCACATTTAAGACAATTTATTTCAAATGCACCACATTATTCATCTCTACAAAAAAAAAAACTATCTTCACGGAGTAGGAAATTCAACAGATAAAAGATGGAAAAAAACAACTATGTTAGGTGCAGTTACAAAGATAATTGAGATTCAGTCAATCTAAGTGATGTACCTACTCAGTACTGCCTTGTGGCTCTCCGCACAACTATTGTGTACCGAAGATTTTCATAGAAGAATAGAGCATTAGGACAAGAAGGTCTAGGTCTGAGCCTAGAGGCCTGTTAGGCTTTCGAGCGTCAAAAATAAATCTTGAGAGTTTCTTCCGAGAGGTGACAGGTGCAAGTAAAGATGCTCAACCGTTTTTATTGGCCTTACGTTACGATCGGATAATCACGATTATTTAAAACATAATTTTACTCTCATTTATTGGTATCGCTCGTTCACATGACATTTTTAAAGAATCTTTGAAACTATAGAGGAATAGTTTTTCCATTGGCAGCAAAGTAGGACCCAAGCTGTCGGTAGGAACCCGTTATAAAGAACCTCCTTCTCAGAACACGACCAAAAGTAATAAAGTTGTCAACGGATTTTAATATTCATAAGCGCATATTGTATAAGGGCTTCGATCAAAAAAGGACTCGACTAGGTCTTAGTTGGTTCCACCTATTTCACACTGTACCAACATTCCTAAACATATTCCTGCTTTTTCTTACTTCCATTGTATCAGCGACTGGTAGTGTGCGATGCGTCTTGAGGTGCGTTCTTTATCAAAGTGATGCCAAATGCTACGTTTGGTGACTATCAATGATTGTGATTACATTGATATTGGAACTATCATGACATCATTATTACAATGGCAAAGGCGCCGCGGTTCGTTGCTCAGTCGAAGGTATAGTCTTTGACCAGTGGCCAGAGACCCGTGTTTAAAATATCAAGGAAACAAACGTGATCTTGGCGTTTGGCTTAAATGTGTGATTTAGTATGGAAGCTAAGAAGAGGTGGTGCTTTTCCACGTCCTCAATTGGCCTTGTAGGTGTTTCTCCACTTTCTAGATCAGCCTCGAAGGTGCTTCTCCACTTCTTCGATCGGCCTCAAAGGTGCTTCTCCACTTCTTCGATCGGCCTCAAAGGTGATTCTTCATCTCCTCGATCGGCCTCAAAGCTGTTTCTCTATCTCCTGGATCTGTGTCGTTGTTGAAACTATTATAGTCGTCGCGATTTTTATTCAGTATGCTTTAAAATATGACTTTTTAAACTTGAAAACTTACACTTAAGGATGTGTTAGGCTTAAGCCCTAATCATCAAATTCGCATAACATTTTTTCCATAAAGATAAAATATTCCAGTACCTATACGTTTTATGTCTGCGCTTTTCATATTTATTCATATTAAAATTCATGAATCTTATAATGGATGAATTGCCTCACCTGCACAAAAAGTAAAAAATAAAGGCTCAACTACATCAATGGTTTTTGAAAATTAAAATGCAAGTCCGATAGCGTGTCATAAAATGTAACCCCTATAATAGTAGGAGATCCCACCTTAGAAATTTCTACCCTCATCTGTTATTTAAACGAATTATATGTCAAATGAAAGATTATTTTATTCTTAATCGAACCGTATTTGGTTGCCTGGTCAAAAGTGGTGCTAAATCATGGTTGCCTGGATTTTAAGATATAAAATGTTCGGTGCGAGTGTTGAAAGTAACAGAAAAGTGTTGCGCGCGCAATTTCATTTGACAGACAAAGATGCAGTGAGGCAGGCGTGCACTCGGCAGGTGCTTAGTCTATACATAGATTAAAACCATAGACTTTCTGTGCCTGTCCATTAAAGATATTTACAAAAAAATAAGTGAGTGACGTAAGGGATAAGTAATAAAACGTAAAAAAGCTGTTTTTGAAAATTTTGTCTGTTTGTCTGTATGTTTGTGCATGTATTACGCAAAAACTACTGAATGGATTGAAATGAAACTTGGCATGATTTAAGTTCATACTACATAATAGCATATAGGATACCTTTTATCCCGAAATTCAGCAGAGTTCCCTTGGGAGAGAGGATGAAAGTCAAAATACACATTTTGACTTTCATCCCCTCTTCCAAGGGAACTGTGCTGAATTTCGGGATAAGAAGTATCCTATATGCTATTATGTAGTATGAACTTAAATCATGCCAAGTTTCATTTCAATCCATTCAGTAGTTTTTGCGTAATACATGCACAAACATACAGACAAACAGACAAAATTTTCAAAAACAGCTTTTTTACGTTTTATTACTTATCCCTTACGTCACTCACTTATTTTTTGTAAATATCTTTAATGGACAGGCACAGAAAGTCTATGGTTTTAATCTATGTATAGACTAAGCACCTGCCGAGTGCACGCCTGCCTCACTGCATCTTTGTCTGTCAAATGAAAACACTTTTCTGTCACTTTCAACACTCGCACCGAACATTTTATATCTTAAAATCCAGGCAACCATGATTTAGCACCACTTTTGACCAGGCAACCAAATACGGTTCGATTAAGAATAAAATAATCTTTCATTTGACATATAATTCGTTTAAATAACAGATGAGGGTAGAAATTTCTAAGGTGGGATCCTAGACCATAAAACCCTACGCACACTGCACATTGTTGCGCACGGACCATCAAGAGCATCGGCGCCGTGAACGAAATGCAAAACGAACTCAATTACATTCGAACCAATAAAAAACTGACCGAACAGCAAGTACATTGACCCATTAATCTACTTAGGCTTACATAATAACAACGCATATAGAATAACAAGTGGCGATTTATTGATTTTAATCGCGCGCTCTGCAGTCATCGCCGAGTCTCTTCATTGCTTCGTGCGATACAAATAAATTCGAACCTCTTGATTAAATATAAAAAGCTGATAATTCCGTGGTAATCGATTGTGCGATAGGACGTTTTGCTAGGGATAAAGGCCCGTTTAAATCCCGGCGTTAAGTCGTATTTGCAGCGTGAATCGCCAATGTGTATCGGACGCACGCGGCGTGTTAAATAATTGTGGTCGAGTGTAAACGGGCGTCAGGTGTCTGCGACAGGTTCAGCATACTGATTGAATCCACGTGACGCCGAAGAGATAAAGACACCTGTTTTTTCACACTCTAAGTCTAGGGAGTTTTTTTAGTGCTTACGGCTAGCACAAACTTTTATCTGCTAAGTATGCGATTTTTTTTGTGCTATAAAATTAATATAATGGAATAATTGATTACTACTATCATAATATATTATTTTTATACCTATTTTAAATGCGAAGGTAATATAAGTTTGGCTATCTATTACCTTTTGACGGCCCAACCGCTGAATCGATTTTGAATTTTTGCATTTTCTTTCATCCTGAAGACCGAACATAATATCATATTGAATAATACTTTATGAATTATAATAAAATGACCATTGCATATATTTATTCTATATTTATACTAGTAATTTATAAAAAGGCTTGTATATTCATAAATAAGCATAAATAAAATGAGACACGATGAATTTCTGCGAGTTAATCGTGAAATTGGGAGACCTAGTATATCCTAATCTACATGGGAGAACTTCAGACCATCATGATGGGCCAAATAGAAGGCAAGAAAAGCTTCCTTGGAAGAAACATAATCACGATCAAAAACATATCGTAACTTTTATATTGGTGAAGTTTGAGGGCATTATTCGACTTTAAGTAGCAAGGAGCCAACGAAAAGATGAAGGTAAAAATCGGAAAATTACTAGAAAAAAGAAATACTGCACCTTAATAGTATATAAATATATAAATACACTAGATCTGTATAAACAGTTAAATAGCTAATTCGGATGCTAAAAGATAAATAAACTATATCGATATCGGTAGTTACGATAAAATATGTACAAGTTCAGGTTCGAAATGGTCGGCGTTAGATAAAACATCGTCTCAAACTTTATTTACGATAATAAAACGATAAAATCCAGCATAAAATACGATAAAGGCAACACTTTACAATTTTTCGTATATTTTGGGATAATATAGATTTAAGTTCAAGCTTTAATAAATTTGCATTATGGATGGATCTAGACAAATGGCATGGGAACTGTAATAGAACAGCAATTTTACAGTCGACTTGAAAATGTAGTCCGTCTGTCTAGATGGACTTAAATTTCTAATTTGTACTGTACATATTTAGGTACTTGCATCGAAATCGTCAAATATTTTTCGACCTGTCCTATTTTTCAGCAATGAAATTTGACCTATTTTTTTTCAATATTTAATTATTGGTTTACATATATTTTATTTTAGTTAAAAATATAAACCAAACTTACCTATGATATTGAATTACCATAAGGGAATATTATTATTTATTATTTTGGAATCATTCGACTCTTATTTTAAACGTAATATATTTTTAAGTGGTAAAGCTATTTGTCGTTTGACGCAAAAAAAAAGTAAGCATCATAGGAGTAATTTACTGGAAAACATTCTTCTCGCACGAAACGGACCGCGTCATAAATAGGGTAGACACATGCCTTTAAAGCGCGGCGCCCAGCAGTGGTCCGATACGGAATCGACTGTAGCTATCGTACCAATGTACCGGATGATTGTTGTAATGACAATTTATGGTGGTTGAATATGTAAACGAGGTACGGACAAGTAAGCCAATGTTCCCGCTTAATGGGACCACCCATACAAAAGTTTCACCGATTCGGTACAGTTTCGATTTTCGATGAGTCGTTTTCTTGATAAACGGTATTAAAAGCCATTTAGTAGATGATGCCGGTGACCCATATTTTTGAAATGTTTTGACTCTTTGAATTTTCTTGTAAGGTCTGGGCAGTTCCAGATTTGGTTATTATTACGAGAGTTGTACATATAACTTTCATAATAGGTATTTTTAACCCCCGACGCAAAAACGACGGGGTGTTATAAGTTTGACGTGTCTGTGTGTGTGTGTGTGTGTGTGTGTCTGTCTGTTCCCCTGTAGCGCTCAAACGGGTGAACCGATTTGAATGCGGTTTTTTTTGTTTGAAAGGTGAATTAGTCGAGAGTGTTGTTAGCTATGTTTGATGAAAATCGGTCCAAGATGGCCGCCGCTACAAAATGGCGGATTACATATTTTATCACAACGCCCTCAATATGGGTATCAAATGAAAGGACTTGACTAGTAGAACAGCACTATGCAAATCCAAGATGGCCGCCACCACAAAATGGCGAGTGTCGGGGGTTTTTTAAATTTTCAATTTATACTTGTGTCACATATTTTATTATTATTACGTGAACGGTGACCGAAATTTGGTAGAAGTTAATTTATTTTGAACTACATATTTTGTAATATTTTGGTACCTAATTAGTTTTGTTTAATAGTAAGTATAATATGTAAAATCTTTGGACCAAAATAGAGTGTTGACCTATTTTTATTTTAGAAAATGTAACGCTAAGACTTCAAAGTCGGGAACGTGTGAAGTTATTTTGATAAATTTAAAGGTTTTTAATAACACTATCGTAGATGCGGAAGTTTTTTCGCAGCAATACATTTACATGTGTATAATATAATTTAAATAAGGCTGAGCACGCACCGCGATTAATCGCGAGCGGTTCAGGAAATGCTGAAATCGCCAAACCGCGCACAAACACGCACTGCGGTTGGCGTTAGTACCACCATGGATTTTTAGCGAACAGCATGTGTTGTGGCTCTGCGCTCGCCTAGTCGAGACTGAATAAAAACCGAATGCAATTAATCGCAGTGCGTGCGCCCCCATACTATTACTATGGAACACAAAAAAATCGCGCGTTTACAAACCGCGATCCAAATGTAGCAAGTTACGTTTTTAAAATCAGTTACTGAAAAAAGTCGCTAATGCGTGCGCTTGTATAGAGAGCAATGTGTTACATTTGCGGTTTCAGACTTGCAGTTAAACGCTCGCGTTTAACCGCGGTGCGTGCGTAGCCTAAGACGGTTCCAGAAGTATCTGCTCGGTGTGGGGTAACGGATTAACCTTTACATCAACTGTCATCCCTCTTGCCACCAAACCGTTGACCCTCCGAGCCTTTATTAACACGCCACATTTTACCACGTGGGTTTCCACGGCGTGTTAACAAAGGCGCTCCGGCACTCAGAGTGTGAAATTTATTCGCGCGATTATTATTCGTGTGATTTTTATTCGCGCGGTAAATTTTTCGTATTTTTTATATAATTTTTTCGTCAATCGCAAGTGCATGCAGCTTCATACATTTCCATATGTCACAGAATCACAGAATTGTCACAGTAATTAATTTCCATATGTCGCGCGAATAAATTTCGCAATACGGCCCCGCTCTTATCCATCTCAAAACGATAACAGTTCCCATCGCAATGAAACGGTAGGCCTTAAAGTGTGATGTAATATAATCAAACCGCTTGTCCTAAGGAACCTTGAGCATCATTATAAAAGCATTAATAACGTATGCTTAATCAGCAATTGGGCACCTGTATATATTGGAACACACACATAGTACCAACTGTCGCAACAAAAACTACAAATTATTCAAACTGAGTGTAACTAATGAGCTCCCATTTGTATCTGCAATCCATATTAAATTGGTCAGTACAAATTATTTAAATGAACTTTCAATTTCGTACTTACTTGTACCTACTTACAGTGGCTTAGATACTATTCTAGAAAATGATAACAAATTTGGTAACGATCTCTGTAATTCTGTCTGAAATTCTGAAATTTCTAAGATTCTGAATTCACAGGACAAAGAGGAACTTTCCGATATCAAATATATTGGTCTACCTTCGGTAAAAAGTTTATGAAACCTTACTGGAGCAACCCATTGGGCTTTGTTTTTGGAGATTAAACTTAACGCTAACCGTAACCTTACTTTAACCTTAACCACCTGATAAGCATCGTAGTCAAGTAACAGTCTCTTTGACATAGGAGGCTTCCAGCCGATCGCGAGCGCAGATTACAAATTGCGTCCAATGGACACGCGTGCTTTCAGGGTTGTCGCCTCTGAATTAATTTATTCACAAAAATCTTTAACAGATTTAAAATTTGATTCCGATATAAATATATGGGGATTTAAGTTTTTTTTTATACTAGTGCAAAATCTTTGATTTCCCGGGATAAAAAATACATGTAAAAAATCACGTCGATCCGCAGCCCTGTTGCGGAGTGATTGAAGGACAAACCAACAAATAAACAGGCATACTTTCTCATTAATAATATTATTAGAGATAATGATTGACTTCTTCGTGTGGTTTAGTATACGCATTTTTAACATTATTTTGAATGAGTTAAGATTTAAAAACATCATTAGATCGGTATCCCTGGATAATCTCAATATTACGCATGCATTAAAAGGAAGGAAAGCGCTAACTTGGGCACTGACTTTCTTCTTTCAAATAACTCGTAGCACATATCTATAAATGTTGCAAATATACAACCAAAGGTTTGGCAGCCCTGAAGAACCTATGTATATTTCAAATATGCAACCAAAGGTTTTGCAGCCCTGAAAGTAACTTGAACCGAAGAATACATCGCCGTTCTAACGCTTTCAACTCACCGACGTCACACATTCGCTTATTTGCAACCAGCATTGTATTTTAATAACCCCATGCGAAGAACCAGCTAAACATTACCTTCGACCTAAGAAACAATCAATTTTAGTCTTTACTTCTTTGACATAGAAGTTATTACAAGCACCTGTCTTATTTGTCGTTCTAAAGGTAATATTTCTAAAGCAGATCGCACATTTGTCCAAACGGTACTTACGTATACGTACATAACGCATGCAGTTATTTGCTATAACCTAGCATAGTATTTGCGAGTAATCATAAGCAAAATAAACAATATGCCTACAAGACAACAATCAAGAAAGTAGAAAAGTCATTAGACAATTTATTACTTTAAAAGAATATAATTTATATTATGTTTAATTTTAGTCACTAATAAATAAATTAGCCTAGTTACTAGGATAGATCATAGCTGCATTAAGTATGACATTGGCACTCAGTAATAAGAAAAAAAAATACCTAGTAGATATTAGAAATAGAAATAGATTTTTTTTATTCAAATAAACTTTTATAAGTGCTTTTGAATCGTCAATTGAATGTACCTATTCAAATGTACGAGTATGTGCGATACGTACGGTCCCTATAAATGTGCAATCACTTTAATTTGTCGTTCTAAAAGCTAATATATTTCTAGGGAAGTAAATTATTGTTGACGCACACAATAGATTGGGAAGAAGTGACTGTATCAGTGTTTTATTGGTTGCCTTCTCAATGAGACGATTTGATTTATGTTCGCTTGGACCATTTTATGTGCGTTTTAAGTGATTCGAACGCGAGTAATTCAATATTGTTGAACCAATGCCGGTTTTTAATGACTGTTTACGTTCAGTTCGAATGAGGATCTAAATTGAACGATTTAGATCAAATGAAATGGCTTATTGATTCCAACATAAAACTAGATAAATTCATTCCATCATGAAGATCCATAGAAATTCGTACACTAGAGGTACGACTAATTACTGTCATAGTTCATCGAGTCGCCACCACCACCACCACCGCTGCAGCCTTTTAACATCCCACAGCTGGGCACAGACCTCCTACCCCATAAGAGAGAGGGATTTAGAGGTTAGACTCGCCACGCTGCTTCAATGTGTGTTAGCGGGCTTTAACGACTATTGTCACATATTGTTTAACGTGTCTCTAAAGCACGGAGTGAAACACCTCCAGCTTCCAGCTCCGGGCTGGCACTGAGAATTTTTTGACAGATAAACCCATCATGATCAACCCATTACCGGCTCACTACAGAGCACAGGTCTCCTCTCAGAGTGAGAAGGGTTTTGGCCATAGTCTACCAAGCGGATTGGCAGACTTCACACACCTATGAGAACGTTATGGAGAACTCTCAGGCATGCAGGTTTCCTCACGATATTTTCCTTCACCGTTAAAGCAAGTGATATTTAAATACTTAAAACGCACATACATAACTCCGAAAAGTTAGAGGTGCGTGCCCCGGGATCGAACCCACGACCTCCGAGTAGAAGTCGGTTGTCCTAACCACTAGGCTATCAACAGAAAAACCCAATGCCTAACAATTATTTGCCCGAGCCTGGAATCGAACCCGAGACCTTGTGATCTGCGGTCGAATATACTAACCACTAGACCAACGTGGCAGTAGACAGAGGCAGACAGAGGCTTGAAAAACCAATAGCCTTTAATAGAGGTCCATAGGTGCTTGAATGGCGACCTCGCACCGGCAAAGGCTGCGTTGGACGACCTAGTCTGGATGGACAATCTCAAGTAGGAGTCGCTGGCAGCTGAGAGCTACAAGTGGTACAAGATTTTGTACTATTACGATCCTTACACCATAGACGTCTATTGGTTGAGATGACGCCGACAACGAAAACGGAGATTGTCATGTTTATGAATGGAGATCCGGATTCAATTTTGGGAATTCAATATCTATAATATAATAAAACTGTAACAGATCCAATTCTGTACATTGAAGATAATTTGGAAATTTTAATTGGAGGGCATTCTATAATCGATACTGAAGCCAAAACTGCAATTTGTTTCATTTTTGTCTGTCTGTCTGTCTGTCTGTCTGTCTGTCTGTCTGTCTGTATCTTGGCCGCGCATCACGCCGAAACTACTAAATGGATTCAAATGAAACTTGGTACGATTTGAGTTTATACTCCGAGGTAGGACATAAGATACTTTTTTATCCCGAAATTCAGCACGGTTCCCTTGGGAGAGGGGAAGAAAGTTAAAATGAGTATTTAGCTGTAATTCATTAACGCGTAGTTCGATTTCACTCATTCTTTTTTTGTCAGAAAGGTAATACTTCAAGTATTATTCCGTAAATATTTCAAGGTCATAGGTTTTTTAGTTCAGAAATGACAGACATTTATTGGGTTCTAATTACTTGGGCCCCGGATCTTTGAACGCACGGCTTATTTTAAACTGGTGTGCGTTTAAGTTTATGTTTGTCGGTTTGTATATTTGTTCCAGCTAATCTCCAAAACGGCTGGATCGATTTTAATGGAACTTTCAATGTTATAAGGAGTAACTTAGGCTACATTTAGTTTAGGTACATAAAAGAATTATGGGATTCGATCCGATCTTATATAAAAACTTATATCTACGCGAACGAAGTTGCGGGGATCAGCTAGTGAAAAATATTTTTATTGTAGACTCTTTATCATGTATGGGGGATCCCCTTGAAAAATAATCTAGTTGAATTTCCAATTCAATATTCGTTTGTAAGTGTTAATTGAGGCTTATTATGTTTTGGTTTAACACAATCTCTAAACTAAAATAAATTGACAGATTTAAAAATATTGATATCCTTTTCTGTAGGGAGCATTGTGAAAATAATAGCAATAGATAGTGCCAAAACCCACTTGCGCAAAAGGTCGTGCACGGCAAGCGCGACTGTAACGCGCGCGACAACTTCGCGCTTAAAAAAACTTTTTATTTTCCATATAAACTCTATAAAGGCTTGGCGCAAATCGCACTGGCGCGGCACGAAATCGCGCCGCGCCAGAGGGTTTTGCACGTCAGTTTTACATAGAGTTTACTTAGAAAATAAAATCGCCTATCGCGCAAGTAGGTTTTGGTACTGAGACCTGTCATTTTAGTTTAGAGATTGAGTAAAACAGAATCCCAAACAAAAACATTTCATGTGAATAATAAGGCCAACTTCCTATCAAAAAGTTTCGGCCATTAAAAGTACTGATATCAAAAATTATGACCAAGTTATTTGCTAGAATCGATAAATGAAACCATACAGTTTTAGAAGGTGCATCTTCTTCGATCACCATCAAGCTGTCATTCCTGGCGATTGTGTTAAAATATTTTTAAATAATTATGTCTTACTAATAACACCATAATATTAAGCTCATTTGGGACTGACAATAGTTTTATTGTTTTCAGTTTGACACCATTTTTTGTACTCCTTTGAATTTGTTTAATTTAAAAAAGTAGGTCTTGTTTTATGCGATTTTCAAACCTCTGTATCTCAGAAACGGTTCAACTTGAAAATTTGAAACTTTCAATTTATCATTACATCATACGAGTTTAACTTATATTTCAAATTTCGTAAGATTACTATCCCGCGAACCAGAGTTATGAGGGGGGTCAAAACAGCTCGAAATGGTTCGTGTAAATAACACACTCATGCAACAAGGCCGGAACTTGGCCTGCCGCACTTCGTGCGTCTAGATTAGCCCCGTTCTACACCTTCTAAAGTCTGTAACTCATTCCGTCTATAAACTAGACACCCATGATAAATAGACAGAACAGTGACATTTATAGGACTCTGTCTTGCCCAATAAGTAGGTACGGAACCCTAAAAACGATAAAAGCACTAAACTATCCACATAATGAATGATGGCATAGAACAGAAAAGTGAAAAACGCGTTATAGTAAGCGTGTTGTAATACCATAACAAATGATACGGTATTTTTATTATTATCCATAACAATTTTTCATAGGCCGCTATCTTTCGGGCGAAAGGCGAAGATTAAACCAATATTTACGATCAATGCTAACCTTTTTCACCTCAGCGTGGCGGCTATCAGTGTCTAAGTATTTAACCCACTCATAAATCTTGTGCTTTGTTACAATTCAATGGATTTATAATAGTTGCATGAAAAATTAATATCTTGTGGGCCCGCACATCATTCGTATGGATTTAAATCTCGTGGGAACTTTTTGATTTTGCGGGATAAAATATACGTCCTTTTAAAGTTTAATTTTTTGAACTGATGTTAAGAATAGCTTTGCAAGAAAGGTGTATAAAGTTTCGGATATAATCCAAAAATTGGTATTTTTCCACATGACATTGTATTAAAAGGATAGAGTATTTCAGGGTTTCTTGAACCAGTGTTTCATTACCAACATATGAGTTCTCAAAGGTGTTTTAGAATAGTTCTTTAAGTCAAATTGTCTACAAAGATTCGCTGCTTCAGATTTCACAATCGCCTCGCTGCACTCTGCTTGTGTAGTTAGTTAAAAAAGCAGATCAAATAGACTAACATAATAAAAACCACACACACAGAACCAAAAATTTGGGTTTATTTATCATTCCCTAACTAGGCCATCACCTCCCGCATCGGCAGAGTGCAGCTAGAGAATCTTCACAAAACAACATAACGGCCCGCTAAGTGGCCAAGGTGCAAACAAGGAATATATATAGTCATAACCCGTAGGGCCCCACTCGGACGCTCCAATTTAAACTTTAAAACTGGGTATATAAAGTTGGATTTTGTGAACGTGCGTTTCGATATTGTTTACTCAACTAATGAGCGCTTAGCTCAGAGCCCAGTAATCTGTGGTCGGTTGTCATTAAGCACAGTATCTCGTTCCTATTTGATTTTTTTCTATTGGACATGCGCCTACAAACCAGTCGGTTACCGGGAATTAAGGCCAGCCCGAGAACAGTAACGCGCGGAACAGGATGGCCGTTTTTGTTACCGTTTTTGTGGACTGACAAGTGAAGACAATAATTATACAAAGTGGATTGACAAGCAGATGACTAATAGGACAGGCTTAGATGCTGCGGTGAGTGTAGTTTGTCACATTTTTTATTTGATGACATGCTAACCCTTGACTGCGATCTACCACCACGACTAAGTCTTTTAATCTCCCACTGCTGAGCAGAGGCCTCCTCTCTCATTGAAGAGAGGGATTTAGAGTTAGATCCGTCACGCTGCTCCTATTCGGGTTGGCGGACTTTAACGACTATTGTCACATGATAGTGATGATAATCGCGACCGACTACTTAACGTGCTCTCCGAGGCATGAGGGTGAAGCAACTGATGGTAAAAGATAATGAAAACCTTATTTGGAACTGGAAGAGGTACAAGCGGTTGCCAGATGTTTTTTTTAAATAATAATAGCAGGCAAATGAGCAGTGGGTCACCTAATGTTAAGTGCCAAGTTAAGTGTTAAGTGTAATTAACCTTGCAATTAATTAACAGCACCTGAGGAACCACTAATGCGTTGCCAGCTTTTGAGAAAAGGGACAGGCTATTTAGCTCACTGCTGGAACACATCGGATGCTTTGCGGTAGATTACGGCTGAAGTGTGGTCGCTAGAGCCAGGTGGATTGGGGGTAGAATCCTACCACAAAGCATGATACCATCAAGATTAAGTTGTGTGGTATCAGGCACACGACCCGTAGAGGGGACTGAGAGCGTCAGGGCCTTGTTAGCATATTGGCAGGGTGCACCGCGTGCAGGTGAGGTTGACTTTGGCCACATAGGAGGAATTTGGGCCACTTACACCCCTAAAAGATGTTTCGATTTACCTGATTACCAGGAGGAAACGTCTGATTTACCGATGATCGTTTTTCTCATTTGCTCTTGTGACTCAAAAAAAAAGACAAATATACGTCAGATCTGGTAATAAAAGCTCTTTATCGCGTACTTACCAAGGCGAGCAGGATTCGAACCCGCGACCTTTATTTGGCTTATGTAATTCAGTGTCCGGTTCAAATGCCCCCTTGTCTTTTGAATGATTTACTGGCTCGCAGCTTTTTGTATACGTTCGCTAGTATTTGTATTCGTTAGTTTTTTTTAAGTGTGTATAAAAATAGTGTAATAATTAAGCCCAAATATAGGTGTTCCGTATATTTTTAACCGACCCTAAAACGACGGGGTGTTATGACGTGTGTGTGTGCGTGTGCGTGTGCGTGTGGTGTGCGTGTGGTGTGCGTGTGCGTGTGCGTGTGCGTGTGCGTGTGCGTGTGCGTGTGCGTGTGCGTGTGCGTGTGCGTGTTTGAGAAAATGCTGATACGTAACATTTACCTAGTAAAAATTATTTATTAATTCTTGCGACATATTTCATTTTTCGACCCTAATTGAAGTCAGCATTTTGCATTAACACACTAATATTATAAATGCGAAAGTTTGTGTGTATTTGTATGTTTGTTACTCTTTAACGCCGCATCTACTGAACCGATTTGGCTGAAATTTCGAAAGGAGATAGATTATGCCCTGACTTAACATATGTTACTTTTTATCCTGTGAAAATCCACAGTTCCCACGGGATTTTGTAGAAACCGAAATCTATAACTACAGCTATAGGTAGATTACCATAGCAAACTTCCTTGAAAGTAGGTATAAAGGTTGGAAAAGGGAGCGGGAACGGGAACCGGAAATCCACGATTCCCTGGGGATTTGTGAAAAATCGAAATTCACGCGGGAGAAGCCGCAAAACGTTATAGATGTCGCAAAACGCGGGCTTAAATTTCGTTAACGTTTTCCGTTTCCCAAATGTTCATACGGTACTCTCAAATAAGAACAACCTTGCTATAAAAACATCATCAACGTGTGTCATAAACAAAAACTAAGATGAACTCATTTCAATTAACAGTTTATAATTGGCGTGGAATAAAACCTACTAATGAATTACGATACTATTTATTAAAATATTGAATTGAAACACTAGTTTTTGTTATGGTTTTTATTGTCATAGAATTCATCCCCTTTAAAGAAAGATCATCGTCGTTGTCGCGTCAATCGATAGATGTCTACAGCTGGACAAAATAATGTAGAGTGGTAATCTCTAGTAGAGACTACCACTCGGTCTTTGAGCTGATGTAACATCAATAGAAAAAAAAAAATTTTCATTTCACCCGGAATGAATTTACGTAAAATTATAATTTTTCGGCACCCATAATGCATTGTAACTGTATTGCAATGTATCAAAACACGCAGCACGCCAACAAAACACGAACAAACACGTTCCCCCTCATATTTAAATAATGCGTTGAGGAAAAAAAGATCTTTTTGATTAACAGCAACAATAAATCAGAACAAGCGATTCGACACAGTATTGTAACATTTCCGAGTTCATAAATATATAATTTGTGAAATTCTCGACGTATTAATGGCACCAATATAAAACATCGATTAAAAATTAACAAACTCAACATTTCATAATGGACATAATATTAATATGAATAAAGAAACTATAACTCTGTTTAAATCCGCGAATAGGTTCCTTTTTAAACCGCATCTACAACTTTTGTCTTTGTCACTCGACATAAAGTAAGAAAGTGACAAAACATACGTTTAGGCTATCAGACACTTATCAGAAGGTGGTGAAACAGGCCGTTAGTCTTCTACGATTTTAGCGTAACTTCGTCTGCGAGGATTTAAGTTTTTTAAAATCACGTCTGAACACTATTTCTCGGGGTAGAAAATAATCTCTGGCCAAAAATCTAAAAATTTCATCAATATCACCTTAAAAGTTAGGCTGTGAAAATGTATTAACTTATATTATTGCCCAAATATACCCGGAATAAAGAGTAGCTTTTATCACTCCCTGTATAATCCTCTACCCGTAAAGTCACGTCAAAATCAGTTCAGCCGTTCAGAAGATTAGTCCGTACAAACCAAAGACCAATAAACAAAAAATTTAAAAATGTGTGTTGCGGTTACCTACCGATGATGTCACGAAATAGGTCTACATTTGGCGCGTAGCAGTGATTTCAATGCAAGCAATGATGATAAGTAATAAGTATGTTGATAATATACCTACAAGATATAGGTCGAGTCGAGTCGAGTCGGGTCAAGTCGGGTCAAGTCTGGTCGAGTCGTGTCGAGTTGGGTCGAGTCGGGATGGCTCGGGTCGGGTCGGGTCGGGTCAGGTCGAGTCGGGTCGAGTCGGGTCAAGTCTGTACTAAATCGCTTGGCGGCACGACTTTGCCGGTAGAATAGTATAACTAGCCACAGCTGAAGTCTCCCGCCAGATGAGACAAGAGACGACAATTTAGAAATTATAAAATTCCAAATTGCCCCTGCCGGGAACGAACCTCCCACTTTTAAGATCGCAGCGCTCCCCACTGCGGCAGGGAGGTAGTCAAAAATGATTGCAATAATAATTGTTACACAATAACTGTCAAAATTTTGAGCTAGGCCAACAAATTTTTTTCAAAAGTTATTACCGATAGAACTATTAAAGGTTCTTGTATAATCTCCAAATCTACAATCTTTAATAACCACTCGGAACATCTTCCCACAGATAGCCTTTTTACAAGCTTTTAATTACAAAGTCTCACGGGGGAAAAACCATCTCCCATCTCTTAGAATCACATAAAACCGATTCGATTCACATTAGCCCAATTCTAACTAGAATCGAATCAACCAACGATAATCGTTATCATCCGTTCGAGTAACTCCATAATACTGAACACTAGCTGCGCCCCGCGGTGTTACCCGCGGTGAATAAGTGGTCGAAGCACGTAAGACACAAATAAGAACAGCACCCCTAACAGCTAAAATTTAACTTATTTGCTCATAGATGATGTTCTATCAGCACTGCAACCTCATTGGTCTAGTGGTTAGCGTATTCGACTGCAGGTCACGAGGTCCCGGGTTCGATTCCCGGGTCGGGCGAATAATTGTTAGGTATTGGGTTTTCTGTCAAGAAATTCTCAGTGCCAGCCCGGAATTGGTAGTTGGCGGTATTTCACCCCAGAGCCTCGGAGAGCACGTTAAGCAGTCGGCCCCGGTTATTATCACTATCATGTGACAATAGTCGTTAAAACCCGCCAACCCGCATTTGAGCAACGTGGTGGTTCAAAGCTCTAAATCCCTCTCTCCTATAAAAGAGGAGACGTGTGCCCAGCAGTGGGACGCTAAAAAGGCGGTAGTGGTGGTGACGATGTAAGGTGTTGTTATAATATCTCACACGAATACTTTTTTCCGGCATAAATTGTTACTTTCCGTACTTTCAACTATCTCTATGCCAAAAATCAAGTCGATTGGTTGCTTAGTTAGGGCGTAAGGAAGGACAAACAAACAAACAAACTTTCGCATTTATAACATTAGTAAAGTAATAGTAAGTATTGATAAACAACTATGGATAGATTTTAAATTTTTAGTAATCGCTTAATCAAAGTTTTATTATCACCGATCTTAATTCGCATAGGTTGCCGCGCTCTATCGATTAACCACTATTTGCATACTAATGAAGTAAAAATTAATAATTAAATGTTATTTTGTAATAGGATAAAAGTCGGCGCGGCGGGTAGATCAAAGGCTGAGACACTGTTTCCATTTCCCTAAAGAATTTCAACTTTACAATTTTAATAATTAATACTATGATCTTATGTAAGATTAATGAAACATTTTAAAATCAATTACTACTTTGTTATAGCGTGAAGATTTTTAAACTGGCTTGTTGTAAATTGTTTTAATATTGGTGAAATATGACGCTGTCGCGTTGTAGACATCCAGAAAACTATCACGAAAAATGCCTATCGAAAAGTTCAACGCAAGTCATTCGTGGTTTATTAAGTAAGTAATTAATAGAAAATCGATTATTATTATAGAAACTTATCAAAAAGTTGTTTTGATTACATAAGTAACAAATAGTTTTGGCGTGATAATGAATGTGAGAATTTCTCAAATCAGTGATGAAGTAGGTAGGTACTAAATTAATAAGACTGAATTTAAATATTCTTTAGTTTGTCAACTCTTTTTTTATTCTATTCTAACCACTGCTCCAGGGAAGTCGTCAAAAGGTTACTTATAATATATCGATTTTTATCAAATACTAGCGGTCCGCCCCGGCTTCGCCCGTGGTACATAATATATAGCCTATAACACTCCAGGATCACGTACATATCCAACGGTGAAAGAATTTTTGAAATCGGTCCAGTAGTTCCTGAGATTAGCGCGTTCAAACAAACAAACTCTTCCGCTTTATTATATTATAGTATAGATATTATAAATTATTATTATTATTTATATAAACGATAAAAAAGCTTGGATTTAACTCGTTCCAGCAATGCGCGAGACGGCATTTCAATCATGTACATTAATAATAATAATTGTTATAATGTTATTTTTTAAAAAAAGAGCAACCGCCGAGTTTCTTACAGGTTCTTCTCGGCTGGAACTGCATTCCGAACCTGTGGTAGACTCAATCGACGATTCAAAAGCACTTGTAAAAGTTTATTTGAATAAAAAACTTTTCTATTCTATTCTATTCTATTCTATTCTATTCTATTCTATATATATTACTAGATGATGCCCACGGCTTCGCCCGTGTGGATTTAGGTTTTTAAAAATCCCGTGGGAATTTTTGATTTTCCAGAACAAAAAGTAGCTTATCTGTAGAAACCCGTCCCCAAAACGGAAAAATCCCGTGGGATCCCCACGATTTCGGAATACAATTCCTTACAGCATCAGGGTTGAGGAGTTGGATATATACCTACTCGAGTTCATTCAACGATAAAGTCTTTAATTGGTAGGTACCCCCAATATCAATTTAAATAACCGAATGTTTCTAAAACCCATTAGTTTTGGGGATTAGGTCCCCTACAGCATCAGGATAGGAGTTGGAATCCAATTTTTTTATGGAACAGGGTCGCAATGTTTCTCTATCGATTAAAAAAAAAATTACGCAAATCGGTTCAGAAATCTCGGAGATATCGGTGTACATAGGTAGAAAAACACAACTCCTTTTTTGAAAGTCGGTTAAAAAGTAGCCTATGTTACTCCCTGGTTAATTCTCTACTTGTATGTGAAAGTCCCGTCAAAATCGGTTCAGCCGTTCCGAAGATTAGCCCGTTCAAACAGACAGACAGACAGACAGACAGACAGACAGACAGACAGACAGACAGACAGACAAAAATTTTAAAAACATGTGATTCGGTTATGGTAGCGTTCAAATAACCATATGAGCTTAATATGAGGTAGTTATTTCGATATTACAGACAGACACTTCAATTTTATTTATTAGTATAGATAAGGAGACCGCTTCCGAAAACTTAGCGCTATTATTATACTACCTAAACATCTAACAATACGTAAATAGGTCAAACAAAGTTCGTTGACCCCCAGCATAAGCTGATTTTATTTGAATTACGCAAGAATTACGTAACAACCTTTAAAAAAATAGAGCAAATAAGTTTTTTGCAATTACAGTTCTGTTTAACCCCCCAAAACGGGTATTGCACAAAAAGTTTTATTATTTTTTTGTATGAAACATTTTTTGTATTTTTGTATTTTTTATTTCTTGTATTTTTTTGTATGATATACAATTTTTTTGTATAAAATGATATTTTTTAATGTTTTTTTATAGTATCTTATCAGTAATCATCCGTACTATCACCTATCTTCGTTTCCGAGAGCGTTCTCCTGACACCCTGTATTTTGTTACTCTCCAAAGATTTTCAAGCTGTTATAATCTCGTATAATGCGAACGCACACTATCGCACCATACATTATAGAGTGTGCTTGTATGATACGTTAAACCCACCATTAAACCATTAACGAGATACTTCTAATTGAACTACATTAATGCGGCATCTAAGAAGTACATTAAAGTTGATCTATTGCATTTGGAACATTGTATCCATAGCTCACACGATATAAGTGCGTCATTAAAGAATAATTAATAATTCTTATTAGTCCGAATAAGATTTTTAGGGAAATGAAAATTCTAAAATTTGTCAGTAAAATAGGAAAATTCGGGAAAAACTGAAAGTGCATTTTTCTATGGTACTTTGTGTGATTATAATTGATATTCAAACGATGGATACGCGTAACCTTTTTTATCTAGGAAAATCAAAAGTTCAGACGTGATTTATTAAAAAAAAAAAAAAAACAAAATCCAATCGCACGAAGTTACGGGAAACAGCTAGTTTAGTATGAAATAATTTTTTGGAAAAACATTATGCTTCTACATCTGCATTCTTAATGACGGAATTATTTATTTATTAAGTAGGCAGATAACGACATCTTGAAAAATTACACTAAATCCTATGAATTTCTACTTTACCGTCGAGTTGCAAAAAGCAAAAGTTATTTAATTAGCGAATAATCTACCCCTTTATTCCATTGATTAAAGCAGGCACCTAGTCCACTAAAAGTAGAAACAAAAAAGCGATCCCATCTATATTGCGCCTTGTCAAAAAAGCCCCGTTATAACTGAAAATAGTAACGTAACCGAATCGACCTGCCTTCCCACGACCTTAGAGCTACATTTTGCCGTGCACTATCCAATCTTACTTCCTACTTCAATCAATTACTAACCTAAATCCATTGTAATAAAGTTCAAAACAGTGTCAGCAAGTGGTACATCCCATTCAAAAGCGATGTCTCGTACACACATGCACAGTACCGACACCTTCGATTTGTGTTTGTAGATAGTAGGTATAATAAATCGTGGTACAATGTAATTTGAATTTTGATATCATTAAAATAGGGTTAGCTTTCATTTATTGGGCGATTGCATGTGTGTCTATTGACCAATTTTAATAAGGGTGCTCACAAACATAACATTCGGTTTAAAGCCTAAGCCGCACTGCGAAATTTATTCGCGCGAATTTTTTCGCAAAATTCTGTGACATATAATGGGAATGTATGAAGCTGCACGCACATGCGATTTAAAATTTGCGAGAAAAATATATTAAAATGCGGAATATAAATCGCGCGAATAAATTTCGTGCGAATAATTTACGCAGTGCGGCCCCACTCTAATACTCGGTGTTTTTGATTTTAATATTTTTTCCTCTGAATGAATTAACTAATAATTTGGATGAAAGCGTTATGTATTTAGCTTAATATTCTTAACATTAAGTACATATTGAATTGCGCACAAGTGAGGATGCACCCTAATAAATAAGAAGGTCGTAGAAGGTAACTGTAGGTACGATATGGTATGCACACGTGAATTAAATGTATGAATGTGTGCGTGGAATGTTAAAGTTTAACTCTTAATAGTAAAATATAGTATTTAATCGTTCATTAATTCATGTTTAATATACTGAATAACTTATGTACATAATATGTACACTGTACAGTCTAAGACATGTAATAAAAAGGCCAAGATGCTTAACCACTTAGCATAATATATTTTATTAGTCCATTGTAAATGCAAAGCCGCCGAAGTCTCCAGCAAAACTCGGTCAAGAAAAGCTCACAGAAAATAATTTACTCCCCTAAAGTAAATATTTTTTAATAAAATTATGTTAAAAATCGGTTCACACTATGTGTATGAGCCCTTATAATTGTGACAGTGGGCACGAGTGGTTCGCTACAGGTGAATTTACAACAGTGTGCGTGAGGTCACTCCTATCGTATATTATATCAGTATAGAAAAGCGTTTGTGTGTGTGCGTCGAAGATGCGCCTTTCTTAGTTAAACTTGATAGGTACTGTAAGGTGCGTTGGGGTAATACCGGACGGATTTTCGACTAGTTGGAAGAGTGTCGCAAAAAATTTTTTTTCTCGAAATCCATACATCTTATATTAATGTAATATATCGTAAACGGTTAATGGTTAAACGTAGTTTAGCTCTGAAAATAGTTTGTTTATGTAAACTCAACGGTTTTTGTTTTTTACGTACGCAAAGTCAACACAATTTTTTTTATGACCATGATTAAGAATTGGCCACCAAGGGGTATGACCGGACATAAATTTAAAGTCACTTCTAGTGCTTGGAGAACAAAGTCTTAATAAGGAATACATTCGGTCTTTCCTATTCTAAATCATATTTGAATATGAATTATAAATGACTAGAAACAAAAATGTTCCAATCGATTCTTTCATTTTTGGTTTTATGCCATTCGAACTTACCCCTGATGTAAAAAAATTGTGATTTTGTGGTTCTCAAACTTTGGCATGCCACAAAGTAAGTAAAACGGTAAAGATCGGATGCATTTGCCGGTGCCCAGTGGGGAAGCCTGGTGTAGTAAGTACCTACTCAATTGTTAAATTTATTGTGTGTACAAGTTCATGTACGTGTAGCAGGCGCGTGTCTTATTATAAACAGGAAGGGAGTAGGCTTAAAAGAGTCGATTAGAATCGGAATAAAGGTATAAGAACTTGATGAAGTAAAGCAAATGTGACTAAGTGGACCAGGATATCAGATATTTGGAAAAGGAAACTGAATTACTACTTAATACGTAAGGTCCCTTGCCTTTGGATAAAACTTTAGGCAACTATAAAAACTAAGAAATTATTAGCAATGTAAAATTCATTTTTTTTTTCATTAATGGTACTTATTAGCCTAGTTCATGCTTGTAAGATAAGTAATTATAGTAACCAGCTTTCAATAAACTCTTTTTTTTAATTGTCACATAATGTATCTTGTTATTAACGATCTATGAAAAGTACTCGTACCAGATTGAGCTATTAAGGTGCAAAATTTGTGTTTTAACTCTACTTTAGAATCTTACTATTACTCCGATTAATTAATCTTACTGTTAATCCGTTTTGGAATCTTACTATTACTCAGTAAAAGCAATAGCGAAAGAAACCTCGTACGGCAGAAACATTTATGATTATCTATCTATCTCTAATATAATAAAACTGTAACAGATCCAATTCTGTACATTGAAGATATTTTGAAAATTTCTTTTGGAGGGCACTCTATAATATTATAATAAAACTGTAACAGATCTAATTCTGTACATTGAAGATATTTTGAAAATTTTTATTGGAGGGCACTCTATAATCGATACTGAAGCCAAAACTGTAATTTTTTTCATTTTTGTCTGTCTTTCTGTCTGTCTGTCTGTCTGTCTGTCTGTCTGTATCTTGGCCGCGCATCACGCCGAAACTACTGAACGGATTCAAATGAAACTTAGTACGATTTGAATTTATACTTTGAGGTAGGACATAGAGTACTTTTTATCCCGAAATTCAGCACGGTTCCCTTGGGAGAGGGGATGAAAGTTAAAACGTGTATTTAGCTGTAATTCATTAACGCGTTGTTCGATTTCACTCATTCTTTTTTTGTTAGAAAGGTAATACTTTATATATTGTCCCGTAAATATTTCAAGGTCATAGGTTTTTAAGTTCAGAAATGACAGACATTACAACCCTCAGTATTGGGTTCAAATAACTTGGGACCCGGATCTTTGAACGTACGGCTTATTTTAAACTGGCGTGCGTTTAAATTTATGTTTGTTGGTCTGTCTATTTGTTCCAGCTAATCTCTGAAACGACTGGATCGATTTTAATGGAACTTTCAATGTTATAAGGAGTAACTTAGGCTACATTTAGTTTAGGTACATAAAATAATTATGGGATCCGATCCGATCCTATATAAAAACCTATATCTACGCGAACGAAGTTGCGGGGATCAGCTAGTTACTTAATAAAAGTTTGACTATCACTACCTTATTTGAAACTTGCAAAGATCGGAAAATTTTCATCCGATCTTCACTTGCGAGGGGGTACACCGGATCTTCGCCAACATCAATGTTAGCTCTTTTTGGATCAAATTAATCTCTTTGTGGCATCATAAAACTAACTATCCAGGCAAAATAATTACAAAAAAAGCTATATCTTCGCTAAAAAAGACACATAAAAATAAAAGTTGAAGACCGGATTGACGAAAAAATTACGAAAATTACCTTGTTTTGTTTAATGGCGCATAGCACACGTCCGACTTGATGGAGCGATTTGCGGGAACCACGGGCCGGGGCCCAATTAAATGGCCTAATACACAATATTGCCCGCATTTAAAAATATGCCCTAATTCGTCCGATATTGGAGTCATACGGTCTTAACCCACCTCCGATCTTACCCTAACGCACCTTATTGTTTATTAAAATACGAGTCGCGGCTTCGAATCCGCGTTGTGTACCAAAATCAATATCGCTTATTACAAAAATAGGTTAAGCAACACTAAGACTAGTTGGAACTTGGATGAGGAAAAAAATGTATTATTGAAGGAAACTTTACCAATTGAAAATTAATAGCGTCCTTATTTTATGTATAACTAGGCATGGCCTAATCTAAACCCCCAAAAGTCAGATCACTCATCTAGATACCAACTCCGGTCGATGTTGCTTAACCAGCACAATCGACTGATGTGCATTATTGCAATTTAGCCACACGTCCCTCTAGACGCTACTAAAAATTAAAAGGAATGAAAATTACTAAAAATGAAAATGAAAATTACTAAAAAATTACTAAAAATGAAAAAGATTACCAAAGGTAGCAAAAAAAATGCAATATGAAAATATAATTCACTACTAGATGATGCCCGCAACTTCGCCCACCCGGATTTAGGTTTTTAAAATCCTGTGTGAACTATTTGCTTTTCCACGATAAAAGTCACCTATGCCAATTTCCGGGACGCAAGCTGACTCTGTACCTTTCATATAAATTGGTTAAACGGATGGACCTTAACAATCCCGTGGAAACTGTTTAATTTTCGGGGATAAAAAAGTAGCCTTTATTCGTCCCCGGGATGTAAGCTAACTCTGTACCAAATATCATCAAAATCGGTTACACTGTTGAGCCGTAAAAAGCTAGCAGACAGACAAACATACAGACACACTTTCGCATTTATAATATTAGTATGGATATTGGAGGTACTCACTCTAGAAGACACTAGAGTTTCTCTTTTAAAAATAGAGGCTCAATAAATTGTGCCTCAATTACAAGTAAGTATACGGTGCTAAATGCTCCGATTATCAGTTTCTTCTCGATCTAGTACTTTGCAATCAGTAAAAACTGTTACGCGCGTTTCTAATACCATATCGATAATAATATAGCCGTGATACTGTTCTACTGCAAGCTATACTATTATTAGCTAAAATATATACGCTATTTACCGCTAAATTTTGTCGCCTTATAACCTAATTGTGGAAGGATTACTTACAAGGAAGCTTAGAGGTGCTTATTTGTTATTTATTTATTTGTTGATTTGGACAACCAAAAAATTGTTACATCAATAAAAAAGAAAACTATACAAATACACATATTTAGATGCACAACTTATTAAAGGTGCCACAGCATTTACCAAAAAATTAAAATTTAAAATTAATATTAAAAAGTTTGAAAATACAAAACAATTGTTTTATGTGCCTAAATTATACTAAGATAAATTAAAATAACAATAATAATTATCAATACTAGTAATTAGGAATTAACTTATTGCCTTAACAATCTTAATGCTTGTTTTTTGAACTTTTGTAATGTATCGTTAAATATACCATAATATAATATAATAACCACCTCCTTGCAGATGGAATTATATGATTTAGAAAGTCTGGATATTGCGGAAAAATTGTTTAAGGTTTGTTATGTTTATAAGTGTTCCCATCAGAGGCGGCGGAAGGCGTGGGTGACGTGGGCCCAGGCCCACGGCCTCGCGCTCCGTAGGGCCTCGCGCCCCTTTTTTTTATTTTAAATAATCTTCTTGTGTGGGCTGAGGGCCTCGCAAAATATATCTTGCCCACATAAAATTTCGGCCTTGCCCCGCCACTAGTTCCCATAATTCCAGAACTGCTCATTAGATTTTGATAAATGAGATGTTGTAATAGTTCCGTAGATGTTAATTTTAAGAGTCAATATTGACATAATAAGTAATTGTATTTATGGCAGAATTTTCGGAAAGAAAAATGTTACGAAAAACATGAACTTGATAGGTTTCCCGTGTCATCATTTTATATACCTATAAAATTCCGTTGTGCTTCTCTTTTTAAACGGCTTGAACGATTTTGATGCATTTTTTTGTAGTTATCACATGGATGGTTAGTTACAGTTGCACCCAGTAGGTGGCACTGTTATTGAAATCTAGATTTTTTCCGAACAATGTTTCAGAACGACGTCTACGTTCTGGGTCTCCTCGTTAGACATGTAGACTTTGTGAAAACTTGTAAAAACAAAGTGAACGATTTTTCTGTATTAAAAAATAGTACCTACATACCTAAGTAGTATGATTTCAGTTTATGGACTATAATAATCAGTTTAGTACTCTAGGTAGACGAATCACTTAGGGCCTGTTTCACAATCTTCTGATAAGTGTTGGATAGTGTTGGATGGACTTTTATCTTTGCCACGACATAAGTAAGAAAGTGACAAAACTTACGTTTAGGCTATCCGAATCAAAAGGTGAGGAAACCAGGCCCTAAATGTAATATAATATTATTTCTTTGTTTAGCACTTTGACAAAGCTATAATGTTAAAAAGTTTCGCTTCCCATGTAGAGCAACGGCCTGCACTTCACCGACTAATACACGTAATAACCGGTTGTGGGACACCGGCACTTCATAATTACAATATACACGGTCATTAATGTTACTTTATAATTTAGAGTAATACTGATTGAGCCGTCCGACTGATCGACATGGGAATTTTATTGTGAACTGGTGCACTATACCGTTTGATGGAGTAAAGTATTTTATATAATTGAGTATATTACATTTGAGAAGTAATTTCTAGTTCCTAGGATGTTGTAGGTCTAAATTACTTGACATTTTACTTGTCAGCGGTGTGTCTGCGTAATGTTTTTCATGGATGGTTTTTCTATACGATTGGTCATCATCATCATCATTCATCATCACCAATTACCATCATCAACCAATTACCATCATCAACCAATTACCAGTCCAATACAGGGCACGGGTCTCAATGAGAGAAGGGTTTAGGCTGGCCAAGTGCGGATAGGTATATTTCACACGCCTTTGAGAACATTACGGAGAACTCTCAGGCATGCAGGTTTCCTTACGATGTTTTCCTTCACCGTTAAACCATATTTAATTGTTACACACATAACGTAGAGGGGCATGATGGGCCGAAGTATTTACCACTAGGCTATGACCATTTTTGATAGGTAATAGATGGTTAAAGGCAAATTCTGATTATGTTAAACTAATTTGACATTAGCAATGAGCTCAAAAATCTAATTCGAATCAACTATATATTATATCATTCAATTGTAGTTAAAAAAAACAATTCAAATCGTAAAGCATAAAAACCCCATATATAATTCGAGGTAGAAGCCGTTCTAGAAGAATACATTCCGTAGCCGTTTCTAGAAGAATACATGCCTGCCTCGGCCTATCGAAAAGCACTCAATGCTATAATTGAGAGTTAAATAATCTTAATCAATACAAGAAACATAAGATTATTTACAATAAACAGTACCTCTACAAGGTTTCGCACACAGAGAGCTTCGCGGAATACTCGAGTTGTGAACTTGCGACAGCCATGAAAACAGAACAAATACTTTTTACGAGGTTGCCAACAGTGCAATATTTGCTGTTTTACAACCATAACACACGCCAAGTGCATTTAATACATAATAATTCAATCGCTAAGTGCACGTTTAAAAAGCTCCTTAAATTAAAATATATCAAATCAATTTGATCATAATACATATGACATTATAATGAATTTGATAATGATTGTGATAAATGTTTTTATTTGTCATCGGCAAACATTACTTTTTGCAAACTTTTGGCATAGTTTACAATCATACTTATAAAAACGTCACTCGTCACGTAGATGTACGCCGAGTAGTATTAAGTATAGCGTTGTCTATGTTAATATCCAATCGGGGATGATTTAAATTCCATTCCAACAAATGAATATCAATAACACTGAACAGATCAACTTGTCAACCTCATTTCATCTACCAAATTGAATCACTCCAAAGTTTCCGCTCCCACACAAAAAGGAGACTTCAATACAAAAAAATTAATAACCACCATCACAAAAAAATGATTAAGAGTTAGACAATTATCAAAAATGAGGGGTCTATCATTATACTCGTACGGATGATAAAAGAAATTCTGATCTATACTTGGCGTTGAGTAATTTATCATTTGTGTATCTGATGAGATAGATATCTAAGTGTTTCACTAATAACAGGAGGTAGTTGCTACTGAAATAATTGTTAGCGCCCGCGGCAGCCTTTTATATTCGTATCACTTCTCGAACGATTTGAGAATCATCTCTCTCTCTAGATATAAATTGTTATATGTGATTGCTGATTTATTAAAGTAATTAACAAAATCTGAACAGTAGTTAAAAGTAGTTTCGATCGAGATCATTCTAAACTCTATATCTTTCTCTGTATAATTCAATGAGAATTGGGTTGCTAGTTTTTTTGCAATATTCATATAGTCGAATGGTATCATTATTATTTTTTATATTCGGTTCCATTTAAATGGAAATAAAATAAAACGGTTTTCTCGTAAAATCAGAACTTTTATCGATTTTTTTTTCACTATTTTCATCGAAATATGCCAAACTGCCGCCGATACGGCATCGCTCTAACGTAGCAATGACACGGACTTCATTGGCTGGGCAGCACGGATTGTTGCCCATATCTTCTGCCTGGTATCCCACGTCACCTCACAACTTTTTACTGTCATTACACCATATTTATTAGCACCTCAATCCTGAAACTTCCGCACTTTTTAGAGGCGTAATCTATATTCTACTAGTCAAACCCTTTCATTTGATACCCATATTGAGGGAGTTGTGAAAAATATGTAATCGCCATTTTGTGGCGGTGGCCATCTTGGACCGATTTTCATCAAACATAGCTAAGAACACTCTCGACTAATTAACATTTCAAACAAAAAAAAAACCGCAATCAAATCGGTTCACCCGTTTGAGCGCTACGATGGAACTGACACACACACACAGAGACACGTCAAACTTATAACATCCCGTAGTTTTTACGTCGGGGGTTAAAAAAGGATCTTCATCATCATTCGTCATGCTCGACTCGTCATCCGCGGCAACATTGAAGTCTTCTCCAGTACACTTCATTAACACACATCGGCAGCTGTAATCCCATGTAATGATATCCAATTATCGATAAGACACGCTCGAATTTGAATAGACAGACTGACAAGCTGAAATATTGTAATAATGTTTCATATTTTATATACGGTGAAAACAATTACCACTGTGATGTTGTGTGGAGCGATTTGTGAGCGAGAGCGTTAGCGGAGAACCAAAATAATTTTCTTAATAGTTATTTTAATCTACCTACATTTATTTAGTTTAATCAAAATTTTTACTTTATAATTTAAAATGTGGACACAATTAGTTGATATACTTGTATTGAAATAATTCATTTGCTTAAAACTTCCTAAAAAGAGTAGAATACTTGATTTGTTTTACATTATGATCTAAAATTTAATTTATTTTTTGTGCATAACTTCTAAAATATTGACAGTTCACTTTTGTTATATTTTACGCTTGCAAAAATATTTCAATCAAGTCGAATCTACTTAATATGCAAATGAATCGAATCTAATTACGAGTGCATTACAGTTAGATACATAATATTTCTTACTGATGTGATATTATAAAAAATCTTATTTTACTTATATGATTCTATTTGGCTAAACTTTTGAAACAAAGAAAGCGTGTGACAGTTGACGAGTTTAGAAAATCGCTTGTAGCTTATGACTCAGAGAAGATCGTGAGAAACGTTGCGGGATCGACATTTTGTACACGTATGATTGATTTCGAATTGAAAACGAATCGTAAAGTGTTTTTTGACGGCCAAAATTTATTATCATCTCCGTGAACCGATTTAAATTTTTTTACATACGTACGTATAATAAACACCTTGTTGGATCTATGTGTAATGAGTTTAATCCCGTTTAAATGAGCTGCCGTCAAATAGTTGCATCGTCTGAGTATAAATAATTTTCCATAATATTTGTATACAAAATTGATATGTCTAAGATGTTATGTTGCTTTTATGTTTTTTATTCATGTTATTTAAAAAAAAAAACTTTTATGTAAGTCCAAATATTTCAAGTGCCCAAAAATTAATAATAATTATTAAATGTAATAAAATCAATAGTCAATATTATTATTCTCATAAAAAAAATGTCTATCACATTTTCTAACTGGAGGGACCTCATTTGTTTTTTTCGCGCATTAATACATAAAACGTCGAATGGCCACTCCATTCGCTCTGTGCTTAATAACAGCACAGAAAACTTTTACGAGCTATTAAAAGATAAAAATTAAAATGGTAAAATTGTTTTAACTCCACTATCATAACATAAAAATCTTAAATTATAAAAATACCTAAAATACCTACCACACAAGACGTATATTATAACAAGTGTCAGATATTTCCTAGCCACAAGTAAAAGCCCTAATCAACAACCGAAATCCAATAGTCTCATGACTTCATGAGATAACAAGCACCTATTCCGAACAATTTACGAGTATTACAATTTCTAAGATTGGGAATGCTGTTGTACTTCGTTAGAGTTGAAGTAATGTAATCTAATTAAAAATGTAGGGAAAGCCGATAGTTCGCCCTATCAGCGCCCGAGCATCGGCCGTTACCGCGAAGCGAGCGGTCAAAGGTAATGAGGGGGGACGGTGACGAGCAGCGCGGTGAGCGTTAAGCGATTAAATGAAAAGAGATCGCTTAGTAGGTATGAATTTTTTATCCAATTTTGTTACCTATATTCTGTTCAGCAGTTTATCTTGGTAGTTTTGTGTATGATTTGTGCTTTTTTTTTCCTTCCTATCTAACAAAGTGTCATACCTCATAACGTTTTGATAAATGAGGTGTTACAAGCTATAAGATATTATGAGGTGTCATTTGTGGTGTCATGACTTTAATATAGCCAACGAGACGAACAAGAGTATAAAAAAGAAAATTTATGACATTTATAATGAGGCGGTATGCGCATGATTTAGTAAACATACCAATTTCTATGTAGATACCAAAATTAGCGTCATTGTTTTATATTCAAAGCATACTTAAAATGTGAATATTACGAACTAGCTTATGACCGCGGCTTCGCCTTCGTGAATTTCGGTTTTTCACAAATCCTGAGGGAATCGTGGATGTCCGGTTCCCGTTCCTGCTCCCTTTTCCAACTTTTATACCTACTTTCAAGGAAGTTTGCCATAGTAATCTAACTATAGCTGTAGCTATAGATTTTGGTTTTTTCAAAATCCCGTGGGAACTGTGGATTTTTCCAGGATAAAAAGTAACCTATGCGTTAAGTCAGGGCATACCTGACCTGTGTGATTTATCTCCCTTCAAAATTTCAACCAAATCGGTTCAGTAGTTGCGGTGTTAATTAGTAACATACACACACACACACAATCTTTCGCCTTTATAATATTACAAGTATGCTACCCAAGAAATATTTAAATGCCAAATTGCGGTTTGCAAATTAGTACGACTCGTGAAACGCTACATCCTAATATCAAAAGTTTTACTCAATCGCGTCGCTTATTAATGTGATCTATACCCTCGTGTAATCTTTAACTGCGTTAAGATAACACCTCACTTAAGCCGCGATTTATAGTGCGGCCAATTGAAACACGTCCACATTATTAGATATAAGTTTCGGAGATAAATTGAACGCGTGTGTGAATACATTATACGATCTACATGTTTGACAATTAACATTTTTGAGTAATCGGAAGATTAAAGGTTAATTTATGTTAAGAGATCTTGGGATTTCCTAACGAATTACATTGGTTTGTAATGAGTCGTGATTTAGTGTTTCAATATTGTTAGGTATATCGTGATACTTAGTTTTTTAGTTTAACTTTAAAACTGCTATATATGAATCAGTATTTTCAGTATTTTTTTAAAATACAGTATATAATAATATTATATAATTTTTAAAAGAAGAAATTTTTGTATAGTATGTAACATAATATTATTATGTTACATACTATACAAAAATTTCAAATTACTAACTAGGTAGTTTAATTTATGAGATTCTTCTTTGTTTTTGAAACTAATATACATATATGTGTATATACTTACTCTCAATGAGTTTTAGATTATGCCAGATAAAGAAAGATTTTTTTTTCCGACTTTTTTTTCATGTATGAGACCCCTTGCAAAATAATTTACTTATATTATTATACTATATTCTATTCTAGGTCAACATTCTACACCAAATTTCCAAATTTCAGATCTGTATCTCATTCCGTCTATACGAGCTAGAGATCCGTGACATACGAATAGATCGACAGACAGAACGGTCATGACCGTGACATACAAACGGATAGACAGACAGGAAGGATATGACAGTGATATATGAAAATATAGAAATTAATATGCCCCCGTTTTACTGCTTGGGTACGGGACCCTAATACAAGTATAAATTAAAAATTTTAAAACCCCCGACATTCGCCAATTTGTGATGGCAGCCATCTTGGATTTGCATAGTGCTATTCTACTAGTCAAGGCCTTTCATTTGTTATCCATATTGAGGGATTTGTGAAAAAATATGTAATCCGCCATTTTGGGGCAAATCTTGAACCGATTTTTATCAAACATAGCTAAGAACACTCTCGACTAATACACCTTTCAAACAAAAAAACCGCATTCAAATCGGTTCACCCGTTTGAGCGCTATAGGGGTACAGACAGACACACACACACACACACAGACACGTCAAACTTATAACACCCCGTCGTTTTTGCGTCGGGGGTAAAAAAAATGTGCCACCCTCGGCTTGAGTCGGCTGAAAAGATTATAGGTTACCACTTAGGCGCTAGGCTTTACCACTTTCAGTTTAGTCTACTAGTCAGCCTTTATCACTTGACCTGTACCTCCGTGAGCACTAAGCGTGCATAGATAACGCCTTACCACTCGAGTTATGCGCTGCCAATTGTAACACAGTTGCTGATAGAAGGGACTAGATACTAGGCTACTAGACTTAAGGTGGATACAGACTTATAACATGACACTCTCGAGAGAGAGATAGCTTGATAAATATTTTACATTTCGTGCAAGCTTGCACAATGTATATGTTTGCGAATAAATAAATCGATGTGAGCCACCCTTCATATATGGTCAAGTTTATGTAATGTGCCCAATTTTATTAGTATAATAATATTATGACCTCATGATTTTACGCTAAAAGTGGACTTTGATGTAAGCGAGGGAAACGACACTTGGACAGTGCACATTTATTTAAACAGAAATGTTTGGTGAGCATTTACGCCTAATTCGTACGAGCGTAAAAAAGCGTTGCGTTATAACCCGGCGTTGGCGCTTTTTTAACGCTCGTCTGAATAATAGTAAGAAGTTTCATATTATACGATCTATTGCATGTAACGCCCAACGCCGAGCGCTCAGAATAGAACACTGCGCAATAAAAATGCGTCGCGTTAAAAAAGCGCTGACGTGTGAACATAATTATACTTGGGAATACATATTTTGTTCAATTTGGACGCTTTTTTAACGTCCGTTAAAAATCTCTCGTGTGAATTAGGTCTTAAGGTTTGCAATCGTTTAGCATAATTATGATCTCGTATCTGTATATGTATAGCGAGGCATCCGTATATATAACGTATCCGTATATAACGTATTGGCATATAGCGACTCGTATCCCGGTCGCGTACCATAAAGTCAACTTTATGAATGTATGAATGAATATTCAACTATTAGCTTTATTTAACTAGGGCAGTTATATAAACCGCGAAGCTATGACTGGTAAAAGTCTGGTAAAAGTGGCTTCTACACGGCTTTTTAACTCGAAAAGCTAATTAATTGTATATCAAAAGTCAAAGAACAAGTTGCGGTGAAACACTCCCACAAGACAATAAATACCGTCACTATATAAATCAATATTTATCTCTGTCTGTGATTTATTTGTTTCATCAATTAAATTAATCAGATGTCTCTTTAATAACATTTTGGGTGAATTCTAAAAGAGAAAACTGACTATAAAAATAAACTATATCTCGGAAGGTGAGATATCGATTTAGTGTAGTCGACCCACAAAGATAGTGTAATCTATAAAAATAAATCATACACTTAAAACTATGAATAGGTATCGCATGTCCAATTTGACTACCGCAAATTGGTGCAGTGATCACACAAATTGGCCACAAGATACTAAGAAATATTCGCACTATAAAATATAATTATGAAGATAGTAACAAGTGTAAATTGAAAATTTAAAAAACCCCCGACATTCGCCATTTAGTGGCGGCGGCCATCTTGAATTTGCAATAGTGCTATTCTACTAGTCAAGCCCTTTCATTTGATACCCATATCAAGGGAGTTGTGAAAAAATATATCATCCGCCATTTTGTAGCGGCGGCCATCTTGGACCGATTTTCATCAAACATAGCTAAGAACACTCTCGACTAATTCACCTTTCAAACAAAAAAAACCGCATTCAAATCGGTCCACCCGTTTGAGCGCCACAGGGGAACAGACAGACACACACACACACACACACACACACACACACACACACACACACAGACACGTCAAACTTATAACACCCCGTCGTTTTTGCGTCGGGGGTTAAAAATAATCGAAACCGATATCTAAGTCAGTGACCGGGCCAGAGAATAAAAATTCAAATACTATAACAGCAATTATTGATCATCGATTCGACTATCAGAAATTGTTCATTATGTCAGAAATAGTCCTAATACTGAAGTTGGTAAATTATTATCAATTAACTTACTCAACAAAATTTTAACTGGAACTTAAATACTGAACCCTTTCGCGAAATTCTATAATAAATCTATACATATAACTAGCTGATGCTCGCGACTTCGCCCGCGTGGATTCTTATAAATCTCACTTGGGGGTGGAATTTCTAAAATTCCTGAAACACGTAATTCTTTATTTTTAACCGACAATACAAATACCGATTTTCATTGATATAACTTTAAAAATGACGGACTTTCATACAAACTTCCATCCCCTATTTAACCCCCTTAGCCAAATTCCACCCAATTTGCAATATTCCTTTCTTAGTGTGCGCCTACGTTATAAAAGGAAGCTACTGTGAAGATTTCAAGTTTCTAGATTCAGTGGTTTTGGCTGTGCGTTGATTGTCAGTCAGGACAAGCTACTTTATATTATTATAGACTAGATGATGCCCACGGCTTCGCCCGTGTGTATTTAGGTTTGTAAAAATCTCGTGGGAACTTTGATTTTCCAGAACAAAAAGTAGCCTATCTGTAGTAAGTAGTAACCCGTCCACAAAACGGAAAAATTCCGTGGGATCCTTACGATTTCGGAATGCAATTCCTTACAGCATCAGGGTTGAGGAGTTGGACATGTACCTACTCGAGGTCATTCAACAATAAAGTCTTTAATTGGTATCCCCAATATCAATTTAAATAACCGACAGTGCCTAAATCCCATTAGTTTTGGGGATCAGATCCCCTACAGCATCAGGATTGAGGAGTTGGAATCCAAATTTTTTGTAGGACAGTGTCGCAATGTTTCTCTATCGATTAAAAAAAAAATTACGCAAATCGGTTCAGAAATCTCGGAGATATCGGTGTACATAGGTAGAAAAACACAACTCCTCCTTTTTTGAAAGTCGGTTAAAAAAGTAGCCTATGTTACTCCCTGGTTAATTCTCTACTTGTATGTGAAAGTCCCGTCAAAATCGGTTCAGCCGTTCCAAAGATTAGCCCGTTCAAACAGACAGACAGACAGACAGACAGACAGACAGACAGACAGACAGACAGACAGACAGACAAAAATTTTAAAAACGTGTGATTCGGTTATAGTATCGTTCAAATAACCATATGAGCTTAATATGAGGTAGTTATTTCGATATTACAGACAGACACTTCAATTTTATTTATTAGTATAGATAAATAAATAAATAAATAATATAATAATAGATAATAGATAGATAGATAGATAGATAGATAAAATCGTAGACTTGCCGTATCTGTACATTGAAGATTTTTGCAAAATAATAACTGGGGGATGTTAGGGATAAGTAATAGAACGTAAAAAAGCTATTTTTGAAATTTTTGTCTGTTTATCTGTTTGTCTGTATGTTTGTGCGCGCATCACGCAAAAACTACTGAATGGATTGAAACGAAACTTGGTACGATTTAAGTTCATACTACGGAGTAACATGTAGGATACTTTTTATCCCGAAAGCACGGTTCCCTCGGGAGAGGGGATGAAAGTCAGAACGTGTATTTAGCTGTAATTCAATAATGCGTGGTCCGATTTCATTCATTCTTTTTTTGTTAGAAAGTAGATACTTTAAAGATTACCAACTAATCTCTAAAAGTCTGGATCGATTTTGATGGGACTTTCACAAGTGGATGTTTACATTTTGATCTACCTAAACATCCGCCAGTGGACTTTTAACAGTTTTTAGCATGATATGAGCTCAAAGGAGCTTAGGAAAAACAAAATGATTCCTACGGGATTTTTAAAAACCAATATATATCCATGCGAACGAAGTCGCGGGTTTCCGCTTGTAATCTAATAAAATAAGAATCACTCAAATCTTCAAAAACTTCAAAAAAGGAGATTATATTATATTCGACCTGTATGTGTGGTTCGCGATTATTTCAAAATCCAATGAACTGATTTTGATGATAATACTTTTGACTATCGTACCTAATATACATACTTTTATTTATTCATTTATTTACAAACTTAAATCTTATTCTATTTAGTAAGGTTGGACATAAGTTAGTACACACCTATAGTTAAGTGTTATGTATGGTTTTATAGGCATAAATTAACACATTACCGAATGGACCGATTTGCGTATTGTTTTTGGTATACAGTAAAAGCTTATTTGCGCTTCCTTCACTCGCGGTTTCACGATTCGCGGATTAAAAATTTGCGACCCAATTCCTGTATTCGCGGCGAAAAATTTCGTTATTTGCGGATCTAAACGGTATATCGGTATAACGGTACAAGTTACAACGGTATATTATGTTGTTGAAATATGATGGTATCGATTTCTTTATGAAAATTGATCCGTCTAGAACGAAGTTTTATTTTTAAGAAGCTAATGCCACTGCTGACTATTTATTTATCAGTCTGAGTTGAAGGAGCTTTTAAAAACTGCCAACCAAGAAAAAATTACAAAATTCTTTAAACCATTTCCTAAACCTAATTAATCAATATGGTCAAAAACTTCAATTAAATTGATTTTCTATATACAACGTTAGTTTTACTTTACGCAAAACCTTAAAGTAGTTTGTTCAAAATCAGTAAGAAAATCGAATCCAACCATTTTTATACCATGTTATATTTTTGTCCAAAAATATTTTGAAATCCTACAAGCTTAGACACAACGGTTTACCGCGCATCAGCTGACGATCGGCACACAGCGGCGGTCATTCAACTCGCGTCGATCGCAAGTCGCTGCGGCGACGGCTTGCGGTGACCATTTTTTTCGAGGACAATGACGCAACATAACAAGCTTATAACTTCGTTACTTTTCATTATATTTTTTGAAATTTTGTATAAATATTCTTAATGTAAAAATATTTGACACATGTTTCGGTTTTTGCGCA
The DNA here is from genome assembly GCA_920104075.1 of Melanargia galathea. Lineage (NCBI taxonomy): Eukaryota > Metazoa > Arthropoda > Insecta > Lepidoptera > Nymphalidae > Melanargia > Melanargia galathea. The sequence goes on along the minus strand of OV049872.1, from coordinate 19,596,850 downwards.
AAATAAAACTAACGTTGTATATTTATTTTTCATTTCGTCGCCTAGGAACGTATCCCCTATAATCCCATATAAATTGCCATTCCATATTCACGGTTTCTGTATTCGCGGCATATTTACGGAACGTATCCCCCGCGAATAAAGAGCTTTTACTGTATTGAAGTCGTTTTAATTCTTTCTGAAACATAGCCTTGTTCTGACAAATATCCACTGTAATAAGATAACCGCGTCAATTTGAGCAATATACCTCTTATTTTTATTAGTCGATTAAATCAGAATCTACGCGGAAGTCACTGACCGGTCCAGAATACAAAAACGGAGAACTCTATAACGCTATTCTTCCATACCATTACCACGTGATAAGGCCCAATAAATTTATCACCGAACCTTACGGAGGGCACTAAATCTCGACAATCTATAAAAAAGTACAATGTGACACCGGCTGTGTCCGATGACCCTAACAATAAAAAATGGCCACCACAAGATCTCGGTTTACGTAACCCGTTCTTGATTTTAAGCGATAGACGTTTAGCTACTTATGTTGTGCTGAACTTACCTTAGAAAACAACATACATATAGGGGACCGCTATCGAAAACCTAGCTCTTTTATTATACTACCTAAACACAATTCAATACCAATAAACATTTGTCTTATAGTAGTAGTAGGTTTACTGTTTAGTATTGTTTAAACCGGCAATGTAGCGTGCACAAGTCGGGATCAATGCGCCGCTTACGGTACGATACTAGACCGTGGTCCGTGAGTGGCGGGTGGCCTGCGATAACTTTAGGTATTAAGACCTCAGCTGATTGCATTACATTGCTAGCTTATGAAAAATTCAGGAAATACGTTAATTTTTTTCGCGTTTTTTTTATAGTATCTTGTTATTCTAGTAATCATCAATACTATTTATCTGTCTTTGTTTCCAAAAGCGGTCTCCTTACACCATTTGTGAATGGGCTAATAATATCGTACTTACCTACTCTAGACCTACTCTTTATTTGAAAGCTCGTGTCAGATTAACATAACGCAGGCGCGGTCGAAATAGTTATCTTAAAAAGTGATACTGGGTTCTTTGAATTGTACCAATTGGACCACACCACAAACGTCATTTTATCGACTCGTGCCCGCCACAGATAAAAAGTGAATAAATATAAAAGCGAGAGGCATGAAGGAGCTGAATTAATTAACAGAATCTTGACGTGCACCGCGATCGGGACGATTCACTGACACACGACAAATTCTTATGTCTAGGAAGTGTCTTATGCGTCCGTATCTAATTAATTGGTTTGGTCTTCAAAATTATCAAATACCTACTTAAATAATAAAAAAATAGAACTAAATAGATATACTTAATAACGTTTTGAAATAATATATTAAATACGTCACCGAAAACCGAAAACCGTAAAAAACGTCACCGACATAAAAATGTAGTCTGTAATAAATTTTATTTATATGTATTATTTTCGATTTTTTAAAGAATTTTTTTGCAAGTAGAATATTTATAACGATATACTTCTTTACCCACTTTTACACTGAATTATACCTATAGACGGAATAAAGGGCTTTGAATATTTTTGTATGGAGCCTGTCCTACCAGTGCACCATTTTCCTTATTTTTTTTTTCAAATTAACGGTCACGCATAAAACCTGCATAAATCAATAGCTGGCATAAATACAAACAACTATTGTTATTACACAAAATGTTACAAAGTGTCACGTTTTCGAAATAGAAGCTATCAGAGTTGTATTTTCGTTGTATCGTTTAATTTTAGACACACCAACAGTTCAACTGGCGGCTGGAGAGCGCCCTACATTATGGCACCCTACCTGAATGGTGCAATAAATTATCAATTTTAATGTTATTGTCAATTTTAATGTAAATTAAATAATTTTAAATAATTGTAAATTAATGTAATTGTAAATTAAATAATTATCAATTTTAATGTTATGTCACATTTCACCAGTCTCATTGCATAAAGCCGTCCCCGCCCACGCTCTTTATTGTCAAATCGGATGCTTACAGTGTTGTGTTTATGACTAACTGCTCGACATATTGTACAAGTGTAAATTGAAAATTTAAAAAACCCCCGACATTCGCCATTTAGTGGCGGCGGCCATCTTGAATTTGCAATAGTGCTATTCTACTAGTCAAGCCCTTTCATTTGATACCCATATCAAGGGAGTTGTGAAAAAATATATCATCCGCCATTTTGTAGCGGCGGCCATCTTGGACCGATTTTCATCAAACATAGCTAAGAACACTCTCGACTAATTCACCTTTCAAACAAAAAAAACCGCATTCAAATCGGTCCACCCGTTTGAGCGCCACAGGGGAACAGACAGACACACACACACACACACACACACACAGACACGTCAAACTTATAACACCCCGTCGTTTTTGCGTCGGGGGTTAAAAACAGGCGCAGGATGCGAAGCGTTGAATATAAAAATAAATGGGTACAATGAATATAAAATTATTTTGCTATAATCCGCTAACAGTGACAAATTTGTAGGCACAACACCACACAATCTTGTAGGCACAACACCACACAAATTCACCACAAAACAAACTCGACGATCGTTTCGCTCCGACACCGGAGCATCTTCAGGAGATGTCGACTTCACAACGGACGATTGCAAAGTGAGTTCGTGTCGAATGAGCGGTCTTATATATACTATCCCCGCTTAGTCATCTACCCTCCTTTTTTCTTTCTCTCTGGCCACGCCCCCTAAATATGTTGAGCAACGGTGAAGATGACACATTTATTTGCTCATTCAGCAATTCGACACTTCTACCGCTGTGCCCAACTATTTCCAATTGTTCCAACACGCACAGTCTTAAACTTTTACAGCATGTGTGTAAAATTTCAAATGTATGACCCTCGTCTACCCTATGTCCACTATCCAAAAGATGTTTTGCGAAATGAGATCTTTGAGGCTGGTTGTTTCTAAAGGCAGCCATATGTTCTTTATATCGAGTTACAAAATTGCGCCCAGTTTGACCAACATATATAGCACTACATTCGGGGCACTTAAGTTTGTACACACCTGACTTTTGTCCATTATTTAATTTATCTTTACCATTACAAATTCTTCTGAGCGTATTATTTGTTCTAAAAGCAGCGTGTACATCATGTGATCTAAGAGTCCTAGCAATACGCTCAGATATTGGTCCGAAATAGGTCAAACTGGTTTTATATTTATTTATTTTGTCTGATGGCGCTGGATATAGGTTTTTCTTGACCTGCACTAACTGTTGTTTTCTAAGTATATTATTTACAATATTAGGGTTATACCCATTTGAACGCGCCATGTGATAAATAATATTTAATTCTTTTTTATAATTGTCTTTTGTAAGAGATTCCTCTTACAAAAGACAATTATAAAAAAGAATTAAATATTCTTTTTTATAATTGTCTTTTGTAAGAGATTCCTCTTACAAAAGACAATTATAAAAAAGAATTAAATATTATTTATCACATGGCGCGTTCAAATGGGTATAACCCTAATATTGTAAATAATATACTTAGAAAACAACAGTTAGTGCAGGTCAAGAAAAACCTATATCCAGCGCCATCAGACAAAATAAATAAATATAAAACCAGTTTGACCTATTTCGGACCAATATCTGAGCGTATTGCTAGGACTCTTAGATCACATGATGTACACGCTGCTTTTAGAACAAATAATACGCTCAGAAGAATTTGTAATGGTAAAGATAAATTAAATAATGGACAAAAGTCAGGTGTGTACAAACTTAAGTGCCCCGAATGTAGTGCTATATATGTTGGTCAAACTGGGCGCAATTTTGTAACTCGATATAAAGAACATATGGCTGCCTTTAGAAACAACCAGCCTCAAAGATCTCATTTCGCAAAACATCTTTTGGATAGTGGACATAGGATAGACGAGGGTCATACATTTGAAATTTTACACACATGCTGTAAAAGTTTAAGACTGTGCGTGTTGGAACAATTGGAAATAGTTGGGCACAGCGGTAGAAGTGTCGAATTGCTGAATGAGCAAATAAATGTGTCATCTTCACCGTTGCTCAACATATTTAGGGGGCGTGGCCAGAGAGAAAGAGAAAGGAGGGTAGATGACTAAGCGGGGATAGTATATATAAGACCGCTCATTCGACACGAACTCACTTTGCAATCGTCCGTTGTGAAGTCGACATCTCCTGAAGATGCTCCGGTGTCGGAGCGAAACGATCGTCGAGTTTGTTTTGTGGTGAATTTGTGTGGTGTTGTGCCTACAAGATTGTGTGGTGTTGTGCCTACAAGATTGTGTGGTGTTGTGCCTACAAATTTGTCACTGTTAGCGGATTATAGCAAAATAATTTTATATTCATTGTATATCATGGAATTCCGCAAAGTAACGCCTGCTTCCATTCAAAAAATAAATGGGTTTTGACGTGTGGATGTGGATGTGGAACCCAACCGTAATTCAAAAGGATTTAGTAATCCTGTTGAATTAAGGTTGGATCGGACTCGACCCTGCTAGGGCCCTGTGAGCTGTGTAGCGAAAATTGAGATCCTTTTTGCAAAAACAAAATTATGTCAATATTTAGTGTTAATGCCCATCTATACTAATATAATAAAGCGGAAGAGTTTGTTTGTTTGAACGCGCTAATCTCAGGAACTACTGGACCGATTTCAAAAATTCTTTCACCGTTGGATATGTAAGTGATCCTTGAGTGCTATAGGCTTTATTATATGTACCTACCACGGGCGAAGCTGGGGCGGACCGCTAGTACAATATATAAGTCAATATTGAAGCCAGATTAAGATGTGTTCTGTAAGTAATTACACCATTGAGAAATTAATAACAAATACACTGTTGTGGTCACCTACTTCCCTAAATGAGGTTCTCAATTCGACGCGTATCTTTTTTTACTTAGTTTATTCTGTGCTTTAGATAATAATGCTTATTTGGCATACAATCTCTAAACTGATTTGATGGTCTAAAAGTAATGCTATCCCTTTTACAATGTTTCCTGTTGAAAAAGATAGTATAAAGTTTAGACCAATCTATTACCTAACTTTTTAGTGAAGTTTTTGTGTATAGCCAAATTAGAATCAATAGCTCTATTTTATTTTCACGAATTATTTTGAAGAATCGAGAGTTAAGAGTTTTAACAGTTTCATTCAAAATTATTCATTCACAATTCATTCATTTCATTCACAATCACAATCAAATTACTCTAGCGGCACGCTATGATGGCCGGTTTGACGTTTGTCCGCTCATGAAGTTCCGTATTAATTGATAACGACTTTGAAGGAAATAATTGTATTACTTTATTGACGATAGTGATGTGCAGAGATTCATAAATTTTATCGAATGTAGTTTTAGGTTTAGGACTCAAAATTTATTTATTAAATTGATTTCTTAAATGTATACAAGTGTAGAAAAATCAGTTTGCACCATTTAAGGGGTGAATGTACTTGTGAATATGAACAATTTTCACTATGTGGACAAACCTCTGAAATCGCAAAAAAATATCAATAAATTTTTAAAAATGGAATCTAATACGATCGTCACATAGGATCGCTGGCTAGCACAACTACTACCTCCGGCAAACTCGCGTCAATGCTCAATGCAAAACAAAGCAGTTTCGAATTGACGTTGCTTCGAAAAGTATAAACTGTCAGTGCAATGCGATTGTGATATAGTTTTGACCTGGCTTTGGATTTCAAATATTGATACTGCATTACTGTTGACCCTTGCTCGTTAATTTGGACTCTGTTCAAGCCCTTTGTTGTGGATTTCGTCGATATGACCGAACGTACGCAGAGAACTGTTCTAAATAGTCAGACACGTGAGTTCGTAATACGCCTTCGTAACTATTTCGATCGTGAAGCTCAAAATGGAGGGCCAATTTTACCTATAACGTCAGTGGTTGAACGCGTAGCTGATGCGCTTAATATTGGACAACGAACTGTTAGACGGATAACTAAAAAAAAATATGGCGAGACTGGCACAGAAGAAAATAAACTTCACACACCAAAAAAGAGAAAACGAGCAAAACCAGTCGTAGGCATCGATAGCTTTGATGCCGATGCTATCCGAAGACATGTTTACGGCTACTATTTACAGAAGGAGTATCCAACAAGAAAAAAGTTGGTGCATTCACTGAAGGAAGCTGGATTATTCTTCGGTGGGGAAAGTTCTTTAACGAAGATTTTGAAGACCATTGGATTTCGATACAAAAAATGTAACAAACGCAAAATATTGATGGAAAGATTTGATATAGCGATGGCAAGGTATACTTTTTTACGGCAAGTGAAAGAAATCAAAAATTGGCAAAATGTTGTGTTCTTGGATGAAACATGGCTTAATGCTAACCATACTGTAGGCCGTTCTTGGAACGATGACACAGCAGCATCTACTTCCAAAGTTCCTGTAGGAAAAGGATCGCGACTTATAATTTGTCACGCCGGAACCATCAACGGGTTTGTCGAAGGTTCTCTCATGGCTTTTGCGTCAAAAACCACTGGAGACTATCATGAAGACATGAATGGAGAAAAGTTTACTGAATGGTTTACCTCAATGTTGTGTAGCCTCCCTGAACCATCTATTATAATTATGGACAACGCCCCATACCACTCGATGCAAATTGACAAGCCACCTGCCCAATCCCAAAAGAAAGCTGATATCGTCGCATGGCTTCGTAAAAATGGCGTAGATGCAAACATGAATATGTTAAAAGCGGAATTAGTACGTCTTTTAAAAGAAAACAAACCAACCAAGATCCGATACGTCATTGACGAAATAGCATTAGAACATGGGCACAGAGTTATACGGTTACCGCCTTACCATTGTGAGTATAATGCGATTGAGTTGGTGTGGGCTCAAATTAAGGGATATGCTGCAAGACACAATACAGAACCCCCATTTACCACAAAAAAAATGCTAAAATTATTAGAAGAAGCTTGTGAACATGTGACTAAAGGAGACTGGGAAAAGGTTGTGAATAGAACTGTTAAATTAATAAGGGAAGATTATGAAAGAGATGTGAAAATAGATAATATTATAGAAAACGAACATATAATTATTAATGTATGTGATGATAGCAGTGACGACAGTGAAAATAGTAGTATGGACGAATCTGATTAATTATGGCCTTTTGTGGCACCTTTTTTGGTATCTTTTGTATTCATATGTTTCTTGTGTGCATATAAAGTATGTATATTCATTATCGTTCAAATATTCAGTTCGTTCAAATAAATTAAATAAACATATACATCAGTGTGACCATCTCAAAAGTGGCGAATCTGCCCGAGATTTTCAAAAAATCTGCCAAAATCTGCCAACTCGATTCTTAAAAATGCCAAAAATATGCCATCGGATTATTACTTAATAAGAGTGCTATTCAGGCCAACTTTTTTCAGGAATCTCGAAAAATATGAACGATGTGGTTCGATTCGGAATAGCATGTAGATGATTTTCGAAAAAAGTCAAGCTCCGCTTACAAAAATTGCAAAGTTATATTATATATTATAAACAATTAACTTAAAAAAGGAGGGCTTAGTTTTTTTCAAATATCTCAAAAAACTAATTGCGATTATTCCAATTTAGAAATAAGAAACCAATAAAAAGAAGAAGTTTCTAAAAAAAAGTCTTAACTGTAGGACCAATATTATATTTACGTTTCCAGAGGGTTTAAAATACGTCCAAAAACGGGTGCTCTGGCTTGCGCGAGCCACGCCTACTTCGGACACTTTATCATTATAAATTATTATTTATACGTCATATTAAATATAAAATTTAAGAAAGAAAACAAGGGCTTTAAATGAACAACAATCCGTGGGATTTTTTTTTTTATGCAATAGTTATTGAGTTTTTCTGCTTGAACATGAACATTGCAAGTAATTGTTAAACTATTTTGAGATTTTTTTCCTTAACAATCATTTTCTACCACTTATAATTAATATTATGGAACCATAATTTTAAATCATTATTTGTTTTTTTTTTCGTATAAAAAGAATTCGTTATATTTAATTTTCACTGTTTATGTAATAAACAATTTGTTATAAACAAAAAAATTTTTACCAGATATATTTTTTCGATGATTAATAATTAAAACTCTTTTTGCGACTACGAAAATTTTTAATAAAAAATTGAAAAATTAGAATTTTTTAATTTTTCCAATGGAGATCTATTCTGAAGCCTTTCAAGAATAGCTCCAAGAAAGGAAAACAAATCTCAAACATACTCACGAAATCATACTAAAATTTAGTAAATAAACCATGAGTTTCCACTTTTTATTTAAAAAATAATAAGGATTCCCTTGAAATCTGCCACATTCTGCCACTTTCTTAAATCGTCAGCATATTCTGCCAAAGTTAAAATTTAGGAGCCAAATCTGCCCAAATGGCAGAAATCTGCCACAAATGGTCACACTGATATACATTTTTGTTTTATTAAACCTATTTAATCAGGTACAAAAACAAAACTTAATTGTTTTTTGTTCGAGAATAAATTGACATTCCACATCACTATTGTAATGTGTCAAACCGGCCATCATAGCGTGCCGCTAGTATAAATTAAAAAAGCTGATATTGTGAATTAAGTGCGCAATAACTACGAGGACCCTTTAGCTAACAGGTAAGAGAGGCCACGTGTAAAGATTATTTTAATTTGATCCATTCACATAGCACAAAGTAGTACGAAGAGCGAAATTACATCAGCTCTTTTATTGTATTTGTACGAAGGTAATAATTTAATTAGTCCATGTTATAATAACAACACGAGCGCCACCGTGACACGTAGTGAATTCCGTGAAGATCCTGTCATACGCAAACATTCGACTAATTTGTCTAAAGTTTATGGAATACATCATCGTGATCAACCCATTACCGGCTCACTACAGAGCACGGGTCTCCTCTCAGAATGAGAAGGGTTTTGGCCATAGTCTACCACGCTGGCCAAGCGAATTGGCAGACTTCACACACCTTTGAGAACGTTATGGAGAACTCTCAGGCATGCAGGTTTCCTCACGATGTTTTCCTTCACCGTTAAAGCAAGTGATATTTAAATACTTAAAATGCACATAACTCCGAAAAGTTAGAGGTGAGTGCCCGGGATCGAACCCACGACCTCCGATTAGAAGTTGGTCGTCCTAACGACTAGGCTATCACAGCTTTTTTTTTACATAGAATACAAGTGCGTGCATAATATTTTCTTCGGAAATATTATTATAATATTAGCACTATTCATCATCATCATTATCAACCGATTACCGGCCCACTATAGGGCACGGGTGTTCTTTCAGAATGAAAAGGATTTTGGTCGCAGTCCACCATGCTGGTAAGTGCGGATCGTTAAGACTTTACACTCTTTTGAGAATATTATGGATAACTCTCAGGCCACCAGGTTTCCTCATGATATTTTTCTTCACCGTTAAAGCATTATTGTCATATTTAACGTACGTAACTCCGATAAGTGGCGGTGCGTGCCAGGGATCAAACTTGGTCCTCCCAAAAGGGAGGGCGAAATATTAACCACTACAGAAACACCATTAAACCTCTCATATTTTACTAGAGAAAACTAAGATTAATTATTATTGTTTGAACAATATTAAAAGTAACATGTCAAAGCGCTAGTTTTTAAATTTATTAAAAATATCTGTAAGATGGTCTTGTCTAGACTCTGCGTTCACCTGACTTATTTCTGTTGAGTCATCGGAATTTCTACTCCATTTAACCATTTCTAGATACTAATCGGTCACGTAGTAGATACGTACATAAATCGTTACAAATTACGAGCTCCATTCACGGAAATGTGCGTTATTTGTATGACATCATTGTGAACTTGACAAACGAGGATAATGTTCTCAGATTTTTTCCCATAAAATAGTTCAGAGTGGTAGTTACATAGCTCAAAGAATCGATAGACTTTGGTATCCCAAAGAGCTAAAATGTCGACTGCGGAGTCACCATTTGAGCAGAATAAGGACCTGTTTCACCACCTTCTGATAAGTGCCGGATAGTCTAAACGTAAGTATTGTCACTTTCTTACTCTGTCAAGTGACAAAGACAAAAGTTGTGAATAAGCTATCCGACGCTTATCAGAAGTTGGTGAAACAGGTCGTTAGTGTTGCAAGACACCCCGTTAGGTGGATGAATGTCAAGCGAGTCGTTGCCATCTGGATATAAGCGGCACAAGATCGTGTTATCTGGCGATTCTCGCAAAATATAGATATCTATCGCTTGAAAAAATATCTAAAGCCTATGTTTGAGTCAGGGCATAATCTATCTCCATTCAATTTCAGCCAAATCGGTTTAGTAGTTGTGACGTTAAAGAGTAACAAACATACACACACACAAACTTTCGCCTTTATAATATGATTGTGATTGTGAAAGTAACAACAATCAACACTACATTCTGAAAAGATACGAAAGTCTTTAACAGTCTTAGTGGTAAGACGGCGAAAACGGACTCAGTATAGGCTAAAATTGAAACAGTTTGCAAGGCAGCTTGCGCTAGAGCTGTGTCGACATGTAAGTAATAATGTGTGGAAGCCATAAAACAAATGCACTTGTGAAGACGCCGATTGTCAGTGCAAGAACCTGACTGAAATCTTTAGCATCAGCAAAGGGGTCCGATGTTCTTTATCTACGCCGATATTGCGTTAAGATTGCATTTTAATAGTAGGTAATATGTGGAGTTGTGGACTGATGCCAAAGGGATGTACCTACATTGTACATACTTGGATATATATATCTACTTATAACATTCCTCGGAGAAACCATTACGTGAATTGAGACAGTCAAATTATTTATTATCCTACTACATAATATACATCCTACTAAAATTATTATAAACTAGCGGACCATGCAGACGTCGTCCTGTCCGGTGACATACCGACATCAGCGCCATCTACCGAGACCCGGTTGGTTACCTGTACCTACCCGGTAATTGTGTTTTCAAACCATCTAGGACAAATACAACAAATCAAAAACCATAAAAATCTGTCCAGCCGTTCTCGAGGTGGTCGAACAAATCCGACTTTGTTTTATTTAATAAAGATATGAAAAATATGTCAGTGTGTTATCTTTTCACAAGCGGTGAGTTGATCTTGACAAAAGGCATTGAGATAACTCGAATCGGATAAAAAGTATCCTACACTTTTATTCATCTCCAGGATGCGAGTTACTTTTGTTTTCAAATTCAGGGATAAAAAGTATCTTATATCCTTTTTACTGTTTTTATCCCTGATAATCTAGTACTTACTCATATTCTTGAGGTTAGGTTATGTGGCTAGTGAAAAAAGGTAACTTTTAGATCATTATTATTGCATCAAAAAATGCACTATGTACCTCCTCATAAAGATGCTGTGGTAAACACTGATATTCTTAATAAATTATGTATTATGTAGGTATTTAATAAATGAAATGTAACATGTCAAAGGTAAAGCATAACATTTCAAAACATTATTTTTCGATCTAAGAACCTAATTTATTGTCACTAAATTTTGTAAGCTTCTAAAGAATGAAAGGGACCTTTAAATCTGATAGTCTGAGAGATATTGATTAATTAATGTAACTAATTGAATAATTGATTAATTAATAAGTGTAACCACTTAGGTTACACACATAGAAATAATTTAAATTAAAAAAAAATGTAGGCATAGGCATTACTTTAGGCATTTCAAAGTCGTCGTAAGAGTTCTTTGCAATTTAAAATAATAATAATTATAGCATGATGCTACGTATCTTGTGGAAAAATTTATTATAAAAAAATTCGATCGTTATTATAATATGACGTATTAACGTTAGACAAATAATTCGGAAGCCTTACAATATTATTCATATAAACACTATAAAAGGGACAAACGCAATTTTTACGCGCACTTAATTTGCATAGACTAAGAGTCGGCGGTCAAGTCAGTGGTCAAAATTCTACGGTGTAGTTCTTAAACGTTTTAGTTGTCACTGAATCCATTTCATTTGTTTTCTGTCGATTTAAAATTTACGACCGTCTCACGAATCGTTAATGTAAAATGGTCGTAAAACGGTTTAATTTGTGTTCCATATTCAATATTCATATTAGTCTTAATTCTATTTATGTAGCAGAATTAGTGAAAGATTTTTCGCATGAACTTGCGCGTGGTTTACTCGTATTTTGAAGACTTCAAAGATTTTATTTTAAAGAAGAAGAAAAAAATATTTCCTACTGTATCCTAATGAAAATAGAGCTGGTAAGGTACTCTTATCCGAAAAATCTAGAAGACTGTAATTCTACAGTAAGAAGTAAATGTTATTATCATAAATATGTATACAGGAACACAAACTGCAAACATTTGAAAAGCTCAGTGTAACTTATCAAATTAACGTTAACCAGTGCGTAAATCTGTCATTCAATATGTAAATTAACTTTTAGGAAAACGTCATTATTTACCATACCAAATGGCGGATTTACGCACCATGAAAAGTTATACCAGCGGAGTCTGGTGACAGATTAACGGCAGTTTCAGTAACTAGTGAACTTGTTTACCCAAAAACTCACACTCGAAGCGAAGATCGCGTGAATGAGACCCATAAATAATGCCTCACATTCGCCGCTCATCCGTACGGATTCTCAACCGCCATATTTCACATAGTATACTATGACAAATGTTCTAAGAATTTCGATTGTGCGTGTGGGCGTGGCGTAGTTTCTCACGGCCTCTGAATAATGAGGCGTTTTATAGTATATTTTTTTCTACTTCTACGGTTTTCTTTTATGTGTTTTATTGGCCGCGATTACGTTGAAAGGATACGGAAGTGGCCGTAAATAATCTTATTGTTGTCATCTACATTCTCGAAGTGAACTTTGGAAGTCATTATGTGAAAAGTTTCTAGCTTGATAATTCTGATTTGCGAGAGAGAGCTGTACTCTGTGAGAAAGAGAGAGAGTTTTTGAGAGAGAGAGAGATGGAGTGAGAGGAGAGAGAGAAGAGAGAGAAGGGGGGAGAGAGGAGAGAGGGGAGAGAGCTCTGCTCTAAGAGAGAGAGAGAGAGAGAGGAAAGAGAGAGAGAGAGAGAGGAAAGAGAGAGAGAGAGAGGGGAGAGAAAGAGCTCTGCTCTGAGAGAAAAGAGAGAAGGGAGAGATAGGGGGAGAGAGCTCCGCTCTAAGAGAGCGGAAAGAGCTATGCTTGTATTTCTTTCCGAGGAGATCCGTAGAAGAACCACGGTAACCAACACAGCCCAACGATTCGCGAAGCTGCAGCTGCACTTAGTTCGATGAACCGGTTGACGTTGGGGTTCCAAGGTGCTGGAATGGCGACCTCGCACCGCAATGCGTTGTGTTGGCAGATCCCCTACTGAACAGACAGGACTGAATATTAAACGTGTCGCAAGAAGCCACTGGATTCAAGCGGCGCAAGACTGAGTTAAAGTTAAAAGAACTAAAACCTATCAATTAAATTTCACTTGCTTTAAACGGTGAAGGAAAACATCGCAAGGAAATCTGAATGCCTGAGAGTTCTCAATGTTCTCAAAAGCGTGTGAAGTCTACTAATCCGCACAAAACCAACGTGGTAAACTATGGCTTACGGTGAACAGATCTTGAGGAATTTTGGCACAGAGAAAACTAACATCCTGGAAATTGGAAACAGAAACTTTTTTATGGAAAATCAAAGAGTTCCTGCAGGTTGTATTAGTTACTTTTTCATACAAAAACACTTAATTCTACAAGTGTTAAGTACATAAAATAGATTGGTATTCCAATCTATTTATGTGCTTATACGAAACTTATATAAATGGCAAATATTTGAAGAGATATTTCTCTACAAATATTTTCCATTTCCAGGAGCTATAATCTTCGAAGCAACAGTACTTAACAACTTGAACGCGGTCTCAATACTCTCAATGTGTTATCCGCACATCGTTACGAGTACATTTCAAAGTGAACAAATTGATTCGATGCCAAGATATCAACCGGTGGAAAGAATTTATAGCGTCCATCAAGTGTCGCAGTCATAGTTCAGTGGGTATGCAAATGAGGTGAAATAACCATTCCGAGTAAACCCACTCGATTTATGTGCCCGTCTGTAGCTTATACCTCGAACCGCGATCCAGCAAACGCACAGTGGGTCTACCATCAACTATAATCGCGACTCAATTAAAGACCTAAACTGAACTGAATCGCTATTTCGTACCATGAACTCTTTTATCCGACCAATAGACGTCATGACGTCATGAACGAAAGAAAAACCTAGTACAAAAATATAGAAACAAAAAGATACTTCATGGTACGAATTCAATGCGATTTATTTTAAGCGCCGATATTGAATAGCATCGGAATTGGATCGTTAGATTAAAGATTGTAGTACGCCTTCTGTTCGTAAATGGTGCAAACGCCGGCATTTTATGTCATTGAAATGGTAATTTTAGAAAGTTAATTATCCTCACCCTTTGATGTAGTCGACGTGTATTGATTCGAATTTTCCTCTGCAGAAAAGTGCACTTACCACGTACAACAATATATAATAACATTTTAAACAAATCCCGAGGGAATCGTGGATTTCCGGTTCCCGTTCCCGCTCCCTTTTCCAACCTTTATACCGACTATCAAAGAAGTTCGCTATAGTAATCTACCTATAGCTGTAACTATAGATTTCGGGTTTTTCAAAATCCCGTGGGAACTGTGCATTTTTCCGGGATAAAAGTAGCCTATGTTTTAAGTCAGGGCATAATCTATCTACACCAAATCCACCATCATATTTCAGCCAAATCGGTTTAGTAGTTGCGGCGTTATTGAGTAACAAACATCCAAACATCAACACTTTCACATTTATAATATTAAGTAGGATCAGCTGAAATCTTACTAATATTATAAACGCGAAAGTTTTAATGGATGTTTGTTACTCTCTTACACAAAAACTACTGAATGGATTTGGCTGAACTTTGGAACAGAGATAGATTATACCTTGGATTAACATATAGGCTACATTTTATCCCGGAAAATTAAAGAGTTCTCGCGGTACCCAAAAATCTCAATCCACCCGAACGAAGTCGTGGGTATTATCTAATATTTCATAAAACTCGGCTGTATGTACGTTTGATGCTAATTAAGTTAAACTTTAGATCACTTAACCCTAACATCTGCCGTTGATCTGAGTATGTTTCTGTGTATGTATCTGAGTATCATATCACATCCAACTGAATGCTTGCTGAACATTGGTCCTCACTATGAATGAGACATGAAAATTACGTAAAATTTGTGTTTCTATTTACTGGTTTTGTAGCTCGGGTCCAAGATAGAGGCCTGATGAGGAAGATACAGCTCGAAGTTTATGTTACACAACACGATACCTTGTTAACTGTACCATTCCAATTAAGTGTTCTATTTGTTAGAGCCATATTATAATATTATGTACCGTAATATATCTTTGTGGTTACTTCTTTATATTTATTTAACCTCATATGGCACGTGCTTACTATAAATCGTTTTCCAAACCTTTATACCTACTTTCAAGCAAGTTTGCTATAGTAATCTGCCTATTAGTACTAGTAGCTGTAGATTGCTAGCAAATTTCGGTTTTTGACGTGATAACGTCTTATAAATCGATGGCTACACGCACAAAAAGCATGACTCATTGTCACGTACCGCGTGCAAGCGGAGCAGAGCAAGCGATAGGCCAGCATCATCATCATCATGATCAACCCATTACCGGCTCACTACAGAGCACGGGTCTCCTCTCAGAGTGAGAAGGGTTTTGGCTATAGTCTACCACGCTGGCCAAGCGGATTGGCAGACTTCACACACATTTGAGAACGTTATGGAGAACTCTCAGGCATGCAGGTTTCCTCACGATATTTTCCTTCGCCGTTAAAGCAAGTGATATTTAAATACTTAAAACGCACATAACTCCGAAAAGCTAGAGGTGCGTGACCCGGGATCGAACCCACGACCTCCGATTAGAAGTCGGTTGTCCTAACCACTAGGCTATCACAGCAGCTACGGCCAGCCTCACACAGCCGGAATGCCTGAATTCAGAAAGTACAGAAATGCATACAATTTCACTGTTCCCCACACACATTCAGATTTTTTCAGATTCTTAATTTTTCAGATCAATCTGACAAAATGTGTCTAAGGCCGGTCTCACACAGCCGGAATGCCTGTCTGAATTCAAAATCTGAAGATTTCAGATTTTGAATTCAGAGAGGCATTCCGGCTGTGTGAGGAGCGGCCATAGAGTGGTAATGTTTTCTTATGACGTTGTCACGTAAAATTATCGTCCGTAAACCAACTTTGAATCTATACAACCAACGATTTATCAATGAATCTTACGTAAGGCCGTTCCACGCTTGAAATGATATGGATTCAACTCGTTCAAGTAGTAATATTATTATTTATACAGTCACACTTACATTCATAAACACGAATAAACGTCGTAGTGAACACGTATAAAAAGATCGCGGCCCACAATTTCGCCGCCGACATGCTAGTTAGCACTATCTTGATAACAGCGAGCATGTTGCCGCGGAGTAATGGGGTACTAACTGATTGAGAATATTGTTTATCGTGTAATACTGCCTCAATAGCTGCGACGTTCGCTTGGCTTGTTTTAATTAGAGTATAACGTTGTTACTTATTATAATAAACGCTTAACTATTATGATTTTGTTTCAAGTTTATCTAAGTATACTTACCACTTTTATTAGATTCATAGTAGGTAACTTTTTTTATTCGTCAAAAAGGCGTACATTCAAGGTACTTGTAACATACATAGGTACATCACACCACAAAGATCCATGAAGTTCATGAACTGCGTAGCTCTTCCTCGAGAGCTTACTTGGCAGATTTTTTTTTTGAAGATAAATCTAAAAGGCAGGCATAATGGTGCATTCATATTTTTAAATTTAGAAGATGCAGTGTAATGGAAAAAATACTCACTATTACGTAATGGATTACATTATTTTCTATTATTTACATTCTTTTTCGGGTTTTTAGTATATTTTGTAAGCCTTAGGCAGGTAATTTGCTTGCTAGATGAGCCTCAATTCAATTTAACTTAAATTAAGGTTTTAAGTTAAACTAATTTAAATTTAATGTATATTGATGTACAATGATGATGATGATCTCGGTCAGTATAACTCATTAGTTAGGCGTCTTATAACCACAGCGAAGGCATATACATATTCTGCATCGGACTCTCGCTCTTTGTACTATGCACCTAGAATCGGCTGTATCGGCCATCGTTACCGACTTTGTTTTGACGTCTTACGCCAATATTAAGCGTTATTCGGATTCAATAATCCCCACCATTCAAAAGTATTTAAATAAAAGGCTTTTGCTTTTCACAAGTTCCCTACAACTAGGCGGTGCAGCAAATACAAAGCAAATAAACAACAAATAAATAGAAAATACGTGCGGCCTGCGGGCGTAGTGGGTGCCAAATATTGAAAAAAAAAATGCGTTAAGCCAAAAACTGCCAATTATATTTAATTAAATTGCTTGCTAAATAAATTATATTTACTAAGCTGCGTACAAAAAATCATTTGGTTATTAATAATATTCTACAGCGTCCTCCACTTCAAATATTTCCAAATAATGAGGTTATAAAAATGATTAAAAAATATTAATAACTAGCTGAATTTTTGTATGCAGCTTAGTAAATACTTGTATAATAAAATAGCTACATTGTCCTACACATTTAGTGGAACGATTTCCCACCCGAGCGAATCGAAATGTTTAAGTGCGCAGAGCACTCGAGTAACTAAGTACCTCCATCGAGAATTTTCAAGATAAAAACTTGGTCGTCTCGTCAAAACGAACCTGCTCACGAAAATTCAGCTTGTTATTAATCACTAAAAAAATTGTTTCAGGGCTGCCATATTATGCGCATTGGAACCTTGCAACGACATTCTATTCACCCTTATCAAAAACATAAGCGCGCGGCACAGTTTCATAATTCAATACAATTATCTCGCTCAGATGGCTATCTAGGAAGTAAATACAATCGTGCAACACTGTTTTAGGCATCGACACCAGCCGGCCTAACGAGACGTGACAGCAATCCATTATTCATATTTCGTGAATAATATCAAAACCGTTACAGTTTATAAGTGTCGATCTCGTTAGAATATGTACACTTACACCCACTGTATCGTGCCTTAAATATATATAAATAAAAATCAGTGCTTGTCTGTACGTCCTCAATGCACTGCTAAACTATTCATCCGATTATGATGAAACTTTGTTAAATTGTTCTTTCTGCATAGGTCCGTGAATGTTTTTGGCCCATAAAATGTATATAAAATTTAATGTTTGTATGCTTGTCTTCTATGCGTTCCTATGTTCTATTCTATTCGTTCGTTCGTTCGTTCATTCTATTCTATTCCTTCCTACCATACTTTACTTGGCATTAAAAATTATGCCGGGAAAAGCTAGTATTTAAATATATTTGTACGTATTGCTGGAAAAACTAAGTTCATACAAGTTGACTTAGTAGGTACTACCAACTAACTTAGTTTCCTTACATTTTCGTTCGATACTCACCCGTTCATTCAGGGGTGACCGGTGAGTGTTTTGATGCTCCGATATCTATCAATTGTTGTAACTAATACTAAGGGCACGCCCCCGACACTTCACACAAGCGAATCTACTGCTAACAAGGACAACGCTATACGTAAATCGAGCGGGACAAAGACAACATTATGCGTAATAGGTACTACTAGGTGCACTTCTACATTACGGGCGACGAAGGCGACGGACGAGAATTGAGTGTCGCTTCTTTACGCAGTTGATAACCCCCGGCACGTAAGTCGACCGGTGACCTTCAAGTGCGCGCAGCGTCGTACGAGTGAGCGGGACACAATACGATTGGAGAGCCAATCAGCGCTTACGAGGGATCCGCGAGATCTAATCAGTTCTTACGAACGATCCCCACGCCCTTCCCGCGACCCCCTCACACCCCGAGATACCTCATTTTCGACTTCTGCGCATTGAAGGTCACCGGTCGACTTATTTGCCGTGACTTGCAATAGTCCTATGTACCTACATCAATATACATTAAATTTAAATTAGTTTAAGTTAAACCTTAATTTAAGTTAAATTAAATTGAGGCTAATCTAGCAAACAAATTACCTACCTAAGGCTAACAAAATATACTAAAAACCCGAAAAAGAATGTAATTAATAGAAAATAATGTAATCCATTACGTAATAGTGAGTATTTTTTCCATTACACTACATCTTCTAAATTTAAAAATATGAATGCACCATTATGCCGGCCTTTTAGATTTATCTTCAAAAAAAAAAATCTGCCAGCAATTTTACGAGCTATTAAAGTATCCTGGCATTATTATCGCAATAGTCTAAGAGTCCACAGTAACATAATAGCCTCCAGTTTACAAACCTATAAGCTCCTTTTGATAAAGCATCTTTTCTCGTTTAATATTGCCTGGTATGCCATTCCATGCCATGCCATTAATTACGACTATTGACGATTACGAGATAATGAGTTTTTCTTCTTAGTTGAATTGGGCTTTTATTTTATTTGAAGAGTATCTAACAGGTACCATAAGCTTAAGACTAAGTATATCTTTTAAAAATTGATTTGAAATACACACGAGAGGCGATTAAAGGTAAAAATAGGAATTTTAGTTTTATCCTATTTAATAGCAGATGATTTGACTGCCTTGTTGGTCATGAGGTCCTGGGGTCGAATCCTGCGTTGGGCTAAATAAGAATTTATTGTTTTTTTTTTTTGATAAAAAAATCGCAGTACGTAAAGCCATCGGTGCTTCGGATAGATGTCCGGTAGTGTTCGATAGAATAGAATAGAATAGAATAGAATAGAATAGAATAGAATAGAATAGAATAGAATAGAATAGAAAAGTTTTTTATTCAAATAAACTTTTACAAGTCCTTTTGAATCGTCGATTGAGTCTACCACAGGTTCGGAATGCAGTTCCAGCCG
Organism: Melanargia galathea; assembly: GCA_920104075.1. Classification (NCBI taxonomy): domain Eukaryota; kingdom Metazoa; phylum Arthropoda; class Insecta; order Lepidoptera; family Nymphalidae; genus Melanargia; species Melanargia galathea. The sequence continues at coordinate 19,576,937 of OV049872.1, read as the reverse complement.
AGAAGAACCTGCAAGAAACTCGGCGGTTGCTCTTTTTTTTTAAATAACATTATAACAATTATTATTATTAATGTACATGATTGAAATGCCGTCTCGCGCATTGCTGGAACGAGTTAAATCCAAGCTTTTTTATCGTTTATATAATCTTCAATTGTATTGTCGATCGCCATCCAATCGAACTATAATATTGAGGGAATAGAGAGCACACCTGTGTTTAGGCACACACTTGTGCACTATAACATCCCCGCGTAAATAGCCAGTTTTGTTGAGATTGATTGCCGTGGGCAAAAGCAAAAAGCATATTTATCATTCATTTTTTTTCAGAATATAAATGTTCAACGGTATATTTGTGTGCTGAATCTGTAGACGAAACATTTAAGCGGCGGTCTCCTGTAGTAGGAGCATTATCGTAACAGAAGTGAATCAAGTCACGTAGAACGTAGCTCAATTAGAGGGTCGTATCTGTAACGCGCGATCCGCGCCCATAACGAACGGACATTTATCTCAAATTTCTAATCTAGTGACTCATAATACTATTACATGTAGGTATTTGCAAAATCATACTGGACAGTGGACATGGAAATAGTTCAGTTTTTGACGAGGAATTTAGACAATTATTTCTTGCCAACATTTTGAAATTGTAAATAAAAGTGTCGATAATGTGATATCCCTTTCCATTAAAATGATATGCTTCAGTCCTTCTCGTATATTCCAGATCATCATTACACCTAAAAAAATTGGTTGTCTGTAAAGTCGGTTTACGGATGATAATTTTACGTGATAAGAAAACAAAGAAATATAGATGCGTCACAAGCCGAACGCTTAGGCCGATCGTGCCTTCCCTATCGCTTGTTCCGCTCTCTCGCTTGCACGCGGTAGGTGACAATTAGTCATGCTTTTTAGTGCGTGTAACCGGCATTCATCGATTTATCACTACAAAAATAAAATGAAAGAATATATTGGATTTGAAGATTGGAAGATAAAGGATTATTTTAATAATTTTAATTGTAATAATTTGGCTTTCAGCAATTTTTAGGGTTCCGTACCCGAAGGGTAAAAAACGGAGCCCTATTAATGTCACTCGGCTGTCTGTCTGTCTGTCTGTCTGTCTGTCTGTCTGTCCGTCTGTCCGCCGGTCACAGGTCTCTAGCTCGCAGACGAAATGAGTTACAAACCTGAAATTTTGGTATTTAGTGTAAAACGTTAACCCAAAATCAAATATTGAATTAGAAATTGAATTAAATTATTTTTCAGGGGGGCTCCCATACATGAAAAAGGAGCCGGAAAAAAAAATTTTTTCTTTACCCTAGCTTGTGGGGTATCATTGTTTAGAGCTCATTAAGTAGAGTACAAATATATATTTTTTTAATTTTTATCTCAAAAAATAAGGGAATGGGAGGCCATCAAAGTTGTCAGTTTTAGACCATTTTTGTGACGGGGGCTATCTCAAAAACTAAACTAGTTGGGAATATGATATTTCAGTATATTATGTACTATATGCTCTATTTAAACAACAAATACTGAAAACAACGATTTATTAAATAGTTTATAAGCTGTGACCAAAATAAACGAACATTTTTTTGGGTTTTTCTTTCACGGTTTGTTGCGATGTCTAGCTCGGAAATTAAATATTTCTTAGACCCAAAATATTATATTGTTCATAATTATGTACGGAACCCTGAAAGAGCGAGGCCCGACTCGCACTTGACTGATTTTTAAGTCTAACAATGTCATAAATCTATTTAGTATTAACTACAACTAAAGTATTGTCCGTTTGATTTGCTCTTTGGTCTACAGGGGAAAGTTAAAGAAATTTATAGCTTTATTATAATAATTCAATATTTAGGGTATTTTTTCTTAAGCCTTATCTGATTGCACGTCTTCCTTAAAAGCAGACTTGTGGGCGTAAATATGCCACCGGAGCGATGTTTATCTAAATTGAAACAGTTTTATCAAATTACACCCGATTTGTCAAGTTCTAAGCAATTATAGAACCATTTGTTTCGTTAAAAACACGGAATATTTCACAGCGGTAAAGTCAGACCTGTAAAAAAGTTATATTTGAAAGTTCTGTGCATATTAAGAACAAATTCTTAAACGAGAAGACATCTCGAAACGTCCCGAACGCTGCCCAATCCAGTTGGATTCCGATTGCGATTGCCTTGCGTCTCAAAATTGGCTGCCTAGCTAGGTGCTAGCTAGTAGCTAGCCAGCTGGACAGTGTGCCCTAGCCACAACCTACTCGTCTTGTCTTACATTATACTGGTCTACAAACTGCCAAGACAATAATGTCTCATGTATGTTCAGCAATTTCGGAGAAACGTCTAAGTTTTCATAGATTTACATTTACGATCCTATGAAATCAAAACTTTTTTACGCATACATCATTTTATTCATGCTACAATCACGTAGCTTGCTACAATTATACCTACCAGTTACATTAAGAAATGAACAAAACTTGTTAAATGGCCAATTACAAACAGATTATATACGCTTTACGCATAAGTAAATTATTGTATGCATGTACAATGTACATACATAATACATTTATGAAAACTACCATATTACATTCATCATGATCAACCCATTACCGGCTCACTACAGAGCACGGGTCTCCTCTCAGAGTGAGAAGGGTTTTGGCCATAGTCCACCAAGCGGATTGGCAGACTTCACACACCTTTGAGAACGTTATGGAGAACTCTCAGGCATGCAGGTTTCCTCACGATGTTTTCCTTCACCGTTAAAGCAAGTGATATTTAAATACTTAAAACGGGGATATTACATTACAATACTACAATGCTTACTTCTCTCTTAACACTGCGTACCTAGAATGACATTAAGTAAATAATAATATTACACGCAATTTACAACAAGATGTCGTAAGGAGAATATCATATTGCAGATATTGCACGTAACTTTGGTACCCTACAGTCATATTAATGGTTATTAAGGGAAATGTAATTTTAGATGGCAAATAATATGCAAATCCTAAAAGAAATTTAATACAAGGGGCAGGATTCAAACAAGGTTTCGGTCAAAAGCAATATGCAATCAAAAATATTATTGTAATCCAAAATAATGTGACAGATCATAATTTTGCTCAAAAAAGCTTACCGACCGCACCGGGCAAAACTGTAGCACAATCACATATTTTACGCTTTTGTATGAGTTTAATTGAGTAAGAAATGAGTCGGAGCCGATCTCAGCGGGGAAACAACGAAATTTATCCAAAAAAAATCCGAGAACCACTCCCATTACTTACGTCAAAGGCGCAACAGGACGCGAGAGTGCATCTGCAATATTAAGTGTGAGATACAGCCTCCTTTGTACTGACCCAGATTTCGATTCTCCCCGCAATGCTCTTTATGATGACTTTTTGAAAAATGTAGTTTTTAATTCCGAGCAGAGATGGTCTCGATCGAACGAGCCCAACATGCAACTGTTTAACTGTAAGGCTTATAAATTACTATTTTTTATGCGAACGCGACGGAAGTCTGTCGATATTTTACACTAAATTAATGCGGGTGCTCTCATCGAAATCGGTGCCGTAATTTTTTGCTAAAATCGAATGCCCCTCTTTAATTTTCCTTTATTAATATGAGCGTTCTCTCTTGTTGCAGTCGTTCTTCGGGCGGACGTACAATAACCTGTCCTCGATATCCGAATGCAAGAACAATGGTGAATGTGTCATCAATAAGAAAAACAGGACGGCGTGTAAGGCATGCAGGCTACGGAAATGTTTGCTAGTGGGCATGTCCAAATCGGGCTCGCGGTACGGGAGACGATCCAACTGGTTCAAAATACATTGCCTTTTACAAGAGCAGCAGCAGCAACATATGCATCAATTGCAGACGAGTAAATCACCGCCCACGTTCAACGCTTCGATCAATCCGTCTTTTTTGCCGACCAACCTCCTGCCCGCAGCGGCTCTAGCGGAATATTACAAGAGTTCAGAGAAGAGCAATTTCACTGAGGAAGTGACGCGGCAGAGCGCGTCTCCATCGGATTCGGGTGCGTCGTCCGCCGATCCCGAAGACGATAACAGTTCGAGGAGCACTAGCGGCTTGAGCATTTTCAGACCGGCTTTGTCGCCGAGCAGCGAAAAGGATGTCCGATCGCACGCGATTAGAAATCACAGTAAAGATTTGAAAAGGAGAAAACCACCGACTGTGCCCTCATCGCCGTTCGGCCCGATGACCGCTTCGCCTAGTTACTCCCCTAGAAGTGTTCCATTTTTACCATCACCACTTCAAAACATTAGACCAATACCATCAGGGATGGCTTGGCAAAGTCGCAATGGAGGCGACTTATTATTACATTCCCCCGCCGTCGCTGGAGTGGCTGTAGAGCAGGACCAACCTATAGATCTATCTATAAAATCTACAGCCGTCTTATACAGAAGTCCCAAGAACGAAGAAGTCAGTGATTCTGAACCAGAACTGAGCATCGATTTAAATGACGATAATGGTAAGGATATTATGAAGAATCCACTCGACCTGAGTCTTGTCACGAAACGTGTCGAAGAAGTCCCGATGACTGGATAGAAAAGGTTTATTTCAAAGTTAGTATTAAATTGTTCGTGATTCATCACAGCCATGTATTTCGTGTCGTTATTTATATGTAAATACGTAATATATTTTGGTCTACATTCCTAGTTAGTTAAAGGTTTCCAATTAATTTCTATATTTTAAAATACTCTGCCATACAGTATTTAAAAAATCTGTACATTCCTTCCTTATTTTAGATTACCTGATCTTGCTACCATAATGTTAACGTTGTTTTATTTTTATTGTGTAGACAGTTAATTACCTAGTTTTAAGACGACGAAGTGGCAAGTGATAATGCTTTTGTGTCATATCATATTTTAAAATAGTGTGGATATTATTATGATGAATATCGTAATTACTTATTTAAAAAAAAATCTGTCATGGTAACATTTTATGACTCTGAATTTTAATTTTTAACCAAAAACCTCTTACTTATAATAATAAATTTCATTTTGCAACAGACATTGAAAATCTGTGAGTTTATAGTTTACAATAAACACTTGTTTAAATTTTTTATAGTAAGACTTTTAGATATTAATTTAAACTGTTGTTTATTGTATAAAAATATTACTTTGTTAGAGAATATATCGATAGTAGCATCATTCCACACTATCTTTATTTTAGAAAGAAAATAAGACATTTTGTGCCAGTTGAAAAAACTATGCCAGTTTTTAATGTATTACCATTTTAGTTTAATTTAGTGGGATAACGGCCAGTTGACTATGAAGCTCAAAATTGAAATGTACAAATAAATAATTAGAGAAAGGATTAATAATTATTGTATGATATTAAATGATTTGCTCGAAGAAAAATTATCTAAGTATTTATTTTAGTTATTAGGCCAGTTAATTGAGTCATTTCTACGTAAGAACTTTTTAGGATAATTTTTGTATTTTATTCTTTTTTTTTTTTTTTTGATAAATAATTTTTTGTTTTGTGTTTTATTCGTTGATTGTTTTAGTTTGTTGGAGATTATTATATATGTACATTCCATTGAAGATGCTCAAAAAATATACAGTTTTATTAAAACATTTTGCAATTATGTTCATCTTTTCCTTGTTTCTCTTTTTTCATTGTTTGGTATAGATTCGTTTACTAACAATAGTAAAAGATAAAAAGAACTTTATTAATTTTAATAACCAGTGTCCAGTAGGTACTTACATCAAAATGTCTTTATTATTTAGTGAATTTTTTGTTGTAATATAGTTAATATGGCTCAACTTTAGTAGGTAATAATTAATACGAATTCCTATGAACTTTTAAAATACGTAAGTTATGAACTATAGTTGTTTGTTATCAGTGTGATATACAATATTTTATATCGATGTGTTTTTAAATATTTTTTACGTTTATAAAATCTTAATATATTTTTGAGAGGAAAATAAAATGCGAGTGCCTTGAGAGTAAAAGTTTCATTTTCCTTCTGTGATCAAGTTGCGTATCAGGCAGTTAAAGTTAAATTACCATTAAAGTTAAATGTGCACAACAGAGAAAATGTCGGTTGCACAATTCGTTATTCGTAGGTACTTCCACCGTTCATCATAGAAGCATCAAATTTTAGTAAAAAGTTAAACAACTCTCACCTGTGTGAGCCAAAGTGAATTTTTCTGTGGTCAAATCGAACTTTAACGGTAACATACTTCTGCCTGATGTGCACTAGGCCCTTAATTATTGTCCTTTTAATATTGTCTGAGTCAAGGGCAAAGTAAATAGATTAGCACTATATGAACGCGGGTGCTGCAATAGAATAATACTGTCAGAACAGTACTATTAGAACTGTACTGTCAGAACTGTACTATCAGAACTGTTATTATCAGAACAGTACTGTCAGAATTGTACTGTCAAAATAGCAACAACACTATACTATTCACTGCTCAGCCCTTGTATGCAATAATATTAATACTAGAGATGATGTCAAGTCTATCCAACTAGACGAAAGCCAATGAATAGGTAATCGGTCTTCCCGGTAAAAATTAGATTTGGTAATTTGTGGAACAACATTCACACACCGAGCAAGTAACACAACTACATATTCATACGACTACTAAGTTGAGCATTTCCCAAAACTTCATTTCCATTGCTGGCATAAACATACAACAAAGTGGATTTGAATATTCATACGATACAGAGAAAGCAGTGGTGGTTGTTAATTGAGAAGCAGTAAGATGGATTTTCGATTGGTAGAAGTTCGCAGGTAGGGGTAGGTAAATATTTTTAAGTTATGCTGTATCTAGCTACTGTAAACTACTGTCATGGTATCGTACACATTACACAGTTTAACAACCGAGCAGTTACGACAGTAAGGCATAGTTATCTGACGCCGCTATATTAGGAGGAGTCACAAAGCGAATAAGCCGAGAATACAATCATTACCATGAATCGAAGTTTGAGTCTGCAAATTGAAAGCCTAACAAAAATATCAAGAAGTCAGTTATTAGGTTAGTAGATGAAATGGCAGCTTCATAAGAAAGCTGAGAGTTACTCAGCATGCAATCCAATAGAGTTGTGTTCGGAATATCTCTACGTAATCTCAACTGGTTGTGAAGCTTAAGTGGCATTGGGCGGGAAACATAGTTTTTTTCAAAAAGTCGATAGATTTTTGAGTCCCATGATGCTAGAATGGAGACCTCGCACCGGAAAGCGCAGTGTAGGCAGACCCCCACGACGACATCAGACGGGGCGCCGCGCTGCGAGACGCTGGATACAAGCAGTGAAAAATTTTGCGGTGCGTGAAAATTCCTGCAAGAGACCTACGTCCCCACTGTAGAGTGTGTGTATGTAACTGTGGTAAGTATCGATGTAAACAAAATAGACGAGATTAATGAATTATGTATGGAAACAGTAGACGTGTCTGTTTGTATTGCCTTGCTGACTACGACGTACAGGATATTACACGGTAGTCTTTGTTATCGAATAAATTAACGTGTCCATACAAAATGACAGACGCGGACAAAGAAATCACGGAAAAGAAACAAAACCTCGAAAAATAGTTTCACAGTAGGTTTCATATTTTTGTAACTAAATCGAAGAAAATATTTGCAGTGGAAATTCACCTTTCCTCTGCAAATAATCTTGGCTGACATTCATTATCGTGAATTTATTGTAGTGTGCGTGATCTAAATATATAAAAGGAAAAGGTGACTGACTGACTGACTGACTGATCAATCAACGCATAGCTCAAAACACTCGACGGATCAGGCTGAAAGGCATGCTGATAGTTACCTATTACGACGTAGGTCCGCTAAGAAAGGATTTTTGAAAATTCAAAGTAGTTAAATAGGGGTTCTAAGTTTGTATGAGATTCATATGAATCCACGCGGACAAAGTCGTGGGTATCAGCTAGTTGTTCATATATTTTCGTTGTTAGTGACACATAATAATTTTTCCGTCAGTGTACTTATTAACTGCGTAAGTGAGTCGAGAGGACTTCAAAATTGGCACAAAATATTTCTTGCGCATACATTAAAACTTTAATAGTCACAGACTATCTACCACCACAACCTTTTAACGTTCCACTGGCAGCTGGGCACAGGTCTCCTCTCTCATAGAAGAGAGGGACTTAGAGCTTAGACCCGCCACGCTGCTCCAATGCGGGTTTTTTTTTTTTTTTTTTTTTTTTTTTTTTTATTTTTTTTTTTATACATTGTACCTCTAACATAATTAGAGAAATTTGATATTCATATTTTGTTTTTGCTGTAAGTAGATTTATTATTCTCTTGATCCTTAAGGGATATTTCATTAATATTGATATTTCTTTATTTTTGTTGGACGCTTCAAAAGGGATAAAACAATGAAATTTTTATGCATGTAACTCTTTATATTCTATAATATAAATTATACTATGCATCTCTATTACTTGTTTTATTCCTTTTTATTGCGACTCTTGCTATTCTACAGCAGTAATTTAGGAATACCTCTCTACTTTTAGTGTCTTCCAGAATTGCGGGGACAGTGTCCCTACACAAATTCAATTGCAGTTCTTGTTGAAGGTCTTCACGTGCTAACTCGTGCTGTGGACAATCCATCAGCAAATGGATTATCGTTTCGCTGACGTTGCTATCGCAGACACAGCCTGAACTATCTCTGCATTTGAACTTGTGTAGGTACTCCGCAAACCCTCCATGCCCAGTTAAGACCTGAGTCAGCTCCGCAGTCACATTAATCTTTTTAACAATTTTGTGGGCGAATCTCACATCGGGCAGAAAGATTTTTGTTGTACCTGCTGTTTCCTCAGACGTGTACCTCCGATTCCATTCGTCAAGCGACTCCTCGCGAAGTGTTCGCTTCACGAATGAAATCGGGCACCGGTCATAGTCCGGTTTCTTTTTCAGAGTAAGGGCTGCCTCCTTCGCTAGCGCATCGGCTCGTTCGTTGCCCTCCAATCCAGCATGTGCTTTAACCCAAAACAGTTGAATTTCTTTATTTTGGTCGCGACAAGTCTTTAGGTTGTCCCTAATATTGACCACTAGTGGATGGAGGGAAACGTTGCCAGCTACTGACTCAAGTGATGATCTTGAGTCAGAGTAGATGCCGAAGCTGGTTTCTTTGCTTTTTACTGCGAAGGAGGCCGCCCTACTCAGGGCCAGCAACTCCGCCTGGTACACCGTGCAGTGCGAGGCCAGCTTCAGCTTGAGGGTTTTGGTTTCGGCTTCGCTGTTCCATATGGACAACGCTGCCCCCACCTTATCCTCAAGTCGACTACCGTCTGTGTATATGCACACTGCTTGGTTTTTATACCGATCTACTTGTTCCTGGTCCTCCAGGTTTGTGAAATGCAGGGCCACTTGTTCTGCCGGATGAGGTTGTGCGGTGTAAAGTTCCCTAGTCTCTATCTCCCTATCCCCCAATACACGCCGGAGTGACCCCCTTTTTGCTTCGTACAGGGCGGCTGCCTCTTGGATCCTGAGGTCCAAGGGGAGCACTCCGGCTAGTATTAATGCCGAGTTTAGGGAGACAGTTCGGTACGATCTGGTCATTCTTTGGGCGAAGCCTCTCTGTATGGCATTTAGCCGCTTACGTACGCCAATCTTTTTGGTGGCTGGTGCCCAGGCGCTGGCAGCGTATAATACGACGGGCTCCACTACTGCCGTATATATGGTCCTGATGACCTGGGGGTGGAGGCCCCAGCTTACTTTGGCGGCTCTTGACAGTTGCTTGTACATGTCTTGTGTCTTTTTGCATATGTTGCTGACATGCGAATTAAAAGTAAGCTTTGCGTCAATCGTGAGCCCCAAAATTTTAATCTCGCTAGACATTCCAACGTCAATCCCGCCCATGGTCAGGATCGGGGAGTCATATTTAAGCTTGTTCGTTATCACCATTGCTTTAGTCTTTTGTGGTGCGAACTTAAGCTTATTACGTACTCCCCAGTCCCGGACATGGGCAAGAGCGGCGTTGGCCTGTCTTGAGACCTCCAGCCCCGTGTCACCGTCCAGGACGAGGACGACGTCGTCGGCAAAAGCTTGACAGTAGTCGCCTCGCTTCTGCAAACTTTTCAGCAGTGGATCCAGCAAGAGGTTCCATAGGACCGGACCCCCAATGGATCCTTGTACGCACCCTTTGCTGGTGCTTTTCTCGTATTCTACTCCGGCATACCTTACTCTGACTTTGCGGTCCTGGAGATAGCTATCTATCATTCTTCGGATGTTAACCGGACATCTTTCCTCAGCCAATCGGACTCTGATAGCCGGCCACCAAGCACTATCGAAGGCTCCCTCTATGTCCAGCGATATAATTGTGACAATCTTCTTTTGTTTTAACTTACAGTTTATATATCGCATTAGGTCATAGCTCCAATGCGGGTTGGCGGGCTTTAACGACTATTGTCACATGATAGTGATAATAACCGGGGCCGACTGCTTAACGTGCTCTCCGAGGCACGCGGGTGAAACGCCGCCAACTACCAACTCCGGGCTGGCACTGAGAATTTCTTGACAGTAGAACCCTTTAACAATTGTTTGCCCGACCCGGGAGTAGAACCCGGGACCTCGTGATCTGCAGTCGAATGTGCTAACCACTGGTTAACCTAGGAGACAGGACTAGACGTACTTACAAATCAAGATAAGTAGGTAGTGTTCGTGAATACGGGCGATTGCGTCGAAACGCAAATTTTTGTTATTGTGGAAGTCCACACAAAAAAATTGTGGCGTATAAAGTATTGCGAACTTAACTTTATTATTGTATTGTGAAAAAATTACCACCATAAATTTTAATATCAAAGGTTAGTTGCATAACACAACGAACAAGAGAATAAACAGCTAGGTAGTGTTAAAATTAATAAACTGATTACTTAATTAAAAGGCCGTCGGATCAGAGGGGCCGACGCGGGCGCACTGCTCTCATTTGTTAACATAACTGTACGCGCCCTAATAAGGCTGCAATAAAGCCTTAACAGATTTAATTGATATTATTAACTCTTTCCGTTCCTCGACCGACACCTTGGGCTGGGTGCTCTCACACGTGTTCGGATGGCTCAAATTCATTTAGTGATAGAATGTTACCACAACATTCTATCACTAAATTTTGTGCTTATAAGATTCATTGAATAATAATAATTACTTCACATTCATTTGATATTTTAACAAGCCTGTAAATTCTATGAAAAATTAATTTAAGTACTTAAATAAAAGATGTCTTAGTACTTAAATAGAAGATGAAGATTACTAATTTTAACTTTACCTTATGCATCAGAGGCTCAACCAACTGAATTGGACGGACTCTTTCTTATAATAAATTTTAATGATTTTTATAATCTATTTAATATTATGACAATTAATATAATTAATATATTATCTTCATTAATTTATATAGTACACTGGATTATCTTTCTATAACATCAAAAATTAACTATCTTCAAATAAAGAGCGAGTCCTCTATGTGGCATTAGTTCGCTTTCCTGCAGGTATCTGATACTGTGCCTAAAATCGCATATGAGTCTGTTTTAGAATATAAATCCATAATTTTAACCCCATATTCTTCCAAGAGGGTTTTTTTTATTCTTCTACAAGTAAGCCGTTGATTGCGATCTCACTTCATCATCATCATCATCATCATGATCAACCCATTACCGGCTCACTACAGAGCACGGGTCTCCTCTCAGAGTGAGAAGGGTTTTGGCCATAGTCTACCACGCTGGCCAAGCAGATTGGCAGACTTCACACACCTTTGAGAACGTTATGGAGAACTCTCAGGCATGCAGGTTTCCTCACGATGTTTTCCTTCACCGTTAAAGCAAGAGAGAGGCATTCAGATGAGATTGTTCCAATTCTAGCAGAGAGGTTGTACGGAAGGTCAAATTTTTTAGCGAAGTTTCCTCTTGACGATACAAAACAAAAGTTCGTGCGAATACCTGATCATCATTCTGTCTACTGTCATTGGAGATACTGCCTGGACATGCCGAATAAATGTGAAGACACCCTAAGAATAAGCATATCAAAAGAACCTTTAATTCAAACGCTATAAGATTCATACATACATTTTTATCAACCGCAACAATAGCGTTTTTGACAAGATAGACCAAGAGACAGACGTTGAATGTGATTTTAGACGTTAAAGATTTTGTTTATAGAAAAACAGATAAGTAGTTATTTGAACAAGATAAGAATAGGAATGTTAAATCGCCATTTTCTATTCATCTCTTGCTTACGTTTATCTACACGGAAGAGAAAAATAGAATATGCCGGTTACATTATATTGCTCTCATTGTATTAATTATGTATTTTGCTATAGTTATAAAATTAAAAGTAAAATTTTACTTTATATTATATCAGCTGATGCCTACGTCCGTTTCCAGGGTGTAAGCTGTCTCTGTACAAAATTTCATCAATATTGGTTAAGCCTGAATAGGTTACATGCAGACAGACAGAAAAAAAGACTGATAGGCAGACGAACATTGTATCGTATTTAAATTATTTGTCGTCGTCGTCGTCTCAACCAATAGACGTCCACTGCTGGACATAGGTCTCTTGCAAGGATCGCCACAGAACACGATCTTGCGCCGCTTGTTTCCAGCGGCTGCCAGCGATTCGCTTGAGATCGTCTGTCCATCTAGTGGGGGGTCTTCCCACGCTTCGTTTGCTGGTGCGAGGTCGCCAGTCAAGCACCTTGGGACCCCAACGTCCATCGGTTCTTCGAGCAATGTGCCCCGCCCATTGCCACTTCAGCTTCGCGACTCGATGAGCTATGTCGGTAACTCTGGTTCTCCTGCGGATCTCCTCATTTCTGATTTGATCCCGCAGGGATACTCCGAGCATAGCTCTCTCCATCGCCCGCTGAGTGACCCTGAGCCTTCTTATGAGGCCCATTGTCAGCGACCATGTCTCAGATCCGTAAGTCATCACTGGCAACACGCACTGTTCGAAGACTTTCGTCTTCAGACACTGAGGGATATTGGACGAAAAGACATCTCGAAGTTTCCCGAACGCTGCCCAGCCGAGTTGGATTCGGCGGTTGATCTCTTTCTCGAAATTGGACCTACCTAGCTGGACCGTGTGTCCCAGGTATATGTACTCGTCCACAATTTCGAGCGCCGAGTTCTCGACGATTACTGGGTGGAGCGGAACATGAGCATTAGACATAATTTTCGTCTTACTCATGTTCATTTTCAGGCCCACCTGTTGAGAAACTCTGCTGAGATCATTGAGCATTGTATTAAGGTCTCCCAGAGTCTCTGCCATAATGACCACATCATCGGCAAACCGTAGCTGAGTAATGTACTCGCCATTTATGTTGATGCCGAGTCCGTTCCAGTCCAGAAGCTTAAAGACGTCTTCCAACGCAGCGGTAAATAGCTTCGGGGAGATAACATCTCCCTGGCGCACTCCTCGCTGCAATTGGATTGGTCTCGTAGTCTGGTCCTGTATACGGACTGACATAGTGGCGTTTTCGTACAAACACTTCAGCGCTTGGATATACCTGTAGTCAATTTGACATCTCTGCAGCGACCTTAACACAGCCCAAGTTTCCACCGAATCAAAGGCTTTTTCATAGTCCACAAACGCTAAGCAAAGTGGCCGATTATACTCTTCGGTCTTCTGTATAATCTGCCGCAGCGTATGTATGTGGTCTATGGTACTAAAGCCTTTTCGGAATCCGGCTTGTTCGGGAGGCTGGAAGTCGTCAAACCTACGAGCGAGACGATTCGTAATGACTCTCGAAAACAACTTATAAACGTGGCTCAGCAGCGAGATGGGTCTGTAGTTCTTCAATAGGGTTTTATCTCCCTTCTTGAAGAAGAGAACCACCACGCCCCTGTGCCACGCCTCTGGCGTTGTTCCCTCGTGAATGACGGAATTGAACAATCGCTCAAACTCAACCAATACTCAAAAATTATTTGTATGGATACTTATTATAAATTGTATGTTATTGCAAATGAATTATGAGTACTACAGTCCGGCACTTCATACAAGCGAACCTTCTACTGACAAGGTACTGACTGACAACGCTATACGTTATACTACTAGACGTACTTCTACGTTTAGCGGGGAAAGTATGTCGCTTTTTTACGCAGTAATACTCGCAGATAATAAAATATCTGCATTATGGCTCTTACTCAGTGTCAATGAGACAAAAATTACGTCTATATTTATCACAGCTGTCTCCCGGTCTATGATTTTTGTCACTCAATTCATGCGAAGTCATGCCGCTGGCGAAGTAACAAATCATCATTTTTTCGGAATGGCCGGCGGTCAGTCATTCCCAGATATAGCCGAGCGTTGCGGGCGAAAAGAAATGTTGCTCGTTAGCGCACATAATGGGAGCTTTGCATTATTGAGTGGCGGACGCTCGCATACACAAGTGATTTAGAACACCTCACCCGGGGAAGTAAACTGTCTCATTCGTCTCATTGAAATACTTCCCTATTTAGCACCTATACGCGGTATGATACGGCCATGATACTACTTTTCTTTTTTACATAGATTCACCGTCGTATGAACCTTGAATAAAAGTCTGAAGTGAGTAATATACTTATAGGAGTTAATGTTTAATATGGCAATCTGTATGGTAAAGCTTAAGTGCCCCTTAATATTAAAGTTGACTTTTCATTAAAAAAATAATAATAAATGTACAAATGGATAACTGAAGAAAATGAAGGTGATAGAGCTTCTTTAATTACTTTTTTTTTTGCACCCGGAAAGGCCACCGTCCCGATGCCTAACGATTACACGGCGTGAAATGAATCATCCTACGACCTAACTGTGCTCTGGCAAAAGTGGAATTTGACAGACGAATAAATGTCAAATAGAGAATAGAAAAATGAACAGGGTATACGGGGACAAATACTAAATAGGGCACTGTTAAAAAACTGCTATCTCTGCACGTGGCTATACTTTTTGTTCTCTAGCACAAATCCAGTTAAGGTTGTTTTAAATTACGTCCCGCTGCGTCACAGGTGATTAACACACTGCACGTCTGCTCCTTTTTCTTACAATATAATCTAATATTAATTAGAAGGAATTGAACGACATTCTAATACACGAGTTCCTTTTACAGTGAAAGACCACCCAACTTCATGGGCATCATAAGTATCCAGTCACTATTCTTATAGATGCAATCTTAATACAAAATGTAAGGCCAGATAATACGTAGGATTATAGTTCGCGAGAAGACAGGAAAACAGGCGACGTTTGAGGCGCGGGGTGAAATATACCTACTAGATTTTGTTCTGCATCTAGATCTGTTAGCCATCCATTGCCTTATAATTTTGAGATTTCGTTCAAGATGTATAGTTAGTATATCGTCATTGTCTCCACAAGTTTAACAACTGTCGAATTGTTCTGAATTTCATGCCAGTAAATTTTTTAGTAGCTGAGTTAAAGATTGAGCTCAAACGCAGAGGTGCTTAACGTGGAATTATGCCCTCCACACTGTGGCATTTTGTGAAAAAATATTTCTCTTTTAATGATTTATAAGATGAAAAAAATAATCATAAACTACTTACAAGAATCTCATGTATTTTGACAGATGATTAGACTTTACACTACACTGCTGCCATCTAGTGGATTTATAGCGAACCCTCATTGAAAGTATTAAAATTATGTAATGAATTTCGAGCGCGACGGTATCGTACAAAAGTCTCAACGCAGTCCGATTTTAACGAGGAAATATATCGGCCTAATTGAGATTACACCTCGTACAACGGTCGTCCAAAAAATCATGTAGTTATACCCTTACATGGGGCGCGGTGCCTGATTTATGAAGTCGTCTGCCGCATAGACGCGCGCGAAGTGGAGCGGATGCCGACGATTTTTGTCGTTCGAGTATTTGCTAATGAAGTGAAATGTGCATTCCTGTGGTGATAATAACAGACGTTTCAATTTTAGCACGCCAACGGTCGACGAGCCGACGAAATCGGGGATTTTCGACGCCAACCAAATACACAACTGAGCGGTCTCGTGCATAAAAAACCCTACAAAATAAACAGATTAAAACAAAACTTCGTGAGCCAGCTATGGGCCATTCGCGTGGAGAGTAGATGTCCAAGGAAAAATTAGACTAGATATATATTTTGTTCAATTAGACTGATATCAGAATACTGAAATAAAAATAACTGAGAAGGGAAATCCACTGAATCGATTTTGATGAAACTTGCTCTGTTTCCCTAAGTTGAAGTAAATGTAAGCAAAAAGGGTCAATATCTGACTAATACGAAGTTATGGAGGAATGCCTCTAATATGTTAAATACCTAATAACCTATAAAATTTTGTATATTTATTTGGAAGTCCTAGATTATCATAATGTAGGTATACGTTGATTAATAATTATTGCTGTCATAAATTTGAAGACGGTAAAAACCTAAAATTGCAATGGATTGGACAGAATGATTGTAGACAAAAGCAAGACAGGTTGACAAAAATAATTACAAAGTAACCCGGAGATGCAATATAATACTATCGAGTAAATATTACTCAAATTACCTAATAACTGTCTCTTCTTATGTTATGACTCCGCACGCCTCATGATTTAGCCCAACGGACATGATACCTTTGATTGTCCTCATTAAATATTGTCCAAAATAATTATAAATATGCCCATACCATAGACTATCGGAAAAAATAAACGGAGCTCACATGATTATAAATGTGGAAGCCACATTTTTGCGCGCTACGCACATAGAGTTGCGTCCCGCAGGCATATAATTTACAGGGCTGCAAATTGGCTTCTCAGGACAGAGTTGTGACGTAAGTAAATTAGGTAAGTATGAAATTGTGTGATAGTAACATAAACAGCATGAAAATCTATCAAAAGAAAGTAACTTTCATAACATGAACTTGACGCTTTAGAAGCGTGTGTAGAAAATAAATTCTGTCTGGGACCATTCATACTTGAGCGAAAGTAAAATGTCTCGACTGCGGATTCGATCTTGATGAATGACATTTATGATCTTTTTTGCTTCTGTGGAACTCAGAGTCTCAGACCCACGGAATTAAAAAAAAAACTAACTCTACGTGGGTGAAATATGGGTGGATGGGTATCATTAGTTACACTAATATTATAAAGGCGAAAATTTGTGTGTGTGAGCGTGTGTGTGTATGTTTGTTACTCTTTATCACCATAACTACTGAACCAATTTTGCTGACATTTTGAATGGAGATAGATTATGCCCTGACTTAACACATAGGTTTTTATCCTGGAAAAATCCACAGTTCGCACGGGATTTTGAAAAAACCGAAATCTATAGCTACAGCTATAGATAGATTACTATAGCAAATTTCCTTGAAAGTAGGTATAAAGGTTGGAAAAGGGAGCCGGAACGGGAACCGGAAATCGGGATTTGTGAAAACCAAAATTCACACGGGCGAAGCCGCGAGCAGAAGCTAGTAGTGTATAAATAACAAAATGTACTCTGTTCAAATGCTATACACCACATTGCGTAGCATATATGCCAGTACCCAGCTCTGTCTATATTTTTCCTTTAGTCCCTGATGTTTACACACAGAACTTGGCTGTCCAATAAAATGCGTGAAGCACTGCCTCTGAAGACGCAATATGACACGTCTTTAACGTAATGTTATGTGAATCGGTCAGCTTAAATTAAAAACGAAGCCGGGCAAGTGCGTTGATAGAGATATAGAATAGGGTTCCGTAAACCTCTCAAGTTTGTCAGAAATTATTATATTATGGATTCGGCACTCCACTATTAAATAGAATGTTTAGTTGTTGGACTTGAATTCATTATTATTATTTAGTTATCTCAATTCAGAAAATCGGACTTTGATGAAAAATATTCGATTCATCATTCATAAGGCTACGACACCGCGTATTAATATTAAGAGTTATAACACAACGTCTTATTCGTGAGTTGTTTTTTTTTATTTAATCACAACTGTTATAATAAACCTACATCTAATTTAAACTAGTTTCTGTAATTAATAATCATGCAAGTGTGAGTCGGTGTGTTCTCGATACATGGCTTCATTTTCATGCTGAACAGCGAGATTGATTTATTGCGCTATAAATAATAAGCTAGTCCAAATTATAAGACAAACTATTATATTTATTATTTATATTAGTATAATTATAATAATTCATCTAATTTATACCTAAAAGAAATTATTTCTATTCGAAAAATAAAACACCTAAAAACAACGTAGGTAACCCTAAAAATGAAATCGGTCAAGTACGAATACAAATTGAAATCTTTATTTTATTCGTAATAAGGCACTTTTGAAATAATTGTAATGCTTGTTTGATTGGTGTAGTCATCTTTGAATGAATATTTTCGACCTCTCGTTTATGGTTATTTATGTCGTAGCTACTTTAAAATACGGCTCACCGCAAATATTCGGAAAGAAAATTTTGTGTGTGAATGTCTAAAATATGACAGTGAAGTCTCAATATTTCACAAAAAATTGCAAAGGTAAGTTCCTTCACTAGCATCTTGTGAAGTTTAAAATATTTGGACTTCTTATCTTCTTCTGGTGTACCTACCTAATAGAAAATAATAGATTTTTTGTTCAAATAAACCTATACAAAGCACTTTTGAAACTTTTCCTTCAAAGTACGAGTAGATTTATTCTAGACTAGCTGAACCCCGCAACTTCGTTTGCGTAGATATAGGTTTTTATATAGGAACGGATCGGATCCCATAATTCTTTTATGTACCTAAACTAAATGTAGCCTAAGTTACTCCTTATAACATTGAAAGTTCCATTAAAATCGATCCAGCCGTTTCGGAAATTAGCTGGAATAAATAGACAGACCGACGAACATAAATTTAAACGCACACCAGTTTAAAATAAGCCGTACGTTCAAAGATCCGGGTTCCAAGTTATTTGAACCCAATACTGAGGATTGTAATGTCTGTCATTTCTAAACTAAAAAACCTATGACCTTGAAATATTTACGGGACAATACATAAAATATTACCTTTCTAACAAAAAAAAATGAGTGAAATCGAATAACGCGTTAATGAATTACAGCTACATACACGTTTTAACTTTCATCCCCTCTCCCAAGGGAACCGTGCTGAATTTTGGGATAAAAAGTATCCTATGTCCTACCTCGGAGTATAAACTCAAATCGTACCAAGTTTCATTCTAATCCATTCAGCAGTTTCGGCGTGATGCGCGGCCAAGATACAGACAGACAGACAGACAAAAATGAAAAAAATTGCAGTTTTGGCTTCAGAATCGATTATAGATTGCCCTCCAATAAAAATTTTCAAAATATCTTCAATGTACAGAATTGGATCTGTTACAGTCTTATTATATTATAGATAGATAGATTATTTGCAATACTACTACGCTGCTAGGTGTCACTAAAAGTAGTTAAGATAACCAAAAAAGGTAATTATCACTAATTTTAACATCAACGTGTATACAGTTGGGCCATGGTATAATAACTGCAATCGATCAACACGCGAAACGCATCATTTCCAGAGAGTTCGAATCCCACCGATTACGATTCCGCAATTTTTGAATTTATTTAAAATTCATTCGCCATTATTCTTTTAATGTCTTGGGGAATTTTAAAATTGTATTAATGTATTATTTATACTAATACTAATAGTACTAATAATTTAAACATTAAGTCATAAATTTTTAGCTATAAATTAAAATCTAATTAATTATTAAACTAAATATATGTACACAGATGGTGGTGTTCCATATAAGGAAAACAGAATAAAAATTCTGCCACATTTTCCCGATAATTTATATATTTTTTTATGTACATTAATTGTATGTAAATGACACTTTGAATATTCATGTTATCAAAAATTATAATACAAAATAGGATTATAATGAATTAACCTTCTAATTTATTGCTGAGTCAAAACATTCCGATATGATTTTTACTGATAAAATTTATATTTTTATGTAACACCACAAAGTCGTGGAGATCCTGGCATTACCATAACATTGACTATTTCAATAACGATCTGTGTGTTTGTTACCATCTTCTCGTATCTCTTCACTATTGAAGTTCGGCCGTGATCTTGTCTTTTCTTATGCCCTGTCTTTCCCCGAACGAAAATTTGTGCTACAGATTTAATAAACCACGAGTTATTTCGTCCACTGACGCTTCTCTGACGTGGTCTGAATGATTAAGTTTTGGAAATTAAATATAATTTCTTGGTAATGTATACGTATTCAAAATAAGTCAATCTATCAGGACCACCATTTGCGGCTTATAAGATAACATATAACAATATGAATAAGCTATCCTACACTTATTAGAAGGTGGTGAAACAGGTTCTTAAAGTGATTTGTTATCAGCAATTTCATATTAGCCAAATATAAGTACTTACTCATAGTTTCAAGCTTTATTTGATAAGTATGTAAGATGCGTTCTAATTAAATGCTTAAATTTTCAAGTTATTTTTCATTATTCACGTACAGTGTACACCCAATACACAAATAAGCTGTGATAGCCTAGTGGTTAGGACGACCGACTTCTAATCGGAGGTCGTGGGTTCGATCCCGGGCACGCACCTCTAACTTTTCGGAGTTATGTGCGTTTTAAGTAAGTATTTAAATATCACTTGCTTTAACGGTGAAGGAAAACATCGTGAGGAAACCTGCATGCCTGAGAGTTCCCCATAACGTTCTCAAAGGTGTGTGAAGTCTGCCAATCCGCTTGGCCAGCGTGGTAGACTATGGCCAAAACCCTTCTCACTCTGAGAGGAGACCCGTGCTCTGTAGTGAGCCGGTAATGGGTTGATCACGATGATGATGATGACGTACACCCATGACACCACTTCGTCCCCTCTCACGTAGAATTATTCTTGGCACATTAGTGAGATTGAGATAGGAGAATTATCTCCTATCTCAAGATTGTGTAAATCCCTTAACCACAACAGCACAGTCATTAACATTTATTCTGATTCTTTATATAAATTTTAGGATAAGATATTCTTATCTTGGAGGTCTTGATTTTAACTTGCTGATCATTCGTAAACCAGTAGGCAACACTTAAGATTTACCCGAGTCATACCTGCGCAATAGTTAGAATTCTGTCCCCGCGTAGCTTCACTTCTGGTACGCGGGCTAATTAATAAATTTTTTCGCCACCCTAAATTGTTAGGTATTGGGGTTTTCTGTCAAGAAAATCAGTGCTAGCCCGGAGTTGATAATTAGCGGTATTTCACCCCCGTGCCTTGAAGAGCACGTTAAGCAGTCGGTCTCGGTTATTATCACTATCATGGAACTATAGTCGATAAATCCCGCCGACCCGCATTGGAGCAGCGTGGCGGATCTAAGCTCTAAATCCCTCTCTAAGAGAGGATGCTTGTACCCAGCTGTGGGAGGTTAAAAGGCTGTAAGTGATGGTGGTTGGCCACCCTATCTAAAATAACAAATCTTTGACCGTGCACCTCCGGATCCGGTCTTTGGTCGGCACAACAGGAATCCACCATAAAAAGCCAAAACCTCCATTGAACATTACATCATCGGTTCCAAAGATTTCCAAAGATAACAATCGTGTCCAAGAAGTATTATAGAAGTCGTATTTTATTCATTTAATATTTAAATTATTTATCGTTGCCTAATTCACTTACAAATTGTTTCATTTTGGTTTCCTATTAATATTCATTAAGGCATAAAAAAAATATTATTATATTCAAATTAATGAAAAGGTCATACGAAATTAATACACAAAAATAAAGGTTTTTTTTAAACAATGGTTCAGTTGTTTCTATTTTGTTTAAGTTATTTCACTTAAAAATATAAGTGTAAAACCTCCAGATATAGGTCTTGTGTGTACGACATAGCCTAGATTTTATGTAGGTATTCCAACGCGTAAAGGCTTCATGAGAAAACTGATCTAAATTATGCGATGGCTACAACTAGACTTTATCAATCAATAACTGCACAATAATCCTACTTAAATACTATTGAATAGTGTGCTGGGGATATATCCTATGTTATGACATGAGATAACGGACGCCCGCCATTAAGTATATTGTTATAAGATGTACAAGATAAAGAAAAACCAAATTATTAAGTACTACCCAAATGCTAAGAAAGAAACTATTTAACAACATTGATTTAACTGACTAAACTACTTAATAACAAGCTATATTTTAGAAAAAATTAAACTTACTTCCGTCCCGAAATCTCAAAGAAATCGGTGTACCTACCAATTAAAAATATTAGTGACAAATGGGTGCATTTATGCGTGTAACTTCGTACATAGCAATGATAACTGGGCGTGTTATCTCAGTATGAAAGTCAGTCAGTCACCTTCCTGAAAGTATGTAGATTGCGAAAGTCACCAAAATAGGTTCATTGGTTTTTGAATTAATTGCGAAAATACATACATACATACATATGTACATACATAAATACATGCATACATGCATACATTCATATGGGCCGAATACAGAACTTCCTTTTTTAAAGTCGGTTAAAAACTAAAATTCACTATTACCTCAGAGCTTTGTGCACACAAAGTACCTACGTTAGCCGAAAATACTCGGCTTCCCTAACCTTTAAAATTGTCATAGTGCCGGAATAAAATACTAGCCCAAGAGTTGATGGAAAATTTTCAGAATGTACTTGTACCTACTTGATAAAAAGAGTCTGTACCTATAATTTTGGTTGCTCAATTTTTGTAGATTTCGTTTTTACTTACTTTTATACTAGCTGATTATTTTCCGTGGGAACTTATTTAGGGATAAATGTACCCAAGAACTGTTTCCAGGGTGCAAGCTTTCTTTGTGAAAAATTTTTTTCAGCAAGAAAACTACAGTAGGTATAAGTGAATCATGATACTTAAGTACTTAGTCAAAATTTCCCAACACCTCTGCAGTTATACATAATTTTACCGTAAATTATAAATACAAAGGTCATGCCTTATATAACATACCCCTAGGGGGTCTCTAAATATGTTTTCAATTTGTGTCAAATGTGTTTAAATTTATGTTAAAGTACCAATAAATTGTTGCAAATACAAAAAAGTGGTTTGGAACGTTTCAATCGCACATTATAATCGAATTAAACGAGTCCGGGCTAATAAAGTCATATCAATTTTAGCACTTAAATCGATAGGTACAGGTTTTCCGGCAATTTTACGATGGCGTAGGATTGTTTTGCGTTTGAATTATTAAATACATTAAAAACCACTTTAATAATAATTAAGAAACCCTTCCTACGTATGCTAGAACGTAGGTAGAACTGCTACCTACAAGATACGTAGGTTTATGTTAGAGTTTGAATTGTAGTAGAGATCTACATAAGAAAGAAAAAGATTTACCCTGGCATAAATAGAATTAACTCCAACAAAGTAAAGTCTGAGTAAAGTCAAAGTACGTTCTGTAGATCCAGTTACAAGTATAAATTAAAAATTTAAAAAACCCCGACATTCGCCATTTCGTGGCGGCGGCCATCTTGGATTTGCAATAGTGCTATTCTACTAGTCAAACCCTTTCATTTGATACCCATATTGAGGGAGTTGTGAAAAAATATGTAATCTGCCATTTTGTAGCGGCGGCCATCTTGGACCGATTTTCATCAAACATAGCTAACAACACTCTCGACAAATTCACCTTTCAAACAAAGAAAACCGCATTCAAATCGGTCCACCCGTTTGAGCGCCACAAGGGAACAGACAGACAGACACACACACACACACTCACACACACACACACACACACACACACACACACACACACACACACACACACACACACACAGACACGTCAAACTTATAACACCCCGTTGTATTTGCGTCGGGGGTTAAAAAATATGGACCTAATTAAAAATATTAAATATGATATATAAATATTATCTATAACTTTTATTAACAAGTATTACCTACAACATCACTGTACCAAAGAACTATTATACTTACTGCTCTCTCTATTACAGATCGCTCTAAGTGATAAGACCGCCTTTGCATGCGAAAATGTGGTGCCTTTCCATCAGCTTTCATCACCTGCTTATTTCTGTATGTGCAATGAAGTACTCTAAATAAATAAATCAATCAATCAATTCTTACTACTGCAACTCTACACAAATTCTTCGTAAAAAAAATAATAATTTAGAAATACAGTTGAGTGTTAAATGTAAAATGTACTGAAAATTCCACCCCTATCTTGAGGCATTTAGGCATAGATTAAATATGAAATATCTAAATCAGTATCGAAAAATCATACCATAAGTTTATCTACCGAATGCATCGTTAACAATAATCATCCCAACTCGGCCATTTATTTGCATAATTTTATGCATTATAATATACCCGAATATCTTTCAAATATCTCGGATATATCTCGGGTTGATCAAGATTCATATCATAATATATCATCAGACAATGTAATTGACCGAGATTGATATGAGTGATTCGGAAATAAATAAAATCGTTCGACACTCAAAAGTCAACTATTTTTTCACTAAAACTTGAACTGCTTCTCAAGTGCACCTCTCACCTACACTGATAATTTAATTACAGAAAAGATTTTTTACATTTCATTTTCAAAAGAATTTTTTTTCTCAAATTCATTTCTGCTTTTCGATCACTCGGGTTTTTTAAACCCCAAGCAAAAACGACGGGGTGTTTAAGTTTTGACGTGTCTTTCTGTGTATGTACCTATGTGTGTGTGTGTATGTGTGTGTGCGTGCGTGCATGCGTGCGTGCGTGCATGCGCGTGTGTGTATGTGTGTGTATGCTCTCTCTCCCTCCCTCAATATTGGTATCAAATGAAACGGCTTGACTAGTACAATAGCATTATGCAAATCCAAAATGGCCGCCACCACAAAATGGCGTATGTCGAGGTTTTTTAAATTTTAATTTATACTTGTTCATAACCATATCGCAACATCAACCATAGGTATTCATTAAACTTAAACAAGCTACACTAAAACGCACGTACACTATTGATTGGCCACGGGCAGGTATGTCGCGATAGCGTCTCCGCAACGCAACCTATAAAACAAACTAAAGATCACCAGGATACGCTCGTTTCCTCTTCACCTTTGATCGGACGCGTTGATAAAATATTTCTAGCGCGCACCAAAATTAGCACAATTGCGTGCGCCGAGCGGACCGCCGATAACAACCGCTAGGTGGCGCTGGGATCGAGATACGCGTTTACAGACCGACCGTTTATCTGATGCCTCGAAGACTCGCTGCTTCGGCTGTGAAGATCAAGAAAAAGGTACATGAAATGTATCTATAATATATCGATAAGTGTTGAGTAATCTGCTCATGACAATGATTCTAACTGGTGATTGATTTAACAATTTTGTAAATAATGAACTGAAGTGACGAGAGATATACTAAATTGAGCAACAATATCAGTAATTAGCTGAGCTAGATTTAGATATTTAAAAAATCCCGTGGGAAATCTTCGGTTTTTCGGGATAAAAAGCAGCTGGCGTCTGCAGGGTACAATCTATCTCTGTGCCTAATTTCGACGAGATCCTTTCTGTGGTAAATTCTTTAAGAATCCCGTGGTAAAAAGTCCTTTATCCATCCCCTGGATTCAAGCTATCTTTGTACCAAAGCCACCATCGGTTCAGTGTTTGAACCAGCTGAACTGAGCTGCTAAAGCCGTAAGCAGCGTATTGTTTAGTATCTTCCCACTGAAAATGTGAGCTATGTCAGCTAAAATGTAGAGCTGAGACCACATGAGAGTGTGTGACTGAAGAATGCGTTGTGTGCGCTTTTTGCGCTCTTGCAGGTGATCATCTATTATGTATACAATCACCTTTAATAACGTTTTATAAATATATCTATACCCAGACGATCAAAACACGTAAGACTAGGATATACAATAAAGCTTTAACAACATTATTCATAATCGAACGAAATTAAGAATGAAGTCATGCTGATACATAAAACGCGGATTTTCCATAGAAGTTCATAAGTCATTAGTATCATAAATTTATCATAAAAGCGCTATACACCCAATAATCCTGATCTTCAACTGAACCCGTTCCGAACCGCGGAAGTGTAGTACCGTGGCACAACGATTAATTATACGTGCCACAGATTAGTTCGATAACAGATAAGACAAGTAACATTTAAATGTTACTGTCGTTCAACTCACATAATAAAGTTTATCATTCACCTGTGCAAAGAGCATCTGTGTACTAACTTTGATGGTCGGATGGTCTTTATTTAAATAAACTGTGAAATACATATTCTTGTTAAAATGCAGTTTATAGTTTATCTCAAAGGTCAGTGTTTTGACAGTGTCGGTTATTATATTCGTCTTTGTGACACAGGTTAAGCTTAGTTCGCAAGAAAGCGAAATATAATATACCTCTATATTTTTAATTTTGTTCGTCGCTACACACTACCAATAAACTTAGTTAAAGTTAGTTCTTGAAATATTGAAACACCTAAACAGCAGAAACGTTTTTAAATACTGATAACAAAAATGCTATCACTGGTAAGCGCTGCAGAATTATCATCAAATTTAAAACGTCAATTCATAATAAGATAACCAAGGCATAAGATCCTATCAAGAAATAATGTATGAATAAATAAATAAATACTCACACATACACATACGGTCGTCTGTTCCTATAGTAGGCAACTGTTAATGCCTGTGTTATAGGTAACAAGCCGACTGATAGACATGTTTACATATAAATACATAATATTATGTTTTTCAATAAAGGTATACATACATAGTATATAATAATACTTACATAAATACACCCAAATTCGAGCCTGGAATCGAACCCACGACCCCGGAGCGGGAGGCAGTCAATCATAATCAAATCAAACCCCTTTCTGGTACTGTGAAGTATATTTTCCAGAGCAAAGAACAGCACCTACTAAGTACTACTGAACTAAGAATAGCTTTGATCCATTGAGTAACTTTACCCGCAAAAGGATTTATAAACAGTTCAAAAGGATCTATACATAGTTCAAACTATGTATGTTGAGAGATTTTTTTGCGGGTAAAGACACGATCAAAAATCAGATACCTCTCAGAGTCAAACCATTACTAGGCATGAAGCGTTAATGTTAATTTATTATTATTATTTTGCTCTGTGCCAAACCAATCACAGCCATCTAAGCTCAATAAAGTAACTAATTACAATACTGTCGACACTGTTATATCTTCATTACCTTAAGTTGACTGATGACTGCACTTTGATGTTCCGTTGGAATTAGTCCGGATTGCTTGTAGCAAAAGGCGAATATATACAGAGAGCTAGCGGAAAATTTTAAAGAGGCTGTGATGAACCGCCTCACAAGGTGTATGTTCAACTGTGGTTTCGACCAGATCCCGGATTTGATTCCCGGGTCGGGCCAAGAATTGTTAGGTATGACTATGAGTATGACTGAGGAGTGAAATGAGGATGAGGGAATAGAGAGAATGCACGTGTGCTTGTGTACATAATTGTGCACTATATCTATTGCGTAGCTGACTGGATTGGTCCTGTGTATCGTTGTCTAAAATTCACTCTGGAGGACATTATTATTGTAATCAAGCTAAAAAAAATTCACAGTATTACAAATTATGAAAATGTCTTGATATTTCTTAATTTTCTATGTATGACATGACAAGTATATAGTAGTCATGTAATGTTTAAAAATTACTTATATTTTCAAAAAGTGTCAAAAGTCCTTTAAATACAAAAATATTACATTGTGTTTCAATTGTTTTCAATGACACGTCAATGACAAGTAATTAATTCATACATAATATCAGCTGATAGTTCAACCTGAAATTCATAAAATTGTGAATCCATCACATCAGTTAAAGATAGGTTAGTTTAATTGCCACAGTTCGAGTCAATATTATTATTATTTATTTATGCACATCAACACTGTCTAGGGATATTTTGTATAAAGTTCTGAAACTCGAAAAATATTAATCGGTTTTAAATTATTTTAATGAAAGCTTATTTTGTAGACCATATTAAATGATTCTAAATTTGAATTTGAACAAATAAATTGAAAACAAAAGATTTGTGCGGCATAATTGTAGCGAAGTTCGAAAGTTTCAATTGACCTAACCCAGTTTTTGGTATATTTTTGTATCAAATGAAAGTTTCAATGAAAATTATTGGTTAATTTCTAATTTATGCAACTGTATGCATCATGCAGAGGCGCCATTTAACAAGAGACGAAATGTTAAGGGCAGTAGGTACGCTCCAAACTGGGGCTCCTCAACGAAGTATTGCCGAGGCGATTGAAACAAGAAAAAACGTGATATCAAGGTTGTGGTCACGTTATTGCACCACTGGTGAAGTGGCTGAACGGCACCCAGGCGAGAAGCGCATAACCGCCCGAAGACAGGACCGATTTTCGCAAATGACCGCGAGAAGATAACCAAATGCTACAGCCATGCAGTTGGTTTAAAGGCTCCAGTCAGACCACCATTTGCTTGTCAGTGACGAAACTGTGAGGAGAAGACTGCACGAGGCTAACCTTCATGCTCGCAGGCCGCTTCGTACTCCAGCACTACGCAGAGGAAATCATGGACGAAGATTACAGTGGGCTCGCGAACATTTGCTCTAGGAAGATAACTAGTGGTCTGTAGTGCTGTTTACCGATGAGTCCCGATTCGGATTTCATCCTGATTTACGAAGAGTACGTGTATGGCGAGCTCCTGGTCGTGACAACCGTCTGCGACACCGTCAGGAAGTCCAGCCATACCACGGCAAAACAATTATGGTTTGGGCGGGAATACGTATCGGTGGAAGAACAGATCTCGTTTGGATCAGAAATACCATAACTTCTGAAAAGTACCGTAATCAGGTGCTAGCACCAATAATCTATCCCCATCGACTGCAAATGGACCAAGTTTTCACGCTCATGCACGACAAAGCCCGTTCGCACACTGCGCGAGTGGTGACCAGCTGGCTACAAGAGCACGATGTGTCGATCTTAGACTGGCCCGCTGAATCACCAGACCTAAACCCCATAGAGCACGCATGGGACATGCTCCAAAGAAGGGCTTTGAGGAGTTTTCCTCCGAACATTGCGACTGCAAAGCAACTTTTTTTGCATCTTAGCAGGACCTGGGACAATATCCCACAGCAAGACTTTGATAACTTGATTCAAAGCATGAAAAGCCGTTGTAGGACCGTGGTTAACGTCCATGGGTGGTTTACTGACTACTAATTTTAAATAATTTTTCACGTAACTGCAAAAAACCTGATGATTTTGCTAAAATTATATTTTTTTCTTAAAAAGACATTCATCCTTAAGTTTACCATCATTTCACTTTTTGTCTTTATTTCAATAAAAAATTATTTACACAAAAAAACTAATTCTGTTTTATTCTAAAAGATAGTCTGATAAATAGGCTTTACAAAAATATATACATATTGTATGTTAGTTATAACCAATTTTGAATAAATTGAGAAAATCAGAATATCCCTAGACAGTGTTGATGTGTGTATTTATTATTCGTGTACCAAATTAGTTACAAAAACATAAATAGAGGATGTGGACATAGGCAAAGCTTATCTCTACAAGAGATTTCTTCCAGCTTCCCAAGATTGTGAGTAAGGCGTAGTAAGTGGTATAGGTTAGGTTAGGTTAGCACCACCACTATGGTATTAACTTATCGACCTGTCTAATAATTTTCCACCAGCTCTTGGAGTAGGATTGCTTATATCAAAAGGCGAATAGGCGCATTCAATACTAATGCGCTATGCCATTTACTGCGGACTTCGTGGGAAACTCGGACGTCATTTTCTAGTATGTCGGATTGTACGGTTCTTGGAGCCATTATGATTGATATGGTTTAATAGAAACACTTTTTAAGGGCAAAATAGTAGTGGCACTATTATAAAGAGTTAATAATAACAAGCTACTAGTACTTAATGAATCACGGCTGTATGGAAGTATGTAACTATGTTGGCAGTGACGAACTATGTCGGAAGTATATGTAACGAATTAGATACGGTAATTTTACCGCAAAGATATTATTCAAGAAACATATACAAGAAGCTATAATGCCTTTTATGTACACTTGCCCTATGATCTACTTTATTAAAATATACTTAGAATACTGTTTGACAAGCTCATATAATGCAAGGTGTATCAAAATATTTTTTATGAAAAATATTTTTCAAATCCCAACGTCAACTCGTAAATTTATAAGAAACTAGCTGATGCCCGCGACTTCATCCGCGTTTTTAAAAATCCCTCGGGAACTCTATAATTTTCCGGGATAAAAAGTAGCCTATGTCCTTCTCCAATGCCTAGTCTACATCTATACTAAATTTCGTCAAAATCGGTACAGCTGTTCACGCGTGATGCCGTGACCAAGGAAAATAGAGATTCATTTATACATATATAATTCGCTCATTTGGAGCGACAGTGACACAATTGCAAATTAGTTAACTTTACACCAGATCAGAATAAAGATTATTTCGTAGTTCAAAAGAAGTTTCTGAATCATTTTTATGGCTTAGCATTATTTTCAAATTGCCTGTTTTATTAAATCAATTAATTATTTTAAACTGCCGACGCAGATGATTATGCAAAGTATTTTGGAACTAATAACTAATTTTCACGTATTTTTGCAAATGTGTCACTGTCGCTCCAAATGAGCGATATATAGATCTGTCATTGAGTAGGTATGTCTGCAGAAAACGTGGCGATTAGAAAAATCTTTCTAATTTCACTAGTATATTTTACTATTTTATTATTTAAATAGCAAAACAAATTAAAATATCAACGGATAATCACAAGGATACCTATATATTTAAACACAAGAAGAACAGCGAAATCATAATTGAATAAAATTTATAATTTACCGACAATAAAATATGAGAATCTTATTCGGCGAAGAGTTCAATAAGAAAGTGCATTTATTACCTGTTACAATACGTAAACAAAACATTGGTCGCGGGTATTTCTTAATGTGATAAAGTTGGCCTTTTTCGAGCGCCGCTCCTGTGCCAGCGGTCGCAAACATTTTTAACCGACTTCAAAAAAAGGAGGTTCTGTATTCGACCCGTATGTATGTATGTATGTATGTATGTATGTATGTATGTATGTATGTATGTATGTATGTATGTAAGTATGTTCGCGATTATCTCCGCAACTAATGAACCGATTTTGATGATTGTTTCACTATCGTAATCTACATACTTTCAGGAAGGTTTTAGTATATAACACATCGAGTTATCATTATTACATACGAAGTTATAAC
Source organism: Melanargia galathea (assembly GCA_920104075.1). NCBI lineage: Eukaryota > Metazoa > Arthropoda > Insecta > Lepidoptera > Nymphalidae > Melanargia > Melanargia galathea. Next base: position 19,545,818 of record OV049872.1, on the reverse strand, counting down.
CATAAATGTATACATATGTCACTAATACGTTCTCTGATATTGCCAGACCTATTGCTGAAGTCTAATATACCTATTCTGTCCAAAGACTTCACTCTGCTACGCCTACGTAACATTGACCTTTTGCAAAAACTTTTGGGCCGAAGTCAGTACAGCTGTACTATAGAGTGATTCCTTGGAGTTAGTGCACGGTTACGTGTATTTCCATCCTATACAAAGCCAACCCGCAAGGGTGTGAAACTGATCGCGTATAGATTGTAAATTACTTTTTAATCAAGGTTTTCCAAATTACACAAGAGTAGTACGCATACAAACTAATCTTGTATAGATCGGAAGTTAGGTTAGGTTGGGTTAGAACATTATAAAACCATTCACCTATACTTAGTATGACACATAAAATGTATGTAATATGTCACAGGATATTTAATAATAATTAATAATATATAGGTCATAATCTATTTTACATAGTTCTCATTTATAATATTATTATTAATATAAAGAAAACAAATCACTAAAAAGCATAAAATAATTTTTTTCAAAGAAAAATGAACCGACTTCAAACCATTCGTACTAAAAAGTTTAAAATAATGTTTTATTCATTTAGATTGACGATTAAACTACTAACTCAAATAATATATAATTTTTTGGAGTCGGCGCCAAACCACATTCAATTCGTCGGAATCGAATTTCGACTTGAAAAGTATGAGTCATTTGGCGCCGACTTCAAAAAATTATATATCATTTGAGTTAGGTAGTTTAATCGTCAATCTAAATGAATAAAACATTATTTTAAACTTTTTAGTACGAATGGTTTGAAGTCGGTTCATTTTTCTTTGAAAAAAATTATTTTTTATATAATGTCACAAGACGTGTATGGTAATTTGGGTTCATTTATCATTTGATTTATTACTTACTGACTAGCTTTTGCCCGCGGCTTCGCCCGCGTGAATTCCTATTTTTCAAAAATCCCGATGGATTTCCGGTTCCCGTTCCCGTTCCCTTTTCCAACCTTTATATCAACTTTAAAGGAAGTTTGCTATAGTAATGTGCCTATAGCTGTAGCTATAGATTCCGGTTTTTTCAAAATCCCGTGGGAACTCTTTGATTTTCCGGGATAAAAAGTAGTCTATGTGTTAATCCAAGGTATAATCTATCTCGATTTCAAATTTCTGCCAAGTCCATCCAGTAGTTTTTGCGTGATTGAGTAACAAACATCCAAACATCCACACTATCACGTTTATAATATTATAGTAGGATTTATTATTAATTTTACTTGGGCATACCATTTGAACGTTATACATACATATTATTATGTACGTTGGTCCAACTCACTTTGCCATTTGGCGTGTGTTTGCCGCGTTCGGTCAAGCTTTCTGATTAGTATCAATTTCGTTATACACATCCTGTTGACCAGAACTTGCTGAATGTGCTGGTATTGGCCTAAATGAACTACGTGAACATGAAAAAGGGACTATGAATCATTATCGTCGTCGTCTTAACAGATAGATGACCACAGCTGTACGTATACTTAGGTCTCTTGAAAGGATCGTCAGTACCATAAAACAAGATCTTGTGTCACATGCATCCATAGGAGCTATATTATGTACAATTATAATATTAACTTCCAAGACGGTGGATTAAGAACATGATGTTCTCAGATGTTTGTAGACTTGTTTTTATTATCTTGCAACAACATCTAGGTATGATAATTCTTACGAAGTAAGCCGGCACCTGAGCTTAACGCAAAGTTGCGTCAGCTAGAAATTACGCATCTGAGTTATAATTACTAGTCTATCTTTAAAATAAGATAAAGTCATAAGTTACATGGCTTAGAAAATTAATATTGTTTACTTAAAACGTAAAGTTTGCGTGAACTTAGGTCAAAGTGCAAGTACTAAATAGGCAAAGACGAATAGGTAGCCAACTTAAAACGCTGTATGTAGGAAAGGTTTCCGTGTGGTAATAACGCCTTCTTTACACAGTGCAAGCTAGTATACTAGTGTTCTTAATCGGTTACTGAATTATGCGATCTCGTCACAGCAGCACGGGCACAACTTTATGAGGTCACTTGTATGATATATCTACCAGCCAAACGGCAATGACTACTTGTCTGTATTATCTAACTAGAGAATGCCCGCGGCTTCGCCCGCGTGAATTTCGGTTTTAAACAAATCCCGAGGGATTCGTGGATTTCCGGTTCCCATTCTCGCTCCCTTTTCCAACTTATACCTACTATCAAGGAAGTTCGCTATAGTAATCTACCTATAGTTGTTGCTATAGATTTCGGGTTTTTCAAAATCCCGTGGGAACTGTGCATTTTTTCAGGATAAAAAGTAGCCTGGGGTGCTAGCCAGGTAACCTCCAAGTGTGCCTGGGTGCTGCTGGTACTCTTGGATACGTCCGAGGGGAAGAGCAGTATTCGGGCCGGTGCACCCCGGTAACATGGTTAATAATTTCGGGGATATTGTTAGCCATGGCCAATGACCTGGCGGAGGGAGGTTTCTCCGCGTGTCCCTCTGATTATCAGAGGGCACTGCGGATGAAACTGGGGGTGAGACACCCCGGGGCGGGGGGCAGCGATGCCCATCGCGGGAGGAAGAAAACCTCGTTAAAAAATTACGGGAGGGCGCGAGCTTCTGGAGGGACAGCCCAGAGGCGAGCGGGAGCCCCAGCTGGGGCGGCTGCCGGACACCTGGGATGCATACTTTGGGTTCCCCAGGCGTCCAGCACACAGCATGAGGGTCATGCCGTGGTGGTTTTAGTGGGTACCCGGTTGGACTCCCACATAACCTTCGTTCTGCCGCATTCGGCCGCAGAACGGGGGTACCTATAAAAGGTTTCCACCACGTCAAAAAAAAAAAAAAAGGATAAAAAGTAGCCTATGTTTTAAGGCTCATAATATATGTTTCAGGGCATAATCTATCTCCATTCAAAATTTCAGCCAAAACGGTTCAGTAGTTGCGGCGTGATTGAGTAACAAATATCCAAACATCCAAACATCCAAACATCCAAACATCTAAACATCCAAACATCCACACTTTCACATTTATAATATTAGTAGGATTAGCAACGCTTGACGCAAGTTATGAGTTACTGACATGTGTGTTAACGAAGCCAGTAGCTGTCTGCCATCCGGTCAGCGGCTTGTACTGAGTATTCAAGAATTAAGTCACTAGTGATTATTATCATTATTACATTACAAGTTTACACTCAATGAGTACCTATTTAGAGTTAATAAATTTTAACACTATGGGCATTAAATCAACAATTATGACGCAGATAATGTCCATAATGTATATTGTATATTGTCAAACGAATATTGTGTGAAACTGAATCCGTGATAGTAAATCAACTAATACATACGATTAATAAACAAACAAGTTATAAGTTTTGACATTTATATGTTAATTTGTAAAGAAGACAGTATGTATTTGTGCATAAAGTTCACTGTCCTCAATTAATACAAGTAGGTACTAATAAAACTGACCCGATATTTGTTTCAATTCAAACTGCCGCACGTATTGGGATCTAAATTTTACATTTCCAAATACAATTATGATAATTCAATTTAGTTCTGAGTCACACCACTCTCACTTTTCTAAGCAATCAGCGCCAAAATGGCGATAATCAAATTGCTTCAGTCAATAGCCAGTTTAGCATACTTGAATAGAATAGAACCGATAGACATTGGGATCTTAAGGTGCTTAAATAGTTTTAATTTTTTAATTAAAAGGATTACTTTACTGTAAAACGCAGCGTTGGAATACCCGCTACTAGGTGGACGAACAAGCACCACTGGCTCAAACGGTTGGCAGTCGTTGGATACAAGCGGCACATGATCGTGTACTGTAGCGATCCCATAATGCATTTTGAAGATAGGCACGATCACATCTTACCATAAATTAAAAAAGAGAAAAGAAGTTATTATAGAAAGACAGACAAACTTTTATTTATCCAAATAACAGTTACAAAATTATGCATACAAAGTAAGTCAATTTTACATAACAATTTAACGAGGAACTAATAAAAATTCACTCAGCAAGCTGCAGCACTAGTTTTCAGGGAGAATCTAAAGTTATAAAAAAATATATTGAAAAATCTCGTGGCGAAAAAAGGTTGGCCGCCCCTGAGTTCGTGAGCGCGGACTTAATTTCCACGATTCACGGCGAACACGCAACACGGTAGCCGAACGCCCGAACCGTTTCTATCACTATTTAACAGCTTTGGAACATTACTTTATTATTATGAATTTACGCTCCTTAGATCGGAATAAAATGTTTATTCCACGAAAGCATGTCTCCGAATAAGGCTTTTGTTTAATATACCTACTAGCTGATGTCCGTGACTTCGTCCGCGTTTTAAGAATCCCTCGAGAACTCTATAATTTTCTGGGATAAAAAGTAGCCTTATTTAACAGCTTTGGAACATTACTTTATTATTATGAATTTACGCTCCTTAGATCGGAATAAAATGTTTATTCCATGAAAGCATGTCTCCGAATAAGGCTTTTGTTTAATATACCTACTAGTTGATGTCCGCGACTTCTTCCGCGTTTTTAAGAATCCCTCGAGAACTCTATAATTTTCTGGGATAAAAAGTAGCCTTATTTAACAGCTTTGGAACATTACTTTATTATTATGAATTTACGCTCCTTAGATCGGAATAAAATGTTTATTCCATGAAAGCATGTCTCCGAATAAGGCTTTTGTTTAATATACCTACTAGCTGATGTCCGCGACTTCTTCCGCGTTTTTAAGAATCCCTCGAGAACTCTATAATTTTCTGGGATAAAAAGTAGCCTATGTCCTTCTCTGAGGCCTAGTCTACCTCTATACCAAATTTCGTCAAAATCAGTCCTGCTATTCACGCGTGGTGCCGTGACCAAGGAAAATAGGGATTCATTTTTATATATACAGAATAATAATTATAGTTGCATGCTTTCCGTAAATTGCATTTTTTGACGTGATAACGTCTTATAAATCGATGAACGCCGCTACTCACATAAAAAAGCTTTTTGAAGTGAAAACGTCTTATAAATCAATGCTACACGCACAAAAAAGCATGACTCATTGTCACGTTCCACATGCAAGCGAGAGCACGGAACAAGTGATAGAGAAGGCACGATCGGCCTAAGCGGTCGGCTTGTGACGCATCTATCTCTCTTTGTTTTCTTATGACGTTATCACGTAAAATTATCGTCCGTAAACCGACTCTACAGACAGCCAATTTTTTTCAATAGGAATTGTCGAGCCTGTTTCCGTATACAGAATGCAAGCTATATTTACCTATGCCAAATTTTGTTAAGATTAACAGACAGAGTTACTTTTGCATTGATAATAATATTACTATGCATTAGGCTCTGTCATAGCGTAACTATGTAGATACTTTATATGCATAGCATAATAAATATGCTATGCCCTACAAAGTTTTTATTTACATACCCCAAATCAATAATTATTTCTTCCTAAAGGTGAACGCGCACCTAAACGCGCCACAGGAGCCGCAAGCACCACACCGCATTTTCTCATAGCCTCGCGTAGTACGTAGTGTACGCGCCGAATACGGACACAAAGTGCTGTCGGAATTGTATCCACTTCTGATTAGATTATATTATATTGATGAATATTAATTCATCAATATCGCGCCGAATCTAGACTTCATCCATCCGCATGCGCGGGTGGAATCCATGTACCTCCAGAATTTTCCTAAAATTCGGTGCGAAATAGGTGCGTGAAATTGCATAAACATACAAAAAAAACAATGGTTTTAGCGGTAATAGCCACGTGGTTAAGACTTCGGAACTCCTTTTGGAGGAATCGAGTTCGATCTCCGGCACGCACCTCAACTTTTCGAAGTTATGTGCGTTTTAAGAAATTAAATATTACTTGCCTTAACGGCGAAGGAAACCTGTGGTGACTAAGGCCTAAACCTTTCTCAGTCTGAGGAGTTGTGGGCTGGTAATGGGTTGATAACGATGACTATGGCGCTTGCGGCTCGAATTGCGCGTGTAGGTGCACGTTCACCTTAAAGCCTGAGGAAATTTCTGCGAGGCTGCTCGCTGGGTATGGACCCGGCTGTTGACCTCATACAATCCACTCAGACCTGCCAGGATCCGTGATCGCCCCGTCAGGCCCCTCCGTACCACTTGACACGGAAAGACATTACACAAATTGAAATTCACCGCCCGACCGGGGCACCTCGTCAAACCCAAAGATGTACTTATCTGCCGTCATTTTTTCTTCGCAAATCAAGCGAAATTGATGACCCGCAGTCATCTGATACCACTAACAAGCGGTAGCTGATTTGCACGTGAGATATGCTCGATCACTCCTCAAGGATGTAGCTGATGACGCCGCGATATTGCGTACACGAAATTCTGCGATACAATTTTCGTGCATCGTTAATTGTAATAGGGCTCCTTTTCGCGTGCCCCATTTCATTAATTCGGTCTAGTTTCGTGGATTTGTTCTTTGACTCCGTGAACTTTGAGATTGCTGCATGCATCAGGGTGCGTTCCGCGGCAAGTGGACCGTCGGGTTTGTCGTTCCTAATTTTGTGTGGCAATATAAATGCCCGTAGGCGGCGATCCAATTATAATTTAAAAAGTTCTCTTTCAGTCGTTTGTTTTTTAGCTCACTCTGTAAATTGAAGTTTCACAATCACAAGACATAAAGTTCGTAAACTAAAACCCGACTACGCTTAGTAATTGCAGAACGTGGGGCAAGCAGCTAGTGGCTCCATCTATTATGTCTATCCGAAACTAAATAATATTTTACTTTTGCCGCTCGGACGTCGGTTCTCGATTTTTTCGTAAATAAAATGTAGCCTATGTCACCCGGACCATAACAAAGAATTAATTGACAACTCATTCATCAAAATCGGCCCAGTAGTTTAGACGCTACGGTGGTACACACAAAATCTCATACTAAAATCGGTCACAAACATACATACATACATACATACATATACTGCCTAGACTGCTAAAATCATAACCCTTCCTTTTGGCTTTGCCGTAGCTGGGTAAAAAAAGAGACATTTATTTCCTTGCTCAAATATTTTGCATACTTGCGGAGATCATACCAATAAACCTTTGTTATCATTATAATCGCTTCTTGGTCACAAAGTCTTGGCCTAAAGCACTCAGCGATCGATGAAGAGAGCTATGCTCGTAGTTTTCCTACATGATCAGATCAAATCTGAATTGAGGAAGTAGAGTCCTGGATATGGAGCTTAAAGGTTTGGGGAGCTGAAGAGGTACATAGTTCTAAGAACCGATAGACGTTGGGGTGCAACGATGCTGGAATGGAGACCTCACACCGGAAAGAAGAGTTTTTCAATCGGGATAGTGGATGGGTTTTGCCACCAGCGTGGAAACCGCTTTTTAACGCCAAAACTACGCGATCGCAAAATTTGGAACCAGACACTGTGAGTTCGGCATGCCTCCAATACGACGACGGTGTCAGCGATGAAGACCAGCATGAACCGTCGGAAGCTGTGACGGAGCCAGCTTCCCCCCAACCTCAGCCCCCCTCACAGCGTGCCCTCCGCGCGGCAGCGCGAGCGGCTCGCAGTTTGATTTGCGCCGCGCCGCGCGAACATGCTCATGACTAAGGGCCCCGGATGGGCTCGAAACTAGTCGGGCACACTCCGACAAAATACACGTGAGTTAAAGCCGGTGTTTCAATTAAATAGGAAAGAAGAGTTTTGATAGACCCTCCCACAAGGAACAAAGACATCTTCCATGTTACAGGAAGTCGCTGGTTACAAAAGATCAAGAAAACACGTAATTCTTTATTTTTAACCGACAGTACAAATACAGATTTTCATTGATATAACATTAAAAATCAGCCAAGTGCGAGTCGGGCCTCGCTCTTTCAGGGTTCCGTACATAATTATGAACAATATAATATTTTGGGTCTAAGAAATATTTAATTTCCGAGCTAGACATCGCAACAAACCGTGAAAGAAAAACCCAAAAAAATGTTCGTTTATTTTGGTCACAGCTTATAAACTATTTAATAAATCGTTGTTTTCAGTATTTGTTGTTTAAATAGAGCATATAGTACATAATATACTGAAATATCATATTCCCAACTAGTTTAGTTTTTGAGATAGCCCCCGTCACAAAAATGGTCTAAAACTGACAACTTTGATGGCCTCCCATTCCCTTATTTTTTGAGATAAAAATTAAAAAAATATATATTTGTACTCTACTTAATGAGCTCTAAACAATGATACCCCACAAGCTAAGGTAAAGAAATTTTTTTTTTTCCGGCTCCTTTTTCATGTATGGGAGCCCCCCTGAAAAATAATTTAATTCAATTTCTAATTCAATATTTGATTTTGGGTTAACGTTTTACACTAAATACCAAAATTTCAGGTTTGTAACTCATTTCGTCTGCGAGCTAGAGACCTGTGACCGGCGGACAGACGGACAGACAGCCGAGTGACATTAATAGGGCTCCGTTTTTTACCCTTCGGGTACGGAACCCTAAAAAATGACGGATTTTCATACGAACTTTCAACTCCCATTTAACCCACTTGGGAGTAGTTTTTCCAAAATTTCTTTAAACTCGTAACTCTTTATTTTTAACCGAAAACCTAAATACCAATTTTCATGGATGTAACTTGAAAAATGACGGACTTTCAATACAAACTTTTATCCCCTATTTAACCCCCTTAGGGATGGAATTACTTTATATTATTATAGATATAACCTATTATTTAAACATGCACTATTAACCACACAATAATAACCGAAATTACAAAATTTATATTTACAAAAAGTATACACCGTCCAAGTAATCGTTATGGGCATGGTGCCCAAGACACTGGCGTTATTGCCTCTCTGTATTACCAAGGCAAAATAATCGCCAGCTCTCGGATCACATTTGTGAAGTGTTTATTCTATTTAGAACTTGAGCACAAAATTGAATACATCATTTCAATCACTTCATGGTTATGAACTTTTGATTATCTATCAGTAAGCGCTATTTCAGTAAATAATTCAGGACTTAGAAGCTCGAAGAATATTACTTGCAATTTCTTTATAGAATGCCCAAAAAAAAATTTTTTAGTACTAAAGACTTATTTTTCGGGCGACATCAGTACCTAATTTACCATCAGATTGAAATGATAAGTGTCGTTGGCCCGGTTGTTTTAAAAATGATCACACAGAGCTATCCGATGTTAAACGCAATTGCTTATAAATTACACCATTATAACTGTAATACCAAAATCTCAACAAAAACCCGCCGCGAGTTGGTCGCAATGTCGTCACGGAGGGTGCAATTAATTAAACAATTAATCAGCAAATTGCCGGATGATTTGCTTTTTACCGAGCCGCGTTTAAAACAATTTGTCCGAATCGGGGGCGTAACTGGTCCAGTTTATATATAATTGGTTTTATTTTCTCGGATTTTTCGAATCTCGTGGAACCGCCTTATACCTACTTACTTGCTACGAACGCTTCTTTTGATAATAAAAATATATATTAAATCACTACATATTATAAACGCCTGTCTGTATGTTCGCGATAAACTCAAAACTTACTGAACGGATTTTCATGCAGTTGTCACCAATAATAGACAAAGTGATTCATGAGGAAGGTTTGACTGTATAATTTGTTAAGGTTTTGTGTAAATTGGTTGAAATATAACGATACTTGTTGAAAATGTCGGAAAAAGTTGAGCCACCTGGGAAGTTTCATCGAAAACGCTGTCTAATCCATTTGAGATTTAACAAAACAATGTACCCATAGTGAGATATGTAGATAGTAGCGGTAATTACTATCCATGCAAAGCCGGAACCGGTCACTAGTTAATTATATACCCAAGTTCTAATGTGCAAATCTGGGCACTTGAGCACGGACTTGCATCTGATCTTAAATAAATCTATACTTCTATACTAATAAATAAAATTGAAGTGTCTGTCTGTAATATCGAAATAACTACCTCATATTAAGCTCATATGGTTATTTGAACGATACTATAACCGAATCACACGTTTTTAAAATTTTTGTCTGTCTGTCTGTCTGTCTGTCTGTCTGTCTGTCTGTCTGTCTGTTTGAACGGGCTAATCTTCGGAACGGCTAAACCGATTTTGACGGGACCTTCACATACAAGTAGAGAATTAACCAGGGAGTAACATAGGCTACTTTTTTAACCGACTTTAAAAAAAGGAGGAGTTGTGTTTTTCTACCTATGTACACCGATATCTCCGAGATTTCTGAACCGATTTTCGTAATTTTTTTTTTAATCGATAGAGAAACATTGCGACCCTGTTCTGTAAAAAATTTGGATTCCAACTCCTCAATCCTGATGCTGTAGGGGACCAAATCCCCAAAACTAATGGGTTTTAGAAACTTTCGGTTATTTAAATTGATATTGGGGGTACCAACTAAAGACTTCATCGTTGAATGAACTCGAGTAGGTACATATCCAACTCCTCAACCCTGATGCTGTAAGGAATTGTATTCCGAAATCGTGGGAATCCCACGGGATTTTTCCGTTTTGGGGACGGGTTTCTACAGATACTACTTTTTGTTCTGCAAAATCAAAAGTTCCCACGGGATTTTTAAAACCTAAATCCACACGGGCGAAGCCGTGGGCATCATCTAGTCTTACTAATAAATAAAATTGAAGTGTCTCTCTGTAATATAGAAATAACTACCTCATATTAAGCTCATACGGTTATTTGAACTGTACCATAACCGAATCACACGTTTTTAAAATTTTTGTCTGTCTGTCTGTCTGTCTGTTTGAACGGGCTAATCTTCGGAACGGCTGAACCGATTTTGACGGGACTTTCACATGCAAGTAGAGAATTAACCAGGGAGTAACATAGGCTACTTTTTTAACCGACTTTCAAAAAAGGAGGAGTTGTGTTTTTCTACCTATGTACACCGATATCTCCGAGATTTCTGAACCGATTTGCCTAATTTTTTTTTTAATCGATAGAGAAACATTGCGACACTGTCCTACAAAAAACTTGGATTCCAAATCCTCAATCCTGATGCTGTAGGGGAACTGATCCCCAAAACTAATGGGATTTAGGAACTGTCGGTTATTTAAATAGATATTGGGGGTACCAATTAAAGACTATCGTTGAATGAACTCGAGTAGGTACATATTCAACTCCTCAACCCTGATGCTGTAAGGAATTACATTCCGATCGTGGGGATCCCACGGAATTTTTCCGTTTTGGTGACGGGTTACTACAGATAGGCTACTTTTTGTTCTGGAAAATCAAAAGTTCCCACGGGATTTTTAAAAAAACCTAAATCCACACGGGCGAAGCCGTGGGCATCATCTAGTCTTAAATAAATAAATAAATAAATACTCACACATACACACACGGTCGTCTGTTCCTAAAGTAGGCAACTTAATGCCTGTGTTATAAGTAACAGCCGACTGATAGACATATTTACATATAAATACATATATATTTTAATAAAGATATACATACATACATAATATTATAAATACTTACACCCAGACTCGGGGCGGGAATCGAACCCGCGACCCCGGAGAGAAAGGCAGGGTCACTGCCAACCGCGCCAACGGGCCAGTCTATCTCTATATCTTATCTTGTATCTGAGATTTGTGACTTCAAATATTATGTCAGTTGAGGAGTAAGGAACAAAAATGTTTAACTATAGACAAAAAATGTTTTAAGTATATTGAGCAAATTATTGTTTGAAAATTGAGGTCACAAAATACTTTTGCGTATGATAATTTCAATGACTAAGAGAAAAGAAAATCCAAAAAAAATTCCAGGCCCTGGAAATTTTAATAGATTAAGTATTTAAAATAAATCTGTGTCTTTTCGCATCTTGCAGGAATGCTATCGCTTGGAGGTAACGAGACGCCTGTAGGTTGAAATAGGTATCTAATAGGTACCTAAATAGGTACCTATTTAATAGACCTAAAAATAGGGAAAATATAAATTGCCAAATTAACCTAGCGGTGGTCAAATCCAAACCTATATAATTACAATGCCATAGCAATTTATTCTTAGCACATAAGAGATTAAGTTTGTAAACTAAAACCCGACTGCTAATTTACTGCATTAGTGTGCAGAAAAACGTATATAATCAACTGTGTACTAATGAGAATTCGAACGAAAGCGTGGTGCGAGCAGCTAGTGGCGCTGTCTGTTATGTCTATCCAAAACTTACTTTGTATTCTGGTTTAAGCCGCGAAAGTCACTTCTTGATTTTTTCGTATAAAAAATGTAATCTATGTCACCCGGACTTTAATGACGAATCAATTGACACCTCATTCATCAAAATCGGCCCAGTAGTTTAGGCGCTACGGTGAAACACACAGAATCTGATACAAAAATTGGATATAAACATATAAACATCGGCACGTAGATTGAACACTGAACGAAACGTGGAGGGGATAGCTGTGTATGGGAACCGTCACGCACGTAATACAATAATTTACCCCCTCCACTTTCCTTCAGTGTTCAATCTACATGCCGATGTTTATACATAGACTGCTAAAATTATAACTGGCTTTGCCGTAGTTGGGTAAAAAGTAGCACACAAAGATGACGACAAAAGTGACGTCAATTCAAAGTTAATTTTCAATCCTACTAATATTATAAATGTGAAAGTGTGGATGTTTGGATGTTTGGATGTTTGTTACTCAATCACGCCGCAACTACTGAACCAATTTGGCTGAAATTTTGAATGGAAATAGATTATGCCCTGGCTTAAAACATAGGCTTTTTATCCTGGAAAAATGCACTGTTCCCACGGGATTTTGAAAAACCCGAAATCTGTAGCTACAGCTATAGATAGATTACTATAGCGAACTTACTTGATAGTAGGTAGGTATTAAGGTTGGAAAAGGGAGCGGGAATGGGAACCGGAAATCCACGATTCCCTCGGGATTTGTTTAAAACCGAATTTCACGCGGGCGAAGCCGCGGACAGATACTAGTTAATAATAAATTCAAATTTAGTTTTTTTTTCTGTTTCTTTCGGCGGTATTTTTACTTCACATTTTATATGGTGGTTTCTATAATAACTAGGTATGTTCGATTGTAAAATAATTAATGGTTGTCATAACTTTTAAACTTTAACTAGATGCCATTTTCAGGTTATGCCGATTTTGCTCAAACTTACGTCAACGCGTTCATTAGCAACTAGGCCACCAAATTTTATGTAATTTTTTTAAATCTCAAATTATACTCTTTATTCTCCGAACTGAATCCAATAATTGTGATTGATGGCAATTGATACAGTATTTTCAGTCAATTTTCATTAAGTAAAGCATTGCACGCGATCCTTAATGTGGATACGTCTATTATTATCATACAACCTCTCAACTATAATTGCACGCGTAATTCTCGCAAGCGATTCCGACACCTTTGGCCAATTCAATTGAGGACTATTTTCGTATGAACTAATAATCGTTAATTTTTGGACGTCGAACGTTGTAATCGAGCGGAACTGAAGGTTTCTCGGCCTATAAAACTTTATGGGGATCAAAACAGCCGCCCCGCTGGCTGGAGCTGGTTTTGTTGGGTAAAAAACTGGAGCAACACCGGGCTCATGAAAATTTATAGTTTCTCGAGAAACAGCTCAGTCGCTCTCTGTCGGCGTTTGCGATTTTCGAGATTGCTGTGCGCAATTTGTCTCGTCCCAATTCGATTCGTCCGTTGCATTGTTTTTTAAAGTAACCGTAATATAAAAATGTTTAAAGAAATATATTTAAAATGAAATCAGAAAATGTATTCTTCGATAGCTTTCACGATGTCTCCAGCTGTATCTCAGGTTCTTTCAGACCCATGTTTTTGTATACTTAATATTATTGCAGACTGCTTTTAGGCTTTCTACGTATGAATGAATGCTAAATAATTTATTCACAAAAATGCAGTTACTAGATGGCATATACAAATAATCAAGCCTAATACATTTTTTCAACACTGGTGTATGAATTGTTGATATTGGTGGTAATTTCTTGAATCGCACACAGGCTACTTCAATTTTGATTGATTTGATGGTGGGCTAGCAGTTTGAGTTTTATATGAACTTTGTTTTATGACTTTTTCCTGAGCGGTCGAAAGGATATAGGAAATGGTAACTTTATAATTTTAATATTTAAGTAAGTATGTTTTAAAGTGTGTATAGCAACAAAGATATGATAATTATTTTCTTCTTATCTTCGTTCTTAAAATATTATTTCAAACTCTGGTTCACGGTTTCATTAGGTTTTCAGGGTAACTAAATCATCAGAATTTAGCCGTCAATATTAAATAAAAACTTTCAACAAAATTATCATCGTAATTTCGCACAGCAATCGCAATTTCGCAACCACCCGGTGGTCTGAACTGAAGAAGCCTCCCAAATTAATGGCGGTGATTATTTTAAATGAATATATTAAAACAAAACGCTTTATGCATTTTTAAAAGTTTAAATTTTCACGTCCTAAAAGCAATGTCGTAAATAAAACGGTGGATAAATAAAATTGTGTTATCGCCGGTTATGGCGTTTATATCCGTTTTAAAGTCATTAATTCGTAATAATTGCATTAAAACGATGTAATAATGTTTGTTTTTTTGAAAAAAAACAGGTGTTTATTTTTTATGTATAAGTATAATAATATATATTATGTGTCTTTTATTATTTGGTAACGAGCGGATACCCGCGACTTCGTTCGCGTGGATATTGATTTTAATAATCACGTGGGAATCATTTTGTTTTTCCTATGCTCCTTTGAGCTTAAACCTTGCTAAAAACTGTTAAAAGTTCATTGGCGGATGTTTAGGTACATCAAAATGTAAACATCCGCCAGTGAAAGTCCCATCAAAATCGGTCCAGCCTTTCGGAGATTAGCCTGTAGTCTTTAAAGTATCTACTTTCTAACAAAAAAAGAATGAATGAAATCGGACCACCCGTTAACGAATTACAGCTAAGTACACATTTTGCCTTTCATCCCCTCTCCCAAGGGAACCGTGCTGAATTTCGGGATAAAAAGTATCCTATATGTTACTCCATAGTATTAACTTAAATCATGCCGAGTTTCATTTCAATCCATTCAGTAGTTTTTACGTGATGCGCGCACAAACATACAGACAAACAGACAAACAGATAAACAGACAAACAGACAAAAATTTCAAAAATAGCTTTTTTACGTTCTATTACTTATCCCTAACATCCCCCAGTTATTATTTTGCAAAAATCTTCAATGTACAGATACAGCAATTCTACGATTTTATTATATGTATAGATAAGCTGAAAACTTAATGATTACTCGTATCAAGGTATACTTGAATTTCTTTCATAAAACTCAATATTTAATTTTTAAAATAGGTATGTATATTTTTTTAAATAAATGACGCTAAACACGTTGAAATATATATATTTTTTTGTCGGCAGACGAACCGAAACGGAAATCTCCAATTTTTCGATGATTTCATTTTAATCGGAGAGAGTTGCGTCTGCATGTATTCTTGTAATTAAATATTTTTACTGCCATATCAATATAAAAACTGCAAATATATTGTATTTTTGCGGTCATTTAAAAAAATCCAGCCAATTGTGAGTTTTATTTTTCACAGAAGGTTTTGTGTCATAATTTAAATTTTAAATCCAGTTTCTCTTTTTAATACAAAAAGATAATCCGTCAGTAATTATAACCTACGAGTAATTATATATGATCAATGATCATAAATTTATTGAAGTTTGCGTGAATTGTTGAATGTATTTTGTCTTGTCATCATCGTCATCATGATCAACCCATTACCGGCTCACTACAGAGTACGGGTCTCCTCTCAGAGTGAGAAGGGTTTTGGCCATAGTCTACCACGCTGGCCAAGCGGATTGGCAGACTTCGCACACCTTTGAGAACGTTATGGAGAACTCTCAGGCATGCAGGTTTCCTCACAATGTTTTCCTTCACCATTAAAGCAAGTGATATTTAAATACTTAAAACGCACATAACTCCGAAAAGTTAGAGGTGCGTGCCCGGGATCGAACCCATGACCTCCGATTAGAAGTCGTCCTAACCACTAGGCTATCACAGCTTCCACTAGGCTATCACAGCTTTTTTGTCTTGTGGCGCGCTATTTTTCTGTCATCATAGTACACAACATAAATTGCGCATTTGGGCGACGAAGTGACCTCAAAATTTGACAGAAAATATTCCTTGTACATCCGAACGTCTAGCGCTCAAAGGCTATTTATTAAGTATGATTAAAAAAAAGTTGTAGATAATATTTACATATTGTAACTATATATTTTTAAGTGTAGCAAAATGTATGAGATAGTGAAAGTTTTATAGTTGTGCATCTTATCCGTATTGATGCTGTAAAGATGCTGTGATGCTGTGTGACCTGTAAGTGCGGATAGACAGACATGGTGACGGTTTCTTATAAATGTGTAAAGCGCCTGTTTATTTTATTTTGATGAACGGACCCCTAAAAAGAAGCGAGTCTATAATTACCGAGCTTAAAAGAACAACAAAAAAAGATTGATTGACAAAATCGTCAGAGTAGTAGGTATTCGAAATCCAAAAAATGCGTAATTACAAATTAAGATTCGAATCTGAATTCATCAAGTATTTTATCATTGCAAATATCTAGAACGTACGGAAGTCACCTTTCGTTTCGCGGCAAAAACGCGAAACAGTGCCTTTCATAACGTCGAGTTTCAAACAGCCGTAGATACACAGCGGTACAGAAATGCAGAAAGGTTTTATAATGAATAATAATATTATTAGGAACTAGCTTTTGCCCGCGGCTTCGCCCGCGTGAATTTAGATTTTTCACAAATCCTGAGGGATAAGTAGATTTCTGGTCCACCCGCCCCCCGCCGCGCGGCGGCGTACTGCGGTACCGCGTACGGCGGCGCAGGGGCGCGTGGTGCGGCGCGGGGAGCGCGAGCGTCCGCGTCGGCCGTCGCGATCGCGCGCAGCGAAAATACCTATCAGGGCGTTTTTAACATCTGTATTTACCGATTTCAACACAACTCCTTTTTTGAAAGTCGGTTAAAAAAGTAGCCTATGTTACTCCTTGGTCAATCCTCTACTTGTCTGTGAAAGTCCCGTCAAAATCGGTTCAGCCGTTCCGAAGATTAGCCCGTTCAAACAGACAGACAGACAGACAAAAATTTTAAAAACGTGTGATTCGGTTATGGTATCGTTCAAATAACCATATGAGCTTAATATGTGGTAGTTATTTCGAAATTACAGACAGACACTTCAATTTTATTATATACTAGCTTTTGCAAGCGGCTTCGCCCGCGAAAATTTCGGTTTTTTAAATGCAAGCTTAAAATAAAACCGGCCAAGTGCGTGGCGGGCCACGCGCAGTGTAGGGTTCCGCAGTCACAATCCTCGAAAAACAGATATAGGTAACTCCTTAACCTGTGAACCCTACTTAGCCGTGATAGTTTTCCTTTAAAATTGATTATATACCCTACTGTTTTGAATTTTTTCAAGTTCCTATATACTGCCATTTGGCTGATAGAGGGGGGGGACACTTGACTCTAATAAAAATTTGCACTTTAAAACATCATATTTTACAAACGAATCTAGAAATCGAAAATGATGTTCCCACACCCACAGTATTTTGTTAAGACCTATTCAACGATACCCCACACTATGGGGTAGACGAGAAAAAAAATATTCATCCCCACTTTACATGTAAACCACCCTAAAAAAAAATATTTATCAAAATTTTATTTCACCACTTTGTCGGCGTGATTAATATTTATACTCATGCCAAATTACGGATTTCTAGCACTAATAGTCTCTGAGATTAACCGAGGACGGACGGACAGACGGACAGACGGACGGACATGACATGGCGAAACTATAAGGGTTCCTTGTTTACTATGGAACCCTAAAAAGAGTAAGTACCTACCTAGATAAGTATCTAGGTTTACTTAAATTGGAATTAACGCCAGTACCTACCTACTAAAAATAAAAATAAACTTGGGTAGGTAGGTAGTAGGTACTACCTATAATTATACTACCAGTACTCTGTGCCGCGGTGCCGCGTGTGGCGGGCGCAGGGGCGCGCGGCGCGGCGCGGGGAGTTCCGTGCAGCGCGCGCAATACCTACAGGGCGTTTTTTAACATAGGTACTTACCGATTTCAACACAACTCCTTTTTTGAAAGTCGGTTAAAAAAGTAGCCTATGTTACTCCTTGGTTAATCCTCTACTTGTCTGTGAAAGTCCCGTCAAAATAGGTTCAGCCGTTCCGAAGATTAGCCCGTTCAAACAGACAGACAGACAGACAAAAATTTTAAAAACGTGTGATTCGGTTATGGTACCGTTCAAATAACCATATGAGCTTAATATGTGGTAGTTATTTCGAAATTACAGACAGACACTTCAATTTTATTTATTAGTATAGATATATATATATATATATATATAATATATATATATATATATATATATATATTATAGTATAGATTAAAGGAAATTAAATTACTACGTACTCGTGGTAAAAAGTCAGTTAGTATGCTAAAAGCCAAGTGTTCATCTATGTACAGTATGGATTTGTTTTATTATCGTTCATTTTTACTAATTATTTATTTTTACACTCACTGCATACATAGGTACGTGTGAGAAATTAGCTTCGTATAACACAGTAAGTGGATCTGTGTTTACAGGAATGGCGCTTACATTATATTTTTCGTAGATCGATTAGGTTAATTTTTGATCGTTAATGATCACAAAAATGACATTTTGTGATCAATAATGATATTTTTTGTGATATTTTGTGATCACAAATACTTAGGTTCGGCCACTTTCCGTTTGAACTTATGAATCGCGAGGTCAACTTTTTATCTTTTGTTTAATAGGTGCTTATTACCTACCAAAAATTTATAGACCGGAGGAAGAGCGGGGATCCTGAGACACAAGTACTTTTAACTAAACTTAATTCAGGGTTCTCGACACGTTTTGAATTTGATAAGTTTTTATGAATAAATTTTCATTTCATTTCATTTTCAGTTCAGACAAATAAGATGCTAAAATTTTATAAAGAACTAGAAAATGCCCGCGGCTTCGCCCGCGTGAATTTCGGTTTTGCACAAATCCCGAGGGAAGCGTGGATTTCCGGTTCCCGTTCCTGCTCCCTTTTACAACCTTTATACCTACTTTCAAGGAAGTTTGCTATAGTAATCTACCTATAGCTGTTTTTTCAAAATCCCGTGGGAACTCTTTGATTTTTCGGGATAAAAGTAGCCTATGTTTTAAGTCAGGGCATAATCTTTCTCCATTCAAATCGGTTCAGTAGTTGCAGCGTGATTGAGTAACAAACATCCATCCACACTTTCACATTTATAATATTATATAGTAGGAATAGTAGGATTAGTAGGATATCTCTGCAATTTCTATACATTTCACGGCTGGTAGTAAGTACGTATCTCGTTTTAAGTATTCGTATATCGACGTACCGAAGCCCCAAAACGGCGGACGAGCGACATTTTTCCTGAGCATCGCTGTGTAATCGTGCATCGGGAATCGATTCTTTTAATCGAGTAAACTCGACTCGAATGATTTATTGCTGTGACACGTGTTTTTTGCCGCGGTCCCGCGGATAGCGGTCGCGGATCGTTTATGCGGGCCGCGCCGCCGAATATGGCGCGAACCAACCGCGCTGTTTCACTTTAATTTTTTGAAAAATTGGACGTTATTTTTCCGTTTTTTTTTCGGGATCGCCGCGATTGAGATGAGCGGTGCGGAGTGAGATTGTTATTTCCCCTTTGAAATGTCACGGGTAAGGGGCCGCAAATCGATGTTATTGATATGTGATACGTTTTCATTGACTTCTACGGTTCATTAAATACTATGAAATACTTCTGGTATTATTATTTATTCATGACGGAAAGTGTTAAGATGTTGTATGTTTGTGACCTTCTTTTTTTACCATTTTCCTGACAAACTACCCGGGGCAATTTTAATGCGATTTCCTGCATTAAGTACGTATCACTTCCGGGCAGGTTTATAGTTTCTTTAGTATAATTCTTAGATTCTTTAGTTTAATTTTTAGTTCTTAGTTTCTTCTTCTTACTAAAAATCAACAATTAAAAAAATTAACAACACAGAAATTGATTGACAATTCGGTTTAAGACACTAATGGAAATCTTGATTTAGTAATTTTATTTCTGAAAAGTAAGCCAATCTATCTATCTATCTATCTTCTATAATATAATAAAACTGTAACAGATCTAATTCTGTACATTGAAGATATTTTGAATTTTTTTATTGGAGGGCACTCTATAATCGATACTGAAGCCAAAACTGCAATTTTTTTCATTTTTGTCTGTCTGTCTGTCTGTCTGTCTGTCTGTATCTTGGCCGCGCATCACGCCGAAACTACTGAATGGATTCGAATGAAACTTGGTACGATTTGAGTTTATACTCCGAGGTAGGACATAGGATACTTTTTATCCCGAAATTCAGCACGGTTCCTTTGGGAGAGGGGAAGAAAGTTAAAACGAGTATTTAGCTGTAATTCATTAACGCGTGGTTCGATTTCACTTATTCTTTTTTTGTTAGAAAGGTAATACTTCAGGTATTATCCCGTAAATATTTCAAGGTCATAGGTTTTTAGTTCAGAAATGACAGACATTTATTGGGTTCAAATAACTTGGGCCCCGGATCTTTGTACGTACGGCTTATTTTAAAGTGGCGTGCGTTTAAATTTATGTTTGTCAACCTGTCTATTTGTTCCAGCTAATCTCCGAAACGACTAAATCGATTTTGATGGAACTTTCAATGGCAGATAGGTGATGTTATAAGGAGTAACTTAGGCTACATTTAGTTTAGGTACAAAAAAGGATTATGGGATTATACCAACGCAGACGAAGTCGCGGGGATCAGCTAGTATAATAATATAAGCGCGTTTTAACGTACAGTTCTATTTCTAAACGAGTGTACTTACTTCAAGTGTTACATCAAAATAATCAATTATAGAGCCATTACTGTACAATGGACCGAAAATATATCACGCTCAATAAATATTGTGAATGATGAATTGCAATAATTATTGCGTTGACAGCTCAATGCGTTTATTAAATGTGTTACTAATGCGCCGTGACTTTGTTTATGATTGTCCGATTACCATGGGAATGTTACAACCTATTGATGTTCTCTAATTGCTGGTCAAAGAGGTTGAGTTATATAGCATAGTGGCCTAGTTACGACCGCATATCAATCGATTTCGGTGGTTAAGCAATGTGAAGACAAGTGGATTTCTGGATAGGTGACCGATTTTATAGATACCTAATTTTGTTGGACAGGGTTGAGCTTCAAATATTCAGAGCTTTTAGTTGAATTTTTAGACAGACTTCTGTATACAACGTTAGTTTTACTTTACGCAAAACCTGAAAGTAGTTTGTTCAGAATCAGTAACAAAATCTAATCCAACCATTTATATACCGTGTTATATTTTTGTGCAAAAATATTTTGAAATCCTACAAGCTTAGACACAATGGTTTACCGCGCAATAGCTGACGGTCGGCACACAGCGGCGGTCATTCAACTCGCGTCGATCGCTAGGCGCTGCGGCGACGGCTTGCGGTGACCATTTTTTTCGAGGACAACGACGCAACATAACAAGCTTATAACTTCGTTACTTTTCATTATAATTTTTTGAAATTTTGTATAAATATTTTTAATGTAAAAATATTTGACACGTGTTTCGGTTTTTGCGCAAAGTAAAACTAACGTTGTATAGGTATTGTTACGTGCTGGGGTTCGAAGATTTGGAATAAAACACCTGGTGACCCTTGATCAGACTTTATTCTGCACTTCCGTTTTCCACTTGGTACTCCGGATCTTCTTGTAGACTTCCTCTTTAGTCTTCACGTTTGTTCGCTTCCAATCCTCTTCGCTTCCGATCGCTTTCTTCGCTTGTATTTCGCTCGGCTCTCAGAACTGAACTGCCCTCCGTCAGCTCGCCGGTCCCTTTATATACCCGTTACCGCGTGACTAAGCGTTTTCTAGAAAGTTCCACCCCTATCGATGTTTATTCTAGAAAAGCCGCGTTGTTGTTGTTTACATTATGGGTTGTTTACATCGATGGGTGATTAGGTATTTATTAGGTGTCGAGCAATTATGAACCTTAATGCTCTAGAAATAAGGTTCATTCGTAACACTGCCCCCCTCTTAGCGATGCTCGTCCCGAGCATCACTGTTGCTTCCGTAATGTTTTGCCAAGCGGTCGATGTGCACAACCTTAAATTTTCCTCTTGGTTGACGTTGAATCCTATACGTGACGTCGTTAATACGGGTAACCACTTTGCATGGACCCTCCCATCTGGTTTGCAATTTTGGAGATTTCCCTTTTCGACGAGTCGGATTATGCAGCCAGACTAAGGCACCTTCCTCGAATCCGCTCGTGTTCGATTTCCGGTCGTATCTGGTTTTCATGTTCTCACTCGATTGCAATCCGTTTTCCCGAACTGTAGCATGTATTTCTTGCATTTTCTCTCTCAGATTGGCGACGTAGTCTTGTACGGTGCAAGGTTCATCCGGTGACCCTCCCATCAATAAGTCTACTGGTAACCGTAGTTCCCTGCCATAATTGACTAACGCCGGAGTTGCCTTTGTGCTCTCATGCTCTGCAGTCCTGTAGGCGAGGAGAAACAGTGGAATGTACCTGTCCCAGTCTCTTTGGTGGGCGTCAACCAACTTTGCCAAATGCCTTTCAAGCGTCTGATTGAATCTTTCAACCATTCCGTCAGACTGCGGGTGGTATGCAGTTGTGCGTGTCTTATGAAGACCTAAAATTTTGCATACTTCCTGAAACACTTGCGATTCAAAGTTCCTTCCTTGGTCTGAGTGGATTTCCAGTGGTACACCAAAGCGACATATAACCTCCTCAACGAGCTTAGTTGCAACAGTTGTAGCTTCCTGGTTAGGTATCGCGAATACTTCCGGCCACTTAGTGAAGTAGTCCATAACAACCATGAAGTATTTGTTCCCTGATTCAGTCACAGGGAATGGTCCGGCTACATCAACAGCTATACGTTCCCAGGGTGCACCAACATTGTACAGCTGCAGGTTACCTCTACTCCTTGTCTGTGGTCCCTTCACGGCAGCGCAAATGGTACATTTACGGCACCAATCCTGCACATCCTCCCGACAATGGAGCCAGTAGAACCTCTCCCGCACTTTCGTTAGTGTCTTCTTGACGCCAAGATGACCTCCCGAAACTCCGTCATGCACTTCACGTAGGACATCGGGTACCTTGGCTCTCGGAACGACTATCTGAAGATGGAACTCCCTGCCGTTAGTCTTTTCCCATTTTCGGTAGAGTATTCCATTTTGTAGCGTAAGACTGCTCCACTGCGCCCAGTATGCCTTAGTGATAACGCCCATAGGTGCAACCTCACTCCATGTTGGTCTGGCGTCTCCTCTTTTCTTCCACACGATGATGTGCCGTATATCCTCATCACCCTCTTGAGCCATCTTCATTGCATCATCCTCCCAGGGTCCTAAGGAACTCGTCCTGGTAAGTTTCAATGATAGCTCCGTCGACTCCTGTTTGATGCAATGTTTGCATTCTTCCGGGCATGGCCTCCGAGAAAGTGCATCTGCATTTCCATGTGACTTCCCGCTGCGATGTTGAGTCTCGAAGTCATATTCCTGGAGCTGTTCAATCCACCGAGCAACTTGACCTTCGGGATTCTTAAATTGCAGTAGCCATTTCAATGCTGCATGATCCGTACGTAGTAAAAACTTTCGGCCGATTAGGTACTTGCTGAAGTGTTGCAATGTTTTTACCACGGCAAAAAGTTCCCTCCGTGTCACGCAGTAGTTCCGTTCCGGTCTTGACAGTGATTTGCTGAAATACCCCATAACGACTTCTCTATCTCCCTGCTTTTGGGATAGCACTCCTCCAATCGCGGTGTTGCTCGCGTCGGTATCGACGATAAACTGGCCTTCCGGTTGTGGGTATCCCAGAATTGGTGTTTCACATAGGTATTCCTTCAGTTTTGAAAAGGAATCCTCACAGGCTTCATCCCAACAAAATGGTCTTTTCTCTTCCGTCAGTCTATGTAACGGTTTCGCGATCTCAGAAAACCCCTTGACGAAACGCCTGTAGTAAGAGCACAAACCCAAAAATGCCCTTACCTCTGTCTTGTCTTTAGGGGTAGGCCATTTTTTAACCACTTCAATTTTCGCCGGGTCAGTCTGGATGCCCTCACTTGTGATAACATGGCCGAGATAATTCACTTCTTTCCTAAATAGCTGACACTTCTTCGGGTTAAGTTTTAAGTTTGCCCCATGTATTTTGGCGAAGACTCGCTCCATGTTTTGCAAATGGTCCTCGAAGTCTCGACCCATGATAACGACGTCATCTAGATACACCAAGCAGGCATCTCCTACTAATCCTGCTAGCACACATTCCATGAGTCGTTCGAAGGTGGCAGGTGCGTTGCACAATCCAAAAGGCATAACATTAAACTGCCATAATCCTTTTCCCGTTGAAAACGCTGTCTTCTCCTTGTCTTTTGGATGGATTTCTACCTGCCAGTAACCTGATTTTAGGTCTAGAGTCGAAAACCATTTCATGCCACTCAAAGTATCCAGAGTGTCATCGATTCTAGGTAGCGGGTAACTATCCTTCTTTGTGATGTCATTGAGCCGCCTATAGTCCACGCAGAACCGTGTGCTTCCATCTTTCTTCTTCACAAGCACAACCGGTGAGCACCAGGGACTTGCGGATGGTTCTATTATTTTGTTCCTTTCCATTTCTTTCAGCATATCCTCGACTTCTTTTTCCTTCGCGATTGGTAGCCGTCTCGCCCGCTGACGGATGGGTCCCTCATTCCCGGTATCGATTCTATGCTGCACTAACGATGTTCTCCCTGGGTTTCCTTCTTGACTAGAAAAGATGTCCGCGTAGCGTAATAGAAACTTCTTTGCCTTGATGCTTTGTGAATAAGTCAGGTTGTTTTTGCAGTCTTTAAGAAGCTCATAGACTGTAGGATCCTTCCAAGAACCTGATTTACCCATGCTTGGCATTGCTAAATTGTTCCCATCGCGTACCTGTGAGATAACCGTTGCTGGGGCTCCCTCCGTGCCAGCCAGTACTCGCCCCTTAGTCCTGGCTGTTACTAGTTTCCCTGATTTTGAGACCTTGCATCCTCACCTCTCTTCGCAAGCTCCTCCAACCGTTTCTCTATTTTCATTAGTCGGGACATCTGCGACTCTTTCTGTGGGCAATTCAGCTGCAAATGCCCTTTCTCACCGCATCTATAGCACACAGCGCCAAAGTTCTTCCTGAATGAGGTCTTAACCTCTTTCACCTCCTCGACAACTTCACGTAGTCTGTGAGTCTGCCGAATGTCGTGTCGAACTGCTTCGACCTCTAAGGCATGCGCCAATGCTTCTTTTAATGAGGCATGGTGACGAAGCCTCACGGCAGCTCTTACCTCCAGGTTTTTAATTCCATCGACAAAAGCTTGCACGATGTTTGCGGTTACCATCTTATCGTCGGCCGATGGATAAGCTTTCCGCACAAGCTTATCTATTTCCAACGCCCATTGCTGGAGACCCTCTCCAGATCGCTGGACTCTATCGCGCAGCTGGGCGCGGAACACATGCTCCAGATGTCGCTCCCCATACCTGGATTCGAGTGCATCCAACAGTTCCTTGTATCCACAGCCTGAAGTAGGAAAGGCCTCCAGAACAGTTAGAGCCTGCCCTCTCAATGCGACAGTGAGGGCAGTCAAGCACTGTTCGTCCGTCCATCCGTTGGCAGTAGCAACAGTCTGAAACTGTTGCCGGTACGCGGGCCAGGAGGTGCTACCGTCGTATGGGGGTACCTTAACATTAGGTCCCTGAACTGCGCCCATCGCTCCACTTGACGTTAGTCTTGTCGTTTCAAGACGTATCACCTTTTTCTCTAGCTCGGTGAGGCCAGTCTTCACACCATCTATGTCCGTTCCTAGGCAGGTGACTCGCTCGTCCATGAGGTCCAACTCTTTTCGCAATTTAGCCACCATGCCGCCAACTTCGTGAACGGCCGACAAAACATTCCGCTGCACCCCTTCTTGATTTTCCTGTATCGCTGCAAATTTGCAATCTTGATTTTCCTGTATCGCTGCAAACTGTTGTTGCATTATCCGCATCAAACCCGACAAGTCAACGGTGGGCGTGGCTTGCTCAGTGGGCGTGGCCAGGTGGGTGTGGCCAGTGGGCGGGGCCTCCGGCTGAGTGGGCGTGGCCTCAAGGGGCGTGGTCTGGTGGGCGTGGCCAGTGGGCGGGGCCTCCGATTGGGTGGGCGTGGTCTCAA
Source organism: Melanargia galathea (assembly GCA_920104075.1). Taxonomy (NCBI): domain Eukaryota; kingdom Metazoa; phylum Arthropoda; class Insecta; order Lepidoptera; family Nymphalidae; genus Melanargia; species Melanargia galathea. The sequence continues at coordinate 19,519,544 of OV049872.1, read as the reverse complement.
GGGGCGTGGCCTGGTGGGTGTGGCCAGTGGGCGGGGCCAGCTGGGGGGACCCACCAGGTGCTGGTTCCTCCAGGTGCTCCTCCACAGGTGCTCGGCTGGATTCCGCTGCACGCTGGGCCCTGGTCTTGACACCCTCGCTGCCGAAGTCGTCTCTCGGAGTCAATGGCATAGCTTCCAAATCGCACTTCTGACACCAATTGTTACGTGCTGGGGTTCGAAGATTTGGAATAAAACACCTGGTGACCCTTGATCAGACTTTATTCTGCACTTCCGTTTTCCACTTGGTACTCCGGATCTTCTTGTAGACTTCCTCTTTAGTCTTCACGTTTGTTCGCTTCCAATCCTCTTCGCTTCCGATCGCTTTCTTCGCTTGTATTTCGCTCGGCTCTCAGAACTGAACTGCCCTCCGTCAGCTCGCCGGTCCCTTTATATACCCGTTACCGCGTGACTAAGCGTTTTCTAGAAAGTTCCACCCCTATCGATGTTTATTCTAGAAAAGCCGCGTTGTTGTTGTTTACATTATGGGTTGTTTACATCGATGGGTGATTAGGTATTTATTAGGTGTCGAGCAATTATGAACCTTAATGCTCTAGAAATAAGGTTCATTCGTAACAGTATGTATGTATGTTTGTATGCATTTCTTCGAAATTGTTAGGTATCTAATCGGATTGTGACCACTCAATATTTATTGCTTACATCTATTTCAACTAAGTAAATAGCGCAAGTTTCATCAAAATAGGTTCAGTAGTTTTTAAGATATAGACACTTTTCCATTTTCAGTTAATCTTTTATTAATTTTAATTCAGTTTTTATTCAGTTAATTTTTCTTAAATTATAGCTTATTTAACCTAAGAATACCGTTAACAACCGCACATTATAAAATACACCTCCACGTGCCAAAAAACAAGGATCGAATCGAACAAGTGAAGACGAGGTATCGCTCTCGCTTATATGGTGTAACTCGAAATACTGCTCAAGTACCTACGTCCTACTACTCGTAAAGAAATGTATCGACGTGGAATATGAAAAACGTCTTCCTTAATTATAATGGTTATTGGCCCCGACAAATGGCCAATTTTTTTTTACCCGACTACGGCAAAGCCAAAAGAAAGGGTTATGATTTTAGCAGTCTGTATGTATGGCATGTTTGTGGCCGATTTTTGTATGAGATTCTGTATATACCACCGTAGCGCCTAAACTACTGGGCCAATTTTGATGAATGAAGTGTCAATTAATTATTTGTTATGGTCCGGGTGATATAGGCTACATTTTATATACGAAAAAATCGAGAAGTGACGTCCGAGCGGCAAAAGTAAATTATTATTTAGTTTCGGATAGACCTAATAGATGGCGCCACTAGCTGCTTGCCCCGCGTTGCACACTTAATTATTAATTTGCATTAAATTAAATTACTAAGCTAAGTTGGTTTTAAGTTAGCGAACTTTATCTCTTGTTTTATTTAGCTAGAAGTTGGCCCTTTACTGCGTATAACTCACCTGATTTTAAGTGACGATCCAGGCTACAAACGGGATAACCTGGAAGAGGTATGGCATAGTATTGTTATTTAGTTTTAATGCATTGGAATGTCATGGAATGCAATTAATAAAGCATTATGAGTAAGGTTATTCAGTTTTATTGAACCTATTCCCTGTATTGGTTTTTTCATGGTCACCTTTAGAGCGCTAAATCGCTTGGATCCTAGCCGAAGCCTTCTCCCTAACCAGGTCTGACCCAATATAATATTATGAATTTACGAATTGCCCCTGCGGCATCATATCAGAAATGAGGAGATCCGCAGGAGAACCAGAGTTATCGACATAGCTTATCGAGTCGCGAAATTGAAGTGGCAATAGGCGGGGCACGTTGCTTGAAGAACCGATGGATGTTGGGGTCCCAAGGTGCTTGAGTAGCGACCTTGCACCAGCAAACGAAGCGATGGAAGACCCCCATTAGATGGACGGACGATCTCAAGCGAGTCGCTGGTAGCCTCTGGAAACAAGTGGCACAAGATCGTGCTCTGTGGCGATCCTTACAAGAGACCTAGAATGCCCAGCAGTGGACGTCTATTGGTTGAGACGATGACGAATTGCCCCTATCGGGGTTCGGACCAAAACTATGTCACTAATAGACCACATGCTACACATAAAAACTAGTTTTAAGAAATCATAAAAAATTTTGCACGCCTAGATTGAGGCAAAGCATGTACGGAACTATTTATTATAGCCTTATCCATGTTGTTGTTACCCATGTTTTGAGCAAATAAATTTCATTTCATTTCATAATTTCATTTCATTTCATGCATTCACCATTGCGCTAGAGAGGTTGCTGGTAGCAAAATATTATTGCAATATGCATATTATTTTGTGTTTTTCTATAATATTGTATCACTGACTGATGATAATATATTATGTAGGTATCTACTATCTATGAAACTTAAATACTACCTGGAAATTTTAAAAAAGTCTTCCCAGTCAATTTGCATGCCGTCCCACAAAGTTTTCAGTGTGCATTGTAGGTATATAATGCATAAATTAAAAATAAATTCTATTCTCAATTTGTTAAAACATTTTTCCGGCAACAGGTATACCGTATAAATAATCACCCGCGTAATTGCGAGTCACTTGGCCGCTGCACCCGCGTCCCGCGCTCCGGATTCCTCGACGCAGCAAAATTCGCATTGTTCAAGTAAAATTGAGCCATAAATTTTGCTACGCTTAATTTTCGATTGTCCAAATTGTCGCCATTTGCATTGCGGAGCGGTTGCCGGCTGGAGTGTTTTTGTGGACTAAACTAAATACTACATGTTAAACAGATTATGAGGTCTTTGCTTGGAATTTCAAAGTTCAACAAGCTACATTAAAAAAAATTTAAACCGGGGTGTAAGTGGCCAAAATTCCACCTATATGGCCAAAGTCAACCTCACCTGCACGCGGTGCACCCTGCCAATATGCTAACGAGGCCCTGACGCTCTCAGTCCCCTCTACGGGTCGTTGTGCCTGATACCACACAACTTAATCTAGACGGTATCACCGCTTTGTGGTAGGATTTTACCCCGAATCCGCCCGGCTAGTGATTCCTCAAGTGCTGCTAATGTTCATGGGCGGTGATAATCACTTAACATCAGGTGACCCGCTTGCTCGTTTGCCCGCAATTACTATTAAAAAAAAAACGACTTCGGTCCAGCAATCTCAGAGAAATCGGTGTACGTGCATCTTCGTACATAAGAATGATAACTAGATGTGTTATATACTAAAACCTTCCTGAAAGTATGTAGATTACGATAGTTAAAAAATCATCAAAATCGGTTCATTGGTTTTTGAAATAATCGCGAACATTAGAAAGAAATCTACTGACGAAATATAAAATTGACAGGGATCTCGGGTAGAAGCATCAGAGAACATCAATTAAAGCAAAACCGTGCCAGAGTATTCGTGACTACTGTTGAATAGTATCAAATCGTGGGAATACTTGAATAGGGCAGCTGCTGACTTGTAAATGAAATTGGTGAAATTGCATTTTAAAGCAAGTAGCGTTTCTCACTATCGCGTCTACGATTTACAATATTATTACACCATCCAAATTAAAATATTTCGTATATTTAAAATCTAATGATAGATTTTCAACTATACTTATATTTTATTTCTGATTTCTGATTGAACTGATTTTAATAGGTCGGTGAGAAAGTCTTTTCGTATTTTGTATGCATGAAGTTCTATTTAGTTGAACTGTATATGTACCTACCTGGTTGTTTATGATACTATTAAAAAATGTATAACAGAACTACATAAAATAATTTAGTTTTCCATGAAAATAGAATAGAATAGAAAAGTTTTTTATTCAAATAAACTTTTACAAGTACTTTTGAATCGTCAATTTGAATCTACCACAGGTTCGGAATGCAGTTCCAGCCGAGAAGAACCTGTAAGAAACTCGGCGGTTGCTCTTTTTTAAAAATAACAATATAACAGTTATTTATGTACATGATTGAAATGCCGTCTCGCGCATTGCTGGAACGAGCTAAGTCCATGCTTTTTTATCGTTTATATAATCTTCAATTGTATAATAAGCTTTTTTTATGAGCATGCTTTTAACAGAGTTCATAAACTTGTGTAAAGGCAAGTCTAAGATTGCTTGTGGAAATTTGTTATAGAACATTACGCCCATTCCCACAAACGACTTTCGGACCTTTACAAGTGCTTACGTTGCTGACCAATACAAGGTACTATGTAACCCCATGTTCCAACTCGTCAATCTTGATGCAGCAGGAGCTGCCAATGGCTGAAAAGATGACCAACCTGAAAAAGGTATGGCAGTTTTTATAGAACCCATGCCCCTGTTCGGTTTCTGCGCGGTCATCGTATTAGAGCACTTAACTGCTTAGAGGCACAGCTTTGCTGGTAGAGTGATAACTAACCACGGCAGAAGCCTCCCACCAGACCAGACCAGAGCGCATCGTACCGGAACGTTAAATCGCTCGGCAGCTTGGCTTTAACCGGTAAAAGCTGAATTCAAAATACGGCTTAGAGTTGATTTAAGCATTGAAACTTATAGGAATATGAACAGTTAGTCGTTCAGAGATCATATTAATACCTCGCAATGTGGAGAAAATGGACAATTTAATTGATTTATTCCCAGTCGGCCGTGTGGTGCCGTGACGTGTGGCCGATAGCATCACTTCACGATTTATGGACGGCGACGATATTGAATATATTTCAAATATTAAACCTTATCTCACGCTCCGGAGCCGCGCGTTTGACTGACTGTACGACTTAATTAGAATCCACTAAAATACGATACCTTAAGACGGGTTATACGGGCTGCTTCTTAAACTTATTTGACGGCTGTATTCACACTTATATTCACCAGCTGGATCATTGGCGCACTACCACCAAGCGGTGTGCGAGGTCTTTCCTTCCACGCACTCTAAAACTGCGTTTTAAGTGTTTAAATATCACTTGCTTTAACGGTGAAGGAAAACATCGTGAGGAAACCTGCATGCCTGAGAGTTCTCCATAACGTTCTCAAAGGTGTGTGAAGTCTGCCAATCCGCTTGGTCAGTGTGGTAGACTATGGCCAAAACCCTTCTCACTCTGAGAGGAGACCCGTGCTCTGTAGTGAGCCGGTAATGGGTTGATCATGATGATGATGGTGATGATGACTCTAAAACTGTGGAACCAACTTCTTTCGGTGGTGTTTCCACATAACTTCGATATGGAGTTATTCAAGGGAAGGATCAACAAATTCCTCAAAAGCCGGCAACGCATAAGTTGTTCCTCTGGTGCTGCAAATGTTCATGGGCGGCGGTAATCACTTAACATCATTTGATCCACTTGTTCGTTTGCCCGCAATGTTTATGTAAAAAAAACTTAGCTCTCACGGAAGTGCCTCTCAGTGCCAAACACTACGTTATGTATTGGTAGGAACGGTCGCAGTCACTCAGCGGGTGAAGGAAAGAGCGATGCTTGGAGTATCTCTGTGGGATCAAATCAGAATTGAGGAGATACGTAGGAGAACCAGAGTTACCGATATAACTCATCGCGAAACCGAAGTGGCAATAAGCAAGGCACATAGGTCGAACTTTATAGTATAGAGATAGACGAAATTTTACTTTTAAACTTTGATTAGTAACTATCACTTCTAAGTACTACGTCTTGTAAAATTGAGCCTCAAAAAGTGTACAGTAGGTATATCACTTTTGAATAAAGAATCATCTGAGAACTTTATAGTATAGAGATAGATGAAACTTTACTTTTAAACTGTCATGTCATAAGTAGTTATCACTTCTGAGTACTACGTATTGTAAAATTGAATCCCAAAAAATGTATAGTGTATCACTTTTGAATAAAGAATCTGAGTTTAAATCAAAATACAAATCTGCACAATACAAAAGCAATGTTAGAAGAATATTAACTCGAAACACAAATAAATCCCAATCTCCATATGCAGTAGTAGTTTACTAACAACATTTGCTATGCGCAATTTGTACCAAATAATTCTGGTTCGATTCCCGAGTGAGCCATCTAGCGTGCCTGGAGGCAATTCGAATGGCCACGCAGAATTGATTATATCAACTAATAGAGGGCCTGGGAACTCGAATGTATTACGTATTCCTTATAAAACTTGCTTAACTAACCGTAAGTGTAAAATGGACGGTGAAATATTTCGTACTTGCTTTGAAACCGTCGCGTACCTACGTAGCTTTAGTTTTTAACTGTGGTAAATAAGTATCACCATTACCGCGCTTTCATACACTTATAAAATAATTGACATTCAAAATGTACATCAATTATTAAGGCCGCTCTCTTCACGCGCTTTTCCATACAAACGTATTACGCCTATTATTCTAATATTTGTCGCAATAGGTCTAAAGTAAAGCCAGATATCAATTTATATCTCCATTACCTATGCCATAAAATAAAAATATTAGTAAAATTATATTTATTTTGAAAGTTATGACGCTTGAAAAATCCCTATTTTTGGACAAATTTTGGGGCAACTTCGTGCGTAAATAAACTATATAAGAAACTAGAAAATTTAAAAAAGACCGAAGTCTTATCATAGGTTAATTCATAATAATTACAAATGTCTTTAGTTCATGTAAAAAATTGCCAAATATTTGCTAAAATAGGCGAAATTCCAAACCTTGATTTGCATCTTTTTACTTTGCCGTTTTTCACTAAAAATCATGATATCTCAAGCAAAATTTATTTATTTAATTTATTTATTATTTATTTATGTATATATTTTTAGTACTCTTCTATACTGAAGACGTCTCGCTCTCTAAATGCAGAAATCACTGTTTTAGACTCCACTCACCAACGATTTGTCGCTCCCATGGAGAGGGCTCTTAATAAAGATTCTAAACTTGAATCTGAATCATAAAAAAAGCATATTACACAATTGAAGATTATATGAATGATAAAAAAGCGTGGATTTGACTCGTTCCAGCAATGCGCGAGACGGCAATTCAATCATGTACTTAACATAAAATTATTATATTGATATTGTTATTTTAAAAAAGAGCAACGGCCGAGCGTCTTGCTGGTTCTTCTCGGTAGGAACGACATTCTGAACCAGTGGTAGATTCAATTGACGATTCAAAAGTACTTGCAAAAGTTTGTTTGATTAAAAAACTTTTCTATTCTTTTTGGATAGAAATTCAGAAAGCACAAATATGTGGAAGACGTAGTCTAGACCAATCGCGCACTTGTCTGCTAAATACCTATTATGGCAATCCGAAATCCAAAGTACTTACGTTTCTTCTGATTTTCTCTTTCAAGAGAGTTTCTTTGAAAAAAGAAATCTGATAGAATTAATTCTACTTAACTAGTTATCTACTTCAAATTTAAATAAAGGAAGGAAATTTTAGGAGGGTAAAAAACAAGAAGGAACGTCAGGAAACTCTCAGTATAAAAGTCGAATTCGTACCCTTATAAGGAATGTGTGCGGAAGAATCTGGGATTAATCGCACGGTAAAAATTGTAAGAGCTAAAATTGTATGAATGAATTTAAATTCTTACAAAGTAAAAAAAGCCAAGTTATTGAGTTAAAAAAAAATATTCAAATTGAAATTCAAAATGGCGTCTAACGAAACGGGGAATTTGATCACCATTTTGAATTTGAACTATCAGCTAGGTGTTATAGCAGTAAAATTCCTGTCGACATTTTTCACAATTTAAAAGCCTTTGTTTTGACCAATCCGACCGGACTATCAAAATGTAATGTTACACCTACTCGTAACTTATGACAAAAAATTATAATATTAAAGAAATTGGCAGGTGTGCCGCGACCCGAGTAAACGTCAGAGTTGGAAGGTTGTTAAAAAACAATCATCAAGTTTATGACGAGGCCAGTTAATAAAGATAGCGTTATAAAGGGAATGTAAAACTAAGCGTTTATGATGAATCTTGTTGTTTTAATGCCAGTTAAATTTCTTATTTTGTTAAGGGGAAGCATTCTTGTAACATCAATTCCTGGTAAAGACTTTCGTGTGACGCTCAACGAAGAATTTTACTTTGTCTTTGTACACTCTATGTCCTTGAACATGTCGGCAAAAATATGACTATTTGCACTCTAGTGCAGTGAGAAAATAAAGCTCAAAAGTTAAAGTGAGCTAAAATTGAGCTGAGTTAGTTTAGTTTGCGGCGCAGCTTGCGCTAGTAGGAAACAGTAGAATAGAACCGTTTTCCCCCCGTAGGGTAGAAAACGGATATTTAGGTTTCAGCCGTAGCTTGAACCACTTGAGATTACGCTTCCATGAATTCACTGCTCTCTCACTCTCTCTCGCGTCAATCCCCCCCATCGACCCTGTTGCTATCTCGTTCCCTCAATGCAGCGCGGGTGCGCGGCGCTAGCGCTGCGCTCTTCAGTACCATTGAAGGAGCCGGCAAGGAACCTGAAGTGGTGGTTCAAGCTACGGCTGAAACCTAAATATCCGTTTTCTACCCTACGGGGGGAAAACGGTTCTATTTAGGTGTTCGAGCCTACGCTTGAACCACTTGAGAAGTGTTTTTATTCTGCCGGCGCTGCTAAAGCGTACTGTGACTGGGAAATATTAAGAAAAAGCCAAAGCAAGGAATCAATTATATATATATTTTAATGCTTCAGACAATAGAAACAGGAAACAATAGAAATAGCTAACGTAACAAAAATAAACAAAATCTGAATTAGATTTGGATAAATCTCAAAAATCATTTCTTTATAAACAATCTCTTTTGATTTACAAAGTTGAAAAGTCATCGCTTAGAACTCTCATGGTGGAGCTGGTGTTATTACAACTGCTGTAAGCAGTAGTCTCCCTAAAATAATGTTTAAAGAACGTGTTCTTTGATCTCCAGTTTCCCCTTTTCAGGATTTCATCAATGTCATATCTATTATTCGCCCAATTCTCGGATGCAACCGCGGCCCTGAAGCTGCCTGCTGAAGCGGAAATACCAGCCTCGCGAAAGACGGTGCGAATCCATCCTGCGATAACACTGCGCGATGCTTCTTTCACTGTCCCTCTTGTAGTTATGAACAGGTTGTTAAGGTTCTTGTTACATCGACGCTCTTGTGAAGCTGAGATGGATTTTCTAATCCATGATACAAGGTTCAGGCGATCATCATTAGAATTAGCCTTCAAAACCCAACCGGATTGTCTGTAGGTCCCAGAATCGGTTTTGGAACCGAAATCCGGCCACAAAATGATTTCATCTTGATTGTCAATGAGTGAACCTTGTTTTATGCTCAACAAGGTAAGATCGTGTACTCTTCTTCCTGAAGCTAATAGGAGAAGGACACAGGTGTGTCTAAAAATTTGGAAAAGGCTGCTCTCATTTACGTCATAAGATTTAAGGAAATCCAGGAGGTCGTTCACTTTCCACGGCATAGGTTTCTTTATTGGAGGGTTTTTGGAGACAACTGCTCTCAACGCATGTTTTACTAGACAGTTCGAGCTGAGTTCTTCTGTGCGTTGAGGGTTGGCTAAGGTAGTTACTACGGATTTATGTAAAGCTATAGTACGTGGAGCGAGTTTAACGTTATTATAAAGATGGCAAATATATCTTGCTAGATCTGCCGGGCTAGGGTTATTTATGGGTACATTATTGTTACGAGCCCATCTTTGCCATCGGTGCCAAGCCGGTTTGTATGTTTTTACTGTAGACTTCCTCCAGGACGACTCAAGAAGGCTCAGGTCTGTTTCTGACCAATTTTTTAAACAACTGGTCCAGCCCGTACCTTCCAAACCAATAAATTTAGATTCTCTACCTGTGGAGGCGGAAGATTCGTTCGGAGGTCTATTAAGTTCGAATTCAGGTCTGCTATCGGCATTGGCGGGCAAAGAGCTCTCTTCCTGAGGTCGGCTTCCCAGAAAGCTTTGTTCCAACTCGGAGCCACTATTAAGAATGTGCCGTCTGATAGGTTCAGGTGGCGAATAACCCGGGGTATCAGAGACGGTGGTGGGAAAATCCATCCCAGTTTGAATCGCCACGTCCTGCTGAAGGCGTCCGTGAATAGGCTGTGTGTGTCCCTCGCATCTTCGCTGACATACACCGGTACCACAGCGGATCGTCTCGACGCAAACAAGTCTACCAGCGGAGTGCCTAGCTTCTGAAAGATTTTCCGGGTTGCCTGATGATTCAGGTGCCATTCTGGGAGACCCTTCTTCCGCGAAAGACTGTCTGCCAATCCATTGTATATTCCCGGAATATAGCGAGCTATCATGTGACAGTGATGATTCTGACAAAACTCCAGGATTTTCCTTGCGGTTTCCAGAAGCCTCAAGGACTTGGTTCCGCCTTGCTTCATTATGTAGGCCACCGTAGTCCGGTTGTCCGTCTGCAGCATTATGGTTACGTTTTTGAGCGTCGGAATGACTTGTGATATGACTTCGTAAACGGCGTGAAGTTCTTTCTGATTGCTGTGCCACTTTCTCTGGGGAACTGTCCATAGGCCGCAAAGTTTCTGGCCATTCACCACAGCACCCCAGCCCTCGTCGGCAGCGTCTGTCGTTATGAATATGGAGGGCTCCGGTATGAATATTGGTGAGTCTTTTTGGGTATTCCTTCTCCACCAGCATAGCTCTTGCAAGGCGCTGGGAGAAATTGGAAATCGCAAACTGGGTTTTTTCCTTGGTAAGCGATTCGACTCTCGTTGAAGAGTCCGACTGTGAAGGCGACCCAGAGGTACCACAAACGAAGCGAAGTTCAGTTTCCCCAAGATGACTTTTGCGCTGTGCCAACTCCAACGTTGTCCCTTTATTAAACGGTCTAGGTGACTTATCAGATGATCTGTCTTGTCTTGCGAAAGTGACTTTCGGTTTAATTTTGTATCCCACGTAATTCCGAGGTATTCTAGTTTTGTTGTAGCCGTCTTCGATGTTTTTTCTTGATTTATTCGCCAACCTAATCTCTGTAAGTATTTGATGACATATTTGGCTTGATTTTGTAGGGTATCTGGGTCTTTGTGAATGATAAGGAAATCGTCTAGATATACTACTACTGTTATACCTTGTCCTCTTAGTGTGTGAGCAATCCAATTTGTAACTTTTGCAAAAGCCGCAGGGGCGCTGGCCAATCCGAAAGGAAGACACGTCATTTGATATACCTTTCCTCGAAAGCTTAGAGACAAAAAGCGTCTGTGGCTGGGGGTGACAGGCAAGTGAAAATAGGCTTGAGATATGTCTAGTTTCATCATGTAACTGTTTCTTTCTAGGTGTATAGGAATTTTCAGGTGATTTGGGAGTCGAAATTTGGGGGCTAGCACGTATCTGTTTAAGCCTTTTAAATTGAATATTGGTCGAAAGGTACCGTCTGCCTTCTTCCGAAGAAACATTTCTGAAAGGAAGCCACTTTGGTAGTGACTTATTTGAATGGCGTTTGATTTTAAGAGTTCCTGTATCTGTTTTTCCATTACTGGCGAAATTCTGGTTCGAAATCGAAAGATATTCTCGCGCGAGAACTTCCGGATTGGAGGTTTTGATTTGAAAGGGATTCTGTAACCCGTTATCATTTTTAAAAGATTTATTGGTGCCTTCTTCCATTGGTCCACGAAATTGACAAGGCATCCCGCAGTGAAGGAGTCATTTTCGACCCCCCCCTTCCTTTTTCCCTTGTTGTGTTCGATTGGAGAAGGGTTTTTGACGGCGCCCCTTTTCTTCTCCCCCTCTGTTATACGGCGGGTCTCTTCTTGTGGCGTTTCGTGAATCGCGAAAGCGATGGTGAGCGGGCTGAGAATTTTTAGGTTTTGCTGCCTGTGAAATCGGTTTTCTGTCCGTGAATGGTTTTTTCTTAGGAAAAAGTTTATGCATGCCCCCCAACTCTTTTACCACGTCCGTTAGGGATTTGTCCTCGAACAGATGGGTTCCTGAAGGGGGAATATCTTGAAGGGTGCCCCGTAAAGCTTTGTTAGTAGGTTTGTAGACGTCCCTCCTTTGTTTTATTATTTCTGCTCGTCGGCCGCATACATATTGCAGAAGGGCGTCAGAGTTTTTCCTGAATTCGGAATTTGCTGCTACGAAATCGCGACCAACAATATTTTTGATGTCTATTGGGAGGCTGTCCAAAAGTTTCTGGAAAATCATTCTCTGCTGAATAAGTCCGTTCGTTATGGCTCCTAGCGTTAAATCTGATTTTTCTAAAATTTCTATTGATTTCCAGTTTGGAGTTATTTCCGCCAGGAGATTGTTAGTCTTAAGAGAGGTAAATACTGGAGTCGCTTGGAACCGCTTCTGAACGTCCGCGTATCTCACGTTACACCAACTGCTCTCACCTAGTTTCTGGCAACTCAGACCATGCTTTACAGCTAAGGGATCCGCTCGCGCAACCTTAGGTTCTTGTTCTATGGTGGTTGGCGTGAAATCAAAAGAGGTGAGATCAGTATTTTCGGCCTCTGTCAAAGCCGCTAGTTCTCTCTGCGCCTCGGCAATCTTTATCCTCAGATCATCTTCTTTAGATTTCCGGGTGTCGGACCAGACGCGAGGGGGTTCGCTTTCCTGGGTCTGATCGTCTTTCTCTTCCTCAGATTGTGTACTATCCGGCAGAGAGTCGTATGACTTATTAAGGTCTTCTACAGAGGACTGGTATTTGTCCGACCCAGCGCTCTGCTGCTGGTTTTGCATAATAGTTTTGATGTTTTTATTTTGCTCTGACTGCAAGCTAAGCATTTTATTAAATAGTGACATTTGTTGACTTAGCACGGAAGCGAGTAGGTGTTCGCTACTACCTTGCGTTGGCGCTACATGGGACTGTGAGCTAGGGGGTGAGCTCAGGATGCTTGTATAAGCTCTGCGTTTTGCCTCATTATGGTGTGTTTCGGTCGAGATCTCGGCTGACCGCTTCGAAGCCGTAGACGGACGCCTTGTTTCTGATTGAGGGCTGGAACAGTCTAGCTCTAAGGAAGCCTCCCGCCTCTTCGTCAGCTTCGGTTTCAGCTCCCTTACGGTGTTTATGAAGACGTCATAAGAGGGGGAGTGTATCTTCTCCATTATACTGTGCGGCGCATACAGAAGAGCTCTCCCCAGAGGCCATTTCAGCAAGGTTGTTCTTATCGCTCTATACGAGCGCTCGGATAGAGAAGTTGCCGATGGTTTGAATGCTCGTGCCAGGTCCACTGTGGGAATGGCGAACCTAAGCTTCGCTTCAATTGGTGGGGGCACTTGTTGGCCTCCGAAAAGGTCCTCAAACGTATGATTGAAGATCTTCCAGTCTCTCCAATCACTTGGAAAGTGTTCGTCCAAAGCGGCGACGACCGCAGACAAATAATTATCTTCCCTATTTTCAGCACAAGGTACTGCAGCAAGGGCTCCCATCGTTGTTAATTCACCCATGATCCTGGAAGTAAATGCACGGTTCAGCGATCTCGTCATTTGGCAATACAATTTCAAATTTGTTAGTGCTGAAGTGCCACATATATGTGAGAAAAAGGACGTCGCAGTTGGTACGACAGGCGTCGTTTCAGTTAAGACGACGGCGTCCCATTTGGTGCGACTGACGTCTTTGTGGTGCGACGTGCCACGCGAGATTGAGGCGCCCGACGTATCGGATGAGGCGACTGTCGCCTCAGTCCAGGAGGCGACACTCGAGAGGACGCCTGTCTCGACTAAGGTGTTGTGTCGTCTCGCCGGCGGCTCGATTATGAATCACACTTTAAAACTATGATGCACGAGTGTTATGTGACTCGTTCGTCGCTGGACCTCAGGGTGCCGAGCGGTAAGATATTATCAACGATAGGCTTGAAAGCGCTGATCGGGTATGCCGCGTAATAATACTTACTTGAGAGACGTGTTGACTCCATGAATATTGAAAGCGTACTGAAGAGCGCAGCGCTAGCGCCGCGCACCCGCGCTGCATTGAGGGAACGAGATAGCAACAGGGTCGATGGGGGGGATTGACGCGAGAGAGAGTGAGAGAGCAGTGAATTCATGGAAGCGTAATCTCAAGTGGTTCAAGCGTAGGCTCGAACACCTAAATATTAATAAACAATTGGGCTGCATCTTAACTAAACACGTCACTCGTTTAAAATACCGAGTTGATGTTCCTCTCAAGTACCTCGTAAAGTGCAAACCCATTCCTCTTTATTATGACTAAATCTTTAAGATATTTGAGTTAAACCATTAATTTCTTTGTTTTTGCCGCCCTTACACTGGGTAAGGACGATGCAAAGAATGCATCAGAGTGCTTAGTCTAAGTTTGAAGCGCTCCAAAATTAAAAGTATACTAGAAGTATACTATTGATCGAATCACAAATGACTTCAGAGCAAAATGAACCCAAAGACTCTTGTTTTAGGTCCATTTTACTCTGAAGTCATGGTGATTCGATCAATAGTATACTTATAGTGTACTAAAAAGTTTTGGATCGCTCCAAACTGAGACTAAGCACTCTGATTGTTGACGACGACGACGACAACTGACGACCTCCCTGGCGCAGTGGTGAACGCTGTGGTTTTATAAATGGGAGGTCCCGGGTTCGATTCCCGGCAGGGACAATTTGGGATTTTATAATTTCTAAATTGTCTCTGGTCTGGTCTTGCGGGAGGCTTCAGCCGTGGCTGAAATTTTGAATGAACATAGATTAGATATTCCCTGGCTTAACACATTTTATCCTGGAAAAATCCACAGTTCCCATGGGATATTGAAAAATCCGAAATGTATAGCTGCAGCTATAAAAGTAGGTTACTACAGCAAACTTTCTAGAAAGTAGGTATAAAGGTTGGAAAAGGAAGCGGGAACGGGAACCGGAAATCCACGATTCCTTCGGGAAAAACCGAAAATCACGCGGGCGAAGCCATGGGAAGAAGCTAGTTTATTATACCTAAAGCTTATTAAAACCCGCATAATTGAAACACAGTAACCTGAATTTACTGTGTTTTCCATTACGAAGGCAACATTAGACCGATTATTTTACACCTAATCGATCTAATGGTTTTGCGTAATGAGCTCAAACCAACTGCAAGAAATAAACGACGGACAAATTATCACAATTTTATCACGTAGAATCCCTATCAGCTAACTAAATAAGTTAGTAGTTCTACCGGTAGTTAGCATTGTGTAATCCAGATAAACGCCTGCCCAGGCGCACTCCACATTGTAGGTATGTCGCTACAAGTACCTAGCACGCACCGGTCGGTCGGGCCCATTCAACAGCCCTTACTTAGTCGGAAGGGATAAGAACTACGCGATAGATAGAGAGGCGAATAGTAGGTTAATATAACGGTAGGTATAGATACACCCCCGTGCCTCGGAGAGCACGTAAAGCCGTCGGTCCTGCGCCTAATCTCTCTCCGGTCGTGTCGCATTGACGTCCCATCGGACTATGAGAGTGAAGGAATAGAGAGTGCACCTGTGTATGCGCACACACTTGTGCACTATAATATCTCCTGCGCAGATGGCTAGTCTCTGCCTCGGTTGAGATTGGCCGCCGTGGCCGAAATTCGGTCAGGAGGACATTATTATTATTATTATTATTATTAGGTATAGTTAGGGCCATTGCGACATGAAAACAGCAGGAAAATGTTTCATTGTGTCGTAATAATTGTGTTTGCTAGCAAACGAAAAAAACCGACTTCAATTGAAACGACAATAATTAATTAATACAACGTAACTAGTCGTCACTACGATTTTCGAAATTTGCCCTCAATTTCTTTGGGACTCCATCATCAGATCCTGGTTTCCTTATCATGGTACCACGCTTGGGATATCTGCTTTCCAACAAAAAAATAATTATCAAAATCAGTTCATAAACGACGAAGTTATCCGCGAACACACATAAAAAAGCATATACATACGATCGAATTGAGAAACCTCCTCCTTTTTTGAAGTCGATTAAAAAGAGTCGCTATTTATTTAAATGATTTTACGGAGTGAACCTTCTGTTACTAATATGTATTCTGTGCCGGCAGCATGAAATAAACGGACAAATTGTCACAATTTTATCACGTAGAATCCTCTATCACCTAACTAAATAAGTTAGTAGTTCTACCGGTAGTTAGCAGCGAGTAATCGAGATAAACGCTGAGAATTCTCGCAATTTGAATATTATGGTGGCCTGCGATTTTATAAGAAACTGACTGCTCTGATTACTAAATCGATACATTTATCTCAATAGCTGAGATTCTAATTTACATGTACGGCATAAACGCGTCGGGTATTTCTTCTAAGTATCTGGTGAAACTGATTTCCCGTAACAGATAGTTAAGAGGCGCTAACGATGTTCCTAAGTAAAGTTCTCTTGGTTGTACCTATTATAATTAGGCTTATGTTTACACGATTGCCAGAACTATACCTATTTAACTACCAACATATTTAAAATTCATGCCTATATGGACAAAGTAAAGCTCATAATTAATTGCATTCATAAAAGGCTATCCTGTATCTAATTGTAACCATTTTCATTTTTTGTCAAAAATAAAATAAAACCCCGGAAAAATTATTGACTAGACTTCGTTCTGTAAGCAATGAGAACTATAATGGCTTTTCATGTGATTGGGTAACATATTATTCGGTGAGCATTTATTCAAGGTTACCATTCAATCACTCTAGAACCCCACAGTTTACTGATTCTTCCATTGCCACTTTAGCTTCGCGACTCGGTGAACTATGTCGTTGACTCTGGTTCTCCTACGAATCTCCTTATTTCTCTAAATTCGAAAAGTCTGTAGGTGGGTTTAAATACTTTGTTTTAATTTTTTTAACATGAAAGGAAAGTTGTTATCAGTAATCACTTACTTGATATCCATTTAATATTACTAGTAACTATACAATGTACGCTTGCGAATTCAAGTAGCAAGCCACCACACCCACGATCAATTAGGCTCATTCCGCTCTGTTATGTGAGGTTAAAGCAAGAATCAGATCTTAATTACTGAGTGGAACAAATTACCGCGCTATGTGGTCTGATATTCAAATGGTCTACCACACCTCGTGCTTTTCTTATTAAGGAATTGACTGTTACACATTAATACTGTCTAGGTTGACTTAAGAACTAAGTCAATCATCAGTACAGCCTTTTAACGTCCCACTGCTGGGCACAGGCCTCCTCTCTCATAGGAGAGAGGGGTTTCAAAGTCAAAGACAAATAAACTTTATTCAAAATTGGTACACTGTACACTTTTTGAACGTCAATTTAAGAACAGGCAATGGCGATAATTACTTACGATTACTTAAAACTAAAACTACGAGGGTTCCAAATGCGCCCTGGTTTGAGAAGATTCCATCAGCCGGGTTTTTATTTTTTTGATTAGAGCTTAGACCCGCCACGCTGCTCTAATGCGGGTTGGCGGGCTTGGATATATACATAATATTAACAAAAAATTGAGAATGCGGCCTAGGCCTAAAGTTGCTGAAAGTAATCGTGGCCTGGAGTGGCAAGTATTTAATGCCGTTCATAAGTCTACTCACGTGTGAAAGTCAATCAACTTTAACAAGACATAGACAATTTAAAGTACACGATATGGACAGTTAGTCCCCTTGTTTAGGGTTCCGTACCTCAAAAGGTAAAAAAATGAACTCTTATAAGATCACTTTCTTGTCCGTCTGTCCGTCCGTGTGTCAGCACCAATTTTCTCAAGAACGAGTGGACCTAGCAAGTTGAAATTTATACCAGATACTAAGGTCTATGGTCTCTATTAGGTGTATAAAAATTAAGGTCCTGAGTCCACACAATAAAAAGATATGGGCGAATTTAGATTTTCACGAAAACTTGTAAGTACCAAAATTTACCTTAGTTTTCAACTTTTTTTATTTTTCGGAATTTTTCCTTTACTTGATCTCTAAGACCTTGCTTTTGCAATTGACAAATCTAGGTCAACCGGAAGTACCCTATAGGTTTTGGGTTGGTTTCCAGTTGACCTAGAATTACGAAATTTCGCAAAAAGTCAGGTCTTATAGCACAAATAAAGGGAAAATTCCAAAAACTAAAAAAAGTTGGAAATTAAAGGGTGTCCCCATACATACATAGTAGAGCCAATTAAGATAGACCTCTGAGTTGTATGAGTGCTCATACAATTTAGAGGCCTAGCTTAATTAGCACATTACCTTTTAAGACAAACTAATGAAAAACAGATTGTACTTATACTTCTGGAGTACGGAACCCTCGGTGCACGACTCGCACTTGACTGGTTTATTCTGGATAAAATGGTTAATTTTTAGCGTTAACCGTAACGTAGTAATTTTAACCGCCAACACCCAGCTCTTCCTGCCTTATTATCTAATTCACTACTCATTTGTCAGAAAATATTTATCGCGTATCCATACATCTACCTTGCAAAGGCGACTCCATCACACTTCACACTAATATTATAAAGGCGAAAGTGTGTGTATGTATGTGTGGTATGTTTGTTACTCTTTAACGCCGCAACTACTGAATCGATTTGGTTGAAATTTTGAATGGAGATAGATTATGTTCTGACGTAACACATACGCTTATTAATCACACACTTTTTATCCTAAAAAAATGCACAGTTCCCGCGGGATTTTGAAAAAACCGAAATCTACAGTTACAGCTATAGGTAGATTACTATAGCAAACTTCCTTGAAAGTAGGCATAAAGGTTGGAAAAGGGAACGGGAACCGGAAATCCACGATTACCTCAGGAAAAACTTGTGACAAACCGAAATTCACGAGGGCGAAGCCGCGGGCAAAAGCTAGTTTACTTTATAGGTTGAAACGACATTCTATACTAATAATATTTATTGTGTGTATATCACAGTAGCTGAGATAGCCTAGTGGTTAGGACGACCGACTTCTAATCGGAGGTCGTGGGTTCGATCCCGGGGCACGCACCTCTAACTTTTCGGAGTAATGTGCGTTTTAAGTATTTAAATATCACTTGCTTTAACGGTGAAGGAAAACATCGTGAGGAAACCTGCATGCCTGAGAGTTCTCCATAACGTTCTCAAAGGTGTGTGAAGTCTGCCAATCCGCTTGGCCAGCGTGGTAGAGTATGGCCAAAACCCTTCTCACTCTGAGAGGAGACCCGTGCTCTGTAGTGAGCCGGTAATGGGTTGATCATGATGATGATGAATATTTATTGTGATAAGAACAAAACGGAGCACACTGCTCCAGCTTCCACATACATAATAATCAGCTATTCAACACCTGCGTCCAATGAATTAGTTCACGCCAAATATAGACAAGATGCCAGCCGTTTATAGCAGATCCGAATGTAACGCGCACAGAATAACTATGATCCTGACATAAATTTATAAAGATTTGATCGGTCCAGTCCTGTGAGGGGGATAAAAAGAGATTCCCGATGCCTTTAATGGTAAGTGGGATAAAATTCCAGTTTAGCAACTGTACAGTTAGCTAAAACTTCAACAGGTGCGATAGGAAGGTGAAGTGGTAATGTGCGGACTCAGTTCGAAGAATCAACAGACGTTTAGGTCCCAAGGTGTTGAAAAGGTGACCTTGTATCGAAAAGCGCAGTGTTATAGCCGACCCCTAGGAGGTCTGACAACATCAAAAGAATGCAGGGAGCCCTTATAGAAGCAAGCAAGATCGCGGGGTGAAGTCTTTAAAAGAGACTTATGTACATAAGTGAACGATTGGCATGTGATATTTTTTTTACTTTATCTTTATGCTTAGGATTATTTGCCTTGCATAACAATTATCGAAAATAGGGAATATTAAATCCTCGGCAGCAAAAATACAATATTGTTTTTATTCATTGAAACGAACATTGCAATATTTTAGCAACAACTGTAATCCCAGAGTAGCGCTAATACTTTTCTTAGAAAAATATTAGTCTAACAAATAACATAGTCTAATGTAAATTACCCGTACATACCACGATAAAAATATTTGTTTGTTTTTCGATATTTTTATCGTGGTATGTACCCGTATGTAGACTATGTCGATAAACCACGAAATAAGCCTTAAATCACTAATGTATTACCGAACTGTATGATTGTCAAACTGTGAACGGAACCGTTGACACGTGTCGGCTCGCGGAGATATGATTGTAGCTGTAAAGTGTAAACGATGGACTCCTAGACGCTTACTTTTTGTACGGAGTCGACGTGTTTCACGATTAGGTACCTTTCTGGATGGCTCTTTGACTGACTGACTAGCAGATGCACGCGGCTTCGTTCATAAACTAAGCAGCGTCTATACTAAATAGGCTTTAGAGATTTACCAGAAGAAGCTGCGTTCTTCAATAGTGAAGCTTGACCTCAATGGTGCAGTGGTGAGCACTGTGGTCTCTTACGTGAGAGACCCCGGGTTCGATTCCTGGCAGACGCAATTTATAAATATATAAATAAATACTCACACATACACACACGGTCGTCTGTTCCTAAAGTAGGCAACTTAATGCCTGTGTTATAGGTAACAGCCGACTGATAGACATATTTACATATAAATACATATAATATATTTTAATAAAGGTATACATACATACATACTATAAATACACCTAGACTCGGGGCGGGAATCGAATCCGCGTTCCCGGAGCGGAAGGCAGGGTCACTGCCAACCGCGCCAACGGGTCAGTCTACAAAGGGAATTTATAATTTCTAAATGGTCTCCGATTTAGTCTGATGGGAAGCTACTCGATCTCTTTAGCACAATAGTGAGCGCTGTGGTCTGTTACGTGGGAGGCCTCGGGTTCGATTCCCGGCAGAGGCAATTTGGGAATTTATAATGTCTAAATTGTCCATAGTCTGGTGGGAGGCTTCAACCGTGGTAATTACCACCATATTAGCAAAGGCGTACCGCCAAGCGATTTAGCGTTCCAGTACTATGCCGCATAGAACACCATTAGGGGTAAGTAAGTATGGTTTTCATATAAACTGCCATACCTCTTCCAACTTAGCCCAATGCCATTTTAGACTGCATCGTCACCACCATCAGGTGACATCGCAGCCAAGGGCTAATTTGTAGGTGAATAAAAAAATACAGGAAGCTTCTAGATTGTATAATTCAGCGAATTAACGATAATGAACCCCACACTACGGGCAGTGCAATAAAATAAACAAAACAACACCCCTCGATAAGTATTGACACAAACTGCCTATTCGCTCGTTTTAATATTTTTGATGAGCAAATGTGAAGGTCGGTAGAATATGTCCAATGGACCTTGTCAAGACAGTTTACTTGTTAAAAGTTACAATGGTATACTTTAATTCAGGGTTTCTCAACCTTCTTCTAGTCATAAATAAAATAAAAATAAAATAAAATAAAAATAAAATTTCTTTATTTCAGGCTATTAATTGCCCATAGTGTTAATTACAAAAATATCTTACTACTATGTTAGTACACATAAAAAAAAATAGAACACAACACAAACAAAAAACTTAATTTAAATATCTGGATGACTTAATTTAAATATCATGGACCCCTCTCAAAATTTCAGGGAGACCATGGACCCTTT
Source organism: Melanargia galathea (assembly GCA_920104075.1). Taxonomy (NCBI): domain Eukaryota; kingdom Metazoa; phylum Arthropoda; class Insecta; order Lepidoptera; family Nymphalidae; genus Melanargia; species Melanargia galathea. The sequence goes on along the minus strand of OV049872.1, from coordinate 19,498,196 downwards.
CCGAAAAGAGATAAATGATTAGCTTTTCCTAGATTTTATTGTTTGCAATTAAACTTTACAGTACTATTATTAGACGGTTACTGAATTAGAACTGCTGAATTAGAACGTCAAATTGTACACAGTATTTACTCACAACATATTGTATAGGTACCAATATTTTAATGCATTATGTTAGGTAGATCTCATTGGTTTTAATAGTTAGCATATAAGGGGTTTTCTGTCAAGAAATTCTCAGTGCCAGTCCGGAGTTGGTAGTTGGAGGTGTTTCAGCCCCGTGCCTTGGAGAGCACGTTAAGTAGTCGGTCTCGGTTAGTATCACTATCGTGTAACAATAGTCGTTAAAGCCCGCCAACTCGCATTGGAGCAGCGAGGCTGGTCTAGACTCTAAATCCCTCTCTTCTATGAGAAAGGAGGCCTGTGCCAAGTAGTGGGACGTTAAAAGTCTGTAGTGTCGTGGTGGTTAGGTAGGCTTGCCAATGGACCCCCAGCGTTAATTACACGGATCCCTCAGGGGTCCATGGACCACAGGTTAAGAAACTCTGCTTTAATGCAACAGTCATCGATGTATGATTTTCTGTCGAAACGACCAATAAAATGCGTTGTTCAGTAGCCATTATGTGCTACTTTAAATAAGGCTCGTTTCGAACTAATTATGTTGACGCCAATTCAAGAAATATACGTAATTTAAACGGAACATCTGCCTTGATTGCATCTCGTGTTTTTTGTTTCTTAATAGTTTTCAATAATATCATCCACTTGTATAAGTTGAACCCACGACCTTCGATGCACGCAGGGCACGCACCTCTAAACTTTTCGGAGTTATGTGCGTTTTAAGCATTTAAGTATTTAAATATCACTTGCTTTAACGGTGAAGGAAAACATCGTGAGGAAACCTGCATGCCTGAGAGTTCTCCATAACGTTCTCAAAGGTGTGTGAAGTCTGCCAATCCGCTTGGCCAGCGTGGTAGACTATGGCCAAAACCCTTCTCACTCTGAGAGGAGACCCGTGCTCTGTAGTGAGCCGGTAATGGGTTGATCATGATGATGATGATGATGATGATGTATAAGTTGACACAAGTTTGTTTCTATAAAGCGGGCTATTCTATCTATTACTAGTGGACCCGGCAGACTTCATCCTGCCCGGTGACATACCGACATCGGCACCACCTACTACACGGCGAGACCCGGTAGGTTACCTGTACCTATACCCGGTAATTGTGTTTTCAAACCATCCAGGAACCCATTGAAATATACACACTTTTCATACAAATCGGTACAGCCGTTTAGGTACGTATGTTTGTCACCTAACTGGTGACAAACACACGTACGGAAGAAATATATAGGAACTGGTGAGAGAGTTTACCGTATCCACGCGACGGGATGTTTGACAGTTACGAAACCCGTGAACATTTTGTATGGGAAAATGTTTTTTCTTTTATTTTATTTTTTCGTTAATTTTCCAATGTTTTTAATAGTTATTCTGCTATTCGGGACGGAGACAAATACAACAAATCAAAAACCATGAAAATCGCTCCAGCCGTTCTGGAGTTATAAGTGTTCGAACTAACACAACTTTGTTTTATATATATATAGATATTCTAATATACACATACCTTTAATACAGATTTGTTATAGAACATACATATTAAATAGATCTCTAATTTGATATTCCTCTCTAAAACTTAAATATCCTTTACATTTTTCAAAATTTAGAAACGAGTTATTTAAATCAAAATCAAAGTCAAGTAGACTTTATTCAAAATTGGTACACTTTTTGAACATCAATTTTAGAACATTGCAGTAATGGTGATAATTACTTACGAAAACTTAAATCTCAAACTACGATAAGATAAATTAGATGCAGTCTAAAAAGCCGTAGGTACCTACCTACACATGCCATAAAACACGAAAAAAGATTGACGTCGATGGCATCTTGTGGACCGATCGCGAATGTTTGCGCAGATTCCTTGGTTGGGCGAACAATATTGGGCCAGCGTTGGGGCCACGTTGGCGTCAACGTGTGGAGCCGGTATCAGTGTTAGAATACTTGTGCTGCCATCTGTCGCACCTTGAGTAAACTACTGATCTAAAGCTCCTAGTACTGGAAACTTAACTCTCAAAACCTGTGTTTTTATAAGTAATTCTTTGCACCTTATCCTATCAACTCAGAGGGATTCGAACCCATGACCTTATAAGCTGCAGTTGACCAATGGGGCAGTTATTAAAGCTTCAGAAATACTTTGCCAACCACAGAATAGAATAGAAAAGTTTTTATTCAAATTCAAAACTTGAATCTACCACTGGTTCGGAATGCCGTTCCAACCGAGAAGAACCACAAAAAAAGTACCTAATTCGGAAATGGAAACAATCCGTGGAGTTCTTAACTACGGAATATAATAAAACCGCACGCAAACATATAGCAATAACAACAGCTGGCAATAAAACAAATAAGTGGAACGGAAACAAAAAAATATGACGAGGCGAAGAGCAAACAAAAAAAGCGAACATAATTTTGCCGCGATGACAATGTATTCGTGTACTGAATTATAATAAGCGGGAAAGGATTCAGTTTTCTCCGAACCAGCGCCTGATGGTGAGATAAGAGGGTGACGAACAATGTTACTAGACACTTCCCCGAGAAATATTTCCCGGTACCCTAAAGGGTACATCTGATAAAACTTGGTATATAGAGATGTTAGTATCATGGTTTATAGCGCATAGTCAAAACCGCGGATTTTAGATGCAAATTTTCCGAGAACTTTGAGATTTCTACAACAACAGTGTCATGGTTATTATAGGTAAAGTTAGACACGTGGGAAGTTTTGTAACGTAACGACCTCTGTGATACAGTGGCGAGCCCTGTGTTCTTCTTATAAGTGGGAGGTCCTGGGTTCGATTTTCGGCAGTGGCAATTTGGGATTTTATCATTTCTAAATGGTCTCTGGTCTGGTCTAACGGGAGCCGTGGCTAGATACCGCCCTGCTGGCAAAGTCGTGCCGCCAAACGATTTAGCGTTCCGGTACAATGTCGCGCAGATACAAAGGTACGGGTTTATTAACTGCCATATCTCTTCCAAGTTCCGCCTCCACCTTAGACTGCATCGTCACTTACTATTAGGTGAGATCGCAGTCAAGGACTAACTTGTACATGAATAAAAAATAAAAATAAAATGTATGAGAAAATCAGACACGCAGTTTTAATTGCTACTGCGCGGAAATGATAGAATAATCAAAATAAACTACATATTTGTTTTTTTTTTTGTCTTGACTTCGTTGATAGAACTTCGAAAATCGAAAACTAAAGAATCTGTACTTAATTCCTTTTTAAACTAAATTGACACTTCTGAACGCTATCCTTTTCTGCTAGGAAGTAGGAACATTAAATAAAGGATGGCTGTAGTATTAGTATTTTTAGTTAGCAGTGTTAGTGTACATAAGCAGAATTAATAATAATATATACCTATATGTATATGTAATATGTATATAATATAAATAATAAATCCATGGTTGCCCTAAATGCTTTTCAGACGTATTTTACATTTATTTATCATAGGCTTCCTATAAAGAAGTATGATATTCCAAAAAACTTCAAAATTAAGAAAAATCCGTTGTAGGAAAAACACAGAAGAAACTCTATATGGGTTCAAAAGCTCGGATATAGAACGCGACGCAATATACGCGTGCTGCCATCTATAGTACAATGAGTAAACTACTGATATAATCGCTCTAACGTTGAGCCACGTTTAAGTCTACACAAATAGTAAATGACCACGTAAATATTCTACGTGGGTGACAAAGGTGCAAAACCTGGATTGTGCCGTGAAGGGATTTTTGAATCAAATGCTCTAATATTTGATTTTATGATGTTACTTTGAAAATAATTATACTTGTATGTTTAGCGAAATTTTGCAAACCACAGAGATAGATTAATAATTATAAGTTTCTAGAGCATGTCTGCAAACATTGAGTTCGATTGTTTACTACGTCCGGGTCCGTGTGGATTTAGATGTTTTAAAAATTACTAGGTATTTGATTTTCCGGGATAAACCGGGGTAGCCTGTGCAAATTTCTTCTAAATCCGTTCAGCGGTTGCGAGGTAACAGGCGGACAGACAGACATATTTCTGAATTTATAATATTAAAAGGAAATATTATGGTTTTGAATTAAAAAATTGCTAATGATTATTATACATTGTGATTCTCCTGAAAATACATCTACTCATAAAATACTCATACAGGAGAATATTTCCAGTATTTTTTTTTAATTTATTATAAAAATTTAAGCAAAATAAAATAAAAATCTGAAAGATTTTTTAAATTATCGCAAAAACTAAAAAGTTATTGTACTTTAAAGTTGCTAATTTCCGTTTCACGCGGCGCTCCAGCGTATAACGTCATCCAACCCGCTCGGAGGTATTTTTTCCATGTAAATTTACTTGTTTTACCAATTTCTCCGAGATTACTGAATCGATTTACATGATTATTTTTTTAATCGACAGCTGAGGATGTTTGCAAAATGGTTGCATAGATTTTTTTGAAAAAAAAAAATTTTCATCTTTTTTTTCGAAAAAATCTATGGGAGCATTTTGCAAACATCCTCACCCAACCTAAATGATCATACAGCGAATGCAAATCGTTATCTTATAATTTAACAAGTGTAAATTGAAAATTTAAAAAACCCCCGACATTCGCCATTTAGTGGCGGCGGCCATCTTGAATTTGCAATAGTGCTATTCTACTAGTCAAGCCCTTTCATTTGATACCCATATCAAGGGAGTTGTGAAAAAATATATCATCCGCCATTTTGTAGCGGCGGCCATCTTGGACCGATTTTCATCAAACATGGCTAAGAACACTCTCGACTAATTCACCTTTCAAACAAAAAAAACCGCATTCAAATCGGTCCACCCGTTTGAGCGCCACAGGGTAACAGACAGACACACACACACACACACACACACACACACAGACACGTCAAACTTATAACACCCCGTCGTTTTTGCGTCGGGGGTTAAAAATAAAACACTTAAAAGAACAAAATATCGTCTAGTCTCTAAAACACAAGCCATTTATAAACGTCGTCTTGTCTTCAAGCTGATAGCGAAGCCATTACATTGTAGATAAAGCAAGAAACAAGATAGATATCACCATCTGACAGTTTATATCAAAGAAGCGAGTAAACATCCTGTATGATTTGTAACGCTCCCGCTTGCGCACGTGATCACGTGTTCCAGGTATGTTCACATTATCAAGTATTTAGAGGAAAATCTATTATCACTAATTCTACAAAAACCTACTAATTATAATAATTATTAATTAATCTAATCTACCTATTCTTAAGTAAAAATAAATAAACAGCTCTCACTCTGAATCTACTGGTCGTGTGCTACTGGTATCCTTTTCTGATAGGTATTAAGAACGTTATAAAAGGGATAGATTATAAATTATAACAGAATAATTAATTAATTATTAATTTAGTAGCCTAGGTACTAGGTACCTTAATAATGTAGGTGTCAGTAGGTACTAGGTACCTTAATAAATTACCCACCCATACGGCCATAGCCGCCATACCAAGCTAAGCAGCTTCCAGCGTACTTACTACTTTGTAATTATTTACCATAAACTTCTTATGCAGAAGTATGATATTCCAAAAAAACACCAAATTTCATCAAAATCGGTTGAAGTTAGTGATGTGCGGAATCGATTATCAATAATCGATTAATCGATTATTAAAATGATCGATTGCAATCGATTATGATTTTGCATAATCGATCATGATCGATTATAAAGATATACATTAATTACCAAACTTTACTACCAGCTTTCTGTTATTAATTTGCTTGCTAAAGTATAATATGGTTTGGCAGCACTATCATTGCAAAAAGGGGATTCCCTCAAAGTTAGTTTTAGGCTTTGTTCACACCAAACGGATAGTCAGCCGCCGACTGGTGAGCAAGCGTTATGCAGCTTACAGCTTTTTCATACATACTCAACTTTTCGAACACACCGAACCGACGATACGCCTTTACCAACTGTAGTGAAATTACCCCCGCTATGAGTATCTATATATGTACAAGCTGTGCCCCGCGATGTTACCCGTGATTAATAAGTTTGTACACATAAAAAATATTTGAACAAAATCATCTAAGAGTAACTTAGCAACGAGAACGACATCAAATTCATGCAAAAGCATACAAATGCATGCAACGACAGCAAACTATTGCAATAATTTGTTATGTGAGCGTGATGTACCTAAGAACAATCAGCGTTTAACAGCACCTATCTCGTTTTTGGAAGTCTATATCTATTTAAGTCCCTCAGGAACACTTTTCCGGGATAAAAAGTAGCCTATGTGTTATTCCAGGACATACTTAACCTATCTCCAATCCAAATGTCAGCCAAATCGGTCCAGTAGTTGCGGCGTTAAAAAGTAATAAACATACACACATACATACACACACACACAAACTTTCGCCTTAGTGTGATAAATAGGTACCTAATAGGTATGTATATTTAATTTTGATCAATTACATTATTTTTTAATTAATCTATTTAATTTTCTAATTTCAATTTCAAAAAATTAAAAAATAGTGTTTGTTTTTCTTTTTTCAGAACAGTCTAAAAGGTTATAATATAGATGTTGCTACTAAATGCAAGGGTTCAGAATTTTTTCCAGAAAGTAGAATTGTTTTTTCAGTTCTTTCTAAGAATTATTTCATAATCGATCAATAATCGATTTATAATCGATTATTATTTTATAATCGATTAATATAATCGATTAATCGATTATCAAGACAATCGAATCGGCACATCACTAGTTGAAGTGCAATCACCGAACAAACATTATATGCGTTAAAAGCGCGTATCTACAGCGCGACGCAATATACGTGTGTTGCCATCTATAACACTGTGAGAGAACTACTGATATGACCGCTCGCGCTCATTACGTTAGCCGAGTTATGCTCTACACTACCACGTATTTAGAGGAAATAATTAATCTATTATCACTAATTCTTCATTTATCTACTAATTAATTAATATTAATCTTTATTTATCATATGATTTTCTAATATAATCTAAAGTCTAAACTAATCTAATGCTATCCGTTTCTTATAGTAACATTATGAACTTAGTGAATACTGAGTATAACCCGCGGCACGTAAGTCGAGCGGTGACCTTCAAGTGCGCGCAGCGTCGTACGAATGAGCGGGACACAATACGATTAAAGAGCCAATCAGCGCTTACGAGGGATCCGCGAGAGCTAATCAGTGCTTACGAACGATCCCCACGCCCTCTCCGCGACCCCGTCACACCCCGAGATACCTCATTTTTGACTTCTGCGCAATGAAGGTCACCACTCGACTAACGTGCCGCGGGTTATAGTGTACTGGGTAGTAAAGTAGGTACGCCGTACGTGGTACCAGAAACCCATACCGAGCTGCTTTAAAGCGTATAATTTGTTAATATTGAAATTATCTACCATAAACTTCTTACGCAGAAGTATGATATTCCAAAAAACATCAAATTTCATCAAAATCGGTTGAAGTACAATCACCGAACAAACCATATATGCGTTGAAAAGCGCGCATCTACAGCGCGACGCAACATATGTGTGCTGCCATCTATAACACTAGAGAGTGAACTACTGATATAACCGCTCGCGCTCATACGTTAGCCGAGTTGTGCTCTACACTATACCAGGTAAATCTATTCACTAATTCTTCAATTATTAACTGCTAATTACTTAATTAATTAATATTAATCTTTATTTATTCATTTATCATATTATTATTATCTAATATAAAGTCAACTAATGATATCCTTTTCTGATAGTAACATGAATTTAGTGGGTACTGGCACTGGGCCCACCGGGTAGTAAAGTAGATAGGTGGTACCAGAAACCCACACCGAGCAGCTTTTCAGCGTACTGCGTAATTTGTAATTATGTACCATAAACTTCCTATACAGAAGTATGATATTCCAAAAATACTAAATTTGATGAAAATCGGTTGTAGTGAAACAACCGAACAAACCTTATATGCGCTGAAAAGCGCGTATCTACAGCGTGACGCAATATACGTGTACTGCCATCTATAACACTGAGAGTGAACTACTGATACAGTCGCTCATATACATTAGCCAAGTTGTGCTCTACCCTAGATAACAAGGTTAATAAAGATAAAAAATCTGGAGAGATCAAAATAATTAATAAATGATCAAATAAAGTATGTGTTTTTGTTAAGTACATAGTCACAGATTTGTTTGTAAATCTATGAAGCTGGGTTACTTTAAATTATGTACATTATAGTACCTATGCTTAATTTCGATTTTAGATCATTATTGGTTTTTAGAGCAAGTGATAGAATAATTATTATTTTTGAGTAGTAATTTGTTATTATATTTATTTTACCTTAAAAATATGTTAATATAAAAATATGTTAAAAATATTTTTAAGGTTACCTTAAAATAAAATTGTAAAGTATGAAAAAAATACAAAAACATACAAAATAAATAACTGTATACGGATATCGATCATTGATAGAATAGAGAAATTGTTTATCTATACTAATATTATAAAGCTGAAGAGTTTGTTTGTTTGAACGCGCTAATCTCAGGAACTACTGGACCGATTTCAAAAATTCTTTCACCGTTGGATATGTACGTGATCCCTGAGTGCTATAGGCTATATTATATTATGTACCACGGGCGAAGCCGGGGCGGACCGCTAGTTTTTCAAATAAGAATTGAAACTTGGTTTGTATGGGGCGCGCTCGCGAATGCTGGAGATACATAGTCTTCTTGAGATCGCTTATTATTTTTATCCCATATAAATAATTACACCTAACTTTATAAATTGTTACCTGACTACGGAATTTACTTACCATAATAATATTATATTTTTGCTGTGTATTTTTGTGTGTTGGTTTGTGATTTGTCTGCCGGTTCAACGGTTCACTCATAATTTTGATTATAAAGAATTGTTTGGTTTTTTAGCGGTCCAAGTGTTGGTACACTGTACACTTTTTTAAATTCAGCTATTATACAAGTATATACAAGTATAAATTTAAAATTTAAAAAACCCCCGACATTCGCTATTTCGTGGCAGCGGCCATCTTGGATTTGCAATAGTGCTATTCTACTAGTCAAGCCCTTTCATTTGATACCCATATTAAGGGAGTTGTGAAAAAATATGTAATCCGCCATTTTGTAGCGGCGGCCATCTTGGACAGATTTTTTTCAAACATAGCTAAAAACACTCTCGACTAATTCACCTTTCAAACAAAAAAAACCGCATTCAAATCGGTCCACCCGTTTGAGCGCCAGACAGACACCAGGGGAACAGACAGACAGACAGACAGACAGACAGACACACACACACACAAGAAGGTTTGAAGAAGGTTGTTAGTTTCGAGTCTTAAATTAAGTCTAGCTTTATTTTTCGGAATTAGGCTAAGGTTTGAATAAAAGAAATTTATTTTTAAATATTATATTTATCGTAATAATATTATGTATCTATAATTCTCTGTAGGCACGTGTGTTTGTCACCCAAGTGCTCCTAAACGGCTGGACCAATTTGTATGACATTTTGTGTGTATATTCCAATGAGTCCCTGGATAGTTTGAAAACACAGTTGGACCCGGTAGGTGGAGCTGCTGTCGAATAATTCTTCTGTACGTGTGTTTGTCCTCCTAAACGGCTGGACCGATTTGGATGAAATGTGTATATTTCAATGGATTTTTCTTAGTTATGAGAGTGACACTGGTGAATTATATTGGGGTTTCAAGGAAAGACAACTCTCTTTAGACAAATAGACCGTATTAATACTATTTACAGCCAGTAAGTATATCAAAACTGGGTGGCGTCAAAAAGAACAATATGACGGCTAACCACCTAAAACAAACATTTTCTGGCGAAAATGGCGTCAACAATTTCGGCTAGCCACTCTTTTCTGGCAAATTTTTTACGTATCTCCTTGCGTGACTCAAAAGGATTCTTAAAATTATGTTACTTTTAGCGCCACTACCACCACTACAACCCTTTAGCATCCCAGCGCTGGACACAGCCCTCCTCTCTTATAAGAGAATTTACAGATTAAACCCTCACGCTGCTTCATTGCGGTATTAAGTAAGTTTTTTCATTTAATCGCTTCTCCTATGGAATTTAACCTCCGCATTATGTCGTCGGATGTCCCCACAGGTCATGTACGAGGTCTATAGGTTAGCCTACCCATACAGCATTCGATTCCGCAAACAGGTGTACCGTTGTAGGCTACAAGGATAGCTTCTCACGGCGCGTCAAAACACGAACCTTGCTAAGTGCGTTTAGTGGGTACCTTTATTTCAGCCAAATCGGTTCAGTAGTTGCGGCGAAGAAGAGGAACAAACGTACACACACAATCTTTCGCCTTTATAATATTAGTGTGATTTAGAGCTGAAATCCTCCACGCTGCTCTAGTGCGGTATTATGTAAGTTATTGTTCATTTAATCGCTTCTCTTATGGAATTTAACCTCCGCATTATGTCGTCGGATGTCCCCACAGGTCGTGTACGAGGCCCCGCACCCATACAGCATTCGATTCCGCAAACAGGTGTACCGTTGTAGGCTACAAGGATAGCTTCTCACGGCGCGTCAAAACACGAACCTCGCTGAGTGCGTTTAGTACCTTTGTTTTTTTTTCGTTTATTCAGCCACAAGTTAATCCTTGACTGCAGTTTCACCTGGTGATAGGTGACGATGCAGTCTAAGATAGAAGCTGGCTTACTTGGAAGAGGTATGCATACCCCTGATCGGTTTCTACACGGCATCGTACCGGAACGCTAAATCGCTTGGCGGCACGGCTTTTGCCGGCACGGCACGGTAAAGTGATATAACCAGCCACGGCTGAAGCACAGAGTACCTACAGAGGGGAAGCTTCTACAAGCGGCCCGCTGTAGGTACACTCACACATATGCGCACGTTTGTCACCAACTGTACCGGTTAGTGGAACGAGCGGGCGTCCGTGAACCGTTGGTGAGTGTGTTTGTGTGAGTATACCTACAGCGGGCCGCTCGTGGAAGCTTCCTCCCTGTAGATTTACTACTCGTGTGGCTGAAGCCTCCCTGCTGAAGACACTGAAGACTATTACTATTTGCCAAGCGACGCTAGAGTTTGTGTCACGCACTTTGCGTCTTTTGATATTTAGTAGAACAGTTTTTTTTAAGTTTTCCAATATGCGGCGTTCGTGCTAACGCACACCGTGAGAAACAACCCTAACAATATGATCAGTATCGCCTTTGTTTTGTAAACAATAGAACTACAAGTCCTTGCGTATCACCACATAGATATGATTTGTGAAAATTGGACTCGAAAGCTTACCTATGTTTCGCAGCTTGAAAATCGAATTGTGATTTATTTTATAGATAAATTTCTTGAATTTCAAACAGATGTTCATTTTTTCTCGACCGTATAATTATTATCTGTTAATCCATATTATCTATATTATAAATGCAAACATAACTCTGTCTGTCTTTCTGTATGTTACGCTTTCACGCCTAAACCGCTGTATCGATTTTGACGAAATCTGGCCTACCAGATTTCGTGATACACGTTCGTACAGTGATAGATTAGACCTTGGACAACGACATAGGTTACTTTTTTACCCGGAAAATCATAGACTTCCCAAGGGATTATTAAAAACTTAAATCCACGCGGATAAAGTCGCGGACTTCATCTAGTCTAGTATAAAATAATCTAATATTAATCTTCGTCTTCATAAACCAATAGACGTCGATCGCTGGATATAGGTCTCTTGTAAGGACTTTCACACATTTTGGACTTGCGCCGCTTGTATTCAAGCTGCAGCTCATCATCTGTATACCTATTATAGTCGCTATTCCCATAACTTGGGACCCCAAAGTCTATCTCCTACTTCGAATTAGGCACCTTGCCTGTTACCACTGAAGCTTCGCGAGTCGTTGAGATGTAAATTCAAAATTCAAACTGGTTTGTCTATAGATTTCCTCATTTTTTATTTGATCACGAATAAAAACTATTAGACAGTTGCTCTTCATCGGATCGATAACAAAGCTACGGCATTTTAGAGTGATGTGTTATAATATACTAGCGGAACTGGCAGACGTCATCCTGCCCGGTGACATAACGACATCAACGCCACCTACCGAAACCCGGTGGGCTACCTGTACCTACCCGGTAATAGTGTTTTAGGACCATCCAGGAACCCATTAATAAAAATGAAAAATGTGATAGGTAAATGAAGAACCGCTCGACCGATTTTGTGCAAACTTCACATAAACCATCTACTAAATAGTCCGAACAAAGCCTAAACATTTGGTTTGGATAGGTGAGACCGTTCTTGAGTTATAAAATTACAACGAAAAGTGGCATTGATTTTTATATATAAATAGATGTATATTTGGTTCATAACCACAGTGGTAATCCAAACTCATTTCAAAACGAAAATTGTTACATATTTTCGCGATGAATATACATACATTATACACCTTACATATATGGTGCAAGACTCATACAAAACTGCTTAACAATAAATTCCCAACGCGCAACCGTAATTTATATAAAAGGTGTTCTTATTTTAAAACTCACGATTTTGGGTGCGCGGGCGCATTGTGAAACATGGCGGGCCGCGCGCATAAATTGCGGACAAAAATTTTTTTATTCAAAAATTTAAACTCCGACTCGGTTTACGCAAAACGAAAAAGGCCGCGGTGAAAGCTTAGTGTTTATTTGGTACCGTGACAATTTTATTATATCGCGGTTATCGGTATCGGATTTTTTGTTTGTTAGAAATTCGATCTTGAAATATCTTAAGCAAAAGCCAAGCACAAAATTTGGAATAAGTATACAATTGCTGTATATATAAGTGTGAACTGCCTCGTGTTTCTAGTGGTTTGCATATTCGACTGCAGATCACGAGGTCCCGGGTTCGATTCCCGGGTCGGCCAAATAGTTGTTATGTGAGTATTGTGTTTTTCTGTCAAGAAATTCTCGGTGCCAGCCCGGAGTTGGTAGTTGGCGGTGTCACCATCTATGCCTCGGAGAGCACGTTAAGCATTCGGTCCCAGTTATTATCACTATCATGTGACAATATTCGTTAAAGCCCGCCAACCCGCATTGGAGCAGAGTGGCGGGTCTAAGCTCTAAATCCCTCTCTCCTATGAGGCCTCTCTCCTATGGGGCCTGTGCCCCACAGTGAGACATTGAAAAGGCTATACCTACCTAGTGATGGCAGATAGACGTGTTTTAGGCATCAAATTAGATATGAGGAGATCCGTAAGAGAATTGGATTGGCTCGAAAAATGGCAGACATTGGGGTCTCAAGATGTCCAAATCCCCACCACATTCTTTAGTGAGTCTTTGAGTGCTGGCAATCGCTGGATACAATACTTGCAAGCAATCTAGTTGAGAAGAAGAAAAAGACGGTAGAAGTGGTAGGTATTTTTGATGCGAAGAAGTGGAACATTAGAACGTAAATAAAACTTACTTAATGGACTTTACAGTTTATCAAAGATGGCTGGGATCAATTCTCGTGCAACACATTAATGACTTTGTATTTGCCCGTGTAATATAATTTATCCCCATTCTACATTATAGTAGGTACATTAAATCCGTTGCCCGCTATATAAGCGCGGCCGCGGGCAAAAACTAGTGCAATAACACTTCTTACAATCATTAAGAGTAATCGACATCGTGTGTGGTCCGACAAAAACCATAAAGCAACGTTAGTCCATGTTATTATATTCAGTTGACACACACGTTATGTTTGCATCTGCTGAGGTAGCTGTGTTGATTCCCCTTAAGTAAGGACAAGTTCACAATGAGGCGTGAAATGAGAAGAAAAAAAAATTCAAATTAAAGTCTGTAAAGTCTGTGGTTTACGGATGATAATTTTACGTGATAAAGTCATAAGGAAACAAAGAGAGATAGATGCGTCACAAGCCGAATGCTAAGGCCATTCTTGCCGCTACTATCGCTTGTTCTGCGCTCTCGCCGCCTGCACGTAGTACGTGATAATGAGGGATGTTTTTCGTGCGTGTCTAGCTACACGCACGAAAAACATCCCTTCATCAATTTATAAGACGTTATTACGTTAAAAATAAAACAATTAGTTAGTTAATTATTTATTATTTGTTTGGTTTTAGGAAGTATTTAAAAATCTCGTGGGAAAACTTTAATAAGCCGTCACAAAATGTAAGTTATTTCCGTCTTTACGAGATAAAAGCTAACTGTGTGCTGAATTTTGTCAAGGTCGGTTCAGTAGTTAGGTTGTGAAAATGTATTACCTACCTAATTTTTATACTGGTCCTAATATTTTTCATTATTTGACGCAGGATTCATCTTCATGGGATTAAAAGTAACCTAGATCATTTCTTGAGCAAAATCCTTTGACTTTTTGTAAATGTCCCGTCAAAATTAGTTCAGCTGTTCCAAATATTTTCCCTCACAAAGGGAAACTCAGCCAAAAATTTGAAAACATAACAAACATGGTGTGACTGTAGTCAAAATAAATGATCTAAAGATATTTTCACTTTTTAATTATCTTTTCGGAAATGTAGACGTACTATATAAATGTATTACACTAAAAAAAATATTATTATTTTGGAGTACTGTAATAAATTATTTTTTGTTTATTATTTAGGAATATTATGAACACAGCTTTAGTCGATGCGCACCGCATTTGATTGTACAGGATTATTATGGGGTAGGTGTAAACGAAGGCTGGTATTTTACTGTTTACTGTGACGTCATTACACAGTAGTACCCGGTGACGACCATCGAAGTACGTCCACTGCTGGACATATGTAGGACTCTTGCAAGGATCGTCGCGACAATTGTGCCGCTTGTGACCAGCAGCTGCCAACTCCCCCGGTGACACTGTTGCAGCTAATAGGGCCTACGCAGCATATTCAATCTGAAAAAAAAAATATTTCTTTCATTCTGCTCGAATTTCGGGTCAGGCCAAAAATTTTGAAATTCCCGTGTTTCACTCCCGTCTGGTAATTATCATTGTCATGTGATAATAATCGTTAACGCCCACCAACCCGCATTGGAGCAGCATGGCAGGTTTAAGCTCTAAATCCCTCTATCCTTTAAGAGAGATGGACTGTGTCCAGGTGTGGGATAAAGGGTTGTAGTGGTGGGTGATGGAGGGCAGCTTAGAATTTAGCATTGTATGTTTTGTATTGTAGCACTTTGTCGTCATACTTTGACCAAGGCTAGGTTAATTAGTTAGTAAGAATTTTTTTAAATAGTCCCTAGATTTCTGCTTCGTTTCCTTTGTCCAGTCCTCTTTTGCCGCAAAATTATTGTAACTTTTTGCGGAGGTACCATTTGTCTGTCGGCGTGGCGTCGGGCATCCTTTGTTTAATCATTAATGACGGAAATAACTACATACTCTAATTAGGGATTAAACTACTAATAAAAACTTCTAGCTGTCGGAACTTCAAAGGCGATTAGATCGGTTTCGATAAAATCAATTGATACTAACTGACTTTATACTACTCCTACTACTACATATATTAATTGATTACAAATAAAAGAATAATTACATTGTCATTATTTTTTACCCGACTGCGGCGAAGCCCAAAGGAGGGTTATGTGTTAGACCTGTGCCCGTTATGTCCGTTCCTATGTCCCCTTCTTATGAAAGGGTTAAAACCACCGCACCGCGATGTTTGTTGCATCTATAACCCCGGCTTCATACACAGACAAACATTTGCTCACATATTTGAACTCAGGTTTGAATACCTAACAGACAGACTTTGCAAATAGGTACGTTCGCTTCATTTGAATTTAAACTTTAAACGCGCTCAAAAAACCGATATCGAATGAAAACAGTGCAAATGTGTGTTCAAACTTTGAACAAATACCAAAGATGATGCCACACAAATGTTCAAATAAGTGTTCAAATGTTTATGCAGCTGTGTGTGGCGATGGGGTAAAAATAACAATTTAAACTCAAAAATGTCGAAGTTAATAAAGATATAAATATCGAAAAACATGAATTCACCATCGCACAATGGGAAACTTAATTTCATAGTATTTCTCCCGTAGGAGTATCGTGGGAACCACCAAAGTTTCACTTATAAGGGGATATATCGCATTTTCCAAGAGTAATAGCTGATAGGATGATGTGCGGGGTGGACACATTGTGACGATAACACTAACTTAGGTGCAATTGTTTCATTGTGTGGTGACCGAACGGTTGCCCATCACTCCATATAGAGACGGAACGGTGGACTCTGACTTAATTAGATTCGCCCTGCGGTGGCCCGGAGAAAGTATTTTACTATTATTATACGCGTATTTAGTAAGATCACTGAATACAAAGTATTCAGTGATTTTACTCACTATAGAATAGAATAGAATAGAAAAGTTTTTTATTCAAATAAACTTTTACAAGTGCTTTTGAATAGTCAGATGAATCTACCACTATAATCTCACAATAGGTGTAACTCTGTCTCGCTCGCAAATATGACCAAAAATAAAGAGCTGCCCAGCCATTAAGGTGCATTTCCTCTACATTATTACTGTTGCTATAAATACCTTTACCTTCATATGTTGCTATACATACTGTTCCTATTGATATTTTTGCTATTTCACTAAATTAGCATAACACTGTCTCAGTCACAATTAATATTTAAGCAACAATAAGAGCTGCCCAGTCATTAAGGTGTATTTCTCAGTGACTCTCTGGGCCCCATATTATATATGGCACGAACAGCCCTCTTCTGCAGCACGTAAATGGAATTAATATCAGCAGCATTACCCCATAAAAGTATGCCATATGACATAATGCTGTGAAAGTAACTAAAATAAACTAACCTCGCAGTTTCAATATCAGTTAGTTGGCGAATCTTTTTAACCGCATATGCAGCAGAACTAAAACTGTTCGATAAGTTATTTACATGAGGGTCCCATTGGAGTTTAGCATCTAACGTTATCCCCAGGAAAACAACCGTATCCACTAGATCTAATTCCTCATTATTAAGCTGTACAGTGTTTTCAACTTGTTTAACATTAGGTAAAGTGAATTTAACACACTTAATTTTTTTCCCATTAAGTAATAAGTTATTTGCTTCAAACCACTGTACCACTTTTGTACTGTACCACTATTATCATCAAAATATACAAGAGAATATTGTCACAGTGTACTAGATCTCTAATAGAGATCATAATAAATTAAATAAATAAAAATATAGCGAGTTAATAAATAAATAAAAAATATAGATAAACACTGCGGTATGACATCGATTTTGTTTTTCGTCAATAAAAAGATAAAAACAATTGTTACTTTATGTATTTAAACATAACGCTTATTTTGTGGCCTAATTGTTAAATAGTGAATTATATTAATAATATTGCTCTGAACTTAAATTGAGTTTGCACTAGAATTTTCACTAACAGCGATCTTTATAGACTACAATTACATATATAGAAATTCACCTCTTTCTCTATAAGATCTTCAGTCAATCACTTAATAAGTACTAAGTAGTAAGTACTGTGGGAAAATATCGAATGTAACTTAGTATTTTCTGTTTACCTAGTTATTATTGTTAATTATGCACTTTAAAATGCTGGATTTAGATTTCGTTTTCATTGGACACCTACCGGATGTACCTACTTAATGAGGTTAAAACCCGCCACGTCATTTATGTATTTTTTTAATTTTAAGGATACTTCTTTTTTGCGGTATTTAGAATACAATAAGTAGCTAATATATTATAATTTTCACCTACTTTTCAGTAAATAAAAAAATATATATTTGATACGACGTACTTTGGACTGTCTAATGTCCTATCTACTTGAAAAAGTAAAAGAAAAATCCAGCAAACTGCATTCTTAATGGCCCTTAATCCTTATTCCTCATTACTAAAGTACATCCGTCCGCCCGACCGTTTGGTGGCAAACACGAGACTACCGATCTGGGATTTGAATCCGAGACACTCATTGCATATCCACTCGTTCTCTACTACACTAACACTTCTTTTATTAGCCCTTTTTTCTTCTTTTTGGGTACAACACCTACCTCTAAAATAAATAAATAAATAAATATAATAGAATAGATTTTTTTTTAATCAAGTAATCTTTTACGAGTGCTTGTGATTCGTCAATTCAATCTACCATTACTTCGGAATGCCATTCCTATAAATAAATAAATAAATAAAAATAAAATACGATGAAATAAAAAATAAATATAACGGTTCAATAGGTTTACAGCATAGCCTACTCTGTGTAAAGCTGTGATAGCCTAGTGGTTAGGACGACCGACTTCTAATCGGAGGTCGTGGGTTCGATCCCGGGGCACGCACCTCTAACTTTTCGGAGTTATGTGCGTTTTAAGTATTTAAATATCACTTGCTTTAACGGTGAAGGAAAACATCGTGAGGAAACCTGCATGCCTGAGAGTTCTCCATAACGTTCTCAAAGGTGTGTGAAGTCTGCCAATCCTCTTGGCCAGCGTGGTAGACTATGGCCAAAACCCTTCTCACTCTGAGAGGAGACCCGTGCTCTGTAGTGAGCCGGTAATGGGTTGATCATGACAGCATAGCCTACTATGTGAAGGTACAAGTAAAGTACATCATCTTATTATGAATGTAGCCCGCAATTACCATATGACGGCATACAGCAACCACAGCGTGTTACATCAACACTATTAATTACATCTTCCCTTATCACCCCATCTGACGCGTACCAGGCTCCTGTTCATCAGATAACGAATTATACACATAAAAAGATCGATAAGGGATTTGTCTGTTGGTACGTACGTGAAGACATTTAAGTGTATCTTCTCCACTATACGTGACGTTGAAAAAAACGTTTGTACGAGATTTGACCCCCCCCCCCCCCGCGCGTGGGTCCCCCGCACGTCCCCCACGTGAAACCTTGTAAGCATGTATCGGATATACTTGACGAACAAGGTTCATAGAGCATGCTCGAAGTTGAATAGAACAGAAAAAAATTATACAAATAATAATCACACTAATATTATAAAGGCGAAAGTTTGTGTGTGTGTCTGTGTGTATGTGTGTGTGTGTGTGTGTGTGTGTGTGTGTGTGTGTGTGTTTGTGTTTGTGTTTGTTACTCTTTAACGCCATAACTACTGAACCGATTTGGCTGATTTTTTTAAAAATTTGAATGGAGATAGATTATGCCCTGACTTAAGACATAGGCTACTTTTTATCCTGGAAATATCCACAATTCCACAGTTCTTACGGGATTTTGAAAAAACCGAAATCTATAACTACAGCTATAGGTAGATTACTGTAGCAAACTTCCTTGAAAGTAGGTATAAGGGTTGGAAAAGGGAGCGGAAACGGGAACCGGAAATGCACGATTTCCTCGGGATTTGTGATAAACCGAAATTCACGCGGGCGAAGCCACGGGCAGAAGCTATTAAACTATAGCAAAATGCTTTCGAATCGTCGAATGAATCTACGATTAATTTGGAATGC
Source organism: Melanargia galathea (assembly GCA_920104075.1). Lineage (NCBI taxonomy): Eukaryota > Metazoa > Arthropoda > Insecta > Lepidoptera > Nymphalidae > Melanargia > Melanargia galathea. The sequence goes on along the minus strand of OV049872.1, from coordinate 19,478,729 downwards.
CCTTCCAATCAACAAGAACTAACAAGAAACTCAGCTGTTCATCTGTCATTATCGTCATTACCAACCCATTACGGTTACCTGTCCACTACAGTGCACATATGTCTTCTCCCAGACTGAGAAGAGTTTAGGCCGTAGTCCACCAGGCTGAAAAACTTTCAACGGTTGCTCTTTTTAAAACAAATGCGATTTGGGCGTATGTTTGCGCTGCGTTCGGCTCGATGCAATCCATCACAAAACACGCGAGCCTAGGTGTAGCTTGTGAAACTGTACATTTGAACAAAGGGTGATTGATACAAGAGATAAAGTTCGTAAACTAAAACTCAACTACGTTTAGAAATTTAATTTTATACAAAATAATAATTTAGTGTCCAGAAAGCGCGGGCAAGCAGCTACGGGCGCCATTTATTATGTCTCGGACGCTCGGACGTCGTTTTTCGATTTTTTTTGGTATGGGAAATATAGCCTATGTCACATGGATTATAACAACGAATCGACTGACAACTCATTCATCAAAATTGGCCTAGTAGTTTAGGCGCTACGATGTAACACACAGAATCTCATACAAAAACCGGCCACAAACATTAGACTGCTAAAATCATAACCCTCCCTTTTCGCTTTGCCGTGCCATTTGCTCGGGTAAAAACACAAAGTACCAAAAGGTCAACAGTTCACTAATATTAATATAACCAAAGCCGCGAGAAAAAACACGTCCATCAGCAGCTTTTGCATATCAGGATATCAGATAACATTTAAAATGCGATCCCTCGACAGAATTTATCTACGTCGCGTCGTTAAGTGTGATCCTTACCGTTTCGATGTCAGTATGCTTAAACCCACTTTTTACATAGTGGCAACGATGATCGAAATTCGAGTATCGACACACAATGACTTAAGAGTAAAATGAACCCAAAGACTCTTATTTTAAACTCGTAATTCAATAGTTCGAATATTGTACAACATTCCTGCTTGGGGCGCTGGCTGTTTTCGAATGCTGAAAGTATTGGCGAACTCAAACCTTAATAAAAGCAATTTAAGGTCCATTTTACTCTGAAGTCATTGTGATTCGATCAATAGTATACTATAAAGTTTTGGAGCGCTGCAAAGTGGGACTAAGCATACAGAGGAGAGTTATGCCCGCGAGTGCCGCCCATTTTCACCTAAAGACTTTAATACCAAGGATTCTCTTTATTGGATGGCTCTTAAAAAAGACGTGTAAAACAAGATTATGCGCATTTCTGATGAGGCGAAATGCTTAATGAATTTCAATTTAAAATTATAATGTTGTGTGCAAAAAGTTGTTATATCTCAAGACAAATAGGTTGCGACAGCAGAACGGGAAATGTTTTGTTTTTTTTTTTGTTCATTTTAAAGGTTGGGTGTAGGAAAGGACGTTTGGTTTACAGGATAGTTGAAATTTTTCTTAATGAAGCATTTATATTACCTGATTAATTATTAAACAATGCTGGAGGTTACTAAAAGGACTCACAAGTAACAAAAAAGCTTTTTCGAAGTAATTTTAAGTAGGTAGGTACAGTGTGCTTGGGATGATACCTACCTACTAGCGTACATTTAAGAATATCTACTGCAATTCATTACCCCATTGAAATCAACCACTAACACAATATATACCTACACCCTTCAATAAAAATTTAAATTTTTGAACATTATTTTTGACGTGATAACGTCTTATAAATCGATGAACGCCAGCTGCACGCAAGCACGCACTGAAATGCATGACTCATCTGTTACGAACTTGCTCGCGAATGATCACATAAAATTATCGTCCGTAAATCAACTTTACAGACAACGGATTTTATAGAAAGTATTTTTGATCGAGTTATTTAAAAAATTTGTTCCCGCATGCACTTTACGAAATCTGCATACATCACTTAAAAGGCTTTAGTTAAACCTTCCACCTTTTTAATAACGAATCTGTGGTCATCACAGTGGATCACAGTGGAAGAGAAATTACAGACAAAATTTCGAGTAGGTATACGATTGACGCGAATATTAGGTACCTACTACGGTTCCAGTAGGTACGAAAATACCCAAAATATCCTTAGACAATGAACGCTTTAAAAATTTTGTCATTATAACAACTCGGTATAATATTAGGTATGTTAAGTTCATATTCAGAGCAAAATAAAAACTCACTCACATATTTTGCCCGTTGATGGACGACTTTTGAAAAATCCGCACCCACGCGAATACTCTCATACCTATACACGCTCATATCGAGCGATAAAACGATGTGCCCCGTGCATTGAACTCGAAATCAATTAATACGCAAAAAACTTTCGCACGGGCATTCATTTATCATCTTATGTGCCCTACGTCTGGGTCCATTTTTGGAAGAAAAAAATTACATTTTGACAAGTTAACGATAGCAGCGGAAATTCTGATTAAAATTGATCGAGTCTACCTTTTTTTTTTTGCTCAGTGTCAATAATTTTATCTTGAAACTGGGTTAAAATTTTATTATAATCAATGTAATGAATTAATTTGTGTGGCGCTTAGCCGATTGGGTGAAAAAGGTTGAACCAAGTCAGTAACCGGATGTACGATTGAGTTTGGAGGTCGGAATTTGGTCTTTTCGTTTCCCCCGTGCTTTGGAGAGCACGTTTACAACCGTCACGGTTATTATCACTTATAATAGTATTATGTTATTATTAGAACCTGATTCGAAATCGTATTCAGCCGGTTGGACGATTATGGTAGGGGAGCCGATGACGCTAAATGTGGATTTACTCGAGCGTCGTCGGGACCTATTAGATTTTGTAGATTACTTGATAGGAATAATAAATAGACGTAAACAGGAATCTGGAAAATATAGTTTTTTTATTTGAATTTCAGTCAAAGATTCGGACTGAGGACGGATTCAAATACATATTTTTACTGCTCTACACCTACCTATATCTTCCAACTTATGAAATACCGGAATTATCGCTCACAAACAGGTAAGATGATATCCCCCGAAATCGTGCTGATTAAAAGTTAGACTGTACAACAGTGTCATTTTAATACACATAAAACACTAAAAAGCAGAACGCTATCACCAATATATCGTCGAAGAATTTTATCTCGAAACTTGACACTCGGGTCCTCGAACAATAAAATTCAAATTGGAATCCCATAAAAATATCGGAGCGAAAAATCAGCGCATGCGCCCCTCACGACTTAGCGCTTTTGAATTCTCAGCAACGTGCAGTATTTTCCGAGAGAGTTTAACAAAAAGACAAAAAAAGCACATACAAAATAAATATCTACTGTATACGGATATTGATCAAATGAGTTTTATTACTTGTTTATATATGTAAAATTGCTCTTTAGTTTGATCCAACTTGACGATCTGAATTTTTTTTTTAATTCGTACGTTCCTTCATGATTATAAAGCTATAAGGGCCAATTTTCAAGAGATATTTAAAAAATGTCTCTAGTATTTAACTTACTTTAAGCATCTAATGCTTACTACAAGTACAGTCCCTAAGGACTCAGATGTGATCGTAGTAAACTGTTCACCTAAAAAACCAATAAAATAATATCGATGGAGTGTGCTTCTAATGCATGGCTTCTATCGGCCTCGTATGAAGACTCAGGGTCACTCAGCGGGTGATGGAGAGAGCTAGGCCCGAAGTATCCCTGCGGGATCAAATCTACAATAAGTAGATCCGTAGGAGAGCCAGATTGGATGGCCAATGGACACAACCCATAGACCCTGGTGCAGTGGTGAGCGCTGTAGTCTTATAAGTGGGAGGTCCCGGGTTCGATTCCCGGCAGCGGCAATTTGGGATTTTAAAACTTCTAAATCCTCTCTGGTCTGGTCTGGTGGGAGGTTTCAGCCGTGGATGGTTACCACCCTACCAGCAAAGCTGTGCCACCAAGCGATTTAGCGTTCCAGTACGATGCCGTGTACAAAACCGACCAGGGGTAGGCATACCTCTTCCAGGTTAGCTCGCTTCCATCTTAAACTGCATCATCACTTACCATCAGGTGAGATTGCAGTCATGGGCTAATTTGTAGTTAAATAAAAAAAAGACACTGGGATCCCAAGATATTCGAGTGGCACCGGGAAACGCAGATTTAAGAAACCCCCCACTAGATGGATGGACGATATCAAGCGAATCGCTGACAGCCGCTGGGATACAATCGCCCCAAGATCTTTGCGACAGAACAATCCAGGAGTAGACTTGCTAAGTGCAAGTGGAAAGGCTCATCATTTATCATTCATCATTATCAACCCATTACCGGCCCACTACAGGGCACGGGTCTCCTCTCACAATGAGAAGGGTTTAGGCCGTAGTCCACCACGCCGGCCAACTGCCGATTGGTAGACTTCACATGCCTTTGAAAACATTATGCAGAACTCTCAGGCATGCAGGTTTCCTCTCGATGTTTTCCTTAACCATTAAAGCAAGTAATATTTAATTAGGTACGTAACACACATACCTGAAAAGTTGAGGTGCGTGCTGGAGATCGAACTCGATCTCGACGCTGACGTCTTAACCACAAGGCTATCACTGCTTGTGGAAAGGTTTTATTTATATATTAATTGCGGGCAATCGAGCAAGCGGGTCACCTGATGATAAGCCAACCGCCTAAGATTAGCACCGCCTAAGATTACCTAAGATTACCGCCGCCCATGAACATTTGCAGCACCAGAGGAAGCAGGCTTTTAAAGAGTTTGTTGATCCGCCCCTTGGATAACCTTAAGTCAAAGTTATGTGGTAACACCTCCAAAGGGAGTTGGTTCCACAGTTTTTGAGTGCGCGGAAGGAATGACCTCGCGCAACGCTTGGTTAATTTACTTCAATCATAATTATTGTCCAAGTGACTGACTCACTGACTCACATTCGCGTGTGCAACACAAGGAAAACAGCCGTTACCCCTTGACTGTTGACTCGGCTGTATATTCCACGCGTGTCAAGTGCTGTGCAAACGTTTGTGTTGAAAGCGAAACGACAAACAGTGTGTTTGCTTAACCCGAATAAGGAGTCGTGAAAGCTTGCTCAAAGTTTAGACGGTGATTGTGCTTCGGTGTGCCCACGGCACACGGCACACAGTGGGGGTCGGCTGTCGTCGCGTTATGTGGGAACGATTTTTTAAGCAAGTGTGACATCAAGTACAAGAAAATGACTTTAGCACGTTGTAAACATAGTTATTTGAATAAAAACTTTTCTCTCCTATTCTATTCTTGTGTAGAGGTTACTCTACACAATAATAATATAATAGGATAGAAAAGTTGTCTATGTTAATATACCTTGATTTTATTTACTCAACGTCGAACGGTAGTTACCATTATTCCACCATTAAGTATATTCCATGAAAATAAAATCAAACAATATTTTTCTTTTTAGTTTGTATGTAGTTATATTTTGTTGACTGCCTAACAAGGCAGTCTAGTGGCTAGCTTCTTCAGCTACGGATAATGTCCTACATTCGAGTCCCGATTCGGGCCAAAATTTATTGAGTCTTCTGTCAAGTAATTCTCAGTAGCAGCCCGGAGTTCGGTAAGTGGCGGTGGTCCTCGTAAGGTAAAGCTGTCGGTCTCCTGCACCTAATTTCCCACCAGTAGACTCGGAATATGAGAGTGAGGGAATAAAGATTGCACATAATATTATGTTCGCGAACACACTTGCGCACTATAATATCTCTTGCGTAGCTAGCTAATCACTGTTGAGATTGGCCGAATTCGTAAGGACATTATAATTTTAATTCGTTGCGAGTGCTGAATCGAATTTTCATTGAATGTGCCATGGAACATATACCAAAGAGAAGAATCAACTGCGAGGTATTTCAACAGAGATGTAGCCGCGGAGCCTATTTATTATAATGTTAATGAGTGAGGACAATTAATGGAGTGCGCGTTACTAGTACGCTGATGTTCGGATAGCCTGTTTTGGAGTAGGTCTATGTACAGATCCTAAGCATTAAGGTTGGTTCAGACGAAAAGAGATTTTTCCCCGCATTTATCTCACTGTCGTCATTTTATTCTGCAAAGTTGAGGCTCAGGCTTTTCATTAATTACATCAGGGGGGACCCCTTGGGAGAATAATGCAGTAATTTTCCAGATTCTTCCGGATACGACTCAAGTAAGAGACAGTTAAAAATAAATACCAGATGTCAGTTATAATAACCGGGAGCGGTGTCTTACCGTGCTCTCCAAGGCACGGGGAAGTTCGCCAACACACTTATATAGCAGGTTTCGATGCAAGGTCGCCACTACAGCATTTTGGAAGCCCAATAACTATCGATCCTTCGTATAACGTGCTCCGCCCATTGCCACTTAGTCTGCCTTTTTAACATTCCAGGGGATCCGCACCAGAAGTTTCTCTCAGTTTTTTTTTGTGTTGGTGGAAAAGCTTTATAGCTACCCCCACTTTTTAGGCAGAACGGAGATTATGTATGGGACTCCCCCCCGAGTGAGGGTATACCGCAGTAAAAACCACCACGGCTGTTCCCTCTTGCTGTCTATGCTGGACGCGGGTAGATAATCATTGGCGAGCATCGATATTTGGCGGGATGTTAAGGGCTTCTTCTTCTTTTTCTTCTTCTGGGCAGGTGTCCGCACTTAAACTAATTGAGGTCTGTTGTGCGTGATATGCCTCTCCCATTGGTGTCTTCACTCCAGCCATCCAATGTCGCTCCAGAAGCTCAGCAGGCCGCCCAGGTTGCCAAAAACTTCTTGGAGTGAGGCTGGGATCCTAGGTGGATCTCGCGTTGTTCAGCGATGCCCACACACTCCAAGAGCACGTGCGCTGGTGTTTCGTCCTTCTCCATGCAGGCCCTGCATAAAGGACTATTTGTGACACCTATAATGAAAAGGTGTTTGTTTAATGTTAAAGGCTTTATTAACTCTAACGATATTCAGCCACCGTGTGGCTGCAGGTCTGCCTCTCCCTGGTACCTGGTTCTGGCTTCCTGGTTTCGTAGTTAAATAAATGACAAATATTTGTTGTGCTCGTGTGAGGGTCGCTTAGATCGCGTGCGCGCGGTATAACAATTAAATAGTGTTCTTTATATGGCGCTGTGAAATACCGTTGTCGCTCCCCACACCACGCGTAACGTATGCCCTGTCACTACTTGTTTTACTAGTTATCCGAGTTGTTTTATTGATACCGACCAAATTCCATTACAGTTTTCGTTAGAACGAATAATTCGGTTCTAACATGCTTACGAAGATATTTGGGCCATGGTGGCTAATTTCAGCGGAGGCAAAGACTAGCCAACTATGCAAGAGATGTTATAGTGCACAGCTGTGTCCAAAACACGGGTGCCCTCCCCATTTCTCCATTCTCCGGAATTCGAACCCAGGACCTCATGATCCGCAGTTACTAGAGCAATGAGTACAGGCGACATCGCACCGGAAAAGGCACTAAGTGGATCGATGGCATCGGACGAGTAACAGTCAACAGGGAGCCGCTGGATACAAGCGACGCAAGCCCGCGTCGTGTGGAAGTCTCTAAAAGAGCCCTGGACATCGGTGGATGACTACGCCAACGAAAACAACTATCAGCTCGTATAATACTATCAAATTAATGGGGAACAAAATCTTTGCAAAAATCACTAGTAGGTAATTTATAATATCACCTAAGGTACTTATTATGTTCAAACACTAAGGAATTCATCGCAACAAAACCCTTTTTAACCCCCGACGCAAAAACGACGGGGTGTTATAAGTTTGACGTGTCTGTGTGTGTGTGTGTGTGTGTGTGTCTGTCTGTCTGTTCCCCTGTGGCGCTCAAACGGGTGGACCGATTTGAATGCGGTTTTTTTTGTTTGAAAGGTGAATTAGTCGAGAGTGTTCTTAGCTATGTTTGATGAAAATCGGTCCAAGATGGCCGCCGCTACAAAATGGCGGATGATATATTTTTTCACAACTCCCTTGATATGGGTATCAAATGAAAGGGCTTGACTAGTAGAATAGCACTATTGCAAATTCAAGATGGCCGCCGCCACTAAATGGCGAATGTCGGGGGTTTTTTAAATTTTCAATTTACACTTGTGGGATCACAAGCCGATACTCGTGCGGCTATCTGGGCAATAAACCTCGTTCGCCGCGGTGCGATAGCGACGTGTAAATAATGCACTTAAAACTCCCAATTTCCACTGTTTGATTATATCCACGCTACCAAGTACCAACCGCTTTCATGATAAACTAGCTGATACCACCACGTGGATTTAGGTTCTAAAACTGAATTCCCAAAAAGAGTACCTATACCTATACTACTGTTTGCAGGATGGTCCCATGTTAATTTATGTTTCCAACTTCTCAATCCTGATGCCACACGAGTAGTAAATCTACAGAGAGGAAGCTTTCACAAGCGGCCCGCTGTAGGTATACTCACACAAACACACTCACCAACGGTTCACGGACGCCCGCTCGTTCCACTAACCGGTACAGTTGGTGACAAACTGTGCGCATATGTGTGAGTGTACCTACAGCGGGCCGCTTGTAGAAGCTTCCCCTCTGTAGGTACTCTGTGCTGATGCTTCAGGAGTGCTGCCCTAAACTATGGGAATTTAATGACATTGTTGATATCAAGTACTTACAGACTTTGTCATTGAACTCTAGTTCCCAACTTCGCAATCCTCATGCTGCAGGATAGTACACTCCTAAGCCGTGAGGATTTAGACACTATCGATTTTGAATTCGTTAATTTCCGGGATAAAAATTAACCTGTCTGTCTCCAGTATGCATGCCAAATTTTTTCGCTAGATTTATTTTAAAAAGGTTAGGTACAGTAACCATTGATACAAGTATAAATTAAAAATTTACAAAACCCCCGACATTCGGCATTTTGTGGCGGCGGCCATCTTGAATTTGCAATAGTGCTAGTTTACTAGTCAAGCCCTTTCATTTGATACCCATATCAAGGGAGTTGTGAAAAAATACATATGTCATCCGCCATTTTGTAGCGGCAGCCATCTTGGATTTGCAAAGTGCTATTCTATTAGTCAAGCCCTTTCATTTGATACCCATATTATGGGAGTTAAAAATATGTAATCCGCCATTTTGTAGCGGCGGTCATTTTGGACCGATTTTCATCAAACATAGCTAACAACCTTCAAACAAAACAAACCGCATTCAAATCGGTCCACCCGTTTGAACGCCACAAGGGAACAGACAGACACACACACACACACACACACACACAGAGACACGTCAAACTTATAACACCCCATCGTTTTTGCGTCGGGGGTTAAAAATAAAAGATTAGATGAATTATTTCAACACATTAAAAAGATGTAACCGGGCCTTATAATCTCAGGTCTTGGTTCAAATTTACGCGTTCAAACAAAGTGTTAACATTAAGATAAGGCGCTGGGCTTGAGATCGCTTAACAGTGCTTTTTTGCGGTGAATTATCTGAATTGCAAATGCACGCTAAGACTATCAATTCGAGTTATCTCAGATCTGCCCTCCTAAAGGTCGGGTTTAAAATGACCCCTTTAACAGCTTCTGGGATTCCTTAATAAATGTTTTGGTTTGAATGTTTGAATGCACTTTACTGGACATTAGAATGTGTGGATCTGTTTCTAGGAGAATAAAGTACGAATCGCATCTACTGGAAATCGTCGGATCGCATCATTAATGTTTATTTTGACGTTTAAATTTCATTTTACTTTTAATTTTTTAAGTTTAAGTTTGTATGTACTTTTAATTTTTAATTTTATTTGTTATATTTAATTTTTGTAAACATGGGTAGGTACATTTTGCCTGAAATAAAGAACATTATTATTATTATTATTTTACATATTTGCTTGTTCCATAAAAATCTGGAAATATTCGCAGTTTCTCTCGCATTTGGTGGCCGAGGAACATATTATTTAGATTTTACGTGTAGTTATGAGTTTTAAATAACATATTAGTCATAATATTCTTTTTTGCATTATAAATTGCACTCCGCTGCGGTTCGACATGCTTCGTAAGATGTGAATCGTACTTTACGTAATTTAAATGTTATTTTTGCGATGCAATATTAATTGCTGATTCTTTAATCATCTGTTAATTTATCTGAAAAATCGGTTATTACTCAAAAAGGTAATCCACCTGTATGGAGCCAACAAAATGCCAAGTACAAGAATGAATAGGCAAATTCTTAGCATCATCGCACTCCTGGGAATGGATCATCACTTTCTATCGACTCAGATCGCTTTCAAGGTGTCTATCATACTTAAAATATGTTTTCGCTTGACGTAAAAATTGGAGGTAGTCAAAATGTCCAAATTAAGTGAACATAATAACATGGGTATGTCATATTACATCTTTCCATATTAAGCTGATTGCAGATTACAACAATAACCGCGACCATAACACACGGCGCACCACCGCCGCGGCCGCACCAGAGCCCGACATGCCCCTGAAAGCCGAACTCATTTTATTGCTTAACTATTTGATATACGTCGGAGTATGCTCGACTAGTTTCATACCCATCCGGAGTTATGACTAATCGCAGGCCTCACGGACCTCTATCATTACCTTTATTTTGCGATTATCCTCATAGGATAATAAACTAACTTGATACAATTTCACATAAAACTTCTTCCAACTTTTACCCGTCTCCCGTCACGGTCCAACGCATCAAACCTACCCTAATAAGTTAACTTTTGAACTCTTGTTAGAGATTTGAGAAATGCTTAGCTTTCGATGCGTGTGGGTTTTGCAGCTCAAGCGGTTTGCTCTAGTGTGCAATCAACTTTATATAAACCCCAATTAGGGCAAAGGAAATGCAAACCACAGGTTTCGGTAGCGTCTTCTCAATTAGTACTTTCCAATGCATACCGATTGCCGATACGCGGTATACGCTTGCTATATTTGGACTGTACCGGTTCACATGAGGTTACGAAGTGAAGATTTCTCTTCGGATTTCAATTATTATTACCTGTATTAATAAGAAATTCAAAAGTACCTACTTGTAAAAGTTTATTTGAATGAAAAACTTTTCTAAAACTGAGAAAGTAATTTTGTTATGTGTTGCAAACCACTGAATCTTTACTAAGTTTTGCGTCCTGGAGATGGCCAATTATGAATTTTTATCCCAGAAAAATCATTGTCTGCCCAGGAGATTTTAATAAAACCTAAACACATTCAGACGAAGACCCGGGCTTCAGCTAGTTATAACTTCTATACAAGTAAATAAAATTGAAGTGCCTGTCTGTGATTTAAATATATATATAAGAGGCTTATTAAATCCATATGATTATTTTGAACTTTTTTTTTTGAATTTTTGTCAATTTGTAAGGGCTAATCTTTCAACAGCTGATAAATTTTTGACAGGATTTTCACAAGCAAGTTGCAGATTATAAATAATAATCAGTGATTAAGTCTTCTTTTTACCTGGAAATTATTGGGGTTGCTGCATAAAAAAACAGTGTTTGGGAAATATGCTATCGCTCTAGCCACAAATAGATTTCAATTTTATAATTATTTCTTTAATATAATATCATTAACTTTTTACTTAAAGCCCGTTAACTCAAATAGTTGCCTGCCAATATTGAAAATTTTTACTTTATCTCAAGATGTAACGCAGGAACCTTGGCACATGTACACTGCACCTCTTTAATAAATCAATTGAAGGCGCGGCTCCTTTGAGCATCGTTGCGCTCGCGAAAGAAAGTTAATCGCAAATTTCTAGCTTTCTTTGTTGATCCCCTACCATTATTGGGAACCAATTAAATTGTTAAATTTCATCTTCGTGACTCCAACAATATCATGAAAAGTTTTAGAATATACTGGAACCAGAATTTTGTTGGGTTTATTTAATCGATGCAAACTTTTATCGATTAAAAAAATGCGCTTTGTCCACAAATCTCGGAGAAATCAGTATTTATAGAAATAACAGTATATAGAAAAAAGGAAAAAAAGAAAAAAAAAATACGCGTCTGATTGAAAAATCTTAGTAGAAAAGTAGCTTAAAATAGAGAATACCCAATTGAGCTATGCGATATCATAGTATTCTAAACTAAACCTGAAGGCTTACTGGACTCAAATCTGAGACCTCTACTTACAAGGTCAATTACTGCGACAGAGGAGAGGTCGTCAAAATTTATTGCCCAATCGACTTAATATAACAAACCTTTATTTGGGTCTATATATAACGTACCGCTTATTAAAATGCGTGGGCATAAAAAAAATTCAACGGCGTTCTGAAATCCACTCACGTAAGTACTTTTTGACGGAAAACCTATTAAATTTTATGAGTGTTTTCCATACCTGTCTTGCTCCAATTTTTTTGTTTGCCCGGTATGTTTAATTCCGAGTTCAGTGTGTTTATAAGATATTCTAGAAGTGACATGAAAAGATTTCCTAATGAAAATAAGTGTCCCCCACACGGTGGTCGGACCAAGTCACCAACCTCACAGGCCTCCAAGTGACCTCAGCTCTGAGGAAAGCCGAGGACAGGACGGACTGGAGAAAAGTTATAAAGACAGTGACCCAGACTATGGACCAGAATAGAATAGAATAGAATAGAAAAGTTTTTTATTCAAATAAACTTTTACAAGTGCTTTTGAATCGTCGATTGAGTCTACCACAGGTTCGGAATGCAGTTCCAGCCGAGAAGAACCTGCAAGAAACAAAAAAATAACATTATAACAATTATTATTATTAATGTACATGATTGAAATGCCGTCTCGCGCATTGCTGGAACGAGTTAAATCCAAGCTTTTTATCGTTTATATAATCTTCAGTTGTATAATAAGGTAAGCTTTTTTTATGAGCATACTTTTAATAAAGTTCTTAAACTTGTGTAAAGGCAAGTCTAAGACATATTTTTTATTCAGATAAACTTTTACAAGTGCTTTTGACACACACACCAGAGTGGACACGACCTTCAGCAATGAAGTAAACGACCGAGAAGAAGAATGATAGAAAATAATTTAACAATAAGATAGAAAATAATAACAAGTGCTTCGAATCATCAAGTGAAACTCCCACCGGTTTTATTTAAATTATGTAATTACCGACTCTAGTTTTTTAACTGCATTTACGCATTAGTAATTAGGTATATCCAGTGGCGTGTGCATATAAATAAAATAAATACAAACAATCATATTTTTTAGCAGAATACTCACCATAGATTCTTATTTTATTCAAATGAATATTAACAAATGGAATGGACTCGCCATTTGAATAATTTGATTCAAGAACACTAACTTGCTTTTTGCTCACAAACTATACTCTGATTTTTAATTCCTTTCAATTCTGACGTTTTTTAATGTTACCAGAGATAAAACAGTTCCCACAAAAAGATAGTAAATTCGAAACTCACATAAATAAAAATCAATTGCCTCGTGCAGATATGACAAATGCCTGACAGATGCTTCAGGTAAGGAGGTCGTGGGTTCGATTCCGGACCTCTAACTTTTCGGAGTTATGTGCGTTTTAAGTATTAAATATCACTTGCTTTAACGGTGAAGGAAAACATCGTGAGGAAACCTGCACGCCTGAGAGTTCTCCATAACGTTATCAAAGGTGTGTGAAGTCTGCCAATCCGCTTGGCCAGCGTGGTAGACTATGGCCAAAACACTTCTCACTCTGAGAGGAGACCCGTGCTCTGTAGTGAGCCGGTAAAGGGTTGATCATGATGATGATGATGAACTTATTCTATTTTTAAATGACAACTGTCAGAATTCTACCTAATTAAAAATCAGACTATACGCGATAGACTTTAGAATAAAAATCTTGTGTCAAAATAGGAATCACAATAATCGATGTCATTTCTAGAACGGCATAATACAACCGTCTTCGTAAAAAGCGTTCCGAGCACCAGTGCGCCGAGATCTTGATCCTCGTAAAATTTTATGTGTCTCGGACAAAGCGAATTTTGTTAATTAACTGTTTCGCCCGCTCCGAGGTGTACCCTCCTGTGTAGTGATAGATAATGTTCTCTCTCTTTTTTTATCTGTGACTCGAATCTTAATTCCGCCACAAGTCGTGTTGGGGCCATATTTTTAAATGATCCCCGAAATTGGATGGCATCGAAAAAGCAATGTGGTTCGTCCCCTTTCTTGAGCGGGTAGGTGCCGCTGCGTGATGCGTGATTTTTTTTTATTCAACTACAAGTTAGCCCTTGACCGCAATCTCTCGTGATGGTAAGTGATGATGCAGTCTAAGATGGAAGCCAACTTGGAAGAGGTATGCATACCCCTGATCGGTTTCTACACGGCATCGTACCGGAACGCTGAATCGCTTGGTGGCACGGCTTTGCCGGTAGGGTAGTAACCAGCCACCACAGATGGATTAAAAGGACGTAAATTATTTGTTTTGTCTTCTATTTTTTTTTATCTGTAAAACAGGACCAACTATAGAAATCTATTCTATTCTATTCCATTCTACTGTGACTCACTGACTGACGGGAAACGTACAACCTAAGCATGTGGAACTAGTGATTTCAAATTTCGAATACTCCTCGAATACTCTAGAGGTGTACTGAGATGGAATTTTATGAAAACCATCTGAGGCCCAAAGAAGATCATGCAGAGGCCCAAAGAGTCATGACATATAAAGCAGTAAAAACATCCAAAAACAGGTGGAAAACTTTTGCAGTTCCACGAAGGAACAAAAAAAGATCAATCATAATACTAATATTTTCGTTGTGTTCCTCACAGCAATGATATATTTTGAATGTAATTGATTCGAGAGCAATATTTTTTCTAAGATATGTTCTATAGATATGAATATTTTAATTAACCACAAAATTACTTCGGAAAACCTGTATTGCATCTTAAATGCATGAGCATATTAGTCAATGAAATTTTTAAAGATGTCTCGTCGAAACTATTTTAACGAGAAATTTTAAAAGGCAAATAACGTTTTTGAGCTTTATGTTAACAAGTATAATACTTATGTGTATAAAATTTTGTCCAATTAATTATTTACTAATTTAATTATGCTTTAACGAACTATAATGGATGAAAAAAAAATCATTATGTTTAAATATTATAGTGTTTTTCGGTAAGTAAAGTAATTGATTACTATTTCTTCTATACATATAATAAAATCGTAGACTTGTCGTATCTGTACATTAAAGATTTTCGCAAAATAATAACTGGGGAATGATAAGAATAGGTAAGTAATAGTACGTAAAAAAGCTACTTTTGTCATTTTTGTCTGTTTGTCTATCTGTCTGTTTGTCTGTATGTACATATGTGCGCGCATCACGCAAAAACTACTGAATGGATTGAAATGAAACTTGGCATGAGTTAAGTTTATACTAATGGATAACATATAGATACTTTTCATCCCGAAATTCAGCACGGTTCCCTTGGGAGAGGAGATGACAGTCAACATGTGTACTTAGCTGTAATTCATTAACGCGTTGGTCCAATTTCATTCATTCTTTTTTTGTTAGAAAGGAGATACTTTAAAGATTACTGGCTAATCTCTGAAAGGCTGGATCGATTTTGATGAGACTTACACTGGCAGATGTTTACATTTTGATCTACCTAAACATCCGCCAGTGAACTTTTAACAGTTTTTTGCCATACAGGATAAACAAAAACATAGCTTAGGAAAAACAAAATGATTCCCACGGGATTGTTAAAAACCAATATCCACGCGAACTAAGTCGTGGGTATCCGCTTGTTGACAAATAATTTTCCAGATTCCATTCAATTGCGTTGGAGAATCGGAGAATCCCCTTTCTATGTCTGTGTCATCATGGGCGACACGCTCTGTTCGAAGACTCTCGTGAAGACCGCGAGTTTAAGGGAGCCATCTTGAAAATATTTTCACTCGGACCATTTAATCGTTAAACCGTTGCGGGTACGTTATAAAGTAAAACAACCGTTTCAGAAGTCAGTAGGATTATGCCAAGTTTGTACACCTCGATACCGCTACTGGATGTCGAATATCGAAAAACTACAATATCAGAACAAAATGGACCCAAAGCTTCTTATTTTAATGTCGTATATTCCCATTTTTATTTTGCTTTCCACTTGGGGTACTGGCTGTAGATTAGTATTATTGAACTACTGTAATTAATATTAGTATTAACGAACTCAAACCTTACAACAAATCAGCTTAGGTCCATTTCACTCTGAAGTAGGTAATTGCGTTTCGATAAGTTATTCGAAATCGACAAATACTGCAATGTGAATATTCAGCATAACCCCGCAGGACTCAAGCAATCGGATGACATTACCACATGAGTAGATATCCCTACAGAGAGGAAGCTTCATACAAACGGCCCGCTGTAGGTACACTCACACATGAGCTCTCACCAACGGTTCACGGACGCTCCGCGTCTGACGCTACCGGCATCTACCGGCTCAGTTGTATGGCAAACGTACGCTATGTGTGAGTAAAGCTACAGCGGGCCGCTTGTATCACATGACTAGATATCCCTGAAGAAGGGAAGTTAAACAACAGTAAGTTGAACAACGTCCAATATTTATACCTATTCTCATAGGGTTGTCACCTGTTGCATGTAAACTTAAATTGTATATACTGTTAACGTACAATGATTAGGCATTTTTGTTTAAACACAACACTTAAGTCTAATTTTTTTATATAATTTACATTATTTTACACAATCTCTAAACTCTAGCCAAACATTTCATTCTCAGTACTAATTTAAAGATTTCACTTGTCGTTTGCCTCCCAACTGAACCCCAGCAGAGCGTCCGTGAATCGTTGGTGAGAGGTCATGTATGCGTGAGCTGCGCTATGCGTGAGTGTACCTACAGCGGGCCAATTGTATGAAGCTTCCTCTTTGTAGGTATATCTACTCATGTGCTCCGCGTGGCGCCATGTCTGACGCTACCGGCTCAGTTGTATGGCAAACGTGCACTATGTGTGAGTGTACCTACAGAGGGCCACTTGTATAAAGTCCTCTCTGTAGGGATATCTACTCATGTGCTTGTATGAAGCTTCCGCTCTGTGTGGATATCTACTCATGTGGCATTACTCCGCGCGGTCGCCTCTCGTAAATAACAAATTTATCGCGCACCGCGAACAATCCGAGCCGTCGGGATCTTTAAGTAATGGCCGGTAATTAAATACTTTTTGGGCTCCTGTATACTCGGCATTCCGTTCACGTGTTTGGTGTTGTGCGACACCGATTAACTCTCGTTTAAATTAGACCTCTTTAACCCCCGACGCAAAAACGTCTAGGTGTTATAAGTTTGGCGTGTCTGTGTGTTTGTGTGTGTGTGTCTGTCTGTTCCCCTGTGGCGCTCAAACGGGTGAACCGATTTGAATGCGGTTTTTTTGTTTGAAAGGAGAATTAGTCGAGAGTGTTGTTAGCTATGTTTGATGAAAATCGGTCCAAGATGGCCGCCGCTACAAAATGGCGGATTACATATTTTTTCACAACTCCTTTAATATGGGTATCAAATGAAAGGGCTTGACTAGTAGAATAGCACTATGCAAATTCAAGATGGCTACCACCACAAAATGGTGAATGTCGGGGGATTTTTAAATTTTTAATTTATACTATAGGTAGTATATATAAGGTAGTATAGGTTAGTAATAAAGGTTGGAAATGGGAGCGGGAACGGGAACCGGAAATCCACGATTCCCTCGTGATTTGTGGAAAAACTCGGGATTTGTGAAGCCGCGGGCAGAAGCTAAGTAGTTCTAAAATATACAAGACAGAGCTTTCATAGATTTCATTACATAAATGAGTTTTATTTTTATACCTTCACTATTTTGTGCTAATTTGTTTTGGATGTCATCCAAAAAGTGCGCGATAGATTCGACTAGTACATCTACTTGAACTAGAGTGGTTGTCAAACATTGACGAACTCTTAAAACTTTAGAAATTTCGATCATTTCAGCTTTCACATCTCGCAAAAGTATAAAGTACTAAAACTAAAGAATTGAAGGAGATATTTCACCTGACATCATTCCGTGAAACAAAGTTTATGAACTCATTTTCTATTTTTAAACCCCGACGCAAAAACGACGGGGTGCTATAAGTTTGACGAGTCTGTGTATGTGTGTGTGTCTGTCTGTTCCCCCGTAGCGCTCAAACGGGTGAACCAATTTGAATGCGATTTGTTTGTTTTATAGGTGAATTAGTCGGGAGTGTTCTTAGTTAGTGTTTGATGAAAATTGATCCAAGATGGCCGCCGCTACAAAATGGCGGATTACATATTTTTTCAAAACTCCCTTAATATGGGTATCAAATGAAAGGGCTTGACTAGTAGAATAGCACTATGTAAATCCAAGATGGCCGCCGCCACAAAATGGCGAATGTCGGGGGTTTTTTAATTTTTAATTTACTTGTTTGTATTTATTTAACCGATGGAAGTTAGCGTCTCAAGGTGCTCAAATGGCGACCCCTCGAGGGCAGACGTAGCGTAGGGAGACCTCTCACTAGGTGGACGGACGATCTCTTTTGACAACATTTAATTTCCATACAATCGTACATACTTATTGGATTCCATTCAAACTTTGATCCCCTATTTTTAACCCCCATTATAAGGGTGGAATTCCGGATAATAGGTAATACTCTTACTACGCAATAAGAAAGTATTATTGGGAACTAGCGACCCGCCCCGGCTTCGCACGGGTAGTAGAGCATTTTATGCGTAGGTACTACCCGCTCAGGGATTAGGCAGCGTTTTCGATGAAAGCTCCCAGGCGGCTTTTACGACTTTTTACGATATTTTCCACAATGAACTTACTATATCTCACCTTATACCCGAATTACTAATTCCGTGGAATTCTGACGTTTCATAATGTTACCAGAGATAAAACAATTCCCACAAAAAAGATGAAAAATTCAAAACTTATGCAAATACAAATCAACTGCTGCATGTAGATATGACTTTCTAGTTTCCATTCTTAGCAATTTCTATTTTAGGGCGAAACAATTAATATTATTAAGCGGCTTAGAGCTTTATATGTTGACAGGGAATTAAAGTAGTTTGGGGTAAAATCGTACTTCGTAGATGTTAACCCTGTTCTCCATATAAATAACTCATCTGTAAATGAAAATGACAGCTGTCAGAATTAAGTCGATATTAAGTCAAAAATAAGGAGAAAAACTAAATATTTCAAATCAAATAAATTAGTGTATTTGGGACATAAGAAAGTAAGTTTTCACCAGATTCCGTGAAAAAAAAAATTATTTTAAAAGATAAAAATAAAGAACCAAAAAACTTGGTTTTTTGAACTTTTCACATAAATTTTGAGGTTATGTGAAAAAAGTGTAAATATAAAAGTTGTAGATCTTTTTATTACCTACAACTTTGCCATTTAATTTTTTTCCATAGGACTTCTAGTTTTGCCGGAAATCGAGATAAACCGTTTTTTACCCTTAAAACTCCCCCCCTTTTTTCCCGAGCTCAGATCGCCCGTAAATTATTTTTCCTTGTATTTTATAATATTCTCCTCCTTTTCCAATGGGTTTCATCCTACGTACTGTGATTTTTTTTTTGGTTTCAAAAATTATCGACAATGGGCTATAGGGAGAACCGCGGCCGCCGACGCGCTTATAGGCACGCTCCCGCGCCGCCGCAATTTTTAAATCTGTAATATCTTCGAAAGTATTCATTTAAATCATATGCTGTAAAGGACCATATGGATTTATATAAAATCAACAATGCATTTAAGGTATTTAATTAGATAAGGATTAATGCTGTATTGGTTGAAATCGCTTCGAAAATTAGCCATTATTTGTCGTAAAAAGTAAATGACAAAAAAATGTTATTGTGGGATATCCATAAGAGATAGACATATACCATCGCGGACTTTTCTGTAGACCTTTTCAATGTGTACAATACTTAGTACATTATTTTGATAAATCTCGTAGGGTTCAGCCTGCGTTTGCAATGTAAGCGGAAAAAATGTAATTATTTACGACATCACATTAGAAACCTCAAAAATAACAGTATTTCTCCACAATTTAATGGATGTTATTATACATATAAACCTTCCTCTTGAATCACTCTATCTATTAAAAAAAACCGCATCAAAATCCGTTGCGTAGTTTTAAAGATTTAAGCGTACAAAGGGATATAGGGACAGAGAAAACGACTTTGTTTTATACTATGTGTAGTGATTCTACTCTACGTCTTATAAGTAACTTGATAGTTTCTAACCGTCGTGATTTAGGCTGCTCATTATTAGATCAGTCAGTCAGACAAGTCTTTATACAATATTATAATATTGTATAGATGCTTGATTGATAAAAATAGCCTAATTTGATAAACACCCGACTTTGCCCGCGTACATTTACATTTTTGAAAATGCCGTGGGAACATTTTGATTTATTGGGATAAAAAGTAGCCCATGTCCTTCTCCGAGATCTAATTTTATTAAAATTGACCTCTTTCCCCTAATTTCAACAAAATCGCTTCAGCGGTTTAGGTTTGAAAGCGTAACACACAGAGAGAGTGACTTTCGCATTTATAATCATTATTATGTAGGGATTAATTGTGGATTACATTAAAAGAAGACGCTCAAGGTACCAGAGTCCGCATGCCCTACAGCCTGATTATCATAAACGACATCTTTACAAGCCACACTTATCAATGGCGACATATTACAAACGTTACTCCGCGACATAGAACAAGTGGCATTTATTCAAATACAAGTTGCTATCCCATGCAAGACTTATATGGACCAAATTAATTGTACACATGCATGTATCGAGCGACACGTCCAAGAGATGGCACAGCTAAGAAGCAGAATATAACGTAGTAGGACTAAAGTCTTGTCCGATTTTGCTAGGGTGAATTGCAATTCGTTACTGGTGGAGTATTTGAGAAGTATTGGAGGAGTACTGGAGGAGGAGTAGCCCGCCAACCCGCATTGGAGCAGCGTGGCGGGTCTTAGCTCTAAATCACTCTCTCTTAAGGGAGAGGAGGCCTGTACCCAGCAGTGGGACGTTAAAAGACTGTAGTGGTGGTGGTGGAGTACTTTGCGGGACTGGAGTAAGATGTGCAGTGTCAAGAACGTGGCTGGGCAGTGTATTGATTACTCGCAGTAGTGAATGAAAAAAGTTTTACAACTTTGTTGGTATTTCACTTCCCAGCCACATCCCATTTCTGTGAGAATTGTCCGTAAAAACCTCAATCAATATTATCTACGATGCAATAAAGATAATAGATCAATATCTACTTACTTCGTCAATTCTAATACACTCTAATGACACATCAACATAAGTATTAGTTAGAATCATAGATAAAATGAATAAGACGAGATATGGCAAGGGGGCGTGGTTCCTGAGAACTCTTCTGGCGTTAAATACACCTGAGAACCGTTTTTGTCTTGAGTCGAATGTCGTCCAACGATCGCTTCACCGCTCTCGATTTTTAACAAAATGCCGTGTTGTTCAGTGGTTGTTTGCAAAAAATCAAGCAAAAAAGTGAATCATACAAAATATGGCATCTCATTTCACCCTTAAGTACAAGCTATTGTTGTTATTTTCCATAAAAAACAAGAAAACATTATTTTGTATATTTACATTATGCTAAAAATGTGCTAAATTGAGAAGTCTATATCTCATTATGAACAAAATCCATTGCTTGCTTAGTAGAAATCAATCATTGAATCGGTCGGTCTTAGGACGCAATGGACTTGTACTATATAAATATATTCCTTCACTAAGACGTTAGACTCACGGTATGGACGCCGATCGGGTGGTCGTGGTCGTAGAGATGTCATGATGTTAGCTAAGTACATTGTTATCGATATTTTAACGACCAAACGATGATTTTTGATACAGTTATTATTAATTAACCCCCGAAGCAAAAACGACGGGGTGTTATAAGTTTGACGTGTCTGTGTGTGTGTGTGTGTGTGTGTGTGTGTGTGTGTGCGTGTGTCTGTCTGTTCTCCTGTGGAGCTCAAACGGGTGGACCGATTTAAATGCGTTTTTTTTTGTTTGAAAGGTGAATTAGTCGAGAGTGTTGTTAGCTATGTTTGAAGAAAATCAGTCCAAGATGGCCGCCGCTACAAAATGGCGGATTACATATTTTTTTACAACCCCCTTAATATGGGTATCAAATGAAAGGGCTTGACTAGTAGAATAGCACTATCCAAATACAAGATTGCACCACCACCACAGAATTTTGGGTAAAAAGAAACCCAGCCCCTCATTTTTATTTCGAAATTAATTTATTTGAATCGTTATATCTCAAAAACGGTGGCTCTTAGGAAAAAAAGTATACAGACATTTTTTATAGATAATTATCTGATCTACAATTTTGTTTAAAATAATTTTATGATAAGACTTACCGTTTTGCTGAAAAATTTCCCGTGAAAACTTTGACACCGAGTAATTTTTTTCCAGGTGTCGGATCGATGAGGACTTTTCACATTTCATTTATAATAGTGTTTTGAACAATCCTACCAATTTTCAGCCAGGTGTGAATATTGTAATCTTGGAAGTCTAAATTGATCGTATTATATAAGTAGGCATTTTTTATATCGTATTATTTTTGATTCATAATAATAATAATATATCGCTTTTCTTAATATATAAGTCATTGTCAAAACCCAAATAGTAAAAAAATTAAGAATCGATAACTTTACATTTTAGTCAATCACTAAAGTTTTAATGGCTTTTACTCAACATTTTTATTTACTCATCAGTGCATACATACCAGCACTTTTATTTAATTTTATAATTACCTTTTTTAATTTTCTTTTTGCGAATAAACAAAATAACGAGTATCTATCGATATCGATAGACAATTCAATGAGTAGCAATACAGCGCCATCTATGGTCAAGTAGCGGAATTAATTGGACAATCGAATCTAGTGTGACTATAGCTCATAAATACATTCTTCCGTTAAAGCAAAATAAATCTTATTTCTACAAAATCAGGGTTTGTTTCCAAATCTGTGAGTTCTGTGAAGTAGGCTAGTTTTGACTAAACTTAAAACGACAAATCAAACGATTTGTTTCTTTGTAGTGCAATATATGATTAACGGTATATTTGTGTGAGTTTGGCGACAGCGGTTCCTATAGTAGTTTTGGTGCATTTCACTTCCCCTGCCTTCTCTCTTCCGTGGTTAGAATCATCATCAGATCACTAATAATATTAAAAATGCATGTATTTTTCTATTGGTGGTTTGTCGTTCAATCATGCAATGACTGAGCAACGGATTGACTTGAATTTTTTTCACGGAAATATCCGATGATACTTTTCGTACCGGGAAAACAAAGGATTCTCACGGAATTTTAAAAACTTTACTCCTCCTGGGTGAATTATTATTATTTCGTTTTCAACAGTATTTCGATATTAATGAAGCTTATATAATTTAATTAAAAAAAGCTTTCCACTCTACAGGAGTGTCCTGACGGTTACGAAGCGCTTTTATATAGTTGAAAACATTTACCACTAGTACTCTTTCTATCCATAACATGACCGAGTGGTCCAGTAATTTGGCAAAGAGGTAAACTGTCTAACTCGCGGGGGAGGAGTATTCAGCTCACATGCAATCAATTTACGTAATCTATGATATTTTACGTTTGCACCGTTCTCTAATGGGTGTATCACTCACAATACCAAAGCAACGACAGGTAAAGTCAAAGGTTATCCTCGGATGCGCCTACTTTCACCTCTCGGTCCTCTTTAATCACAACCTAACTCCTATCATCTAAACACTCTATTTTCAACTTTATTATCCAAGTAATGAGAACTATGCTAAGTGTACTGTTTACTTTGCAGGTCTATTCATACTTTATGATGTTTCAGTGTACCAATGATTATTTTGTAATAAGACGATAAAGTCACTTTACATTTCCTTGTAAAATGTGAAAACGTATATGTCACTATGGTACCTGTTGGTCCATTTTTGTACCACTACATAATCAACACTGCTCGACTCATGATGAGATCAGCGATGAACTCTGATAGCCCGAATGATAAGAGTTAAGGCTAATTGGTCGCCTGTACCTGAACTTTATATCTTTTGTCAGTGAGGATTTACTCGGTAGAGTAGTAACTATATGCGTGACTAAAACTATGTACCTACTGTAATATTATGTAGGTACTTCTTATAATTTTAATATCATTAAGTAGTCTTTCTTTTAGAAATAACTCTTTAAATCATTGTTTTCTATATTTTAATTTATAAATTTCCATAAAAAAGCAAGTTCACAATAACTTTGCATAAATTACGTAAAAAAGGAACAAAGTCCAAGCGCATCTGGATTCTATTGAATTGCATAAATTTATCAACATTACTTAGTAGAATAAGAGACAGCTGCTTCATTTCGGTAGCTGAGGTACATCAACACGATTTTATTATATGTATATCAATTTATAAACTTTTTGTCAAAATAGAATGGTCCATTCATTTGCCTGGAAAACTTTAAAAAAAATTTAATCGACGAAAAAAGAAACTGAAAAGCGAAATATAAAGTGAATCTTTTTAATCCTATTAAGTAACTAAGCTCCTAAATTTTGATTCGGCATCAGTAAAAATGATGACAGCGGGATTTGTTTATTTGTTTGGTATACAAAATTAGTTACTTACATTAGTGTACTACGAGCTCGTAGCTTAGTTATTAAGATTAAAAAGGTTTATTTGTAATATTCCTGTTTTCGTTGATTTAATATATTTAAGTGTTTATTTTTTATGTTTATGCAACTGAAATCTACAAATTTTTACCTTTATAAATAATAAATTCAGTGTGTGAACAGTTAATCATACCCAACTTTTACTACCCTTCTCTTTAAATGGACAACTCTATAAAAAGTTATGCGTGCAAATGATTACATACAAAAATTAACTGCGTTCGCACAAAAAAATCTTTTATTGTATCAATTTTTCTTTTCTTTTCTTTCCTTTGAGATGCCTTTTTCTTTTCTTTTTTTGAGTATCTTATTTTGCAGGAAATTCTTTCCGTACCTTCAGTTAAAAAGTAGGTCTTTCTTTGCGTATTCATTTCATAGCAAAGCTTGTAACCGTCTCCGGAACTATTACGATTTTCATTCAAATTAACTCACGAGTATTATATGCTAAAAATGTTTTAATGATCCAAAAGATACGGTTCAGTGCGGTAAATCAATGGATCGGGGGATAAATCAAGTCGGACACCGTGACAGTTACAATTTAGCAATTTACTTGTCCACATGATCTAGACCCATTATTGGATATTCATTCAAGTTACAAGCGTAAGCGATTTTTCTGAGCGGATTCAGCCGCGCTTGCCCGTAACTTTAATCGCATGCTATAAAATGTGCGTGTAGAAATATAGCGCATATAGAATAGAATAGAATAGAAAAGTTTTTTATTCAAATAAACTAACTAAGGAAACAACATATCTTGTAGAAACTTCCTCAATCTTGTGTCTCTTGTGTCCAGCAACGATTTCGCTTGGATGTTTATAAGCCTAAAGGAAATTCAGCTTATAAACACTTCAGCGAATCAAAGCTCGAAAAATGTAGCCACCTCTGCCATAACCAAGAAACGAGACTATTTCGGATCAAGTTCGGAATGACGCGTCATTCCGAACATCTCACGTCACGACGTGAGACCGATAATGTGTCCACTACACTGATCTCGTTCAGAATTTCTCTCGCTGTCGTAAGCCAGCGCCAATAATCTAAGGCGTAATGGATCAGCTTCTACATGATTTATATTGTAGGCACTTCGGCCTGTCACGATCTCGGGTCGAGTTCTACCGGTAGCAAAAAACAGCTCACAATCCTGATGGTGCTTGGATGACAGACGCGCGTTAGAAACTCGGCCATATAGTAATATTTACTACTTCAACGATGTCATTTCATTCTCGGTGACGGCAACGGTAGACAAACGCCCTAAAGTTGGGTCCAGATATGTATCACTTGCCCGATCCGATCACCGTATCCGTATCGCCGACGCGTATCATGATCGCATATGTGGACGTGTGATGATACGCGATCTCGATACGCCGTTAGGATACGGCCCGAACCATTTTGTGTCGGTTTTTGTCCGATCATCAAAGGTGATACTACTGTAAACTGTACTATTGTAAAGAGACGGATACGGAGCAAATCGAGGCGTCGAAACTTGTACGGGGCTTGATACGTCATACGCTGATACGGATACGGTGATCGGATTGGGCAAGTGATTTATATCTGGACCCAGCTTAACGTGGCATGAAACGGCATCGCTGCATACGCACGGCAAAGTTCTAGTAGGTAGAAAAAATCAAATCGCTAGACGCTTATCACATACGACACGCGTAATAATAAGGCAATTTCTATAGGGGCTACTTAGTAATTAAAATAGTGCAAAAAGGCCTATTTATCCGGACAGTGCAGTACAGCACTGCGCTTACAGTAGCGCTGGCCCTCATTAAAGGATACTTAATGGCCATATTTTGCATTCAAAGGATTATTAAAGAATGGTTCAATAATGTACTTGTGAATATTTATTTGTAAGCGTTGGTTACATAGAAATGTCCAAGGGTAAAAAAATGGATGGTGCATTAACAAGGCAATTTGTTTTTTAAATAATGAGCCCTTTCACACTAGGTGTTTCCAGCATATACAGCGTAGACACGACGCACGCGCCGCGTCATATAATAACTTAATCATGAACGCAAGTCATTCTTCAAGCGATACAGAATACCTCATGTATTGTATACTAGCTTTTGCCCGTGGCTTCGCCTGAGTGAATTTCGGTTTTTCACAAATCCCGAGGGAATCGTGGATTTCCGGTAATTTTCTGAATATTTTCAAGGAAGTTTGCTATAGTAATCTACTTAAATAGCTGTAGCTGTAGATTGCTATAGCAATTTTTTTTCAAAATCCCCGGGAACTGTGGATTTTCCAGGATAAAAATGTAGCTTATGTGTTAAGTCGGGGCATAATCTATCTCCATTAAAAATTTCAGCCAAATCGGTTCTGTAGTTGCGGCATTAAAGAGTAACAAACATACACACAAACTTTCGCCTTTATAATATTAGAGTGATAACAGTTGGCTATGTCTAAGCAATCAAGCCGTATTAGAATTATTGGTATTTTACAGTGCAACGTGGAACGGTCGTCGGGTGTTGATTTATCCCCAATGTTCGTGATTCGTTGTATTTCCTTGCAAATACTAGAGCCTGTTCAGGTGAGGCGAGTTAAATGCGTTCCAATGAAATTAAATGAAAAATGAATTGAATCTATACATACCTAGGTACATAAATGTAGGCGTTGCTTTGCAGAAATACTTTGTTTTTTTTTTCATTTTATAGCTACATACTACAAAATAATCTTAAAGTTTAAAGATAAATGCATCTTTATAAGGGGACATATTCAGAATTTATACGTTAGTCATGATAAGCAAAAAATTCATAACTATGAAAACTATTAATGCTTTCATATTTAATTGTTATTTATTATGCTTTTTGGGTTTTCAATCTAAATATTTGTGAGATATAAAACAGAGCAGATCGTGTACGCGACTTCGTCTGCGTGGATTGAGGTTTTTTGGTTCCCACGGGAACTGTTTCATTTTCCGGGATAAAAGAAGCCTATCCAAGAGTAGATAATCCAGAGTATAATCTAGTTTTTGTGTGAAAGATTACAAATACACAGACATCCATACATCCATACATACAAACTTTCGCATTTATAATAACTATTAGTAAGATTGGACACAATTTTCGTGTTACAATGTTAGTCTGAATCTTTTTGCTTCGAAATAGTATTGTATTTTGATTATAATCGGAAACAGTGATTAATTTTGTGTATTTTTTTTTTCATTTGTGTAGTGTCAATTACAATTTTTAATAGGTATCTTAAGCGACTAAGTAAATATTTTACAAGTATAAATTGAAAATTTAAAAAACCCCCGACATTCACCATTTTGTGGTGGCGGCCATCTTGGATTTGCCATAATGCTATTCTACTAGTCAAGCTCTTTCATTTGATACCCATATTAAGGGAGTTGTGAAAAATATGTAATCCGCCATTTTGTAGCGGCGGCCATCTTGGACTGATTTTCACCAAACATAGCTAACAACACTCTCGACTAATTTACCTTTCAAACAAAAAAACCGCATTCAAATCGGTCCACTCGTTTGAGCGCCACAGGGGAACAGACAGACACACACACACACAGACACGTCAAACTTATAACACCCCGTCGTTTTTGCGTCGGGGGTTAAACATTAGTCTGTGCCTTTAGAGAATAGCTCTGTAGCTTAGTGGTAGTGGTCTTACGCGCATGAATAATTCAATGTAACAAATAGACGTATCGGACATTATACAGCAAAAAAAAAGCTATTAAAAGTAAGCTTCACTCAACTTCTTTCAGCTTTAAACTCCTTTTCACAGCTCGTAAATAGCACCTTTTTCTAAATAACTGCCGATTCAATTCCAATGAGTGGAGGAGAATTAATTCCTAAACTTAGACTGCTAACATTTTATAGAAAGAGCATGCACGCAAAGCGAAGCAAGAAAAATCAAGCCAAAATTAGATGGCTTGGGTTTTCAGTTAATATTCTTTGCCTTTAGTATCCTCAAGACAGACGTTCTGATGACCAACGAATCCTTGTTGACATGGTTTTATTATTGCATAGGGCGATACTAATTTACTACTGCGTAAATACTTCATACCTACTTATTTATTCTTATCCAATCTATACAATAGTCAAAGAGATGGAATTTTTACCAACAAACCGTTGCTTAGCAACCGAGTAGCAACCAATGGTAGGCAGTAAAATATAGGGTTGTTAGATGTGTAGTAAAAATTAAAAACTTGTTAATTTGTCTTTTAAACTAATTTTGCAAAGTATTAAGTATTGACCGGTTAAATTAAGTTCAAGAAAACGGTGTTAAAGTAAAATTTTAATGTATAAGTAGAAAATACCATTACAATTTTTCTCTATTAAAAGTGTAATAGCCCTTGCATGATTATTTAAGGTTTGTTTATAAAGATTCGATATCAAATTTAGCCATAGAGATTAAACATTGGGGCTTCGTGCCGTAAAACAACAGTTAAGATATTATAGTTGAATTTATTTGTTTAGTTTCTGCAATCCGAGTACATTTTTTTTTTAAATTATCCGTCTATTTGTATTATCATAGTCTCAGTACCAGTTCCGAAAAGGCAATATAACACCTTTTCGTCTCCCGGTGTGATCCCAGTATGGTTTTATTGGATCCGCTTATAAAGTTTCCCGACATGGAAATCTCAAATATCCGACATACCTGATATGGGGTGCAAACTCAACTAAGGCATTTATTTGGATCTAAGGGGATTTTTATTACTCTCAGTTTTTTTCTTGTGGTTTTGCTTCAAATGAATACTTAAAGGCCACACAATAATATTTAATGCACCTCCATACATAATATAGTAAGGCTATTTAAATGTACCTCATATGCACATATCTCATTTAAAAAGTGAAGCTTTTAGGCTTTTTGCTGTGTTAGACTTTTTTGAGAAGTTTCTCTCTAGCTAAATATAAACAGAGTTTGACTCTTATTTGAATGAATCAATAAAATTCAACGAAATCTTGTAGACACGGTCGATAAATTAATATCTGTGTCTGTGGTTTGTTAGATTTCCGTAACAATTTACACAGAGTTCCACAAAGTTACACAAAGATACATAATGTTACACAAGGTTACACAAAGTTACAAAAATTTCAACAAAATTCCACAAAATAAAGTAAGGTTACACAAAGTTACATATTTTCACTGAAATCTATTTATAAGTATACAACATCTTTTTCTTTTTCATCAAGTGATACGTTTTTAGGGTTCCGTAGTAAACAAGGAACCCTTATAGTTTCGCCATGTCCGTCCGTCTGTCTGTCCGTCCGTCCTCGGTTAATCTCAAAGACTATTAGTGCTAGAAATCTGTAATTTGGCATGGGTATAAATATTAATCACGCCGACAAAGTGGTGAAATAAAATTTAGATAAATATTTTTTTTAGGGTAGCTCCCCTACATGTAAAGTGGGGATGAATATTTTTTGTCGTCTACCCCATAGTGTGGGGTATCGTTGAATAGGTCTTTTAAAAATACTGTGGGTGTGGGAACATCATTTTTCGATTTCTAGATCCGTTTGTAAAATATGATGTTTTAAAGTGCAAATTTTTATTAGAGTCAAGTGTCCCCCCCCTCTATCAGCCAAATGGCAGTATATAGGAACTTGAAAAAATTCACAGCAGTAGGGTATATAATCAATTTTAAAGGAAAACTATCACGGCTAAGTAGGGTTCACAGGTTAAGGAGTTGTATCTGTTTTTCGAGGATTGTGACTACGGAACCCTACACTGCGCGTGGCCCGCCATGCACTTGGCCGGTTTTTTTTAGACCGCTTTAATCCCTTGACGTCATCTATTTACCTACTACCCACTACACAAAGGAATAGCGGGGACTAGGGCAAAGATCGACGCGACGGGGAACGACGGGACGAGAGAGACGGGAAATAAATATATCCCTTAAATAAATCTATCTCTTTTTAACTCTATCTTGAGTTTGAGTAGACTCAGAGCACAGAGTACCTACAGAGGGGAAGCTTCTAGTAAGCGGCCCGCTGTAGGTACACTCACACATATGCGCATGTTTGTCACCAACTGTACCGGTTAGTGGAACGAGCGCGCGTCCGTGAACCGTTGGTGAGTGTGTTTGTGTGAGTATACCTCCTAACAGCGGGCCGCTTGTGGAAGCTTCCCCTCTGTAGATTTACTACTCGTGTGCTCAGAGTACGCTCTATAGATCTCACCCTTAGGTAGGCCATTGGTCTTGCTTGCTTGATAACCTCAAGAAGCGAGAGTTACACACAAATCTTTGATTATCCATATGACACAAATGCTAATCTCCTTCCCAGGACCCAAATACACATCAGGATGTCACATAAATATACAAATAAATCGTACAACACGTTGGTAACATCACTTGTTCTGCCCATTCAGCGGTCACTCATCGGTCTCCTTTATTAGTAAATGCGAGTATCCAATACCATTTAAATCGGTAACCAGAAATTATACCGCTACGGTCTTGGTATGGTAATATTGCGCATTCATTTCTTTGCCGACTCGTTGTGAGTAATTGTAGACTGTATTGGTTGGTGACTGAAAAAACTCTGGCCACACGTGCTCAGCCTTCTAGTACTAGAAGTATAGTTCGTTTGGTAACTTAGTGTCGGTACAGGCGCAGGTGCTCTTAGTATTCTGCTTTTATTTTTATAACTTTTTTTCTGTTTGTAATTTTTTTTTCTATTCTAACAGAATCTCCGAATAGTCTGCCAATCCGCACTTCGCCAGCGTGGTAGACTATGGTTAAAATCCTTCTCATTTTGAGAGAAGACCCGTGTTCATGAGAATATTATATTTTATGTTTATGGTTATATTGTAATAAAATACGAATATAAAAAAATATAAAAAGGAAAGAGAATTTTAATGAAAAAATATGAGTAGGTATAAAACGTCACAACCCCTTGTGCCTGTACACGCCGCGCGGCATGCTTTGAAGTCACGGCGGTGTCTTTGGCAAAACACCGCGCGGCGGAGGCGGCCAGATACAAAAGGCGACCTTAAGAAAACGAACAGACTATACATAACATAGCTTACGTTCAGGCTATCCTACACTTATTAGAAGGCGGTGAAACAGACCTTAAGTGTTCTGTGGTATCAAGTATATTTGAGCAGAAGTGTGCAGTTTCTACTCGTTGGCCTAGTGGTTAGTATATTCGAACGCGAAATCACGAGATCCCGGGTTCGATTCCCGGGTCGGGCAAATAATTGTTAGGTATTGGGCTTTTCTGTCAAGAAATTCGCAGTGCCAGCCCGGAGTTGGTAGCTGGCGATGTTTCACCCCCGTGCCTCGGAGAGCACGTTAAGCAGTCAGCCCCGGTTATTATCACTATCATGTGACAATAGTCGTTAAAGCCCGCCAACCCGCATTGGAGCAACGTGGCGGATCTAAGTTCTAAATCCCTCTCTCCTATGAGAGAGGAGGCCTGTGCCCAGCAGTGGGACGTTAAAAGGCTGTAGTGGTGGTGGTGCAGTTCCTTGGACGCGACTCCCCGCATTAACTCCATGTCCCGCAGAGCACGTCTAACTGTTGACGATGACGACGATGACAACTTAATAACAAGCATAAATTGAAAATAATTTAAAAACCCCCGACATTCGCCATTTTGTGGTGGCGGCCATCTTGGATTTGTATAGTGCTATTCTACTAGTCAAGCCCTTTCATTTGATACCCATATTAAGGGAGTTGTGAAAAAATATGTAATCCACCATTTTGTAGCGGCGGCCATCTTGGATCGATTTTCATCAAACATAGCTAACAACACTCTCGACTAATTCACCTTTCAAACAAAAAAAACCGGATTCAAATCGGTCCACCCGTTTGAGCGCCACAGGGGAACAGACACACACACACACACACACACACACACAGACACGTCAAACTTATAACACCCGTCGTTTTTGCGTCGGGGGTTAGTAAAATAAAGGTAATTACGTGGTAATTACGCAGGTTAAGATCGATTTATTTCATAATAGACCCAACAAAAATGCGCTTCCCCTAATAAGGGCTGGTGTACATCATGAGAAGATAAAATCCTACGCGCGCTCGAACATAAAGCTATCACGGGCCGTCTTCCGTGTCCCAATGGCATTCCGATCTTTACCCATGGACGCGGGGACATCGCCCATTGAAGATAGCTATCGCCGACTCGGGCCCGTTTCAGACGTGCAGAATATGCGGCCAAGAAGGCCACTCGCAAACGGTAGGCCCAGCCCAGCATCAGAGCATGGAATGGCATTCCGAACCAGTGTTAGATTCAATTGATGATTCAAAAGTACCTACTTGTAAAAGTTTATTTGAATAAAAAACTTTTATATTCTATTATTATATTATATTCTATTCACAGCACACCCCTGACATTTTATTAACCATGCCTATGTTTTATTTATTCATCTACATTCTACAAGCTAGCCCTTGACTGTGATCTCACTTGAGATGCAGTTCAAGATGGAAGCGGGCAGTTTTTATTGAACCAATATCCTTGATCAGTTTCTACACAACATCGTACCGGGACCGGGGAACATCGCTTGGCTGCACGATTTTCCCGTTAGGGTAGTAACCAGCAACGATTGAAGCCAGACCAGACCAGAGGCAATTTAGAAATTATAAAATCCCAAATTGCCACTGCCGGCAATTATAAACCTTGAACCTCCCACATACAAGACCACAGTGCTCACCAGTGCATCAATAATAGTTATTATTAAAATATTATGTTGGCTTAAATGCTCAGTTTGAGTAAGAATAACGTTATTTCAGCTATACCTTCAACAATAGCAATTGTCGCAATTAATTATCATATCATCATAACTTCCATGTCTGTCTTCCTGTCGGTCTATATTGTTTTCACGGCTCAATAACAGAAACGATCTTAGCTAGGTTTGGCACAGAGCATCATTAAAACGGAAACAGGAAAAAAATACTTGAAAAATCTTGAAAGAAAAATCAACGAAGTCCCGCTGAAATGTCAAAAAACAGACGTGAATAAAGTCGCAAGATCAACTTGTATAAAATATTTTAATTAGGTAGATTCAATTGACGATTCAAAAGTACTTGTAAAAGTTTATTTGAATAAAAAACTTTTCTATTCTATTCTATTCAGACTTATATAAGATTTTCGTTTGTAGGACGCCTAAATCGCTGAAATACTAGAATATTCAAGTTAGAGTTTAGCGCTCGGCCAATGAATTCGCCGACCGAGTTATTTATTCAGTGTTGGCATCTTGTAAATTTTGTTATTAATCTAACGTTTCCATAAATCTTCCGAGGATTTTGAATGGATTTAAGATTAATTTTGAATTGACAATGGGTAGGGCACATCGCGAAGATACCGTAGGTATTCAGTCGACCGCGACGAAGATTAATTTTTATTACTGTTGTTTCTCTAAAAAGGGCTGGATTTGTAATCGTCACAATATATAACATACCTAAGGAATACCTACCTACTAATTGTCAGATATATAGTATACAAAAACTGTCAAAATATGAAGTTTATTCCTAAAGCTAAAGATTCTTTGCCGATTGAAACTTTGTCCTTACCTTTTTACTTTGCAATAAACGCTCAGTTTTAGGTAGGTACTAATCATTAATGCTAACTACATAATCCATATTCTGAGATTGCGTTAAGTAAGTAGATTGCGTTAAATCAAGTAATAAAGTGATGTGAAGTAACAAAGGATAAGTGAATAATATTTTCGTTCAAAATCAAAGTTACGACCTACCACTGCTGTGTAACAGGAGTTCAAAAAAAGTGATAAAAAATACGATCTGTACATGTGAAAATGAATAAAACATTTACGAATTTATTTTCATTACAGTAAGTTATTTATTTTGAACAACCTGTGAAATTAAGTATTTATGATTTTGTTATCTCACTAAGTGCCTCGTAAAAAGCGCGTAAACTCAAACTCAATTGAAGCCAAATATAATGTTCAAGTTGTAAAATCAACACCATTGTGTGTAATTTGGACCGTTTAATATTTATTGGCGCTCTGATAAAATATCGCATACAATTTACTCGTAAAACCTTAATGTCAGATGCTATATTAAATTAAATTTAATTAATTATTGCCTATATTATGCTTATCGTTTTTTTTTTGTCCTTACAGTCGAAACACATCTGATGGACACAATAAAACTAGAATAAAGAGATACCTTATATATCAAATTTACACAATAGTATATCAACTTTAGCGTCAAATCCGGTAGTTCTGATTTTTGCAGATGATGTTGACCCAATGAATAATCCAGGTTTGTAACCTCGATTTTTTCAGATTTGGCGATTATAACCTTCAAAGACTAGTTTTTGATGGTAGCTTTTCAGGACGTTTTTACGTAAAATAATATTGCTACAATTTAAAACCAGAACCAGCTCTGAAGAACAGAACTTACTGAACATTACTTACTGAGATGCTCGCGACTTCGCCGCTAATTCCCGCGGGATTTTGAAAAAGCCGAAATTTGCTACAGCAATCTATAGCCACAGCTATAGGTAGATTACCACAGGTATAGCAAACTTCCTTGAAAGTAGGTATAAAGGTTGCAGAAGGGAGCGGGAATGGGAACCGGAAATACACGATTCCCTCGGGATTTTTGAAAAAACGAAATTTACGCGGGCGAAGCCGGGGGCATAACCTAGTCCTACTAATATTATAAATGTGAAAGTGTGGATGTTCGGATGTTTGGATGTTTGTTACTTTTTATCCTGGAAAAATCCAGTTCCTGCGGGATTTTGAAAAACCCGAAATCTATATTTACAACTATAGGTAGATTACTATAGCAAACTTCCTTGAAAGTAGGTATAAAGGTTGGAAAAGGGAGCGGGAACGGGAACCGGAAATGCACGATTCCCTCGGGATTTTTGAAAAACCGAAATTCACGCGGGCGAAGCCGGGGGCATAACCTAGTATTCTATAAAAATATTATGATACCTACTCGATCTACGAGAACAAGGAAAATGTCATCAATACAATCGTTAAGTCCATTTTTTATTCGGTTCGATGTACCAATCTCATCCCGCTCCGATGATTGCCTCAATTTGGTGTGAAACTTTATTTGGCGAATGTCAATACAGCGGGCTTAATAAAATCATTTTTAAATGTTTTTCAATTTACATTATCTCACGATTTTAATTATTCGTCTCTCGATACGAAAACCTCAACGGGAATTCCTGTTTTGAGAGCAATTTATTTTGGCGCTGTCAATAATCGTGTAATTCAAAAATCGATTTCGTATCGATGTTGGGTATGAAATCATCGATTCGAAATCGATATTTTTCTGCAGATCAGTGAAAGTAAAATTACTTATAGTTAAGAAATTGAGAACTTTTGTTTCATTTGGCGCAAGTTACCTACAGCTATTAGTATAATATTACGTGATTCTAATAATACGTGAAGCTGTGATAGCCTAGTGGTTAGGACGACCGACTTCTAATCGGAGGTCGTGAGTTCCATCCTGGGGCACGCACCTCTAACTTTTCGGAGTTATGTGCGTTTTAAGTATTTAAATATCACTTGCTTTAACGGTGAAGGAAAACATCGTGAGGAAACCTGCATGCCTGAGAGTTCTCCATAACGTTCTCAAAGCTGTGTGAAGTCTGCCAATCCGCTTGGCCAGCGTGGTAGACTATGGCCAAAACCCTTCTCACTCTTGAGAGGAGACCTGTGCTCTGTAGTGAGCCGGTAATGGGTTGATCATGATGATTAGTATAATATACTTAGTTAATAGAATTTAGTAGATTTTGTGTAAAACTATTTTTTACCCCCGACGCAAAAACGACGGGGTGTTATAAGTTTGACGTGTGTGTGTGTGTGTGTGTCTGCCTGTTCCACCGTAGCGCTCAAACGGGTGAACCTATTTGAATGCGGTTTTTTTTTGTTTGAAAGGTGAATTAGTCGGGAGTGTTCTTAGCAATGTCTGATGAAAATCGGTCCAAGATGGCCACCGCGACAAAATAGCTGATTACATATTTTTTCACAAGTCCCTCTATATGGGTATCAAATGAAAGGACTTGACTAGTAAAATAGCACTAGATAAATCCAAGATGACCAACCCCACAAAATGGAGAATGTCGGGAGTTTTTTTAATTTTTAATTTATACTTGTTTAATCATCATTAACAGTTTTACTTGAGTACTTAGTAGTATTTGCTCAAGGTTCAGTATCTACAATAAATGTAGTAAGAAGTTTTTATTAACGAATGCGGAAGTAGAAGATATATGTATAACAAACAGTCATATCCATTTAAATACGGTAAGCAGCCTAAATAATCAAAACGATCTGAATAAGAAACAAATCATTGCCTTTATCTTAAGCCCATTCAGATTCCCTTAAGGAAACTTATAGAAAACAATGTTCATTAAACGAATACCAAAGTAAGAGTCGTACCAATAATTGCTTACCTCCATTTAGACGTAGCACAAACCAATGAATAGAACAATTTGTCGGTGCACCTTTTAGGAGTTGCCAAGACGTTTCCAAGGGCCCGCTTAGACTGCTCTGATACCTCGTTAGTTATCTTACCTCGCCTCTAAATAATTGTAGCAGACCATTCTACGTTAGAAAACTAACCTTAAAAATATCAATGTAAAGTTCATTTTCATACAACTAATCCACGAAGTTCTGCTGTTTAAAATGCTGACGTGTACAATGGTTATAGAATCCGATATGGAACTAGTGGTATTTTTAAAATCGACCACTTAAGTTAATCGATTTTCAATCTGAATCGGATGAGTTTAAGGTTGTAAATGATGTTGTAACGTTTTAAAGAGAAGTTTTTAATATGCCGCGTGGCACGGAAGCAGAGCAATTTAGCTGTCCGCGATCTTTATTTATCGGGATCGAGTACAAACAAATGTGATGGTATAAATTACTTGGCTTCATTGCAGCTGATGCAGTTGGTTTTAACTTGTCAACAAAAAGAAAATTATTTAATAAACAATGTTTTTAATATGTAGGTACTAAAGTAGTGGGTCTATCTAAAGGATCTAAAGTTTGCTTTCATACTCGATTATAGTTTAAAAATAAGGAAATGGGAGTAAGAGAGACTTCCATCTAACGCTCTAACAAACAGCCTTATCTGGCCGCTGTACGTCTGTCGGTCTGTACAAACAATGCTTTGGCGGTCGAGAAATGGCGGTATTTCTAGTTCTGGTGGTGGTCATGGTAACGGCAGCGCAGTGGATGCAAAGAAGGTCTAGCAGGAGTAGACTCCCACCAAATAGACAACCAAAATCAAACTATTCAAAAAGAGTTCAATTCAAGCACCGCAAGTTCGGGGCGTGCGGAAGTTCCTACACGCAATTTTATATCCAGCAATGGGCACGTGTCAGTTGATGGACGAAAGAAAAAAATTAATAAATTAATACATACTTTCTGATAAATAGTAGGTAGTGGTACAAAAGAAAAAGTAAGATTCAACAGGAAAATTATGTCAGTTAATATAATTGCACCAAAATTAATAGATAAAAATCTACTCCGGTCCTTGAAGAGCTAAAAATAACTTAGCGTCAATTACAAACATGAAGAATATAAACTAGAACTTTACTTTATCACCGGCCAACTTTAAAAGAGTAATAAATCGTAATCAATATCTAAGACGTTAATGGTACCAATTAAATAGCCGTAAATATTTATTATTTTCTATAAAATATTTTCTACGTGAGCCGGGTAATTTATTACTTTCCAGCGCATTACTCTTTCAACGAAAAAGCACGGCCCTTTGTAGAACTGTTCGAAGGCATATCTGCTTTAATTTTATGAAACGGCTTTTGTAAACTGTTAACTGTTTATGTAAATTTTCGTGTGTATTGTCTCCACGGTTCATGTTAAAATCACAAAATAGTTTATTTAAAATGACTTTTAGTATCTCGTTTCAGTCGTTAAAGATACGTTTGTTATTAATGACTTTACCACTAGATTTACTTTTCAGATTACGTATTATAAGCACGGTGAATCATTTGAAAAACTGACACTCCACAAAAAAATATCTATATGTACAGGTACAGTCAGATACTTCAAGTAGGTACTTTAGTTTGGGGTAAAATCGAACTTCAGGTGTGTACCCTGTTTTTCATGCAAATAACGCATTCTATTTTTAAATGACAACTGTCAGGATTCCACCGAATTAAAAATCAGACTATATAGTATCAAGTTTTGCTTACTCAATAAAATTACATTGAAGGTTTGTGAATTATGATTATGTATCACTACTTTTTGCTTTTCTTTGTATGAATAAAGTGTTAATAACAGATATTGCGTCGCGATCGAGAAAAACATTACGATTATATTGCATACCATCCGATACTTATAAACAATCAAATACAAATGACACTGCATGCTCGAAACACCTTTTTATTATAACAACATCATGAGCACGAATTAACTTTTATAGGAACTATGCTCTGAATTCGCCATTAGCGTCATTTCTACGTGGGGCGCGGATTAAATGAGCTCATATCGGCACAAGATCTTGTAAACGCACGGTGCGTCTTTTAATGAGGACTTTTTACCTGAACAAGTTCTAGTGGGGAAAAAAGTTTCTTGTCCGGTATGCCATTGAGCTTTGTGAGGTCAAGTTGCAAGCGATAAGATTCCAGCGTATAACTAACTACGAGATTAATAATAGGATTTACAATTTTATTTGCTACACTGTGGTTCAAATATTAGGTCTTATATATATTTTTTCTTGACACATTCATATAGGTCTACCGCTTAGTTGAGACGGGTCCTGAGGAAGCGGCGAGGTACTAGAGGGGTAACCACTATTTCATTTTATTCCTTTACCAGATTGAAATGAATCTTGAATAGGTTGTGTCAGGTTATGGGCCCAGTGCTGTCCCACTGCGTTTCAATCTGTGACTGTTCTATGTGGTTTTGCGTCCTTAATACTTACAAGTATTACTAGCCTCTGCCCGCGGCTTTGCCCACGTGAGTTTCGGTTTTTCACAAATCCCGAGAGAATCGTGGATTTCCGGTTCCCGTTTCCGCTCCCTTTTCCAACCTCTATATTATCTACTTTCAAGGAAGTTTGCTATAGTAATCTACCTATAGCTGTAGCTATAGATTTCGATTTTTTCAAAATCCCGTGGATACTGTGGATTTTTTCAGAATAAAAAGTAGCCTATGTGTTAATCCAGGGTATAATCTATTCCAAATTTCATCCAAATCCATCCAGTAGTTTTTGCGTGATTGAGTAACAAACATCAACAACCGTCCAAACATCCACAATTTCACATTTATAATATTAGTAGGATAATAATAGTGGTGTTCTTTTTTCTGCGTAAAGCATATTATAACGTTTTAGTATTTACGTATTGTAATTTTCTGTATTTTTAG
Organism: Melanargia galathea; assembly: GCA_920104075.1. Lineage (NCBI taxonomy): Eukaryota > Metazoa > Arthropoda > Insecta > Lepidoptera > Nymphalidae > Melanargia > Melanargia galathea. The sequence continues at coordinate 19,438,971 of OV049872.1, read as the reverse complement.
TATAAAACTAGTCCGGCTAATCGCTGATAGCTTGGCCTTTACCATAGATTTAATATTATACTCTGACACGTCCCTAGTGTAGATATGTTCCTCTAACAGGGGAACAAAGTGCTGTGAAATATTATGTTCATTCACATAAAATTGCACTAGAATGTTATATCGGTTTGTCCGTCGATTTGTTGTTTGTCACTTGGGGACTATAAACGACTGCTTGAACACAAGTATGCGATTGACAATTTTCTATTATTACTGTTATAGTGACGATGGAATGGTCTTCTCTTGTATCTTTATGATATATTTTTTTTCCATAATTGGATCTAATTTTGTGTAAGTAATATAATTGATTTAATTAAAGTATTTTCAACCACAAGTTCGATACAAGTAGGTACGTGTCGAATCAATTGATAGAATATTTCCAGTTACATTATTGGATAAACTTTTTCCATAATTTATAAAACTATATATTATTTAATTATAAAACTTGCCAATTATTCAATGTGAGTTATTTCTTTATTTGTTTTATTTTGTTCGTGTTTTTGCTTTTTTCAAATTTACGTATTGCTTTTGTGATTTTGACATAATTACTTTAAATCTTTTAATTTTATTTTTTAGAAAATAGTTTTTTAATTTTTCTTTTTTTTTTGTTATTTTCAAAAACGATTATTATCTATATTAAGTATATATTATCTTTAAAACCATTATCATTACCTTTCTTATAACTAAACAGCTAAACTACAAATATATAATAGGAATTTTCTATTTATGTATATTGTATACTAGATGATGCCCACGGCTTCGCCCGTGTGTATTTAGGTTTGTAAAAATCTCGTGGGAACTTTGATTTTCCAGAACAAAAAGTAGCCTATCTGTAGTAAATAGTAACCCGTCCACAAAACGGAAAAATTCCGTGGGATCCTTACGATTTCGGAATGCAATTCCTTACAGCATCAGGGTTGAGGAGTTGGACATGTACCTACTCGAGGTCATTCAACCATAAAGTCTTTAATTGGTATCCCCAATATCAATTTAAATAACCGACAGTGCCTAAATCCCATTAGTTTTGGGGATCAGATCCCCTACAGCATCAGGATTGAAGAGTTGGAATCCAAATTTTTTGTAGGACAGTGTCGCAATGTTTCTCTATCGATTAAAAAAAAAATTACTCAAATCGGTTCAGAAATCTCGGAGATATCGGTATACATAGGTAGAAAAACACAACTCCTCCTTTTTTGAAAGTCGGTTAAAAAAGTAGCCTATGTTACTCCCTGGTTAATTCTCTACTTGTATGTGAAAGTCCCGTCAAAATTGGTTCAGCCGTTCCAAAGATTAGCCCGTTCAAACAGACAGACAGACAGACAGACAGACAGACAGAAAGACAGACAGACAGACAGACAGACAGACAGACAGACAAAAATTTTAAAAACGTATGATTCGGTTATAGTATCGTTCAAATAACCATATGAGCTTAATATGAGGTAGTTATTTCGATATTACAGACAGACACTTCAATTTTATTTGATACTAGATGATGCCCACGGCTTCGCCCGTGTGGATTTAGGTTTTTAAAAATCCCGTGGGAACTTTTGATTTTCCAGAACAAAAAGTAGCTTATCTGTAGAAACCCGTCCCCAAAACGGAAAAATCCCGTGGGATCCCCACGATTTCGGAATACAATTCCTTACAGCATCAGGGTTGAGGAGTTGGATATGTACCTACTCGAGTTCATTAAACGATAAAGTCTTTAATTGGTACCCCCAATATCAATTTAAATAACCGAAAGTTTCTAAAACCCATTAGTTTTGGGGATTAGGTTCCCTACAGCATCAGGATTGAGGAGTTGGAATCCAATTTTTTTATAGAACAGGGTCGCAATGTTTCTCTATCGATTAAAAAAAAATTACGCAAATCGGTTCAGAAATCTCGGAGATATCGGTGTACATAGGTAGAAAAACACAACTCCTCCTTTTTTGAAAGTCGGTTAAAAAAGTAGCCTATGTTACTCCCTGGTTAATTCTCTACTTGTATGTGAAGGTCCCGTCAAAATCGGTTCAGCCGTTCCGAAGATTAGCCCGTTCAAACAGACAGACAGACAGACAGACAGACAGACAGACAGACAGACAGACAAAAATTTTAAAAACGTGTGATTCGGTTATGGTATCGTTCAAATAACCATATAAGCTTAATATGAGGTAGTTATTTCGATATTACAGACAGACACTTCAATTTTATTTATTAGTATAGATTAAATTAAATAACCGACAGTGCCTAAATCCCATTAGTTTTGGGGATCAGATCCCCTACAGCATCAGGATTGAGGAGTTGGAATCCAAATTTTTTGTAGGACAGTGTCGCAATGTTTCTCTATCGATTAAAAAAAAAATTACTCAAATCGGTTCAGAAATCTCGGAGATATCGGTATACATAGGTAGAAAAACACAACTCCTCCTTTTTTGAAAGTCGGTTAAAAAAGTAGCCTATGTTACTCCCTGGTTAATTCTCTACTTGTATGTGAAAGTCCCGTCAAAATTGGTTCAGCCGTTCCAAAGATTAGCCCGTTCAAACAGACAGACAGACAGACAGACAGACAGACAGAAAGACAGACAGACAGACAGACAGACAGACAGACAGACAAAAATTTTAAAAACGTATGATTCGGTTATAGTATCGTTCAAATAACCATATGAGCTTAATATGAGGTAGTTATTTCGATATTACAGACAGACACTTCAATTTTATTTATTAGTATAGATAATGTACCAACTTCTATTGCTTAATAATCTATACTTACTAATAAATAAAATTGATGTGTCTGTCTGTAATTTCGAAATAACTACCTCATATTAATCTCATATGGTTATTTGAACGGTACCATAACCGAATCACACGTTTTTAAAATTTTTGTCTGTCTGTCTGTCTGTTTGAACGGGCTAATCTTCGGAACGGCTGAACCGATTTTGACGGGACTTTCACATACAAGTAGAGAATTAACCAGGGAGTAACATAGGTTACTTTTTTAACCGACTTTCAAAAAAGGAGGAGTTGTGTTTTTCTACCTATGTACACCGATATCTCCGAGATTTCTGAACCGATTTGCGTATTTTTTTTTTAATCGATAGAAATACATTACGACCCTGTTTTATAAAAAATTTGGATTCCAACTCTTCAATCCTGATGCTGTAGGGGACCTGATCCCCAAAACTAATGGGATTTAGAAACTTTCGGTTATTTAAATTCATATTGGGGGTACCAATTAAAGACTTTTTCTTTGAATAAACTCAAGTAGGTACATATCCAACTCCTCAACCCTGATGCTGTAAGGAATTGCATTCCGAAATCGTGAGGATCCCACGGGATTTTTCCGTTTTGGGGACGGGTTAGGGTTAATACAGATAAGCTACTTTTTGTTCTGGAAAATCAAAAGTTCCCACGGGATTTTTAAAAACGTAAATCCACACGGGCGAAGCCGTGGGCATCATCTAGTTGCTAATATAGTTTGCAAAATAAACAAAAATATTGTACAGAATCCTTATAAGCCCCACTCGCACTTGGCAGATTTTTTCTTAGTCTCATTGAAACCTGAAGTAACATTATATTTGACATATTATGCATCAATATTCAATAGCTACAGGCCTACTCCGAAAAAGATATTTTATTAATCACACCCGCGGGCAATCACGATGTAGGTAATTATTAAACAGCCATAATAATGTATACGACAACTAAATTAATTAATCCATATAGATGAATTTAAATGGATTAATTAGCCTACGGACATATTACAGAATCGTGGGTAATTTATTCATTCACTACTAAAACATTATTATTATTTAAATTTCACTTCAAATTAATTATGTATGACTTCAATTTTCAATTTGACACCTTAATTCAATTAATATTGTAATGGCTCATTTACACTTGGTCGATAACCCGAATTCGATATCCGGCATCCGAATATGGGGGAAACGACCTTTAATTTCGTCCAAATGCAGTAGAAGTTACACAAGACCGTGAAGTTTGCTTTTTTTCAATAATTTTAATATGTCGTAGTCGCCTCAACCGATCCTAATAGAATAGAAGATTAGTATAGAAGTAAGTAAAGTTACAATTACCTACAAGAGCCATTATCAACCCGTTCCGGCCCACTACATGGCACGGGTCTCCTCTCAGAATGAGAAGGGTTTAGGCCGTAGTCCACCACGCTGGCCAAGTGCAGATTAGTAGACTTCACTCGCCTTTGCGAACATTACGGAAAACTCTCAGGCGTGCAGGTTTCCTCACGATGTTTTCTTTCACCGTTAAAGCAAGTGCTTAAAATGCACAAAACTCCGAAAAGTTGAGGTGCATGCCGGGGATCAAAATTGGTCCCCTTTTTCATCATCCTGTTCGTCTGTACCACATTTTATTTACTATTATTAATTTCAGTTTTAATTACTCCTCTTTATATTAGATTCCACAACAGTTGTTCGTGGGATCCATTACACCTGCTTGTATATACTCCACCGTGGGATAGGTCAGGCGGCGCGGCGTCCGAGGGGCCACTCGCGTCCAATTAAAGGCGAATAAATTGGTACCTCCCATGTGGATATCAATAATGCTGCGCCAGTGAGATCAATTTGTGCGTACAATCAGGCCTGGGGCAAAGATAATGTAATTACGACAGAAGGGACAGAAAAATAGGTTATTATTTTACCATAACTAGAATCATCACCATCACCAGCCCACTACAGGGCACGGATCTCCTCTCGAAATGAGAAGGGTTTATGATGGTTTAGATTAGAACATTATGGAGAACTCTCGGACATGCAGTTTCCACACGATGTTTTTCTACACCATCAAAGCAAGTGATATTACAATTTCTTAAAACGCACATAACTTCGAAAAGTGCGCGGCCAAAAGAGGTGCGTGCCATGGATCTAAGTTGGTCATCCAGCCAGTGAGTATTTATTTATTTATTTTATTTAAATAGGACAGATAATCTTAAACTATAGCAAGTAATGACAATGTGTAAATTTTATAATACTGACGGTTTCTTAACACTATATACTTAATTTCCAAAAAAATAAGACTTTTTAAGGACTTTAAGGCTTTAAGGACTTGGTTTCGGTAGTAAAATATTATTCAGTAGAGTTTGGTCTTTTAACCCAACTTTTGCTTTTTTCTTGATTTTAGAATCAAGTGATTCTATTTTCTCAGATTTTCGAGGTTTCGCCCATCCACGATTAATTCCTATTATTTTTAAATATTAATAAATAAATTACAAATGGAACTTCAAGTTAGGAAACAGTGCGTGTTTCATCAAAATTGGCTCTGTAGTTTTCAAGATATGGAAAATTTTCCTTTTCATTGATTCTTTATTTCAGTATGGATATTGAAGTCGGTTTTATACCTTATTCTTCTATTCATTTAACAATTCCAAACCAGAATTTACTTTGTTTAAAAATCGACACAAATAAAAATTGGAGCACCACTGTTACACCTAATGGCGCATCTGTGCATTACCTTGATCTCTGATGCAAATAATTTATGAGCTAAGAAATAGCTTCTGTTATTACACAGGCCGCACGCTAATAACACTAGGTGTTCCCCGCGACGCTGCACGCCCCCGGATATTTGCACGTCTTTTTATATTAAGCTCGTATTTTGTATTGTAATACGAGAGCGTATGTAATTGAATTGTGCGCTTCATTAATTTTATTTTCTTGCTACTATTGTAGCAAGTGCCTCGTTGATCTAGTGGTTAGCATATTCGACTGCAGATCACAAGGTCCCGGGTTCGATTCCCGGGTCGGACAAATAATTGTTATGTATTGGGTTTTTCTGTCAAGAAATTCTCAATGCCAGCCCGGAGTAGGTAGTTGACGGTGTTCCACCCCCGTGCCTCGGAGAGCACGTTAAGCAGTCGGTCCTGGTTTTTGTCACTAGCATGTGACAATAGTCGTTAACCCGCCAACCCGCATTGGAGCAGCGTGGCGGGTCTAAGCTCTAAATCCCTCTCTTCTATGAGAGAGGAGGCCTGTGCCCAGCAGTGGGACGTTAAAAGGCTGTAGTAGTGGCTATTCTTGTATGTCAGCCTAGCATGTAAGGTAATCGGAGCCTAGGGGTTAAGTTTTCTGCCACCCTTTTGGGGGGACCGAACTCAATTCTCGGACACGCGCCTCAACTTTTCGGAGTTAAGTACATAATATTATGTGTGTTTTATGCAAAACTATCACTTGCTTTAATGGTGAAGGAAAGCATCATGAGGAGACCTGCATGTCAGAGAGTTCTCCAAAATGTTCTGGTCTAAACTACGGCCTAAACCCTTCTCATTCTGAGAGGAGGCCCGTGCCTTGTAGTGGGCCGGTGATGGTGATGATTCAATTTATGGTAAAACAAGCGGACACCCGCGACTTTGTTCGCGTGGATATATATTGGTTTTTAAAAATCCCGTAGGAATCATTTTGTTTTTTCTAAGTATCCTTTGAGCTCATATCATGCTAAAAACTGTTAAAAGTTCACTGACGGATGTTTAGGTAGATCAAAATGTAAACATCTGCCAGTGAAAGTCCCATCAAAATCGATCCAGCCTTTTAGAGAAAGTGTAGGGTAATCTTTAAAGTATAGACTTACTAACAAAAAAAGAATGAATGTAATCGGACCACGCGTTATTGAATTGCAGCTAAATACACGTTTTGACTTTCATCCCCTCTCCCTAGGGAACCGTGCTGAATTTCGGGATAAAAAGTATTCTATGTCCTACCTCGGAGTATAAACTCAAATCGTACCAAGTTTCATTTGAATCCATTCAGTAGTTTCGGTGTGATGCGCGGCCAAGATACAGACAGACAGACAGACAGACAGACAGACAGACAGAAAGAGACTCCATAGTATAAACTTAAATCATGCCGAGTTTCATTTCAATCCATCCAGTAGTTTTTGCGTGATGCGCGCACAAACATACAGACAAACAGATAAACAGACAAACAGACAAAAAATTCAAAAATAGCTTTTTTACGTTCTATTACTTATCGCTAACATCCCCCAGTTATTATTTTGCAAAAATCTTCAATGTACAAATACGGCAAGTCTACGATTTTATTATATGTATAGATATAGATAGATATAGAAGAATAGATAGATAAGAACCTAATTTTGAATCTGCATTTATAAAATGGTTGCTTTTTGATCAAATAGTGACCAAAATTATACCTATACTCCCATCTACCCTTTTCTTATTAATATTAATGATACAAGAAAATGAGACTCACTCCACATTTTAATTAAAATTTCAAAAGTAATTGCCTAAAATTATAATGTTTCTGAAGCTTATCTTGTTAACAGCTACTAATAAATTAAATACGTATATGTAAATAAAAGGTGTTTAGTATCAGAGGAATCCTAAAAATGTTCCACGAAACGTATTAATTTATGTGTAACAAGGTGTTAATGCATTCAAATAAAAGGATAAAAATTATCTGCGGTTATAAAACAAACTGTATTGAAATTAGTCCCGTCAAGATTTATCTTCGAATTTATTTATATAGGACTCTCTACCAACACGGTTAGTACAATAATTTTAAAAGATAGTAAGTATACGTTTCCACTGTCGATGACGTCGTCGTCTCAACCGATATACGTCCACTGCTGGACATAGATCTCTTGTAATGATCACCACAAAACACGATTTTGCGCCACCTGTATATGGCGTCTGCCAGCGACTCGCGATCAAGAACGTTGGGGGGTTGTCCAACGCTGCGTTTCTCGGTGCAAGGTCGTCATTCGAGCACCTTGACATTAGTGAACATAATAATATATCTAGAATGCCGTTTAGAGCCATCTGTTATTTCTACGACTTATAATACCATCCTCAAACTCAGAATAAATTGGCGTAGTTACTCGGACACTAACGCCCTTCATCTTATACTTCTGCATAATTAATTATCATCAGGTGTTATTGCAGTTAATTAATAGTGCAAGTACTTATACAAAAAACCTTGTCACATTTGGTTTTCTTCGTCTTTTCAACTGATAAACGTCCTCTGCTGGGCGTAAGTCTCTCGCAAGCATGGCCACAGAACGCGATCTACTGCCATTTTTATCAGCGGCTACCAGGAAGTTGCTTGAGATCCACCAACCCACTGGGCAGGCTACCCACATTTTATCCAGAGGATGACAGCGACTTGCTTACCACCACCACCACTACGACTTTTAATGTCCCACTGTTGGGCACAGGCCTCTCTCATAGGAGAGGGATTTAGAGCTTAGACCCGCCACGCTGCTCCAATGCGACTTGCTTACAGCCGAGGGATATTTAGCTCTAGCCTTCGATCACAATAACCCAACACCTGTATGATAGGCTGTAGCGAGCGGTCTTCTTCTTCTTAAGCCTCTCCACTATTGGAGGTTGGCTGTCATCTTGTCATATAATTTCCTGTCTTTCGCTAAACAGAAAAGTTGTGAGAAGACGACGACGACGAAAAGAGTGAGAAGGCGGGTAGTTCGATACTGCCCGTGACAGTTGAAACTTCCCCCCTCGCAGCACCGCAGTCTCGTCGTGACCACGGTTCATGTAACTGGATCGAAATATCGACAAACAAACTAATAATTTATCGTGGTATGTACCCGTAATTTTCACATTAGACTGTCGATAAACCATATAAGCCTTAAATCACTAAAAAAGTTGTGCTACGTTGACTATCCCAGTCCTTTCTCGGATGTTTCTAAACCACGACTTTCTTCTTCTACCGCTACTACGCTTCTCTTTCCCTCAATTTTGCCCATGATGGGCTGAAGGAGACGGTACCGGTCATATATTTGAGAACATGCCCCAGATAACTGGATTTAGTAAGCCAAAATGGCGTTTTTGACTACCATAGTAATGGAAACATTTCCCGATGTAACACGGTGGAGCACAGCAGTAAATTGAAATCCGATATTGTTATAAATATGCGTGAGCCTACGTGACGACACGCGCCCGGTTTCCACACGGCAGGTATTATTTATTGCTGCTTTAATTAGTAAGGTAATGCCTGAACAGTGGTTGAACACGATCAGGTAACGGAGATGTCTATCTGCGATCACTTTTGCAGCCTTTTACCCTTTATTTTTTTTTATTTAACTACAAGTTAGCCCTTGACTGTAATTTCACCTGATCGTAAGTGATGATGCAGTCTAAGATGGAAGCGAGCTAACTTGGAAGACGTATGCAGGGGTATGTATAAACAGCCACGGCTAAAGCCTCCCACCATACCAGAGGCAATTTAGAAATTATAAAATCTTATATTGCCCCTGCTGGGAATCGAACCTCCCACCTATGAGACCGTAGCACTCACCACTGCGCGATGGAGGTCGTCAATAGCAGTAAAGGAGCTCGAATCGAATTGTCACGATGCACACTTCCTTTCTACGTGGTCTCTCAGGAAACAAAGGATGGAAGCTCTTTGGCGACTGCTACTACACTTAAAAATTGCACACCAATCTTTTGCATAACATCTTTTCAATTTTGAAGTGCTTTTAGCCAGCGTTGGATACTGAATACCTACTGATCCCGATGAGAGGTCGCTATTCAAGCATCTTGGAACCCCAATATTAATCGGTTCTTCGAATTATTTGCCCTGCCTATTACCACTTTAGTTTCGCGACTCAATTACTTATCCGTAATTCTAATTACCCAAGTTAAATAACTAACAATAAGTAGGTTACTTTTGCCACTCTGTCAGCTATGTCGGTAACTCTAATTACCCAAGTTAAATAACTAAGTAGGTTACTTTTGCTACTCTATCAGCTATGTCGGTAACTCTAATTACCCAAGTTAAATAACTAAGTAGGTTACTTTTGCCACTCTATCAGCTATGTCGGTAACTCTAATTACCCAAGTTAAATAACTAAATAGGTTACTTTTGCCACTCTATCAGCTATGTCGGTAACTCTAATTACCCAAGTTAAATAACTAAGTAGGTTACTTTTGCGACTCTATCAGCCATGTCGGTAACTCTAATTACCCAAGTTAAATAACTAAGTAGGTTACTTTTGCCACTCTGTCAGCTATGTCGGTAACTCTAATTACCCAAGTTAAATAACTAAGTAGGTTACTTTTGCCACTCTGTCAACTATGTCGGTAACTCTAATTACCCAAGTTAAATAACTAAGTAGGTTACTTTTGCCACTCTGTCAGCTATGTCGGTAACTCTAATTACCTAAATAAAATAAGTAATTAAGCTCACATACAACAATATTTTTCATTTCATATTGATGCACGCTTTCAAATTCAGACTCAGTGAGGTTAAGTAAGGCACGAGCTTTAATCATCATACCATCACGGCTTCTCCATAAGGATATGTGCAAGATTAATTAAGAGGAATTCCTGTGTCTGGTCAATTTCCAAAAATGAAAAATAACAATGCCGCACGACGACATTTTAAAAGTGAGAAATCGCGTTATCTTAAAGATATCTTAAAGCTATCAACTAAAAATGTTGCTAACTTAATAAATAATTCATAAATTATAATTGCAGTGGGTAAGAGAAATATGCTGAATTTCTCACAGTTTTTAACACTGAAACGGCGCTTTAATCAAAATGCTTTGCGGCGGTTCCTTATTGAGATAATTATAGGCAAATTGGTGAAGATGCGTTAACAAGGTAAGAGGACATTTTTTTTTAAATGAAAATCCTTTAAGAGCCGCGTATCACACCGAAAGAGAACATTTCGCGGACTTTTTGATACTTTATTGCATTTTTTTTTTCAATACCAACCGTTCAATATTCCGGTAGAAAAGAGAATTTTTATTTAGTTGAATGAAATGCCGTAATTTTACTTACATATATATAAAATAATACTATTGAGAATCTAGAAAGATTCAAATGTTTTAAATCATTATATTGGTCGCCACTTGTTACATTGTTATTGTTGTGGTTTTGTGTTGTTATATTGTATTTATGTTGCTTTGTTACATTGTATTAAAGGGCAAATCAACATATCCACAATCCAATAGACTAACATACAAACTTTTGACATTTAAAATTACTTGAATAAAACATAAAATTACTTGAATAAAGCAACTTGAAAATGTTACACAGCATATCGCTTACGAAATCGTGTAAACTTATGTGTCATATGAATAAGCTCAAATGTTTCTCACTAACATAATTTGAAAAACAACAATTATAAAAATGTTGCAGCACGGTGTAAGAGACGCTCAGCCAAATGTGACCCTTAACATTCCACTAGGTGCTAAACCTCATAAGATATGCCGAATTGTCGATAAGAAATGTAAAATTAATTATATTTTCATCGTCGATAAACATGTTTTAACAATTGCCTGATACATGATTACAATAATTAATAAGAATTAATTTATTGTATTTTTAAAAGTCTTAATAAAGTGTACGCTTTGTTGTTGATCCAAACAAAGGAATTGTTTCTTTTGTGGAATAAAAATGTTTAAAACAATTTTTTTTTGCCAAATCAAATCAAATCAAATAAACTTTATTCAAAATTGGTACACTGTACACTTTTTGAACGTCAATTTAGGTACAGGCAATGGTGACAATTATTTACGGAAACTTAAAACTAAAACTACGAGGGTTCCAAACGCGCCCTGGTCTGAGAAGAGCCCACAACAAACTCAGCCGGGTTTTTTTTTTTTTTATTATCACCATCTTACAATATGGTATAATAGCCATAAAAATTATTTGAACTGTTGGCTTTTAGAGCAATCTATGTCCATGGATTTTTGTCATTAAAAAAATCTTTTAAGCTATAATAAGACTTTTCAATTAATTTGCGTTTAATAAAACCTTTGAACTTATTGAGAGACATATCCAAAATGTTCTCTGGCAACATATGCCATATTGCCATATGCCATTTTCTCGCTGCAATTAAATCCATGTCCGTAAAATTGCAGAATCTAATCCAAAGAAAATTTCGGTACTGTTCTGATGCAGGCCGTTTTGTTCGTAAATATCGAAAAACTAGGTTAGAAAACCTATATGAACACAGTGAAACATCTGTGCAATCAACAATTTTGATTTTATAGCGACCGTTCAGTTTTCATGCCAGTCATAGTTATTCTACGTGTTTTTGCATGCGAATAAGTTTTAGATTAGAAAAGAAAAAGAGTTTTAGTTTTAGAAGTAAGATTGAAACCGAAGGCGGATTTTCGGATTGTTGTTGTTGAAGGCGGATTGTTTCAATCTTTTCTACGGTTTCAATCTTTGCCATGATAGAAGCCATTCGAAAACGTACTCTAAGGGGTCCTATTAGGCACCTTTAGGTTCGAACCTTTTGATACGGGACTCTGAAAACACCTAAACGCGACATTCTTAATTTCGGAGTAATCATGCAAATTCAAGAAGTAATCTATGCTCAAATTAAGAACCACCTACATGACTCCCAAACACCAGATCGCAGAGTACCACCGTATCATTATTACACCGTGGACCGCTCATTATTCCCGTTGGGCCCCACTTAGCGTAATTAACAAGTGCACGTACACAAATTGTGGGCCGCAATAATAAATTTCCGCAGAACCATTATGACACTTAATTGAAAATTCGGTTATCGAGATCTCGTGTAAGCTGTTTCGTAGAAAAATCTGCGTTAATATTTAGGGTTGGCGAGGAATATATGCCGAAACTTCGAATTCCTCACTAAAACCGACTTTAAACCAGGCCAGGCGCACTATATTTTAGGGTTGGCGAAAAATATATGCCAAAACTTCGAATTCCTCACTAAAACCGACTTTAAACTAGGCCCGGCCCACTATATTTTAGGGTTGGTGAGAAATATATGCCGAAACTTCGAATTCCTCACTAAAACTGACTTTAAACCAGGTCCGTCCCACTATATTTTAGGGTTGGTGAGATATATATGCCGAAACTTCGAATTCCTCACTAAAACCGACTTTAAACCAGGCCAGGCGCACTATATTTTAGGGTTGGCGAGAAATATATGCCGAAACTTTGAATTCCTCACTAAAACCGACTTTAAACTAGGCCCGGCCCACTATATTTTAGGGTTGGCGAGAAATATATGCCGAAACTTTGAACTCCTCACTAAAACCTACTTTAAACCAGGCCAGGCGCACTAAATTTTAGGGTTGGCGAGAAATATATGCCGAAACTACGAATTCCCCACTAAAACGACCTTAAACCAGGGCAGGCGCACTCCGGAATACCTACAATGCGCTACAAGTACCTAGGGCGCTCCGGTTGGTCGGGCCCATTCAATAACCCCTACTTAGTCCACCACCCACCACCACTACAGCCTTTTAACGTCCCACTGCTGGGCACAGGCCTCCTCTTACATAGGAGAGAGCCTCTCCCATAGATTTAGAGCTTAGACCCGCCACGCTACTCCAATTTGGATTGGCGGGCTACTTAGTCGGAAGGTACAAAAACTACGCAATAGCAAAGCGTTGTGTAGTAATTGCGAATTTTTACCCGTTTTATAAACCTATACTTTGACACATTAATTACTTAAGTTGTATTAATTTTATAGCACTCCACCGTTCAAATTATTTCTCATGAATATTGAATACAAAAGAATGTTATGTGATAACCCTATTCTACATTCTGCGTCTAACTTATGGGTAGTCAATACCTGCTTTTAACATCCAGAATAAATAAGAAAATTGATTTTCAAAGAGCCCTTCAAGACCCAAGATTTTTTGGTTTTATGAGTTCAAGGAAATATTTACTCTTTGTAAGTCATTGATATACTAAGCCCAAGAACTATTCAAGAAAATTCTACCAAAAAACTTCATATTAAAACGACAATATTTAGACAATGCCAAATATGATGCTATTATTATTATATTAAATTAATATCAATGACACTTTTATAATATTTACATTATAAACAAAAAAATTAAGGCACGTTTTTTCTTTTCAATTTTTCAATTTTTTTTTAAAGTGTCTCTTTTAAAGAGACACTTTAAAAAGCCAGGTCAGGTCGGAAATCATGAATGAATTCTAAAATACAAATAAATAAAATTGGATCATCCTGCATTTTAACTAAGCTATTTTTTATCCCAGAAAATTAAAGTTCCCATGAGATTATTAAAAAGTTTAATCCCACTCGGGTGAATTGAATTCTAGTACCACGTACTGATGCAGATCCATTAGATTTTTTTTATTTTTTATTATTTGCTTTTGATATTATGATAGTAGAACGACGCGACTCTTACGAGTAGAAGAATATGATATAATACTGATAATGCATTACTTCTATGCGCCATATTTCTATGTATCTTCAGCCTCCTATTATGTCGATGGTGTAGGCTGAATAATTTGAGACATAATACGGTTTGGAAATCAAAAAAAAAAAGACATCAATAATGTAGGCGCGCCCCGCGTCCGCGTCGATGCGGACGCGACGATGTAATTATCATCAGTAATTCATTGGAATACGAAATTCGTACGCGATATCATGCTGCTCCAGATTAAAAATCGCAAAATTGATGCGACCGAATTGCTAAGCTTGACGCACACTAGCGATTCAACATAAAAATTCCGACATTCGCCATTTTGTGGCGGCGGCCATTTTGGATTTGCATAGTGCTATTCTACTCGTCAAGCCCTTTCTTTGATACCCATATTAAGGGAGTTGTGAAAAAATATGTAATTCGCCATTTTTTAGCAGCAGCCATCTTGGATCGATTTTCATCAAACATAGCTAACAACACTCTTGACTAATTCACCTTTCAAACAAAAAAAACCACAATCAAATCGGTCCACCCGTTTGAGCGCCACAGGGGAACAGGCAGACACACACACACACACACAGACACATCAAACTTATAACACCCCGTCGTTTTTGCGTCGGGGGTTAATAAATTAAATATTTTATTTAAACTGTTTTTGACGTCATAACGTCTTATAAATCGATGAACGCTGGCTACACGCGCGAAAAATCATGACTCATTGTCATGTACCGCGTTCAAGCGAGAGCGCGGTACAAGCGATAGAGAAGGCACGATCGGCCTAAGCGTTCGGCTTGTGACGCATTTCTTTGTTTTCTTATGACGTGATACGTAAAATTATCATCTGTAAACCGACTTTACAGACAAGCAATATTTTTATTAGATAAAACGTTACAATAAAACTTATAGCTAGCTTTTATCGTTACTATCCAAATCATGCTCGCGTGGAATGGTGCCAGGAATACCAGCATTGAATTTTTGCACTGTCAAATTCAGTTTAAAAATTAATTACCTATATATTTCATTTAAGTAGGTAAGTCAACTTGTGGCTGCTATGGCAAGTCTAGTTAGTCTAGACTCTCCCGTCCGCAACAAACTACAGCTGTTGCTCGCTTTTTAAAACACAAAAAATTACAATATGTATAGCTATATTAACGTAACAAACTATTACATTTCACACTGCAGTCAGCCAATTATTTTCATGCACTTTTGTCCATAAGAAATTCACTGAATTAATAAATGTGTTTTATAATAATTTTTATTCATGTTTTTTCTGTATTCGTTTCCGTATCAACGTTTTTCTTTTTTCCCTTTTAAATTATCTAAAACTTTAAATAAAAAAATTGTTTAGTGTGCGTGCACCTTTACTGTAAAACAAAAATAATACTGCATTGCAGCAAGTAGGCAATTACTTTACAATTACATTCGATTTTATTTAAACCACCGTGGTGGTCGTCGTGGACTCGAGATTTATGAGTTTATTCACATAAAATAACCCTAAAATTATACTTATTGTGCTACCTACTCAAAATTTGAGTTTTTTAATGATCCTTAGAGTTTTTTATGGCTCAAAGAGTTGCGAAGCTAAAGTAGCAATAAGCCAGCTTAGATCAGCGTATAGCTCAGTTAAGCCTCTCAATCAATCTAATTCAGTACCTAGTAAAGTTTAGAGAGTTTCCAACATAGATAAAGTCCAAATGCTCCTAATCTCTTGTTAACTAACTTCGTTAAACAAACGAGTATAAATTAAAAATTAAAAAAAACCCCCGACATTCGCCATTTTGTGGCGGCGGCCATCTTGGATTTACAATATTGCTATTCTACTAGTCAAGCCCTTTCATTTGATACCCATATTAAGGGAGTTGTGAAAAAATATGTAATCCGCCATTTTGTAGCAGCGGCTTCAAACAAAAAAAACCGCATTCAAATCGGTCCACCCGTTTGAGCGCCACAGGGGAACAGACAGACACACACACACAGACACGTCAAACTTATAACACCCCGTCGTTTTTGTGTCGGGGGTTAATGAGCTGACATTATATAAACACTAGGTTGGTTCTAAGTGTTTAAAAAATGATAGGAATGTTATTAAAACTGTGACGTACAGTTGTTTATTGGACACCTTTCGTGGTGTAACTACAACTATATACCATCCACCACCACCACCACTGCGGCCTTTAACGTCCCACTGCTGGGCACAGACCTTATCTCTCATAGCAGAGGGATTAGAGCTTAGACCCGCCGCGCTGCTCTAATGCGGGTTGGTGGGATTTAACGACTATTGTCACATGATACTGTGATAATAACTAAGACCAACTGCTTAACATGCTCTCTAAGGCACGGGGGTGAGATACCACCAACTACCAACTCCGGCTGGCACTGAAAATTTCTTGACGCAAAAATCCAATACCTGACAATTATTTGCCCGACCCGGGAATCGAACCCTCGTGATCTGCAGTCGAATATGCTAACCACTAGATTAACGAGGCAGTTATCATATACCATATAGCTGCTGAGCATACAGAATATGCCAGCAAGGAATTGGGAAAGTCCTAGGTATTTACTGGATAGATCTCAAATGAAGATGTTGTGAAGATTCAAAATATTTTTGATCTTCAGAATCAAAAAAGGATATTATAGACTTTCGTTTCATATGCATATGATTGAATATTATTTGAAAATTTTGTTTGCAATATGTATCAAATGGTACTAATTCTACTTTGCTCAATCTCTAAACTTTAATCGACAAGTCTTAATTAAGTAGTGCTATCTTTTGCACTATGTTTCACACGTAAAAGATTACATTGAGCTGTCATTTAGTTTAGTTTAAGAGATCGTTTAAAACAGAATTAGCACCATCGTTAGCTAATATTTGTTAGCTAACTAATTATTTCATCGTTCAACCTCAATTAAACAATGTCATAAATTATACATTTTATTATCTTAACCCGAGTTTCCCAAACGTTATCAATCTTCATAAATTGGTAACCTTTTCTAAAGCACTCTCTTAATTAATTAAGACAAAAGCAATCAAAGAGAAATCACAAATTAAAAAAAAGATATAATCAAACAAAAATGATTAGCTTCTGTCAATCAAAGAACTATAATATGGATTTTTAACAACTCGATTAAATTAATCAACTCGGAGATTTCCAGATATCTTTATTTTCGCATTATGGAGTCCGTGGGGCATTTTTCGATTTAGAAAATCGTTCGTGACCAATCGAGATCAAGAGTTCTCGCCGGATTTATGAATAATTCGTCGATGAAGAGCACTGGTCATAGAACGGGATCAGTGGGGTTATGCCGACTTTCAAAGTCAAAATATATTTATTCAAAACAAAGATTATTAGTAGTATTCGCTTAGCATGTTTGATCCTAGATTAAAAATTGGTACAACACTGTACACTTTTTGAACGTAACATTTAGTAGGTACATTCATCATCATCATCATCATGATCAACACATTACCGGCTCACTACAGAGCACGGGTCTCCTCTCAGAGTGAGAAGGGTTTTGGCCATAGTCTACCACGCTGGCCAAGCGGATTGGCAGACTTCACACACCTTTGAGAACGTTATGGAGAACTCTCAGGCATGCAGGTTTCCTCACGATGTTTTCCTTCGCCGTTAAAACAAGTGATATTTAAATACTTAAAACGCACATAACTCCGAAAAGTTAGAGGTGCGTGCCCCGGGATCGAACCCACGTCCTCCGATTAGAAGTCGGTCGTGTAGGTAGGTAGGTACATTATTTATCACTATCATTTATTGTGACAAAAGGCGTTTAAGCCCGCCAACCCGCATTGGAGTAGCGTGGCGGATCCCTCCCGCCTCTCTCCTATGAGAGAGGAGGCCTGTGCCTAGCAGTGGGACGTTAAAAGGCTGTAGTGGTGGTGGTGGAGTCCATTTTTCTCTGTTATTATAATTTTTCGATATTCGAAATCTAGTAAAGTAATCGAGGTAGACAAGCTCGGCATAACCATACCGATTCGACTTCACTATGATCGAGATATCCACAAATTCACGATTTGATTTTTCTCACGGGCCAAATACGACCGCTTCGATAACTATCGATTTGAATTTAAATATCGGCTCGAATTAAGTCATTGTAAGAGGTGAATCAATTTAAGTGAATAGACATTTACGAGGTTTTCGTATAACTACAAGGTTGACCTTTGCCAGGCTATTTGTTTAATCTCCCCGTTTCCACCCTTGACCATATTTAAAGCGTTTACGCGAACAAGCGTTTCTTCTCGGAACGGAATTTCTCTTGTTTATTGGTCATAACATTGTTATAATAAGCTGATCAGCTATAAAGAACGATCAGAACTATTATATAAATATTAACAATATTGTTACACGGGTAACGATGTTTTTAACCCTCGGCTACGTAATCTTTTTTTTTGACACACAACCACCTTTAATTGGTCACCTAGACCGCATGACTGTTATATATTTGTACTTACTAAAAGAATACGCGTATATTGCTTGTATCTTCATTTTCATTCTGGGCAGGTATCCGCACATAAACCTATTGCTTATATAACATATTATTGCAACACACTCGAGCATCTTGGGACCTTAACGTGCCAATGCTTGTATCAGCCATATTTTAATACTAGCTGAACCCCGCAACTTCGTTCGCGTAGATATAGGTTTTTATATAGGATCGGATCGGATCCCATAATTCTTTTATGTACCTAAACTAAATGTAGCCTAAGTAAAAGTTACTCCTTATAACATTGAAAGTTCCATTAAAACCGATCCAGCCGTTTCGAAGATTAGCTGGAATAAATAGTCAGACCGACAAACATAAATTTAAATGCACACCAGTTTAAAAAAAATAAGCCGTACGTTCAAAGATCCGGGTCCCAAGTTATTTGAACCCAATACTGAAGATTTTAATGTCTGTCATTTCTAAACTAAAAAACCTATGACCTTGAAATATTTACGGGACAATACATAAAGTACTACCTTTCTAACAAAAAAGAATAAGTGAAATCGAACAACGCGTTAATGAATTACAGCTAAATACACGTTTTAACTTTCATCCCCTCTCCCAAGGGAACCGTGCTGAATTTCGGGATAAAAAGTATCCTATGTCCTACCTCGGAGTATAAACTCAAATCGTACCAAGTTTCATTTGAATCTATTCAGTAGTTTCGGCGTGATGCGCGGCCAAGATACAGACAGACAGACAGACAAAAATGAAAAAAATTGCAGTTTTGGCTTCAGTATCGATTATATAGTGCCCTCCAATAAAAATTTTCAAAATATCTTCAATGTACAGAATTGGATCTGTTACAGTTTTATTATATTATAGAAGATAGATAGATAAATCCGAACGTGTGTCTGTCTATTTGTAATTTTCTCTGCAAAACCTGATTTTGGCGAGACACAGCGACAGCACCTCGGTTACTTGCCTTCCGAAAAAAACAATACTATTTAGTCCCTAGTTAAACAGAAATAAAAAAAAAACATTTTGACGAACATTTCGTCTGCGAAGATTTCTGGAAACAGAACAATTTATAAAACTAAAACCCTTGCGGTCACAGTGACCAACATTAGGTATTAAAGGGTTAAAGCCAGGAAGGATTAAGAAGATGTCGAATAAAGTACCGGTTTAAAAAAATGTTATAGCTTCATTTCAGAAAAAAAAGGCACAGAAGCGAATATACAATTAATTATTTCCGAATCTTAACATGAACACGTTTTAAAGAAGTCTTATGTTATTTAAGAGACCATTGAAAAGGCTATAGGATCATATTTCGATTCGTAACGATCAAATTATGGACTTTCGACCTTAAGAGACATGCTATCTGCGATCAACCAGAGAAATATACATAAATGCATATAAACTTGGCCACACACGAACACGGTTCTGTACGATACGGTTATAATAACTATGGAATTGATGGTAATTTTGATATATATGATTAGCTCGTCGATGATACTGATAGGCTAACACGTTCTCTAAAGCACGGGGAAAATGAAAAGTTCAAACTCGGACCTCCAAAATTGATCACCGATCAAGTTACCGATTCGGATCAATGTTGCTTACTCAACGCAATCGACAGATAAGCACTGTCGTAAGTAAACACATTTTATTAAGCAAACCAAAGCACTTGTACAATGCAAAAAGCCGCTTTAAAATCGGCGCAGTAGTTTTTTAGGATGATGATGAGAAATTATAATTTAGGAAAAAAACCTAAAAAAGTATGGAAAATAGTGACATAAAATGCAAAACCAAAAAACAATTGCTTGTTTGTGCCTTTGACTTTAAGCACACACAGGATGTGTGTGTTTAAAGTCAAACCCTTCAGTCCTGTAAAAATACCAGATAGCAATAGCAGGAGTTAATGTAAAAAAACAATACTGTATCGTCCCGGTAATGATTATTGTCCTCACTGCTCATAACCCAAGTGTTAGTGTAAAAAAACCGATACTATACCGTTCCGGCAATGATTTCTGTCTTCACTGCTCATAACCGGACCGGGACGTGTGCGGACAGACTAAAAGCAGCTCAAAACGAGACCGCCGAGACGCGATGGTCGCTTTTGGAGAGTTATGCTCTTGTCTTGTTTACTTGTTCCACTTTTTGGTGCCACTCGCATTGTATAATTTGTTTTTATTATGCTCACTACCATAACAGCGATTATCGTCGCAATTTATTTTGGGTATTATTTTAAATAACGAGCCGTTTCGTTTACGTCTCCTACGAGAATGATGTGCACTGGTCGGACACAAGTCTTCTTGTCTGTTGGAATTACCACTTAGGTATGTATGAACAAGTGGGTAAAGTGTTGTTGTTAATTGTTATTATTCTATTCGTTGTTATCGTTACATAAATAAGTTCACTGGTAAAAAGGAATAGGTACTAAGTAACTGTGTGTACAAGACATAGAATTGAAAAAAATAAATTACGACCGTCTTAACCTTATAAACATAATATATAGAATTTCGTTTTGTAAAAAAACTGCATGGTAGGTAGTTCGTGGATTATAAAGACAAAACTTGCAGCGCCTTTTTTCCCATTTCCTGGCTCTTCCTAAGAATTTCTTGACAAAAAACCCAATTTTAAGGTATTTTGTTGTGTTGCAAAATTTATGGATTATACCTATTATGAACTGCTAGAGGAGAAATAATGTTTCTTTATTTAATTTTCAACCTCATTTATCTAGCGAAACAAATTCTAGACACTAATAAGGTACTTTTAATGGCCCGATTATAGCTCCATAAGGGTTTATTGCTCAAGGAACAATTAGCTACAACTCTTTACTGACATGTAACTTGAATGTTGTCTGTTAGTTTACAGTTTCCTTTTCAATATGCAATCAATTCGATTCTATTTAAAATACACTCCATTGGAATAAGGTTCATGAACTCTTTTTAATCGTTGGTCTGTATGTAAACAATCTGTTAGGTAATTCATAAAGGTAAATTTTACTAAAAAAAAGTCTCAAAGTCTGTTTTTTTAATAACGTTGTTAATAATTTCTACGTTTTTTTTTTCATTTAATACCAGTTCCACATCAGGTTGCCAAAATTAAATTTGACCTCTAAAAAGCTTCTTTATTGCTTCTTTCTTCTTTCACCGAAATATGAGCCTTTAGCATGGTAAGTAATCTAAAAACTAAAAAAATACTTAACTTGTGCTACCCACTTTGCTTATTTTTAACTTAACTTTTGCAGGACTTAACTTTATTCTAACCATCTGACGTGCACCTGATCTGGGAAAACATCAGAAATGTGATAAGCTGGAAAGTCAGTTTTGCAAAGAATCTTTTCTTTTCAAGAGTTACAGTTTATTTTCTCATTAATTACTTAGTTTATGACTCATTAAGATTAAGCGTATCTTCGGGCACTCTTAAGCAAGCTGCTCTGACGTCAAAAAGATAGTAGCAAGAAGTACTTAATAAGTGTATGAAGAAGCCTGAGGACTAGAGTTTATTGGGAAAGACCTGTGTCGAACAGTGAATCTCCATAAACCTAAAGGATGAGAATGATGATGTATAGGAAATATAGAGCGAGCGATAGCACGTAGAAAGCTTATAAAGAAGAGATATTTACACGTCTCTACCAGTCGTATATATTATATATATTATATATAATATATACATATGTGTATATATATTATATATAATATATATGTTATATATTATAACCCGGAACCCCAAACGAATAAAACAGAACATGAACTATTCATACCACCATAGAAATCGTTATATACCATTTCAACACCTCAGGCCCAAAACAAAACACTTCAATACAATTCCGTGCACCATTAACACGTAATACGTCAATCACGCGGGCCAAGTGCCCGGCATCGCCTACTTTTGTGTCAATCTCCACGGAATACTATCGGAGGCTGAGTGTACTGCATCTAAGATTGTATCACCTCTTCAATAGGATTCCGCGCTCTTAGTTGTTCGTGCTCTTTGCAACTGAGCGGGCGCTGTTTGGTATTGTCATTCATATTACCGCCTTACTGTGGTCACATGAGTAGATAACCCTACAGAGAGGAAGCTTTAAGACAAGCGACCCGCTGCTTTGTACACTCACACATAGCGCACGTTTTCCATACTAGCCAGTGGCGTCAGACGCGGAGTGTCCGTGAGCGTGAACCATTGGTAAGAGCTCATTTGTGTGAGTGTACCTTAACAGCGGGCCGCTTATATGAAGCTTTCTTTCTGTAGGGATATCTACTCATGTTCTATGTTATTATCGGAGCCTCCAGTTCTGTTGCCGTGACAAAACTTGTTCTCGAAAGCCTAGATAGTTCTAATTGATCTCGAGTTGTGGCAGCAAAGGTTAGCACATTTATAATTTTTTCAAAGTTCTGCTGGCTTAGGTAGATTATTAAATTCGCCTCTTCTGGCAAGAGGCGGAAAGGGCTCATGCCAAACACATCAGTCCGCCTGCGTTAAGTAGTTGAATTATATATTATTTTTTAACTTAACTTAAAGGCTGCCTACAAATCAGATGCACATCGTATACCCTACGAAGAGTTGTTCATACTTTGCGATTTATTAGTCTGATATTTTATTTTGCACTTGTTTTACCAAAATTTTGTCCGACCCAAAAACGCCTTGGGTGGGACATCCAAATTCAACACTCGCAATATTAGTAAATACATTATTGCTTACAACATTCACAAATCGGATAAGTATACCGAAGCGCCGATTTGCAACAGTGCCCTTAAAATCTCTTGATTCCGATCCTCCAGATAAATTCGGACATACGTAACGGACCGACGGACATATATTTAGTTTACAACAAAAGAAACGACATTGACTACTTTTCTGACAACATCTACTTTACCATTTTCATTACCAAATGTATAAACAGCTGATCTTTATTTCGAAGATATTAAAGTTCAAAACGATCTTTAGATTATAATATTACGTGCAAATGTAAAGTTGTAATGGTATATTTATAGGTCCTTATGCCCAAATCGAGTGCTCGAAAATACTCAATGAGTATAAGTTATTTTGTTTCGGATAAAAAAGGATCATACCTACTCGTACGCATGACGCTTTTGTTTCATTAACCGTAAATGGTGCGGTTGATTTACTCGATCGTAGCTCATTTAAAGCTTTTATAGTACAACTTATACGTGACGTGGCTAATTCAGATGTTGGGAACTCATCATGTTTACCTACAACATCTCTATAAATAATATCATACAGAAATAACCGGCCAAGTGCGTGGCGGGCCACGCGCAGTGTAGGGTTCCGTAGTCACAATTCTCGAAAAACAGATATAACTGCTTAACCTGTGAACCCTACTTAGCCATGATAGTTTTCCTTTAAAATTGATTATATATACTACTGCTGTGAATTTTTTCAAGTTCCTATATACTGCCATTTGGCTGATAGAGGGGACACTTGACTCTAATAAAAATTTGCACTTTAAAACATCATATTTTACAAACGGATCTAGAAATCGAAAAATGATATTCCCACACCCACAGTATTTTTAAAAGACCTATTCAACGATAACCCACACTATGGGGTAGACGAGAAAAAAAATATTCATCCCCACTTAACATGTAGGGGAGCTACCCTAAAAAAAATATTTATCAAAATTTTATTTCACTACTTTGTCGGCGTGATTAATATTTATACCCATGCCAAATTACAGATTTCTAGCACTAATAGTCTCTGAGATTAACCGAGGACGGACGGACAGACAGACGGACGGACATGGCGAAACTATAAGGGTTCCTTGTTTACTACGGAACCCTAAAAAACAGGATAAACAGAAGGCAAAACAGCACTCTCTATACGTACACTTACTTATGTTAAGTACTGTTCATTTTTAGTAATAAAATAATGATTAATATTTGTTTACTAGCTTTTGCCCGCCGCTTCGCCCGCGTGAATTTTGGTTTTTCCCAAATCCCAAGGGAATCGTGGATTTCCGGTTCCCATTTCCGCTCCCTTTTCCAACCTTTATAACTTACTAGTGGTCCGCCCCGGCTTCGCCCGTGGTACATAATATATAGCCTATAGAACTCAAGGATCACGTACATATCCAACGGTGAAATAATTTTTGAAATCGGTCCAGTAGTTTCCGAGATTAGCGCGTTCAAACAAACAAACTCTTCCGCTTTATTATATTAGTATAGATATAGATAATAGCAAACTACTGGAAAATTTCAAGTAGTTTGCTATAGCTCCAGCTGTAGACTGCAAATTTCGATTTTTTCAAAATCCCCGGGAACGGTGAATTTTTCAGGATAAAAAGTAGCCTATGTGTTAAGTCAGGACATAATCTATTTCCATTCTAAATTTCAACCAAATCGATTTAGTGATTGCGGCGTTAAATAGTAACAAACATACACACATACTGTCATACATAGTACATACACACAAAATTTCGCCGTTATAATATTAGTGTGATTATACACTGTCCTTGATTGATTTGGATTGCTCCTCATTACAATCTCGTTGGTCTAGTGAACTCTAGTGGTTCATCATCATCATCATCATGATCAACCCATTACCGGCTCACTACAGAGCACGGGTCTCCTCTCAGAGTGAGAAGGGTTTTGGCCATAGTCTACCACGCTGGCTAAGCGGATTGGCAGACTTCACACACCTTTGAGAACGTTATGGAGAACTCTCAGGCATGCAGGTTTCCTCACGATGTTTTCCTTCACCGTTAAAGCAAGTGATATTTAAATACTTAAAACGCACATAACTCCGAAAAGTTAGAGGTGCGTGCCCGGGATCGAACCCACGACCTCCGATTAGAAGTCGGTCGTCCTAACCACTAGGCTATCACAGCTCTAGTGGTTAGTATGTTCGATTGCAGATTACGAGGGTTCCTGGGTACGATTCAAAATAAAAACCGGGGTCGAGCCAAAAAAAAAATTAGGTATTCATGTATGTAAAAGATATTCTTAGTGCCAGTCCGGAGTTAGTACTTAGCGGTGTTTCACCTGTGATAGCCTAGTGGTTAGGACGACCGACTTCTAATCGGAGGTCGTGGGTTCGATCCCGGGGCACGCACCTCTAGCTTTTCGGAGTTATGTGCGTTTTAAGTATTTAAATATCACTTGCTTTAACGGTGAAGGAAAACATCGTGAGGAAACCTGCATGCCTGAGAGTTCTCCATAACGTTCTCAAAGGTGTGTGAAGTCTGCCAATCCACTTGGCCAGCGTGGTAGACTACGGCCAAAACCCTTCTCACTCTGAGAGGAGACCCGTGCTCTGTAGTGAGCCGGTAATGGGTTGATCATGACATGATGATGGTGTTTCACCCCCGTGCCTCCGAGAGCACGTTAAGCTGTCAATCCCGGTTATTATCACTTTCATGCACGGCTTTCATGTGACAATTACAATCGCCTAGCAAGATGTAATTTAGGATTGTATCATTTTTACTCCTTTCAGTTTGGATCCTCTGCCTTTATTTATCGAGGCGTGACTCAAAACCTTATTATTTCTCTAACCAGTAAATAAATGTGTTTCCTTCCCAACGTCCAAATCCACGAACGCGGTCCCATTCTCAAAGCTGTTATTTGACCGGCCTATATAAACTATGTTGCGCCGGCTCATGGTACACGACTGTTATCAAGTCCCGATATAATTCACCGAAAATTCCCCACTTGTCGCTGACAGCTGTCATTAAGATCGCCGCCATCTTTGGCCGCCATTACGGTTCACGAATTTCACTTAACTTCTTTATAATTTTGATGCGATTTCGGAACGTGATCGCAACACCTACCGTGTACGTGGTTACGGGCGGATATACAGGCTGCTCTTTTTTTGGTTTTCCAAAATCAATAACTATGATTAATTAAGGGGCGATATTGTGCAATATGAAATGTGCTTGTAAGTTGGAAATACATCACGAGCCTATAGTTACTGATGGCTAAAGATTGTGAAGTCTATAGAAAAAAAATTACCCCTACAATAGCCAAATATTGGCACATTGGATCAGGGTAGGTACGGATGAATTAGATAAGCAATATATCCTTACTTGTTGTTCATTATATTACCAATTTTTGCCCTAACTTCACCACTCCGAAAATCATATTGTTTCAAATCGACTATGTATAGTACATAGTCGATTTTAAACAATAATTAATTAGTACATACTGTATCTACTGCTTTATCTTTTGCCTTTGCTTTGAGATTGAAACTTGGCACAAAGGGTTTGCATTCTGCAGACGATAGGTAATCGATACTTTTCACCCCGGAAAAGAATTGCTTTCTTTCTGCGTTAACAAATCGTTCATTCGATTGAGTTTAACCTTGACCAGATATTACCTTTTAGTTATATTTATAAAAATATAGATTTTAGCCGAGCACTGAGCGCTCGGCTACAAAATCATCTTGAACGAAGAACGCACTTGCTTTGCTTGAAAGATGCCCTTTGATGGAAGAAGAAGAGTTATGTACCTAGCAGTAAACACGGACTTTATTATTAATTCACCTTATTTTCCCCATTTTTTTAAATCAAACTGTACACACCGGAGCTAATTGAAATTAAAGAGCGCCCCGGCGGGTAATGAGCAATGCAAGATCGCAGGCCCTTTTATATGCGCGTCATAATTTTATGAATTATATTATGATCGATACAGATTCCTGTGGCGAATGTTGGTGCGCGGTGGAAAGGTGAGAGGTACGTTCCACACATAACCAAGATTATCTTAGGGAAATAATCAGAATATTGAAAAAAAAATCCAAAAATCTGACTGCGTAAAAACATACTTAGTATCGGTTAAATAATTATATGAACTGAAAAATGGGCAGTTATTTCAAAACCACAAACAAATACTATTGTTTATTTGTATGAATAGAAAATATCTTTTCAGTCCATTTGTTTATTCGAAATTAAACCTATTCTATATTAGGTTTTATTTGAGAAAAGAAAAGTTAGATAGCAATGTTCCTGTAGTAAAACTAAATTTTTAAAAAAAGGAGGTTATCAATTCGACACGTTCCTACTCGTATGTATGTAAATAATTACATATTATATTATTATTATGTTATATATATATGATGATGATGATGATGATGATATATTATTTACATATACGTTAAATATTATATACAAAATTTTATAGTACGTATATATGTTTGACGTATATGTCCAAAACTATTAATCGGATTGTGACCATTCTTTGTTTATTGGATTACATGTACATCAATTTAGGGAACAGTGCAAGTTTCATTAAAATCGGTTGAATAATTTTAAGATAGTTTTCTGTTAATTGTGTGGTGAGGTCGGTTTAACTTTCAATCTTTTATATTATCACATGTTCTTTCTAGATTTCCGCCATTGTTTTTTCTCGATAGAAACTACTTAGCAAAGCGCAAGAGGCCGATAGCAAATTGACCGTCATCAAGACTCATTAAGGTTAATATCGAGTTTTGAGCGAGAATCGATTTAAATGTATCGACGAAGCTCCGATTACGATACATTACGTCGTACACCGCGAGCTGTATTTATGTACATTTAATTTATGGGTTATAAGTTTTTAAAAATCGATTCGCGTTGCTCCGATTGCACGTTGTTGCTTTGGATAAAAGGGCAATGTGCCGTTGCGACTTGCGAGGTGTTGCGTTAAGTATATGGGACTGTAGGTCGACGCCGAAAATTGCAGCTTTTATACGATTCTATTTATAGGCAGTTGACTGCCTTGATGGTCTAGTTGTTTGTCTGTGGATCATGCGGTCTTGTGTTGAAGTCCAGGGTCGGGCCAAAAAAAGTTAGCATTTTCTAGATTCTAAAAACATACACACTGTGGCTTAGGCCCCTATCCCACTGGCGTTTTGCGAGCGTAGGCGTTCCTCCAACGTTTGCGCAGCGTTGTCGCGACGTTAACGTTGCGTTGACATTGCGAAGTCGAAGCGTGAACGGTTGCCATTATAGTAGGGGAGCTGAGGATGTGAAATGTGGATTTACTCGAGCGTCGTCGGGACCT
This sequence comes from Melanargia galathea, assembly GCA_920104075.1. Taxonomy (NCBI): domain Eukaryota; kingdom Metazoa; phylum Arthropoda; class Insecta; order Lepidoptera; family Nymphalidae; genus Melanargia; species Melanargia galathea. Next base: position 19,410,352 of record OV049872.1, on the reverse strand, counting down.
AGTAGATTTTATAGATTAGTTGATAGGAAGAATAAAAGATTATATAAGGTTTTCCATTTCAGTGGTGGGGAAAGCTTCTAGCTGCACGCTCTCATCTTCAATAGACGATTTATAACTTCGGCTTGTGGAAATCGGCTGATTATATATTTTTTTGTTATTTTTGCATCATTTCCTTCAAGATAGAAAAAAAATCAACCACCCTCGGGATTCGAAAAGGTCAAGATAATGTTTTTTTTTGCAACTTTGTAACGCTCCCATTCTCGTACGTTACGTTCAAATAGTCTGATTTTCTAAATATACTTTTCTTAGCTCGTAATTAACCCACCATATTATCTTAATCTGACGTTTCTGAGTATTTCTGTCCATAATATTTTTTATTTTGCACGCGGCACTATTTAATGTTTAATGGGTTTATATATGGTAGAGGGTACTCAGCAGGATGCAAGATGCATCGCCTCTCTTATCTTAATCTGACGCGTTTGAGTAAATCCAAAAATCCCCTCTTGGGCTCCCCTACTATTGGACACTCTCAACGTTGACGTCACATCAACGCGATGTTGTCGCTGCACACACGTTGGAGAAACGCCAACGCCCGCAAAACGCCAGTGGGATAGGGGCCTTAGTTGTGACAATACATTTCAGACGATTGCGTCGATTCAGATTAAGCAAAAATGATCCGAGTCAGTCACTGGATGGGTAACCAATTGCGTCAGTGATTGAATGCGAGTAGGTACGTTGAGCCATCGGTGCCGGTTATTATTACTAACATGACTTTATGTCAGGGACATTTTATGTCTAGTTTTAACTCCTTCTCAAGTCTGAGTACACTCTATCTCAGATCTCTCATCTCAGATCTCAGCCTAAGTCTTTTTATTTATTTTATTTATTTATTTATTTATTGCATATGACACAACATAGGCCCCGTCAGGGCATTGCAAATCATTCTTAACTTAGTTATTTTCTTATATTAAACACATAATAATATGAAATATAAATATTACAATTAAATTTAATAGCTACAAATATAGTTAATTAGATTAGAATTACAAGATTACAATTTACAACAAGAATTAACAAATATTACAATTAAATTTACTAGCTACAAATATAGTTAATTAGATTAGAATCGATAAAATTAAGTAAGTGTAGTTAAGTTGCAATATTGATAGGTATGATAAATACATAAGTCCAGTATAGTCTAAAGTAATTTAAACAGTCTGAAATAGTCTAAAGTAGTCTTAAATAGTCTTAAATAGTCTGAAATAGTCTGTCGTGCTATTGAGGTTTTAGATTTTATTATGTGATTTAACTGGAAAATAATTCGGCAATCTTATAAAAACAATTTTGCGTGAGCCATTGCTTGAGCTTTCGCTTAAAGGACATTTCATTGACTTCACTCGTAATATAACGCGGGATTTTATTATAAATTTTTATTGATCTGAACAAAGGACTACGGCCAGATATTTGGAGCTTGTAATTTGGGTATGTTAATATGTTTTTGTGGCAGGTGCTTCTTTCATGTGTGTTTGTATTTTGTTTAACTTTATATAGGTTATAGTGCCTTCGTACAAACAGAGCTGTCTAAATTATATAGATCGAGGGCACGGTTAGAATTTTTTTGTTTAAAAAATGGGGTCTGCAGCTTTCGCGCGGTTTAATATTAACGAGGATGCGAATACATTTTTTCTGCAATATAAAGATGTCCTCTGCATTTGTACTTTCACCCCAGAGGATTATGCCATAGCGTATCCAAGAGTATGCATATGCGTAGTACGCGGACAAAGCAGTTTTGTAATTCGTATTTGCCTTTAGTATACTGAGGGCATATACGAATCTCGAAAGTTTAACACTAAGACTGCGCACATGACCTTTCCAATCCAGGTGAGTATCGACTGTTATCCCGAGCAGAGTGAACTCACTCACTTCTTCAACATTAATGCTATTGGCAATCGATCCGAGATGGAGTGGTTGTTTTTGGTGGGGCCGGAATTGTATTATTTTAGTTTTTTTAAAGTTAATTTCCAAATTGTTCGAATGAAGGTAATTTTGAATGTTTTTTAGGTTTTCTGTGATGAGAGTGTCACAATCTATTTCGTTCGAACACATTGATAAGTCTAAGTCTAAGTCTAAGTCTAAAGTCGACATCTCTTTGAAACCCCTACCATTATTATAAGTGATGATGGAAAGGAGTCATGGCCCTCAGCAAGGAGAGGCTTTCATAATAATCATGATTTCTACATCATTTAAAACGAGATCGCATATCGCACACAGTTCGATCAAGTGGTGTACCAACCCGTATTATCGTAAGATTTATCCAACACCGAACGGAAGGCATTAGCATGAAGTTCGCCATTAAATTAACCGCTACATTCATACTAGATGATATCTACCGGATACCATCGGTTGGAACGGGATATATATGATTTGTTTGCGATATGCACTGAAGGGTGGTCGTGTTACAGTCACTTGTATCTCGTATATTAGTAAGGATTATATTACATTAGTATATAGGTATTACCTAATATTACCTAATGTTATAAATGCAGAAGTGCGTTTATTTGTTACTTTATTGGTTTATCTTTGAATCACGCAGGAACCTAGCTAGTAGCTACGGATCAACTTGATTTTAACAACCTCCCTGGCACAGTAGTGAGTACTGTGGTCTTATAAAGGAGGTCCCTGGTTCGATTCCCAGCAGGGGTAATTTGGGAATTTATCATTTCTAACCTTCAGGTCAGGTCTGGAGGGAGGCTTCAGCCATGACTAGTTACCAAATACCACCCAACGACCACGTTGGGGCTATGTTGTTACCACCCTATTGGCAAAGGCGAACAGAGAAGCTATCCTATAAGGGGAATGGGTTTAATAAAAACCTCTTCCACCTTATGGTCACTTAACACCAGGTGAGATCGCAGTCATGGGCTAACTTGTGGATGAATAAAAAAATATAGACATTTGTTAAATTACATTTTTTTTTTTCAAAAAAGCAACCGCCTATTTTTTGCTTTTTCTTTTCGGTTGGAACGTTATTCTGAACCTATGTGATAGATTCACTTGACGGTTCAAAACCACTTGTTAAAGTTTATTTTTTCTATTCAATACGCTCATCGCTCATTCGCTATACATAAGTTAGAATCCTAGGTGGTGTGTAAATACTTAAATACAATACTTAGTTGCTAAAAGCATATTATTATTTTATTACCTATTATTAATAAGGTGTAGCTAATCTCCCATTACGCCGGCACGGACGGAGAGGCGATCTGGAGCTAATGAGTAATATTAATTAGCTTAAAAGCTTTGATAAACAACCAATCTACATGGGATTATGCGAGGTCGATAATTAAAATTTAATTAAACGTTTCCAATGGTTAGATAGCTGGTTGATCGGTGTTATAAATTATTCTATGTTAGGTTTAAGTATTTAAAATTCATTCGAATTATAAATCAATATTAATCCATTCTAATATTGTTAGCTAACTGTTGCCTGCAATTTCGTCCGCGGGAACTGTCTGTTTTCTCGGTATAAAAAATTTGCAGTAGTACTTAGTACGGTAGTTTAAGTCACTCTTCAGTCTCTCATCTCCATGTAAACAAATAACACATGGCCTTTTAATATAAGCAGGCGAGTTTTTCGTGATGGCGCCACTAGCTGCAGCTTGCTCCGCGCTTTCGCACACTAAATTGTTATTTTATATTAGATTAAATTTTAGGGTTTTAGTTAACGAACTTTCTCTTGCTTGCTTGAATGAAAACAACAGGATTGCGACTGTAATATACGTATTTATAGACTGGAGATGCGATACTCGCACGCATATTCTGACTATACCTATACTTAGTTTACGAAAAATATTATGTATGTAATAATACAATTATATAAATAATGTAAGATAAATGTATGTCATACAATTTTACACTTCGCGCGTGACTAATGGCGTCTGCTCTTAAAAAATCGACTACCGCGAGAGTTCGACAAAAATGTTAATTGCTTTCATTTCTGAATCATTTATAAATCATCAATTATTTGGGTACAGCAATCAATCACTATATGGAGTATGTGTTTCGGGAGCTTTGTTCCGGGCTATCCATCACCTTTGTTTTAATTGAATTTTACATTATCATTTTTTGAAATAACTAGCGCATTTAACAAGAAATCGTCGGTCCGATTCCCGAATTACTTTTTCATGTTTTAAATATGTTTTTTTTTTTTTAATTTTTAGGTTTCTGTACCTTAAAAGGAAAAAAGGAACCCTCATAGAATCATTTTGTTGTTCAATCTATTATTATGTATTCAAACTATTATTATGTATTTGCTGTTTGTCATACCTAAAATTTTGCCTAAATATTTTCTAACAAAATGTCATTCTTAAGAATAAGTATAAGATTGCAAACCTTGGTGTGTCGTGTTCCACCGCCTGGGATATAGGTCACTCTGTGAGCGGACAATAAATAGAGCATTTTAGGTTTCCGTACCTCAAAAGGAAAAAAGGAACCCTCATAGAATCATTTTGTTGTTCGGTCTATTTGCTGTTTGTCATACCTAAAATTTTGTCTAAATATTTTTTAACAAAATGTCATTCTTAAGAATAAGTATAAGTTAACAAACCTTGGTGTGTCGTGTTTCACCGCCTGGGATATAGGTCAATCTGTGAGCGGACAATAAATAGAGCATTTTAGATTTTCGTTCCTCAAAAGGAAAAAAGGAACCCTCGTAGGATCATTTTGTTGTCCATCTATCGTTGTCTGTCATACCTAAAATTTTGTCTAAATATTTTTTAACAAAATGTCATTCTTAAGAATAAGTATAAGATAACAAACCTTGGTGTGTCGTGTTCCACCGCCTGGGATATAGGTCACTCTGTGAGCGGACAATAAATAGAGCTTTTGACTTCAACCTCGCAGCGATTTAAAATGTTATACTGTGGCGGTCACGATCGGACTCGCGAAAAGTGATCACATTTTGGATGCGGCGTTTTTACCCGACTATACGGCAAAGCCAAAAGGAAGGGATAAGATTTAAGCAGTCTATGTATGTATGTATGAATGTATGTACTATGTATGTATGGATGTATGTATACTATGTATGTATGTATGTATTAGATTTTTGTATGAGATTCTGTGTATACCACGTACGTTACGTTCAAATAGTCTGATTTTCTAAATATACTTTCTTTAGCTCGTAATTAACCCACCATACCTTAATCTAACATGCTTTATTATTTCTGACCATCGATTTTTTTAGATATTTAAAGAGCTTATATATGGTAGAGGTTACTCAGTAGGATACAAGTTATCTCCCTTATGTTAATAATCTGACGCGCTCGAGTAAATCCCAAAATCCCCTCTTGGGTTCCCCTACTATTTGTAATTATTCCAAATTTCAAGTCTACAACAGTCTTCTCAATAAAAAGTTCTGGCAAACAGACAGACGGACGCAGAAGCACCAAAAGGGTATCTTTTTTTACCATTTTGATTAGTGACCCATATACGCCAACTTTAAGTTGAAGAAACGGCTTTAACAGTTTGCTCTGTGTACTAGTTTCTAACATCGCTGTCTCCGTGGGAACAAAGAACTGGCGCATCCAGTTTAGGTAGATCACGCCGCCCTATCGCTCCACGCTTATGATCATCATCCGATACTTTGGACATCCATCCGCTGATTTATTTACACGAGCATCGGCCAAACAGCGAGCGGAAAGTTTAAGGGCTTGTTTCACCATCTTCTAATAAGTGTCGGATATCCTAAACGTAAGTTTTGTCACTTTCTCACTTTATGTCAAGTGACAAAGACAAAAGTTGTGAATAAGTTATCTAACACTTATCAGAAGGTGATGAAACAGGCCCTTATATTAAATATTCTATAATATCTTTTGATTGCTACGAGTATGTTACCCACCCAATCCCAAACTGTATGTGTAACTCACAATGCTTCGAGTATATCTAATATCTTCATCAACTGATAGCCGCAGTCTTGCGCCGCTTGTATCCAGCGGCTTGACGTCATCGACCCACATAGTGGGGAGTTAGCCAACACTGCGTTTTTACGACTTAGGGGAGACTGGGTACGGTTGAAACATTTTACCGTTAATCGTCCATTTCGTCGGAAATACTTAAGCGAGCGTTGAAGGAAATATATCAAATAAAAGAGCACATATCTGTCTACGAATGGGCAATGTTATTTGAGATCACTGTATTGTATTTTATGTGTAAAATCAAATCTAAAAAAAAAATGGAAACTGTTTTAACCGTCCCCATGCCAGGGTCGGTTGAAACAGTGCCTGGTATCAATTGAAACACATGCAAATAATACAAAATATAATAAATAAACATGTTTTATTCATCGTCTAATAACATTTTACGACTTTCTAGTTATAAATCCTTTAGTTTCGCATAGTTTTGTTAGACATACTTTTTAGGTAGGCAAAAATATATGTCAGCACATTTAATTAAAAATTTAGATTGTTCACGCTCTTGTTCCTGGTTAAACACTCGATTGTGAGCCTTATTTTCCATTTCTTGATTTTCATTGCCACCAGTCACATCTCGTTTACGTACATTGTATACCTCAACAGGGAACAGTGGTTCAGTCCATTCTTTTTTGCCGCTGTTCTTAACCAAGATCCGGCGTTTACAACTTCTTATGCTTATTTGTACGTCAATAAGTCAGCTTGACGTCTCGTAGTCACCCTTTGGCGTACCCTTAGCATCTTAAAAACAAGAAAATTAAATAAATAAAATGTTTCAACCGTACCCACAAAAAATGTTTCAACTGTCCCCAACCTCCCTTCTAGGTATAAAATGGTTCACAGTAAGAATAATAATAAATTTGAATAAATACTAATCATACAAACATATTCTACAAACTTCAATAAAAACGATACAAAACTCTCAGTACTCTAACTTTATTAAAACCATTATAATTGCAAAAATGTAAGGACAAGAAATACTTACTTTTACGTCAAAAAACACAATGGGGCCTCCTATCTACAAGTACAGCGCGCGAAGGGCGACGCAACACCAAAATTCGTGTTTGGACTTGTCGTCCGCTTTGTTCTTCCCTTGTAACCATCAACCTCACCACACACGGTGTCGAGATATTCGCTTTGTTTCAACCGTCCACCGTTTCAACCGTACCCAGTCTACCCTACGACCCTTCGGGCAAAGCCGTGCTACCAAACGATGTACGACACCGTACGGGTTTAATAAGAACTGCCTTATCCTGTCAATGCTAGCCCATTTACACATCTTAGACTGCATCATCACCATTCCATCAGATGAGATCGCGGTCAAGGACTCAACTGTATTAGTATAAAAACCCTACATTAGTTGCAAACTTGTCAGAAGTAAGTAAACATACAAATCCGCTCGCACTTTGGCAATGCCCTAATTGTAACGGCACGAATAACCGAGGTCAACTTTACAAGCACGACATTAGTTTTACTTAAATTGACGTCTTTTTCAACAAACCTAATGAACTATGAGTATATTCATCGGTTAAGGCATTAGGATCTTCACTATCGCGGTATGAGTTAATGGGTTTTAATCTAAGCCAAGCACGCTTAGATGTTTAAGGAATATACTAAGTACGTTTGAAGTGCAGGTTTCATAAGTGCTTTTCGTTAACTTTTCAACAAACTTTGACAAAATGCAAACGAGAGATTAAAACAGCTGCCAAAAAATATTGAGAGGGTTGTGAAAAAATATGTTATCCGCCATTTTGTGGTGGCGGCTATCTTGGTCCGATTTTCATCAAACATAGCTAAGAACACTCCCGACAAATTCACCTTTTAAACAAAAAAAGCGCATTCAAATCGGTTCACCCGTTTGAGCGCTACGGGGGAACAGACAGACACAAACACACACACATACACAGACAGACACGTCAAACTTGTAACAGTAACCCCCTAGTTTTTGCGTCGGAGGTTAAAAACAGGAGAGGGGAAAATGCTGCGTAGAAAGCGATTAAAATTATAGTTTAAACTGATATCATTCTTATAACTGATATCATCTTATTTTAACTCCTCCTTTCCTCCTTTTTAACGAGCTTTTTTCAAAATTGCTTAAATATAAATATTTTTCGAGTTATTAACATAACGAAATATCATTTTTTTTTTCATCTTATTTTGTTAATAGCAATTGCAATTTTTTACCTGCACCAAAATCCTTCAATAACATTTTTTTAGATGTGATTCCGAATCGAATGTGTTATTGCTCATATTTTTAGGACCTTTATCTCTATTTTTCACATTTTTGAACTTGTTTACTAGACTACAAGGTGAGATGGCAGTCAAGGGCTGACTGTTATTGAATTAAACAAGTAGGTATAAATTAGAAATTTAAAAAACCCCCGACATTCACCATTTTGTGGCGGCGGCCATCTTGGATTTGCAATAGTGCTATTCTACTAGTCAAGCCCTTTAATTTGATACCCATATTGAGGGTGTTGTGATAAAATATATAATCCGCCATTTTGTAGCGGCGGCCATCTTGGATCGATTTTCATCAAACATAGCTAACAACACTCTAGACTAATTCACCTTTAAAAAAAAAACCGCATTCAAATCGGTTCACCCGTTTGGGCGCTACAGGGGAACAGACAGACACACACACACACACACACAGACACGTCAAACTTATAACACCCCGTCGTTTTTGCGTCGGGGGTTAAAAAATAGACGTGTAAAATATGATGTAGCTCAACTGAGAATTCTCTTTTTTAGCCAATTACCAAAAAAATATAAGGTCCATACTCCAGACCGAATAGCTTTATCAAAGCACTGAGATGGGCATTTCACAATATTGTAATGTACACTTTAAACGACGCGAGAGGAGTTAAAATTTTATGGCGGTTAATTTGCTTAAACATACGCGATCCTTCGGTAGCATATTAAATAGCGAGTAACGACGCGCGCTTTGGGCTGTATGATGTATGGTCCAAAGATATGTGTAGAGCGGGTCAAGTCACAAAAATCTTTAATCAGCGAAAGGCTAGACTAGTTTGTGTAATGGTGCTGCCACACCGCAGTTAACAAGTGTAAATTAAAAATTAAAAAAAAACCCCCGACATTCGCCATTTTGTGGTGGCGGCCATCTTGGATTTGCATAGTTCTATTCTACTAGTCAAGCCCTTTCATTTGATACCCATATTGAGGGCGTTGCGATAAAATATGTAATCCGCAATTTTGTAGCGGCGGCCATCTTGGATCGATTTTCATCAAACATAGCTAACAACACTCTCGACTAATTCACCTTTCAAACAAAAAAACCGCATTCAAATCGGTTCACCCGTTTGAGCGCTACAGGGGAACAGACAGACACACACAAACACACACACACACACACATACACACACACAGACACCCCGTCCACCCCGTCGTTTTTGCGTCGGGGGTTAAAAAATGTTAGTTAACATTTATTAGTTAACATTCTGTTACAAATGTTGGCAAAAGTTTTCAAATGTTGTTTATGTATGCAACATTATTTAACAAATTGCAACAAAGTATAATAAAATGTAACAATACGGATATTGTAATGAATTTCTGATTTAATCACGTAGAAAAACTCCAAACATTACTCTCCATCGCTAGCTGAGTGACTCAGAGCTTTCAGAGGCCTATAAGTAGTTCCCACTACATTAATAAAATTTTCTTAAACTGAGCCGTTTATCTTTAGTTGTATTTTACCGCTCGTAGCTTACAATTCATACCACACTCGCCGCAAAATATAAAATTTTATGTCCCACTACACAAGACCATCGAATTGACCATCTCAGTAAAAGTAAGTGTTATTGCTTAATTTGAGCATAACCGTATCAGTTTTTGATTTTTATCCAACACGCAGGAATACGTGTGTTTAAGGGCAATGAATTTAACGATGTCAAGTGTGTATAGGTATTCTCAATTTGGGCTTGTTACGACGCTCTTAAATATCAAGGTAATTATTATTGCCTCTTCAAGTGAACAGAAAAACTTTAATTTTGAAGGCATTAGAATCAGATCCGGTATGATCTGATTCTAATGCCTTCAAAATTAAAGTTTTACCCCCCATTGATATCCTAAACAAGCCCCTACCAGTCAATAAGCCTCAATAGCGCAACATCGGGCGCGGATCAAAAACCGGGCCGACCGCGACGGTTCAAACCCCACCCGTTAGGTACACTATTGTCGTACCCACTCCTAGCACTAGTTGTCACTTAATTGGAGGGGAAAGGGAGATATTAGTCATGTTCGTCATAAAAAAAAAATCAGCCAAGTGCGAGTCGGGCCTCGCTCTTTCAGGGTTCCGTACATAATTATGAACAATATAATATTTTGGGTCTAAGAAATATTTAATTTCCGAGCTAGACATCGCAACAAACCGTGAAAGAAAAACCCAAAAAAATGTTCGTTTATTTTGGTCACAGCTTATAAACTATTTAATAAATCATTGTTTTCAGTATTTGTTGTTTAAATAGAGCATATAGTACATAATATACTGAAATATCATATTCCCAACTAGTTTAGTTTTTGAGATAGCCCCCGTCACAAAAATGGTCTAAAACTGACAACTTTGATGGCCTCCCATTCCCTTATCTTTTGAGATAAAAATTAAAAAAATATATATTTGTACTCTACTTAATGAGCTCTAAACAATGATACCCCACAAGCTAGGGTAAAGAAAAAATTTTTTTTTCCGGCTCCTTTTTCATGTATGGGAGCCCCCCTGAAAAATAATTTAATTCAATTTCTAATTCAATATTTGATTTTGGGTTAACGTTTTACACTAAATACCAAAATTTCAGGTTTGTAACTCATTTCGTCTGCGAGCTAGAGACCTGTGACCGGCGGACAGACGGACAGACAGACAGACAGACAGACAGACAGACAGACAGCCGAGTGACATTAATAGGGCTCCGTTTTTTACCCTTCGGGTACGGAACCCTAACTAGGGGCGCGGATGGAACCTTGTCGCAGTAAATAATATGACAAATATGATAGTTTTAGAGCGAAATAGACTAGTTTTAAATATTTCATCATCATCATCATGATCATGATCAACCCGTTACCGGCTCACTACAGAGCACGGGTCTCCTCTCAGAGTGAGAAGGGTTTTGGCCATAGTCTACCACGCTGGCCAAGCGGATTGGCAGACTTCACACACCTTTGAGAACGTTATGGAGAACTCTCAGGCGTGCAGGTTTCCTCACGATGTTTTCCTTCACCGTTAAAGCAAGTGATATTTAAATACTTAAAACGCACATAACTCCGAAAAGTTAGAGGTGCGTGCCCGGGATCGAACCCACGACCTCCGATTAGAAGTCGGTCGTCCAAAACACTAGGCTATCACAGCTTCTTAAATATTTAACGTTATTTATTTATTACTACGATCGCCGGTCACTCATACCTATATTATTTTACTCTTTGGTATTGTGAAAACACACAAACATGTTTAATTTTTTTATTTTATTATATTAAAAAAAACACTCAAATTCTATAATAACTGTCTTTTTCACTGTCTTTATTTATAAAAATTTACTCGTATTTCGACACACTGTTGGTGCAATTGAGGCTTTTTGTCATGAAAAAATCTAAAGATTGCACTAAAAGCCAACAGTTCAAATCATTTATAAAACTAAACCATATTGTAGACCAGTTGATTGATATAAAGTTTATTTGCCTTTGACTTTGATCATGAATACCTGAGTTCAAGAACCGAGTCGGACCAAAAAGTTATTGGTTTTTTCTCTCAAGAGATTCTCGCCCTCGATTTCTCACCCGGAACTAGGAAATTACACCCATGTGATCTCTCTTCAGTAATATCGCTCATCATGTTGACGTCTCATCGTATGAGAAGTAATAGAGCGTGCACCTGTGTTTGTGCACACACTCATGCTCTGTAATATCTCCTGCGTTGATATTGCCCGTGGCTTAAATTCGGTCAGGAGTGTACTGTAGTGAAGTGCAAAGTCTGTCATCGATAAAAATACTTGGTCGGTCACAAAAATGGAATCAATTACCTGAATTTTTAATGATGAGATTTCAGTCCATAAATCGATCCGTAACGAATCGATACCAAAAGAGAAACGTACGAGTATCGAATGATGCCTTGATTGTACAATGTTATACGGGACATAACTCCCGAAAATCGGCTATAACAATAATTTTTATTTATTTTTGATTAAAACTCATAAAGATGCACTGCGCAGTAATCGATTTAAATTGATTTCGCAAATAATTGTAATTAATTCTTAAATCCGACACCAATGGTCTGTCAATACAATTTATTGTGTATATCGAGGTGATTTCTTATTTATGCTTTGCAAAATGATATTTTGTTCGGCCCTTTTCAAGTGACATCAAGAACACCGCTCTCTTCGAAGTATTCTACCTATACCTCTTTATTTAAACTTCACAAAAATAAAAATATTCTTTAAAATAATTATGCTGTTTACTCTACGGCTACATCCCTAGATTTAAAATCATGAGTTACGAACCTGTTACGAAAGTTTCATAGGATCAAACATATTGTCGAAATCCCGATTGAAAAAGTGATTGGGTTTTTCTGTCAAAAAATTCTCAACAGCAGTTGGTATGGAGTTAATATTAAGTTGCGGTGTTAGACAACCCCGTGCCTCGGAGAGCACGTAAAGCCGTGCACAGGTCTTGCACCTGATCTCTTTCCAGTCGTACAGGATTGCTGTCCTATCGTACTGTTATAAACTATTTTAATATGGAATGATTCGCTGCATCAGCATTACTAAATTATATCAAAGCAGTTGATGCCATGCGGCCAGTCAGTTCAGTCCAGAATTAGCCACCGCTCAGTTGGTTCCTAGCCAGTAGGACTTGCGGTTAAGACCTTGTATGTAATTTTCCTTTTTAATAATTAAATTCAGTGGAAAGTTTTTTGTGGTTTTTTTTAAAAAGACTGTCGTGCCGGCCCTCCTAACAGTACTATGAGAGTGATGAATGGAGAGTGTACTTGGGTATATATGCGCACACTTGTGCACTATTATCTCCTACGTAGATGGCTACTCATCAGCTGCTCCGAAACTGACCACCGTGGTTGAAATTCGACCTATGAAGAATATTTACCACCACCACCATTACAGCCTTTTAACATCCCACTCTTGGGCACAGACCTCCTCGCCGACCTTAGACTCGCCACGCTGCTCCAATGCGGGTTGGCGGGCTACTTGACTCCGTACACACACGGAATATTCCACTGTACTCAGGATAGTTTACATCCTCATAGGTACAATATGTTAACAGTAAACAAGAATCTATTGAATGAGAGGTAAAACACTCTGTCAATTTCATTCAACCACTATAGCAGGTACGTGTAACAAAAAATCTTTGTTGCGCCAATTATGAGTGTATCAGTTAAAAACCGTGACATAGCAACATACGTCTAATGGCGACTTCTCACGGTGCGTTGTATCACGAGCACTGTCATATTTTTATCGACCGCTTAGTTACTTTTTTAATGTGACTCATATTTTTTACTTCGACTGTCAATAAATGAGCTAATACTTTAACAAGGTCAGTAATTTACAACAATCGGATTTATATTTACAGAGTAGCAACAATCGGATTAACATTTACAGAGGAGCAATAATCGGATTAATATTTACAGTGTGTATTTACAGGCAGATTAACATAAAGTACTTCTTGGCATTGATGATGCAGTTACCAGCTATTGATGCTATGTAAATCCGACCTGTGATCCGACGTTGGCAGAATTGATTAATTCAAAGTTTACATTAAATCCACACAGGGCCCGGCAGTAACTTGTGTCAAGTTGGAAGTCAGCAACTGCTCTTACTGCGCGAATGTTTCAGTATCATTTAATCGTTACAAACTGGAGAGCAAAGTTGCTCTCGTTACCATGACCCGTGAGAAGCCATCTCACGAATAGGCTCGTTCGAAGCTTTTCCGAAGTATCACAAGTGCAATTCAACTCTTGTTCATTATGCTCTAGATTTTTTTACCGCTTTAGATGTCAGAAAGTTAACAAGATTCATTCGATCTATCATCTATCATCGAGTCATGTATTTAGTGAATATAATAGAATATTTCATTGAAAGATTATTTAAAAAATATATATGTATATTTTGCTACTAGTTTTAACGTGGTGATGATTTCAAATGTTGAGGTAATTATCATTCACAGTCATTTTAACACTGCATGAGATAATTTTACCAAACGCAAGCGCACAACATAATTTTTTTATTAAATAAACTATTTTAAATCAACATAGGTCCGGGTTTATTGGTAAAAAAATCAACTATTGACCCAAAATTATGTTAGTTAGCTTATTTTTTTTTTCAAAACCCTATTACAAACTTATTTATGGAACTCATAACAAACTATAATTTCATGGCGTAGCTCCAATACAGTCGAATCGAGCTGCAACCCATTTTTTGAAATAACTCAAACTCAACTTATTTTTATTCGTCTTCATCATCATCATCATCATCATGATCAACCCATTACCGGCTCACTACAGAGCACGGGTCTCCTCTCAGAGTGAGAAGGGTTTTGGCCATAGTCTACCACGCTGGCCAAGCGGATTGGCAGACTTCACACACCTTTGAGAACGTTATGGAGAACTCTCAGGCATGCAGGTTTCCTCACGATGTTTCCCTTCACCGTTAAAGCAAGTGATATTTAAATACTTAAAACGCACATGACTCCGAAAAGTTAGAGGTGCGTGTCCCGGGATCGAACCCACGACCTCCGATTAGAAGTCGGTCGTCCTAACCACTAGGCTATCACAGCTATTATAGCTATTCGTCTTGGCAGCAGTGATTCATTGATTGGCAGCAGTCTTTACTCTTCATTATACCAATTTCAAGCGTATGCTATTTGTATAAATAAGTAAAGTTGAGTTTGAGTTGTTATCAAACATAAACTGTGCTCACCGGCGTTGGGTGTTATAAGTTGCTTTGCTCATAAACTTTGTATTTTAACATGGTTTTGTTAATGATAGGTGTCTGTGCCTCTTATTCTCTCCACCGTAACAATTTTCACTGCAGATTGTAGTGTAGGCAACATTTTATTCGCTCGTTACATTTTCTGGCGCAATCACCGTTATGATTGAAAATTAAGCGAAAATTACAGCCAGGCGTGGCTCACTGTCTCTAAGGTATTCCGTATGTTTAATATACGTACCTATTAAAGTACTGTAAAAAAATCTGAAATAGGTATATCCAACGACTTGTCTAGTCAATGAGCGTAGTTAGGATTTGATTCTCAGCAGTGCCTATTTAGGAATTAGTAATATCTGAATTGAAAACCCCAAAACCTAACAATTTTGACCTGAGTCAGGAATCGAATCCAGGACCTGGTGATCTATAGTAAGTCAAGTAAGTATAAAGATATATCTTTTAATAAATCTGTTTTCATAATTCTCTTTTAGTTAGTCCACGGAACGCTAAAGACGTAAAATTTGCTGATGACGTTAATCAAGGCTAATATCTTTCCCCCGGGTTCGCCTGCCCTACCATAAACTAGCCGGTAAGGTCGTAAATCTTATTTAATATCATGACTGGTATTTAAGATGGTCATTTTCATCGGTTAGTACCTTTGTCGAAGATGGTATGTTTAATGCACGTCATAATTTTGAGTACGTTATGAAATCAACTTCTGAGATATTTTAATACTTATATTTAAGGTTCCGTGGTCAAACGTGAAACTTTTATGCTCGTTTTCACCAGGGTTACCTAAACGATTCTCTAAGTAAGAAAATCTTATATATTCTTATCTATATAATATATCTTATCTATTCTCTGGTGGGGCCCACTATGTAAAGGATGCACTTCGACCTTTATAGATCTATTGCACTCGCCCCTTCCTTTTCACTCCCCCTAGACTTCGTCAAACTTCCATTCCAGGTGGTTTGATGGTCGCCTTCAGGTTCGAGGGACCGCAGTCTTCCGGTTGCGGATAAGCTACCCCCAGAAGATCCATTCGCTTTCTAGCCACTCCGTCACACTCACACAAAATGTGTTCCATGGTCTCATTATCTTCATTACAAGCCCTACAAATAAGGTCCTCTGTAAGGACAGGAAATCGTCCTTAGCGTTTAGATATCCCTTAAAAGTAGGTAAAAACCAAATCTTGTGACGCTTACTTGGGCTTAGGGTGTTCTCTGAAATTTAGATATCGTCGTTGAAAACGGAGGCTAGAATCTTATTCATATCCGTTGTCCTTTTAACGGTGATTTTTTTTAAAACTTGATCACTGAAATTGACGTTAACCTTTAGAACCAGAGGCTTTCACAGAGGCTGTAGCCTCTGAGGCTCTAGTATAATTTTTCAAGTGCCAAATATCTACTGGCAGTTAAACTTGCAGATGTCAGCTCACAGCAAGTCTATTTTCAGCTAGTTTTACCTAGTCTTCATAATTCCTGCAATAAATTGCGAATACCGTAAATTCAGCCAATTACCACAAATGAGATTGTATAGCAATAATTGATACAGTTCTCAGAAAATGGGAGGCAGTAAATAATTTATGGTAATAACTGTTACAAAATAGTAATTAAAACTACTCAAATGGATACAAAGCTTAACTATAACACTAATAAGTGAGTTTGGTTCACCCAAAAATTACACTCGTGGTACAATGGTATGACTTATTGAGAAACCTTAACTCTTTTCGATGTTTTTATGAAAGTTAATACTTAATAATAATACAATAAACAATGTCGTCATAAACACTCGGATGACTCTCATCCTATGACGTGCCAACACGAAACACGGGTTGAAACTCGAGTTTAAATCTTACACGCGTGTCGTCTCATAATTTCTGCATTATTTCATTTCCAACTGTTACGTTAATTCAGTGTTGAGGAGCACTAAAAAGTTATGACGGACCAGTTTATGATGGTCTGCTTTTTATGTGAAATCACAAGATTTCTACAAATAAATCGCTTGCTCTGAAATTTTTGATAAAATATTGGTCCAATGGAAAACGTAAATGATTTTTTTTTTATTTACCCGACTGGGTATATGTGTTTCACCTGTGTGTATGTATGTCCATTCCTATGTCCGCTTGTAACTAATCAACGGCTCAACGGATTTTGATAAATGATACGTCATTAGATTTGTCTCAATGACGCGAGTGTTATAGGGTACCTAAATTAAAAAAAAAATCAAAATGGCGGACTTTATGCGCTTTAATGTGCGAGCTGAAAAAAAATTTTTTCTTCAAGACCCTCGAGTGGGGTATCAAAATAAAGGGATTCAAAAGGCAAATACGAAAATGTATAAATTTATATATTTGGAAACAATTTGGAGTGACAAATCATGAAAAACAAAATAAATAACAACTACACTGTAAGTGGTACGGTGGTAGTTTATTAATTTTTTAGTTCGTTTTTTAGCATGGCAGTCGGGTTTTTTTAATTTTTAAATTATAGCTTGTTAATTTTCAAAAAATTAATTATTCTGGATAGACAGAAGGCTAAGGTTTTAGGGGTCAGAATTGTATGTAGTCAAAAATTTTTGTTTTTTTTTTTTTTGTTTTAATGAACTATAGATACGCTTGATCACAATGATACCTGATGGAAAGTTATAGCTAGAGGAAATTATACCTAATATAGCCTTAGATGTAACGGATTTGCCTAGAAGAGACTTATTCACTCTTGTTTTAGAGATACCAGATTGAAGAAGTCAGGAAACAGTTTCATGAATTAATAGACTCAATACCTTTTTCTGGGTATGTTACTATCATGAAATAATTACCGTCTTTATAACTCTAAAGGAGTCTGTTGCTCAATATGTTCATCTGTAACAAATCTGCTTGTAACGTTTGACAAACAAGCTCGATCATTAACAAGTGACTATACCAAACAGACCAAAGTAACGAGACCTGCTATAGATAAACTTAAATTGTTTTTTGGACGAGATGAGGCAGTAAGATAACTTACAGAAAACGGGTCACAATCGCGTTCTTAAATCGAATCACCCATACAAAAACGGAACCGCTGTCGGGGGGTAACGTATGTTCAATTATGTTAACGTAATTTTTACATGAAGATTCACTCATTCACTCAAGTTCGCGGAAATTTCAAAATGCCATTTTCGTTTTCCAATAAAGAAGTGTTGGACGCTTCCTTATATAGATTTTTGTTGCTATCTTCGGTGTTCTGGGTTAATTTTCATCATTGTCACTTTCTGAAGTCGGGTTTGATGGAGAGATTACTTTAAAGCTGGACAGGCTGCGGCTCAACGAAATGAGCTGATTCTTGTGCCTGTTTAAAGTGACCTAAAGATGCACTGAAGGGAACTGCACTGAAGGTACTGTTTGCTTTGTCTTTTTCTTTGTTTTAACATCAATTAATATCCGGTCCGTCGTACTTAGGTATATTAACTGAGTTCAGTGTTACCAACCTAAGCAGAGATTAGCGAGACGATAGGCTATGACGAAGATAAATAATTCACGTTTTCAGCAGTGGATTTGTCTCGAATGTCCTTTCTGCATAACCATCACATCACATCGGCCAGTGGATATCCACTCTTGGACCTTCCCTGGATAGGCTTTCCCCAATGAGCGCCACCACAAGCGGCCCACCGCCTTCCTCAAACAGCTGCTTCTCACCACCATCTTTATATCGTCGGTCTAACGCCAGTAAATAATTATATAGCCAAGAAAAGCATGGCCTGTAAATTGCCACTTCAGTTTATCTAATACTTTGGGCTGTATCAGTTACCTTGGTTTTCATAATATACTCGATTTTTTGGCAAATTCAATACCCATATGAGAATATCGATAATATTTTTGCGTTCAAAATGGATTTATCGCAACAATTCTGGTACAGAATGAAATAATCGTATTTCCTTTAACAGTACACGGCGGCGGCGGCTAAACAGTACGAAGGAGCAGTTTGATATATGCCCTTATTTACATGCAGGAGACGAGGTGGTGAGAGTTATGGTGTTGACCCCGTGACCGATGCTCTTGCAGCGTTAGCTCTCTACCACATCTTACTGGAAATTATTTATTTATTTATTTTTTGACAACCACATCCCAACATCACAGGGGGCTTACAACCATCTTTTAAAAATGATGATAATGCAAGACAGTGCTAAAATAACATTACGTAGATTTGTACTATGACCTTACAAAAGTAGGTACCTAATATTGTTTGTCACTAATTATTTTCTACGTTAAAAAATGATAAAAACATTGTAAAACCTTCGCAAGGAAGTTACTTTATTTATAATTGCTATAGATTTGATGTAAAACAATATTATTTGCGGTCAAAATTCATTTCGTCAGTAATTTCCAACATACTCGTGCGTATAACGAACACGTCGCCTTACATACCAGTAATAACTGACTGAAATTATCAAAGTTAGATATTTAAGTTTATGGATGGTTAACCGTTATGCACCAAAAAAATGCACCCGAAAATTCTTTAAAATTATAATATAAGTAATATGATTTTTTAAAGTAAGTAATACATACGTATGCGTTTCAAAAATTACTGAGTGGTTCTATTTGGATATCGCGGCACGCAGTTCTAACTTCGGCCTCAGTTGATTCTATCCTAAGTCGATGTTTATAAATTCTTTAATGTGGCGCTGCCCTTATGCTAGAATTTTGTGTAACACTTTTGTATTGAAAATACGTATTTCTCTGAATGTTAAAATATACATACCCACGACAGACGGTCTCAGGGTTCATAATATTGAAACACGAGCGGATACCCGCGACTTCGTTCGCGTGGATATCGGTTTTTAAAAATCCCGTGGGAATCATTTTGTTTTTCCTATGCTCCTTTGAGCTTAAACCTTGCTAAAAATTGTTAAAAGTTCACTGGCGGATGTTTATGTAGATAAAAATGTAAACATCCGCCAGTAAAAGTCCCATCAAAATCGATCCAGCCTTTTTGAGATTAGCTGGTAATCTTTACAGTATCTTCTTTCTAACAAAAAAAGAATGAATGAAATCGGACCACGCGTTAATGAATTACAGCTAAGTACACATTTTAACTTTCATCCCCTCTCCCAAGGGAACCGTGCTGAATTTCGGGATAAAAAGTATCCTATATGTTACTCCGTAGTATGAACTTAAAGTGTGCTAAGTTTCATTTCAATCCATTCAGTAGTTTTTGCGTGATGCGCGCACAAACATACAGACAAACAGACAAACAGATAAACAGACAAACAGATAAACAGACAAACAGACAAAAATTTCAAAAATAGCTTTTTTACGTTCTATTGCTTATTCCTAACATCCCCCAGTTATTATTTTGCAAAAATCTTTAATGTACAGATACGGCAAGTCTACGATTTTATTATATGTATAGATAGAAGATAAAATAAAAAATAAAACTTCTTCAAAGTTATACTTGAGTTTTATTTAATTTTTCTTGCAAACTGTACAAAAAATGAAAACAGAATTGACAAAAAATATCGTCTTTACCTTCATCTTCTTCTTCGTCATTCGATAGATGTCCACATCTGGACATAGGTTCCTTGTAGGAACTTCTATTTCTAAACTTTATATTCATCCACAAAGCCCTCTTTTTGTATCGGGTAATCTTTTATCTATCTGATCAAATTACACCGACGAAGATGTGCGCCGATATACCTACTTGTGATATGTTAAGCGAGACAAGCCTACTCAGAAAACTTAAAGGAAGAAAGAACCGGTAGACTTTGAGGTCCCAAGGTGATGGAATGAAGATCTCGCACCGGTAAAATCAATGTAGCTTTAAATACACGTAAAATTTATATTAAAGAACAAATTTTACACTTTCAAACAACTCCAATCACTAACATGTTTAGATTACTTAAAGTAAATTACTTACTTGTATAATTTCGAGTATGCACTTATACGTCTTAATGAACACCGTAAGTAAGTCACATTTAAGACCGCGTCTAGCCTCTTAACAAGGAGACTTAATATGCTAACAACCAACTTCCTACGTTTAATACAATTAACAGGATTAAAGCAAACGTTCTAATCATAGAAAATATATATGACATACGCTTCGTTATGAAAAGTTATTAGTCGAATTCCGTGCCATTCCGCGCGGTTCATTAGTTCTTTCTGCGTGATTTCACGTAGCAGATCACGAGCGTAGTTTATTTAGAGAATTTCTTGTCCCTCTCTGTCACTAATAAAGGACTTGCGGGTAGAGAGGGAAATAATGTCTATACTGTAAAAGTGTCGCCAGACAAGTACCGTTTGACGTCCGTTTTTAATGCCACGTACAACTCTAGCAATGCGTGAGTGACAGTTACATACTGACATGAACTTGACATTCAGCGTAGTTTGGGTGAAGCCAATAATTGAATTTACTTTAGCAAAATCATGAGGACTACCAAATACGAACGCTATCTGCTCGTTTAAAGGAAAATAGACTGAGCTAAAGAACTCTGTTCTATTGGATATATTAATTGATCTTTGTTCCGTGCAAGAGTCACCAAAATGTAGATAGTTGCTAAACTTAGTAGAAGAAAGAACAGCTCAAAGCGCTACAAAAAGAAGAAAATGATTGACTGTTTTGTAAAGGTTCCCGTTATTAATAAGTTTAGGTTTCTATTGAATTCCCACTTGGAAATACTATACCTAGAAAACGATCTTACCTGAAATCTAGACTGCTTTAGGTCTAGTTATTTTGGCTAAAAACCAAACACTTTCGGGTTGGTATGCAACCATAATCTTTTCCAAGCTTTATCCAGGCTCATTATTCAATACCCTCTAAAAATACGGCGTGGTTAAAAAACGCTCGGATCACAAACAGTGTGAGGCATTCTTTATCGTAAGGAGCTACGAAGATGGCCGTTTCGAGCTAATCGCAATTGATACAGATATTTTTTTTTTTCAATTAGACCCCTTCTCAGAACCCTTAGAAAGCCAGCCGGCCCTCTAACAAGCTTTGTGGAGTCTTGAAGCGATAATTGTAGGTTGCAT
Source organism: Melanargia galathea (assembly GCA_920104075.1). Taxonomy (NCBI): domain Eukaryota; kingdom Metazoa; phylum Arthropoda; class Insecta; order Lepidoptera; family Nymphalidae; genus Melanargia; species Melanargia galathea. Next base: position 19,388,447 of record OV049872.1, on the reverse strand, counting down.
TCTGCGGACATAGTCGTGTAGCTAAAGAGTTTTTCTTGTCAGCGAAAGTGCGTCAGGAAAATTTAAGTTATTTTTATCTAATGCTAAGTTGAGGCACGCGACTTCATTACGGAATAAAATTAAAAGAAATATTTTTGAAAAATGTAACCATCGTGCTTCTTGGTGGTTCTTGTTGACACGGACCACATTCCGAACCGGTGGTGGATTGCCACTTAGTTGTTATGTCTACAATAAAATAAATTTTTAATTGATGGAACTGCGTAAGATGGAATAAGAAACTTTGTTTTTCAAACAGGGAGCCCCTGTTAAAAGGGTAAAACGGAACCCTATTTTTGTCGCATACACAAAGGGTAAAACGGGGTCCTATTATTCATTATTCCCACTCTACTGTCTGTCTGTCCGTCCGTGTGTCACATAGACACGTGAGACGTATCTCTTAGACGGAATTAGTTTCTCAGTAATTCTCTTAGGCTTCAAATTTGGATATTTAGGAGAAGCGTGGCGGGCTTAAGCTCTAATTCCCTCTCTCTATAAGAGAGGAACCCTGTACCCAGCAGTTGGGTGTTAAAAGGCTGTAGAATATTCAAATAGAAATTCATTTTGTATTATATTTCTGGATGGATTCCATAAAGTCATTGTCTAGACTTTAGAAGAGAAAAATAATAAAGAATATTCTAGACTCTAGAGTAGGTATTCTTTATTATTTTTCATCTTCAATAACAGAGAATTATTTATCAGTTTAAATAGACAGACGGACAAAACCACAAAAGTTAACAAAGCCAAATTACAAAACGCAAAATAAGAAGAAGAAACAGAAATTAAATGTTGGTGCAATAATAAAATACCCACAAAACAAATAAAACCATAAAACCAATAAAATATATATTTTGAAACTATGTCCAATTCACACAATTAAATCAATAAACAAAAACAAACAATTTTTTTTAAACTTTATCAGTAACTCGACGCTTACGTTAAACCAAATCGTAAATGACCGAAATCAAAATTCAAATCTATGTGGGAGCCAAAGAGAACTGTAACCGATACGTTTCAATGGGAGCGCACGAGATGACAAACATCTGAATTGATAAAGATCAGATCCATATCTGATCAGATAAGCGACGGCCTCAATCATTTGTCGACGTTCGTCAAAAGGCGGGCTATACCTAGATGTTGACAGAACTGAGGTAGCGAGGTGGAAAACTAGAACTTTCATTCACATTTTTTTTTTAAATTTGTAAGTAGATAGATTATAATATGAGATCTATTTTAGAGAGAGACTTATATTTCGTTAATGTACACAATATAGACACATTCTTGATCAAAATCACACCTGATTGCACGTATTAAGATGGAAAGCCTATTCACTCTTGTTTTAAAGATACCCAGACTGTAAATGTTAGAAAACACAGATGTCGGAAAGGTATTCCTAACTCTAGACATTTGAGTAAATAATAAAGACTTTAAATCGTTTTACTTCGTGCGCGTAATTGCAAAACCTATTTTAGTTTAATTTATCACACTAATATTATAAACGTCTATTTGGCTAAAATTTTGAATGGAGATAGATTATGTTCTGACTTAACACATAGGCTACTTTTTATCCTGGAAAAATCCGCAGTTCCTGCAAACTTCCTTGAAAGATGCCTACTTTCGAGGTACTAAAGGTAGCGTAGGGAGCGGAACTGGAACCGGAAATCCACGATTCCCTCGGGGTTTGTGAAAACTGAAATTCACGCGGGCGAAGCAGAAGCTAGTATCCTATAAAACTTAATAAATATATTATTCGCTCAATTTAATCTGAACGTCTGGCTGGCTTTTAGCTTACGTGTATGCCCTTATTACGCGTGTAAACATAACAGAAAAGCACTGCACCGCCTCGCACTTACCTCAACAATAGCTAAACGATCACAACACGGTACCGGGTTGTTCCAGAATCGATTCTGGAATCGTTTCTCACGGTCGCTCTCCGCCACAGGTAATGTTGTTTATGTCGCACGTAGAATCGATTCGTTCGTTCGAAAATATCGAGTCTGGGAGCGTTCGCATTGCGTCAATCTAATTTATAAAATTCTCGTGTCAAAGTGTTTGTAACAAAACTCCTCCGAAACGGCTTGACCGATTCTTATGAAATTTTTGTATGTATACCTATTCGGTAGGCCTGAGAATAGGACGTTAACTATTTTTCATACCCCATGTGATACGGGTGGTCCACCGCAATATTTTTAATTTTTTTTTTGACAAATTTTTATGTTTTTATGATTTGGTATTAAAAAAAACATATTTAAATATAATTATTTCATTCCCGGGAACTAAGTCGCAGGTATTAGCTAATTTATTGTAGGAAAATTTTATAAACCGCCTGACACAACTAGCCAATGGCGCACACAGCTGGTGGTTTATGTGAGGCTGAGGTAAAAGCAAAGTGAATTGTGCAAGTCAGTATGAGTACCTCCATGGTTAAAAGTAAGGTTCATGTAATTAAAATTTAACGTGGTTTTGGTTTTCGGTGGTCTAATTCACCTTTAACTAAGTATGACTTCATTTTCGTTTTCTATCTTTTGTTATATCGAAAAAGTTATTTTTTTAAAATAAAACAAAAAAAAAACTAAATTCTTGTGCGAAATTCTATCTGAATTGACTTATTAAAAGTATTTAATTGAAGCATAATAAAAAATCCGTGATTAAATTTGAATGAAATACTGAAAATTTAAATTGTTAAAAAAAATATTTCGACGTCTTTAAAAACAAATAGAGCAATATAATGGAGACACACTCATAATCCATTGCGGCTTCCATTTTGTAAATTCCGAGTCATTGGCGTCAAACTGGGAGGTCAAAGCAAATTGCCGACTTGTGCTCGTCAATGGAGACGTTTTGTGTAAGAGTCTAGTTTCTACGACCATTCATATTGCATTTTACGGCAATTTCACCGTCCAAAGTAGTAAATTAACTAGTTTAGAGAAATTAAGTCAATAAGCTGCACAAAAGTTTTGTGCTTATTTTTGTGTTTTATGAAAAGTACTAGACTAGGAAAACAAAATTATAATTAAATTTTCAAAAACTTTGTTTTTTTTTTGTTTTTGCTCGACTTATGTTTTTGCTTTATCCCCTGGAAACTTTATCCCCTACCTACATATCTAATCCGGGACTATCTCTGTGCCTCCTGTGATGAGTGATCTAAGTCGAGTTGTACCCTTTTTGAGATTTTTACATAGAAATGATCAGAAAAAAATTAGCTTTTTTTTGGTCTAACCCACGTTCTTCTAACTATTATAGTTTCGGAGATAATTTTGTGCAAAGTGATATAAGTGGCAGCATTTTTGCAAAAATATCGTGCATATAGATATATTTCAAGTTGTAACCTCAATAAGTAATTTTCTGCATGCATTATTTTTCGTGCTTCGTGGTATAAGTGCGATTATATTAATTTTCACATTTTATTTTTAGTATATTTATCGTGAATATTGATATAATTAGAGTTATATCACTTTGAACAGATTTTTTTCAAAACTGATTAGGGTACAATTATACATATACCTAATAATCACAATCTAAATTTATGCCTAATTTGTGATCAGTGATACATCTCGACTTGCATCATTGTGTACAAATCAACATTATCTGTGTAAACGAATATAAATTGAATTGTATCTAAAACTCAAACCAAATCTAGAAAAAATGTATGAAGAAGGAGACGTGCTAAATGATACAAGTGAAATCGTTAAGTCATACTCTTATGGAGATTGACACCAACCATGCGTTAATTGAGCGTAAGAAGAAGCACATGAGTATGGTTATTCACTTGCAAAGAGATTGGTACCAACTAGTGCGTACAGCTTCAAACAAAACAGCAAAGTTTAGGTAGGTACTGTTATCTAAATGACTTGTGATTCAACATGTTTTCAAGCAATTTCTTACTCTTGCATTGGAAAGTTGATGTGGTGTGAGGTTCGATCTGTTTTGCATACCAAAGAAAATATTCCCCGTTTTTCTTACACAAAATGAATTCAAGGATGATGAATACAAGACTATGGATTGTTTGAAACGAGGTAAAGCTTACGCTATTAGGATTACAATAAAGACAGTACCAATAGCCTACCACTTCAAGATTACTGTTTCAACCGATAAGAAGTAATATCTGTTTTGCTATGCTTTATTCAAGAGCGCGATCATGAGTTTTACAGAGTTTAAATATTAGGACTTTGTTATTGAATTGTTTTCCTTGCAAGAAATTGACTAAATTCCGAAAAAAGTAGTAATCTGTTAAAGCAAACTCCCGGGGAGAGTGATGGGTGTTGGAGATATTTCAATCGCAGCACCTTTAATTTAGCGACTGTCTGTTGTGAAGTATGAGGTCTAGCGTTGGTCTAAGTTAACAGCATTGGGCAAGAGAAATGACCAGTTTCGGTTGTTTAACTGCTGACGTTTCCATCATGGTTTGAAATTGTTGCTCTATCTTTATTGTCTGGCCAGATCTTAGGAAGCCATAGTGTATGATACCGGTACTGGTTCACCAAACACACACCAGTAGTTTTTTCTGAGTCAACTTTCGTTTGGGACAGTTTCACCAGTTGGGTTTCGCCAGTTCTCTTGGATTCAACCACTGTGATGAGCATTTCCGACTATCGTACACCATTTTTCATCACTGATAACAATACGATTCAAAATTCCGTCGTTATTGTGACAATTGAGTAATGTAACGCAGCACTTAACGCGTGTTTGTTAGTGTGCTCCACTCAATTCATGCGGTTCATTTCTCGAGTTTTTCACTTTTCAAATTTGTTTTAAGTGAATTAATATTATTATATCACTCACACCGAAGCCTGCCACTAACTCTAACATAGTTTGCGATAGATCCGCTACCACAATCATCTTTATTTCTTCATTGTCAACTAGGGTTTCCAGCCGTCCACGGGGTTTGTTTTCAGGTCAAAATTTCCAGAACAAAAACGTTGGAACAAAAATCGTACCATGCTTTCTTTTACAGTAAGGGTTTCCCCATACTCATCATTAATCCTTCGAATTGTTTTTGCAGTACTGGTGCCACTGTGGAACTCGTATTCGTAAATAATGCGATAAGTTTTCCATTTTTTGAACAGATTGATGTCAAAGAAAAATCAAATTGAGCGAAAACAAATGAATCACTAGATTAAAAAAACAAATACATAAACCACTTTTGAAATAAATTTAAATTTGGAATACACCAAGATATATGAGATCATAGTAGCCAGTTCGATAAAACGCCAGTTTCATAATATGTAAGGACTTAATCCATACTAATATTATAAATGCGAATGTAACTCTGTCTATCTGTATATTATGCTTTCACGCCTAAACCGCAAAACCGATTTTGATGAAATTTGGAACAGAGATAAATTAGACTTTGGAGACCAACATAAGTTATCTTTTGTTGCGAAATAAAGGCTTGAAGGGGTTGAAATAGGGGTTAAATCTTTGTGTGGGAGTCCATCATATTGAAGATAAAAACCTTTATATTTTTGCAGTTTACATCCTGGAAATCGATATAAGATACTTCTAAGAATACACCCGAAATGAAGTTGTGGGCATCAGCTAGTATTTTATTAGTGAATTATTGGTTTAGAAGAAGTTTCACAAACGTTGATTTATTTTTGTAAAACTTGTATTTATTTGCACCATAAAAATGCATTTTAGTGAGGGGTATAACATGAGTTGTATTATTTAACACATTTTTCAGAAGACCAAAATTTTAGCAAACTGATACAATTCAGCTAAATTGTTAAAATAGGGGACTGATAAGTAAAAAAATCTCATCTTTGAGATATTACATTTATCCTTTGTTTGAGCACCATTGGGGTGGGAATATATTCTAATGAGTTATTAGATATTTTTACTTTATGTATATCAATTTACACAAAGACAATATATAGGTGTAACGTAATTTAACTGTACTTGTATCATTTATCACGTAATTTTAGCATCGATTAGAAATTAAAAAAGGTACAACTCACAGGTTTTTCAAGAATTACTTTAAAACTATAATATTTACCGCAAAAATTTAAATACACGGTGAAAGTGAATGTTTTTATCTACAAAAGAGTGCACTCAAGTTTAACCTAGCCCAATTAGATCGCGAACTAGAATTTTTTTAATCTTGTTTTTGCTCTCCTGTAAAATGGTGATTTTTGACTTGTATCACCTGTCACAGGAGGCACAGATCTAATCTAAACCTTATCTAATCTAACTATCTAACTCATGAATTTTACCAATCCCAATAAACGTGATCACATAAAACAATCTTTACTGGTTTAAAAATTCATTTAAAAGATTGCTTTTCCCGTATCTAGTTATTCTTATTATGACGATTTTTGTTGTTATTTACAGTGTTAACATTCTTGTTTTTGTAATGTAATTATTTATTAACATATTATTTGTATTACCGCGCTACTGTCCAGTTCCTTATTAGCCGCAGTAATTATTTCCTTATGGAATAATATCTCAGAAATGTGACGTTTTAATAAAACAATGTAGTTAGGTATATCTACGTATGTACTTTTTAGGGTTCCGTACCTCAAAAGGTAAAAAAGGAACCCTTATAAGATCACTTTCTTATCCGTCTGTCTGTCTGTCATCTGTCCGTCTATCCGTCTGTCCATCTGTCCGTCTGTCTGTCCGTGTGTCACCACCGATTTTCTCAGGAACGGGTAGACCTAGCAAGTTGAAATTTATACCAGATACTAAAGTCTATGATCCCTATTAGGTGTATAAAAATTAAGGTCCTGAGTCCACACAATAAAAAGATATGGGCAAATTTAGATTTTCACGAAAACTTGTAAGTACCAAAATTTACCTAATTGGTCTGTAAAACCTTGCTTTTGACCAAAATTGACAAATCTAGGTCAACCGGAAGTACCCTATAGGTTAAACCTAAATGGTAGTTCCAGTTGACCTAGAATTACCAAATTTGGCAAAAAACCAGGTCTTACAACACAAATAAAGGAAAAATTCCAAAAACTAAAAAAAGTTGGAAATTAAAGGATGTCCCCATACATACATAGTTGAGCCAATTAATATAGACCTCTGAGTTGTATGAGTACTCATACAATTTAGAGGCCTAACTTAATTAGCATCTTACCTTTTAAGACAAACTAATGAAAAACATATTGTACTTCTGGAGTACGGAACCCTCGGTGCGCGAGTCTGACTCGCACTTGACCGGTTTTTTATTTCATGACATACTACCGACCTAATTGCTGTTATCATCCTCTTATTGCTTAAATTGCCTCCCTATTCTTCATTTTTTTCTGGGATTATTTAGAAATAAAAAATTTTAGAATTTTTTAGAATATTTAGAAATAAAAAAGCTGTGATAGCCCAAAAAAGCTGTGATAGCCTAGTGGTTAGGACAACCGACTTGTAATCGGAGGTCGTGGGTTCGATCCCGGGCACGCACCTCTAACTTTTCGGAGTTATGTGCGTTTTAAGTATTTAAATATCACTTGCTTTAACGGTGAAGGAAAACATCGTGAGGAAACCTGCATGCCTGAGAGTTCTCCATAACGTTCTCAAAGGTGTGTGAAGTCTGCCAATCCGCTTGGCCAGCGTGGTAGACTATGGCCAAAACCCTTCTCACTCTGAGAGGAGACCCGTGCTCTGTAGTGAGCCGGTAATGGGTTGATCATGATGATCATGATGATGATTTAGAAATTATAAATTTCCTAAATGCACTTTCTGGGATTCGAACCCAGGACTTGTAAGACTACAAAGCTCGACACTGCGCCATAATAAATATGCCTGCCGCAATATAGTAACTATTTAAAACTTTTTACTCATTTTACTACAAGTGACAAAAATCCTATAAACTATTGGATCTTTTACTATAAGATAAGTGACGCGCAAATCCTGTACAACTAATAGATTACTGTTTACTTCAACGTTGATTAATGTCGAGGACTTTACACCTAGCCCTTATCACGCCGGATTAAAGTTCATTTTGGCATGTTCATTCCGTGGATTAAGTTATACGCATATAATATCTTATATTTTATTTGACCACAATCGCTTTATATCGCCTTAAAATATTGCTAGTTTAAATCCGATTTAACGGACTGATTTATTTTGTTAACACTACTTAGGTTTCGATCTCGTTTTTAACCGATTTTGATAGAGATGATAATATTTTCTAGAGTAACTAAGTATAGGTATGTAAGTACCTAGGTACAAATAGGTGTACTTAGATACAAAACAGATGGTAGAGATACAGATCTCACTTTTATATTTTTTCTAAAGTTTTATTTCTCTGTTACATGATTTCTAATTATGACACAATTGAAATTTGGATCAAATGGAATAAGACAAAAATAGTTCATTTTTTTTTTCGGGATAAAAAGTTACTTAACCTACGTCACTCTCCATAATATATCCTCCCATATCTATACCCATGTAGAAAATTAAGGATCAATGAAGAACAAATGCGTGAAAACTAGCATGCTATCCCGCGGAAACTGTCTGTTTTCCCGGGATACAAAGTAAAAGGCGTAAATGAAAAACAAACATCCATCAACGAACATCCTTTCGCATTTATAATTTAGTTGCAGGGTACTTAGTGACATGTAAAAGAAAATAAAATTTTTTGATTTTAGGGCTTTGACGGGAGTGAAAAATTGTTATGCATTGATGTTACAAAACATTTTTCGAAAATTTATATCCTTAGATGGTTTGGTTGCGTTAATGGTAAGTAGGTTTTCTTGAAACGGACACCGGGTACACACATGGGTAGTTGGTTATGGTTAAATAAATAGAAATCTTAACAAGATTCAATTATTCGCAGAAGCGAGACGGCGGCGCGGGCGCGCGGCGCGCGGCGGCGGAGCGGCCCCCAGGCGCGTCGTAAATATGATCGAGATACGTTGCATAATGTTGAGGACCGAACCAGATTACCGTGGATATAGAGTTTAGGTCTACTGGAATGTTTGATTACCGAACCAGTGGTAGATTTAATTGACGATTCAAAAGTAAGTACTTGTAACAGTTTATTTGACTAAAACACTTTTCTATTCTATTCTATATCGTACGCTGCGAGAATAAAGTCTCTTGCCAGGATCTTGTGCCGCTTGTATCCAGCGGCTGCAACCGACTCGTTTGAAATCGTCCGTCCACCTAGTGGGTGGGTTTTCAAGTGTTGCCTCTGCGGATGGGAGATAGTTAGCCTTTCGAGTACCTACCTCAAGACCCCGAAATCTCGATAAGCTATAGGTATGTCGGTTACTCTGGCTCCCGTCCTCTTCATTCCTGACTTAATCCCGCATTGATATTCAGAGCCTCACTACTCTTTCCAACAACTTCTTATGAGGCCCATTAATTGGCTATGTTTCGTTTCCGACAACACGCACTGTTTGACGACTTTCCTGTTCAGACACTGAGGGACTTTGGGCGAGACGGCATCTCGAAGCTTTCCGAATGTTGGCCAAATGAGTTCAAAGTCCGCATTACTCATTCTACGATTTTTTACCTGGGCGTTTGTGTGGTTGAAGAGAGTTTTGAAAATTAGGTATTTTAAAAAACTATCGTTGTCGCGATCGACCACCCCCCCCCCCCCTTAAATTCGTGCAATAAGGACAATGCAAATCCGACTCAATAGCCGTAAGTAAAAAGTCATAATTCGAGGTTTGGCTCTCTAGTGGTTTCCTCCTCCAATATTAGATCAATTTAAAAGATATTTCGTAAACTGAATATAAAGGATATATACTATGTCCCTATGTTTTGCTTTTTTCATTATTAATTGTCAAATTTGTACATTAGGCCTCTGTTGAAAGCGATCTAAAATAGGCAATTTTGAGCATTTTAGGTTCTAGTGCTTATAAAAATAATGTATCTTCAAAAAGGAAAACATAGGGACTTAGAAGAGGTTGATATTTATTTTATTGTAAAAAATCATTGCTTTAGGATCATAAACCAGGGAGAAAACACGCGAGAACGTTTGTATGGAGAAAAGAGCAACCGCGTTTCCTCTTAATATTTGGTAATATTCTAAGCCTCTTCCATTCCTCGCACACCCGTGTCGATACACTTACAATCCGACGCACAATATTTTAGCGGACGAAATAAGAAAAAACTCCACTTACTTTATTATTGAATGAACAAATAAATTCACTTAAGCCGGGTCCCTCGTGAGATAATAACCTTATTTCGATGCTGAAAAATGCGTTCAGCCAAACGATATATATCGCAAGAACAATTGGCAACGGTCTCTTTAGCAAGTGCGTTTTATATGGAGCGATGCTGGTGACCTTTCAATGATTAATAAATTCGGGCACAGATACGAGTATGTATAACACACATAATATGTAATATTATATAAGTAATAAGTAATACAAGTAATAAGTATAATAATAAGTAATTAAGTAATATTGAGTAATCACACTAATATTATAAAGGCGAAAGTGTGTGTGTGTGTGTGTGTGTATGTTTGTTACTCCTTTACGCCGCAACTACTGAACCGATTTGTCTAAAATTTGGATTGGAGATAGATTATGCCCTGACTTAACACATAGGCTTAGACTTTTTATCCTGGTAGAATTCACAGTTCCCACGGGATTTTGAAAAAACCGAAATCTATAGCTACAGCTATAGGTAGATTACTATAGAAAACATCCTTGAAAATAGTTATAAGGGTTGGAACAGGGAGCGGGAACGGGAACCGGAAATTCACGATTCCCTTGGGATTTCCGCGGGCAGAAGCTAGTAAGTAATGTGAACGTCGTTTTCTCTTTAATGATAGATTTCAGTTGAGCAAACGTATCCTTTTCGGGGAGACAAACTTCGATCTCCGGCACGCATCTCAACTTTTCAAAGCAATTAAATATGACTTGCTTTAACGTTGAAGGAAAACGTTGCAAAAACATAATGAGGAAACCTGCACGCCTGAGAGTTCTCCATAATGTTCTCAAAGGCGTTTGAAGTCTTCCAATCCGCAGTTGGCCAGCGTGGTGGACTACGGCCTAAACCCTTCTCATTATGAGAGGTGACCCGTGTACTGTAATGGGCCGGATGATCACCATTGCTCAACCGGTGCACTGATCCACGGTTGATCATTGATGATCATGATGATGATGATGATGATGAAATTTCATATGGAGACGTGAAATCATGATCATTGACAGATTTAACCACAGTTAACTTTAACTTGAAAACTTACACGAGGTTGTCTAATCCAATTTCAAAACAATAATGTTCAAACAATTTGAACAACAGCTAATAGGTCTCCGAAGCAAAGGCATGATCATTTTTTTTTTTTGGGTTTTCTATAAGGATGGATGCCAGTAACCTTTCAATGATTAATACATCCGGGAGTAAAGTTTTCACGTATGTGCAATATAAATGGACTTTTTAATAAGGAGACGTAGTAAATGACTGGACGCGGCACGCGATTCGGCGTTCTTTGATAATCATATTTTACTGAAATTATGAGGAAATGTGATCATTTTTGAAATATATTGCGTTGATACTTACGTGCGACGTGAACTTTTTGCGTTAAGTTTATTGAGGTGGAAGAAAATGAGATTGGGAATGGGCGTCGACTTTAATAAATGTTTTTTATTAATATTAGGTAAATCTTTTTTGGTATAGTCACGTTATTAACTGACTTTCAAAAAGGAGGTGGTTCTACATTCATTGCGTATTTTTTCGATGTTTATGCCTTTACCCATCTTAATCAGAATGCACGTTCTCTGCTGAACATAGGACATTGCAAGGATCGCCACCAAACATTATCTTGTGCTCCATCCAACTTGAAACCCATTACAGCCAAATAGACTTTTTTATCTTTTTCATTTACTTTTTTCATTGTATCTAAAACTTAAAACTGAAGATATTCCAAATTATCAAACGCCCTCTGTCTGAAGAATCGCCGCACCGGAAAGCGCAGTGTTGGCGTACGCCCCACTAGGTGGACCGACAACTTCAAAAGAGTCGCAGGAAGCCGTTGGATACAGACGGCACAAGACCGCGGCGCGTGGAAGTCCCTGCAAGAGGTCTATCTCCAGAAGTGGACGTCTATCGGTTGATGACGGTGACGATGCTTCATTTAAATGTGTACAGGAGCCGGCACGTAAGTCTAGCGCTGAGCGAGAGAAGTACGCGCTGCAGCGTCGTATGAGTGAGCGGGACACATTACGGTTGGAGAGCCAATCAGCGCTTACGAGGGATCCGCGAGAGCTAATCAGTGCTTACGATCGATCCCCACGCCCTCCCCGCGACCCCCTCACCACCCCGAGATACCCTATTTTCGACTTCTGCGCATTGAAGGTCAACGCTAGACTTATCTGTATTTGCCGTGACTTGTATCAATACAGCGTGATTCAAGATACAATGCAAAAAATACTATATATCAAAAGAAAGTTTATTTAAACTGCAATTTCTCCAGTGTAAACTATAACTGATGCAATAAATTTCGAGACGTTTCGAACGCAAAATCAGTAATCTGAAATTGTATGCCTTCTCGCAACTTCTGATAGGCATCACCGGTCGTGAAGCTCCGCGGTCCACCAGACCGCTTTACATAAAATAAAATGGGCCATATAGGTCATCTTGATGAAAGTAGGTATACTCATTTATTTCTCATAATAATATTTTAAACTGCAACATTATTGCACAATACCAATACCTTGTCAATGAATGGGATGTTGTTAAGCTGTCTTTATTAACTTACTAGCTTCTGCCCGCGGCTTTGCCCGAGTGAATTTCGATTTTTCACAAATGCCGAGGGAATCGTGGATTTATGGTTCCTGTTCCCGCTTCCTTTACCAACCTTTAAGGTAGGTATCAAGTATCAAGGTACTTTCCTATACATAGCTATAGTAGGTAGATACCTACTATAGCTGTAGCTGTAGATTTGGGTTTTTTCACAAATTTTATAATAAAAAGCATAATCTATCTCCATTCATAATTTCAGCCAAATCTGTTCAGTAGTTGCGACGTTAGAGTAACAAACATCCAAACATCCAAACATCCACACTTTCACATTTATAATATTATTGAGATTATTTTTTTGAAAAATGTTTGGACCTTTGTCATAAAAATCAAAGCAAATATGTAAATCACGTCTTGAAAAATTAAATTCTATTCAAAAAAACAATTACACTCGCAAGTGTTACTTTAGCTGTTCCTTGAAATATATTGTAATGGATAAATTTTTATTAGATATCTAATTAACAATTAACTATTATCCCTGAGAGAATCACCCACTTTTATGAAGTTGGTTGAATAATCGGTGCAACTTCGTTTACCTCCATTCCACCACGCAATTGATTCCTCTGAACCAGAACAGATTACTCTGTATGATTGGGCTTAAATTGATGATACTTAATTTTATGTTTTACTGCGGCCATTGCCATATTTCATTTCGTATACAGGTTGAAAATCAGTACAGGGCTTTCTCCGGCGCGGCGCGGCGTACAGATGGAATTATTGTTACATCTTTATGAATTCAACTGATAAATATAATTCAACTTTGGTATACGTGTAATATTTCTTTCGACTTCTTTATTTTACTGCAGTTTCAAAGTTTTCCACATTAAGAGCAGTTTTACCTTTTCTCTGAAAAATCTAAGATTTCAAGCTCCAAATTTAGCATCGTAGGAGAGACTTTCACATATTTCAATACATGTTTTAAATAAACTAATCCTTCATATTGACATTCGTCAGACCATATTTACAAAAACTATTTTATTTATTTTGTAATGATCAATTTCCCACACCTCGTTTTAATAAAATAAATAACAGACTCAACTTTGAAGCTCTATATCTGTCCTTAAAAGTCATCTGATTTACTTGAAAAAAATACTTAAATATCAGACATATAGTCCTATTGACACATTACAGACCAGAATATAGATTTTTAATCAAATTAATGGTTAAAAAAAAAAGAACTTCCGCCAAATTTCCCGAATTATACGGTTACTTTAACACGATTTTTTGTATTGAAAAAAGCATAAATTCAATAAAATTTTTATGTAGAAATAAACTACGTTCTTTAACGAATCTATATATATAGTTTGGTTAACAATCCATTTATTTGATCAAACATAAAAACTTATTAAACATCCCCCTAAATTACAATAAATAGCTATGCAATGTCTTCGCTTATTTAGTATGCGCCCGGCGCTCGTTGGGGAAGGACCTGTGCAGTTTTTGCCACCATCTGGATGCACGTACGAGAGTCGTGTAAACACTAATTTATACAACGACTGCAAAGTTTTGAGCATGAATATTTTTCTAAAAAATATGCGTGAGTATTTTTTTAAATAAGTGAAATTACAGCATAGCACCTAGGACAGTCACGGAAATATGATATTATAAACTAATACTAAAGTAGTCCATTTTGAAATCCATGATGGCCGTCATATTTTTTTTTTTTGAAGAAATTATCATCTATCTCATATAATAAAATCGTAGATTTGCCGTATCTGTACATTAGAGAATTTTGCAAAATAATAACTGGGAAATGTTACGGTTGAGTAATAGAACGATAAAAGCTATTTTTGAAATTTGTATCTGTTTGTCTGTTTATCTGTTTGTCTATTTGTCTGTATGTTTGTGCGCGCATCACGCAAAAACTACCAAATGGATTGAAATTAAATTTGGTATGATTTAAGTTCATACTACGGACTAACATATAGGATACTTTTTATCACGAAATTCAGCACGGTTCTCTTGGGGGAGGGGATGAAAGTCAAAATGTGTACTTAGCTGTAATTCATTAGCGCGTGGTCCGATTTCATTCATTCTTTTTTTGTTAGAAAGGAGATACTTTAAAGATTACCGGCTAATCTCTGAAAGGCTGGATCGATTTTGATGGGACTTTCACTGGCGGATGTTTACACATTTTGATCTACCGTTTTTAGCAAGTTATGAGCTCAAAGGAGCTTAGGAAAAACAAAATGATTCCCACGGGATTTTATAAAATATCCACGCGAACGATGTCGCGGGTATCCACTTGTTTATAATATGAGTGTCATTTCATTTCCGAAGATTTTTGCAAAATAAATACTGGGGGATGTTAGAGATAAGTAATAGAACGTAAAAAAGTTATTTTTAAAATTTTTGTCTGTTTGTCTGTTTATCTGTTTGTCTGTTTTTCTGTATGTTTGTGCATGCATCACGCAAAAACTACTGAATGGATTGAAACAACGAAACTTGGTACGATTTAAGTTTATACTACGGAGTAATATATAGGATACTTTTTATCCCAAAATTCAGCACGGTTTCCTAAGGAGAGGGGATGAAAGTCAAAACGTGTATTTAGCTATAATTCAATAACGCGTGATCCGATTTCATTCATTCTTTTTTTGTTAGAAAGTAGATACTTTAGAGATTACCGACTATTCTCTAAAAGGCTGGATCGATTTTGATGGGACTTTCACTGGTGGATGTTTACATTTTGATCTACCTAAACATCCGCCAGTTAACTTTTAACAGTTTTTAGCATGATATGAGCTCAAAGGAGCTTAGGAAAAACGAAATGATTCCTACGGGATTTTTAAAAACCAATATATATCCACGCGAACGAAATCGCGGGTGTCCGCTTGTTACTATAATAAAAGTCGCACTTGCACTTCTGACTAAACCGACATTTTAGCAGTAAACAAAGATTGCCTACTTTTTATTGTTCTATTGGTAAACTTTAAATATTTGTACCTACTCTTATCAGAAAATGTATTCAAGAACTTCAACAGGTGCAATGCAACAGCTCTGTTATGTTATTTTCAGACAGATGATTTAAAATATAATAATAATAATAATTGGTAGGTAATTGTTAAATAATTAAAAAGGTATTTGTTTCTTTTATTAGTTAGTTTAGAAAAAAATGGCTGAAGGCTAAATATGCGTGACACCTATGATATAAATACGGAACCCTACATGTCTTCATAGAGAAGAACATCATATTATCCTGGTCGCTTTTGTTTTGTAAGTTGAACGTAGATTCATGAAATACTTATTCGATAAAGTCCCACGCGAAGTCATTTAATTAAAAATATTTTATAATAAACATTATATATATATAATACTACAACATCAAAGAAATAATTTAGAAATTTATACAAATACCAAAACTAAATTCATGGTCGCGCTATATGCAAGTGGTCGTCCGTGCAGCATGCCGCCCGTCTACCTGCCGTTAGATACCTAAACTTCCATAGCGCGAAACTGGGAGAGGGGTCTTAAGTGCCTACGTCACATGATATTTGCAACATTTATGCAAATAAATAAAATTGAAGTTTCTGTCTATGATTTCAAAATAATAAACTTATATAATTATTACTTATATAGTTATTTGAACGATATTATTACACTGTTTTTTTTTTTTTTAATTTTATCTGTGTGTCTGTTTTTTCGGACTACTACCTCGGCATTCCTCGGATTTCGACGGGACTTTCATAGGCAAGTAGAAGTTTGTCTTTGTACAGGAAATGATCTAGACTATTTTATATTTACAGAATATAATATTATTTTATGGAAATAAAAACCCGTGATATTAAGTCCAATAGGTAATTGCCGCCTAATCGCAATAATAAAGATAACGCCTAATATAGGTATAAGTAATCTATTTTGGTGTCTATGTGGTTATCTAATAAGTTCTGATGCACTTATAGGTATCTGAGCTATAGGTATTTTATGACCTAAGTAGTATATATTACTTTGACATTTACACCCCCCCGCCCTCCTCAACCTAACGGTTCAACCATTAACTTGAATAATTTATACCACACGCGAAATTAATTTTGCTTAGAAAATTATTTACTGCGGCGCATCTTTTCTGAGCAGTAAAGCGATTAGACCCTACGCAAGTGATCTCAGAGCTTCCAATTAGTCATGAAGTTATAGTGTTGTGGAGGCAGTGCAGCACTCTGATGAATTTACGAGCAATATTTCTAAATTAGCGTAGTTAAATTAGTGATTGATAGAGGGTGGTATTGATACTATGATAACAATAACAAATATTTCTGTATTCGACATCGCTGACCCAAGCTCTGAACTTAATGGCCAATAAATTCGGAGTTTCTCTTCGGAGTCAGATCAAATCAGAAATGAGGAGATCTATTGAAGAACTAACGTAACTGATATAGCTCAGAGTCGCGTAGCTTTGAGCAATTAGCGGGGACAGTGGGCTCATAGTTCGAAGAACCGATAGACGTTTGGCGCTCAAGGAAATAGCAGTGTTGGTAGACCCAGAAATTAGTGTAATAATTTTGTTTTTATTTGTTAGTTAACTGGTATTAGATAATTAGTATTTGCTGTTTAACTACTAAATATGACATACGAGTAATTTATAGATTTTCGTGTTATGTCGTTTTTGAACTGAACCCCGGTATAAAAGACGTGTAGAAGAGGTGACTTTGATCAATTATTTTATTGAAGTAAAATTTAAAAAATATACTTAGTTTTGAACATGCAGCAAAAATGATCGAACCGGTGGTTGTCTAAAAATAGAATGGCCTACATGAAATATTTAAAATGAAAATTGAGTTTTAGAAAAACTATGACATTAACTTGAAAAATTACACAACAACCTCAGAAATAGTATAACTTTTGAATTTAACGTTAACTTCTGCTATAAAGAATCAATAAACATAATAATATAAAAGTAACAAAACTATTTTATTACCGGAACTAAAACGCTATAAAAATATAGATGAAAGACAAATCTTACATGTTAGATAGGTAATTCTAAACCGTTATCCTGGGAAATAATAATATGGGCACCTATATAAATAACATAATAAAGCCATACTGTAACAACTAACACCGGTAGCCTGCAGGAGGCACGTTAATCTTGGATTACTAGAAATGCCTGGCGGTATTGTACCGGACCTTCAGTAGAAACCATACACTAAAAGGTATTATCATAAACAGGCAACTGGTAATACAAAAATGCCTTCGCTTTCATTTACTCCCCGAGGCAAACTTCATTGCCATGATTGCTAACATTAATGTGCATTCTTCGGCCTTCTTTATTCAATGTGTTTGCAACACTTTGACACAAATTAATTGTAATTTGACCTTTTTTTCTGGCAATTATAGTATCAAAAATGCTACTTTATCAACTACTAACTAATCAGCAAACGAGAAAACCACTGCTTTTCTCCTTATAGAATCTGAGCTTTCAAACCTAAAAGAGAAAAACTTTTAATGCGTTAATATTTTTAATTCTTATTTATTATCTTTATTGCTTGGTAATTTTATTTTATTTATGATCTCACCTCAGATAACATTCGATGGAGATTGTATTTGCTCGAATATCGGTAGCAAAAATACATAATTATTGCAATTTCTAGTTCAACATATTCCAACTTCCAACATAATAACTATTCTATCATTTAAAAACCTTGATCTTTTTATTTTTGCTTTCAATAAATAAAATAAGTTTATATGAATAAAATTTACTTTGTTTCTGTTTTTTTGTTTTAGCAACCTAATTAAAAAACTTGTACATCTGCGCAACTCGACATAAATTAAATACTCTTTGGCCGTTATAATACTAATAATATATGAGATGATTCGTCATAACCGAATAAGTGGCGTGCAATAAGTCAGCCGCATTGTGCCCTCCCCTGGGAGTCTGGGCCGACTTCCGGTCATAATGCGCGTTATACTTTACCACCGGACTGAGATATATTACCAACGACTTATGGGCCTCTTTATGGTGCGAGTATTCAATACATCATGTCTTGAAGAGTGCAAGTTATTTTTAAGGATATTACCTACTAGCTGATCGCCGTGACTTCGTCCGTATGAATTTAAGTTTATTAATTCTGTGGGATCTCTTTGATTTTCCGATAAAAGTATTTTATGTTGGTATCCAGGGCTTCAAGCTATCTTCAAGACTTTAATCAAGATGGGTTCAGCGGTCAGACATACTGATACAGGAAGTATGGATAGTATAGATTTGATGAAACAAGAATGATCAAAATTAAAAAAAAATCAAAATTATTTGTTTCATATAGGCTAACTTCTGGTCCAGACAAGTCAAGACTCTATTACCGGCTCGTAAAGTTGCTATTTAGGTATAGACCAAGCGCTGACACTAAAAAACCTGAGAGAAACAAAATCCACTTACTGGTAACACCGTCATGTGGTCCTGATCCATCGAAATGCTTTGTGGGGTTGAATTTATACCTTTAAGTAGTACTATTATATATTCTGTGCTTTAAGCCCGAATCGCACATAATATCAGTGAATCATCAGTGCCGGCACAGTTCTGGCACAGTGAAAAATTTCTTTCATAAATTCTCTATGAACGCGTTCACACCTGTCCGTATCAGTGTCGACGCAGTTTTACAGTCTGTTTGTAGAGAACATTATAGTTTTAAGTTTTTCACTGTGCCGGCTGCTGCACTGATGCTTCACTGATATGTGCAATTGGACCTTAACGCTTTCATGACTCTGAAAGAGTTTTTATATTAGTTTGAATAATGTATAAAAACACATTATTATTGAGTCAATGTTTCAATTCACAACATTAACGATTTATTTATAGACGAGAAGCAAACTTTATTTTGTTATATTATGATTATAGCTGCTGAGATTCTTGCTGGCTATTCTCTGTAGAATCTGCTTTCTGACCCGGTGGTAGAGTGGTACGTACTCCTAAAAGCCACCGGTTAGCCTACATGAAATATTGAGTTTGAATTTCACCTCAAATAAATTACTTTCCCATACGGATATCCCACAAACGGTTTGGTTCAAATCTCATTTAATTCATTCCACGCACTTCACAGGTCACGTTGAAATCTATAATTGATTCAACCAAACCGTTAATTAGTTCAAACATAATTAATAATAACAGCTCTATAATTAAAATCAATATTTCAAGAGCTAGTGGACTCAATTCAAAGTAGGTATTTTAGGGTGGTCCAATTTTTCAAATTAAAACATGGTGATAATTTTTTTTTTTTTTTTGAGAAATTTAAATAACCTGCGTCCGTTTCATATACAGTCAATCTATTTGTAATCTGATGATAAGGTTATTGCAACGTAGTAATTAATTAAAAATAGTATGGACTTTTTGACGATGATAACGCTACTCAACTAACCATAGACTGAAAGAAATGGACTAGCATTAGGCAACGAAAAATGTTGGTATGTGGTTAATAAAATCATTAAGTTTGAAGTTTGCATGAATTATTTATTAATGTAGGTAGTCCGGTAATGACAGAACATAATTTTTCTGTCAATGTTCATAACATTCTAAAGATCGGCAATGAAATAAATGTCGTAAAATCTTTTCATTGAGTCAATGCAGTTTTTCTGATAAGAGTCTAGAGGTAGTAGTAGGCCAGATAAAGAAACCAATATATGAAGACGTCTTACTGGCCTAAATAGTCACCTGCTCTTGGTCTATAATAATAACAGTTCTGTAATTAAAATCAATGGGAATGTTCTCACGTTAACTACTATGGTAATTAATCTATATTTTGACATGTTTGTTACATTATTAGAATTGTTCATTCAACCGAATAGAGTGCGACGTTGAAACTGAAACCACATTTACCAACTTCTACTACCCAGCATAATGCGAATCGATTCTGGTAAATGTGATTTCAGTCGAACACACTTAATTATAAGTACATCACATCGTAAGTATGCGTTCTCGTGATAGTTAACCTAAGAAAAATATGCTTTATATACGCTTTTTCTGACGCTCTAACGCTGAAGTGCGTAAACATCCTTTAACACGTTAGAAATTCAACGCTACATTTGTACGCATTTTAATACATCCTAATCCACTGGACAAACAGCCTGGTAACAGCGGAAACTCAGCGATTGAAACGGGCGAATGTGCTCGATAATTTGCAGACTTGAGGACAGGGGCCTTCGTAGTCTGATAAAGCCATTTTATTATTTCACCAGATCTGATTATAGTCTATCGACTGATTGCAGATAAAAACAGGAAAAAAAATTATAAAATGTGTAAGCTGAGTTTATGCTGAAAAGAGAATTGATTTGTAACTGATTTTGATATTTGTAAGAAAGTTAGAAGTGAAGTTAGAAGAATACATAGGTACGTATTTTCTTTTATCTACTCTCATATCTTAAAATCCCGAATATGAAATCAAAATGTGTCATATATTGGACTACTTTATTCACATACATCTATAATATTTAAAAAAAAAATTAAAAAAATTCATTATAACACCACTTTGTTAGGAAATTATTGCAAAGTAATGTTATAAAATAATTTTTTCTACATTATAGTACAGGCGAACTGGGTTCTGGTATTTTTGAGCCATGGCGGGAAATTCGTGCGACCTCCTTACAGTAGATGTGTGTAACTGTACAAACGCGTTAAACATTGTGAATTGTGTTAAATTGCAGAAGAGTAACTACTAAAAATTAAGTTTACTTAAAATTAAGTAACTACTAAAAATAACTACTAAAAATTAATAACTATTAAAAATTAAATTTTTGATAAGCTTGAGCTATTTTCCGATCCACTAATTTCTATAGGACATTAGGACTCCTCTACTACTATTAATTTCTCTATGGTAACCCAGGCTGTATGGTCAACGATCTTGGCCTGTCCCGAAAGGGACAAACCGAAAAAGAAGAAGAATCTCTATGGTAACAACTGAATTTTGGCGCCATACGCTAGTTATAATATTTAAATTTTTTATTTGTTACTCAAAACTTTACAAGACATGGTTTTTATTGTGCGGAAAAATGTCTAGCAGTGATACTGAAGAGAATTTAACTCCACCTGACCACCGACCAACAATCTTTTGCCAGCAAAATCAAAGAAAACTCACGACAAATATTACCAAGATTTTATGGTTTGGATTTTAAGATATGAGTTTAGATAAAGTAGTGTATGAAACTCTACATAATTAGTTATTAAAACACTCGTGTAATACTATTAAAAAACTCGCCTGCGGC
Source organism: Melanargia galathea (assembly GCA_920104075.1). Taxonomy (NCBI): domain Eukaryota; kingdom Metazoa; phylum Arthropoda; class Insecta; order Lepidoptera; family Nymphalidae; genus Melanargia; species Melanargia galathea. The sequence continues at coordinate 19,366,532 of OV049872.1, read as the reverse complement.
TCGTTTTTTAAACTAACACTCGTGTTTTAATAACCTCTATTATGCAACCGTTTCATAAACTACTATAATAAAACTGCGCTCGTATCCAATATTTTCTATACATACTATGTTTTGGATGAATTTATATCTAAATGGGATACAAAGCGATGAAGAAGACCTTTCGTTTGAGAAGCTAGCCACATTGCCTCTTGCACAAGAGGTAGTCAATATGCATAAAATAGCCATAACACATCGTCAGTACATAACATTATGTAAAACGTAATATATGAAAAATTGTCACGTACGAAAGAAAATTTATTATTGTAATTTGTAATATTAAATGTCAAGCCGATATTTATTGGAAAGTGATTAAAATGGTGATAAACCTTTCCATCAGCGACTATTTTCAATTAGGGGTCGTCATTCTGATGACAGATTGGTTATTCTTAAGACCGCGTACCCTTTGGGTAGGTTACGGGAAAAGTAGGTGCTGTGAGCAGAGCTGGTACTGCCCAGGCATTTAGGCGATACAGACAAGTGGCAAAAGTATCCTGTGCTACCTGTATCCAGTACCTTCCAGCGACACGCTTGAGATTATTATTATCCGTCCACCTGGTGGGGGTCCTGAAATGCGTTTTCCGATGAGAGGTTGCCTGTCGAGCACCTTGGGACCCCAACGTCCATAGATTATTCTTATGTCCCCTCTTATTCTTGCTATGTCCCCCCCACATGGCTACTTCATTTTCGCTACTCCATAAGCTATGTCAGTAACTCTGGTTCTCCTAGAGATCTCCTTATGTCTGATTTGATTATAACCCTTGTAGTGTCTACCATGGGTAGTAATGATGAGACAAATATAAATTAGAAATTTTAAAAACCCCCGACATTCACCATTTTGTGGCGGCAGCCATCTTGGATTTGTAATAGTGCTATTGTACTAGTCAAGCCCTTTCATTTGATACCCATATTAAGGGAGTTGTGAAAAAATATGTGATCCGCCATTTTGGCGGCCATCTTGGACCGATTTTTATCAAACATAGCTAACAACACTCTCGACTAATTCACCTTTCAAACAAAAAAAACCACATTCAAATCGGTCCACCCGTTTGAGCGCCAGAGGGGAACAGACAGACACACACACACACACACACACACAGACACGTCAAACTTATAAAACCCCGTCGTTTTTGCGTCGAGGGTTAAAAACAGATGACTCGCGGATCGAGAGCCTTGAAATGCATTTCGCATAAACATTTACCTATTCGGTTTAATTTCTCAACTGCCTTACATGCATATTGCATAACTAAGTTGATAGATGAAATGGATTCAGTATAATAATATTTTATTACTGATTTCTAAAAAAATGTGCTCAGTAATCGTTTACCTGAATTTTCTTCAAGAGGCTTTGTGCAATATTGACATTGCCTGGGCAGCAATTTTGCACATCTTGCGACTTCGCCCGCAACATGCATATTTTAACATTCACCGAAGACATATGGGTGCAATTTAATTAAGCGAATGAATTTCGCATAGAGGTCACGATACCAAATAAAGTATAGATAAACAATACTCTATATTCCGAGGCGGTACTAAGATATAAATCAATGGCGGAGCGTAGGTGGTCGGGCGCAATTACCAATTAAACGCCTCGTATCCGCATTCGAAATTCAAAATTCAAATTCATTTCGCCTCCACCCGCCAAATGAGATGCACGTCCAAAATGGTAGCGTGAAATTGGCGATGAAATTGTAATTGAATAAAATTGATAAAATCACTTTCGAGTACGCAAAAATTTGGTGGGTTTTACAACTTACTTCGATGACCTAATGGTTAGAGAGCACAAATCCTTGCAAAGGGTCGCGGATTCAACTCCTGTCCGAAGGATTTGATACTTGTATTCAGGGTTATGAAGTAAAACAAAATTTTATGTATTCACGCTAGGTATATTTTTATTGAATTATTTCTTTTTAAAATAAATCTCAGTTATAATTTTATTTATTTTAGAGAAGTTCTTTAGGTATTTATGTAGGTAGGTAGGTACGTCAATAAAATATATCTATGAACTATTTAATAATAATCATTAGTAGATATGAGATTCTCTTGCAAATTGTAGATAAGAATAAATTATTATTTCAGTATTATTTTATGTACATACACAATTATATTAACGTAATGAGCAAATTTTTGTTAGTTTAAAATAATTACAGGACGATTTAATACTCAAAAAAATAAATTATAAAATTGTAATAAAATTATATAAGTTAGCTACATTTATATTGTTATCATAGGCCTCTTATTTAGTAAATTAAAAATTAAATAATATCTAATAGTCATAATTAATAATAATAATTAACAATGTTTTTAAATGCAAATATTATTACAAGAAGAATTATTATTTTTTCTATAACATAGCTCCAACATAATATTATATATTAAAAAAAAAACTTAAATACAACTTTATTTACACGTTTTTACTACTTACCTAACACTAGGATTAAAATTAATAAGTATAATATATATAATAAATGTATAATACTTCAAAATTATTCAAAACTAAATAATTTCAATGCTTAGCAAATATTTCTAAAAGTTGCATGAACCCACGAAGACACCATCAGTTTCAAAATTTTCCAAAAAAATATTTTATGTAGGTATATATTTTATTTATTTACAATGTTTTGCTAACGGGCTTAAACAATTATTATGGATCAAACGGTAAAGTGGTCAAAATGCGTTACCTACTAATATACTACATAATTATAAATATTATTATTTTAATTAGCTGCCGAATTCATAGTCCTAATCACCAAATATTTAGTGATGACTCTCTGAGGATTTTAGAAATTTAAATTAAAATATTAATTGTACATTCAGAGTTTTAATAAAATTTTCTTGAAATCATTTATTAAATTACCTTAAAAATATCTTAGCTATAGTTAGGCGTTTTTACGAAGTAAGTTACGAGGGTTCCTTTGCCCTTGACAAACGTGGGCCCTCTGCACTCACATGTATACCCCGCGTTCATCAGTACTCTGAAAGTGAAGAAAATGGTTAATTAAAAAAAAATACGCGCCGAATTGAGAACCTCCTCCTTTTGGGAAGTTGGTTAAAAATAAAAAAATGCTAACATTATATTTTAAACGAGTGGCTCATTCTTTTTGCTCATTCTTCATTATTATTACTTACGACAATAGCGTCTTGAAAAACTTTTGCTACTAAAATTTTAAAAGGCGATAAATAAACGTATAATTTGCCGTTGTTTGTACAAATTACGATCGCGACCTCACAGGGTGAGTTCCCTTTGACGTCCCACTGATGGGCACAGGCCCTCTCATAGGAGAGGGAGACTTAGACCTTAGACCCACCATGCTGCTCCAAATTGGGTTGGAGGACTTTAACGACTATTGTCACATGGTAGTGATAATAACCGGGACCGACAACTTCATGTGCTCTCTGAAGCACGGGAGTGAGTCATTTTCAATTACCTTTTCAGGCTGCTACTGAGAATTTCTTCACAGAAAATCCCAACCTAACAATATTGGCCCAACTCGGGAATCGAACCCCGGGACCTCGTAATCCGCAACATGCTAACCACTAGACCAACTAGATCACGCGGCATCGTACCGAAACGTTTAGAAAGAAAGAAGAAACGTTTATAACAGTAGGATACAATAGTAGGTACTTAAAGAAAATCACCTCCGACGCTTCCAACAATTATTCCAAGCGACAGGAGCGCCGGGATAACAGAGTGCTTAGTAGAGAGAGAGAGATCGGAGCACTCGAAAACGAACTCGAAAACTATTGATTGAATCACAAGTGAATTCAGAGCAAAATGAACTCAAATACTCGTATTTTAAAGTCGTAATTCCATAGTTCGAATATGTATTTTACAACATTTCTGCTTGGGGCGCTCGTTGTGTTCGAATGCTGAATGTATTGGCGAACTCAAACCTTAATACAAGCCATTTTAGGTCTATTTTACTCTGAAATCGATCAATAGTTTTCGAGTTCGTTTTCGAGTGCTCCGATCTTAGACTAAGCACACAGTGTTTGTCAAACCCGAAAAAAGGTCCCAGCTCAGCATCATGCTGTCTTGGACTAGCACAAGAACATACAGCGCTGATTTTCAGCCGGCACCTTGTTCCTTAGCTGGTACATCTTTACGTAAAGAGGCGCCAGACAAAACGAATGACTCACTTGGCGGTATCTTCTGTGACGTGAATCCTGCCCATGAGGCCGGTGGAGTCCATGCGGGAGGCCACATTCACGGTGTTCCCCCATATGTCGTACTGCGGTTTCTGAGCACCCACCACCCCCGCTATCACCGGACCATGGCTCAAACCTGTCAACATATATGCAGATAATTACGGTTCTATTTTTCCTTCATTTAGGGTCACCACTGATAAGTGTCGGATAGCCTAAACGTAAGTTTTGTCACTTTCTTACTTTATATCAAGTGACAAAGACAAAAGTTGTAGATGGCTATCCAATACTCAGAAGGTGGTGAAACAGCACCTAAACCTAATATTTCAGATACATGACATATTTTTGGGTAATTCTTATGGCATTCAGATTCAGTCGGCATTACTGGATTTATTCTTTATCTTTATTAGAACCAAAGAATACTTCCCATGTAGAACTGTACGGGCATACTAACAAAGAATGATGTATGTAACGGACCCTCAAAAGAGCTCGGGCAAACTATACCTACTTCTGAATAAAGTATCTTACCTATCCTCAATTTGAACCTCTGGAAAGACTCCCGGTTGATTTGGTCCAATATAGTCATGAGTGCTACAGCGAACTCCACTAGAATAGCGACCGTGTGCTCTTCTTTACATTTACCATCCTGCAACATCACAATAACAGTTAAAATGGATAGAAAGAAGGAGGGATCTAACTGACAAATTATTAAAAATATTGTGGATTAGCGCCATCGCGCCAGGTAATTATCTCACGTGATGCTGTTTGATAAGCTATTTGTTATTCACTTTATGCTGATTTTACAGTATATGATGGGATGCCAATATACGAGGTATATGCATTGTACTTTTTATATCACTACCGTCTACCCCCTATCTGAACTAAAAACTGCCTTATCTGTTTCTACACAGTATAGTACAGTAACGGTAAATCACGCGTGACAGAGAGTTCTAGTAAAGTTATCTATTATTGCTTTGCAAGATCGGAAACTCATTTGATTCAGGCCGCTTTGAAAGTAACAGAACAAAGTGAACAGGAGAACGTTTTGCGAGATAATTGTAATTGTATGTAAGTAATTCTACTTTTAATTTTTTTTTGTTACTTACAATCTGTTCCTCCTTCCCAGGTCTTAACCCTGAAGCGATCATGTAAGTGCTGCCTATTGTCTTGATTTTCTCGATGCCACTGAATTTTGGTTTGAGTAATAGCTGCAAAAGAAACAAATGCTTAGTAGATTGGAAAACAATTGTAAATCTGATATTTCTTAAACAGGTAACTTTTCCATTTGCCATAGTTTGACGCTGAGTTGATAAACTACAATATAAGTTATAGTTTTTCCGAACCAGTCAGCCCTCCTGCTGTTAAATATGCAGGAAAAAAAACAACCAACCAATTTGCAGCTTTGCAATTGTGCATTGTAGAGTCTACATCTCCTGAGGATGCTCCGGTGTCGGAGTGAAACGATCGTCGAGTTTGTTTTGGTGGTGGATTTGTGTGGTGTTACATGGTGGTGGTGCTTGGGGTTCGCTTGGTTGCTTATTTTTCCTGCATATTTAACAGCAGGAGGGCTAACATGGCATAGCACATGCTGCATGTTCTACCATACTTTGATTTGCGGATTATATCAAAATTATTTTGACTTTTCATCATATATTATGGATTTCGGCAAAGTAACGCCTGCTTCTATTCAATAGACGTTATCACGTCAAAAACACAATTACCTTGTCAAAGTCGCATATGATCTCATTGAGCAACCGCAGACACTCCAGGCCCTGCTTGTTCACGTCAGTCTCGTCATAAAACTCTTTATAGTTGGGTATCGAGGCGAACATCACAGCGATGCTGGAATACCTTTCGTGGTACAGCTCTTCCTGAAACAAAATTTGTCACGAAATTAAAGAGTGGTGAGCACCAGTCTAAGTGACTGTGAAACTTTGGATTGGTATGTAACCATATTATGAAACTTTTGTGTCATAATCTCTCTCTTTCGGGTCTCTTCTAGGGACTTCCACACGTCACGGATTTTCGGTGCATGTATCTAGCAGTTCCCTGCGATTCTTCTGATGTCGTCTGGGAGGGAACACTGCGCTTTCCGGTGTGTTCGTCATTCCAGCACCTTGGGGTCTCAAAGTCTATCAGTTCTCCGAACTATGTGCTCTGTCCATTGCCACTTCAGTTTCGCAACCCGTTAAGCTATGTCGATGACTCTGGTCCTCTACAGATCTTCCCATTTTCGATTTGAGGAACTTCGAGACGAGCGAACTTGAACTTGAGTGTTTTATTGTGTATTTCCAATAGACAATTCCACATATATTGTTTGCTTAAACTCGAGTAGCAAAATGAAAAAAATCAGCCAAGTGCGAGTTGGGCCTCGCTCTTTCAGGGTTCCGTACATAATTATGAACAATATAATATTTTGGGTCTAAGAAATATTTAATTTCCGAGTTAGACATCGCAAGAAACCGTGAAAGAAAAACGCAAAATAAGTTCGTTTGTTTTGGTCACAGCTTATAAACTATTTTATGAATCGTTGTTTTCAGTATTTGTTGTACAAATAGAGCATATAGTACATAATATACCGAAATATCATATTCCTAACTAGTTTAGTTTTTTAGATAGCCCCCGTCACAAAAATGGTCTAAAATTGACAATTTTGATGACCCCCCATTTCCTTACTTTTTAAGCAAAAAATTAAAAAAATATATATTCGTACTCTACTCAATGAGCTAAACAATGATACCCCACAAGCTAGGGTAAGAAAAAAAAATTTTTTTCCGGCTCCTTTCTCATGTATGGGAGCCCCCCTGAAAAATAATTTAATTCAATTTTTAATTCAATATTTGATTTTGGGTCAACGTTTTACACCAAATACCAAAATTTCAGGTTTGTAACTCATTTCGTCTGCGAGCTAGAGACCTGTGACCGGCGGACAGACGGACAGACAGACAGACAGACAGACAGACAGACAGCCGAGTGACATTAATAGGGCTCCGTTTTTACCCTTTGGGTACGGAACCCTAAAAAGGAAAGCCGAAACTCACATGAGAATTAATTTATGAATGTCCTACGCAAAAGTTTTATTTTACGGCAAAATATTGTATGATTTCAGTCAAGCTAAATACTTAATAAAAGTTTTACTAAAAACAGAACAGTTGGCGTTAAGTAGATAATATAGTGATAAATTTTACCTTAGATGCGACTGATGTCAAGAAATGTTGCGCCACGTGCGCTGGGAGTATATTCTCTAGAAGAATCTGTAAATAAACCAAAATAATAACTCTCGTAGTTTGTGCCTCTAGAGCTAAAGAGAGTCGATGATTGTACCTGTAGGTATATTACAAAAAATGAAGGAAAGACATGCGTCGAAGGCACTAAAAAAATGTATCGTTAATTTCTTTTTATAATTTTTAGTGTATACACTTTGGTCTGTCTTTTACGTAACATTAGTATGTAAACGCTATTTATTTTACAATAAGTTATACAATAAACTACACATAGTTTATTGTATAACTTATTGTAAAATAAATTGTATTTAGTGCAACATCCCGTTCTTTTATCCTGCTCCTCTCACCAAAGGTCTGTGAGAGATCTAAGTGATAAGATCGCCTTTGCATGTGAAATTGCAGTGCCTAAGCTATCTGAACTGTTCTCTTTCTCCATGTATGCAATAAAGAATTCTAAAAAAAAATTTGGTGTAAGTATTCGCGCCGTTTAGTGTTATTACATCACATTACACAATAAACAAACACATGATACAGAATACTCAAAAGTCACATTTTCTGTTCATATAGTTATATAAACTTTTATAACTTATCTTAAAACTTTTTTTATCATACCTTATTAATCCCCCTCATAGTCTCGACCTCCTCTTGTTCGAATTTCAATTTGTCCTTCCACAAGAAATCCGTTCTTGACGTGAACTCAATCTGCCTATCAAGGATATGTAGTAATGCGGCCAAAAACACGAGCACCAGCCCGGCTTTGGCTGCGTACGGTAACATTGCAAATCTGTAAAACAGAAATCATTTACTGAAACAATTTTGCATTTTGGAATAGAATAGAATAGAAAAGTTTTTTATTCAAATAAACTTTTACAAGTACTTTTAAATCGTCAGTTGAATCTACCACTGGTTCGGAATACCGTTCCAATCGAGAAGAAAGAGAGAGATATTAAAGAAAATAGTTCAACTACTATTTCGTCATTTTACCTCTTAAAATTTAAATTCAAAATCTGAAACAGTTAGTTTCAGTGATAACCAATTATAAATGTCGGGAGAGGGAAGGGCCCGTGGTCCCACCGATTTGACCTACCGGTGGGTCAAACGCTATACTACCTATACTACTGAAGGGCCCGTGGTCCCACCGGGCTAGGCGCGAATGATAGTATCGATATAGTGTTATCGATGTAGTTATTTTTACTAATGAAATATTCAAAATTACAATATTTTTAACCGACTTCAAAAAAGAAGGTTCTGTATTCGACACGTATGTGTGTGTTAGTATGTATGTATGTATGTTTGCGATGATTTCAAATTTTTTTAACAGATTTTGATGATTTTTACACTATCGTAATCTACATACTTTCAGGAGGGTTTATATAGTATATCTAGTGATCATCAAAATCGTTTCATTGGTTCTTGAAATCATCGCAAACATACATACATACATATTAACACACACATACGTGTCGAATACAGAACTTCCTTTTTTGAAGTCGGTTAAAAATATTGTAATTTTGAATATTTCATTAGTAAAAATAACTACATCGATAACACTATATCGATACTATCATTCGCGCCTAGCCCGGTGGGACCACCGGCCCTTCGGTAGTATAGGTAGTATAGCGTTTGACCCACCGGTAGGTCAAATCGGTGGGACCACGGGCCCTTCCCCAAAAAAAAACTCACCATTGGGAAAACATAAAAAGACGTCGGATAAAACTTTTTAAAAATACCTTCATATTTAGGAATTTTCATAGACATACCTAGTTTTGTTTTCATTATATTTATTTTGAGAACTTTCATACTCTTTGGAGAATTCAGGTGAGTTTAAGTTAGCATCTATTATCATTTTGCTCACCATAGCATACTCATGAGTTCACGACTCATGAGACTGACTACATTGCACTACTATACTTTTGAACATACAATCTTGCAAATAAAAGTCACATGTATCTTATTTATACAATGTTAGTTTTACTTTACGCAAAACCTGAAAGTAGTTTGTTCAGAATCAGTAACAAAATCGAATCCAACCATTTTTATATAGTGTTATATTTTAGTCCAAAAATATTTTGAAATCCTACAAGCTTAGGCACAATGGTTTACCGCGCAGCAGCTGACGGTCGGCACACAGCGGCGGTCATTCAACTCGCGTCGATCGCTAGGCGCTGCGGCGACGGCTTGCGGTGACCATTTTTTTCGAGGACAATTATGACGCAACATAACAAGCTTATAACTTCGTTACTTGTCGTTATATTTTTTTGAAATTTTGTATAAATATTTTTAATGTAAAAATATTTGACACGTGTTTCGGTTTTTGCGCAAAGTAAAACTAACGTTGTATAAGCATAGACTCCATTTTCCTTTCGTCCATAACAGAGGCCTTTGCTCAAAGTGAGACAGTTTCAATAGACCATTACTTTACTTACTCAGTATCATAGTCCAATATTTGAAACCGGCTGAAGACTTCGGCCGTTGCAAAGAGTGATATGTGAAGGATGAGCGTTACTACCATCATGAACAGCTTGAGCACGAAACTGACTCTCAGGAACACGGATATTGATGCCAAGCTCAGCACTGAACTGTACAGGTAACTCTGGAACAAGTACATCAACATAAAAGTCCCGAGTTCGATTTCCGGAGGCAATTTTGGAGTTCATAATTTTAAATTGTCCTTGGTCCGGTCTGGTCCGAGGCTTCAGCGGTTGCTAGTTAGCACCCTACCGGCTTATACATACGGCTATTACATACGGATCCGAGACATGGTCGCTAACTATGGGCCTCATAAGTAAGCTTAGTCACTCAGAGAGCGATGGAGAGAGCTATGCTCGGAGTTTCTCTACGCGATCAAATCAGAAATGAGGAGATCCGTAGAAGAACTAAAGTCACCGACATAGCTCAACGGGTTGCGAAACTGAAGTGGCAATGGGCGGGGCACATAGTTCGGAGAACCGATGGACGTTGGGGTCCCAAGGTGCTGGAGTGGCGACCTCGCACCGGGAAGCGCAGTGTTGGTAGACCCCCCACTAGGTGGACCGACGACATCAAACGAGTAGCAGGGAGCCGCTGGATACAAGCGGCACAAGACCGTGGCATGTGGAAGTCCCTTCAAGAGACCTACGTCCAGCAGTGGACGTCAATCGGTTGACAACGACGACGACAACGACGACCCTACCGGCAAAACCGTGCCACTAAGCGATTTAGCGTTCCGGTACGGTGTATGAGTTTAATAATAACTGCCATATTAGGTTAACCCGCTTCTACCTCAGACTGCATCGTCACTAACCATCAGGTGAGATCGCAGTCAAGGGCTATCTTTTGCTACAAAATGTACGCAGTTACTTACATGGTAGTAACTTATTAACCCCCAACGCGAAAACGACGGGGTGTTATAAGTTTGACGTGTCTGTGTGTGTGTCTACTGTCTGTGTCTGTCTGTTCCCCCGTAGCGCTCAAACGGGTGAACCGATTTGAATGCGGTTTTGTTTTGATTGAAAGGTGAAGTAGTCGACAGTGTTTTTAGTTATGTTTGATGAAAATCCGTCTAAGATGGCCGCCGCCACAAAATGGTGGATTGCATATTTTTTCACAACTTCTTCAAAATGGCTATCAAATGAAAGGGCTTGACTAGTTGAACAGCACTATATAAATCCAATATGGCCGCCACCACAAAATGGCAAATGTCGGGGATTTTTAAATTTTTAATTTATAAATTGTTGTTTTACTTACTGGAGCGTAATCCACATCAACAATATTTATGAATGGCAGCTCAATGATGTCAGTCGCATTCCAACTGCTGTTGCTACTCGCTGTATCGACCAATGGCCGTTCCTGGACCATGTATGTTTGTAACTGAAATTATATTAAACTTTAATTACTTTAATTACTTAATTACTTTATTTACTTTAATTACTTATATGAAAAATTCTGAATTCAATAGCTGCCAATATCAGTCGTGAACCGCTAGAAAGCACTGCTCAAGTAGAGACATAATTATTTACTTCAGAAATACAAGGGTTGCTTGGAAGATAGGTACTTTGCAACTTTGTTATAAAGCCTCTCATTGTATTTATTCCCAATGTAATTATTATTTTATCTTAGGTACTTATAATCATTTTTTATTCTACTTAAAATAAGGGACGTTGAAGATGATACCTACAGTTTTAAAGTAAGCAAGGTTACAAGATTGACTTAGTGATTAAATTATTAGGAGATTCTGATAAAAGTACTTTTTTAATTAACAAGTGAAGGTGAATTAGGTATAAGAAATAATTCTGCGATAATTAGGAGTGTTTGGTAGAAATTATAGCAACAAAATAAATCAAGAATACTAGACAAGATATAAAAATACCTAACCATGACTTTTCTGTATATTGTTGATATCTATGATATTTAAACTTACCAAAATTTAACTAAACTTAGCTAAACTCACCAAATTAATGATAGCACAGGCGCTTATCAGAATAGCGGAGATCACGAACATTGTTAGTCTGATGTAGCAATTACTCGCCACCACCTGGAAAATAAAAACTAATAAATGATACGCGTATGATGTACTCGTACAGTATAACTCACCACTCACCATGGAAGCTTTTTACTAACAATATTCTATTGAGTATATAACGGTATTTAAATATCACTTGCTTTAACGGTGAAGGAAAACATCGCGAGGAAACCTGCATGCCTGAGAGTTCTCCATAACGTTCTCAAAGGTGTGTGAAGTCTGCCAATCCGCTTGGCCAGCGTGGTAGACTATGGCCAAAACCCTTCTCACTCTGAGAGGAGACCCGTGCTCTGTAGTGAGGTAATGGGTTGATCATGATGATTATGATGATGATTCTATAGAGAAACGCCTATCAAAACTTAATAGTAACGTTGAACAAAGTAAACTTTGCTTTCTGTAGTTGAGAAGGCATATTCGTTTGCTCTGTTAGTATATTTTGGAAATGAACAAAGCTTCGCACAGGTGTCCATAAGTTTAATTAGCAACCTTCTCAGGTGATGCACAGACCAAGTGGCGGAGGCAAGTGAACGATAGCAAACGAGTAGATCACAAACAATTGGTCAAATCCTAATTCAAATCCATTCAACACTTTTTGAGATTAGAGTTTTCGGTCACAATATTTACTCAAACTGTGAGATATTTGTTTAGTTTTGTTTAGTCTACAAATTAGCTTTCACTGCGATCGGTTGTATGATAAGTGACGATGCATTCTAAGCTGTAAACGGGCTAACAGGGAAGAGGTGTGGCGGTTTTTGTTAAGCCCATACCCCTGATTGGTTTCTACGCGACATCGTAACGGAAAGCTAAATTTCTTGGCAGCACGATTTTACCGGTCGGGTGGTATCTAGCCACCAGACCGCACCAGAGACAATTCAGAGATTATAGATTCCCACATTGCTCGTCCCGGAAATCGAATCCGAGACCTTTCACTTATGAGTCCACAGCGCTTACCACTGCGCCAGGGAAGTCATCAGATAACGCACCTGTCCGGGCTTGGTGCAGTTGTCGGCGTAGAACTGCGGCACGTCGGCGAGCATCACGCCCGACTGTCCGTCCGACCACGACAGGTACACGAACAGCAGCAGGGTGACCAGCTTCGGACCGAACGACGCGTAGATCTTAGCGTTTTCAGATACAATACTGTGTAGTGATACAACGCACCTGTCCGGGTTTGGTGCAGTTGTCGGCGTAGAACTGCGGCACGTCGGCGAGCATCACGCCCGACTGTCCGTCCGACCACGACAGGTACACGAACAGCAGCAGGGTGACCAGCTTCGGACCGAACGACGCGTAGATCTTAGCGTTTTCAGATACAATACTGTGTAGTGATACAACGCACCTGTCCGGGTTTGGTGCAGTTGTCGGCGTAGAACTGCGGCACGTCGGCGAGCATCACGCCCGACTGTCCGTCCGACCACGACAGGTACACGAACAGCAGCAGGGTGACCAGCGTCGGACCGAACGACGCGTAGATCACGATGCCTCTGGAAATAGAAATCAAAATCACAGACATATCTAATTGTCATTTAATGGGATGCCAAGGATCTGCCAACACTGCGCTTTCCAGCGCGAGGTCGCCACTCTAGCACCTTGGGACCCGAATGTTTATCAAGTGACAGACAAAGCGCAGTGTTGGCAGATCCTCCAATAGGTAAAGCGACGATATCAGATGAGATACAGGGACCCTCTGCTGGGACGTCCACTGCTGGACAGACGACCTCAAGCGAGTCGCTGGCAGCCGCTGGAGTCAGGCGGCACAAGATCGTGTGCTGTGGCGATCCTTGAAAAGAGACCTATGTCCAGCAGTGGACGTCCATTGGTTGAAACGAACAAACGAACAGGGACCCGCTGAATACAAACGGCGCAAGATGACGCAAGCAGTTGTTTTCATGAAATGATCTAGTTACTTTCACTTACTTAGGAACAGTCAGCAGTTGTATAGCAGCGAGCAGCATGAACAGCGCAGCAGCGCAGGCGACGTAATACTTGAACTGAACGTCGGGCTGATTACGGTATTTCTTCTCCTGGGTGCTGTTTTTGAACACCAGCGTGATGCGGTGCAGACCCTCCGAGTTACTGCTGTAAAGTTAATTGTTACAACGTAAAGAATCAGCCTGGCTGACACGCGGACATGCCGCCAGTATTAATTAGTCGAGAGTTTTGTTAGCTATGTGTGATGAAAATCGATCCAAGATGGCCGCCGCTACAAAATGGCGGATTACATATTTTATCCCAACTCTCTCTCTCTCATCATTTATCAAATGAAAGGGCTTGACTAGTAAAACAGCATTATGCAAATCCAAGATGGCCGCCGCCACAAAATGGTGAATGTCGGGGGTTTTTTTAATTTTTAATTTATACTTACTTGTAATTAAAAAAGTTACAAATTATTTTTAACTATATTGCTAAAAAGCAATTTTAATAAATAAATAAAATTGCAATTTTATCTTTTTCCGGTTCGGAATTTTTAGTCTGTCTTCAAGCTAAGATGTTAAAAAAAAACTTTTAGACGAACACAATAAGACTTAGGGCGTTTGTGCACTTACTCGTTTTCGATTCGTTTTCGATTCATGTTCGTTTTTTTAATGAACATCATAAAAACGGATACGAAATTCACGAATGACATTTGTGCACTTAATCGTGATTTCACTATACGTTTTAAGCATTTCGTAGATAAAACCGTGTTCATAATGTGTGCTGCATTTAATTGTCGTCAGCTTTTCGCACTTCTCTTATACATTCGTACTTAGGCGCCAAAGAATGAAAAAATTCTGCATACACATCCTATATTGATAAACAGAAGTATTCGAGGAGCATTTATCGATCATCACTTAATGAGACATCATGAAAAAACTTTTTTTAATTAGGTACTATCGAATGAATGTTGCTACTTTCGATTTCATATTGTGTCATATAAAATAACAGATTCCTCGGCAAGACACACGTTTTAGAGAATGCATAACTCCAGAAAAAATGCTGGCAGTAACACTAAGGTAAGTGATTATGAATAATTCACACGGTACGGTTAGTATCAAAATTATCTAAGCATACGTCCATATATTTTGTGAACATCCCAAGTGGACATTACGCTCTTGTAAGAAAACAGTAACAACTTATTAGTATTAGAAATGATATTTTTTATGAAATGTTCATATTTT
Source organism: Melanargia galathea (assembly GCA_920104075.1). NCBI lineage: Eukaryota > Metazoa > Arthropoda > Insecta > Lepidoptera > Nymphalidae > Melanargia > Melanargia galathea. The sequence continues at coordinate 19,351,467 of OV049872.1, read as the reverse complement.
GCTGATAGTTTTTGACTACCAACCACAGGTACGCAAATAAATGTTTTGTTGATTATACTACAACATTTAGGTACATATTTTACTCGAAGTAAAACTAATTTGAATGAAACAAACGATTTATTTTAATGACAAACTAAGTCGGTATTAACTTTTAATACTAATCAACTGCTTTGAATCATATTTTGTTAGAATTCAAGAAATGCAAACGTTTTCCAAATTTACAACATCAAGACTCATTTCTGCCCTCTTTCCACACACCTTTCCACACGCGTCCTTATTTTAAAACGATTCGATGTGAAAAATTCACGAATATATAAACACGAAAACGAATCGAAAACGAGTAAGTGCACAAACGCCCATACAGTTATAAGGAAGGCTACATCGAATCGTGTTTTCACGAAACACGAAAACGAATCGAAAACGAATAAGTGCACAAACGCCCTTAGAAGAATAACTTGGCGTGGCTGTGCGCCACTGTGTTCAACTACAGTGTTGCTACTGTTTAAGACATGACACTAAATTTAGGAAAAAATACATTTTTGTTCAATTATCTGCGTGTTCGTAGTAAGTAGGTATATATTATGTAACATCTACTACTTTCACAAACAAAAAACCAGACGTTTAGATTAGATTGAGATTTTACTTTATTGGTAGGTAGTATAGTCAATTAAAGTTACCTGCAATCACAACACGTTCTTTGTGGCAGTAAATGTTGCTCGATCATTGCTAAACTCTGAAAAGACAACATACAATGTTGATTAAAAATCAGAATGAAACGTGAAATACCAAACAAATAAACGTGGATCATAATATTAAAATTGATATGCAAAAGTTACGTGGCATTAGGAAAATCAAACCGACTTTAGTATACCATAAAATTTTAAGAGTTCCCTCGATTTCTCCCGGATACCATCATCAGACCCTGACCATGGGACTATCTGGAAAGGTAGGTATACCATTTCAAACAAAAGAATAATTTTCCAAATCGGTCTAGGCGTCTTTGAGTACCTACATATTTGGGGAACATACATAAAAAGCTTAGAATAAATAGGTAAAGAAAGGCAGTCGTCGACGCGGCGATAAGCCGTTTTTAGCAAGCCTAAAAGGCTATCGTCGCGTCAGTGCTCAAGGTACTCATGCACTTGTGTGCGTGTCGGCAAATGTAATTACAGGGCACACATGGGTTGGTTTATAGCTTACGTTTCGAGCGGTTTGTTAGAAACTTCCATTCTAAGCGTAATAGTTCGATGATAAAAAGATTCCGACAGATTGAGAACTTCTCCTTTCTTTGAAGTCGATTGAAATTATTGATTCAAAATCAAAATTAAACGTATAAACCCCAATAAATTACTGTCAAATCTAAATACGTCTATTATTTATCTATTTAAATAACAATAAGAGGAATCAGAACCAAATCAAAGGATCTATACAAATAACACTTACAGAGATACCGATATTCTTGGCAAGGGTCGAATCGGTGATATTTGCGAAGGGCTTATCCGCGCCCCAACACTCAACGTACTTTGTCATCTTACTCGAAGGGCGCGATCTTGAGGGGACCCCGGGGGTCGCTGAAAATACAACACACGATATATAGTTACAAGAAGATTTAACAAAGGAAACTAAGGGTCACTCTAGGGAAAGTATATTCAGTCAATCAGATGCAATAAATATTACGATATCACATGCTTTATTTTAATACTAAGTTAATGATAGGTACATACATAAGTGCAGGAATAAACCATAGGATCAGTTCACAGGTTTGGAGTTTGGACAGTTGAAACTGTGCAGGCAAAAGCAGCTGTGGCAGCAATTAATTTGCGTGATAGTAGGTACTTTACAGAACTCCCTTGTTATGTTTTAGCTGCACAGTTTAGCTGCATAGGTGGGAAAATCTTTGAGCAAATTTTGGATACCTATCTAGCCAATAGTCTAACGTTTGAGCAAAATTGCAAAGTGTTTTGTTTGGTACTCAATTTTTTTTCACACAACACTTTATTATCTCCCAGATAATTTGAGCAGATTTTTCACAATAATTGACGCTCGAGTGTAAGTTTTTGAGAAGGTACCTACACTCAAAAAAGATACTCGTAACGAAAGTTGGCATTTAATCGGTAATTTTTATGGCAAAATAAATTTTCTCAATGGTCCATCCAGGATATTGAGGCTCTAGTGTAACTTTACAAGTTAACTTTAAATGTGCTCAGTATCTTAGTATGGTATGGAGATGTAACATCATGATCTTTTCTCAAAATGTCCATACTAAATGTTGAAATGAAAAGTAACACACGGCACTGTTCACTTTGCCAAATACAAGTATAAATTAAAAATTTAAAAAACCCCCGACATTCGCCAGTTTGTGGTGGCAGCCATCTTGGATTTGCATAATTCTATTCTACTAGTCAAGCCCTTTCATTTGATACCCATATTAAGAGAGTTGTGAAAAAATATGTAATCCGCCATTTTGTAGCGGCGGCCATCTTGGACCGATTTTCATCAAACATAGCTAACAACACTCTCGATTAATTTACCTTTAAAACAAAAATAACCGCATTTAAATCGGTCCACTCGTTTGAGCGCCACAGGGGAACAGACAGACACACACACACACACACAGACACGTCAAACTTATAACACCCCGTCGTTTTTCGGCGGGGGTTAATAATAATGACAGTTGACGCTAATGCCCGTGATGAGTTACAACGAAAAAGTTACACTTGAGTGTCACAACCCAACTAGCACAAACTAGTTGCTTAAGAGCTTTGGAGCTAATCCGATTATTCCCAAAAGTGCCAAGCTCAAGCGCCAGAGCGTGCACTGCAGACCTTATGCGGCCGCTTTGCAGCCAAAGGGGCACAACTTTTTGCAACCTCCAGTTCCATTAGAGCTTCATAATAGTGGCATAAAAGCGCTACAAGAGCTGCAACTAATAATTAACACCACACTAAAGCTCTTGTGGCGCTTATTGAATGAATGACAGGTTTAACTGAACGAATAAGGATCACTTATCCATTCACCTTGTCTCTCATTTTTAATTAAATACATCTGTTGTTCCTGATGTCAGACTATTACAGAATACAAATAAATAATAAATGAAGTCAAGGTATTAAGTGTTTTTGAGTTATATTTTGTATTTTAAGCAAGTGGCTAAAAACGCAGATCAGTTTATCGTGCAAATAGTTGATATTATTGGAGTATTTTTAAAGCGCCTCAATAATTACCTCAGAATATCGTAAAATATGTAAAATATTATTATTTAAATAATATTATATCACATACCTACACGATATTGAAATTACATACTTGACTACATTTTTATTTAGTAAGTTGCTGGTTCTATATTTAGTTATATTTTACTACAAATTGTGATAAAAACTTATACATTTCTCAAGTAATGATAAATAATTGTCTTGTAAACAATGGCGTCTATGAGAAGCAGCTTTTACGCTCCTGCTTCTATTGTGAAGCCTTAATATCGCTATTAGTAAAACAGTCGATCAAATTGCTACTTAAGTCTGCGCAAAAATACAAATCACTTCTGCAATGAAACTTTCAGTGGCAGAACAGTAATAAATATGTCTTTTATACAGTTCCGTTACAAAGTCTGCAATTAAAGTATTTATGCAATTCTGAAGCGTATAGCAGCGGCAATAGAAGCTTTATAGCAGTTTTAAGTTTTAACATATATGTTTTAACTCTCTTTTAAAGCTATAGACGGCAATGGGTTGTAAAATTAACTCTTATAAAGCCTAAAGTGGCATTTGGTTCAGTGTCTGCAACCCCTAGTGATATTTACAGCTATGAGCAGTTACGAAAGCAATAGTAGAACTTAAAACCACTTTCTGAACCCCTAAAGCGCTACAGTACAGCTAAAAGTTGCAAAATAGGCTGCTATTTCCACTAGTGTGCTAGTTGGGAAGGGTTCACAATTCATCACAATTCAGCATTCAACTATAAATGGTTAGCACTTCAATAGTTACTTCAACCCTGTGCGAAGTCTAAACTATCACTTATTGTTTGCCAGGTAGACATGCCGGTACAAGAGGGATGTATAGTCACTAACTTAGGGACTCCACGGACATAGTACTTAACATTCGACGAAAAAATGTCGGTTGAACAGTTTCCCTTAGCACGGGCGGTGATTCTGAATCACTCTCTGAAGAAATAACAGTCAGTTGCTTACTTGTCATAAATAGGAAAAAAGCCTAGTTGCAATAGTATAGCATGAAAATAAAATATTTCGTCATCATGATCAACATGATGATTACCGGTCCAATACGGGGCACGGATCTCCTCTCAGAATGAGAAGGGTTTAAGCCATAGTTCACCATACTAGCCAAGTACTGCCAGCTTTACCACAATAGTCAACTTCTCAGGAGATACTGGAGATATTATAGTACACAAGTGTCTGCGCAAAGACAGATGCACTCTCATATTCCGATAGAACGGCAATCTTGGGGCTTTTTGGACTTGGGTAATAAAATTATGTTCAGTAGATCTTGATGCTCGGATTTTCAGGTTTCGCTCGTCCAATAAGAAATATTTTGTTTATCCAAATAATTTTCATGTGATCTACCCATAAAAGCTCTGGTAGATTTTGGTACATTTTTAAAGTTTCCAAATTTGAATCTAACGCTCAAATTGTTGAGCGCCGTGGCCGTTGCGTAATATAAATACAATCCAATAAAGTTCACTGATTTTCTCACCTGTTCCCATGATGGGACTGATGGCTCCTATAATGGACCCGCTCCGACTCTTGGGCTTGGTAACGACTGTGCCATTACCCAAAGTCTCACCCGGATTGGTCGCGTTGTTATTCTCAAACGCAACTCTGACCGACGCTCGTCGACTCAGATCTGAAAGTTTTAAAGTGTTATGTAGAACTTTTATTCTTATTCCATGCCAAGTTAGTCCTTGACTGTGATCTCACTTGGTCGTGAGTGACAGTAGAGGAAGGGGCTAACACGGAAAGGGTATGCTATGGCATTTTATCCCGAACGGCAAGTCCCTTGGCGGGACGTTATTGCTCGTAGGTTTGCAACTGGCCACGGCCAATGCCTCCCACCAGACTAGACCTCCCACTTATAAGATCGCTGTGCTCGACACTTCGTCAGGGACGTCACCAAAAAAGAAAAAAAGTCCAAGAAAAGAAAAACCCAGACCCAGCCAATTACAGTATTAGTAGGTACGGGTTTACAGCTAATAAATTTTAGAACTGTATTATAGAAAACTAAAATCAATAAAATCAAAAGTCAATAAAATCTTATTATGCTTAATGATTATCAACCTCCGCTAGGCGATGGCACTAAAAGAAGAAGAATAAAAAACTAAACTAGGTGGAAGGACAATGTCAAACAAGTCACCAGCAGCCGGTGGATAAAATGTGCACAAGATCATGTTCTGTTGTGATACTTGCAAAACCTGGGTCCAGCAGTAGACCTCTGTCAGTTAATGATGATGATGATTGATGATGGGGTACCTCCAGCCTGCCGCATGGACTCCGCCCGCGTGACCTTAGGCGCTTCTTGCTCAACGAAGCTGTTCTGCGACGGCGCCGGGCTGATCTCCTTCTTCGTGGGCGACACGTCCTGGTATATGGAGGAGACGATGCTGGACTTGCGGTCCACGGTGATCACTGACAAGCGGCCGTTCTCTGATATGCCTGGTTTCTGAAACAAAAAAAGGATCTGTGTGCAATTCACACACGGCAGGTGTGAAACTTATATTTAAATTTTTTGAATGATCTAAAATATTATGTAAATAACATTGAACTTTTAATTGTATATGTGTTTGAAGTAAAATGTATGTTCAAAAACGGTAAGTAACGGTAAGAATAGAGGTACTTTGTCTTAGGAGAGAGGACGCATTGGAAACGTCACACAATGTGACTGAAAAAAAAAAACAGGAAAAAAAACTAGGAAAAAAGAACAAAAACAAGACATATTTAGGTAGAGATGATAAAAAAATTTGTCATCTCTACCGTCAATTTTTGTAAACCAAAAATGTTTGTTTTACAAAAAAAAATCTAGTCTATTACGATCGCACGGTTTATAATATAAACCGCTACACATCATTGATTAAAAATCAATTAAATTGGGATACTTCGAGGGTATTTATAAATATAATCGCAATAATAATATTATGATCTTCACATCTTAAATGCATAATAGTACCAAACTATACCTACCTAATTATCGCAAATTTAAACTTTTGTGCCACGACTAGGTAGCTCGGTACTTCTGAAATGGTGAATTCTGAAGAGATGAGTAATCAAACTCTTGTTAATTTGACTCTTCAAAAGTTTCAAGAGTCAAAATAAGTTAATCTTGTTCAAAGATTTCAAAAGGTTAATTACAGTTTGTAAGTACTTCGTTGGTATTAAATCAAGACGCTTAAAATTAACAATTCTTAACTCTATTTGAATCTAGCGTTTGAAAGGAAAATTGTTTTTTGATAGGAACCCTTTGTGATATCGGATCCTTTGCCTACGGCTTCGGCTGTACGAAAAGACGAAATATTATAATTACTTAATAGTCCCGAAACTCGATGTCAACAAAAATTTGACGTCAAAGGATTTTTAATACCAGATTATTTGAATTCCAGAACTTTACGAGATGTAAAGGGTATTTGCAGCCGAGATATAGAAACAAGAAAATTGTTGCAATACAAAAAAAGAATATCATACCGGCTTACGATTCTAATAGGTTATTATTAACCCTAATTTACGTTGATTTTATTACGTCTTGATATGAAATTATTTTTTTTATTAAAAATTTTTAGAGGTTGTGCTGAACTATCAATTTGTTTCCTACGTAAAAAACTCTCCGAGATTAAAAAAGCTGTCCATTGTTTCTACTTTACAGGAAAAATAAACGTAACATCTGATAAAACCTGTCGCAACTAGGTCACTTCATGATTTATCAGTCTGTTTCATTATGAAATGCAAGGCGCATTAGTAAAATTGAAACCCATTTAATTATGCGAAGCTCTTAATTTTAATGTAATTGCAATATCGATTGAAAATCCTACGTATATGAGACTTGGGACTCAAAACTTGAGTCGCAGTATAGCTCAATGAGTTTCTTAAGCTCTCATAAGCAGAATGTACTTTCCGAACCAATGGTTGAGTCTTGTGTGCTCTTAACTTAGGTATCATAAAAGCCACTAGGTTAGTCTGCAAAAAAAAATTAAGAACTGTTTTCTGTCTGAGTTTTGAATGTTGGATGTTTTTCAGTGTGTATACCTATCTATGTATCTGAATTTAGCGGGGAAAATAGGATATAATATAACTTGAAAAAGAACCTATAAACATTGTCCGTCTGTTTGTTACAATTTCACTGCTCAGCCGTGACGTTTGGAACATATGTAAGTAGATACCGTGCATCCTGCAAATAGAGTTAAGCTACTACTGCATTATCCCATAAAATTACAGTTCCCACGGGGTTTCCGTAAACCTACCGCTGAACGGAACTCCATCCCGCAAGCTATCCGGCTTGCATCCCGGATACTAATACCGGTAATAACTCCAGAGGGGATACTTAATTCACGAGGACGAAATCATGTGCTATTTTTAATCGACTTCAAAAAAGGAGGTTATAAATTCGACATTAGTATGTATGTTATTGGAACTGCAAAATATTCACATAAATAATATGATAATTAATCTTTAGGGGCTTCCAAATAAATATACAAAATTTCATAGGTGTATGTAATATGTATGTATGTAGGTATGATGGTATGTATATATAGGTATGTATGTGATATGTATGTTTGTCCGTGAATTTTTTTTCCACTACACACACTATTAATCAGATTGCGACCATTCTTTTTTTTATTGGCTTAAACTTACTTCAACTTAGGGAAAAATGCAAGTTTCATTAAAATCGTTTCGGTAGTTTCCGAGATATGGACTGTTAAGTGAGTCTGATGTCAGTGTTATATTTCAATCTTTTAGATTATCACTTGTGTGTGTGTATCTTTTATTTCTAAATTATCCCTTTATCATGTTCAACTTTAACCTTTACACCCACAGTGGGCCACTAGTGGCGACGACTAGTGGCCGCCACAAGTCGCCACTTGTGGCCCAATGTGCGGGGGCTGTTACAGTGGGTACTGTCGCATGATTGATGATGCGATCGATCAATGATGCTTTTAGCGTGACGCGGACGTAACAAATGAGGAGCTTTCAGTGTTGAACGTGATAAACTCCCTCATTATTATAACGTTCTATAAAAATTACAAAACGTTCAAAAATATGTAGCTATTAAAGAGTCAATGAAATACTCAACAAAATTGGAAATACCGATAAAAGAATCGTCAGTTTAATGCCAGAGGGGATTTTGTATCGTTTTGATGGATCATTTTTTTGTCGCATGACCCGACCTATATAATCTATACTAATAAATAAAATTGAAGTGTCTGTCTGTAATTTCGAAATAACTACCACATATTAAGCTCATATGGTTATTTGAACGATACCATAACCGAATCACACGTTTTTAAAATTTTTGTCTGTCTGTCTGTCTGTTTGAACGGGCTAATCTTCGGAACGGCTGAACCGATTTTGACGGGACTTTCACAGACAAGTAGAGGATTAACCAAGGAGTAACATAGGCTACTTTTTTAACCGACTTTCAAAAAAGGAGTTGTGTTGAAATCGGTAAATACAGATGTTCAAAACGCCCTGATAGGTATTTTCGCTGCGCGCGATCGCGACGGCCGACGCTCGCGCTCCCCGCGCCGCGCCGCGCCGCGCTCCTGCGCCCTGCGCCCGCCGTACGCGGTACCGCGGTACGCCGCCGCGCGGCGGGGGGCGGGTGGACCAGAAATCTACTTATCCCTCAGGATTTGTGAAAAATCGAAATTCACGCGGGCGAAGCCGCGGGCAAAAGCTAGTAGGCTAATATAGGGTACCTAAATTAAAAAAAAAATCAAAATGGCGGACTTTATGCGCTTTAATGTGCGAGCTGAAAAAAAATTTTTTCTTCAAGACCCTCGAGTGGGGTATTAAAATAAAGGGCTTTAAAAGGCGATTACGAAAATGTATACAATCTATATGTTTTAAATCAATTTGGAGTGACAAATCATGAAAAACAAAATAAATAACAACTACACTGTAAGTGGTACAGTGGTAGTTTATTAATTTTTTAGTTCGATTTTTAGCATGGCAGTCGGGTTTTTTTAATTTTTAAATTATAGCTTGTTTGCTTATTTTTATCGCATTATTTATTAAGTTAAATTCTTGTCGTGTACACATAGGTAGTCATCCTGCTCTATGCACATAGTGAATTAGTGAAGCGACGCGACGCGACGCTGTGGGGACTGGGGACTCTTCACATCTCCATTGCTCCACTCTACATATCTGTGGTTTTGTTGCAAAACTATCGAGTCTGTTATTCTCAAAAACTATTGGCTAGGCTTTCATGATATCGATAGTATTTTGCAATACTATGCATAATTGAAAATTCTCCAAAAATTACAAAACTAATATATACAAGCTGTGATAGCCTAGTGGTTAGGACGACCGACTCCTAATCGGAGGTCGTGGGTTCGATCCCGGGCACGCACCTCTAACTTTTCGGAGTTATGTGCGTTTTAAGTATTTAAATATCACTTGCTTTAACGGTGAAGGAAAACATCGTGAGGAAACCTGCATGCCTGAGAGTTCTCCATAACGTTCTCAAAGGTGTGTGAAGTCTGCCAATCCGCTTGGCCAGCGTGGTAGACTATGGCCAAAACCCTTCTCACTCTGAGAGGAGACCCGTGCTCTGCAGTAGTGAGCCGGTAATGGGTTAACGCTGTAACTACTGAACCGATTTGGTTGAAGTTTTGAATGGAGATAGATTATGCAGTGACTTATCACATAGTCCACAGTTCCCACGGGATTTTCAAAAATCAATAAACCGAAATCTATAGCTACAGCTGCAGGTAGATTACTATAGCAAACATCCTTGAAAGTAGATATATTAAAGTTTGGAAAAGGAAGCGGGAACAGGAACCGGAAGTAGGTACACGATTCTCTATGGATTTGTGAAAAATTGAAATTCACGCGGGCGAAGCCGCGGGCAGAAGCTAGTTTATGATAAGATGACCCGACCTATATAATCTATACTAATAAATAAAATTGAAGTGTCTGTCTGTAATATCGAAATAACTACCTCATATTAAGCTCATATGGTTATTTGAACGATACTATAACCGAATCACACGTTTTTAAAATTTTTGTCTGTCTGTCTGTCTGTCTGTCTGTCTGTCTGTCTGTTTGAACGGGCTAATCTTTGGAACGGCTGAACCGATTTTGACGGGACTTTCACATACAAGTAGAGAATTAACCAGGGAGTAACATAGGCTACTTTTTTAACCGACTTTCAAAAAAGGAGGAGTTGTGTTTTTCTACCTATGTACACCGATATATCCGAGATTTCTGAACCGATTTCCGTAACTTTTTTTTTAATCGATAGAGAAACATTGCGACACTGTCCTACAAAAAATTTGGATTCCAACTCCTTAATCCTGATGCTGTAGGGGATCTGATCCCCAAAACTAATGAGATTTAGGCACTGTCGGTTATTTAAATTAATATTGGGGATACCAAGTAAAGACTTTATTGTTGAATGACCTCGAGTAGGTACATGTCCAACTCCTCAACCCTGATGCTGTAAGGAATTGCATTCCGAAATCGTAAGGATCCCACGGAATTTTTCCGTTTTGTGGACGGGTTACTACTTACTACAGATGGCTACTTTTTGTTCTGGAAAATCAAAGTTCCCACGAGATTTTTATAAACCTAAATACACACGGGCGAAGCCGTGGGCATCATCTAGTTTATGATAAGATGTATTGAATATTGATACGTAAATGCATCCTAACAAACGATTATTATGATTATGACACCTCACCGCTGAGATGTGATACTATAGTCTACTACTGTAGTCGCTAGCTTGTTCGTCCGCAGATCACGAGGTCCCGGCTTCGAGCCCCGGGTCGGACAAAAAAAAAATGCATTACAGATATCGGGTTTCTTTGTAAAATACAATTTTCATACAACAACCCAAAGTAGAGAAATTGGCGGTGTCACACACTCGGAGAACACGTAAAGCCATCAGTCCTGTGCATATCTCCCTCTCGTTGGTATCCCATCAGCTTATGAGAGTGAGGGAATAGAGAATGCAACTATACTTGTAATATCTCCTACGTAGCTAGGCTAGTCACTGTTGAGATTCGTTGCCGACTGCCGTGGTGGGAATACGTTCAAGATGACATTATTATTATGATACAAATGTATAGATATAGCCCAAACAGTCCCCTAACATCGTGATATATTATCACACTAATATTATAAAGGCGAAAGTTTGTGTGTGTGTGTGTGTACATATGTGTGTAGGTTTGTTAGAATAGAATACCTAGAATAGAATAGAAAAGTTTTTTATTCAAATATACTTTTACACGTACTTTTGAATCGTCAATTGAATCTGCTACTCTTTACTGAACTGATTTGGCTGAATGGATATAGATTATGCCCTGAATTAACACATAGGCTACTTTTTATCCTGGAAAAATCCACAGTTCTCACGGGATTTTGAAAAAACCGAAATCTATAGGTAGCTCACTATAGCAAGGTATTAAGGTTGGAAAAGGGAGCGGGAAAGGGAACCAAAAATCCATGATTCTCTCGAGATTTGTGAAAAACCGAAATTCACGCGGGCCAAGGAGCAGGCAAAACCTAGTAGGTTACCTACCTAACTTATGAGTGATGACAGTAACGCATTGCTTTCACAGAAAACTAGGTAGGTACTATTTACTAAGACATGTCAAAAAAAAGTTTCCTACTGCAGCTAAGCCTTACCTTCGGTGGTACAATCAAGTAGGTCTCCACTTTATGATCAGCGAGATAGCCCTCCCTGGAGGCACCATCGCCTGGTTCTACCTCGAACTTGCCTCCCAGTTGCAGCATGGTTGCTTTTGTGATGTGCACACGGCTGAAACATACGAAATGCAGCTTTACAAGGCCCACATTCTGACTTGTGGGTCTGAAACGTGGTCAAAGTGAAGTTAAAGTCAAATAAACTTTAAGTATTCAAAGTTATTGGTACACTCATGTACACTTTTGAACGTCAGTTTTAGAAGCACATAGAAGCTAACTATACTCTAATTTTTAATTCCATGGAATTCTGACATTTTATAATGTTACCAGAGACAAGTGTAAATTGAAAATTTAAAAAACCCCCGACATTCGCCATTTAGTGGCGGCGGCCATCTTGAATTTGCAATAGTGCTATTCTACTAGTCAAGCCCTTTCATTTGATACCCATATCAAGGGAGTTGTGAAAAAATATATCATCCGCCATTTTGTAGCGGCGGCCATCTTGGACCGATTTTCATCAAACATGGCTAAGAACACTCTCGACTAATTCACCTTTCAAACAAAAAAAACCGCATTCAAATCGGTCCACCCGTTTGAGCGCCACAGGGGAACAGACAGACACACACACACACACACACACACACACACACACACACACAGACAAGTCAAACTTATAACACCCCGTCGTTTTTGCGTCGGGGGTTAAAAAAAGATAAAAAATTCAAAACTTATATAAATAAAAATCAACTACTGCATGTAGATATGACAAATGCCTGACATGGTGATAATGTCATTCGACTTCTATTTTTGAATAAATGTTTTCAATGTGCTTCTTTTGTTTTCTATTACTGTTAGTGTGTACTTTCTAGTTTGCACTCTTAGCGATTTCTATTTAAGGGCAAAATGACTAATATTATTTACGCGGCTTAGGGCTTTTTATGTTGCCAGGGAATTAAAGTAGTTTGGGGTAAAATCGTACTTCGTAGATGTTAACCCTGTTTTCCATCCAAATAACTCATCTGTAAATGACAATGACAGCTGTCAGAATTCCACCGAATTAAAAATCAGAGTATGGGTATTAGGTATATATGAGCTATGCTCGGAGTTTCCCTACGGGATCAAATCAGACATGAGGAGATTTATTGGAGAACTAGAGCTACCGACATAGTTCATCGAGTCGCGAAACTGAAGATCCGATAGATGATAGGGTCCCAAGGCACTGGAATAGCAACCCCAAGGCAAACGCAGTGTTGGAAGACCCCCCAATACAAGACCTCTCCCCACCGGCGGATAGACGATATATAGAAACTCCAAAAAAAAAAAAAGAAAAAAAAAGCCAAAAAAAATCGGCCGCAACATATTACGCAAGAAATTAGGCTCACAAAGTAAAAAATATTAGGTGGATACAAAAAAAATAAATTAGTTAATACTGTATGAGTAAAAAATATTTGCGAGAGTAACTCTGTCGGTCTGTCTGTTACCTTTTCAAGGCTCAACCGCAGAACGGATCTTGATGAAATTTGATACAAAGAGAGCTTGCATCTTGAAGACGGACACATACTACTTTTTGTTAGTTAAAATTAAAAAGTTCCCATGGGATATTATGAAATTTAAATCCTGCACAAAAAGTCACGGACGCTAGCGCATATAATAGGTAAATATTTGCACATTCAACAGTTTTGTAGTGACAACAAACTTGTAACGACCCAATATTACATGCTAAATAATTATTTAAAGAATACGGGTTCGGAAGTGTTAAAAATTTTTTCTTTGAATTTTATCAAAAAGGGCTTAGTAATTGAGGGTACTAATGTGCTCTCGCATGAGATTATATAAATAATGATGAACTTTGATTCCCACCTTGTTCAGGTCAGGATGAAGAAGGAGAAGCAGAATGCGGGTCTTATACTCGGTTATCGTTTACTATGGGGAATTCCTTCGGAGTCGGTATTAGCGCTGTTTTGATGCCAAAAGTAACATAGGGGATGGGGCTCTCAGCGTCATGAGTGACGGAATTTTGAGATTGTATATGGAAGTCCTGTGGACGGCATTATATGAGACTAACAAATTATAATGGTGATGGCGATATCACTACATAGTATAAAACAAAGTCGTTTTCTCTGTCCCTATATCCCTTTGTACGCTTAAATCTTTAAAACTACGCAACGGATTTTGATGCGGTTTTTTTTAATAGATAGAGTGATTCAAGAGGAAGGTTTATATGTATGATAACATCCATTAAATAGTGGAGAAATACTGTTATTTTTGAGGTTTCTAATGTGATGTCGTAAATAATTTCATTTTTTCCGCTTACATTGCAAACGCAGGCTGAACCCTACGAGATTTATCAATATAATGTACTAAGTATTGTACACATTGAAAAGGTCTATAGAAAACTCCGCGATGGTATATGTCTATCTCTTATGGATATCCCACAATAACATTTTTTGTCATTTACTTTTTTACGACAAATAATGGCTAATTTTAGAAGCGATTTTAACCAATACAGCATAAATCCTTATCTAATTAAATACCTTAAGTACATTGTTGATTTATTATAGATCTATATGGCCTTTTACAGCATATGATTTAAATGAATATTTTCGAAGATATTACAGATTTAAAAATTGCGGGACATAGACTTTGCGCGCGGCGCGCCGTTCCAGCCGGCCGGGGCGGCGATGCGTAAAGTTCTCCTATAGCATTTTGAATTTAGCAGCGATCGGACGCGTATGCTATCGAGTATCGGAGCTTTCTAGCGAGGAAAATAACAATCACACTAATATTATAAAGGCGTTATTAAGTTATTAAGTTTGTGTGTATGTTTGTTCCTCTTCTCCGCCGCAACTACTGAACCGATTTGGCTGAAATTTTAAATGGAGATAGCTTATGCCCTGACTTAACACATAAAGTAACTTTTTATCCCAGAAAAGTATTCCTGTAGGACTAAAATAGATATATACCTCCAAAACGCCACAGAGGGCGCTGACTGTTCTTAGGTAAATCACGCTCACATAACCCATTATTGCAATACTTTGCTGTGTAGCATGCATTGGCAACACATAGGCTACTTTTTATCCTGGAAAAATGCACAGTTCCCACGGGATTTTGAAAAACCCGAAATCTATATCTACAGCTATAGGTAGATTACTATAGCGACCTTGCTTGATATTTTAAGTATAAAGGTAGGAAAAGGGAGCGGGAACGGGAACCGGAACTCCACGATTCCCTCGGGATTTGTTCAAAACCGAAATTCACGCGGGCGAAGCCGCGGGCAGAAGCTAGTATAAAATAAATTAATAATAAGTGGTAGTCTAATCTAACACTTTAGCGCTATTTATAGAGGAAAGCGCTAGCACTATAAAATGTTTTGTGAGCTTTTCCAATTATAGTGACTTGCGTTCATGTATCAATACTGGGGCGATACACTATCGTATGTTGCTATTCAGAGGGGGGAGCCTTGGTGTCTAGTATGCCTTGTGTATCCTTTTCCTTGGGATAGCGACAGACAAATACATATACTAATTTTATAATAATGCTAACCTAATCTTACGCTTTGACGCTATTCATGAGAGGGAGCCTAGCGCATATGTGCTTGTGAACCTTTCTTGACATGGCGACTTGCGTTCATAATATTAATTCGAACTTGCTCTGACATTCTCGGAGTTTATCACCACTCCGTGGTGATAGCATATTTACTATTATTAACATAATATCTTTAAACTGATCCTGCGCTCTACGCCGAGTGCTGTGCTATCATTCAATATAAATATTAATTCGAACTTGCTCTGACCTTCTCGGAGTTTATCACCACTCCGTGGTGATAGCACCTGTACTATTATTAACATAATATCTTTAAACTGACCACTGCGCTCCAAGCCGAGTGCAGTGCTAACATACAATATTAATTCGAACTTGCTCTGACCTTCTCGGAGTTTATCACCACTTCGTGGTGATAGCACATGTACTATTATTAACATACTTTCGAACTATATTATAAGGTTGAGTTAGACCTGTGGAATATTTATCGCTGCGTAGTCTTGCTCTGCCTTGACGTCTGACGTCCAGTTAGATGTTAGGTTGGGGTTCAGACCGGTGATAACGCTGGTGTCGCGCTCTGCCTTGACGTCTGACATTCAGTTAGATGTTGGGTTGGGTTTCGGCCGGCGAACACAGCGAGTCTTGCTCTTTCATGACAAATGATAGCTGCATTAGCGAGTGGTCTGATCGATGCACGTTCAGGGTGTTATACGCTTGGGGCGTGAGTTGATGGGGATTGCTTGAGGATGTGGTTGGATGTCGTGTTGAGTTCTAAGACCTGTGTAAATGGTACCTAGTACTATTTACCACAGTGAGTCTTTCTCTTCCTTGACTGACAAATACCACCAATAATTAATGCAATGGATTTCCTCCTTTACTAAGGACATATAACTGATATACCTCAGTAAGCTTTGCCTCGAGCTTGCTTCCATAATAATAATAACAAACCTACATCATACGTACCGCAGCGAACCTCGCTCTTCACTAATGACTTAACAACCATAGTGGAACTTAAACACTCTAAACAAAGGTCTTAAGTGGTGCACACCACTATAAAAAAGTCTTGTGGAGACAACCACGGTTAAAAAACAAACTCTTTGGGATGATGCCTGGGTGTGGGGGGGGGGGCCCAATGGTTTGCTGGTATGTCTAGTATTTCATGCAACCATACTATAAAATATATAAGGAGCGAAATAACAATAATAAATTAATACTAAACTAACTCTGTATGCGATACTAGAGTACCACAAAAGGTAGGGGCTCATCGTTGTTAGCGTGACGGGAGCTAACAACCATCATCCATATTTTTTATTGCTAAAAGTATGAATGATGCCTTGATGAACTTCTTTCTCTTTAGGGAAAGAAGTTTATCTTCATTTGAACTAAAAGTGTGTCATCCCACTATAGATTAATAACTAACCAAGTCACTATTAACCATAGCTTGATCGCTAACATAATTAATAATAAAACTAAGCAGGAACCGACACTTCAATACATGAACTAGATTAAGTCGTCTAAGTCAATTGAACTCATTACTTCTGACGCTCTAAAAGTTCTTGGGTTTATACGGACACAACATTATAAAGGGTTCTACCACTATCGTTCACGTGCCACTTTAAAGAAATTATTTAAAAACATAATCTTTAGAAAGATCTATAGGAATTTAAAGGGTATAGATTTTCATAAGTCGTTAGTTCAGTTACAAACTACATGTACCTATGCATTTTAAAATTGTTACTATTTACATTGGAGCTAGCATTGGAGTAGGTACAGTCCATGCGAATAGAAATTTAAATGCCCCGGAATATTTGTCAGGTCTTTATTTATTCAAATAGTTTCGTTAAACTACAGCAGTTATTTGCGAATAGAACGCGAAATATTTAGTTTGTTAGTTTTAGTTTTGTTTTAGTTAGTTAAATAATTTCAGTATGCAGCTTCTGTAGCACCTTTTTAGTCGCTAGAGCGGAGTCCCTTGAAATAGAGCTTTAGAAAAGAGCGTTTCTGTTCAAATTGTGCTTTTCTTTAAAATTATCCGTGAAAATACAAGTAATACGATAGAAAAGAGACACATTTGATGTATTTTTGTGATATAAAATAATTACTCAGGTACTTTATAAAAGTGATAGTCAGGTAGCCGAGGAACAATTTTTTTTAGTGATTAATTACAAACTGAATTTTCATGAATAACTAGGTTCGTTTCGATGAGACGACCAAGTTTTTTATCTATGGAAATTCTCGATGGAGGTAGCTACCCGAGTGCGCAGGTGTTAAACGTTTTGATTCGCTCGGGTGGCAAATCGTTCCATTTGTAGGACTATCTATGTAGCCATTTCATTATACAAGTATTTACTAAGCTGCATACAACAAATCAGCTAGTTATTAAGTGTGTATGTAAGGGTAAGGAGTGTTCCTTGTATGTATGATGAAAATCGGTCCAAGATGGCCGCCGCCACAAAATGGCGGATTACATATTTTTTCACAACTCCTTCAATATGGGTATCAAATGAAAGGGCTTGACTAGTAGAATAGTACTCGAGGATTTTTTAAATTTTTAATTTATTCTTCTTCTTCGGCGCTACACAGTCTTGGCAGACTGGTCGTGGTCGTCACTTTGGCTGTGGCTCGCTTGACAATTCGTCTCCACTCCTCTCTGACGGTTGCCTTTCTTGCACACTCGTGTAATGGGATTTCCATAGTGGCCTTGACTTGATCCGTCCATCTCATGGGCGATCTGCCGCGCGCTCGGGTGCCTTCCGACTTTCCCTTGCACCACTAGTCGTTCTATGGACAAACCTTCACGCCTAGACACGTGACCGAAGAAAGTGAGAATACGGGCTTGAACGATGGAGGACAGACGCTGCTCGATAATGGACTTGTTTGTCCGGAACATATTCCATTTTTATTATACATACTAGCTGTTGCCCGCCGCTTCGCCCGCGTGAATTTCGGTTTTTCACAACTCCTGAGGGAATCGTGGATTTCTGGTTCCTGTTCCCGCTCCCTTTTCCAATCTTTATACTTACTTTCAAGGTAGTTTGCTATATTGATCTACCTATAGCTGTAGATTTGGGTTTTTTCAAAATCGCGTGGGAACTGTGAATTTTTTAGGATAAAAAGTTGCCTATGTTTAAGTCAGGGCATTATCTACCTCCATTCAAAATTTCAGCCAAATCTGTTCAGTAGTTGCGACGTTATAGAGTAACAAACATCCAAACATCTAAACATCCAAACATCCAAATATCCGCACTTTCACATTTACATAATTATTTAATAACTAAATAGATTTACATTATTTATTTATTTAGTTATTTATTTATTGATTTAGTTATTAATTTAGTATTTATTTAATTGCCTTCGGCCACCAGAGGGCGCAGCTGTCGTATCGAGATTCCGCCTGCGGCCGTCAGAGGTCATTGCAATTGCTTCGAGTTTCCAGCTCCGGCCGCAAGAGTTTTGACTATAAGAGGGCACTGCAATCGCTTCGAGTTTCCGGCTTAAGCTGCTAGAGGGCACTGCGATCATTTTTAGTTTCCAGTTTTGACCGCACGAGGGTGCTGCAATTACTTCAAGTTTCTGGCCTAGGCCGCCAGAGGGCGCTGCGATCGTTTTCTAGTTTCCAGTTTTTGCCGCAAGAGGGCACTGTGATCGTTTTAATTTCCAGTTTTGGCCGCAAGAGGGCGCTGCAATCGTTTTATAGTTTCCAATTTTGGCTGCTAGAGGGCGCTGCTATTGCTCCAAGTTTCCGGCTTAGACCGCCAGAGGGCGCTGAGATCGTTTTAGTTTCTAGTTTTGGCCGCCAGAGGGCGCTGCGATCGTTTTTAGTTTCCAGTTTTGGCTGCTAGAGGGCGCTGCTATTGCTTCAAGTTTCCTGCTTAGGCCGCCAGAGGGCGCTGCGATCGTTTTTTAGTTTCCAGTTTTGGCCGCCAAAGGGCGCTGCGATCGTTTTTAGCTTCCAGTTTTGGCCGCTAGAGGGCGCTGCAATCGTTTTTTTTTTTAGTTTCCAGTTTTGGCTGCTAGGGGGTGCTGCTATTGCTTCAAGTTTCCGGCTTAGGCCACCAGAGGGCGCTGTGATCGTTTTTTAGTTTCCAGTTTTGGCCGCCAAAGGGCGCTATGATCGCTTCAAGTTAGACCGCCAGAGGGCGCTGCAATCGTTTTTAGTTCCCATTAAAACTTTCATCTGACGACCGACAAATGGCGGTATAACCATTTCGTATCGGCTAGACTACAAAAATGGCAAGGGCCGATGTCGGGCAGCAGCGACATCGGTACAATAGTCTAGCCCTGCGATCGCCAACCCGCCTGCCCAGCGTGGTGATTAAGGGCATACCCTTTGCATATATGGATTATAAAACAAAGCCACAGCCCCTAGTCCCCGGCGGCCCCGCTATTCCTAGCTCTGGCAGCGGTTACGGTAACGGCGGGGCAGGGGGTGTCAAGAATCTCCGGAAGAGATTCCGCTGCCAACCCCGACGACTGGACCTGGCAACATATAACGCACGCACTTTGAGGACCGACGAAAAGATCATCGAGCTGGAAGAAGCAGTGAGCAAGTTGAATTGGGGTGTCATAGGATTATCTGAAGTCCGAAGAGAGGGGGAGGACTCGATAATTCTTAAATCCGGCAACTTGCTTTACTACCGGGAGGGTGATCAACAATCCCAGGGTGGTGTTGGGTTTCTCGTCCACAGGTCCCTCGTTGACAACATTGTGCAAGTCGAAAGTGTGTCGAGCAGGGTAGCGTACCTTATACTCAGAATAACCAAACGGTATTCGCTGAAGGTCATACAGGTCTACGCACCGACATCGACACATCCCGACGAGGAAGTAGAGGTCATGTATGAGGACATATCAAAAGCCATGCATGCCTCTAATACCTACTACAGTGTTGTCATGGGGGATTTCAACGCAAGGCTGGGTAAGCGAAGCGGTGTAGAGTTGAAAGTGGGACAATTTGGCTATGGGCGACGGAACCATAGGGGCCAAATGTTGGCCGACTTCATGGAGAAAGAGGGCCTCTACATGATGAACTCTTTCTTTGAGAAGCGGCCACACAGGAAATGGACCTGGATGAGCCCCGACGGTTCTACGAGAAATGAGATCGACTTCATCATGTCTACCAAGCGGCATGTATTCAATGATGTCTCTGTGATCAATAGGGTGAAAACCGGCAGTGATCACCGTATGGTACGAGGCACATTGAATCTAAACATAAAGCTCGAAAGGGCCAGACTGATGAAGTCAACGCTCCGACCTTCTCGTGCCCATATCCAGAACCCCGAGAGCTTCCAACTCGAATTGCAAAACCGATTCGCTTGCCTGGCAGATTGCGATTCTGTGGATGAACTGAACAACAGGCTGGTGGAAACTGTCCATGCGGTTGGGTCTAGGTTCTTTAAGACCCACCGTAGAAATAAAACCAAAAAATTCTCAGACCATACTCTTAAACTCATGGAACAAAGACATGAAATGAGACTGCAGTCTTCAGGAGACGCCCTCGCCTATCGGCGGATTAATAGACAGATCTCTAAATCACAAACACGCGATCTGCGATACTTTAACACCGAGCGTATCAAAGAAACCATTGAGCGGAACAAAGGCTCAAAGGTGTTCGCGAGAGATCTGTCTATCGGTCAGAGCCAGCTGACGCGACTGAAGACCGACAGCGGTAGTCTCATTTCATCTAAACATGAGATTTTGAGAGAGGTTGAGAAGTTCTATGGACAGCTGTACAAGTCAACACAGAAGCCTGTTGAAGATTTGGCTAAAGATCCCAGAGCCAAATTGACCCGACACTATACCGAAGATATCCCGGACGTCAGCCTATACGAGATTAGTATGGCTCTCAAACAACTTAAGGACAACAAGGCGCCAGGTGATGACGGAATCACAGCGGAACTCCTGAAAGCAGGTGGAAAACCGGTACTTAAAGTCTTTCAGCGACTGTTCAATTCCGTCATCGACGAGGGCATAACGCCAGAGGCATGGCACAGGGGCGTGGTGGTTCTTTTCTTCAAAAAGGGCGATAATACCCTGCTGAAGAATTATAGACCCATCTCGCTGCTGAGCCATGTCTATAAGTTGTTCTCGAGAGTCATTACGAATCGTCTCGCTCGTAGGTTCGACGACTTCCAGCCTCCCGAACAGGCCGGGTTCCGAAAAGGCTTCAGCACCATAGACCACATTCATACGCTGCGGCAGATTATACAGAAGACCGAAGAGTATAACCGGCCACTTTGCTTAGCGTTTGTGGACTATGAGAAAGCCTTTGATTCGGTGGAAACTTGGGCTGTATTGAGATCACTGCAGAGATGCCGGATCGACTATCGGTACATCCAAGCGCTGAAGTGTTTGTACGAAAACGCCACTATGTCAGTCCGTATACAGGACCAGAATACGAGGCCAATCCAATTGCAGCGAGGAGTGCGTCAGGGAGATGTTATCTCCCCGAAGCTATTTACCGCTGCGTTGGAAGACGTCTTTAAGCTTCTGGACTGGAACGGACTTGGCATCAACATAAACGGCGAGTACATCACTCACCTACGGTTTGCCGATGATATAGTCGTGATGGCAGAGACTCTGGGAGACCTCAATACAATGCTCAACGATCTCAGCAGAGTTTCTCAACAGGTGGGCCTAAAAATGAACATGAGTAAGACGAAGGTCATGTCTAATGCACATGTTCCGCTCCACCCGGTAATCGTTGAGAACTCTGCACTCGAAATTGTAGACGAGTACATATACCTGGGACACACGGTCCAGCTAGGTAGGTCCAATTTCGAGAAAGAGATCAACCGCCGAATTCAACTCGGCTGGGCAGCGTTCGGGAAACTTCGAGATGTCTTTACGTCCAATATCCCTCAGTGTCTGAAGACGAAAGTCTTCGAACAGTGCGTGTTGCCAGTGATGACTTACGGATCTGAGACATGGTCGCTGACAATGGGCCTCATAAGAAGGCTCAGGGTCACTCAGCGGGCGATGGAGAGAGCTATGCTCGGAGTATCCCTGCGGGATCAAATCAGAAATGAGGAGATCCGCAGGAGAACCAGAGTTACCGACATAGCTCATCGAGTCGCGAAGCTGAAGTGGCAATGGGCGGGGCACATTGCTCGAAGAACCGATGGACGTTGGGGTCCCAAGGTGCTTGAATGGCGACCTCGCACCAGTAAACGAAGCGCAGGTAGACCCCCCACTCGTTGGACAGACGATCTCAAGCGAGTCGCTGGCAGCCGCTGGAATCAGGCGGCACAAGATCGTGTGCTGTGGCGATCCTTGCAAGAGACCTATGTCCAGCAGTGGACGTCTATTGGTTGAAACGAAAACTTTCATCCCCTATTTTACCACCCTTAAAAGCAGATTTTTCAAAATAAAATTTACAGAGTTTTATTATTTAAAACTCATAATCTAAATGCCGATTTTCAGGTCTGTAACTTTCAAAACATAGGACTTTCATAAAAATTTTCATCCCCTATTTTACCACCCTTAAGGGGAGATTTTCCAGAATTACTTATACAGGTTTTTATCATTTAAAAATTATAATTTCATATCCTATTTTCATATCTGTAACTTTAAAAACATAACCTTCCAACCCCCATTTTACCCCCTTAGGGGAGGATTTTCGTGAAATATTTTCCAGGCTGATATCTAAGTCTGAGAATTAACCTACCTTCCAAATTTCAAGTTGATAATAGCAAAATTATAATTAAAATTTCCCATTAAAACTTTCGTCCCCTATTTTACCACCCTTAAGGGAAGATTTTTCAAAATAAAATATACAGAATTTTATTATTTAAAACTAATAATCTAAATGCCGATTTTCAGGTCTGTAACTTTAAAAACATAGGACTTTCATACAAACTTTTTACCCCCATTTTACCCCCTTAGGGGAGGATTTTAGGGATAATAAATAGCCTATAACCTGCCCCAAAAGTTGGACAACCAAATGCAAAAAGAATTTTTCAAATCCGATAGGTACTTCCTGAGATTAGCGCGTTCAAACAAACAAACAAACAAACAAACAAACTCTTCCGCTTTATTATATTAGTATAGATTTTAATTTATACTTATACATCTATCTACCTACCCCGCTATACCGCCGGACTCCATGTGGTTGGCCAGCGTGACGTCATCGCTCCACACATCGAACTGCCATTTCCGCAAACCCAGCACTCCGCACAGCACGTTGCCCGTGTGAATCCCGATCCGCATGTCCACGTTGAACCCCGTCGCTTCTCGGACGAACCTATGACCAATCAGTATCATCCGTGTTTGACTGTTTGTGTGCACTAAACTCAAAAACTACTGAATGGTTTCATTCGGTTTTCATCAATGGATAGACTGATTGAGCGAGAATGTACCTACAAGTGTATAATTTATGCAGGTTTCTTTAATTTGAGTAGGTAAGTATAGATCGACCAGAATCTCATGAAAAATAGGGAAATGAAATTCCAGGGTTAGCAACACTACGGCCGCCCTAGCGATAAACAAAGCAACTGACATTTTTTGTGAAATTGACTTTTTGCATTAACAAAAGTTTTATGTCGAGTAGTTTTTACCACAGTTTAATATTTCAAATAACTTGAACCGTTTACTGAAATTGCCCAAACAAAGTAACTGTACTCAGTAACCCGGAATATAAATACAAAAACCAAGTAAACAACAAGCACAACACAAAAACAAAGTAATTGGATGTTGATTACTTTGTTTTTGTATTTAAAACGCAGTTGCTGGATTTTTCGTTTCGTGAAACGATCCCAGGTAAGGTGTTCTGAATGTAATTACTTTGTTTATCACTCACATGTAAAGAGAGAAACAGAAATCTGCGCATCTTACCAAACTACAAGAAGTTTAAGTTACCTAAGACTAATAATAAGTACAGAACTAGAACTTGTTCATATATCTTAGCAAATATAATGAATAACTTACCATTAACTCTGCAAAATACCTACAGTAAAAGAGCGATTTTTATAAGAAATTGTAAAAGGCACTTCCTGGATCTAGGTGCCTCTTTGGATGCCTAGTCTGGATCCAGGAAGTGTTTCATGTCACGATATTCATACATATAAATATGCATTAACAGCTTTTATTTATAAAATAGTTTTTACCTTTATTTTATTAAATTTGTATAACGCGAACTTGCCATCCTCACATAAACTTCAACAGTTTCTAGAGGATGGTGAACTGTGTTTTTTTTTTAATGTATATTGTAAATTAACGTAACGTAATCAATAAATAAAAATAAAAAAATTAAAAATACAACCAGACATCAACAAAATAAATTCACATGTTAAACATTTGCTTTAATGCGATCGAATAGTCCAGTATCCAAAATAATATATTGTTTCGACTTTCGAAGGTTATATAAAGTAATGCAGGAATTTTAATCTGTAATCTTATAAAACGTTAAATAATATAGTATGCACTATGCCTGTTAGAGGTAGACTGTTTTTACTATAATAGTTATGTATACTTACCTAATTAATTTAAGATCTTCTAATGCAACAGTCAAATGACTTATAAAATGAAATGAAATGAATAGAAGATAGAAAGATAGATGAAGGAAAGATGCACTCACCGTATGGCGTCGATCATCTGCAGGCCCATGTTGACGCAGTTGTAGGCGTGGTTGGGCCTAGACACGGGCAGGCCCGATACGCAGTAGTAGCAGTCGCCGAGGATCTTGATCCTCATACACTGGTTTTCCTGGAGAAATATAATAATTCAGTACCATTTTTTTTAATAACAATAGCGGGCAAACGAGCAAGCGGGCCACCTGATGTTAAGTGATTACCGCCACCCATGAACATTAGCAGCAACTGAGAAACCTCTAATGCGTTGCCGGCTTTTGAGGAACGGGACTGGCTATTCAGCTCGCTGCCGGAACGCATCGGATGCTTTGTGGCAGATTACGGCTGAAATGTGGTCGTGGTATTTCATCTACAAGTTAGC
Source organism: Melanargia galathea (assembly GCA_920104075.1). NCBI lineage: Eukaryota > Metazoa > Arthropoda > Insecta > Lepidoptera > Nymphalidae > Melanargia > Melanargia galathea. Next base: position 19,326,119 of record OV049872.1, on the reverse strand, counting down.
CCTTGACTGCGATCTCACCTGATGGTAAGTGACAATGCAGTCTAAGGTGGAAGCGGGCTCGCTTGGAAGAAGTATGGTAGTTTTTAACCGACTCCATTATTAAACCTACCCTAGATCGATGTGTTTATTATTTAAGTGTTTTGGTTAAACACAAGTAATTGATCTTTCAAATTCATGATCATTCAGAAAATATCAAGACAATCGTGATATTTTCTGAATAATCATTGATAACTGTGATATACCTATAAAAGAAAAGTAGACACCTTTTACAAGAAAAGTAGAAAGAAACCTGGTCGTAAAACGTTATTTAAAGAAACGGAAGTGAACTTACATAAAAATATACCCACTGAACAAATGGGTGAAACTTATGTTTACACAAACTTGTTATTAACAATCTGACAATCTAAAAAAAGACTGGGCAATTTAGTAGGGTACTTTTTAGATGTCCATTAAAGAAAGCCTTTTTGAAATTGGGTACCAACCGATACCGTTGTGGCTAAATACTGACAATACCTACTCACAATAAAAGTAAAATATGTTCAAACCCTGACCCTATTAATATTATTCGATAACAACGTTCACGGAGCTTACAGTTCATAACTAGATTCAGTAGTTTAATATTTGAATATTCTATCCTCATTTTAGTTCATCGCTTAGCAGATCTATAACTATGTTAGTAAGTTTATTTGGTCCATGTTTGTTTACTATTCCGAGCGCTGTACATCCATATACTCGGCAAGCCTTTGGTACCTGTCAATATATGGAAAGGGCTTACACTGCGACACCAATAATGCGTTTAGGATGCTGTTGCGGCAACCCTGGTTCTGTAGTGCGTCGACCAACGTGTTTGCCAATGCACGGATAAAATTAGATGACTTTGATGTCATGGAGCTCAAGAAAACAGCCTCGCCACTAACCAGAATCCATCGAAGCAGCTACAGCATCCTGCATGATAGCCAGTAAGATGGATAGTTTCCTAATCGGGCAGCTCATACAAAGGACTAAACCCCTTTCAGTGGTTAAGTATTTAAATAGTTATTAAGTATTTATTGTCACTAACACGAAATGCAGTGTCCGGTAACCGGTCAAATAAACAAATAATAATTAAATTTAACTCCCGAATTGATGGCATATCTTGTCAAAAATACACACAGTTACAAAAATGTTTCTCTTGCTTACTTATACACTTTAGCAATAATTAATTACACGAACCTTTATTTTAAGTACTTTGGGATCCGTCTCCGACACTCCGAACAAAGGGCAATTAGTTCACGACAAATAGAAAAGTCTCGATTAAACGCAGTGCCAAATGAAACGCGTATTGGCCATCAATTTCCATTCCCCACACAATGGCCTTTTGTTCATCTATATTTGAGCACAGAGCACTTTTCCTAATAGAAGTTTTTAGGTTCAATATTATTTCCTTATCTATCAATTATTCTATTTCATTATCAGACAGAAGATTTATCGCATTTCAGAACGCTAATCGACAACATTATTAATTAAGAGGGGATCTATGTGAAAACCAGCGTCAACAACGTATCTAGTGACTAAACTTAAGTGGCAATGGACGGGGCGCATAGCTCGAATAAACCAATAGACCCTGGGGTCCAAAGTGGCTCGAATGGCGACCACGTATCGGTGAACGCAGCTTTGAAAGACCCCCCCCCCCATTAGGTGGATGGATGAACTCAAGCGAGTCGCTCGCAGCCACTGGATATAACCGGTACATGATCATGTTCTATATCGAACTTTGGAAGAGACCTGTGTCTGCTGTCATTTTTACTCAATCGATCATCTGAAAATGTATGGCCTAAGAATGACTGCTACAGTTCGCAGACGATAGTATATTTACCTCTTATGGGCAGACACTCTGTTGCTAATAGGCTAAAAAGCTGCAACAAGAATACCATAAATTCACCCAATCACCACAATCGATGATGATTGATGCAGCTTTTACATAATCAACGTTTTGGAATGTGATCTTTGACGTTTCCAACAAGATTGAAGATAGAAATTCAATTACTAGGCCTAGGGGCAAACATCAGCTCTAGTATTACCATGTTTTCTAATAGGTATACGCATTCAGATATTAGTGTCGGACACGGATTGTTGTATTTGGCATTGATGAAAAAATTGGCACTTTTCTATTTACTTTTATACAGTGTGTCCGGGATCGAATTAGCGATATTTTAGGGACATATTCTACAACTCATTACCTCTCTGAAAATACTACTTATTAGGGCCTGCCCCCCTCCCCCTCTCAGGGACAGCCATTTCAATTTTGCGTGCGTTTTTGTGGGTATGTGCGCACAAAAAATGTAATAACTCGAAAGTCTGCTGATGCACAGGTCTTCAAATGCCCTTATTCGATTGGATACAATATTCTTCATCACTAAATACCAAACAATAGAATAAAATGTAAAAATAACTCGATCAAAACTGCTTCGGAAAAAAAATATTTTTTCAAAAATATTGAAAACTACAAGTTCTTGCTGCATTTTGCAAAAACGAGGTCGTTAAGATTACATTGTTAAGTATTAAATCGACAGTTTTTGAGATAAACAACAAAACGACATAAAAATTTTTACTGTAAGTTATTTACTTTAGGAGATATTATTATTTAAACATAACTTAACCGCGAGCGCGTAAGTTCTTATGTTATTCGAATGTGGGTTTCCATCGCATACCTCGGGCGATCAGGTAATAATAATACCTATTGTTTTTGATTAGTCAGTGAATGAGGTTAAAACTTAGGATCAAACCCCTACTTCAACTGATTAAAAATTCGTATAAAAAATTTAAATATCTGAAATTTTATTTTGTTGTTCCTGGCGAGGAGGCGTTATGATCGCTACTTAAGTTATTACTCATTTTTGTTTGTGATTCAGGTTTGTGAATTTTGCTAGGTTTAAAGACATGCCTACTCGGTATTATTATAGCCATAAGAGAGCATTTAGATGTCAACTATTCGCCTTGGATCGGACGTGGCAACAATTCAATGGAATGGCCACCTCATTCTCCAGACCTTGCACCTTTGGACTTCTTTTTATGAGGACCTATGAAGCAGAAGGTCTTTTATATGGTACCAAATACCAGAAAAGAATTATTGGAGACGATCCTGTCCGTTGCAGATAAAATAAGATTGTATTTGGACATGATCCAACGATCCTCCTAACATGAAGCAACTAGCTAACAGAACAGAGGTGGTAATTTCGGTTTGTGGCGGAAATAACCTAGTTTTTAGGATATCTGATTGGTGTCACATACACAAATCAGAGTTATTGAGTTATTGAGTTTATAACTAACAAAAATTAAATTATAAAGTTAAGATTTTTTACCTTATTTGTAGTAAAAAAATGATGAATCTTAAATTTGGGTTCAATACTCGTAATTCATGCTTGGGGACGAAGTACTTACAATTACCAATATCTCCAGAAGTAAGTAACTTACAGTCAAAATTTTTATGTCGTTTTGTTGCTTATCTCAAAAGCTATCGATTTATTACTTTATAATGTAGTCTTAAAGACCTCGTTTTTGCAAAATGCAGCAAGAACTTGTAGTTTTCAATATTTTTGAAAAAATAATTTTTTTCCGAAGCATTTTTGATCGAGTTATTTTAACATTTTATTCTATTGTTTGGTATTTAGTGATGGAAAATATTGTATCCAATCGAATGAGGTCATTTGAAGACCTGTGCATCAGCAGACTTTCGAGTTATTACAATTTTTGTGCGCACATACCCACAAAAACGCACACCAAATTGAAATGGCTGTCCCTGGGAGGGGGAGGGGGGCAGGCCCTAATAAGTGGTATTTTCAGAGAGGTAATGAGTTGTAGAATATGTCCCTAAAATATCGCTAATTCGATCCCGGACACACTGTATAAATATGCCCATGTTGGACATAGGTCTGCTGGATATACCTATGTCCAGCAGTGGACGTCTATTGGTTGAGTCGACGATACCCATGTTGATACCACGAGCTTAATTACTTATCTGCTCATAGAGAAACAAAGAAAATGCTCAGGATACGCTATTTATTTCAGTTAACTGCGTACACTGTACGTGATACTCAGAATAATTAATTTCATCTAAGTATCTATCTTTCTTACTGAATTATTTAAGTATATGTGGTCGGGGCTTTTCTGACTACCAAAAGTGTTTTTTAAATATCTACAAATCTGATTATCACACTAGCCGTAATGTTCTCAAAGGCATTTGAAGTCTACCAATCCGCACTTGGCAAACATAGTGGACTACGGCCTAAACTCTTCTTATTCTTAGAAGAGACCCGTAGCCTATAGTGGACATAATTATGATGATGATGATGTTCATAATGATAATGATGGTCATAATAATGATGATCATACCTAAGCGATCTGATCGAACCTTCCGAACAGTTCATTCAAGGTCTTCACCAGGTCTGACGCGGTGAGCCGCTCCGACAGCGGCGTGAAGTTGACAATGTCAGCGTACAGGATGCTGACGTTGTTGTGACGCTTCACGTGCATCTTGTGGAAGCCGGTTTGCTTCGACGCGTCCGCTAACGGGTTGATAATAATGATGATGATCATACCTGAGCGATCTGATCGAACCTTCCGAACAGTTCGTTCAAAGTCTTCACCAGGTCGGACGCGGTGAGCCGCTCGGACAGCGGCGTGAAGTTGACAATGTCAGCGTACAGGATGCTGACGTTGTTGTGACGCTGCACATGCATCTCGTGGAAGCGGGTCTGCTTCGACGCGTCCGCTAATGGGTTGATAATAATGATGATGATCATACCTGAGCGATCTGATCGAACCTTCCGAACAGTTCGTTCAAGGTCTTCACCAGGTCGGACGCGGTGAGCCGCTCCGACAGCGGCGTGAAGTTGACAATGTCAGCGTACAGGATGCTGACGTTGTTGTGACGCTGCACGTGCATCTCGTGGAAGCGGGTTTGCTTCGACGCGTCCGTTAATGGGTTGACAGTGATGATGATCATACCTGAGCGATCTGATCGAACCTTCCGAACAGTTCGTTCAAGGTCTTCACCAGGTCGGACGCGGTGAGCCGCTCCGACAGCGGCGTGAAGTTGACAATGTCAGCGTACAGGATGCTGACGTTGTTGTGACGCTGCACGTGCATCTCGTGGAAGCGGGTTTGCTTCGACGCGTCCGTTAATGGGTTGACAGTGATGATGATCATACCTGAGCGATCTGATCGAACCTTCCGAACAGTTCGTTCAAGGTCTTCACCAGGTCGGACGCGGTGAGCCGCTCCGACAGCGGCGTGAAGTTGACAATGTCAGCGTACAGGATGCTGACGTTGTTGTGACGCTGCACATGCATTTCGTGGAAGCGGGTCTGCTTCGACGCGTCCGCGCACGCTGATGCCATCTTGAGCATGATTGAACGTTTCACCTGGAACAATGGAAAATATTGCACCACAGCAATGTTCATATGTGAAGTCTACCAATCTACTTTAGGTTAGCGTGGTGGACTACGGCCTAAACCATTTTCATTCCGAGAGGAGACCCACGGGTCTCCTCTCGGAATGAAAATGGTTTGATGATGAATAATGAAAGAATTTTTGAAATCGGTCCAGTAGGTAGTTCCTGAGATTAGCGCGTTAAAACAAACAAACTCTTCCGCTTTATTATATTAGTATAGATGTAACCATAATTTCATATAGAGCATGATTATGAACCTTTTAAATAAATTTATTAACGCCTGATCTTATATTATCAGCAACAATACTTACTTAGAATCTGAGATTATTCTCACCTTGCTCGAGAACTCGAAAAGTTAAGATAATATAATTATTATTATTACTATGTTGATAATAATTGTTTCATATGTTGATAATGATGATACATGAACGATAAATGTTAAACGGATTTTTTAGTCACTGATATTTTCTATAATAAATATAAGAGTATAATTTGCTACAAATTATGTCTTTACGAATTTTTTGTAAGACGCATAGTTTCCGAGATATCGCGAAAATAGCTGTGATAGCCTAGTGGTTAGGACGACCGACTTCTAATCGGAGGTCGTGGGTTCGATCCCAGGCACCTCTAACTTTTCGGAGTTATGTGCGTTTTAAGTATTTAAATATCACTTGCTTTAACGGTGAAGGAAAACATCGTGAGGAAACCTGCATGCCTGAGAGTTCTCCATAACGTTCTCAAAGGTGTGTGAAGTCGGCCAATCCGCTTGGCCAGCGTGGTAGACTATGGCCAAAACCCTTCTCACTCTGAGAGGAGACCCGTGCTCTGTAGTGAGCCTGTAATGGGTTGATCATGATGATGATGATGATGAATAATGAATCTGTACCTATGCGTAAAATCACCAAAAAGCTATTAAGTAGGTAAATAATTGTATAACACATCATATTCTTGATAAAGAAGTACCTATTCTATAAATTAATATGTTTCAAAGAGGTCTATATGCATCATTTACGCAAATAAACGTTACCATATTTACGATGGTTAAATCATGATGCAAGAAGCGTGATTCAAGATCTGCGTAGAATCTTTGTCATGAATCAAGATTGTTTAAGGTTAATGATCTCATAATTGTATTTCACGACTGAATTGAGGATGCGTGACTTATGATAAGAATGATTTCCTTAAACGCTGGTCTTTTATGATGTAAAGTTGTGAACGCATTTCAATTAAACAGTCTCTCTCTTTGCATCATACTCGTCATTTCTGAGGGTTAACAAGTATAAATTAAAAATTTAAAAAACCCTCGACATTCGCCATTTTGTAGCGGCGGCCATCTTGGACCGATTTTCATCAAACATAGCTAACAACACTCTCGACTAATTCACCTTTCAAACAAAAAAAAACCGCATTCAAATCGGTCCACCCGTTTGAGCGCCACAGGGGAACAGACAGACACACACACACATACACACACACAGACACTTTAAACTTATAAAACCCCTTCGTTTTTGCGTCGGGGGTTAAAAATGACGAATACCACGCGGAAAAGTTTTTAATTAAATAAGATATAGGTATCGAATTATAAAGCATCTTAACTGTAATAAAGCATCTACAGTTATTATTATATCACCGTGTAAAATTAAAAAAATAAAATATAAATAGAAGTAGCTAGGTATTCAGAAATTGTCACTTAATGATGTCATTAATTTGAATTCGAATTGTATAACCTTTACTAGAGCATGTGAAGCCATGGGCAAAAGGCACATGCTAATATCATTATGTAATACTTAGATGTGTTTGATTAAGCGATTCGTGATCTTCGATTCAAACCGGTGTGTTGACAATGACCTAAATGTGCACGGCCGAGCCGCGTGCTCGAGCTGTTACCACAAGTTACATTGTATACAGCATCTACATAGTAACTACATTTTAGCAAACCACATCCGCAACATCCTGGCTCAATCTCGTATGAATTTGGAATAACAATTTCCATCTGTATAGTAATGAATAATACAAACTAAATTAATAGTAAGACTCACGACATGGCCGTTTTTATAAAAGCACTTACTTACACTTAGAGTACTTTGGCCATATTATGAGGAATACAAATTATGACCTCCTGCAGTACGTAATTCAGGGGAAAATAGCCGGAAGAAGACCAACTGAGTCCATAGAAGAACATCTTGGCAGAAGAATTTACACCATAACACGGGTAAAGTATCCGATCCCTGTTCCATGCAGTAGCGTCCAAAGTACCACCACTGCTGGGCACAGGCCTCCTCTCTCATAGGACAGAAGGATTTAGAGCTTAGACCCGCCACGCTGCTCTAATGCGGGCTGGGGGCTATTGCCACATGATAGTGATAATAACCGGGACCGACTGCTTAACCGAGGCATAGGGGTGAAACACCACTAACAACCAAATCCGGGCTGGCACTGACAGAAAACCCAATACCCCGGAACCCGGGAATCAAACTCAGAACCTCGTGATCTGTAGTCAAATATGCTAACCACTAGACCAACGAGACAGTCCGAATGGTTGGCAACTACCGGTAGGAGACGACACTACAAGAAGAAGAGATCTTCAAATTTGATCAAAATCAGGCCGCTAAAACGTGGTAAGTATACCAATAGTTGTCAAATTGAAGCCGATGGTATTAGCTATTTTATTGTTGAACAAAAGGTGTAGGTATAAGTAAGGTAGTATGTAAAGGCAGGCTTATTGCTGAAGCAATCTTTCGCAGCCTATTGTGCTGCGTTTTATACTTATCCCGCGTTACCCAAGCATGTTATTTGCGAAGAAAAGGCGGGCTGAATTGTCTAGTAGTATTACTTTTTCAGTAGATAAGGAAGTATAGCTAGCCAAAAAGTCGTGCGAGTTATTTTATCAATGTTATCAAATTGTTAAACAATACAGAATATCTTAACGGTGTCCCTAATACGAAAGATTATTATCAGTATAGGTACCTACGCGATAACAGTATAATATAAATAAAATATGACATACAATAAACAATGATGACCCGGTTATCGAGACATATTTTCAAAATTGCTGCCTTCGCATGATAAATATACTTACTTGCGAGCAATCTAATCGACTCACATTATAATCATTTAATATGCGATATAGTATACTATCTGATGCCCGTAACTTCCTCTGCGTTTATTTAGATTTGCTAAAAATCCCTTGGGAACTAAACTAACTCTATGATTTCCTGGGGTAAAAAGTAGCCTATGTCCTTCTGCAAAGTCTAGTCTATATCTTTACCGACAGACGTAGGTACAACACCACCACCACCAGTACAGCCTTTATTATGTCCCACTGCTGGGCACAGGCCTCCTCTCTCATAGGAGAGAGGTATTTAGAGCTTAGACCCGCCATGCTGCTCCAATGCGAGTTGGCGGGCTTTAACAATTATTGTCACATGATAGTAATAATAACCGGGACCGACTGTTTAACCGTGCCCGAACCGACCGTGCTCTCCGAGGTACGGGGGTGAAACACCGCCAACTACCAACTCCGGGCAAGCACTGAGAATTTCTTGACAGAAAAATCCAATACCTAACAATAATTTTCCTGACCCGAGAATCGAACCCAAGACCTCGTGATCTGCAGTCGAATATGCTAACCCCTAGACCAACGAGGCAGTCGTTACGAAGACAACACGGTCTTCACAAATTATTCATTGCATGTCAGAGAACTTTCTGATGCGATAGCGAAGTCTAGTACATAATGTACGTATAAGCAGAATGCATTCTAGAGCGCATCAGAAACTTATCTGACAGACAATTTCTGACATAATATGCAGTCGACCGAATGCAATAACTGATATTTGCGAACAATAATTATAACCCGCGGTACTTACGTAGATCGAACACTGAAGGAAAGTGGAAGGGGTAAGCTATTGTATTACGTGCGTGACAGTTCCCATACGCAGCTATCCCCTCCACGTTTCCTTCAGTGTTCGATCTACGTGCCGATGTTTATACGACATACGTATAACAAGTTTGTGCTCTATCAGTCATTCAATCATCAATCTTGATTGAAATGAAGAACTAAAATCTTATGCCATTCAATACGCTTACAATGTGTGTCGATTAGATTGCTCGCAAATGTTGTTTGAAGAGCTCCGTAATCTCGTAACAGTAACTCTACATTTAGTATGGAAATAGTAGCCCAGTGTCGATAGTAATTTTTGAAACACTACCTACCTATGGACTTTAAAAATAAACCAGTCGGGTGAAAAATGAAGTCTTTTAAATCATAAGTAGCATAACATTTATAACTACAAATTACAATCACTATCACTACCTACATAATATAAAACAAAGTCCCCCGCTGCGTCTCTCTGTGTGTTCGTGATAAACTCAAAAAATACTGAACGGATTTTCATACGGTTTGCACCAATAGACAGAGTGATTTGAGAGAAAGGTTTAAGTGTACAGTGTGGTTAAGATTTTGTATAAATTGATTAAAATATGATGATAATTAATTTTTGTTGAAAATATCGGAAAAAATCAAGCCTGCTTGAGCTTTCATCGAATACGCTGCCTAATGCCTTTGGGATATAACAAAACAATTCATAGTGGAATAGTAGCGGGTAATTACTACCCGTGCAAAATCAGGGCGAGCCGCTCTATAGTAAAGTTGAGTCGGCTATTTTTCAATATATGCCCATAGGGATGTAAAGATGATAGATCGCTCAGTCATGAAAGCTTTTTATTGATAGGAGATAAATTTACCTCAATGTGATGTTATCGCAGAAGTAATATCTAGCTATACCTACCTACGTGCCATGCCCCTATTGCACTATCGGCTAATCGTACCCAATGCTGATAAATGATAATACTTGTAGGGCACTTGTTCAATCGATACCGTGTTATCGAACTACAAAGGTAGATAAACTACTTTCTTGTTCAGTCTTACAAAACAATATTGCAATTTCAATAATATTGAGGCGCAGATACCTATAACCCCCGGCACGTAAGTCAAGCGGTGACCTTCAAGTGCGCGCAGCGTCGTGCGAGTGAGCGGGACACAATACGATTGGAGAGCCAATCAGCGCTTACGAGGGATCCGCGAGAGCTAATCTGTGCTTATGAACGATCCCCACGCCTTCCCCGCGACCCCCTCACCACCCGAGATACCTCATTTTTGAATTCTGCGCATTGAAGGTCAACGCTAGACTTATTTGCCGTGACTTGTACCTACGCAAATTGTAGTAGGAAGGAAATTAAATCGACTTTCTGTTTACTGTACAAATAAAATATCAATTTTGGCTGATGACGGTGAATGGTGGAAGTTTTTCACAGTTTTTGTACTATTTATTTTATTGTGGTTTTAGAGGTCTTTGGTCGCAAATTCTGAAATAGGTGATTCTGAATTCACAGGATATCTAAAGATCAATCCGCGCAAAGCGGTTCCCTTTTTTTATGGCGCCTGACAAACCAGTTATCAGATATCAGTGAACAAAAAAAGTAAAAATAAAAAAGTAAAGATAAAGGGTAAAATGTTTGTTGTTTATACAGACGATGGTAGGTACAAAAAGTTATATTCATATTATTATGTATGATATTTTGTAAAAACCAACTAAAAATTCGATCGCGTTTAGGAGCAATGCCCTTTCAAAAAATATACCTTAATTTTTTTAAACTGTTTCCTTTTTGTCATTTAAATATCACACTGGAACGTAAAAAAGCGTTAAAATCATAAAAGTACGTTTATGGTTGAAATTTATTTCTAAATGTAGGTAACTAAGTATGTAATGTATAAATTAGGCTACAGCTCTATAGCTCGTTTGCGCTCGTTTTGAAATTTGCATAATTTGCATTTGGCTTGAATCAAGCTAACTATTAGAAACAGTGATAGTTAAAAGTTTTTGCAACTATAAGTAGGTAACTACGTAATAATAATTATTTCATTATAGTTAAATTATGTTAATTGGATAATAATGATTACTGTTATGTAATGTTGTTAACATTGTTTCTTTTTTTATACAGATCGGTTTCCTAATTTGAATTTTTTTGTATTTTTTTATATTAAGTATGTAGGTAATTACATTTTTTTACCCGTCTGCGCGACGCAAAGGAGTGGTAATGTCTTTATCCTATGCATGTACATATAGTCTATGTATGTACATATTACAATGTGTACAAATGTTCAAAATGGCGGATTTTGGACGCCATAATGTGGGGTTCAAAAATTTTTTTTCTTGAAATCCTATCGAGTGGGATATCAAATTAAAGGGTTTGAAATGGTAATAATAATTACGAAAATATATTTATTAGTTCGCTTTTTACAGTGGGGTTTTTTTTACTTTTCAATATTATGCTTGTTAAATAAACGAGTTGCCGTTGTTTTGTTCGCAGGCTGCTCAGCTGGGTTATTCTGTAACTTAGTTAGCAACTGAAAATAGTTGCCAACGAATTAGTTTGATATACGTTGCTGCTTTACTGTGGGAAATATAAAGTGTTTTCATAATTTCACACAGTAAAGCAGCAATGTATATCGAACTAATTCGTTGGCAACTATTTTCAGTTGCTAACTAAGTTACAGAATAACCCCCCAGATCTTTGCGTCGGGTCATGGGTTCAAATCTTGATCATGATCACCCTTAGAAGCAAAAAATGTATGGGTTACAATTTTTCAAAATTATAAAAACGTGAGGAAAACTGCCTGTTTTTTTGGGCATGCCTACTGGCATGAAGCGAACTTAATTACGAAAGGTCAACGGTCCTTCACGCCGCTCATGCACTATTTCGTCCCCACACTTTACGTGCAACGTCGTCCGTTCAACTTGTTGGGGGCTGGGGGTCTTCTAACGCTTCGTTTCCCGGTGCGGGGTCGCCGTTTGCTTACCTTGATAGTTACACCAAAGTGTATCGGTTCTTGGAGCTAAGTAGATATACCTACGAGAAGTTGTAAATTGAGAATGTACTTATTTATAATTTTGTAATTTCAGGTTTATTACTCAAGGTCCAATACTAAATTGTGTTAAATAAAACAAGTATAAATTAAAAATTTAAAAAACTCCCGATATTCGCCATTTTGTGGCAGCGGCCATCTTAGATTTGCAATGTTGCTATTTTACTAGTCAAGCCCTTTCATTTGATACCCATACTAAGGGAGTTGTGAAAAAATATGTAATCCGCCATTTGTGGCGGCGGCCATCTTGGACCGATTTTCATCAAACATAGCTAACAACACTTTCGACTAATTCACCTTTTAAACAAAAAAAACCGCATTCAAATCCGTCCACCCGCTTGAGCGCCACAGGGGAACAGACACACACACACACACACACACACACACACACACACACACACACACACACACACTCACACACAGACACGTCAAACTTATAACACCCCGTCGTTTTTGCGTCGGGGGTTAAAAAGAATTATCGCATCGAGCTTTTATTTTCTTCTACGTAGGTACTCTACCTATGTCAATCACCTAATCTTTAACAAGAATACGGTTTATTCCTACGAGTAGGTACATCTAAAATAAACAAAAGCAGACTATATCAACAAACACTTCATATTCATTCATATTTTTTATTATCCGCAATAGCGAATCCACAAAAAAAAATCACCGTCGTAAATACACGTAAATAGCTGTAACTCCAACAATCAGATAAAGGGACAAGAGTCAAGACTCCCCACTTCAGTGTGCTTAGTCTAAAGCGGAGCACTCGAAAACGAACTCGAAAACTATTGATCGATTTCAGAGTAAAATAGACCTAAAATGGCTTGTATTAAGGTTTGAGTTCGCCAATACATTCAGCATTGTTCGAATGCTGAATGTATTGGCGAACTCAACACAGAATGTATGATTCACCCATATGCCGGCAATCGCGGCGTGGCTGTACAGTAAAACTGCAACCATAACCATATAACCCGTCGACTCGTGCGCACGTTTTACATAAAAACAAAAAAGCGACCCGACACACAACCGAATCGCTTCTTGCGAGCGATCCGGTACACTTTTCTTTCACTTTTCTCGCTCCATGTTACGGACATATACGTTTCATCAGTGAGTGTTTGGAGTGATAACAGTTCATTGTGCTACATTGTAGAGTTACTTACTCTATAGTTTACTGTGTGCACTTACAAATGTAAATGTGTTGTTACTTACTGTTTGTTGTGAGTTTTTGAGTGACAAAACATGTTTCCCCGTATACAAGGATTGGTGAGTTTATAATAATAATAATAATAATTTAATTAAATCGTAGATGGGCATTTTTCAAAAAAGTTGTCCCTTGCAAAAAGTCGTTGTCCGGCCACTTTGATGCTAATTTGATCAAAGTTTATGACTAAAACAAGCTATTGTCTGTGTTTACCAATATTGTTTAATATTTAATCTTTTATAATTGAATATGTTAATTCATTTTTAAGAGTTTTAAATACATAAAATACCTAAAAATAAGTCAGAGGAGGTACCTTTTAACATATGTCCCACTAACACCTTGTCAAGTTTAGAGCTAAAAATTATACCGTCCAATATATTATTTTATGAAGAATTTAACACTGGTAGTCAAGTATGATACTAATTTCAAATTAAAGCCATAAAACAATGATGTTATAGTACAATTTTATTTAAAAATTACAATTTATTTGCTGTCCCGTGAAATTGCGTATAGTGGAATTTCCGGTAACGCTACCGGCTTTTTGAGGCCTTCGAATAAAAATTCTACCATTTGCAACATATTTTCTGATTACTGACAACATTATTAGTCTATGGTAATCGCCATATTGTTTTTTACCAAAGCAGTCGGCAGCTAAACGCGAAAGGAGTGGTCACCTCGACTTGGTTCAAAAAATTTGTTCCGGCAACGAGACTGATTTTCTGTAGGTAAGGTTTGATTGCGCTTTTGTGTTTGTACGTTGTTAAAGATATTTGTTATTCTTTATTTGGAAAATAAAGTTAAATCAGTCTAACCTTTGATTATTAATTTGTAATTTGATTTTGAAATCTTAAGGGGCTAAATACGTCACCGCCATTACGCTACCGTGAGCTAAAGTCGCGTGAAAAGAATTGAAAAGTGACGTAATGGAACAATAAAGGTGTTTTCACAGGGAGTTGAATGTAATGCGTCATCAAAATCAACATAAATATTTTTTTTCAAAGAAAAATGAACCGACTTCAAACGATTCGAACTAAAAAGTTTAAAATATTTTTTTAATTTAGCTTGAAGATTAAACTACCTAACTCAAATGATATATAATTTTTTGAAGTCGGCGCCAAATGACTTCAAATTCACTTCAAGAATGTATCCCCCGCTACCCGGACAGCCTCACCCTCAGCGACTATTATGGTTCACTTAAATGTGGTTTGGCGCCGACTCCAAAAAATTGTATATCATTTGAGTTAGGTAGTTTAATCGTCAAGCTAAATGAATAAAAAATTATTTCATGCTTTTTAGTCATTCGTTCTTCACTATATAGATTATTTATTTTAATAATAAAAAAAAACAAAAAAACCTTGATTTCAGGCTTTCCAACATACCGTTAACAGTTGCTCAGAAATCTAAATGGCACCGAGAAAAAATTTAAAATGACCCGGAAAAACATGAAACATTTAATAAGAAATAAATTATTTCAAAAATAATGGAAGGTCTCGTTTTCTCTTAGCTACTGCGGTTCTAGGATTTTCTCTTATTGACCCAATCAAATGAACCACCCTCTATATTTTTTTAAGTTTTATAATGTTATTTTATAAAAAGATACTATGTATATGTATAATAATTATCTAGGCGCACGAAGTGCGCCAGGCCAAGTTCCTCCGGCCTTGTCGCATGAGTGTGTTATTTACACGATCCATTTCGAGCTGTTTTGACCCCCCTCATAACTCTGGTTCGCGGGATAGTAATCCTACGAAATTTGAAATATAAGTTAAACTCGTGGATGTGATAATAAATTGAAAGTTTCAAATTTTCAAGTTGAACCGTTTCTGAGATACAGAGGTTTGAAAATCACATAAAACAAGACCTACTCACTGACTGATCAAAATTATGACGCACTTCCCGTGTATGTGGAATGTTGAAATTTGGTAAGAAGATGAGTCTTAGTGTGTATATGAAGGAAAAAATCGAAAAATGTCCAAAAGTTGCATCAGACACTGACCAATTCAAAGATATATAAAAATCTGTCTGTTCCCACATCACACAAAAAATACTGAACAAATTTTCATTTTGTTTTAATAAATGTATTTTACTTTATTTGAAGCTATATATGGTTCTTGTTTCATCGAAATCGGTGCACTATTTAGGGAGATGTGACTTTTTAAGTTTTCTAGCAAGGGGTCAATCTTACTGGTCTTGAGTTCTAATAAAAAGTAAAGTGTAGGTAAATAATAAAACGCCAAGAGGTATATTTTTTTATCGAAGTCGCGGGCGCGACTTCGTCGGCGTGGACTACACAAATTTCAAATCCCTATATTACCCCCTAAGGGGCTGAATTTTCAAAAATCCTTTCTTTGCGGATGTCGTACGCCACATTATTTATAGCTATCTGTGTGCCTAAGCCCGTTCCTTCCAGTAGTTTGAGATTCGTCTTTGCCAATAAAACCAGAAGCGCGATTTTCTTAATAATTTTGATAAGCAACCTTGACCCAAGTCAGGAAATGGATGGGTGGCCGACTTTGGAGGTTTGGAGGAGACTTTGGTGTCCTGTTGATTCCGGCTACTAGGTATCACTAATATCTAATACTATTCATTAAACTTAATGAGAGTCAAATACTCAAAATGGTTCTAAGTTCTGAAACTGACCACTGAGTGGAAATACTCTGGAGTGGAGTTTCTGTTATCTGTGATTTTGACAGACAGACGAACAAAATAAAAATTCACCCAATTAGAACAGAGAAAGCGACTTTGTTTTATACTATGTATTGAAGATTAAACCACATCTAATCAGACCGTAAAATGTGATAGGGTTCTATTCCTAATTATACTGAAGCGTAAGAGAGAAAAAAGACTCGATTATAAGCCATCACAACTTCATTATACTTATTGCATTAACTTTGAAATACTTAGAAAAAAGGAGTGAGATCCAAACAAAAACATTTCATGTGAATAATAAGGCCAACTTCCTATCAAAAAGTTTCGGCCATTAAAAGTACTGATATCAAAAATTATGACCAAGTCCTTTGCTAGGCTCGATAAATGAAACCATACTGTTTTAGAAGGTATATCTTCTTCGATCACCCTCAAGCTGTCATACCATTCCTAATGATCCTGTTAAAATAAGTATTTTTAAATAATTTATGTCTTACTAATAACACTATAATATGAAGCTCATTTGGGACTGAGAATAGTTTTATTGTTTTCAACTTGGCAACATTTTTTAAATTAAACAAATTCAAAGGAGTACAAAAATGTTGTCAAGTTGAAAACAATAAAACTATTCTCAGTCCCAAATGAGCTTCATATTATAGTGTTATTAGTAAGACATAAATTATTTAAAAATATTTTAACAGGATCATTAGGAATGGTATGACAGCTTGAGGGTGATCGAAGAAGATATACCTTCTAAAACAGTATGGTTTCATTTATCGAGCCTAGCAAAGGACTTGGTCATAATTTTTGATATCAGTACTTTTAATGGCCGAAACTTTTTGATAGGAAGTTGGCCTTATTATTCACATGAAATGTTTTTGTTTGGATTTAATTTACTTTTTAGATCAAGCCCCCACAGTTTCACCTGTAAAGATTTCTATCGGTTTGGTATAAAAAGATGTCAATTATTTCAGCGGATTTTGCTGCATGTAGTAACAAACATACAAACATTCAAAAAAACTTCCCTCTTCATAATATTAGTATGATGATTAGCTACGTAAAATTATTTGATTTGTAATGCTATTTTAGTTGTCTTTTTTGACGAATTATGAACGATACTTTATGTTTCCTAAACGCGATTTTGTTTTCCACTATACGTCACTGTCCCGTTTTTGATAAGACCTATTTTTAGAGAAATTGTTATAAATTCAGAGATATTTAAATGTTTTTAATGTTTAGAAATGTTATTTAATATTTAGTTATTTGTCACAAGTAAATATTAAAAGAATTTTATGAAAATAGTCGATGTTATAACAATATTCATAAGTACAAAATGTCCAAAAGTAGCGTTGAGGGATATATTTGTTAAAAACTCTTTTGAATTTTATATTATAATGTTTAAGTTTAATCATTTTTAGATGGCTGATTTTATTAATTTTTCTATATTAAAAACAATTAATGTATTATCTTGTTTTATTTTCCTGAAAATCGAGTTCAAAGTCAGTAACGTAATGGAACTTCAATTGGGTAGTATCAAAATACAAATGATAATATTTCCAAATATTACAATTATTTTTCGTAAAATTTACTATTTTGACATACTTTATACTATATATTTACAATATAATTACATTTTAAGGCAATACAAAATTTTTATTTATGTGGAATTCCTACTACGCTACGGACAACTTTTTTGAAAAATGCCCAGATGCATTTTAGTTGTGTAATATAACTGCTTTTTGAGTAAACGGTATTTATGCGTACATATGAAATAATATGATCTACTTATGGCATCGACCGAGATTTTGAGAGTATTAAAGTATTTTGAATGAAAGTAGTAGGTACCTAACTTGCCTGCTTAAATCGTACAATGATTTGATGATGATGATCTACAATATTATTTACTTTTAAGGCCTATTTGCATGTTTCATGATTATTAATTATTATTTAGATACTTATTTAAATTGCGAGTTATTTAAAAAAGTATCTAATTATAAACTCAGAACTGAAGAGATTTTGATGAAATTTGACACAAAGATAGCTCGCATCACGGACACAGACATAGACTAGGTACTTTTTAGGCCGGGAAATCAATACATTCCCGCAGAATTTAGAAATTGAAAACCTAAATTCACGCAGACGCGAAAAATGTAAACAACAAATGATAATATTTTTAGCTTACAACTATTTTGGAATAAAACAAGATAACGTTCTAGATAATAATGTATAATCGCGTATTTAATTAGCACATCCAAATAAACACATTTGTTGCATTAATAGAGTTGACTCGTTAGCCTTGTCGTCGATGTTTCGAAAGTTACTTGCAGGTATCAATTTAAAATCTAACATGTTTGCTACACTGCTAAACCAATCTTGATGGAAGAAAAATAGAAGAAAAAATAAAAATAGTGGACCACATATTATGTCCACACAGTGGACAAAATATTTATTGCTAGCTTCTGCCCGCGGCTTCGCCCGCGTGAATTTCGGTTTTTCCATGGTTTTTCACAAATCCCGAGGGGATCATGGATTTCCAGTTCCCGCTCCCTTTTCCATTTATACCTACTTTCAATTTCAAGGAAGTTTGCTATTACAATCTACAGCTACAGCTGTAGCTATAGATTTCAGTATTTTCAAAATCCCATGGAAACTGTGGATTTTTCCAAGATAAAAAATAGCCTATGTGTTAAGTCAGGGCATAATCTATCTCCATTCAAAATTTGAGCCAAATCGGTTCAGTAGTAGCGGGGTTAAAGAGTAACAAACATACACACATGCACACACACAAACTTTCGCCTTTATAATATTAGTGTGATAGTGTGATTTGCGGTGAAAAAAGGAAACGCTTATCTTAAGATACCAAACAACAAATACATATTTATATAATATTTAATATGATTCATGCAGGTATGTTAAATACGAAATTGGGTTAATGGAGCTACGAACGCGCAGCTTAAGATCGCGTTATAAATTTAAATTTACTAGCGGTCCGCCCCGGCTTCGCCCGTGGTACATAATATATAGCCTATAGCACTCAGGGATCACGTACATATCCAACGGTGAAAGAATTTCGGAAATCGGTCCAGTAGTTCCTGAGATTAGCGCGTTCAAACAAACAAACTCTTCAGCTTTATAATATTAGTATACCTAGATTGAAATATTTCAGTAAGTACACATTTATGAAATTATAATTGCTCATGCAAATACATGCTAAATAACTCATATTCTTCAACAATAAATTCAGCACAAGTAAATAGCCCACAAATAAACGACATCATAAACACCTTGAGAAAATAAATTATACAATGAAAACAAAATTACTTTGCTATAGCTAATCCGCTAATAGTGACAAATTTGTAAAGCTTGCAAATTCACCACAAAATAAGCTCGACGATAACAAATCGTCCGTTGTGAAGTCGACATCTCCTGAAGATGCTCCGGTGTCGGAGCGAAACGATCGTCGAGTTTATTTTGTGGTGAATTTGTGTGGTGTTGTGCCTAAAAATTTGTCAGTGTTAGCGGATTATAGCAAAGTAATTTTCTTTTCATTGTTACATATCATGGAATTCCGCAAAATAATGCCTGCTTCTATTCAAAAAATTTATTATAATAAATAGTAGCTGACCCGACAGACGCCCTGTCCTTAATTAATTATGTGAACATTTTGTGAATTTGTGCAAAGTTAATGAAAATAAAGTAAAAATTAGGGTCCGAGTGATCGATTAAAGTCAAAAATTATCATCAAATTTCAATTATTCGAATCGTGAATACATATTAAGTTCATATACAAATCCTATAAAAAAGCACTTTCTATTTCTCTATAGGTACCCAGAATTGACACGTGCTTAATGCAATAACCGAATTAATATCGGCCCAGTAGTTTTTCAGAAAAATGGTAACATAAAATACACAAACAGACACACAATCTCTTACGTTAAACACATACACCGTCTCCATTCCGTCACGGTTAATAAAAGTGAATTAGCGATAATACTACAATACGTACGATAATTACAAAAAAAAAATACAAGCAAAGGAGATATTCATTACAGAGTGATTGTTGCCGACAGTTTAAGTCATAATATATTTCTTAAGCGTGTAAAAAAAGTTCATAACGTAAAAAAATAGTTAAACTTGTTATAATAAAATATTTTGTTAACGCAAAAAATTAACGTTAAGTATCTACGAGTAGGTAGGTATACCTACTAGAATATTTGCATCAGATTTTTTTATTTAAAAACTTGTAAAGAACTACTGATATTCGGTAATTAAATAAACATTTATAAATTCCTGCGTACATAAATTAAAACAACCAAAGTGAAGAAATAAGGAAAACCAATATTGATTTAATAGAATTTTCTGACTAACTACTGCATGACTTCTCTCTAAAAACTCTTTACGAGGTCAATCAGAAACACTGTGCCAGATAATATTTATTATTCAGGAATGAGTAATTATAATTATATATAGAAAGGCCAAAATTATCCTTATTATGTATTGTATTGTTGTATATGATTTGTTTTGCGTTTTGTATTTATTATGCTCTTATGTACCTATACAAAATTGAATAAAAAGTAAAAACACGAACGGTCATTGGTTCCAAAACAAGTTTGTTTTCTTATGGAAATAGCCAGTAGCCCAACTATTGCTAGGTTATCGCAGGTTAGGTTATCGTCTTAGGCTCGCCGCATACATCGCCGGGTACCTGATTCAATTCTCTAAACTCGGTTTACCGACCGGATGCGCCCCGCTTACGAACGGTTGATTGCATTTGGTTTCTATGCTCCCTGTAAAGCCATAGCTCGTCAATATTGTGTGGTATGACTAGGATGGATGGTGACGAATAGAAATTCGTCATCGTCCATCACCTAACTCAACATTCATATTATGTATTTAGTAGAAACAGTGGCTTCATCTTGTTACAAGAAAAGAAGAAAAGCAGAAAAGCGATTGTATCGGGAAAGCTGACCCGAAAACCAACCTGACATATACGACCACCCTAAATTAAGTCATCATCAACATCATGATGACTTAATTTAGGGTGGATGGGTAGGAACCCGTTACCGACCCACTACAGGGCACGGGTTTCCCCTCAGAGAAGGCCGTAGTCCACCACGCTAGCCAAGTGCGGATTGGTAGACTTCACATGCCTTTGAGAAGGAGAACTTCCAGGCATGCAGCTTTCCTTCACCGTTAAATCAAGTGATATATATATATATATATATATATTATATATAATTGTTTGAAAATTAAAATAAATTAAGTACCTACTTCCTATTTTTCTTCCAATAATCCAGAGCATAATATTTCGACACCCATCTACTTACCAACTCGAGTCAACGTTGTTTTACCAACTCAATCAATCTTGCTGTTATAACACCTCTCCTTGAATTTTATCAGCGTTGTCAGTTTGGGTAACGCGTCAATCTAACGAATTAGGTCAGCATATCAACAGACATACATTGTTGTTACTACAGTAACTGTCCTCATTAAAGTAATAACTGTGTTGTTTGGAATCTCAAAGCAACATAGTCAATTAGAGCATACATGATATACCTAAACCTATGTCCTTACCAGGGAAAAAAAAGGACACGAATAGTCTTCTGATATTATGCTACATACAAAATCTGTATAACAATAAAACATGGCATAGTCGTATTTTACATGGTAAAGAGCTGTTGCTCTTTATCTTCTTAATCTGAAAGCAGAAACCACGCAGAAATAGACAAAATTACCAAAATTCCAAATTCAAGATTACCGAATTTATTATGATCTCAACTTACAACAAAAGCTGAAAATTCTAACTTATTCATACAACTCAAATGCTTACAAAAAAATATGTAAAGCCTTCCGTCCTTGTTGAAGTGTAAAATACACTTCAAATCAACAAGGAAAAATGTCGCTTCTATAAACTAATTTTTTTTTATTTTATTTCACTTAACATTTCATCACAAGATCAAAAGCAGTCCAAATTGACAACTCATAAAACAGAGATGAGTAAAATTATGCGTTAAAAGTGAGATAATATTTTCAGAGAAAAAACGTGATTGCTAAGGATTACTTTGAAACAGTACCTACAAACCATATTATTATATATATATATGTGACTCATGGCATTGTTATTATCACTTTGTGTGGGTGTGAATGGGGGGAAAGGGAGGGACTAACGGTACTAATTTAGCAGCAGTAAGGGAATTTGTTTGACGATAATGACTATATCAGTATAGCAGGAATTTTAGAGAGAAGGTTTTTTTCGACATAGTTACTTGTATGTACCTACTAGGTACATATTAAATATATGAGAAGGACATAGGTTAGTGGGTATTTCGCTATGTCAAGCAAACATAAATTTTTCTAGACAGGAAAATATCCGATTTTGACAATGTCTAAACCCTAGAGTTACCAATATTCGCTTTGCGAATATAAATGAAAACTACGAAAGAAGTAGGTACATAAATGTGATTTAGAGCGGGGCCGCACTGCGAAAATTATTCGCGCGGTTTATATTCCGCATTTTAATATATTTTTCTCGCAAATTTTAAATCACATGTGCGTGCAGCTTCATACATTCCCATATGTCACAGAATTTTGCGGAAAAATTCGCGCGAATAAACGCAGTGCGGCCTAGGCCTTAAAGGCAAATTAAAAAAATATCGTTAAAGTTTTCAAGAATATTTTGAATCGAAGCGAAACGCCATAGAGACGTCAAATACATAGGTCAAGGGCGTGTCGGAAAACGCACAGGGTTCCGTAGTCATGCTAGTAAAAAACTTTTTAATTTTTTTTTTAATTATTGAAGTAAACATTGTAAGAAAAAAAAGACATTAAGTATAATTTATGATCTATTGACATTAACACCTCTATCACTAAAGTGTTTGTTGATTTGTTCCAAGCAGACACCGCATCAGCTACGCATTATCTCAGTCGACTATTAACTCACTATTTGTCTTACGATAGCCGTGTTAAATTTCGTTATAACTTTGTACTATGTGCTAATATTCTAGAATGATTCAGATTTTTTAACCCCCGACGCAAAAACGACGGGGTGTTATAAGTTTCACGTGTCTGTGTGTATGTGTGTGTGTGTGTGTATCTGTCTGTTCCCCTGCAGCGCTCAAACGGGTGGACCGATTTGAATGCGGTTTTTTTGTTTGAAAGGTGAATCAGTCGAGAGTGTTGTTAGCTAGTTGCAAATCCAATATGGCCACCTCCACAAAATGGCGAATGTCAGGGGTTTTTAAATTTTTAATTTATACTACTGGATAAAACGGTCCTCCCTGACGTTTCCCCTACTATAACATAATATTATAGTGTTAGTGGTTATGGTTGTTATAGAAAAAATCAATCATCTTCGCTTACATGAGCGAATATGACTGGTAAATCCAAAATATTTTATTTTAAATTTTGCAGAGTGCTGAATGCAGTTGACCCGATCCAACTCACTCGTTACTCGTTCGTACTCATTTCATGTAATAGTATTTTTTTTTTCAAAAATCTGTTAGATTTCTATTCAACAATGTGTTGAGGGGTTATGTGATAATTTTAGCGTTAACCTAGATAATACATTTAATTTTTTTTTTAATTTTAAGCATTGCGATAATTTTAAGTGTCTCTGCCACAACAACCTTCACGTATTATGTAGAAGAAGACTCATTTTACTATGGAACCCTTAAAAACTCTGTTTACTAGATAAATTATAGGAAACCATTAAATTAATATTTTCGACATTGATACAAGCGACAAAAATACGAGTCAACGTTAATTTTTAAGGTAATGCACGGTTGTAATGACCTCTGTCAAATGTCACGGTTAAAATATATCTTTAGATATATCTTGATGCCCTCTGTCTCGTTTAATTACCTGTGTTTTTAACCCCCGACGCAAAAACGGCGGGGTGTTATAAGTTTGACGTGTCTGTGTGTGTGTGTGCGCGTCTGTCTGTTCCCCTTTTTTTATAGGAATAGCGGGCAACTGAGCAAGCGGGTCACCTGATGTTAAGTGATTACCGCCGCCCATGAACATTGGCAGCACCTGAGGAACCACTAATGCGTTGTCGGCTTTTGAGGAAGGGGACTGGCTCTTCAGCTCGCTGCCGGAACACACGGATGCTTTGCGGCAGATTACGACTGAAGTGTGGTCGCTAGCCAGGCAGATTCGGGGTAGGATCCTACCACAAAGCAGTAGCGCTCAAACGGGTGAACCGATTTGAATGCGGTTTTTAGGGTTCCGTACCCGAAGGGTAAAAAACGGAGCCCTATTAATGTCACTCGGCTGTCTGTCTGTCTGTCTGTCTGTCTGTCTGTCTGTCTGTCTGTCTGTCCGTCTGTCCGCCGGTCACAGGTCTCTAGCTCGCAGACGAAATGAGTTACAAACCTGAAATTTTGGTATTTAGTGTAAAACGTTAACCCAAAATCAAATATTGAATTAGAAATTGAATTAAATTATTTTTCAGGGGGGCTCCCATACATGAAAAAGGAGCCGGAAAAAAAAATTTTTCTTTACCCTAGCTTGTGGGGTATCATTGTTTAGAGCTCATTAAGTAGAGTACAAATATATATTTTTTTAATTTTTATCTCAAAAAATAAGAGAATGGGAGGCCATCAAAGTTGTCAGTTTTAGACCATTTTTGTGACGGGGGCTATCTCAAAAACTAAACTAGTTGGGAATATGATATTTCAGTATATTATGTACTATATGCTCTATTTAAACAACAAATACTGAAAACAACGATTTATTAAATAGTTTATAAGCTGTGACCAAAATAAACGAACATTTTTTTGGGTTTTTCTTTCACCGTTTGTTGCGATGTCTAGCTCGGAAATTAAATATTTCTTAGACCCAAAATATTATATTGTTCATAATTATGTACGGAACCCTGAAAGAGCGAGGCCCGACTCGCACTTGGCTGATTTTTTTTTGTTTGAAAGGTGAATCAGTCGAGAGTGTTGTTAGCTATGTTTGATGAAAATCGATCTAAGATGGCCGCCGCTACAAAATGGCGGATTACATATTTCTTCACAACTCCCTTAATATGGGTATCAAATGAAAGGACTTGACTAGTAGAATAGCACTATGTAAATCCAAGATGGCAACACAAAATGGCGAATGTCGGGGGTTTTTAAATTTTTAATTTATACTTGTTATTTCAATGTCTGGATCAGCTTATTGATGGCCTAACGTTTTCTCCGAGTCATGGAAGAAACCATTCAAATTCAAATAAACTTTATTCAAAATTGGTACACTGTAAACTTTTTGAGTGTCAATTGAAGAACAGGTAATCGTGATAATTACTTACGAAAATTTAAAACTAAAACTACGAGGGTTCCAAACGCGCCGTGGTCT
Organism: Melanargia galathea; assembly: GCA_920104075.1. NCBI lineage: Eukaryota > Metazoa > Arthropoda > Insecta > Lepidoptera > Nymphalidae > Melanargia > Melanargia galathea. Next base: position 19,300,571 of record OV049872.1, on the reverse strand, counting down.
GAGAAGAGCCCACAACAAACTCAGCCGGTTTTTTTATTATTATTACCAATATGGTTTAGCCATAAAAATGATTTGAACTGTTGGAATGTTGAGAGCAATCTATGTCCACTGTGGCAAACACACGTCCTTCGATGCGGCCATTGCAACCGATTCTTGCTGTCACACGCATCTCACGGCTCATTTCCTGGTTTACGGTGATAAATAATTAATTAATCAGATGTATAAATAATAATTAATTAATCAGATGTATAAATAATAATTTATTAATCAGACGGTCGCACACGGTTATCTTACAAGCGTGAAACAAATTAAATATTACGCGGCATTAAATCTCTCCACGAGTACTTCCTTATTGAGAGGATTTAGGTTCTCCTTGAACGTCGATTGCCCTTTACAGTTTATCGCGCATTTAAACGTTGAAATTATGGCGGGAACAGATTTTAATGAAATTTTATCACAAAGAACAACATCATGTACGATAAATTAGGAAGCTGTAAAGCTTCTGGGTAACACGGACTTCAAAAGGACACGCGTCCGAATTTGTGTAAAAAGTGCATAATTGTCAATGCACTTAACTAGGTCACAAAAACATAGATAATATGTAGTGAAAATAATTTCTAAATTGCCCTTCTAGGAAATCGAACCAATATTTACGAAGTTTTTTTTTATATATATTAATTGCTGCAAACGAGCAAGCGGGTCACCTGATGTTAAGGGATTACCGCCGCTCATGAACATTTGCAGCACCTGAGGAACCACTAATTCGTTGCCGGCTGTTAAGGAGTTTGTTGATCCGCCCCTTGAATAACCCTATGTCAAAGTTATGTGGAAACACCTCCAAAGGGAGTTAGTTCCACAATTTTTGAGTGCGCGGAAGGAATGACATCATGAGCAATAGCATGGAAAATGTTTAAGTCAGAGAGTGAGATAGGTGGTAAGGAAATTAACAAAATACCGAAACCTATGGATAAATGTTATGAAACCTACGCGAACGAATTTGCCGGCATGCAGTTCATAGTAACTTATAAAAGTGATAAACAATTTAAAAGAATGATAATAAAAAACCGTCGTTTTCCGCATTCAGACACTACTTACAGTGGTAAAGCATTATAAATGTACAATAAAAATTATGTGCTATCCCCTGAATTGCTGTAGAAGTTACAATACAATAAAATAATAAAACTGGATAATGTGAGCTACATTATATAAGCTGATACTTTTATTTTTTGTACACATACGAGTAGATCAATAAAGGAAAAATATTATGATTTGCAGATAAGGTACAATGGTCTGTGTGTAAACAGGATAAAAAGATCATGAAAATAATATATTTTTCACATAGAACTAATGTCAATTAAGTAATCTTATTTGTCCTGCTATTTCATAAATCATAATTAAAAAAAAGCCAAGTGCGAGTCGGACTCGCGCACGAAGGGTTCCGTACCATTATCTGTAAAAATGGCAAAAAAATCACGTTTGTTGTATGGGAGCCCCCTTTAAATATTTGTTTTATTTTAATTTAATTATTTAATTCAAAGTATATATATATAACTTCAATTCAATATATAACTTATATAATATATATATATATAACTTAATATTCTGTGAATATTTCAAGCGTCTACCTGTTGTCGTTATCAACATAGAGCAAAAACGAGCAAAAAGCACGCTTGTTGTATGGTAGCCTCCTTAAATATATATTTTATTCTGTTTTTTTGGTGTTTGTTGTTATAGTGGCAACAGAAATACATCATCTGCGAAAGTTTTTACTTTCTAACTATCACAGTTCATAAGAGCCTGCTGGTGACAGACGATCGGACGCACAGACAGACAGACAGACAGACGGACAGCGGAGTCTTAGTAATAGAGTCCCGTTTTACCCTTTGGCTACGAAACCCTAAAAATACTGACAGTAGATAAGACAGCTGATTTTTGTGTCGTTTCAAAGCGCCACAGCGAAGGTACTGGGAACTAAACATTTCCCATTACAATTGGCATTAGTTCCTGATACCTTCACTTTCACTTTTGTTAGCAATCAACGCCAAAATGGTAACAGTCATATTGGTTCAGTTATAGCAAACGCAGCGTACATATTGCAATTAATAATAGAGGTCGGTGTCTTTTTACCTGACACCATGTGACATGATGTGACCTACTCGTACTATACCAAACCTACTATAATAATCCAAACTGTGGGCTAGACAAGTCTATCATATCGTAATATCTAACGTAATGAAGCGAAAAAGTTGTTGGTTCACAACACGACTGAACAGTGATGTAAGTGTAGAGGCCGTGAGATTGCAACGCCTGTTACCTGTTAGGTTTTTTTTTTCGGTCGATATGTTTACGATATCAGTGGAGTAACGAATGTGGCATTTCGCGTAAATACGTCATTGAGTAGAGTATTTTTTTTAATACATTTGCTCGTAAAATTGATCTTTCTATCTACGTCGCTGTTGAAACTGTAAAGTAGACTTTTACGGCACACGTGCGTTCAAATATTACGACACAGTATGGCCACACACAGAAGCCGGGCGATAGACATCAGATATCGCACAAGTGCGGTTAAGTAACGTAGTAGTTATGTGATCAGCGTATGATGCTTTCTTGCCCTTTTAAGTAGTTTAGCAAATAGTGAAATAAAGTCGATTAATCGAAAAGATTATGGCACTGATTACAAGAAATGTTTCAACGTAATAGTTAATTGTTTTAATCTGTTCAACACTAATTTTATTCGATAAGAAAGAGGTGTGGCCATAATACGTAATTAATGAACTTTAATGATATTATGTATCGTAATTTTTAAGAGCCGGAATCATTTTTTACATCAAATTAATATTATTTACGTCAAAGCGAGAATATGAAAAAATCTATGATAATTATAATTTTTCACATCTAATATGAAAATATGACACGTACGTACGTGTAATATTATTATTTTTAATTAAAGTTAATTAATCACAATATTGCAAAAATACAGGAAAAGTCAAACTTTTATTAATGTGTTAAATATATCCAACAATCAAGCAAATGTCAATTATATTATAATGCAGATCACCCATCTAAAGGAAACTGATCAAAACTACTAGTACATTACTTTGTTTATCACTAAAATACGTACATTTAGTGTCCTGCAAAGGCATCCTAGTATTTACAATTTCTAGAGCATTTTCCAGAATAACGTCTAATTGCTAGGAATATTCTACTAGTCTATAGATCGACATTGGACTTTTTGTTACAAGGGTAACATACAAAGTTATACATATTTTTTTAAACAAAGTAGGTACCTACTAGCCACGATTTTAACATTAAACAAAGAACAATCTGGATCAAGCAATTTAATATGCTAATAAAAAAACTAGTTTCACGTGCTTAACAAATAATTATCTTTTATGCGCTAAATACGTATAAGGCAGAGAAAGGACTACGATAAATGGGAATTTTGAAGGAGGCCTTGCCCACAAAGTGTTGTAAATAGTAAGTACCGACAAAGCCTCATCATATGGGCTGGCATAGAGGATATTAAGCTAATTAAGACGAGGTATCAGACAATAGAGGTGGTTGTTGCTTGGTGTCAAAGGATTAGCCTGGCTATTAGCTAGGAAATCCTTCTCAGCTTATTAGATACCTTTTTTTTTTTTTTTTTTTGTTAACGAAGAGGAAATGCATTTACGCATCCCGGCCGGCCGGGGGACCGACCGGGTATGTGGGACTCTACGGGGCATGACGGCCCCGATTTACAATACCCACTAAAACCTCTCCGGAATTTCCGCCTCGCCGCAAGGGGGCAGGGCCGCAGGAACGCTTGTGGCTTACAACTGCGACCCCGCCAGCGGTAGTCGCTATGAAGCGACTAATCTCGAAGGTGCTAGGGCGCACCTTCCTCCTCTGCCTCCGTCCCGTACTGTGACAGACTCCCCCGAGCCCGCCACTGGAGGCTGGGCGTCAGTGGGGCGACGCCCCGCGGCGGATCATAAAACTGGCTCCACCGCCAACCACATTATTATTGCGGCAGTGCTCGGCCTGCGAAGGCACGTCGCCGCCGACCTGGTCTCCTTCGGCGCAACGAGAGCGAGTTGACATCGTCCTCCCGCTCCCGCTCCGCCGCCTCCTTGTGCGACATCACCTCGTCACTAAATACACAAAATGCCGCCCAGGCCTCTTCGCTTTCGGCCATTTCCTTGATAATGGCCGGAAGCGAAAGGTCCCCTCCTACCGCCGTGGATAGGACTGCGCGAGGCTCCGCCCAAGCTGGGCACTCAGCGCGCGTATGTTCGGCCGTATCCACGGCTCCGCCATCACAATGGTGGCACACCGCCGAGGGTTCCCTACCCACCACCTCACACAGGTATTTGCCAAAGCAACCGTGGCCGGTCAACAGTTGTGTGAGGTGGTATGTGGGAGGGCCGTGCTTGCGCTCGACCCACTCCTTCAGTACAGGCCGAATGGCCGCAACAAGTTCCCGGCTAACTCTCGCGACTTCTAGCCTCTCCGACCATTTGCTTAAGAGGCTTTCGCGGGCCTCCTTTCGCCACTGCTGAACCTCACGAGGGTGGGGCCAGTTCTCCTCTGCTTTTGCTGCCTTAACCCGCCAATAGACATTTGAGTTGACCTCAGCCTCAAGGTCCCACGGCGGGCTTCCGGCGAGCAAGCACGCTGCGGTGTATGACACCGTGCGGTACGCTCGAGCCGCCCTGAGTGCCATGGCGCGCTGCGGACGTCGCAGCAAGGCGACGTTACGAGTACTCAGGGCGTCCGCCCATATCGGCGCCCCGTACAGCGCCATTGAACGTACCACACCGGTGTACAAGCGCCTGCAGGATCCTCCTGGCCCTCCCAAGTTCGGAAGGATCCGCCCCAACGCTCCGGCTGCAGCCACCAGTTTTGGGGCCAAGCGCCGGAAATGTTCTTCGAACTTCCACCTGCCGTCGAGAACAAGTCCTAGGTACTTCATTGTTGACCCGACGGCGATGGAAGTTCCGCCAACTGTAATGGTCGCCCCCGGTGGCGGCGCATTCCGAGGCCCATGAAATACAAGGGCCTCGGATTTGTGCAGGGCCACTTCCAGGCCCAAAACACGGATGCGGTGGACCACGTGTGCTACCCCAGCCGTGGCGAGATAGGCCGCCTCGCGATAGGAGCTGCCGCGGGCCGACACGAGGGTATCATCAGCGTAGCATGTGACGCTGACCCCCCGCAAAGTGGCCCCGCGCAGCACCCAGTCGTACCCGATGTTCCACAGGAGCGGCCCTAATACCGAACCCTGTGGAACACCGCACGACATCGACTTCCTGCTCCATCCATCACGCGTCGGGTAAGCCACCGCTCTGCCCGCAAAATAGTCGGCAATGGTCCGTTTCAGGTAACCCGGCACGTTGTGAAACCGCAGAGCCTCCAGTACAGTTTCCCAGGGCAGAGTGTTGAAGGCATTAGATATGTCTAATGACACTGCCATAACGACCCCACCCCGAGAGACCTCCTCCTCAGCTTATTAGATACCTACCGTGAGCTAACAGTAACCTAACTAAGCTAACCGGAGAATATGTACGTACTTCTAGTAAACTCTTTTGCTATTAACATTCAACTTTTGTATAAGTTTCAACTTTTGTTATAAGTTATGCAGTGTTGTCGAAACTTACTAGGCATACTTACCAATCATAAATATTTTACTTACAAAAAATTGTTAATTATTTTTGTTAAATAATACAGATTTAATTTCTTTACTCATTCGATTAAGACAAGTCCGGAAGTGAGTAAAAAAATGACTAAAGGTGAAATGACGTCATCTTTTGCTTAATTTACGATTTACTCTCGACATTATAATATCCTGTTATCATTGATAAACTATGGCCACCAATTTAATAAGTACCTAAATGTATTATAGTAAATATCTTTTAAATTATGATTTTTATTTCTATTTTATCCACTTTCATGCTTTTGTTCATAATTCTCTTTTTATTATTGTTTTGACGGTAGCAATCAATGTATTTTCCTGTGTCTGTTATTCCGCCAATCTTCGCTATAAATCCAAAGAATTAAACTGATTTACCTCCAAACTGACCTTTTCAGAAATGGCACATTGTGCAACATCGCTTATAGATTACTTAATCCAAGTTTGCTACCCGTTAAATGTGACTGAACTGTATTGGACGACGACGACGACCCTGGCGCAGTGGTGAGCGCTGTGGTCTTATAAGTGGGAGGTCCTGGGTTCGATTCCCGTCAGGGGCAATTTGAGATTTTATAATTTCTAAATTGTTTCTGGTCTGGTCTGGTGGGAGGCTTAAGCCGTTGCTGGTTGGTCCGCATGGAATTATTAATTCCCTTTCCCGTGGGAATTTCGGAAAATCCGTCCTTATTCCTTGCCTATTATAAAAGGAATCTCGGTGCAAAATTTCAGTTTTCTAGGTCTAAGATTGGATTGTGCGCTTGGCGTCGATGAGTCAGTGAGTCATTGAATGAGTCAGGACTTTTTTATTTTATCTATACCTAAAAATGAAATTATGATCCAAATATTGGAGAACTACCTAGAAATGAAATGATGATCCAAATATAAAACCTCGAAAAATATTGGAGGTTGATATACCTATTGTATTCCGAATATACTTATTATTTGTCAAGTTTACGTAAGGATCTCTAAAAAGTTCAAACATATCTGGCGTCTGTAGCAAAGAAGTAACTAAACAAAAGACGAAGTTATTGGATTTTTTCATTTATTTTGCCCACGGGCTCGGAATATTGTGTACGTGACTAACATTTCATATCCAATTGTAAGTAAACAGCTTTGTAAAAGATAACCTATTTTTAACCCCCGACGCAAAAACGACGGGGTGTTATAAGTTTGACGTGTCTGTGTGTGTATGTGTGTGTGTCTGTCTGTTCCCCTGTAGCACTCAAACGGGTGGACCGATTTGAATGCGGTTTTTTTTGTTTGAAAGGTGAATTAGTCGAGAATGTTGTTAGCTATGTTTGATGAAAAGTGATTCAAGATGGCCGCCGCTACAAAATGGCGGATTACATGTTTTTTCACAACTCCCTTAATATGGGTATCAAATGAAAGAGCTTGACTAGTAGAATAGCACTATTCAAATCCAAGATGGCCGCCGCCACAAAATGGCGAATATCGGGGGTTTTTTAAATTTTTAATTTATACTTGTGTAACTTTTTGTATATAAAACCTACATAATATACCTACTTATCGTATGTGCAACGTCACTTGAAAGCGTGATAGCATCACGGGGTCACCACAGAGGCAATCTACTCGGCTCGTATTTCATTTCCTCCACGCCACGGTCAGGCTTTGATATTGGCCGAACGTGGAAACTCAGAACTGTTTTTACCGTAAACAAGTTACGATGTTAATAAACTCGAGTGAGCCATGGGAATGTAATTAACTGATTAACTGTGACCTAATTGATTCATCGGAGCTTATGAAATTTTGTGTGCATAAGTTTTATTTAAGTTATGAAATGTTGTTTATGACTAAACCCCAAATTAGACAGTTCATTTTTAGGGATTTTTGCTTTCATTTTCGAGGCTTCATCGATGAGTCATCGAAAATGAACCGTCTAAACACCGACCATTCATCGTTCACAGGCACTGTGCCATAGCAAATATCGTATCGTGTGTCGTTCATCGCAAAAATGAACGATGAACGTGGCAACGTATTGCTAGTTTCTATAACTGTACCAAATTTCAACTTTGCAGTTTTAAGTAATAGTTTGTGTACAAAATGACCATGACAATGACTGGAAAAAACTTAGGATAGGTATAAGGGTTCCTTGTTTTATTACTGTACCCTAAAAAACTTATTCCGTCGAAGGACGCGAGTAACCGCTTCCTCAAAATAGGTTAAAAACAAGTTCTCACAAGTTTAAAGTTTCAATGAGATAATAAGTACGGCATTTTTCGTTCGAGGCTTTTATTTAAAACTAGTGACCGCCCGCGGCTTCGTTCGGCCAGAATCAAAAATTCCCTATCCCGTCGGAATTTCGAAAAATTCGGCCTTATTCCCTATTAACATTTTAAAGGAAACCTCTGTGCAGAATTTCAGCTTTCTAGGTCACAGACTCACAGAGCTAAAATTCTCTCTAGCTCAGAATTTTTATCGGGGGAGATTTTGAATTTTGAATGAAACATACCAATTAACTTCACTCAATGTATCTATAGGTTCATTCAGAGAGAGCTTATAATGACTTTTGAAGGTAAAAAAACAAGCGAAACAGGATATTTTAAGCCTTTCAAATCTTATAGGTACCTACCTGTACTTTTTGTTTGTATTTGTATTTAATGAGGCTCTATAAAAAAATTGGACCTTCATTAACTTTCTCGCCGCAGCCTTCGCCTGGTTTTTATTTATGGTCATGTTTCCGTATTTATTGACACAAATGGATAATGGAAGAAAGTCACGCTTCTGTAATTTGTTATTGGTCACTTCACACCATTGTCTAGAGGCTAGATTGATGGGTTTGAAATATTGAAATCATTTACGATTATTGCATACCACAAAAAACAGTTCATAAATAATATTACTGTATATAGTAGGAACCATCTTATACCTCGAACCAGGTATACGATTTATTGATTTAAATTTCATACAGTTAGATTCATAAAATTTTATTGTAACATAATTAGGAAGTTATTTCAGGTGTCTATCTACTATATACGCAAAAATAAATCTTGTACTGTAAAAGATAAAATTAATTAATTCAAATCGGTAACTTTTACCCCATCCCTATATTTTTTCGTCAAAAAGTAGCAACCCATTAAACGTCACTTTACTGCATCGAATTAAAAGTCCGACTATAGACGAGTTTTATCCCTCCATAATATAAAACGGATGGTGAAGTATTTATTTAGTTTTTATACTTCTTCTAGTTGTTTACTGGTACTTTGTTGAAGGCCCTTAAAAAGTTGTTGTTCTCAAATAAGGTTTCAATAAATGGCTTACGGGATTGCAATCGGGCCAGATGTTCAATATGAATTGAACACAAACAGGGTTATGGAATGTGAAATGTATGGTTTCAAAAGCAAGATATTAATTGCTTAGATGGAAACCGACAATTATAGAGGTATTTTTATAAAAAAGTTTAAAATATATTCGATGGTATCAATTTTACAACATAATACAATTGTTTTTATTCGTAACAGTTAAAAATAACATATTCTAGAGGAAAATTCGTTTAAAATATTTCTTATTATCTCAAATTATGAGATAATTATTGAACTTAACGTTATTTTTATTTTTATCTTGCCCGAAAGCTATTTTAGCCCTTCCTCGAGTTCAGATACACATCAAATAAGTAATAATATTAATGCATAATATTATGCAGTTTGTATTTAAAGCATAATAAGCGTCGTGTATAATATTATGCAGTAATATTAAATATATACATACATACCTACCATATAATAAGCTTGATAACAAGTGTAAATTGAAAATTTAAAAAACCCCCGACATACGCCATTTTGTGGCGGCGGCCATCTTGGATTTGCAATAGTGCTATTCTGCTAGTCAAGCCCTTTCATTTGATACCCATATTAAGGGAGTTGTGGAAAAATATGTAATCCGCCATTTTGTAGCGGCGGCCATCTTGGACCGATTTTCATCAAACATAGCTAACAACACTCTCGACTAAATCACCTTTTGAACAAAAAAAACCGCATTCAAATCGGTCCACCCGTTTGAGCGCCACAGGGGAACAGACAGACACACACACACACACACACACACAGACACGTCAAACTTATAACACTCCGTCGTTTTTGCGTCGGGGGTTAAAAATAACTCGACGCAATCCTTTATACACATACGCGATTGTTAAATAAAATGAGATTATATAACAATATCTCTTTTTTTTACTAGACGTTAATATTTCAATAGTGCTAGAATGTAGTAGAATCCAGAAACATCAATAACTGATTTTCAATAACATTATTGCAATTTCAACAAAATTATTATCATTTATATTTTTTTTATTTTATTCAACCACAAGTTAGCCCTTGACTGCAATATCACCTGATGGTAAGTGAAGATGCAGTCTAAGATGGAAGCGGGCTAACTTGGAAGAAGTATGGCAGTTTTTATTATTAGGTACCCTTAATCGGTTTCTACACAACATCGTACCGGAACGCTAAATCGCTTGGCGGCACGGCTTTTGCCGGTAGGGTGGTAACCAGCCACGGCTGAAGCCTCTCACCAGACCAGAGACAATTTAGAAATTACAAAATCCCAAATTGACTCTGCCGGGAATCGAACCCGGGGCCTCCCACTTATAAGACCACAGCGCTCACCACTGCGCCAGGGAGGTCGGCAAAATGTATTTCTTTGATATTTCGTGTTTTGCCGGATAAATCTGTATGATTAGATACTATACATAGTATAGATAGTAGGTAGTACATAATATATAGATAGTAGGTCGGTGATCATCACTTTTTACTAAGAATTCACGTGATAGTGATTTTTGGAAAGTACTCAACCGCGCATCAATTTAATTTATTCTTTCCTCTTCCCCGTTCTATCCTTGCTATTATATATTTCTATGGTACGTAGGTACTCTGTACTCAAGGTACTATTTCATTAGTGTTAGATACTTTGTGCATGCATTTATTTACTGTCTAAGTAAAAAACTTTCATTTCATCTCCCGTCCACAAAAATAAACAATATACCGCAGCAACCGTATAAATGCAGTTTTTTAGTCAGTCAGGCATATGTGAGACGAGCGCGACCGGGTGGAAGGCAATTAACGACATCCTGTTGGTAGATGACCAGGTGGGTTTCACTTGCACTAACAGCGTCGGCAATGGGCAAAAACTTGGTATTATAAAACAATAACTTTGTCCACATAACATTATATGTATTACGAACAGAGAATATATTACTTATTATTTTAAATGCGGAAAATAAATTTGTCTGTCTGTATGTTACGCTTTCACACTTAAACCGCTGAACCGATTTTAAGGAAATTACGTACATAGACTAGACCTTGGAGAAGAACATAAACTACTTTTTATCACGAAAAATTATAGTTTCCAAGGGATTTTTAAAAAACATCCACGCGGACGAAGTGGCGGGCATCAGCTAGTTGAATATAAAATTAAAAATCACACCAACCAGATTTTTTTAATCGTTTAGGTAGTGTTTCAATAAAAGATATCGAGAGACAAAGGAGTGTCGAAAGGAACGGCGTGCGACACGTAACGCTGCGTGGACATTTTTTGTATCGGCTGGCATCAGTTTTTTTCGTCGATTAAAATAAACGCTGATTTGGGTACAAAAGGAGGCCTTGTGGAGTTGAGTCACCTTTAGAGAATTTTAGATTTCAGATAAAAATTAAGTTGCGTTCATACTTCATAGATACTGGATGTTAATTTGTATCTATTGAAGTGTACCCTCACTCTATTTTAACGTGTATAATTTCTCTTTATTAACTGACTTCAAAAAAAGAAGGTTATCATTTCGACACATATGTATCTAATATTATCGGAACTACAAAATATTCACATATTTTGTATTCACATATGTTGATAATATTATTTATATAAGAGCTTCCAAACAAACATTAAAAAAAATTCATAGATCTATATATGTATGTATGCTTATATGTTTGTCCAAGATTTCTCCGAAACTACTTATTTATCGGATTGTGGCTATTGTCTTGTAAAGTTGCAAGTTTGATGTTTGTCTCATTAAGTTTTGTTTTAGTCTCATAGGTTTCCTATCATTTACTATGAAATCGTCGAAATCCATACGAGAGAGAGTGAGTTTTCTCAAACTTGAAAACTTACACTAAAATTAACACGTTACTTAGTAGATTTATACTTTAAACTAATTGCTATAAACCTATGTTAGATAACCTATAAATATTATTAGAACCTTAGGTAGATAACCTATAACCTCATATTTTATTTAACTTCAACAAAGTTTTACAAACACGCAACTATTGCCGGTACATCTTTACACACAATTTTAAAATGACTCATAATACAAACATCACAAGTATACTGTTTAGACGTTAATCAACAGTCGGAAGCCAAAGGAAGCTGTATATAGATAAAGGCATCTCGTTTCATCGTAACAGACAGACAAAATATATTTCGGGAGCGACTGACTCACGCGTGTCTCATTTATGTGTACAGGAGGAACATAAACGCTGTGTAGAGTTGGCATTCCGATCGTGTTTCGTGTTTAGATTTAACTGAGAAATTTTAGTGCCATTTATGGTTTATACTATATCCTCTAACATATCTTGTCTTATTTGCAAATTTAAACCGCAGTATAGTAAGTAAGATATTCGCTTTGAGCTGATGAAAAGTGCGCTTACTTAATTATGTCAGTTGCACTTGTAAATAGCACGGCAGTGCTCCTGCCAAGTCGAGCAAAAACAAAAACAAAAAAAACAAAAGCACAGCCGTACTATATTTTCTCAACATTTTCGACCCCCTGTAACTTCGTCGTCGATAAAGCTAGAAGCCTGAATTTTTAGTGCCCTAGAGAATTAAACATAACTAGGCACATACCCAAATTACATTTAATTCGAAGCTATAGTTTAAGAACTATTGCAAGTCAAAGTTCGTTAGTCTTGTCACTGACACACCACCGATCATCAGTATTCTAAGGTAAGTACTAGTAAACACAAAAGCTTCAAATTTTGAACACATTTAATGATTAGCCTATAGGTAAAGTAAGAAAAAATTCAAACATATTATCGCAATTTCAGTCCCGTTTTCTAAATATACATACATAAGTGTAAATAGCGCAAACAATTTGTTGTGCAGTTAAACACAATGATACAAAGTATACATCATATCACACGTTGAGAATCAAACCGTCATTAACCAAAAAACGCAATTTTACAGTAGAAGCATTTAAAGTTCTCAAATGGAAAACCTTACTAATGTGCATTAAATCTAACGTTAAAGTATCGTTTTGAACTTATTATAGTCAAAACTCAGTCTAGCTTTCATGTGAAAACAATTAAATATTAAAATATATTATTACATTTTTTAAATATCAATTTTTTTCTCAAAATAGTGTCACTTTTCCGATTTTAATAAAGTGTCATTTTTCAAAAAATATTGATTACGTTATTCCACACAGAATTCACCTACACATTGCGCCGTTCTCCTAAAACTAAACTCCATAACGACACTAATGAACTCTTATCATTATTCTTTAGTACTATCGCCGTAGGTGTTTTTGCATTATATATTATATATTATAATTTCTCTTTATTAACTGACTTCAAAAAAAGAAGGTTATCATTTCGACACATATGTATCTAATATTATCGGAACTACAAAATATTCACATATTTTGTATTCACATATGTTGATAATATTATTTATATAAGAGCTTCCAAACAAACATTAAAAAAAATTCATAGATCTATATATGTATGTATGCTTATATGTTTGTCCAAGATTTCTCCGAAACTACTTATTTATCGGATTGTGGCTATTGTCTTGTAAAGTTGCAAGTTTGATGTTTGTCTCATTAAGTTTTGTTTTAGTCTCATAGGTTTCCTATCATTTACTATGAAATCGTCGAAATCCATACGAGAGAGAGTGAGTTTTCTCAAACTTGAAAACTTACACTAAAATTAACACGTTACTTAGTAGATTTATACTTTAAACTAATTGCTATAAACCTATGTTAGATAACCTATAAATATTATTAGAACCTTAGGTAGATAACCTATAACCTCATATTTTATTTAACTTCAACAAAGTTTTACAAACACGCAACTATTGCCGGTACATCTTTACACACAATTTTAAAATGACTCATAATACAAACATCACAAGTATACTGTTTAGACGTTAATCAACAGTCGGAAGCCAAAGGAAGCTGTATATAGATAAAGGCATCTCGTTTCATCGTAACAGACAGACAAAATATATTTCGGGAGCGACTGACTCACGCGTGTCTCATTTATGTGTACAGGAGGAACATAAACGCTGTGTAGAGTTGGCATTCCGATCGTGTTTCGTGTTTAGATTTAACTGAGAAATTTTAGTGCCATTTATGGTTTATACTATATCCTCTAACATATCTTGTCTTATTTGCAAATTTAAACCGCAGTATAGTAAGTAAGATATTCGCTTTGAGCTGATGAAAAGTGCGCTTACTTAATTATGTCAGTTGCACTTGTAAATAGCACGGCAGTGCTCCTGCCAAGTCGAGCAAAAACAAAAACAAAAAAAACAAAAGCACAGCCGTACTATATTTTCTCAACATTTTCGACCCCCTGTAACTTCGTCGTCGATAAAGCTAGAAGCCTGAATTTTTAGTGCCCTAGAGAATTAAACATAACTAGGCACATACCCAAATTACATTTAATTCGAAGCTATAGTTTAAGAACTATTGCAAGTCAAAGTTCGTTAGTCTTGTCACTGACACACCACCGATCATCAGTATTCTAAGGTAAGTACTAGTAAACACAAAAGCTTCAAATTTTGAACACATTTAATGATTAGCCTATAGGTAAAGTAAGAAAAAATTCAAACATATTATCGCAATTTCAGTCCCGTTTTCTAAATATACATACATAAGTGTAAATAGCGCAAACAATTTGTTGTGCAGTTAAACACAATGATACAAAGTATACATCATATCACACGTTGAGAATCAAACCGTCATTAACCAAAAAACGCAATTTTACAGTAGAAGCATTTAAAGTTCTCAAATGGAAAACCTTACTAATGTGCATTAAATCTAACGTTAAAGTATCGTTTTGAACTTATTATAGTCAAAACTCAGTCTAGCTTTCATGTGAAAACAATTAAATATTAAAATATATTATTACATTTTTTAAATATCAATTTTTTTCTCAAAATAGTGTCACTTTTCCGATTTTAATAAAGTGTCATTTTTCAAAAAATATTGATTACGTTATTCCACACAGAATTCACCTACACATTGCGCCGTTCTCCTAAAACTAAACTCCATAACGACACTAATGAACTCTTATCATTATTCTTTAGTACTATCGCCGTAGGTGTTTTTGCATTATATTTTTATGGTACGGCAGCCCTGGAACAATTTTTTTAGTGATTAATAACAAGTTGAATTTTTGTAAGTAGGTTCGTTTCGACGAGACGATTTTTTTTTATGAAAATTCTCGATGGAGGTAGCTACTCGAGCGAGTGTTAAAAATTTTGATTCGCACGTGTGGGAAATCGATCCACTAAATTTATAGGACTATATAGCCATTTTATTATTCAAGTATTTACTAGGCTGCATACAAAAAATCAGCTGGTAATAACCAACCATCATCAATAGATGATAAAATGATGATGATGATAAAAAAATTGTTTGCCTCGTCGAAACGAACCTACTCACGAAAATTCAGCTTGTTATTAATCACTAAAAAAATTGTTCCAGGGCTGCCATACTATTATGACATAGTATCACTAGATGGTGGTGATAGCTAAAATTTACCATTTTTTGGATAGTGACGGTTTGACTCTCAACGTGCGATATTTAAACATAAAATACCTACTCGTAAACCTTCACTATTACATGATCTATTAACCTCACAAACCACAATTGTATTATTCAAATAAATTATCTTATTTCAACAGTAATACAATAAATTCCTACCTACTTATTAAGCTCAAATTTCAGAATCATTAGAAAAGCATCTGAAAAATGCGCACTAGAAGTGTCATAGTTATTTGTTCGACAAGATAGCAAAATTATTGTTTGTTGCGAGTGCCTAGTTTGAATCCCGAGCGAGCGAAGGATAGAATCCTGAGTGTAGTGAGGGATTCAAAGGCACAAGAAACAAAAAGTTTGCTATCGTGTGATACATACAACTTTTCACCTCAATAGCGAAAAAATACAAGATGTAAGTAACAAAAATATTTACTGAAACAAAAAGGATTTTTTACATTCAAATTACGTACCTACTTACTTATTATTATGCTTAACTTAAAAATCAGCGAAGTGCCAGTCGGGACTCAAATTTTTTATCAAATAAATTTTCTTTTTTGCTTGCAGCGAGAAAATTTTCATCTGGTGCTTTAAGAACTTTTCAATATCATGATCGGTGAAAACTTTAGATTTTTTAGATTTGTGCCCCTTGTATGATATTCGTATTTTGTTGGATTAAAACTCGTCACAGCAATAAATGTGTTTTATTAATTATTATAATTTTACAATATAGATGGGCTGTTGCCTGTGTGAAAAATGTGCCTATAAGTAAAACATAAACTAACAAAGTTAGACGTAACTCTCAAAGTTAGCCACCTATTGATGACCGGACAGTGTTCCTCTAAGTAAAATATAAACTAACAAAATTAGTATATATATATATATATATATACTTATATACTTCATAAGATCCTGAGATAAATTTTCATAAAAGTTTATTAATTTGTTAATTATGATTTTTTATAACTTGGAAAATCATAATAATCATATACATATCATATAATTATAACAAAACTACACAAAAACAGGTAAGTTGATACTTTTCACCAATATTAAGACCAAATTCAAGAATTCATAGTTACTCCATTAGTTCTTTAAAAAGTCGTTTTCTCATCAAACATGCATTGAATTAATTCGCAAAGTGATTAACATTGTTAATTATTATTGTTATGATACGATTAAATATCAATTAGAGCGGAACAGCTAAGTAGTAACAGTTACCTAATAATTAAAAACGTATTAACAGTGCTATTATGAAAGTCTTAAAAAATCAAATTATTGGAAAAAAAATCGTATTTTCAATGTAAAAATGCCTGTTCTTGATATCTTATTTGAAACGACTTTAAAAAATAGGAAAAGGTTTTCGATGAGATGCATATTTTTTTACGATACTAACTGTTATCAACTACAACGTCGTTCAAATAGAGTAAATTTTTTTTCCTTGTTACTTCTTTTTGAAGAATATAATATAAACCAGTTTTCAAATAAGTAAAATATTTTTTAAACCTTTCTTTTTATATTCAAAACTCTTTTCGTTATTTTTATTGGACACAAGACAATACGTCCATAATAAACGTTAGCGTATCCCTAAGATATTGTAATATATAATGGCGTATCCTTACGTCAAATTTTTTTAGAATGTTTTATTTTTAAGTGATTTTTAGCAGGCCAAGTTTCAATTATTTTACTTATAACAGTTTTCATCTCTGCTCCTATAAAAACGGACTCTTATCGTTAATAATTTTATTATACTCTGTAAACATATTTTATAATTCAGGAATTACTATAAAATATAAGTCTGTAGTTATTTATTCGATATCACTACATAGTATAAAACAAAGTCGCTTTCTCTGTCCCTATGTCCCTATGTATGCTTAAATCTTTAAAACTACGCAACGGATTTTGATGCGGTTTTTTTTAATAGATAGAATGATTCAAGAGGAAGGTTTATAAGTAGAAAAATTGGACCCGGTAGGTGGCGCTAATAGCGGGCAGGACGACGTCTGCCGGGTCCGCTAGTAAATTATAAATGCAGTCAACATGATCGCCTTGGTTGAATGTTGAATGGAAGCAGGCGTTACTTTGCGGAATTCCATGATATACAATGAATATAAAATTATTTTGCTATAATCCGCTAACATATGTTATGTTAGCGGATTATAGCAAAATAATTTTATATTCATTGTACGCCTTGGTTGAATTACGTAACTTTATTATAAAAGAAAGGAAAGGCTCAATCTTATGATTTCAATCTTTAATACTACATTTTGTCGTACTTTACCTGAGTTAAGATAAAAATATTAAATAAGTAGATAAATTATCGACGTCTCAAATGATCAACTCAAGGATCAACTTTATCTCGAAGTCTGGGCGATAAGATTTGTTAGAGCATTATTTAACTTTTGGCAGATTAAATTAACTTCATGTTTTAACTTAAAAATTATAGTCAGAGCTTAGAGTTTTAAGACTAAATTATTAAGTAAGTACCAAAAAATAAATTTTTGACTAGAAAATTATTAAGTAGGTATTTTTTTTAGTAAAAACGTAGTGACATTCACAGGCGTTGGCCTCCAAGTATGAAGATGAATTTGATCGAATAAATAATTTAGCTATTGTTTCAAAACGTTTCTTTTATCTATATTGTGCCATCCCTAACAGTAGTCTGGAAGCCATGCGATTCGGTCCATCTGTGGATCGCTATTTATGCTAAATATAATAAGCGGTCCCAGCGATGCCGGCATTGCATGCCATTATTATTTATATCAGACGTTATTTAAGACTATTGAACTGCTGAATGGCTATTGATTTTATACCGTCATTAGCCATACCGTCAGTGGCCATTTTTGGTTCCCACTGGATACCACATTTTATCTCGCACATGCTATTTGAGAAACCTTATTTTAAGATTATATACGGTGTTCCATCAAAACGACGGGGGGTTTTCAAATGGCGGATAACTAATTCCTCAAACGCCGGAAACGCATTAACAGTGTCTGTGATGCTAGTAACATAGAACAAATAAGTGAGCTGGTCGTTTGCTCGCTAAAAATATGCAAACTCATTTAAATACACAAACTTATTTAAAATACATAAATTCATTTAAATACACAAACTCATTTAAATACACAAACTCATTTAAATACACAAACTATTTAAAATATTTAAAAATCTCATTTAAAAATACACAAACGTACTTCTTACTACTTATATTATATGGAATTGCAGAAATATGATAACTATTTACGACAACTGAAAACTTAAGCTACTGAAGATTCCAAACACACCCCGGTCTGAAAATCAATTATTATAGGTACATAATGGTACCAGAATAATAAATTATTTTGATCAGAGATTGAAAGTGCGTTAGCCATTTAATCTGTTGGTCATTATAACATAACTTCTTAAGATAATAAACCTATTTGAGAAATAAATAATGACAATGTTATATATATTACGTATTTGTCGGAAATATTTACGCAACAAAGTATTTTGTAAGTACGTAAGTACATAATAATAATTCGGCTTCATTTTATCTAAGTTCAATATTTAGGTCGTATCTTCACATAATATTCCATCGAGATAGTGATGTCAATAAATAAATATTATTTAATAAACTAAAGGTACTGTACCTAATAAAATACAAAAAAAATTCTGCTGCTTGCTTCAATATTGACGATATTAGATTCTTTTGTGGACCCAAAGATTTGAGATATTTTTCTTTTTACGTACGCAACTACAATACAAGGGCTAATTTCTAATATAATTTTGATATTTTATTATTAAATATAATATACCTAATTCCCCCCACTATAAAAAGTATAATAAAATAAAAAGTATTTTCGTATATCTGAGGACCTTGTGATATCAGTGAGTTTAGGTCCCGTAAAATTAACGTAAACATAAATCTGACATTTATTTATCGTCGCATAACGGTGTGATCTGTCCGATTAATGCAACCCAGATGTCACGTTTTTCAACATAATAACTCACACTTCGGGCACTAAACTACAATGGTCCAGAAAATACATGAACTATCCATTAGAACAAGTTTTCGGTAGTTTGGTTAATTTAAAGTACATAATTAATTGGTTAAATTAAACCTTACAATATGTTACTAGCTGATTGGCGCGACTTCGTCCGCGTGGATTTAGGTTTTTTAAAGTCCCTTTTTAAAATCATTTTTCGGGATAAAAAGTAACATAAGTCATTCTTCAAGGTCTAGTCTACCTCTCTACCTTTCGACAAGATTTGCAGTTCAGCGGTTTAGGCGGGAAAGCGTAACATACAGACAGACACAGTTACTTTCGCATATATGTATATGTATAATATTAAGTATGGATTAAATCTTTAACTTTTATCTCGCCTATTTCCTCAGTAACATTAGCGAGGATAATGTCGCCCATTCTCCAGACGCCCGATACGGGATAATGGCAGTTTGTGGACGATTTGCTAAAGGATAAAACGTTTCTAGTAGGTAACTCTGATAAGTGTCGGTTTTGTTCCGTGTAGAGAAATTGAAGTCGTTTCGTTCAATTTACATTTGCGGAAGAAAAGATTGAGTATAAATGTAATCTACTACAATACAACAATCTGATTCAGTCTACAGTGATTTAATTTTTAGGTACATGTGTGTGTGTGTGTGTGTGCGTATGTGCACGTGTGTGTGTGTGTGTGTGTGTATAGGCTCGTACGTTTGTGTTTGATGTAATGATGATAAGTGATAAATAAATAACATCGTGATGCATTTTAAAATAAAATGCATATATGAATCACCGTCTAATTTCTTGATTCTTTTGAGTAAAAACAATTACCTATGTGGTGAGATTTTAGATCAAATAATAATTGCAAGTATAAACTGGAATTTCCATACGAGAAGACAGATTTACATAATTTCCATTTACTACCAAATTAATTTCCATGCCGAACGACAGATTTACGCAATTTAATCCAATTTCCATACCAAAACTTTACACATAGAGCGTCGAGTGTAACTTATCCTTAACCTTGCGGAAATCTGTGGAAATTATAACTTGGAATTTAACTGTAACTTGAAAACTTACACAATGCCTCAGGTTCGCTTTTTCAAGTAGTTAAGAATTTATTATTGGTTATATCAGGTGCAGGAGTCGCTTTTTAGTTACAGTTCGGCTAATTTGATACATCCGATGATTTGAATATTATTTGAAATGATACGACAAACTACCGTTCATTCATACGAGTATTGTCACGCACATATGTTTTGATGGGAAATGAAACAAGGATGTACCTTCGATTAAGTATAGTGCGCCTTCTTAACTACTAACTCATTAGTTTCCGAAGTACGTGCACACATAATAAACTCATTGTCTTCGCAACACAATGGTCAATAGGCCATATACATACAGCGCGCGTCATCAAAAATTATTGAAATGACGTGCTCTGCGAAAAAATTACCAGTAATTTGTATATTTCGGACCTAAAAAATGAAACCTAAGAAAATTCTGAAATGTTATTGTAGGAATTATGAAATTATGTACTAAATAAATGTTATATAATTTTTTTCAAAGAAAAATGAACCGACTTCAAACCATTCGAACTAAAAAGTTTAAAATAATGTTTTATTCATTTAGATTTACGATTAAACTACCTAACTCAAATGATATATAATTTTTTGAAGTCGGCGCCAAATGACTCATACTTTTCAAGTCTAAAATATGCTCCCCGCGTCCCGAACAGCCTCACCCTCCGTGACTATTATGGTTCACCGCGCTCGCATTCAAAAGTGGATAGTTACTCTGATTTTACTAAGACGAATTGAATGTGGTTTGGCGCCGACTCCAAAAAATTATATATTATTTGAGTTAGGTAGTTTAATCGTAAATCTAAATGAATAAAACATTATTTTAAACTTTTTAGTTCGAATGGTTTGAAGTCGGTTCATTTTTCTTTGAAAAAAATTATTTTATGCTTTTTAGTGATTTGTTTTCTTTATATTAATAATAATAGAAATGAGAACTAAGTATGTAAAATAGATTATGACCTATATATTGTTAATTATTATTAAATATCCTGTGACATAATACATACATTTTATGTGTCATACTAAGTATAGGTGAATGGTTTTATAATGTTCTAACCCAACCTAACCTAACTTCCGATCTATACAAGATTAGTTTGTATGCGTACTACTCTTGTATAATTTGGAAGACTTTGATTAAAAAGTAATTTACAATATATACGCGACCAGTTTCACATCCTTGCGGTTTGGCTTTGTATAGAATGGAAATACACGTAACCGTGCACAAACTCCAAGGAATCACTCTATAGTATAGCTGTACTGACTTCGGCCCAAAACTTTTTGCAAAAAGTCAATGTTGCGTAGGCGTAGCAGAGTGAAGTCTTTGGCCAGAATAGATATATTAGACTTCAGCAATAGGTCTGGCAATATCAGAGAACATATTAGTGACATATGTATACATTTATGGTTATAACTTCGTACGTAAGAATGATAACTCGATGTGTTATATACTAAAACCTTCCTGAAAGTATGTAGATTACGATAGTGAAACAATCATCAAAATCGGTTCATTAGTTGCGGAGATAATCGCGAACATACTTACATACATACATACATACATACATACATACGGGTCGAATACAGAACCTCCTTTTTTTGAAGTCGGTTAACAAATTAAAGTTAAGTTTTCGAGGCAAGGATTATCAAGATAATATTATCCAGTATGTTCGTGAAAAATGGTTCCAAAAAAATTAATTACAAAATCTATACTAATAAATAAAATTGAAGTGTCTGTCTGTAATATCGAAATAACTACCTCATATTAAGCTCATATGGTTATTTGAACGATACTATAACCGAATCACACGTTTTTAAAATTTTTGTCTGTCTGTCTGTCTGTCTGTCTGTCTGTCTGTCTGTCTGTCTGTCTGTCTGTCTGTCTGTCTGTCTGTTTGAACGGGCTAATCTTTGGAACGGCTTAACCGATTTTGACGGGACTTTCACATACAAGTAGAGAATTAACCAGGGAGTAACATAGGCTACTTTTTTAACCGACATTCAAAAAAGGAGGAGTTGTGTTTTTCTACCTATGTACACCGATATCTCCGAGATTTCTGAACTGATTTGCGTAATTTTTTTTATACGATAGAGAAACATTGCGACACTGTCCTACAAAAAATTTGGATTCCAACTCCTCAATCCTGATGCTGTAGGGGATCTGATCCCCAAAACTAATGGGATTTAGGCACTGTCGGTTATTTAAATTGATATTGGGGATACCAATTAAAGACTTTATTGTTGAATGACCTCGAGTAGGTACATGTCCAACTCCTCAACCCTGATGCTGTAAGGAATTGCATTCCGAAATCGTAAGGATCCCACGGAATTTTCCGTTTTGTGGACGGGTTACTACTTACTACAGATAGGCTACTTTTTGTTCTGGAAAATCAAAGTTCCCACGAGATTTTTACAAACCTAAATACACACGGGCGAAGCCGTGGGCATCATCTAGTAATAAATAAATTAATTCATAATACGCGGATTTCCCGCAAGAAAATCACCCTTAAGTTTATATTGAAGTGGACTAAATTTTGTAGCTACAAATTACTTCTATGGTTAATCTGATCCTAATCTGTTACTAAACTACTATGAATATGTAACACATTGAGACTAAATGGGAAAAATGACAATGAATTCCAAAATGGTTCCGTCACAGTTTTACCATGGGTGTAGACCCACCTTAGCGTTTTTATAGTTACAATTGTAAAATCTTCGATTCGTTGCAAGTGGTTTACTATTAGTTTACTTTGGTGTCGATTATTGTGTGGTCGTGCTCAAAGATCTTAAAAAGTCGAATAATTTACAAAAAGCGTTTTTTATGCCGTGTGTTTTTGTGCTTTTTCGAAATCGTTTAAGTTTCGAATGGACCGCTTCTCGTGCTGTTTTTGTTGACTCTCGTTTTCACTTGTGGCCTCTAGATTGACTGTGAAGAAATATGCAATCGAATTTAATTGATGTCAAATTTTTAATATCGATTTTTTTATAGAATCGATTTTTTATTGTAATCAGGGAAGATAATAATTTGGTTATATTATACATTATTACTAAAAATAAATACTCGATATTGAGTCATATTTTCATTGATATAATTTATCTTTATCTAAGCATAACCTTTCTTTAAGCGCGAGCTGTGCATGTAACCCACCCATAGAGTAAAACAATCCAATAGTGGATCGAGCAGTCTTACACTCTAGTAAATGTCCAACTGTTAGTTTCTAGTATTTACCTCGTTTTTAGGGTTCCGTAGCATATGCTAATATACCCATTGTCTGTCCAGTAGTCAGTTAATTACTATGCGTAGACACGTAATTTATACCCACATGCACGCCTCAGACGAGGAAGAATGCTGTCACACTGCAAGAGACTACCAAAGTCTGAGGCGAGAATCGAAAATTCTATTGCTTGGACGATCGGTAAGGTTCTTGACTCTATAACACTTTATTTTATACCAGTTAATGTCCGCGACTTCAGCCGCTTGGATTTTGGTTCCGCTCTGGTTAAACTCGTGAAAACTGTTTAACCCGGGATAAAATGTAGCCTTTTTCGTCTCCGGAATTCAGTCTATGTACCTACCGAATGTCAATATCAGTTCGGCGCGGTGTTTTGTCCTTTACAACAGTTTTTTTTACAAAAGAATATTAGCTAAAACACTCTCGGTGTTTCCAAAATCCAAAATACCTGTTCCGCTCTTTTTATATCGTTATGAGCTATTATCTATCGTTATGCCTAATAGGCATGTTAATTTTATAGTATCTACCCTAAATATAATCCCACCTACTAATTAATTAACACGGTTTATTTCCTTGGAAATGTTCTGAACAGATTCCAAGCTCCGAAATTATGATGTAGAATTAATTATCAGGCACTGAGTACGCTAAGTAATGAAGACCGGTGACCGCGTGACGGCCGCCCAATTAGCTAATGATCCATCAACGCATCAACGCATCAACGCATCAAAATGGATGATGTTTGCTACTTACGTGCCGTAATTGAATGGGGCTGTTATTAAATGCTATGCTGGGATTAGATAATGGCTCGCATATAGAACGAGCATTAGGATGTTATATCTATTACCGACTTCAAAAAAGGAGGAGGTTTTTCAATTCGACCGTATATATGTTTTTTTATGTTTGTTCGCGGATAACTTCGTCGTTTATGAACCGATTTTGATAATTCTTTTTTTGTTGGAAAGGAGATATCCTAAGGGTGGTAACATAATAAGGAAACCAGGATCTGATGATGGAATCCCAGAGAAATCGAGGGAAACTTTCGAAAATCGTAGTGACGACTAGTGCGTTTGTTAGTTTTTTTCGTCTACTTACGTTGTATTTACTTGTCGATGTAATTGAAGTGGGTTTTTTTCGTTTGCTAGCAGACACAATTATTTATTCATCTATATTAACTGCGATCTTATCTGATAGGCGATGTAGTTTAAAATGGAAGCGAACTAACCTGGAAGTGGTGTGGTAGTTTTTATTAAAGCTATAACGGCATCGTATCGGACGGCTAAGTCGCTTGGCGGCACGGCTTTGCCGGTAAGATGGCAACCAGCCACGCCTGAACCCTCCCACAACACATCAGAGACAATTCAGAAATTATGAATTCCTAAATTTCGTTATTATCTAAAATAAAATTAATTAGTAAAAAGGTAAGTATTAAGGAATGATTTTTTAATTAAATAAGCTTTAACGAAACATTTTTTGTTTTGTAATTAGTTAAGATGAAATAATTCCCAAAGCTGAAAACATTTTAAAGATCGCTAAATAACACGGTCAAACCTCACTACACAGCTAATATTTATTATTTAAATTGTAACAAGTTTGCCATATACATATTTTTATTTTTTTCAATTCAATTCAATTTATCTTACACAAAATATTATGTAAGACGATATATTATTCTAAAAAAGGGAAAGAAAAAGCCCGTGTTTTGGCGAGCTCTTATCTCTGAGAAAGGCATTCCAAACCACTGGGTAGATTCACTTGACTATTCTAAAGAGCTTTATAAAAGTTTAATTGAAAAAACAAAACGCTTTTATTAATGTTTGTTTATATAAATTATATCGGCAGTAAGTAGCATTAAAGTAACCGTTTAAAATCTAAGCAAAACATGTTATCTAAGTTACACAGAAACCAAATCACGTAAGGCAGTGGAAAACTTCATTGAAAAAAAGTGTTTAAAATTCATGTCACTTTTCTGGTGTTTGCAATATCCTTGACGGTAACAATATACCTTCCATAATTAGCTTATAATAAGCCTGTGAGAATCACAATAAATATCTACCGAAATATTTTACTTAAATATCTACTAGAAAATCTAAATTAAAACAAACTAATTCTATATTACAGTGCTTGTACAGTGTACCTGCCTACACTTATTTGTTTTACCTTTGTCTTGTCTAAGATTTGAATGAAACTTGGTATAATTATAACTTAAACCCTATTTTGAATTAACAGTGAGGATATTTTTAATCTGTGATAACAAAAGAGTTCCTTTGGGAAAAAAGGGGATGGAAACTAAAGATTTTAGGTACCTACTCATACTCCTTTAAGAATAGAATAGAATAGAATAGAAAAGTTTTTTATTCAAATAAACTTTTACAAGTACTTTTGAATCGTCAATTGAATCTACCACAGGTTCGGAATGCAGTTCCAGCCGAGAAGAACCTGCAAGAAACTCGGCTGTTGCTCTTTTTTTAAAAATAACATTATAACAATTATTATTATTAATGTACATGATTGAAATGCCGTCTCGCGCATTGCTGGAACGAGTTAAATCCAAGCTTTTTTATCGTTTATATAATCTTCAATTGTATAATAAGCTTAAGGGGTTATACCTATTCCTTCAACCTATTCCTTCAACACTAAGTTGATCCCATTTAAATTTGGTGATGATCTGATGATTTCCGGAGATGGAGGATGGAATTCCTCAACGAACAATAGCAGTCAGTAGTGTAATAAAATAATCTTTTAACCCCTTTTTCTAACACAATGTTTGCATCGGTAATGAGAATGACTCTACGCGTTCGTATTGATTGCTGAGGGTTTCCCCCATTTACATCCCCACTCCATTATTCACATAATGGTAAGGGTATTTTTGGAATAATAATGCGGTGGGATTAAACATCTTTGCGCATGCGACTCAACTAAGAGAACAAGATTCTTAGATTCTAAAGATTGTGATCATGTGATCTACTAGATACGAAGATTCAGACCACTAGAGTCGGTACCCCTCCAGTTGTACACCGGGGTCACCAGGGGTTAACATTGCTTAACCAGCATGATAGTTTGATATGCCTTGAATACGACAAGATCACTAGTCCTGATATAAATGAAAAAGAATGAAAAGTAAAATGAGAAAGAAGCTAAAACATATAATATTATGTAGGTAATGTAACATGCCGTAGGCACGTGTAGACTATATTAAAACCGGAATAAATCAGTATATTATTGCTGTATGCTATGGTGGATTATTCCAAAGTATCTCTGCAAATAAGTTAATGCCTAGAAGAAACATTGTGCGCCAATTTAACGCAGTTTGTCACGATCTCTCCATCAGTTTGTATCATGATAGTTATACTACGAGGTCAGTACAATAATTTGATTTGCCGGTCGTGGTTTGTTGTATAAAAATGCAGATTTAAAATAAAAGTAAATTCACAGTGAGAAAATTGTTGAAAATTTTCCATATATGTACTTACAAGTGATATTCTTACAAGAAATTTTAACTTGTTTTTTTTTTTACGTTTTTGAGCGTTCTAATTATTTATTTATTTTGTGTTAAAATAGCCAATTTTCCGACGTGGTGGTGAGTTTAATTTAACTATGCTTTTAGAATACCTATAGCGTTTTAAAAAGGCACATTGACTGCTACATCTACCTACTTTCTATTCTTATAAGTAAAATATGTTATTTTTGTATGATCTTAACAAATAATCTTGGGAGCGAATAATAATTTAATCGAAACAGGATCGTTTTTTTATTCTGATTTCAAACAGATTTTTGATGGAGTTACCTACAAGATTAATGAGATAATTTTTAACATCAACATGTATTGGAAATATCCTGAATTTCTAATCCAGTTCCGAAAGAGATACATTTTTATCGTCAGATGTGATCTATGTGGATTTGTTTTTATATTGGAAATGGTTAAACAAGTATAAATTAAAAATTTTAAAAACCCCTGACATTCGCCATTTTGTAGTGGCGGCCATCTTGGATTTACATAGTGCTATTCTGCTGGTCAAGCCCTTTCATTTGATACCCATATTGAGGGAGTTGTGATAAAATATGTTATCTGCCATTTTGTAGCAGCGGGCATCTTGGATCGATTTTCATCAAACATAGCTAGCAACACTTTCGATTAATTCTCCTTTCAAACAAAAAAAACTGCATCATAATCGGTTCACCCGTTTAAGCGCTACAGGGGAACAGACAGACACACACGCACACACACACATATACACACACACACACACACAGACACGTCAAACTTATAACACCCCGTCGTTTTTGCGTCGGGAGTTAAAAACGATACAAATGATGAAACGCGAAAATAAATTATTTCAAACACTTCGAATGTAGGTAAATGAAATAGAAACACTAACGTTCAGATAGGTAAATATAAATAAGCCTAAAACAAGATTAACTTAATTATAAAGTACAAACGGATATTCACATAAGTTTTCGATCAAAGATTTGTCAGGGCAACCTGAGTCTATGGGGACTACGCCTTGGAAAAACTTAAATTAGATTGGTAGAAAGGAAGATAACGTTCGTTAAACTGTCTGAAACATCCAAAGAAAGATTAAAGGTATGAACGTACTTTTATAAACGCATCGCTACCGAGTCAGATTAATTTACTAATTCAATAACTTTTTCACATGTCAACAAAGATAATAAAACACAGACGAAGTAGAATAAACGCACGCAACACATCTTTCAACTTAACACTTTTTCGATGCGACTGATGGGGACGGATCTTGCATTTTGCAGCGGGAGATTGCGCCATTTGCAGTTCCGATCACTCGTGCCTCCTGCGGGTCTTTCGGATCTTCTTCTTTTACTTAGGACATTTAATCTAGCGGAAAATTACGCGCGGAATTCGCGGCGATGTGTCACTTACTTAATATTTTGAAAACTGCGTACCTACATGCGCCTGGCGAGCCAAGTGCAAGCGGAGCTTCGAACTCGCGGGCGAATTGGAATTCTACATTGCAGGAAATTCCGCACACGACGAATAATAGAAATTCATTCCTTGATTTCTTTCTCTTTTTGTCCGCAGTTTCATTCCGTAACGGAAAAGAGATCCCAGAACAACGATTGCGGAGAGAACAGCATGACGATAGTCACAGAGAAGAAGATAGAAGATGACGCGTCAGAGTCCTCTAGCGGGGAGAATGTGGACATAGAAGGTAAGAAATGAAATTAAGGGAATTTTAAATATTTTTATTATGTACTCAATAAATCAGAAATAAATTAAAGCCTCTTGGTAAGTTGCGCGTCCACATGGTCAGTACTGGAATGTACGGAGCCTCGTCATTTACGAATTTCAGATCTCATTCAATGACGACGTCTAGCGTAGACGTGAATGTAGTTCTACAGCATTCTATAACGATCAAATTATTTATCCATAGTCACGTTTTCATCAAACAATAGCGCAAATGATCTCGACTCTCGTACGTTTTTCTCCGTCGTGTAGTGACGCAGATATCGTACCGTACCGTACGCGCTAATCGTACCGTAGTGCACTGTAGGTTGTAGGCTGTAGGTGTATGCGTAATAATAATATAAGTATCTAATAACTATAATCTTACTAATATTATAAATGTGAAAGTGTGGATGGATGTTTGTTACTCAATCACGCCGCAACTACTGAACCGATTTGGCTGAAATTTTGAATGGAGGTAGATTATGCCCTGACTTAAAACAGAAGCTACTTTTTATCCTGAAAAAATGCACAGTTCCTTTCCTTCGGGATTTTGAAAAACCCGAAATCTATAGCTACAGCTATATAGGTAGTATAGTAGATATAAAGGTTGGAAAAGGGAGCGGGAACGGGAACCGGAAATGTACGATTCCCTCGGGATTTGTGCAAAACCGAAATTCACGCGGGCGAAGCCGCGGGCATTCTCTAGTAATATATAAAAATAAATAAATATAATGACTACAGGTATGCAACGACTGTAATTGTTTTCGTCAAACACGCCCCCAAAACATTAAACTTGTTTGTCAAACACGCCGTCAATCAAAAATCCCGTTAAACATGTCAATCAAAGCTGCATACTAATCTAATACTATCAAATAATATGACAATTTCGAAGCCTTCTTGATTCGTTAAATCAACAATTACCTACCTGCGTAAACTAACTAATAATAATATTCCACTTATCATAGTTGGTATATAAACACAATATTCTGGTATGAGCAAGTTTAATTAAACGTGTGACATACTAATTCCCAGTACGGTAAGCGTCTGTTATATTGCTGTATTAGGTATTCTCACTATAGCATTACAAATAAACATCACCTGTCATGTCTGACATACTATCAGCTATCAGTTTGCTATTATAGTCTAGATGCCAGTCTATGCGGTTTATACTATACATACCTACTAATTTATTTATTACTAGAGGATGCCTGCAACTTCGTCCGCGTTTTTTTTAACTTTCCCTAAAGGACAAATTAGACGGTTCGTTTTTCGAGATTTTTGCTTTCATTTTCGAGGCTTCATTTCAATTTTAAATGTTTTTTCGGTCAACGCAAACGTACAGACTATGCAAAAAATACGATGACATAAATTATATTTTCGTACCACTTGCTCAAAAAAGTGACATTCTATGCCACAAAAAGTTAAAAACAGGAAAAGAAAATTGTACTGAATTTCATTCATCCTCTAGGGGGAGAATGTGATTTAAATTTGGAATACTTACCGAATACTGAACTACATCTGTGTTTACACCACAGGTTTACAACATTGAGTTTGGATATAAAGCATTATAGGTACATCTTTTCGAAAAAGGAATACGCATTTATTATGCAGTTATGATTATTAAATAAAATTACGAAAACCGTACGAGGCCGTATGAGCTTGATGCCTTTGCTTTTCCGACAAAAAAATATTAGTCTAGGAATTTGCCGCGTTTTTGATTTCTTCAAATACATAAACGTTAAGTTTATTTTAATTTATTTTTATAAATAAGTTACTTAATGTTCTAAAAATACGTTACGATTTTAAATCAAAGCGACAGTGACAGTGAATTGTCGGATTCCATCAGTGCAAATGCTGCCGCAATTATAAATAATTTTCTTCCAACAAAATCCAAGGAAAATTATTTAAAAACATAAGTTTTTAAGAAGTTTTTAACATAAGTTCATAAGAATTTTCAACGTGAAGAAATGTGGACCAATGTTTCGAATGTTAACTTTTACTTTTAATTGTCACTATTTTTAATAAATTCTTATCTCATATTATTATTGTGTTAATTTTTTCACAAATGGTACGAAAAGTAGAGTATTTTCCTCGGTGATAAAGCTGTCTTAGTCTTGGGTGAACTTAAATCCCTCGCTACACTCAGGACTCGTCTTAAAAGTTAAGTTTTTAACACCCTCGCTACGCTCGGGAGTAAACCTCGAGTCCTTCGTTACGCTCGCGATTTAAATCGTCACCCGCGACAGAAGACACTGCTTTATCCCCTTGGTTAATAATCTACTATTAAATTGACAGAATACAGTTGTTGTATCGTAAACAAAATAGTTGATCTAATAGAGTTGTTTAACTCTACAGTGTGTCAATACAGGAAGCATGTACCCACTCGTATGTGATGTCGTACTAAAGGTCAATGATATATGTATTTGTTTATGCAATCATTTAGTTTGCTGTTATGTTTCGTTTCAAATCATGTGTCGACATCGTTTAGATAAATTCGGCAAATATTTATTGGAATATCAGGAAAAGACGAATAGTCAATTGCAGTACCTCTATCATTATAAAACCGGTGCCCAAGAGTATTTTAAAATCAACCAGAAATTCCTCCGTTTCACCACATACATAATATATTAAATATAATTATGTAAGTACTAGAATCTGCCCGCGGCTTCGCCCGCGTGAATTTCGGTTTTAAACAAATCCCGAGGGAATTGTGGATTTCTGGTTCCCGCTCCCGCTCCCTTTTTCAACCTTTATACCTACTATCAAGGAAGTTTGCTATAGTTATCTACCTATAGCTGTAGATATAGATTTCGGGTTTTTCAAAATCCCGCGGGAACTGTGGATTTTTCTAGGATTAAAAGTAGCCTATGTTTTAAGTCAGGGCATAATCTATCTCCATTCAAAATTTCAGCCAAATTGGTTCAGTAGTTGCAAGCGTGATTGAGTAACAAACATCCAAACATCTAAACATCCAAACATCCACACTTTCACATTTATAATATTAGTAGGATTTATGATAAACTAAAGAGCACAAAGCATGTAAAGTCGTCGATCCTATTCTCTCTCCGATCGTGTCGCATTGTCGTCCCATCGGACTATGAGAGTGAAGGAATAGAGAGTGCACCTGTGTATGCGCACACACTTGTGCACTATAATATCTCCTCTGTAGTTGGCTAGTCTCCACTTCAGTTGAGATTCGGGCGGGAGATATTATTATTATACCTAATAAACTTAAATAAATAAAATACATAACATTTTAAAAGGTTTTTATCTTTGCTTCAAAAAAGCCTCAAAGTCAGACACAATGATTCTTTAAAATCACGTCATACCGAAACCTACATTAACAACCTTAGTTTGTTTGTCATTTTCAACGAAAACCTGAACGCATCATGCAAGCAAATATTTATTTATCTTTACGTGTCTTTGTTCCCAGTGAGTGTACCTATCTAATTGCGCGTATCTTCGTCATCTTTTTATTTTCATAAATACTTATAATAAAAATACCTAATTGGTGACGCTAAAATAATAGTATAGCACCCTCTCTATTTTCCTTATAAATTCAATTTTCAACTTTAACACTTTTGAGTTAAGCTTGATTTTTAATTTGACTTTCTGTAGTTCCGTTAGCTTTAGATAATATTGTGACGTCATATTGACTAAGTAATGTGAGTCTGGCAATGAATCAGTGAAAATTTACGCTAATCGCGTCATGACTAGTTCATGGACTCACGCCCACGTTTTTCTATAACCAACTTTTCCGTTATTTTTGCTGGTAGGTACCTTTTTAGCATCCTCTAAAAAAAAATAGAACCAGTTATACATAGATTGAATAATAAATGGTATCGTTCTGAAGCAGTTTTGTAGCAATTTCACATATTATGTACTTACCTTTATCATTTTTTGTTTTGTTTTGTGATTTTTTTAACTATAACGCTATAAAGGTATACCTAACCAAATCAAGAATTTTTTGAATCCCTATTCTAAAAGGAACTCAGCGTTTCAAAAGTACGATAATTTTCATGAAGCATTTAAATATATACTATACTAAGTATATTGTGCATATTTGAATTGAAGATTATTGATCATTCGTATACGAAAAAGTCTTTCATAATCACAAATTGCACAACTTTCGACAAATCGCTCTCAACAAATTGCTGTTTCGAACATCAAATAAGAAAAGGAAATTTTACTATTCAAACGCAAAAAGGAAAAAGGAAAGCGAATAAAAATAGGTTTGTGAGGTAGTTAAACTGTAATAGGTTTTTACAATGTATACTTGCAGTCAAAGTTATTCAAATACAAATAGTGTAGAGTAGACAGGCTCGTTACAAGTTTGCACAAACGTAAAGCGTTTTATGCACGAAGGGAAATATCTAGTACCTAAAAATAACCTATATTTTTCCAAGGCTGTTCCGACATCACGCAGTTGCATGTTAAACGACCTTGCTTCTGTCAATGCCGTTTTGTTTTTATTTATACACTAGATTATGCCCACGGCTTCGCCCGTGTGGTTTGTAAAAATCTCGTGGGAACTTTTATTTTCCAGAACAAAAAGTAGCCTGTCTGTAGTAAGTAGTAACCCGTCCACAAAACGGAAAAATTCCGTGGGATCCTTACGATTTCGGAATGCAATTCCTTACAGCATCAGGGTTGAGGAGTTGGACATGTACCTAGTCGAGGTCATTCAACAATAAAGTCTTTAATTGGTATCCCCAATATCAATTTAAATAACCGACGGTGCCTAAATCCCATTAGTGTTGGGGATCAGATCCCCTACAGCATCAGGATTGAGGAGTTGGAATCCAAATTTTTTGTAGGACAGTGTCGCAATGTTTCTCTATCGATTAAAAAAAAATTACGCAAATCGGTTCAGAAATCTCGGAGATATCGGTGTACATTAGGTAGAAAAACACAACTCCTCCTTTTTTGAAAGTCGGTTAAAAAAGTAGCCTATGTTACTCCCTGGTTAATTCTCTACTTGTATGTGAAAGTCCCGTCAAAATCGGTTCAGCCGTTCCAAAGATTAGCCCGTTCAAACAGACAGACAGACAGACAGACAGACAGACAGACAAAAATTTTAAAAACGTGTGATTCGGTTATAGTATCGTTCAAATAACCATATGAGCTTAATATAAGGTAGTTATTTCGATATTACAGACAGACACTTCAATTTTATTTATTAGTATAGATACAATAGTAGATGAAACAAGCCATTTCATCCGAGACGCTTACCCTTCCGAGCCGAAGGCGAGGGTGGATAAAATGGGTTTTATGGTCAAGTTTCACACTCTTCTTTTCACTTCGATTGCGAGAAATTAGATCAATTTTGTATTTTAATTAAATCGTCTTTTCTGAGATGAGATCTACACTGCCTAATCATTATTGCATTTTTATGGAAAATGTTACAGGCACTATAAAAATTACATGTAAATTATATTTTACTTTTTGTCATCAGATCCTAGTTTACCTACAAACACTTATAGTCAGAGTCAGATCATAAAATCAGTTTTAGAAATGACAAATGCGTTTTATAACTACACTTGCGGTCCGCCCCGGCTTCGCCCGTAGTACATAATATTATATAGCCTATAGCACTCAAGGATCACGTACATAAGTATCCAACGGTGAAAGAATTTTTGAAATCGGTCCAGTAGTTTCTGAGATTAGCGCGTTTAAACAAACAAACTCTTCCGCTTTATTATATTAGTATAGATTTATCTCCAAGATGCAGAAATAGTTATCTCTACAACGCACAAAGGACAAAGAAACTTACGCCTTGTTTCACCACCTTCTGATAAGTGCCGAATAGCTATCTACAACTTTTGTCTTTGTCACTTGACATAAAGTATGAAAGTGACAAAACTTACGTTTAGGCTATCCATCATTTATCAGATGGTGGTGAAACAGGTCCTTAATATTTTAATTTTTATTTGCAAGATTAGAATCTAATTTAAAGATTATTTTATTGATATGAAATTTTTATCTGCCAACTTTTAGGTTATCTTTCAATTTAACAGAGAGAAAAATGCTTGAACAAAAATAAAACCACAGAAAGTTTGAATCCTTTTTGACTTTCATATTTACTCGTGTCTCGTGGACCACGAAACTACTCTAGCGGCACGCTATGATGGCCGGTTTGACGTTTGTCCGCTCATGAAGTTCCGTATTAATTGATAACGACTTTGAAGGAAATAATTGTATTACTTTATTGACGATAGTGATGTGCAGAGATTCATAAATTTTATCGAATGTAGTTTTAGGTTTAGGACTCAAAATTTATTTATTAAATTGATTTCTTAAATGTATACAAGTGTAGAAAAATCAGTTTGCACCATTTAAGGGGTGAATGTACTTGTGAATATGAACAATTTTCACTATGTGGACAAACCTCTGAAATCGCAAAAAAATATCAATAAATTTTTAAAAATGGAATCTAATACGATCGTCACATAGGATCGCTGGCTAGCACAACTACTACCTCCGGCAAACTCGCGTCAATGCTCAATGCAAAACAAAGCAGTTTCGAATTGACGTTGCTTCGAAAAGTATAAACTGTCAGTGCAATGCGATTGTGATATAGTTTTGACCTGGCTTTGGATTTCAAATATTGATACTGCATTACTGTTGACCCTTGCTCGTTAATTTGGACTCTGTTCAAGCCCTTTGTTGTGGATTTCGTCGATATGACCGAACGTACGCAGAGAACTGTTCTAAATAGTCAGACACGTGAGTTCGTAATACGCCTTCGTAACTATTTCGATCGTGAAGCTCAAAATGGAGGGCCAATTTTACCTATAACGTCAGTGGTTGAACGCGTAGCTGATGCGCTTAATATTGGACAACGAACTGTTAGACGGATAACTAAAAAAAAATATGGCGAGACTGGCACAGAAGAAAATAAACTTCACACACCAAAAAAGAGAAAACGAGCAAAACCAGTCGTAGGCATCGATAGCTTTGATGCCGATGCTATCCGAAGACATGTTTACGGCTACTATTTACAGAAGGAGTATCCAACAAGAAAAAAGTTGGTGCATTCACTGAAGGAAGCTGGATTATTCTTCGGTGGGGAAAGTTCTTTAACGAAGATTTTGAAGACCATTGGATTTCGATACAAAAAATGTAACAAACGCAAAATATTGATGGAAAGATTTGATATAGCGATGGCAAGGTATACTTTTTTACGGCAAGTGAAAGAAATCAAAAATTGGCAAAATGTTGTGTTCTTGGATGAAACATGGCTTAATGCTAACCATACTGTAGGTCGTTCTTGGAACGATGACACAGCAGCATCTTCCAAAGTTCCTGTAGGAAAAGGATCGCGACTTATAATTTGTCACGCCGGAACCATCAACGGGTTTGTCGAAGGTTCTCTCATGGCTTTTGCGTCAAAAACCACTGGAGACTATCATGAAGACATGAATGGAGAAAAGTTTACTGAATGGTTTACCTCAATGTTGTGTAGCCTCCCTGAACCATCTATTATAATTATGGACAACGCCCCATACCACTCGATGCAAATTGACAAGCCACCTGCCCAATCCCAAAAGAAAGCTGATATCGTCGCATGGCTTCGTAAAAATGGCGTAGATGCAAACATGAATATGTTAAAAGCGGAATTAGTACGTCTTTTAAAAGAAAACAAACCAACCAAGATCCGATACGTCATTGACGAAATAGCATTAGAACATGGGCACAGAGTTATACGGTTACCGCCTTACCATTGTGAGTATAATGCGATTGAGTTGGTGTGGGCTCAAATTAAGGGATATGCTGCAAGACACAATACAGAACCCCCATTTACCACAAAAAAAATGCTAAAATTATTAGAAGAAGCTTGTGAACATGTGACTAAAGGAGACTGGGAAAAGGTTGTGAATAGAACTGTTAAATTAATAAGGGAAGATTATGAAAGAGATGTGAAAATAGATAATATTATAGAAAACGAACATATAATTATTAATGTATGTGATGATAGCAGTGACGACAGTGAAAATAGTAGTATGGACGAATCTGATTAATTATGGCCTTTTGTGGCACCTTTTTTGGTATCTTTTGTATTCATATGTTTCTTGTGTGCATATAAAGTATGTATATTCATTTTCGTTCAAATATTCAGTTCGTTCAAATAAATTAAATAAACATATACATTTTTGTTTTATTAAACCTATTTAATCAGGTACAAAAACAAAACTTAATTGTTTTTTGTTCGAGAATAAATTGACATTCCACATCACTATTGTAATGTGTCAAACCGGCCATCATAGCGTGCCGCTAGTTGTAAGTATATGTCACAGAATGTTGTTTTTCGACGATTTGCCGCAGTTTCACTTTTTTTTTGCCTACGGTGAGCAGTTTCCGAACTGCGAATGCCAGTTTTTAAAATTGGAACGCATTTTACGCCACGTTGTAAAACTTATTTCGATACTGCTCAACATTGTTTTTCAAGCCGTGGAGGCCGCAACTACCGATTTGGCTGAAATTTTGAATGGAGATAGATTATGCCCTAACTTAACACATAGGCTACTTTTTTATCCCGAAAAGTATTCCTGTGGGGCTAAAATAAATATAGACTTCCAAAAACGCGATTTTTATTAGCGCGATTATTCTTAGGTAAATCACGCTCACATAGCACATTATTACAATATAGATGCATGCATCTGTATGTGTTTGCACTTTTTATCCTGGAAAAAACTACAGTTCCCACGGGATTTTGAAAAAACCGAAATCTATAGCTACAGCTATAGGTAGATTACTATAGCAATTTTCCTTGTAAGTAGGTATAAAGGTTCGATAAGGGAGCGGGAACGGGAACCGGAAATCCACTATTCCCTCGGGATTTGTGAAAAACCGAAATTCACGCGGGCGAAGCCGCGGGCAGAAGCTAGTATATTATACTTGGACCTTCTCTTTGGATCGTGTATTCCGAACATATGAATAAATAGAAAGGGTCGAGGATTCAGATACCTGGTAGTCAATATCAATAAGAAAGAAATTCAAGACCTGGTTTCGTGGGACATTCGGTTGGAACGAAGTTCACGTAAAACACATGCTGAAGGTTGAAAATCTTACTTTTGTTAGAAAAGCGCTAAAGTTTAGATACCTCTATTGTTAAACATTTATTTCGTATGATGCTTTTTGACTTGGACTATAGGCTTTCACAATTTCATCTTTGTCGTCGTTTTTCGACTTGGACTCGAGGCTTGCACAATTTCATCTTCGTCGTCGTTTTTCGACTTGGACTCGAGGCTTGCACAATTTCATCTTCGTCGTCGTTTTTTGACTTGGACTCGAGCCTTGCACAATTTCATCTTCGTCGTCGTTTTTCAACTTGGACTCGAGGCTTGCACAATTTCATTTTCGTCGTCGTTTTTTGACTTGGACTCGAGGCTTGCACAATTTCATAACATTATAACATTCGTTCTAATCTCAACCGATAGACGTCCACAGCTGGACAAAGGTCTCACGCAAGGATCACCTCAGATCACACGATCTTGTGCCGCTTGTGTCTAGCCACTATTCAGCAACTGCCAGCGAATCGCACTAGATCGCCCATCCCCCTAGTAGGGGTCTTCCATTGCAGCGTTTTCCGGTGCGGGGTCGCCATTTGACCACCTTATAGACTTATTTTATCGATTTTATATTGCATGCGACAAAATCATTATTGAGAGAAATGCCGAAACACCTAATTAATTTGATAATTATGTAAATGATTAATTTGTTTTTATTGACGCGAAGATTAATGGGTCTTATTCATTATTGTTCTTATGTAGGTACAGACATTCCATTGAGACAAAGAAATTGCTACTTAACAATTAAATCTTATCACCATTTGCAAATAAATAATATAACTAAGTAACTCAAACATGTTTACTTTAATATAATATTATATGTTTAAGTGAGTCTAACTACACGAGTCTACAGATTAATTAATTAATTATTATTAATTGAATTAAGTACTTTTAATGTTAAAAAATTGTTATACATCGTCCAATTAACACTTATTACACTTTTGTTTGAGAAAAATTCGTACTAAGTAGGTACGTGGCGTTAAGTAAAAAGAACTCTTACTTACTTGAACCTGTCCACTGTCCAGTGGGTTTTTGTTCCGACGCATTTTTATTTCGTCAGGACTCAACCTATCGCGTCCGACATTACACCGATTCAAGGAACACTCTCGTCTTGTCTCGTCGTCTCGTACTCGCAGCCTCTTGATCATTTAATGATCCGATTGATCATTCAATAATCCGATTGATCATTTAATAATCCGATTGACAATTTAATAATCCAATTGACCATTTAATAACCCGATTGACAATTTAATAATCCGATTGCTCATTGACGATTGATCGTTTAATAATCCGATTAATCATTTAATAATCCGATTAATCATTCAATAATCTGATTGAGCGTTTAATTATCCGATTGATAATTTAATAATCCGATTGATCATTCGATAATCCTATTGATCATTTAGTAATCCGATTGAATTGACTGTCACGAAGTATTAATTCGGGTTAGAATGGGGTGCATTTTTTGACGCCTAATATATGAAGTTTGTGCCTCCTTATCCATTGAACTCAATGTCTCTCA
Source organism: Melanargia galathea (assembly GCA_920104075.1). Lineage (NCBI taxonomy): Eukaryota > Metazoa > Arthropoda > Insecta > Lepidoptera > Nymphalidae > Melanargia > Melanargia galathea. The sequence continues at coordinate 19,261,055 of OV049872.1, read as the reverse complement.
GGTCATTCTAAGAAAATTCGTTTACAAGCTCGAGGCCGTTCTTAATGAGCTCTTTCTTGGTCTTCAATATTTAATGAGTGTTGTTTTGTTTTCGTAGCTTATTATTATTTCAGGCACTGATTATAGATCACTAACTAGTGTTTACATATTCTATTTTGAACGTATTAGTGTAATTAATATTCCTGTACTTATGATCTTGTATTTCAGTATCTCAGAAACCTTGACACAATGATCGTCGTCCTCAGTAGAGTTTCCCAACAGGGTGCAGGGTGCAGCGTATTATTTTAATTATTTTTATTTACAGATAATATTATATTAATGTGTAAATATGTTTGCTGTAGAAATAATTAAAGAATATATTATTTTAAAGCCTATTCTAATATGTAGAGATTTCAGAAGAGCCCCTAGCTGCATACATATTCTTGTCATAATATGTATAGAGCTCTTCATTCCAACACCTTGGGACTCCAACTCCAGTAGGTTTTTAGAATAAACGTGACCTGTCCATTACCACGTCAGCTTCGCAACCCGTTGAGATATGTGACTCTAGTTCTTCTACGGATCTTCTCATTTCTGCTTTGACCACGTGGTAAAACTCCGAGCATAGCTCACTCCATCCTCCGCTGAGTCACTATGAGTTTTATTATCAGACCCATAGTTAGTGATATAGTTTCAGAGCCGTATGTCATCACAGAGCACGCATTATTTGACTAATTCTTCAGACGAAATTCTGAAGACGAATTCTTCAGAAACGCTACCTCTTTTTCGAAATTGAAGTTCTCAACTATTACCTACTGGGTAGAGTGAGACACAAGAGTTACCTAGACATGATTTTCGTCTAACTCATGTTCATCATTAGCTCCACCTGTTGAGAAACTCTGCTGAGGTCGATGAGCATTGTGTCAAGGTTTCTGAGATATAGGATTACAGGTACAGATGCTAATTACAAAATTGCATCCTACACAATAATTAGCTGCTGTACCTAATTACATGTCATTATGTTTTTTACATATGTGTCAATAAACATTTACTGTTGAATTGTACACATTGTTTGTTTTTAATATACATGCGAGTGCGTGTTGAAAGCGCATAAATATTAAGAAACACTATTGATTTTTTACAACCCAGGGTTTTCCCATGGCATTCGTTTTAACGAGGTTTTAACTAAGAAGTTACGTCAGTGGCATTCTTTACTTTGAGTTTATTTCTAATTAAAACACTCCACATATAAACACAATTTAGTTATTGGTTGAGTTTATGACACCGATTAGCTTGTATTTTAGTAAATAAAAATTTTCCAATTAAAATAAAAGTAGTATTTAGTTTTCTTTATGCAGCAGAAAGTTAATAAAATACCTAAAAGACATTCCGCACAATTGTAGCGGGGACATCACACGACCATGCATGTCAATTTTCCCGTTGTAATGTGGTTTTTGTGTGGTCCATCTAAACAGCTAACTATACGTATTGCAGGTAACCCTTACAGGAATACTATTCCTGTAAGTTGTACCTGGCATAGAATACATATGTTCAGTTACTAGGGGCCCAGTGTAAGAATTGGGTACTACTAACAAGAGTAGTAATAGCGTATTAGTCCTTCGTTTAGATAGTTTAGATAGTATTTCGTCATTTGTTTAGATACTACTAAATAGTACCTAATAGAGTATAACCTAATAGTAAAAGCTAATACCTAATAGTAAAAGTAGAGAAGTTTAGCGTTAGAAAACACCCCACTAGGTGGAAGGACGATTTCAAGCGAGTCGCTGGCAGCCGCTGGACACAAGACCTTGTGGCAAGAGACCTATGCCCAACGGTGGACATCTTCAGAAGACGATGACTTGATTAGAACAGCGGCCCTATACTGCGTAATGTTTACCTGCGAAATGTGAACCAGCCACAAAACCACGAATTGAATTGACTTATTTTTTTATCTTCTCAGCAAAAAGTAGACTGTGCCAATGAACTAGATAAAAAGAAACAAGGCCATGCGCTGCCACAATAAAATATTAATTATGCAAAGATAAAGTTAAACGATAACAAAGAGTAATGAGTTCAGCGACTTTTGAGTCAAGTTTGTCTTTTGTGAGATGTTTACTTTGGTGCAAGTGTACTGCAAAGGGTTTACATAAACAACTAAGTAACTGTAAATATCATACTGAGAGCCACTTCATACGATAATAACATATTTTTGCCCGGACCCGATCTAGCGGAATTTTCTTTGTATGATTATGACAATAGCCCAACGAGCATTGATGCCAACTTTTGACTTTCAAATTGAGATACAAACTTATGGTCTAAGATCCCATATTAGAAAAACATACCCTCATCTGTTATTTAATGCTGATAGAGATTATATGCAATGTATCAATCTATGAATTATCCTACTAATATTATAAATGTGAAAGTGTGGATGTTTGGATGTTTAGATGTTTGTATGTTTGTATGTTTGGATGTTTGGATGTTTGTTACTCAATCACGCCGCAACTACTGAACCGATTTGGCTGAAATTTTGAATGGAGATAGCTTATGCCCTGACTTAAAACATAGGCTACTTTTTATCCCGGAAAAGTATTCCTGTGGGACTAAAATAGATATAATCTTCCAAAAACGCCATAGAGGGCGCTGACTGTTCTTAGGTAAATCACGTTCACATAACACATTATTGCAATAGTTTGCTGTGTTGCATGCATTGGCAACACATAGGCTACTTTTTATCCTGGAAAAAATGCACAGTTCCCATGGGATTTTGAAAAACCCGAAGTCTATATCTACAACTATAGGTAGATTATTATAGCGAACTTCCTTGATAGAAAGTATAAAGGTTGGAAAAGGGATCGGGAACGGGAACCGGGAATCAACGATTCCCTCGGGATTTGTTCAAAACCGAAATTTACGCGAGCGAAGCTGCGGGCAGAAGCTATCACACATAATCACAATACCAATCCTACTAATCCTACTATCCTACTAATCCTCCTACTATCCTACTAATATCATAAATGTGAAAGTGTGGATGTTTGGATGTTTAGATGTTTGGATGTTTGGATGTTTGTTACTCAATCACGCCGCAATTACTAAACCGATTTGGCTGAAATTTTGAAAGGAGATAGATTATACCCTGACTTAAAACATAGGCTACTTTTTATCCCGGAAAAATCTACAGTTCCCACGGGATTTTGAAAAAAACCGAAATCTCTAGCTACAACTATAGGTAGATTACTATAGCAAACTTCCTTGAAAGTAGGTGTAAAGGTTAGAAAAGGGAGCGGGAATGGGAACCGGAAATCCACGACTCCCTCGGGATTTGTGAAAAACCAAAATTCTCGCGGGCGAAGCCGCGGGTATTCTCTAGTCTAACATATAATCGGATAGACAGACAGCCGAGTGACATTAATAGGGCTCTTTCTTACCCTTTGGGTACGGAACCCTAAAAATGAATAAAATCGGACTACGCGATAATGAATTATACCTAAGTAAACATTTTGACTTTCATCCCTCTCCCAAGGGAATTGTACTGAATTTCGGGATAAAAAGTATCCTATATGCTATTCCGTACTATGAACTTAAATCATGCCAAGTTTAATTTCAATCCATTCAGTAGTTTTTGCGTAATAAATGCACAAACATACAGACAAACAGACACAATTTTCAAAAACAGCTTTTTTTACGTTTTATTACTTATCCCTTACGTCTCTCACTTATTTTTTTTTTTGCAAATATCTTTAATGGACAGGCACAGCAAGTCTATGGTTTTAATCTATCATGTATAGACTAAGCACCTGCCGAGTGCACGCCTGCCTCACTGCATCTTTGTCCGTCAAATGGAATTGCGCGCGCAACACTTTTCTGTCACTTTCAACACTCGCGCAGAAAATTTTATATGTTAAAATCCAGACAACCATGATTTAGCACCAATTTTGATCAAGCACCGCAAATACGGTTCGATTGGGAATAAAATAATCTTTCATTTGACATATAATTCGATTAAATAACAGATGAGGGGAGTTGATCGAAAAAAATTGATTACATTTTATTGTGTTTAACATCATATGCACCAAATGTAGCCAGGCAACCAATGTGCAATGAATTAATCTATGAATTATCTAGCATATAATCTCTATCAGCATTAAATAACAGATGAGGGTATGTTTTTCTTATGCTGGATCTCCCACCATTATACAAATTAATAAAAGTTAAGTTTCTGTCTACGATTTCGAAATAACTACTATATAATATTATTTGATCGATAGTCGATACCATATAAACCACACACAAGTTTTTAATGTAATTAATTGCCTGCCTGTCGTTCATCTGCAATTTGTACGGACTAGTCTTCAGAGCGGTTGAACCGATTTTGACGGGACTCTCACATACACCTATAGTCTATAATAGTACCTATTTAGATTATATAAGGAGTGAATAAAGTGATTGAGTTCTAAAGCGTGTGCACTGTCTGAAACTACAGACCCGCAAGCATTTCAAGCCATCAGAACAGGTTGCGCGCAACCTCGAGACCTTTCTCTCGGCACAGTTTATTATGTAACACACTCCGTTACGACCGGTTGCGACATTGAACTTTGAATATAATAGGTAGGTTGTATTTTTTGTTGGTACATAAAATGGGAAAAAGTGGCGATTTATTTTTGTTGCTACGGCTTTTGTGGTCTTTTTTTCTGTACCTCAAAAGGTATATAAGTATAAATTGAAAATTTAAAAAACCCCCGACATTCGCCATTTTGTGGCGCAAGCCATCTTGGATTTGCATAGTGCTTACTAGTCAAGCCCTTTCATTTGATACCCATATTAAGGGAGTTGTGAAAAAATATGTAATCCGCCATTTTGTAGCGGCGGCCATCTTGGATCGATTTTCATCAAACATAGCTAACAACACTCTCGACTAATTCACCTTTCAAACAAAAAAAACCGCATTCAAATCGGTTCACCCGTTTGAGCGCTACAGGGGAACAGACAGACACACACACACACACACACACACACACACACACACACACACACACACACACACACACACACACACACACACACACACACCCGGGGTTAAAAACGAACCCTTATAAGATAGCTTTGTTGTCCGTCTGTCCGTCCGTGTGTCACCACCGATTTTCTCAGGAACGGGTGGACCTAGCAAGTTGAAATTTATACCAGATACTGAAGTTTATAGCCCCAAATAGGTGTATAAAATCAAGGTCTTGAATTAACACGATAAAAACATAAAGGCAAGATTTTCGTGAAAACTTGTAAGTACCAAAAACTTTAATTTTCAAATTTTTTTTATTTTTCGGAATGTTCCCTTTACTTGTGCTGTAAGACCTTGCTTTTAACTAAAATTGACAATTCTAGGTCAGCAGGAAGTACCCTAAAGGTTTTGGGTCGAAAACCTATATGGTAGTTCCCGTTGACCTAGAATTACGAAATTTGCCAAAAAGCCAATTAAAGGGTGTCTCATACATACATAGTAGACGCCAATTAAGATAGACCTTTGAGTTGTATGGGCGCTCATACAATTTAGAGGCCTAGCTTAGTTGGCACCAACCTCAAATAAGGTAAATAAATAAAATTTTGCTATTGGAAAGAGTGCTTTTAAGACAACTAAGAAAAAACAGATTGTACTTATACTTCTGGAGTACGGAACCCTCGGTGCGGGAGTCTGATTCTCACTTGGCCGGTTTTTTTTCACATAAGAAACAACTTTGCCTACTCTATTTTTGTATATTCATACCTAAGCTATGTAGCATTCTTATTTCAGTAGATATTTATCGAACAATTTTCAGTTTCAATACTATAGGAAAAAATGTCGTTCTTTTATTCACGCAACATTCGCTGTAGAAGTCAACGACCTTTTGTAATAAAATAAAGTTAAGCGCTAAATACTCGTGCAGACCTAGCCATTAATATAATTTTGAAGTTTTATTATGAGGAAATAATTTATGTCTAATACCTAAGACCTTTTTTATCACAGTAGGTACTAATATAACTTTTTACACAGGCTAAAATAAAGAGCGGGTCTTTTATTATTAAACAAGCGGACACCCGCGACTTCGTTCGCGTGGATATTGGTTTTTAAAAATCCCGTAGGAATCATTTTGTTTTTCCTAAGCTCCTTTGAGCTCATATCATCCTAAAAACGCTTAAAAGTTCACTGGCGGATGTTTAGGTAGATCAAAATGTAAACATCTGCCAGTGAAAGTCCCATCAAAATCGGTCCAGCCTTTTAGAGATTAGTCGGTAATCTTTAAAGTATCTACTTTATAACAAAAAAAAGAATGAATGAAAGCGGACCACGCGTTATTGAATTACAGCTAAATACACGTTTGGATTTTCCATCCCCTCTCCCTAGGGAACCGTGCCGAATTTCGGGATAAAAAGTATCCTATATGTTACTCCGTGGTATGAACTTAAATCGTACCAAGTTTCGTTTCAATCCATTCAGTAGTTTTTGCGTGATGCGCGTACAAACATACAGACAAACAGACAAATAGATAAACAGACAAACAGTTAAACAAACAAACAGACAAAAATTTCAAAAATAGCTATTTTACGTTCTATTATTATTCCTAACATCCCCCAGTTATTATTTTGTAAAAATCTTCAATGTACAGGATACGGCAAGTCTACGATTTTATTATATGTATAGAATAGAATAGATAGAAGATTAATGCATTTAAATGTCTTGATAGTCTAGTGGCTGGCTTAAAATACGGCTGCGGACCATGAGGGTCGGTGTTTGAGTCTTGGTTCGGGCCAAAAAATATTATAAGGGGTTTTATGTGAAGATGCCAGAAGTTGGGAATTTAGTGCCTACACGTTACCTCAGATAGCATGTAAAACCGTCAGTCTTGTGTCTGATCTCCATCTCGTTGGATTATGAGAGTGAGGGAATAGAAAATGCACCTGTCGTTGCGCACATACAATAATTAATCTCCACTGGCAATGGCCAATGGCAAAATTCGGTCAAGAGTATATTTTTTTACTAGCCCGCGGCTTCGCCCGCGTGAATTTCGGTTTTAAACAAATCCCGAGAAAATTGTGGATTTCCGGTTCCCGTTCCCGCACCTATAGCTGTAGCTATAGCTTTCGGGTTTTTCAAAATCCCGTGGGAACTGTGCATTTTTCCAGGATAAAAAGCAGCCTAGGTATATGTGTTGCCAATGCATGCAACACAGCAAACTATTGCAATAATGTGTTATGTGAGCGTGATTTACATAAGAACAGTCAGCACCCTCTATGGCGTTTTTGGAAGTTTATATCCATTTTAGTCCCACAGGAATAGTTTTTCCGGTAGCCTATGTTTTAAGTCAGGGCATAATCTATCTCCATTCAAAATTTCAGGCAAATCGGTTCAGTAGTTGCGACGTGATTGAGTAACAAACATCCAAACATCCACACTTTCACATTTAATAATATTAGTAGGATTAATAAAAGCTAAATTGTACATCTAATGCGTAGGTATACGTGACCCAGGCCATGTAAACAAAATGCAAGATGCCTTTTATGACAAAAAATCTTGCGATGTCGACCTCTAACTTAATATGATATGTAAAAATACCATAAAGATATGTAAATAAATCTACCGTAGATGTTTATAAATTATTCTATGCGTAGGTTAAAACCTACGCAACTGCATTTTTAACTGAATAGGTAATTTTGTATTAGACACAGACATCTTGAATCTTAAATGTTTGAACTTTGAATCTTTGAAAATGAATATAGGATAACTTTCCTATAAAGTCGGGTTCTTACAAGTATAAATTAAAAATTTAAAAAACCCCCGACATTCGCCATTTTGTAGTGGCGGCCATCTTGGATTTGCATAGTGCTATTCTACTAGTCACGCCCTTTCATTTGATACCCATATTGAGGGAGTTGTGATAAAATATGTAATCCGCCATTTTGTAGCGGCGGCCATCTTGGATCGATTTTCATCAAACATAGCTAACAACACTCTTGACTAATTCACCTTTCAAACCAAAAAAACCGCATTCAAATCGGTTTACCCGTTTAAGCGCTATAGGGGAACAGACAGAGACACACACACACACACAGACACGTCAAACTTATAACACCCCGTCGTTTTTGCGTCGGGGGTTAAAAAAAAAACAAATTACATCAAATACCTATAAAAACGAAACTGGAAAATTTAAATTTCAATGAAAAGGTTCTTACTTTTACTCTTAGATATGTTTATATAACCTACATATATAAGTAAACAAACATATTATTATGTTATTAAATTCAATTTAAATATAATTTGGTTTTATAAGGCACCCACCCATATTAGGGAGATTTTTCCTCTTGTATTTCATTAACTACGTCGCATTATATTATCTACCTACGCTTGCTTTTTTTAATTTGTTTCATTTCATATTCATTTTGTACCTACATCATTCATTTTGTATCTACATAATACCCTATTTTAAATTTTTTAAATGTAATTATTGGATTATATTATCTGTTACATTTATCCAAAATGGTTTGTTTCTTGTAGGCCAACATTTGGCTGTTATGGTAAGGCAAGACTCTACCAACGGCAACGGTGCGAAAAGTGGAACCTTTCCTACCGGAAGTTACCTACTCTTGATTACATCATGATCAACCCATTACCGGCTCACTACAGAGCACAGGTCTCTTCTCAGAGTGAGAAGGGTTTTGGCCATAGTCTACCACGCTGGCCAAGCGGATTGGCAGACTTCACACACCTTTGAGAACGTTATGGAGAACTCTCAGGTATGCAGGTTTCCTCACGATGTTTTCCTTCACCGTTAAAGCAAGTGATATATACTTAAAACGCACATAACTCCGAAAAGTTAGAGGTGCGTGCCCGGGATCGAACCCACGACCTCCGATTAGAAGTCGGTCGTCCTAACCGCTAGGCTATCACAGCTTTTTTTACATACAGTAACTTAACATAAAATCCAGGTCGAACACTTAGCCGCATATGTACATGTATAGGTACGTGACGCACATGATGTGACCAGGCACTGATGCCTTCAGCGATAACCGTACCTGCATGAATGCTTACGTTTATTTTTTTTTAATAATAATTCTAAGGTATTTTAATACCATGTTATAAAGGAAACGACATCCGTCCGTGCCGAGTACTCCGTATGTTTTTCCTTGTTATATTTCCGCAATTATATCTATACTCATAAACAGCGGTGACAGCCTATAATAGTAGTAAGACTTCAGCTCTCTTTCGTAATTCTAACTTTTCTGAGCTATATGCGTTTTAAGCAATTAAATTTCACTCGCTTTAACGGTGAAGGAAAATATCGTGAGGAAACCAGCACGCCTGAGAGTTCTCCATAATGTTTTCGATGGCGTGTGAAATCTACGAATCCGCACTTGGCCAGCGTGGTGGACTATGGCCTAAAACCCTTCTCATTCTGAGATGAGACCCGTGCTTTGTAGTGGGCCGGTAATGGGTTGATCATGATGATGATGATGATGATCTGAACTGATGAAATCAGAAAGTTCCTCTCCAACCGTATACGCGTAATTTATATCTGTTGTTGACAAGACTGATCTTTCTTTGTTATTTTAACCGAGTTAGGTAGTTAAATCTGTTATGTTGTTTACTTGTATATTGTCCTAGTATGGGATATTTTTATAACACTTAGGACCTGTTTCACCACCTTCTGATAAGTGTTGGATAGCTATCTACAATTTTTGTCTTTGTCACTTGACATAAAGTAAGAAAGTGACAAAACTTATCTACTTTTAGGCTATCAGACACTTATCAGAAGGTGGTGAAACAGGCCGTTATTACTTTACCTAAACGTATATTTTATCAGCAGTGTATGTAATTGCTAATTGCACTTGTCAATATATGACTCTGTAAATTAGTAAATCCTATAACCTTTGTTACAGACAAGTCTCTGCCAATAGTGGAGCCCGCGTTGGACTCGACAGACGAAGGCCACTCCGCGCAGTGCGCGTGCCCCAACTGTGATGAAGTGTTGTCACGATTCTCAGAGTGCAGCATATGCTTGGAGCCTTTACAGGTAAGCCTCTATTTCAGATTAATTTGCTCTACAAATGCCAGCGATGTCATACGGCTTTACGACTTTTTTTACTAACCGACTTCAAAAAAGGAGGTTATCAATTCGACAGTATGATTTCACAATTAATTTTACTTTCTAATTAGGTACCTATACTAAGAGTTTTGTCATATACTTACTACAATTAGTATAATTTACGCGTTGCCCACTTACGCGCAAAAACAACTTTTTAAAATTTCACATGTACAAATGACACTATATAGGTAGGTAGGTAGATATTAAATGAACTAACCTAACTAGCTAATGCACAAATGATTTAGCTTTGCTTCATGTGCGCCATGCTATTCGCATCTAGCACCTTTGAATAAATGGTGTTTTATAACTGTTTAATATGCAAGGACAAACTGCATGTACATTAAACTTTATGAATAGTTTACTTTATTTCGAAATGCTTCTGTTTATTCGTTAACACTTCCAACTTCGTAATACAAAGAAGTATGAACTCCAACTAATCGTGCAAGGGAAAGTGGCAGGAAGGAGAAGGCCTGGCCGCAGAGGGAGAAGTGGGCCCTAGGGCTCGATGAACATCGAGGGGCGGCAACGTCTTCCTAAGGGCGCCTCCTGTGAGGCTCGGACCTCGGCTTAGGATGACGTTGGGACGGGTGGTTGGACTTGATTGTAGTTGAGTAAACAAGTATAAATTGAAAATTTAAAAACCCCCGACATTCGCCATTTTATGGCGGCGGCCATCTTGGATTTGCATAGTGCTATTCTACTAGTCAAGCCCTTTCATTTGATACCCATATTGAGGGAGATGTGAAAAATATGTAATCTGTCATTTAGTAGCGGCGGCCATCTTGGATCGATTTTCATCGAACATAGCTAACAACACTCTCGACTAATTCACCTTTCAAACGAAAAAAACCGCATTTAAATCGGTCCACCCATTTGAGCGCTACAGGGGAACAGACACACACACACACACACACACACACTTAGGCTTTCCTTGTGTTGCAGTGCTGCGGTCCGTGCGTGTGCCCCTGGTGCGGCGGAGTGTGGTGCGCGAGGTGCTCGCGGCGCATGTCGCGCTGCGCCTGGTGCCGCGGCAGCCTGCGGGCGCCGGCCGCGCCCTGCCTCGCGCTGCAAAGGCTCGTCAACGACCTCATGCTGCCGTGTCGGAACTATAGGTGAATACTGAATATTTCTACAAAAAAAATCCTCTTTTTATCACCTCGTTGGTTGGTTAGGCTGCGGATATAAGTTTTGTGCCAGGCTAAAACAATTTATTGGGTTTTCTGTCGAGTAGTAAGCACTCAGAAGCAAGCTGGAGTTTGCAGTTACAACCTTGTATTGAATAGCTCGTATAATTGATTAGCCGGCAGTGCTACCTACTCTATGACTATGAGAGTGAGGGAATAGAGATTTCACTATAATATCTCCTGCGTAACTGGCTATCTCTGTTGAGATTTACTGAAATTCAGTAAGAAGGATATTATTTTTCTTCCATAATTAGGGTAAAACCCGGATAGACGCCCCACTTTTTGAAATGGCCTCATAACTTTTAAAATATTAATTTATCACAAATAATATTTATATATATATATATATATTAATGACCTTCCTTATCTCGCTAAGGATAGTCACGGGATAGTATTGTTTGCTGATGATACATCACTTTTGTTTAAAATTGATAGATACCAAAGAATACCTGACGAAGTAAACAATTCTCTCACAAAAGTGGTACAGTGGTTTGAAGCAAATAACTTATTACTTAATGGGAAAAAAACTAAGTGTGTTAAATTCACTTTACCTAATGTTAAACAAGTTGAAACCACTGTACAGCTTAATAATGAGGAATTAGATCTAGTGGATACGGCTGTTTTCCTGGGGATAACGTTAGATGCTAAACTCCAATGGGGCCCTCATGTAAATAACTTATCGAACAGACTTAGTTCTGCTGCATATGCGGTTAAAAAGATTCGCCAACTAACTGATATTGAAACTGCGAGGTTAGTTTATTTTAGTTACTTTCACAGCATTATGTCATATGGCATACTTTTATGGGGTAATGCTGCTGATATTAATTCCATTTTCGTGCTGCAGAAGAGGGCTGTTCGTGCCATATATAATATGGGACCCAGAGAGTCACTGAGAAATAAGTTTAAGGAAGTTAAAATTATGACAGTTTATAACCAATATATTCTTGAAAATTTAATATATGTACACAAAAATATCGATAAATTTAAGAAAAAAAGTGACTGTCATAACATTAATCTTAGAAATAAAGATAAACTTGTGTTGCCCACTACTAGGCTGCGAAAAGTTGGAAAATCATTTGTTGGTAATTCTGTACTTTTTTATAATATGTTGCCAGAGAACATTTTGGATATGTCTCTCAATAAGTTCAAAGGTTTTATTAAACGCAAATTAATTGAAAAGTCTTACTATAGCTTAAAAGATTTTTTTAATGACAAAAATCCATGGACATAGATTGCTCTAAAAGCCAACAGTTCAAATCATTTTTTTGGCTATTATACCATATTGTAAGATGGTGATAATAAAAAAAAATAAACCCGGCTGAGTTTGTTGTGGGCTCTTCTCAGACCAGGGCGCGTTTGGAACCCTCGTAGTTTTAGTTTTAAGTTTCCGTAAATAATTATCACCATTGCCTGTACCTAAATTGACGTTCAAAAAGTGTACAGTGTACCAATTTTGAATAAAGTTTATTTGATTTGATTTGATTTGATTTGAATATAGCTAGTTTAATCTTTTGGGTTCCATTATGACTTGTTTTTGTTGTCCTAACGATTACAGATTTTGCAGAATTTAACTTTTCGCAGACCCTTTTTTTTGGGGTTAGATGCCTACCTGTGTGGATAGATGCCCCACTATGAAAATACTAAAAAGGATAGATGCCCTATGAAAAAAAATAAGCAAAATACATAGTTTCATAAGGTTTTATTATCTAAATATATAAAAGGAAAAGGTGACTGACTGACTGACTGCCTGACTGATCTATCAACGCACAGCTCAAACCACTGGACAGATCGGACTGAAAGAGATAGATGCCCCGAAGTATATTAAAACTATCAGGAATTTATTGAAAAAAGAAATAAAAATATAAAAGAACATTAAAAATATTAAAAAAATACTTGATATATCTATAGGTATATAAGGGGATAGATGCCTCTAAGGGCACCTATACCTCGAAAAATCGAGGCAACTATCCTTTTTGATATGGATAGATGCCCTTTTATTTATTAAATAAACTAAAAACTAAAGAGCGATTATTTACACTTAGGTGTACACTTATTGAACCAGTGTATTGACATAATAAAAAATATAACATAATCTTCTACTACTTCAAAAGTTATACAACGGCAAATACTCGCCTCTAAAACTTTGAAGGATTTGCCGCGTTCGCTGCGGAGATAATCACACGCACAAGCGAAACAAATTGTTTTAATACAAATGTATGTAGGGGCCTGAGGTTTGGGGGGCCTGCGCTTCTTATTTAAACAATCAATTTTTAGTCGCGAGTTTGGGAAGTCAGGTTTTTTGACACTGAGGCATCTATCCAACTGCGGCATCTATCCGGGTTTTCCCTACCTCCTAGTCCTATAGGGTGGAATGTAAACTATATAAATTGTTTTATTCAATAAAATATTATGTCAAATTCCCATTTAAATGGGCTGTTTGTGTCTGTGTTTTAAGTGTTATTTGGCAGACCATTGTCTCTTTACTTCCACTTTGCCAGTAGGTAATTCTCTAAGATTTACGTAGATCCATTGTTCGAACAAAAGATATCAAATCCCTTAATAAGGGCGATACATATTTAATCTTCTCGTCGATAGGACTATCGATCAACATTAAGCTTATTAGGCGATGAAGGTCGAACATGATCGTCTTAATTCTTGTACTTTGCCGAAATTCTCTATCATATTATTTACTAGCGGAACCGGCAGACGTCGTCCTGCCCACTATTAACGCCACCTACCGGGTCCAATTTTTCTACTTAAAAACCTTCCTCTTGAATCACTCTATCTACTAAAAGAAACCGCAGCAAAATCCGTTGCGTAGTTTTAAAGATTTAAATGTAGGTACATAGGGACATAGGGACAGAGAAATCGACTTTGTTTTATACTATGTAGTGATTCAGAAAACTAAGTATCCAAATTGATGCATTTAAGAAAAGATAAAGATTCAGATAAGGGTTTATTGAAGATTACTATTTCGAGGTGGCATAATATAAACACTTCGTGTTTACGCATAATGATAAAATTATCGGATAACCCGGCACATAATGTCAACTTATCTAGTCTGAATACATTAAGAATGTAAAATCAAAATAAACAAATGCGCTGATCTAATCTATTTACACGGATAGAAACGAGAATACGCGATTTCTGTGACGCAAGTATATGTTATCCAATATCCATTATCATCGGAAATGCTTTGAAAACAATATTTAAATCACCTATTATCAGTAGAATAATTAATTACTAGATGATTCCCGCGACTTCATCCGCGTGGATTTAGGTTTTTAAAATCCTGCGGGAAGCTTGACTGGGATTAAAGTTGTCTATGTCAATTTCCGGGACGCAAGCTACCTCTGTACCAAATTTCGTATAAATCGGCTAAACGGATGGACCTTTAAAAAACACGTGCGAACTCTTTAATTTTCCGCGATAAAAAGTAGCCTATGTCCATCCCCGGGATGTAAGCTACTTACCTCTGTACTAAATTTTATCAAAATCGGTTAAATTGTTGGGTCGTGAAAAGTTAGCAGACAGACAAAAAGACAGACAGACACACTTTCGCATTTATAATATTAGTATGGATTGTGGTCATCAACGTCGCAATATAGATATTATTATTAATTCAAGCGCCTCGAGTCCTCGAAATATGAATCAATATTTCAAGAAACCAAATTGCGATGTGAAATAGTTCTTGCCACAAATCCTGCCGCGCCCTCTGTGTGTTGATAGCTTTAGCCCCTTTCTCGTTTAAATCTTTACCATCTGTTACTATCAATAGCAATAAATCCGACATAAAATGTACCAATTTCATTTGTCCATGTTGCCGTCGCCGATAAGGCTGGCCGTACATAGGCTACTATCGCTTGACCGAAAGTCGCTTCAACTAATCATTTGCTAAACCCATGCCAGTGACGTTCGCAGAAACAATGCATTCACTGAAAATCAGCGTTGGACCTCCTGGTAGGTAGCTCAGATGCCAGCCCCAGCGTCACGTATCTCATAGTCCCACATAACTGAGTGGCCTACCTATTTTAGGCGTTACACTGCTGTACCATATTATTTAATGTGTACCATATTATAATTAAACGTGTTAAGGCAGATGATGCATCAAATAAAGATTACCTTTATTTCTTCTTTTTCTTTTACGATTAATGGAGAGTAAACCAATATACGATCGCGCGACGCTTTGTCGCGTTCGCTCAATTACTCAAGCGATAGCTGTTGCCAATGAGCGCCCAATCTAAGAAAGCCCAATTTAATTCCTCCATGGCGACGATAAAGTTTTACTGTACGATAGCCGCATTTCGTTTTAGAAAATTAACTCAAGGCCAAGGTTTTAGTTGGGCCCATAAAATATTACTTTATCTGTATTGGTTTCGAGTAAATAAGTCGTAAATGGGGCAGTAAAGCTCTTGTTAAACGGTTTTATGCTCGGCTTGATTTGTAGAGACTTGAGACGACCGAAGGTTTAATTAAAATCGGTAATTTTGACTTTCGTGGGAATGAACCCCACTTCTATTGTTGCTGTGCAAAGTGCTTGTAGTCCTGCCCATGTTGCTATGACATCTATAATATTATTAATTACTAGGATTAATTAAAATTGTGTGATGGTCATGGAAAACTTTATGTGTGCTCCCGACTCACACTTGGCCGGTATTAGTAATAGCAAAACAAAAATGTTATGAAGATAGTTAATTACATTTTATTCAGATAATATTCCTACTACGGAAAATTTTCCACTTACAATAATATACCTATAGACATTATTCTAATTTTTCAATTGCAAAGTAATTTATGGGTTCCATATCCCATGGGTTTTATAATTGAAAAATTATAAAACTGAAGTACTTAGATACGAGGAAAATTAATTAACAAGTAACATGTTAGATAAAACTTTATAGTTTCTTTTAACTGTTATTAATTTATTAGAAGACTACCTAGCAATTTTGCCCGCGTGAGTTAGGTAACTAGGTAGGGTTTGTAAGAAATTCCGTGAGAACTTTTTAATTTTGCGGGATAAAACTTATGATACCTAGTTGTACTTAAAAGTTTAGACTGTAGTCACAGAGTACCTACAGAGGGGAAGCTTCTACAAGCGGCCCGCTGTAAGTACACTCACACATATGCGCATTGTTTGTCACCAACTGTACCGGTTAGTTGAACGAGCGTGCGTCCGTGAACCGTTGGTGAGTGTGTTTGTGTGAGTATACCTACAGCGGGCCGCTTGTGGAAGCTTCCCCTCTGTAGATTTACTACTCGTGTGCTGTAGTTAGCTGATATTTGGAGTACTTTTGAGATCTTTAATATGTACATATAGTAGTTACCTACCTACTACAGCTGTAGGATAGTATTAAATGAACCCTTAAACTTATTTATAAGTATTCATTCGTAAGATTGGTTGACTGAAAGGACGCCAACCAATCTTACGTTGTATAAGGTGAAGTCAGACCGCATCTGTCTGATTGCAAGAGCTAATCTCAAAATGGTCTGATATCAGTTAAGTTTTCACCTAAATATAGTGTCTCTTAGAATTCTTACAGTTCAATACACTCTCATTAAACTAACTGTCCGACTTATACCCATGTAGTAAAGAATATTTTAAATTTACCTACTGAGAAAAAGAAAGCTTCATTAGGTACTTTTCTAATTGATAAGTCTACTTGATTCTTGAACAACTTTTTAATGATAGACGACAACAAATTAAAAAAACAGTCTAGAGACAACAGCTAGACTTAACTGTGCTAAACTCGAGGTCATTAGATATAAACTCAGTCTATCGAAGCCAAATAGATCCCTCGAGGATAGCGAGTGTGTCGACCGTTTCAAAGTGAATGGACACGACGCGACGCGACGTCAAATGGCGTGACTTTCGTGCCCTAGGGACTCGATACCGCTGCGGTAGGATATCTATTCTAGGCAGACACGATTTTACTCCATAAACATTTAGTCCCATGGTACAGACTGGAATGTCGACCTTGTTTCGAAAAGCGCAGCGGTGGCAAACTCCCCACTTGATGGACAGACTGTCAAACGAATCGCAGGAAGCAGGTTCGCAGGTTACAACCGGCGCAAGACCAAGACCTGTGTTAGTCCCTACTAGTGACCCATGTCCAGCTGTGGGCGTCTATCGGTTAACGACGATGACGATTATTATTAATTGTTGCGAAATCCATCTGTTTTTGTAAGTAGATTTTAGTATTCCAATATTTTGGAAGGGAGTGAATAAAATTTATCTATCAAGTTGTAACTAGAGGCTTTAAGAACGTAGTAGGTAGGTACACGCTGTATTCTGAGTGATTTAAAACTTAAATTTTAGAGGACTTTGTACGACAGGTGTTTTGAGAAAGGCTGCTAAAACTTGAAAGAATGGAAATGTTGAATTGTCTAATTTTAGCTTTCAATAAAGTTTTGCACTCGTAAAATAAATAAGGAACTGTGAACAATTGCGAATCGTTAGCGAACTGCGAGGCTAGCATACCACTGTCTTTAATATAGTCAAAACGAGCGGATACCCGCGACTTCGTTCGCGTAGATATTGATTTTAATAATCCCGTGGGAATCATTTTGTTTTTCCTATGCTCCTTTGAGCTTAAACCTTGCTAAAAACTGTTAAAAGTTCACTGGCGGATGTTTAGGTACATCAAAATGTAAACATCCGCCAGTGAAAGTCCCATCAAAATCGGTCCAGCCTTTCGGAGATTAGCCTGTAGTCTTTAAAGTATCTACTTTCTAACAAAAAAAGAATGAATGAAATCGGACCACCCGTTAACGAATTACAGCTAAGTACACATTTTGCCTTTCATCCCCTCTCCCAAGGGAACCATGCTGAATTTCGGGATAAAAAGTATCCTATATGTTACTCCATAGTATTAACTTAAATCATGCCGAGTTTCATTTCAATCCATTCAGTAGTTTTTACGTGATGCGCGCACAAACATACAGACAAACAGACAAACAGATAAACAGACAAACAGACAAACAGATAAACGGACAAACAGACAAACAGACAAACAGACAAAAATTTCAAAAATAGCTTTTTTACGTTCTATTACTTATCCCTAACATCCCCCAGTTATTATTTTGCAAAAATCTTCAATGTACAGATACGGCAATTCTACGATTTTATTATATGTATAGATGTATAGATGAAAATAATCGCTACTATAACTTTAGTAAAGTTATTACTACTAAAATAACCCATTCGTGTTTCATTTGTCCACAGACGAGGCTGCACAGAACTCCTGACAGCGAACATCAGAGCGAAACATGAAGAGGAGTGCAAACACGACACAATGATCTGTCCGATCACACCCACCTGCTGCTCCGTGCCCTTCGAGGAGCTGTCAGCGCACCTCCAGTCCAACCACAACATCATAGCCGTCTACTCGCAGAAGATCAAAATCTTGATAGAGAACTTTCAAACCAAACTGAAGAAGACGGCGTGCTGTAGGACGAAATACAAAATCATACTCCTCTACCAAAAGAGCGCGTTCATAATCAAAGTATGCATATACAATTACCACGTGAAAGTTGAAGTCATGAGACGGAAGCTTGGATACATCGCTGATATTAAATCGGAATCTAAAAAGAGCGATTATTGTGCACTGATCGAATTTCAGAGTAAAGCGCTGTGTACTAAATCAGCAATACTCATCGAGAACGAAGCGTATAGTAAGAAAGCTGAAGTGCAATGGAACGATGTTATACTAAAATCAGAGAATGATGAAGCTATCACCATCCATGTTAATATTGGTAAAACTGATTCGGAACCGGTCAGGAAAGAATTGCCCGAGTCGTGATATGATGGTGAAAATGAATCTGGTTTGACGCACGGATATAGAATTGGGCATGCGATATTAAATACGACGCTTGCATTTGAAGATGTTTTAAACGGAACAGTTTTAAAACAATCTTCGAAGATTAATTTAGAGGCCAAAAGAACTTAAAAGTCAGATGTTAAATGAAGATATCTGATCCATGTTATATTTTTATTCTTAAGAAATCAACGATGAACTTTTTGCAATCCATTTTTATAATAAGCACGGGTTAATAAAATGGGAATTGGGTTTTACTATCCCGTTTTGTATGAGACTTGTGTAAAGTTGATATTTTAAGAGTGTTCCTTAATATTAAAGATACCGTTCAAACGTATGTACATTCCGATTGATTTGGATCATATTTTTGTGATTTTAATGTAAGATAAACTACGAGGATAGTCAAAGTTTTCACGTTAGGTATACATTGACTGATATAGGCTTTACTTTTAGATACGTACTTAGATAATGCGATTGTATTTAAATAATTATAAGTTTTAAAATAAACAGTTTCAAGTCAGTCGTTATTGTTTTATTTGTTGGGGATATCGTATCTATGTTCACGATTAAATTAAATGCAATACAGTTTTTTATTATTTTTATCAAAAGAGTGTGTTACTTTACATCGATAGAAAGGAAATTCGCATTAAAATAGATAGAATGATAGAGATACATAGATAGATGAATATGGGAGTATAGTTTCATTTTACAACCAATTTTAATTGTGTTTTCACAAAATAATTTTCTTTTTAATTGTAATTGTTTTTCTATCTAAAATAATGATCAAAATCAAATACATAAATATACTTTTCTTTGTTTTCTTGTTTTTAGTGGTAATTCTATTGTTATTTTGATTTTTTTACGCAAATTAGGCTGGCGCTTGATTACAATTTTACAATCATGCTCGCTACATCAACAAAAAGTCACGCAATATAAAATGCTTTGCTCGCGATAAAATTTATTTCCTGGAATACTTAATTAGTTTTCAATTCCAACATTGGGAAAATTTCTAACTTTTTATAATCAGAATTTTGTATATTTAGGGCATGTTTCATCTTCTCAAAAGTATTGGATAGCTTATTCACAACTTTTGTCTTTGTCACTTGACATAAAGTAAGAAAGTGACAAAACTTACGTTTATGTTATCCGCCACTTATCAGAAGGTGGTGAAACTGGCCCTTAAGTACGTAGTTCTTCCGATTTAAGTAACTCAACTAGGTCATGGCTCTATGATTCATAGAATAATAATATATTTGGTTGGTAAAGTTCACGTTCAAACTATTCAAAGGAGCTATCAATCTACTATACTAGTGTTTCACAGCCGGTGGCAACTTTCAACCCTTTCTCTCTAATTAGTATTCCATCAAGACGCGTGTTACGTGACATATTCGAAACAATTTCAATGAAAGCCTTTACAGTGTGATGACCTTAACCTTTCTCTTATTGGCTTAGACTGAGGTAATCTAAGTTGTAAGTTGATATGGCAGTGGGGAGGCCATTCTAGTCCTAGAGTGGAAAGCTTCAACTAAGCGCAGTGAGGAGGAGCAGCGTCTTCCTTTTTTAATCCCTTGACTGCAGTCTCGTCTGATGGTAAGTGACGGTACAGTTTAAGATGGAAGCGGGCTAACCTGGAAGGGGTATCGCGGTTTTTATTAAACCCATACCCCTTATCAAAGACGTTATTATAAACTAGAGAATGCCCGCGGCTTCGCCCGCGTGAAGTTCGCTATAGTAATCTACTTATAGCTGTAGCTATAGATTTCGGGTTTTTCAAAATCCCGTGGGAACTGTGCATTTTTTCAGGATAAAAAGCCTAGCCTAGCCTATGTTTTAAGTCAGGGCATAATCTACCTCCATTCAAAATTTCAGCCAAATCGGTTCAGTAGTTGCGGCGTGATTGAGTAACAAACATCCATCCACACTTTCACATCTATACATATAATAAAATCGTAGAATTGCCGTATCTGTACATTGAAGATTTTTGCAAAATAATAACTGGGGGATGTTAGGGATAAGTAATAGAACGTAAAAAAGGTATTTTTGAAATTTTTGTCTGTTTGTCTGTTTATCTGTTTGTCTGTATGTTTGTGCGCGCATCACGTAAAAACTACTGAATGGTTTGAAATGAAACTCGGCATGATTTAAGTTCATACTATGGAGTAACATATAGGATACTTTTTATCCCGAAATTGAGCACGGTTCCCTTGGGAGAGGGGATGAAAGTCAAAATGTGTACATAGCTGTAATTCGTTAACGGGTGGTCCGATTTCATTCATTCTTTTTTTGTTAGAAAGTAGATACTTTAAAGACTACTGGCTAATCTCCGAAAGGCTGGACCGATTTTGATGGGACTTTCACTGGCGGATGTTTACATTTTGATGTACCTAAACATCCGCCAGTGAACTTTTTACAGTTTTTAGCAAGGTATAAGCTCAAAGGAGCTTAGGAAAAACAAAATGATTCACACGGGATTATTAAAATCAATATCCACGCGAACGAAGTCGCGGGTATCCGCTCGTTTATAATATTAGTAAGATAAGATCTGAGGACATTATTAAAAATACAAATTCATGTTAGGTTAGCATCTACATCCACGCGCTTGTGACAAACAACAAAAACCATCATTTGGATTGTTTGTCTTGGGAACATTAATAACTTGCAGTTGTAAGTGACAAGAACCGAAGGTTTATAACCTATCACTAGCAACTAAGGCTCTGGTTTTTTTTTTAAATAATAATTGCGGGCAACCAGGAACATTTGCAGCACCTGAGAAACCACTATGCGTTGCCGGCTTTTGAGGAAGGGGACTGGCTATTCAGCTCGCTGCCGGAACACATCGGATGCTTTGCGGCAGATTACGGCTGAAGTGTGGTCGCTAGCCAGGCGGATTCGGGATAGAATCCTACCACACAGCGGTGATACCTACCATCTAGATTAAGTTGTGTGGTATCAGGCACAACGACCCGTAGAGGGGACTGAGAGCGTCAGGGCCTCGTTAGCATATTGGCAGGGTGAGGTTGAATTTGGCCACATAGGTCAAATTCGGATCACTTACAGTCTTACACCTCTTAAATCTGGTACCTATGAATGCATACCTGAATAGTAAATACATAATATACATATTCTTGGTAGAAATCGAATAGCATAAGGCCCAAATTAGACGGTTAATTTTTCGGGATTTTTGCTTTCATTTTCGAGGCTTCATCGATGAGTCATCGAAAATAAACCGTCTAAACACCGCCCGTTCATCGTTCAGAGGCACTATGCCTTAGCAAATATCGTATCGTTCACCGTTCATCGCAAAAATGAACGATGAACGAGGCGCCGTCTAATTTGGGCTTTAAGTATACCTACTACACCTATAAGGCCATAAGTTGCCATATCCTTTCTAAGCAAGCACGTAACCACCATACTTAAACGTAATCACCTATAGTCTGTTCGTTTTCTTACGGTCGCCTTTTGTGTCTAGCCGCCTCCACCGCGCGGTGTTTTGCCAAAGACACCGCCGTGACTTCAAAGCATGCCGCGAGGGGTGTACAGGCACAAGGGGTTTTGGCGTTTTATACCTACTCATATTTTTTCATTAAAATTATCTTTCCTTTTTATATTTTTTTATATTCGTATTTTATTACAATAAAACCACAAACATAAAATATAATATTCTCATGAACTCGGGTCTTCTCTCAAAATGAGAAGGATTTTAACCATAGTCTACCACGCTGGCTAAGTGCGGATTGGCAGACTATTCGGAGATTCTGTTAGAATAGAAAAAAAATTACAAACAGAAAAAAATTAATAAAAATAAAAGCAGAATACTAAGAGCACCTGCGCCTGTACCGACACTAAGTTACCGAACGAACTTATACATGCTACATCAATATCTGACCATACCTACCCAAACAAGCGTAAATGTAAGTCATGGTTATTTTTTATTTATTCATTCAGGGCAACTAACAGGTTACAAGAAATCTTAATACTATGACGTAGGTACAAGCTAATATTAAGCATTATGTCATAATGTAGACCCACTTAGTGATTACCGCAACTTGTTTTTGATGTCTGCTACAAGTCTGAGTTACACAAAAACGAATGCAACAAAATAGAATAAAGACAAAAAAGAAAGGATTAATTTAAATAATTTGTGAAGGAACATAATATAATGTACGAATCAACGTCTTTAGTGTAAGTCCCTACTGAGCCAATCTATACATATAATAAATCTATACATCTATATTCTATATCTATACGTATAATAAAATCGTAGAATTGCCGTATCTGTACATTGAAGATTTTTGCAAAATAATAACTGGGGGATGTTAGGGATAAGTAATAGAACGTAAAAAAGCTATTTTTGAAATTTTTGTCTGTTTGTCTGTTTATCTGTTTGTCTGTTTGTCTGTTTGTCTGTTTATCTGTTTGTCTGTTTGTCTGTATGTTTGTGCGCGCATCACGTGAAAACTACTGAATGGATTGAAATGAAACTCGGCATGATTTAAGTTCATACTATGGAGTAACATATAGGATACTTTTTATCCCGAAATTCAGCACGGTTCCCTTGGGAGAGGGGATGAAAGTCAAAATGTGTACTTAGCTGTAATTCGTTAACGGGTGGTCCGATTTCATTCATTCTTTTTTTGTTAGACAGGAAATACTTTGAAGATTACTGGCTAAGCTCTGAAAGGCTGGACCGATTTTGATGGGACTTTCACTGGCGGATGTTTGCATTTTGATCTAACTAAACATCCGCCAGTGAACTTTTAACAGTTTTTAGCAAGGTATGAGCTCAAAGGAGCTTAGGAAAAACAAAATGATATCCACGGGATTTTTAAAAACCAATATCCACGCGAACGAAGTCGCGGGTGTCCGCTTGTCTTTTAATAATTAATTACTTAGGTAGGTACTTTGTGAAAGTTTAAAAAGTTTAAAATTCACGCATAGGAATAGGAATTTTTGATCTTTGTTGTTAGAATAGCTAATGCCCGCGCTTCGTCAGCGGGGATTTATATAAATCTCATATAAATTTTCAACCCCTATTTAACCCCCTTAAGTGTCGAATTTTCAAAAATCCTTCCTTAGCGGATACGTCATAATAGCCTATCTGCATGCCAAAATCTTCAATAGCGCAACGGTCGACGGGCGCGGATCACAAACCGAGGTCGATGGTTCAATCCCCACCCGTTATGCACTATTGTCATACCCACTCGTATATAGTACAAGCTGTCGCTTAATTGGAGGGCAAAGGAGAATAGCCAAAGGAAAAAGGAAATATTAGCTATGATGAACATGACTAATATTCTTTCAAAAAAATTCAGCTCGATCCGTCTAGTAAAATTATAACATTCATGTTTCAACTATTAATCATTAGAACATCCTTATATTATCCTTAATCATCCAACGCACGTATACCATGTCCATAAAACAACTAACTTACAAGGAATTCCAAACCTTGACACGTCTTATAGAAGAATCATTTTGCATGTTTTTTAAAAGTTCCCTCATATAGACTAATCGTTTCACTAAATAGTAAATCTAGAGTAGGCCAATACGCTATAGACGGACAGAAACTCAGAAATAACTTGCCATTAACAGTCATCTGATTTGTATTCGTAGCGTGCAGCCTTGAACGCGTTTACATTGATGGACGATTTTTAATTTCTTACACGACATTTGGTTACTTATGGTGCTGCCACACCGCATTGTTAGTAAACATTTGTTAGCTAACATTTTTTCAAAAATGTTAGCAAAAGTTTTCAATGTTGGCAAAGTTTTTCATGTTTATGCAACACTTTTAACAAATGTTTATTAAACATTTTAAATGTTATGTGACAATGTTAAACGTGTTTTAGCATTAAAAATAACTAACAAATGATCACAAAATCTCACAAATGTTATAAGTGTTAGCAATGTTAAAATAAATAATGTTATATAACATTACTAATACCAGTGTAGCAGCACTAATAGGATTACAAAATACCAATTTTTATAAAACACTTTCGATTTATTTTTTCTCTCTCAACTCTGCATTACTTATAATTATATATTGGCTACACGAAAAAATTAGCACGCATATGGAAATCATATTTTCTTTCATTTTTATACAAAAATAATATTGATACAGACCTGATAAATAAAAATTTTGCTCAAATTATTTATCAAGTTGAGCTGACTTTTTGATCGTCAAATAATAAGTTTATTTGTCGACTAGCTGAACCCCGCAACTTCGTTCGCGTAGATATATAGGTTTTTATATAGGATCGGATCGGATCCCATAATTCTTATGTAGGTACCTAAACTAAATGTAGCCTAAGTTACTCCTTATAACATTGAAAGTTCCATTAAAATCGATCCAGCCGTTTCGGAGATTTGCTGGAACAAATAGACAGACCAACAAACATAAATTTAAACGCACACCAGTTTAAAATAAGCCGTACGTTCAAAGATCCGGGTCCCAAGTTATTTGAACCCAATACTCAGGGTTGTAATGTCTGTCATTTCTGAACTAAAAAACCTATGACCTTGAAATATTTACGGGACAATAAATAAAGTACCACCTTTCTAAGAAAAAAAGAATGAGTGAAATCGAACAACGCGTTAATGAATTACAGCTAAATACACGTTTTAACTTTCATCCCCTCTCCCAAGGGAACCGTGCTGAATTTCGGGATAAAAAGTATCCTATGTCCTACCTCGGAGTATAAACTCAAATTGTACCAAGTTTCATTCGAATCCATTCAGTAGTTTCGGCGTGATGCGCGGCCAAGGTACAGACAGACAGACAGACAGACAGACAGACAGACAGACAGACAGACAGACAGACAGACAGACAGACAAAAATGAAAAAAATTGCAGTTTTGGCTTCAGTATCGATTATATAGTGCCCTCCATTAAAAATTTTCAAAATATCTTCAATGTACAGAATTGGATCTGTTACAGTCTTATTATATTATAGATTATGTAGGTACCTACTTATAATATTACTATTGGTCTGTTTCACCACATTCTGATAAGTGTCGGATAGCCTAAACGTAAGTTTTGTCCCTTTCTTACTTTATGTCAAGTGACAAAGACAAAAGTTTTGAATAAGCTATCCGACACTTATCAGGAAGTGGTGAAACAGGCACTAAATTCTTATAAATATTATTCAGTATCTGTCAAACAATCTATCTATACATATAATAAAATCGTAGAATTGCCGTATCTGTACATTGAAGATTTTTGCAAAATAATAACTGGGGGATGTTATGGATAAGTAGGTAATAGAACGTAAAAAAGCTATTTTTGAAATTTTTGTCTGTTTGTCTGTATGTTTGTGCGCGCATCACGTAAAAACTACTGAATGGATTGAAATGAAACTCGGCATGATTTAAGTTCATACTATGGAGTAACATATAGGATACTTTTTATCCCGAAATTCAGCACGGTTCCCTTGGGAGAGGGGATGAAAGTCAAAATGTGTACTTAGCTGTAATTCGTTAACGGGATTTCATTCACTCTTTTTTTGTTAGAAAGGAAATACTTTAAAGATTACTGGCTAATCTCTGAAAGGCTGGACCGATTTTGATGGGACTTTCACTGGCGGATGTTTACATTTTGATCTACCTAAACATCTGCCAGTGATTTTTTAATAGCTTTTAGCAAGGTATGAGCTCAAAATAGCTTAGGAAAAGCAAAATGATTCTCACGGGATTTTTAAAAACCAATATCCACGCGAACGAAGTCGCGGGTTTCCGCTTGTACCTACTAAGTATATATTTTACCATTCAAATCGCATTTCTTTCTTAAAAAAGTAAATATACCGTGCATCGTTAGATAACGGAAACGATACAAATATCAGTATTCACAAACGTGGTCTGTGCCCATTATATTTCAGCCAGAGCGGATAATCGTTTTTCATTTAACAAGGTCGCTTTTAATGGAAAAATGAGGCGAAAATTGTGGTTACTTAAATCTAAAAATTTTCCATTCATCTCACATTTTTCACGTTGCTTCAAATGTTAGCAAATCAAAACAGGAAAAACATCCGACTCAATTCATCTTCTTGAGATAACGAAATTAATGTTTTGACTTACGAGTAGAAGTAAAGAAAAATAACGTTTTAATAAAAAGCGTCCACATTAAGAATTTTCAGTAGATATTCAGAAATTTCAGTGCCTATTTCATAAGCATAACTTTACCTTCATAACCTACTGAAAAATAAGTCACGTTAGATCACTAATTAGCGTATATCCGTGAGTATAACCCCGTGGAGTTAGTTTTTTTTAATCCCGCGATAACCTGTGTTTTCCCGGAATAAAAAATTAAATGTCACTCTCTAGGTTTTTAACTAGCTCCTTGTAAAAACTCAGGTCCTAGCTCTGTATGGTGTGATTGAAAAAAATACCATGAAACAAAACACACTTTCGTAATTATAATATTAGTAGGTAGTAAGTATTTATACATGACTTTTATTAGGTATAGCGTTTTCCGGATTACCATCATCGGAGAGGCGCCTCGGCGTTTCTCCGAGGCGCAGCGTCTATTTAATGATAAAATCTTAAACAGCTTTATGAAGCGAAGTTCATGATTTTTTAAATTTTGTCAAGGCAGTGCGCCTCGGCGCTTCTACTTTACATTTGTCCGAATAAAATTAGATACATGTTTTTAATTTACAAACAGGCAATCGCGCTTCAACCTACACCTCAACCGCTTTCCATCAGGCATGCTTCCCGTGTCGCGATAAAAAAAAGATTAATAAACCGCATGAAAAGAAATTTCATGAAAGAGAAAACGAAACCAAAACGGCATGAATCATAGAATATCCTGCATTATCTCAGTTGTACAGTCCACTCGCCGCGTAAAAGCGAGTAAAGTAAAGGCAAACAAAAGGCCCCGTTATGAGAGAGACATCCAATTTTATCAGTCCTGGTCACCCACTTCGCGGAGCAAACACCCAACTGCACGATAATTTGACACCCACGACGTCTTGTAACATCGCGTTATATCCGCGAGCGTGGTTTCACACCGTCCGACACGATTAGACCGATGCGGTAGGAGACTATCACACTTCACACTAATATTATAAAGACGAGAGTTTGTTTATGTGTGTGTGTGTATGTTTGTTACTCTTTAACGCCGCAACTACTGAACCGATTTGGCTGAAATTTTGAATGGAGATTGATAGATTAGGGCATAATTTAGGACTTAATTTAGGACACATAGGCTATTTTCATCCTTTATTTTTATACTGGAAAAATCCACAGTTCCCACAGGATTTGAAAAAACAGAAATCTATAGCTACAGCTATTGGTAAATTACTATAGCAAAATTTCTTGAAAGTAAGTATAAAGGTTGGAAAAGGGAGCGGGAACGAGAACCAAGAAATTCACGATTCCCTCGGGATTGGTGAAAAACTGAAGTTTATACGGGCGAAGCCGCGGGCAGAAGTTAGTAAATTATATAAAGGCCAATTAAATTGGTTTCGCATACTTTGTGAAGCAACGCATAATTTACTCCTGAGAGCTCTAATGTTCTAATGTAACTTTTAGGTTAACGTTAACGGATATGTGACATCATGATTTATACTCCATACTGAATGAGAGATTTGCACACTTTTAACGTTAGCTTGGAAAGTAATTTTTTTTTTGAATACTGATGGATAAGAATTAAGAAATTCATGTATTTCTATTAATCATCACTCTGCTTAAGTTCAATCTTCACTTTTATTAAATTTGAGACAACCTTTTAGTGACAAAACCCTAAACAGGTAAACAATAGTATTGTGAAAATTAAAATTAAGTAAGATCGCAATGAAGCGCAAATATTGTCTATACTAATCTATACTAATAAATAAAATTGAAGTGTCTGTCTGTAATATCGAAATAACTACCTCATATTAAGCTCATATGGTTATTTGAACGGTACCATAACAGAATCATACGTTTTTAAAATTTTTGTCTGTCTGTCTGTCTGTCTGTCTGTCTGTCTGTCTGTCTGTTTGAACGGGCTAATCTTCGGAACGGCTGAACCGATTTTGACGGGACTTTCACATACAAGTAGAGAATTAACCAGGGAGTAACATAGGCTACTTTTTAAACCGACTTTCAAAAAAGGAGGAGTTGTGTTTTTCTACCTATGTACACCGATATCTCCGAGATTTCTGAACCGATTTGCGTAATTTTTTTTTTAATCGATAGAGAAACATTGCGACACTGTCCTACAAAAAACTTGGATTCCAACTCCTCAATCCTGATGCTGTAGGGGAACTGATCCCCAAAACTAATGGGATTTAGGAACTGTCGGTTATTTAAATTGATATTGGGGGTACCAATTAAAGACTTTATCGTTGAATGAACTCGAGTAGGTACATATCCAACTCCTCAACCCTGATGTTGTAAGGAATTGCATTCTGAAATCGTGGGGATCCCACGGAATTTTTCCGTTTTGGTGACGGGTTACAACAGATAGGCTACTTTTTGTTCTGGAAAATCAAAAGTTCCCACGGGATTTTAAAAACCTAAATCCACACGGGCAAAGCCGTGGGCATCATCTAGTAATTAATAAAACTGTGTATTTATTATTGTTGAAAATAATAATACCTTACATGAAAACGTTGATCCATATTATAAAACCTTGTTTTAAGACAATATCATAAAATTATTATTATTCATTATATTTTACGAGCTAGACAAACATTTTTCTTTATCTTCTAGACCTAATAACCATATTATGAAGGAGCTTAAAAAAAGCTAAAAGTGGACAGTTCTAAATTCACGATATCGTATCAAAATCGTGTCTGATTATGTGAACACACTGAAAATATCTCAGCGATAGTTTGGTTTACTTGCTTTATAAAATTATGACCTGAATATTTTTATCACCTTTCCTTATCCATGTGATCGTTGATTTGTCAATACTAAAGTAGATTTGGTTGTCGAGTGCAAATGAATTAATATATGAGTAGGTATTAAAATATAGATAGGTACTTACCTCAAAACCTGATTTTCACTTTGAGTTCTATTTGATATAATGCGATTGCTTATGATGAAGTACATTATATATTTTACCTATAACAAGGGTTATTAAACCACGAGTGCGAGTTCGAAAACCGAGCCGCAGGCAAGGTTGCTGATAGTATCACACAAGTGTTTTAATACCTACTTATATGCACTACTAGATTATACACAACTTTATCTAATCAATCACATAATATTATCATAAATCAATAAAAGCACTTCTTTAGGCTAATAGGTACGTTGTCTGCCTGTACTCACGGTACAGTTTTATAGAACAATAGTTAAAGAATATTAATAATCATTACGTCTATATAAAATAAGCTTAAAATATGATTTATTAAAAGAATAATTATATTACTACGTTAATTTAACGTTATTTATTTACCTTTATCTTATCAACCGCCTAGTAAAAACGAATAGCAATTTTTTTGTTGAAACTGTTGCTAATAATAATTCTTTGAAACAATTATTTTACGAAAAGAAATGAAGAAGAAAATATTATATTGTATGTAAAGTTTTGATTAGATTTCTAATCAAAAGCTTTATTCTTACTTGATATTAAACGCACGATGCATTCAGCTAGCGTTCATTGTAACACTGTGAAAGTTTCCTGATTTGAAAAGTTTTATATCAAAGTTGCGAGAGTAATCCCGCATAATCCATTAACTAATCGTAGCAAGCCAGCGGAGGTTTAAATTAAAATTCATAGTAAAATTCCATTTGTTCTAATAATCACTTACCCTTTGTCTGTAAAAGTCTGCAATTTGTAAGTAGATAATGGTACCTAACTTAGTTTAAAAAACGTAAAAGTTAACGTAATAAGTTTAACCTTCTGCAATAGCAGGAAAGAGATTTTGCAATGAAGGTCTCTTTTGTCGTAAATACGCCTTTTTGCTTCCATAGTAGGAGGCAATTCAAATACCTAAACTCATGATAACATAATCGAGATTCGAGACATAGAGTATATATACCGTTACAGTCAGATGTGTTGCAGTTACATACCTATCATGTAGGTACATCCATTTAATTACACCACTCGATAGCTAAAAGATAGTAGTGGAGAACGTCGCCATTTTGAAGTCGTTTCGCTGCGTCACATAATTTCCGTTTAGTTGACCTTACTTATTTAATTATTATAATACGCTCAAAGAAAATATCATCCGTTACGTACACGTATTCAGGTAAAACACACGACACAGGATTTTTTTAATACAGGATTGCGCCTGACTCTATAATCATCTGATATTAAGTGATGATGCAGCCTAACATGGAGCGCCCGTGCATAGAAGATTACTAGACATTCATCTGTTAAACCACCGTAAAAGTAGTAGACAAAAGATGGGACTTTTGAAATCGCTCTTCATTCTTTAGCAGTTGGTACTAAGAAATAGTGCTCCGATGAGCACGCTCCGTCGTAGCGCGGTAGTAGAGGCCGATGGCGCTTGCCGAGAGGAGCAAGGATGCTAGACTTACCTCAGCGGCAATGTACGCGGGTATGACAGAGAGCAGCAGGCTCTCCTGTTGTTCTCGCTCGCACTCGAGCTTCACGCGCTGCTCCAGGCAAGTCCTGGTGCCAGCGAACGTGTTCCGGTGAGCACGCTCCGTGAGAGCGCGGTAGTAGAGGCCGATGCCGCTTGCCGAGAGGAGCAAGGACAGCTCGCAGATTAACTGTCGAAAAATAAGATTTTTGAAACGAAAAACGTCAACCATTTTATTTTGCAACTAGGTATAGCTTCTGCCCGCGGCTTCCGCGTGAATTTCGGTTTTTCAGAAACCGAGGGAATCATGGATTTCAGATTCCCGTTCCCGCTCCCTTTTCCTATCGATACCTACTTTCAAGGAAGTTTGCTATAATAATCTACCTATAGTTGTAGCTATAGATTTCGGTTTTTTCAAAATCCCGTGGGAATTATGGATTTTCAGGATAAAAAATAGTCTATGTTAAGTCAGGGCATAATCTATCACCATTCAAAATTTCAGCCAAATCGGTTCAGTAGTTGCGGCGTTAAAGAGTAACAAACATACACACATAATATATTAGTGTGAAGTGTGATTACAACAGTTTACAATTCCTATAACTCCCCAAAACTGGTATTACACAAAAAATGCAACTATTTTTTTTTTTGTAAAAACGAATTTTTTCCCCGATTTATTTATTTTTAACCCGGCCGACGCAAAAACGACGGGGTGTTATAAGTTTGACGTGTCTGTGTGTGTATAATAGCATTATGCAAATCCAAGATGGCTGCCGCAACAAAATGGCGCATGTCAGGTGTTTTTAAATTTTTTATTTATACTTGTATCAGTAATCATCAGTACTATCACCTGTCTCTATTTCCGAGAGCGTTCTCTTGATACATGCTTGATACCCAGTATAAGCGCTCACCACTACGCCAGGGAGGTCGTCAGTTTTGCTTAACTAAGCTGACGACTTTAGGCTTAACTGTGTTGGTTTAGGAGCAAACCGGTAACTTTATTAAACTCCTAGCAAAGCAGGTGTCCTTTAGTTGGCTGCGGTGACAAGATTGCGCAATTAAACCTTCCTTCTCATAATGCGGTCCCTTGACGACAACTCGTTTTAACTATACAGACGTAATACCTATTATAAGCTTGTTTTTAACCCCCGACGCAAAAACGACAGGGTGTTATAAGTTTGACGTGTCTGTGTGTGTGTGTGTCTGTCCGTTCCCCCGTAGCGCTCAAACGGGTGAACCGATTTGAATGCGGTTTTTTTTTGAAAGGTGAATTAGTCGAGAGTGTTGTTAGCTATGTTTGATGAAAATCGGTCCAAGATGTGCGCCGCCACAAAATGACGGATTACATATTTTTTCACAACTCCCTCAATATGGATATCAAATGAAAGGGCTTGACTAGTAGAATAGCACTATGCAAATCCAAAATGGCCGCCGCCACAAAATGGCGAATGTCAGGGGTTTTTTAAATTTTTAATTTATACTTGTAACTATACAGACGTAATATTATAAGCTTGTTTTAGACTATTTACACAGGACTTTGAAGAAAATTTACCAATTAAACCTTAGTTATGTGCCATAACTTATTATGTGAACAAAAAGTTGGCTACAAAAAGACCAAATAGTAATAATCTACTTTCGTTATCAACTCGGATTAAATATTCTTTATTATCAAACCAGTTACAAAAAGACGAATTAAGTTGTCATACGGGGATGAAAGGCCTCATGAGGTAAGACGCGATTAAAAACTCGTACACGCAAGCCGCGCGGAATGCCGCGTGAGAACACGTCAGAATAGACGCATGCACACGCTTTATGACGCTCGCTGCAAAATCTAAATCTGCAATCAAACTTATATAGGCATACTTGTGGAGAATTTTACTGTTTTTACCTGAGAGGTTTCAGAGCATTTTCAGAGAGCACCTGACTGTTGAGCAGGCGCTACGGTTTTAGCGTTTTGTATTATGTCGCCTTGCATCCGTTTTCTATATTCAATCTGTAATTTGTCGGTAACGGACAACGGTGTTGTTTCTCGAAAAATGTATGGTCTTTTTTAAAAATAACAACGTTGTATATAACAATAAATTTATAGATTACCTACAGATAATAATAGATTGAATATAGAACATGGACGTTGATATTGTGTTGTGGCATCGAACTTGCAGATTAATAATTTATGTGTTGCCGTTAGATAAGCCAGGTTTAAAGAGAAAGTATATCCTGACCTGCTGATAAAATTGTCCCTCTTGGCCCTGTGGGCCGAGGCCGATCGCCACGCCCATGTACGCGAGCGTCAGCGCGGCGGCCATGCCCAGCGCTATGGGCCGCGCTATGGGCATCATTGTGTGCACCATCTGGAATTGAAAACTAAGTTAAACAATACCGAGATACAGCACCGTACTAATCTATGTATACAAATAAATTGGGTACGGAACCCTAAAATCTGCACCAATCTACGCGAAACATAAGAAGATATAGCATACGACCGCCGGACCGCAACTTCTTTCTTTCTTTATATTACAACAAGTATAAATTAAAAATTTAAAAAACCCGCGACATTCGCCATATTGTGGCGGCGGCCATCTTGGATTTGCAATAGTGCTATTCTACTAGTCAAGCCCTTTCATTTGATATCTATAATAAGGGAGTTGTGAAGAAATATGTAATTCGCTATTTTGTAGCGGCGGCCATCTTGAACCGATTTTCATCAAACATAGCTAACAACACTCTCGACTAATTCACCTTTCAAACAAAAAAAACCGCATTCAAATTGGTTCACCCGTTTGAGCGCCACAGGGGAACAGACAGACAGACACACATACACACACACACACACACACACACAGACACGTCAAACTTATAACACCCCGTCGTTTTTGCGTCGGGGGTTAAAAATACCTTTATGTGAAACTTGACCGAGTAATATTGGTAAGACAATCATGCATCGAGTGGAGTTTAAAACGTTAACCTTCCGGATTTCCCTTCACTCTTTGAAGTTCTAAGTCTAAAGATTTTAAATACAATGGTGATGACGATTTTCACATTGTCTCTGATGATGGAATCATTTGTCGTTCTCACTCCTCGTCGTCATCAAACGATAGACGTGCGCTACTGGACGTAGGTCTTTTATAGGGACTTCCACACGCCACGGTCATGTGCCGCTTGTATCCAGCGGCTCCCTGCGACTCGTCTGAGGTCGTCGGTCCATTTCGGCGGGGGGTCTGCCAACACTGCGTTTGCCGGTGCGAGGTCGCCATTCCAGCACCTTGGAGTCTCAACGCCTATCGGTTCTTCGAACTATATGCCCCACCCATTGCCACTTCATTTTCTCAACGCGTTATCGATGACCATGGTCATTTCTGATTTGATCACGCAGAGAAACTCTGAGCATTGCTCTCTCAATCGCTTTCTGAGTGAATCTGAGCTTTCTTATGCGGCCCAAAGTTAGCGATCACAATATCTCGGAGCCGTATGTCAACTTATCACTTAACGCGCACTGTTAGAAGACTTTCGTATTCAGGCACTGAGAGATTCTGGACGAGTATACATCTCAAAGCTACCCATGTCGTTCATCATTTTTCTAAAGTGTATTTTCTACTCAGCGCTCAACAATTACAAGTTCTCGCTGCATTTCTAGAGTGCTTTATTCGGTTGAATCCCTCGTTAAGCCATTCCATTCGTAGCGACCGGGAGTTATGACACTTTAATGCAATTTCGTGATAATTCTTCAGTCCGGATTTCCCCTCGGAAATCTCGGAAATCTTCTCTGTTAATGCACTTAGTTTGAATTTCATAACTTTGAGCGGGACTGTCTTTTATCTTTTATAGCACTTTGTTCGAATCGATTGTTAAGTTAGTTATGAAAATTCTTCAATTTGTTCAAATTCTGCTGAATAGAATAAGGTCTCACCGTGTTGTTTAGATTCCGTACCCATAGGGTACCTACCAAACGGTGTCCTATTACTAAGACACCGCTGTATGTCTGTCCGTCCGTCTGTCACAGGGGTCCACTTTAGCAATAGCAGATAGCCACACAAAATATTATGGCGTCTCTCTATCCACGGCCAATAATAAAAATTGGATCCCAAGGTTCTCCACACAAAAAACCTCGCAAAATTGTATCTTTTAAGAAGCGTAATATAGGTACTTATACAAGTTTTATGGTTTGATTGTAGTAAGTAGGTACCTACCTATATCTACATACTCCATAGAAAATCAAAAATATCCCGCACTCAGAGGGAGTCGTATTGTTGGTCAGGCGAAATCAATCTTGCGGCTCATCAATTTTTGTCGCCTTGAATAGGTAGGTACCTATGGCATCTACCTATCTTCTTATGTACAAGAAGAAATTCTAATTGTGGTAGAAGGTACAGAAATCTATAATCACACTAATATTATAAAGGCGAAAGTTTGTGTGTATCTATGACGTATGTGTATGTGTGTATGTTTGTTACTCTTTAATGCCGCAACTACTGAACCGATTTGGCTGAAATTTAGAATGAAGATAGATTATGCCCTGACATAGGCTACTTTTTATGCTAAAATATACAGTTTCCACTTGATTTTGAAAAAACCGAAATATATAGTAACAGCAAACTTCCTTGAAAGTAGGCATAAAAGTTGGAAAAGGGAGCGGGAACGGGAACCGGAAATCCACGATTCCCTCGGTTTTTTTGGGAAAAACCGAAATTCTCGCAGGCGAAGCTGCGGGCAGAATCTAGTCTATCAATAAATGTACGGGATCAATTTTTAGGGTTTTTCTAAACCTATTTCACCAACAAGTCCTAAGACTTGATGGACCTCTTATCTTATTAAGGGGCCAGTTAGGGACTGGTTAGTTAAGGGCTGGTTTCACGAACATTTTGGGGTCATTTAACTAATACTAAAGGGCCCCCTAAATTAAGGAGGTCGAATAAAGATCCCATAAACCATCCCATTAGTAAAAGGGACTTCAAGAGTACAATATGGACAGTGTCCTTATTTACCTCTACGTGCCTTAAT
Source organism: Melanargia galathea (assembly GCA_920104075.1). Lineage (NCBI taxonomy): Eukaryota > Metazoa > Arthropoda > Insecta > Lepidoptera > Nymphalidae > Melanargia > Melanargia galathea. The sequence goes on along the minus strand of OV049872.1, from coordinate 19,224,502 downwards.
CCTTAATCAAAAGTCTAAACAATGTCGGTACAAACAGGAACTTGCGCAACCCACTTTGCTTTTAATTTCATTCTTAATCACAGAAAGGCTCACAATAAAACAAAAGAAAAACTCATAATTGCTGCTGTACTTAGATTCGTTTAAGCATTTTTCTTAAGCTGGAACAAATAAAATAAAGCCTCTAAAGACTCATGCTTTACTTGAATATAAGGAAGCCTTTTCAATGTTTTGTCGTTTAGATAGGTAGGTACTATTTCGTAAAATAAAGCAAGAGATCTCAAGAGTGAACAAAAGTTTGCCTTTTAACTGTTTCTACGGAACGAAAGCTTTGCATTAAAAAGAAATCGAGGATATTGTCGCTTTCCAGTCACTTAAGAAAAGTGTCTCCCATACAAAACGAAGTTTGATTTTTGTTTGTCAATCATCAACCATAGTCAATCAAACTTTTTAAACACGCTATAGAAATCAATTTCTGTTAAAAAGCAAAGGGATTCTTAAGGTATTTTTTAAAACCTAAACCTACATGGACTTTGCCGTGGGCAATTTCTAGTTAGATAATAATCGACACGCTTACGCGCGCGTTCACTGTGACGTCCCGCCGTGAGATTTCTATCACGCGGCGCTGCGGTCGCATCTTGTGTGTATCCAAACCGGCATCATTGGACCCCGTCTCCACGTAACAATAAGGGATTGCCGGCCTATAAGTTAACGTTTGTTCTTGAATTGCGGTAGAGAGGTCGAAAGGGTTGAAGTTATGCAAATTGTGTCTAATTATGTCCGGCCAGGCGTTGCACTGAGCAGTAACTTTTACCTATTACGGTATTTTTGTGTTCTTGTTCCAATAAGGAAAAGTAACATTTGATACTAACTTTCAAATAGAGAGATAAACTACTGGTCTAGCAGCCGCCGCCTATTTATTTTAGTAATTAATAACATCTGAATCTTCGTGAGTAGATTTGTTTCGACGAGACGACCAAGTTTTTCCTCTGTAAAAATGCTCGATAGAGAATTTAGTGCTACTATAGTGGGCAGGTGTTAAAACTGTTGTCGCTGGGGTGGGAAAACGTACCACTTTTGTAGGACTATGTGGCCATTTCATTATAAAAGTATTTAAGCTGCATATAAAAAATCAGCTGGTTATGAATTGTTTTCAGAATATTTCCAAATAATGAGGTCATAACAATAATTAAAAATTATTAATAACCAACGTGAATTATTCTTAGTGAACATCGATGTCTGTGGTATTATTGTCAAAATGTTAAGTCGAACTAACTATACAGATTATAATTACCAGTATCAGAGCGAAGAGCGGCAGAGGCGCGTGGTGCGTCGCCATCAGCGTCCCGGCGCCCAGGCTGATGGTCACCAGCACGGAGCCGGTCAGCGCCAGCGCCTCCCACTCCACCTCCACTGACAGCAGCGCTATCGCCAGCATCACTGACAGTATCACAAAGTCGTACTAACTATACAGTTTATAATTACCAGTATCAGAGCGAAGAGCGGCAGAGGCGCGTGGTGCGTCGCCATCAGCGTCCCGGCGCCCAGGCTGATGGTCACCAGCACGGAGCCGGTCAGCGCCAGCGCCTCCCACTCCACCTCCACTGACAGCAGCGCTATCGCCAGCATCACTGACAGTATCACAAAGTCGTACTAACTATACAGTTTATAATTACCAGTATCAGAGCGAAGAGCGGCAGAGGCGCGTGGTGCGTCGCCATCAGCGTCCCGGCGCCCAGGCTGATGGTCACCAGCACGGAGCCGGTCAGCGCCAGCGCCTCCCACTCCACCTCCACTGACAGCAGCGCTATCGCCAGCATCACTGACAGTATCACAAAGTCGTACTAACTATACAGTTTATAATTACCAGTATCAGAGCGAAGAGCGGCAGAGGCGCGTGGTGCGTCGCCATCAGCGTCCCGGCGCCCAGGCTGATGGTCACCAGCACGGAGCCGGTCAGCGCCAGCGCCTCCCACTCCGCCGCCGCTGGCAGCAGCGCCATCGCCAGCACCACTGACAGTATCAATATTATCACGGACAGCACTGACACCGCTGTCACTTGCGCTGACAGATCCTGCAACAAGGGACAATCTCTAATAGCTTCTACCTTAGGGTGAGATCTACACAGCGTCCTCCGACACTACTCAGACTTATTGAGAGCGAGCTAAAACAAGACAGATTTATGTCAGAGACGTATTTATGTCGATGTTTTAACTCTGTCTCTAGTCTGAATAGAGTTAGAGTACGCTCTATAGATTCCAGCCTTAGACTGCATCGTCACTAACAAATGTACATTACGGAAAGGTTATATAGTTTGGCAGCAGAAGGTATAATACTAATAAATATAGACTAAACGAAAAGCGATGACAGATCCTGCAACAAGAGAAAATTTCATCTTAATAGCTCTCATCTTAAACTGCTTTGTCACTTACTTACAGATGAGATCGCAGTCAAGGGCTAATTGTAAATAAAATAATATAAATTGTCTCTGGCCTGGTCCTATGGTAGGCTTCAGACGTGGCTGGTTACCACCCAACCGGCAAAGCCGTATCACCGAACGATTAATTATAGTGTTCCGGTACGATACCGCGTAGAAACCGATCAGAGGTATGGGTTTAATAAAAAACTGTCATACCTCGCCCAGGTTAGCTCTTCTCACTTCTTTTACTGCATCGTCGCTTACTATCAGGTGAGATCGCAGTCAAGGGCTAACTTGTAGATAAATTAATGAAAAACAAAATATAAGCTCTGCCTCTAAATCCCTGTCTCCTTTATGACAAGTCTGTGCGCTGGGACGGTTATTCTGTGTTTGAGGGCTATAGTCGTGGTGGTGGAAATTAGTAGACTGTCGAAATTAGTAACAAGATGTCAAAGCTGGCATTTGAGTCTGTTAACTCAGCTAATTGGTTTATTAATTAACAATGAACGCTACAATGGACTCGACCTGTTTAATTATGTGCGTGTTAAGTTATATGAGACATACATTATGTCTATTGTCTAGGCATATTACACACTGACTTTTATTGGTACATACGCTTGACTGGCTACTGACTGAAGCAATTCAATTATTGCCGTTTTGGCGCTGATTGCTAAGAAAAGTGACGGTGGAGGTACGTGGAACTAATATGAATTGCGATAAGTTGTATTGGGAAAGTGTGTTTGTGTCTAATATTCTCTAATAAGGCGTGTGAAGTCTACCAATCCGCACTTGGTCAGCGTGTGGTGGACTACGGCGTAAACCCTTTCTGATCATGAGAGGAGACCCTTGCCCTCTAATTGACCTGATGATGATGAATGATGATGATGAATGATGATGATGAATGATGATGATGAATGATGATGATGAATGATGATGAATGATGATGAATGATGATGATGATTTATTCGAAAATGTCAAATTTTGTTCTTAGTACCTATCTTCGGTGGCGTTTTATATCAGCAAAAGAATCATACATTTTTTTGTGGCCACAGTCTGTCCAGCGAGCTTGTATTATAACTTTATAAGGTATCATCATAGTATCAGGTAGGTACAGTATAGGTAGTACAGACTACAGTGTACCTGTACCCAATAATGACGTATGCAGGGCGTATGAAGCAGAAACGTGGACACTGACACATTTGTGGACTCGTTCATATCTAAATTCAATCGTTGGGTATCCTTCTCAGATATGAAATCCGAAACGGAAAAAGTAGTAGTATCAAAGCGACGATAGTGTAGACGCGTCTTAATGGCACTGAAATTCAAATTATGTGCATGTCGTAGCACCTACGTATTTCTCATACTATATAGCAATTACATACCTAATAATATATTAATAGACATAGAATGTTTAGTAGGTATTACAGCTAGCTTCAATTCAAAATATTAACTTTTACAAAGTGCTTTCGAATCGTCAAGTAAATTTACCACTGGTTCCGAATGCCGTTCTAATCGAGTAGAATCTCAGAAAAACTCAGCTCTTTATAAAACTGTTTAACAGTATTATGCTGTGATACATAGGTAATAATATTATTGATGATTAAACGAACTCACCTGTGTGAAGTTCTATCACAATTATATGAGTAGCTTTATTCGAAGATACTATTATAAACAGTAGTACTTTTAACTTACTAGGTAGCTTCGCACTTCTTAAGAGATTTTTGAAAATCGATATTGTGTCGATTTTTTACCAACTACATCGGCTCGCCCACACACCATCTGGTCACACCACTATCTAGCTGTCATTCTTTTTAGAGATCAATGAGTCAAATGCAAAACGTTATCTACGGGTTTGGGTTGGGTGGGTTCTTATATCTTCGAATAAAGCTACTCATATAATTGTGATAGAACTTCACACAGGTGAGTTCGTTTAATCATCAATTATATTTCTTTCGCTTTATTCGAAGATACTATTATAAACAGTAGATGTTTAGAGATTTTGCATTTGTTTAAGATAAAACCATAATTTTAGTATAAAATAAGGGTTTAATCCGTGTGGATTTCAAACAAACTGTAGGTAGGTACAATGCACGTATTTGTATCTCTACAGCCTTTTTACGCTCCACATGGACCCCCTCTCTCACAGGAGAGAGGAATTCAGAACCCAGATCCGCCACACCGCTTCAATGCGGGTTGGCGGGTTACATATTTCTATGCTCAATTAAATTTACTTAAATACTTATGCCTAATTAAATTAAGCAACTTAAAAATCAAAATTATTGAACTTCTATTTCTGATTCAGCTAAGCGGTTAAATATTAAGAATCATCTATTTCTTTTTGTACAATCGATTGGGCAAAATTATCATCGTCAACGAGCGGATGATGATAAAATTTGGCAATGACTTTCGATGTGTCAGTCCCAAGCCATGGCCATTCTTATAGAGTCACGGGATATCCCCGCAGCAGTGGTCGCGGACGTGGAGGCGTGCCGCGTACGGTGCGCGCTGAACGCTGCTACGTCCACGCCGCTCTTCGCTAGAGCCTGCTTTATCCATCTGCTTATTGACTGTGCTGTCACGCTCTTATAAGGGCGCTTCACAGTTTAAGGGACTGAATACGTAAGCAGGTTGGTCTTCACTTGTAACGTCGTAGGGATAATCCTCGTGAGCGGTCGCGGGACAGATTCGAATGTTTTCTCAGAAATACGGTAGGAATAAGATCGGTTGGTCACGACCTGTCGTGGATGTCTTTAAAGTATCTTTGATTGTTATGTTGATTCCATTAAGTTCTTAGTAACTATATTTTCAAGTTTTATTAATTTGTGTAAATTGTTTGTATGCGTTGGGCTGTACATATTGCAAGTAAAACGAAATTATTACATACTGAGCTCTCTATTTGGGTTCAGTTAGATACGTGATTAAGTATTTTTTGTGGATCCTAAGTATGTATTGCAGTTCTTTGGAAATCTAGATTTTACTTTAAAAACTCCTTCTAAGAGTCTTTTAACTCGATCCAATCTTATATCTAACAGGAGCGATAATGCAGATATAGGGCTATTTATAGATCCGTACGATGTTCCTTTATTATAGGTATTGCACAATCAAAAAATGCAAAACCGTTGGAAGAGTTAATCAAAGTTATAGTCATTCCAAATACAAAATTGCCACCACAGTTTGAGACGCTATACTGCAGCAGCATGTTGTTCGATGAAGATGCTAGCATCAGGTCTAAAGCTGATTCCGGAAATTCTCGCTCTGCCTGAGATCACTGTGACACCCAGGATAAGTGGATTTCTATAACATAATTTACCGCCATGTTCGTTAAGATGAAACAATATTATGTATTTGATATCAGAAACAATGTTACTTTCATTAATTGTGGATACCAAGTCTGAGATGGCAACAACGGAAAGATTATCTTAATCGTTAACATTAACTAACCCCGTAGCATTTTTCTTCAAAATTTTTTGAAGCGCTTAAGAATAAGTATAGAAGAAAAGCGTAAAATAAATTTGTGTTCCAGATTACTGTAAAGGTGTCTATGGACAACGCATCAGGATATCTTTTCCATGACATATAGTTCTGACATCATTGTCAAGCATTGGCCCGAGGAGCAAATAGGTCTATTTTCGGTTTTCCAAGCTATTTTGTTATTATTTCGAAAGCAAAATTGTATAGTAAAATAGTTTAATTTTTTTTTTTTTTTTTTTTTTTATTTTTTTTTTTAAGAGGCGAATAACTAGATATTTCTTTCTTAGGACAACTGCCAAATTTGCCTGGATAAATCGTTTAGATGAGGGTATTGTATGCTCCCAATTCTATTTACATAGCTGTTGTGTTGTCTACACGCAGTAAAATGAAACAGTTGTATTTTCCGCTTGCAAAATATTTTAGAGCCAAGAAAACAGTTAACAACTCTAAATAGTTAATTTGTGATTCCAATTTACTATTTTTCCCAAACTCCACGAGCTCAGTCATTGTTGCACATTGCTCCCCAACCAGTAGGTACAAGATGCATCCGTATAAATTTCAAAATCGTAGCTAACTGTTTTCAAAGAATTACTGGCAGTCAAAACGTATAGTTTATACCAGTTTAAGTCATCTAAAATGGCGGAATTAAAATTTGAACTATGCTTCATAATTAGGGCATTATTGTAAGGCAAGTTTTGTCTTTCAAAAATTTTAGTATACAGCCAACCGTATTTGGCTGCGGGACACGCAGTAACCAGCACTCCAATTAATTGAGCATATTCTCTTACTGTGCACTTTCGAATTTGTAAGAATTTGTACACAACGTTAATGATTTTTAAATATTTTATCTGACGGTAGGTACTTAAGGTATTTTTATCAACTGAATTAAAAATGAATCCCGCATACTTGCATGATTGTTTTAGTACGAGAGAACTTTTACATAATACAACACATACTTAAATAACAACATAATTTATTACGAACCCAAGACATTTACGAAGTTTTAATGTAACCTTGACGCTTTTATTAGCATTTATCTCCTATACGAAGAATATCGTCTTCTAAAAGAAATTTATAAAATTTTTAAAAATAAAAGCCTTGGTACCGTAAATGGCAAACGACTTCCTTCATTATCTTAATCAAGACTTTGGGTACCAAAAAACCGTATGGTATAGTATTGAATTCATAAGTACCTAATTCCTGAAACTCATCTTCAAACCGAAATCTTAAAAATTATCGGTCCGATTCTCGAATCGACACCAGCAAATAGGCTTCTCGTAGATCAATGGTAAGCCATGAACATATTAGCAGGTATTAGTCTAGAGTCCAGTAGTCCAGTGTCCAGTAGTATTCCATCAGATTGTCATCAGATCAGTGCAATTTAGAAACAAAGTTATCTAAGTCCTTTAAATTTAAAATAAACCGTTTATTGCCATTCGGTTTTGCGGTCATAAATGTCTTTGAAATAAATACTGATCATCGGAAGGTATACAAAAGCTGACTGCACCTAGGCTTATTAATTTCTTAATAGCTATGGTTATGTCTATTTTTTCAGAGGCTGATAAAGTAACTTTTGGTACATGAATTTGTTACATGAATTGATGTATTGATACATTATGATGGATTTGAATTTGTAACATTACCCTCAAAAGGTATCTGGAAACTGTTACGTATCCAGTCTAAAATAACAGAATTGGATGTAATAATATAGATGCCAGCAATCGTAGAAATGTGAGATTCTACAAGCATGTTTAACTTGAGCGGTTGGCGCGTCGCAGACTGCTTCCGCTTGTTCTGGCCCGTCGCGCTCGCTGCCTGGCTCGGCTGTGACGGCGGCCGGCGCGGCGGCCGCGGCGGCTCGTTGCAGGGGCGTACAGCCGTACATCCTGTCCGACCCTCTGCGCCCTCCCCTGTTCTGCTGAAGGCGTCAGGGCCCAGACCAGTTTCCTTGATACGAGCTTTGTCGTCCATATTGATACTAAGAACGGGTTTGTGTTTCTTGATAATGGAGTTATAATTCGGCATCCGTCGCTAATTATTCGAACTTTATTGTCACTCGGTTTTTTAGGAGAGGTTTCCCATCACTCAGCCAAGTTTTGATGGATTTCTTCACCAGAATTTTTTGCCTGATCATTGCCTGTCTCTTCCCTGAGTGACCCGAGGAGTTATGGATCGTATCGTTTACCTCGCCGGTCGTCGATGCCACTGAGCCATGCTCAAGAGCAGTCTCGTACGGAGCGCCTGCGGCCCCGGTATCAACAACAAATGTATCCTCAGCTGTCCTGAGGATCGTATCCGGCCTTGGTCAAAATCGGTAGACGTATTATCATTTGAAACGTACAAGACGAAACTTTTATCTTCTGTTAAACCTTCGTGTTAACTCTCGGTTAACCGCCGGGTTGTTACCTTCGTGTTAGCTCACGGTTAACCGCCAGGTAGTCAGTTAAATAACGTTATAGTATGAAACGTATGAGATGAAACTTTAAGCTTTTATAAACCTTCGTGTTAACTCTCGGTTAACCGCCGGGTTGTCACCTTCGTGTTAACTCACGGTTAACCGCCAGGTTGTCCGTTGAATAACGTTATAGTATGAAACGTATGATACGAAACTTAAGCTTTTAATAAACCTTCGTGTGAACTCTTGGTTAACCGCCAAGTTGTCCGTTACATATCGTTATCGTATGAAACGTATGAGACTGAACTTTAAACTTTTATTAAACCTTCGTGTTAACTCTCGGTTAACCGCCAGGTTATCCGATTATTCAATATTATCATATGAAACATAAACGACAAAACTTTTGGCGTATATTAAACCCTCGGTTGACCGCCAGGTTGTTCGGTAACCCAACATTATCGTAATATGAAAGTACCTATCTACGATACGAAATTTCCAACATATTATCTAATTTGAACCTACGTGTTAACGCTCGGTTTATCGCTAGGTTCTTCGATACTCAATAATGTATGATTCGTGGATAAAAATATAATCGTTGATATGATTTTCTCACATAGGTATGATAAAATGGTGTAATAAAAAGTAAGGTAGGGTAGGTAGATAAGGTATATACGGCCATCGTGTTAACTCTCGGTCAACCGCCAGGCAATTGTATTCAAATAAGCAGGGTTTCTGCTTTGAAAGCGATGAAATTTAGCTTTACTTTCATGCATAATTACGTTAGTGAAGAATTATATTATTTATGTGAGGGTAGGTTGAATACATACCGAATTCTGTTATAATCCTTTGACGATTACGTTTCTGTTGTTCCTCGAGTTTCTCGATGATATTCCGTTGAGATTTCACCTTTTTATTTAGGCATTTTAATATTCACTTTTATAACACTTTTATAACAAAGAGTACGCGTGCGCTTGCTACCTCGCACGAAAAAAGAATGACAGCTAGATAGTGGTGTGACCAGATGGTGTGTGGGCGAGCCGATGTAGTTGGTAAAAAATCGACACAATATCGATTTTCAAAAATCTCTTAAGAAGTGCGAAGCTACCTAGTAAGTTAAAAGTACTACTGTTTATAATAGTATCTTCGAATAAAGCGAAAGAAATATAATTATGTAATTGCCGTCTCGCGCATTGCGTTACAAAAGCGTTACACATCCATACTTTTTTATCATTTAAATAATATTCAATTGTATAAGTAATATGCTTTTTTATTCGCATAAGTTTAACTAGTTTTAAACTTCTGTATAGGCAAGTCTACAATTATTGCTTGTGAAATATTAAAAAACGTCTCGTCCATTCCTTCAAACGACTTTACGACTTTGTTGAGGTGGATTTGGAAAAGTGTGTATGTTTATCTTTGTATTACAATTATACACTTTTTTGAGATTTTTGAGACGTAAATCACAGCTCAACCGATCGTCACAAAATTTGGCACTGAGCTTGTACCGCTTAAAAGTGGACATAGGATACTTTTATCTCGGGAAAACAAAGTTTCCACTAGATGTTTATAAACCTAAAATACCGATGAAGTGGTTAAAAAGTTAGTATCCACCACCGCCACCACTAGTACAGACTTTTAATGACCCACAGGCCTCCTCTCGCACAGGAGAGAGGGATTTAGACGTTAAACCCGCCACGCTGCTCCAATGCGGGTTGGCGGGCTACAGTTAGTAGTTAATATTTAATTCTACTCGTACAAAGCCGAAGCGATTCAGCGAGTGCTACATAAATCTTGAACACAAAAGCGCAATTTCTATTACAAAAGGGAACTAAATTCAATCACACTCCCATAAATCGAAAACCACTAAGCAGGCGTCGACGATATAATCCAAGAAAGAAAAATAAAAGTTGTAACACAATAGAATTCGGTCTGTTGCCAGACTTTTGACAAAAAGCCCACCGATAGAAAAGTAATGTTGACCTCGCGATGAAAAGATTCAAAAGGTAGAGCGGATAATAGGGACCATTAGGGCTGCGTAAAACTGACTATTCATTTGTTGTTAATTGTGTAAGCTTTTATCATAAACCATTAATCTATCAATTCCGTTTTGGAGATGTCTCACAACAAGTTTAAAGTTCTTATAAAAGGAAAATTCGATTGAAAAATCTTATTACAATGTAAAAACATGTGTCTTTTTACTCTTAGCTACTGATATCTATTAATGTAATTACCGTGGCCATAATAAATGAGTTGATTCTTGTGCCCTTCCACCAGTATTAGTTACCAAGCAAATGAAGCAAGTATTGGAAACATTACATTTTTGACTACAATTTATCACAAGACATTAATTAGTTGCGGGAACCATCACTCTCACTTTTCTTAGCAATCAGCGCCAAAATAGCGATAATCAAATTTCTTCAGTCTATAGCCAGTTCTAACCTACTTGTATTAATGTGCATTTAGCTGTAAAAGTCTAAAGGATAATTAACAATTTGATTCAGTACTTGTTACGAAAATTTAAATTTGTGAGTGGGCGAACTCAGTAGTCAAATGGCCTATTTTTAAGGCTATATCCTCTCTATAAGCTCTCTTCAAAGTTTGTGTGTCTTCGCCTGCCCACAATTTCCCCAGATGCTTCCGATAATCCATTATATTCAAGGTACAATATGAAATTCCAGTGAAATATTCTTCCAGCTGATTTACTTGACTTCATATTTTTTGATGTCGGTTTGAACCATTTGAGTATTCAAACGGCATTTAAATGTTACATAGTTGCAGCTTTTAAATTAGCGATTAGCGCTACTTTTGGGGCCGTCACCCGTGACTTAATAGGTACTAGGGCATTGATAGGATGAGGAGTAAAAAAATAATAAATAATTTTTTGTATAGATTTTTTCGATATCGGTTGATACCAACTAAGTGTCCTGCAAAACTTATGGCTGTTAAATTGATTGCGATTAAAGTTAAGGACCACCACAGATATGCCTATTACATTTTTTATTTACCGTACGCGACATCGTACCGGAACGCTAAATCACTTGGCGGCACAGCTTTGCCGGTAGGATGGTAACTAGCCACGGCTGAAGTCTCCCACCAGACCAGACCAAAGACGATTTAGAAATCATAAATTCCCAAATTGCCCTTACCGGGAATAGAACTCAGGACCGACCAACCACAAAACAACAGTGCTCATGCACCAATGCGCCAGGGAGGTCGTCACATATTCTTTAATTTCAACAGGGTATTTAATTTTACATAAAAATTTAACCAGAGGAGCCAGAAGAACCATCTGGAAGAGCGGGGACCCTGAGACACAGTTTTTATCTAAACTTAATTCAGGGTTCCCGACACATTTGAATTTGATAAGTAGGTATAAGTTTCATGAATAAATTTTCATTTCATTTTTCATTTCATTTCATTTCAACCATAGAGGTACGAATACAGACAGGATTCGTACCACCTACTTTGCTAGGTAATTTTACTTTGATACTAAACAAAATATAATAGTGTTTTGATGGAATGCATAACCACTTACATTCGCGATAAATATTGCAATGTAAACAGTCAGTTCTCACAACTCAAAAATTTAGTACAATAGTCAATAATATACCTTCCCCTATCACCGTATCTCATTCGCCCACTCGTTACAATATATGTGGAAATTGGCTTTGTTCCTAAATTTACATTGTTTCAAATTTTCATTGTCTGATATAAATATGTCGCCAGTGATGACCAGAGATGGACCAGCGGACGACATCAGAAGGCTATTCTAGTAGTATCATTATTCATTATCAGGGTAGATCGAATTACATTGCTGTGGGCGTCACATGGGTACGGGCCTAATTGAAAAGCCTTCTCATTAACTGACACACTAACTGACTAACTTTGCCCTACCTAGTCGGTACACCACCTCCCCTTTACCGAACCATCGCCAGCCAATCTAATCTAAGCTACACGACACACATCGCACGATACGACCTACTTTGTACAACACAACCTATATAACACAGTACACCGCACGAACGAAGCAGCGCTCTCGTCGAGAGCCCAGATCGGAATGTGTCGTTGCTTGCGCCCTCTCTCCTATAATGACGTAATGGCGCAATGCTATTCACACTACAATATCAACGAGCCGACACGGCCATAGTGACATTCGCACGTCCCCGTGCGACTGCCAGCGTCCAAGGATGTCTACAAAGAACAACACACAGGTGAAGTACACCTCTAAATACGCTCGCCCATCCCTGACACTTCACTGCTTCTAGGTCACCTCCGTCTGTCATGCATCAATTGTCAATCATCACACCAGCTGTCAATCGCATCAACCAACCACCACCTCATGTGATGACGTACAACAGACCCAACCCAACCATCTGTCAATTGCTAGTCATCACCTCAGCTGTCAATCACAATACACATCTGGAAGGAGTGTGTCCTTTCAACCACCTCCCTTGAGTCTGGCCCGGACGACACTTCCTTACCAGGATAGACTCAGGAACTTAATATAACACCCAACCAGTCAGTACTTCAATCTGTCAATTGTCAGTCATCACTTCAGCTGTCAATCGCAATACACATCTGGAAGGAGTGTGTCCTTTCAACCAACTCCCTTGAGCCTGGCCCGGACGACACTCTTACCAGGATCGACTCAGGAACTTACTATAACACAACATCTGGAAGGAGTGTGTCCCTTCAACCAACTCCCACGAGTCTGGCCCGGACGACACTCTTACCAGGATAGACTCAGTAACTTACTATAACACAACATCTGGAAGGAGTGTGTCCCTTCAACCAACTCCTACGAGTCTGGCCCGGACGACACTCTTACCAGGATAGACTTCGGAACTCATCTGGGAGGCACTAGTGAATCCTTTCAATCAACACAAATAGTGTGTATGACCCGGATGTCACCACCAAAGCCCAGGATAGACAACATGAAACACACACAACTAGTCAGCGCCCTTCCCACTTGTAACACACGTTTACACGCTGCCACGAATGAAGTGATCCGGAACCTCGACCCGCATGAGTCAGTTCCTTAGACCATTCACTCATCACCTAGCTCACACCAACAACGAACGTCACACGTTCACACACTGCCGTAAATGAAGTGATCCGGAACCTCAACCCGCATGAGCCAGCTCCTTAGACTATTCACTCGCCCTCCAATAACAAAGGCCAAAGTCATTGTCATAGTCAAAATAATAATCACAGTTTCTGCTCAAGATCTGCTCAAGAACGTCGACCCATATATAGGCCAGTCCATTTAATTAACTACATCACACGCGCACTCGTCATTTTCCCTGCCAAGTCCCGAAAATGGCAACACTTATCTGATTAGGGTGCAATTGCTATCGCAAACCCTCAATCAAATATCACGGTTAAAGTTACTTTTACAATTACAGTTTCAAACTAAAATGAATCTACCACTGGTTCGGAATGCCGCAACCTAGCGAGAAGAACCAGTAAGAAACTCGGCGGCGTCTAACTTTTTAACATAACTGATCAAAAACTACTTCCCGTAAACGCAATCCTATTTCTTTAGTTCCAATCGTGCAAACCATTTATCATTTATCATATCATCATCTTGATGAACCATTTTAAGAACTACAACCTCTTTACGGCTTTATCACAACCACGTTTCGAACTTGCTTACTTTTGAACATCGATGAAGGTACCTGGACAACAGAATTTGGTTAGCAACCAAAACCATTTGTCAAACTAATCACTCATCTCAATAGCGGGTATTTAATTATTCTGCGAGTATTTGTAGAACTTTACTTTCAATTAATCACGATTTTTTTTTTTTTTTGGTTTTTTTTTTGTTAGTTGGTTTTTGTTATCAGCTTAGCGCTGTCCGTTGTTATCGACATACAGCTCGCCAGCCTTCACGGCCAACCCTGACATTCGATCGTCCTCGAGCGACTATTAATTATCCTCAGCAATCGGTATACCCGAGATCGCCAGCCCTACTTCAAAAAGCCCTCAAAAACTTAGGCAGCCCGCCAGGCCCCTGAAACTATCTCGGTTTCTAATCTAAACACTAGTTATAGTTAACACCACATAAACGCGCAATTTGATCCGATACAATCGGTAACAGTGTGGCCGATCAATTCTCGGAAACCCACACACAATCGCTCAGTACCGTCACGCTTTTATTAACTAAAAATTCCTAGAAAAAGGTGAACAATTGAGTTCACATTTCCATTTGGGTCGGTTACCCGCATATAACATCTCGCTAATTTTATCACGAACCACCTGCCGTAAATCAAAGGCGGTGCATATGACGCTAAACCGTTTTACGAGGATTCAACTAAACTAATCTTAAGTTTTCCGGTTGTGACCCTTAAACGCGGTAATCTGTTAATCGAGAAATCCGAGTTTTCGTTAAGCAATGACAATAGTCGCGGTTTATCCTCATCTGGTATATCCGTATCAATATCCGAAAACTATTTTACACTTTGAAATAGAAAAAGTATCCGCAGTCATTGCACAACCTGCCTTTAAAATATCACGACTTAACGCAAAACTCATCTAATATAACGTGACACAATAATTTCTAAACTAGGTGTCACCATCAATTAAAAAATTCACATAAAATTTGCAAGTTACTATTAACACTTGAATTTTCAATACCGGTAATGTTAACGATTTTATTATAACGCACACCCGATAGCCTATTCGCAATACTTTCTTTAACGCAAAGAATCGCGACACCGAAATCTTAACAAAATGAAAATGACTCGCACACAACACCGGTTCAACAAAGCTTTGGTACCACGAAGGAGACCGATAGACGCAAATGCAGTTAAAGTCTCCGGCTCATCAATTTGCCCTTCAGATCCCACTTCTGATGTCGCCAGTGATGACCAGAGATGGACCAGCGGACGACATCAGAAGGCTATTCTAGTAGTATCATTATTCATTATCAGGGTAGATCGAATTACATTGCTGTGGGCGTCACATGGGTACGGGCCTAATTGAAAAGCCTTCTCATTAACTGACACACTAACTGACTAACTTTGCCCTACCTAGTCGGTACACCACCTCCCCTTTACCGAACCATCGCCAGCCAATCTAATCTAAGCTACACGACACACATCGCACGATACGACCTACTTTGTACAACACAACCTATATAACACAGTACACCGCACGAACGAAGCAGCGCTCTCGTCGAGAGCCCAGATCGGAATGTGTCGTTGCTTGCGCCCTCTCTCCTATAATGACGTAATGGCGCAATGCTATTCACACTACAATATCAACGAGCCGACAAATATATCAAAAGTGTAAATAAATACGGGCTAAGCTGAGTTTTAATATATCTACTATTATGGGATGAAAGTCAAAATGTGTATTTTGACTTTCATCCTCTCTCCCAAGGGAACTCTGCTGAATTTCGGGATAAAAGGTATCCTATATGCTATTATGTAGTATGAACTTAAATCATGCCAAGTTTCATTTCAATCCATTCAGTAGTTTTTGCGTAATACATGCACAAACATACAGACAAACAGACAAAATTTTCAAAAACAGCTTTTTTACGTTTTTAGGGTTCCGTACCCGAAGGGTAAAAAACGGAGCCCTATTAATGTCACTCGGCTGTCTGTCTGTCTGTCTGTCTGTCTGTCTGTCTGTCCGTCTGTCCGCCGGTCACAGGTCTCTAGCTCGCAGACGAAATGAGTTACAAACCTGAAATTTTGGTATTTAGTGTAAAACGTTAACCCAAAATCAAATATTGAATTAGAAATTGAATTAAATTATTTTTCAGGGGGGCTCCCATACATGAAAAAGGAGCCGGAAAAAAAAATTTTCTTTACCCTAGCTTGTGGGGTATCATTGTTTAGAGCTCATTAAGTAGAGTACAAATATATATTTTTTTAATTTTTATCTCAAAAAATAAGGGAATGGGAGGCCATCAAAGTTGTCAGTTTTAGACCATTTTTGTGACGGGGGCTATCTCAAAAACTAAACTAGTTGGGAATATGATATTTCAGTATATTATGTACTATATGCTCTATTTAAACAACAAATACTGAAAACAACGATTTATTAAATAGTTTATAAGCTGTGACCAAAATAAACGAACATTTTTTTGGGTTTTTCTTTCACGGTTTGTTGCGATGTCTAGCTCGGAAATTAAATATTTCTTAGACCCAAAATATTATATTGTTCATAATTATGTACGGAACCCTGAAAGAGCGAGGCCCGACTCGCACTTGGCTGATTTTATTACTTATCCCTTACGTCACTCACTTATTTTTTTGTTAATATCTTTAATGGACAGGCACAGAAAGTCTATGGTTTTAATCTATGTATAGACTAAGCACCAGCCGAGTGCACGCCTGCCTCACTGCATCTTTGTCTGTCAAATGAAATTGCGCGCGCAACACTTTTCTGTCACTTTCAACACTCGCACCGAACATTTTATATCTTAAAATCCAGGCAACCATGATTTAGCACCACTTTTGACCAGGCAACCAAATACGGTTCGATTAAGAATAAAATAATCTTTCATTTGACATATAATTCGTTTAAATAACAGATGAGGGTAGAAATTTCTAAGGTGGGATCCTAGACCATGATGTAAGAGCATCTTTAGCAAAATATTGTGCCTAGGTACTATAGGCACGTTTCGTAGGCTAAAGTACCTATCGTGCATATGTAGGTACCTGATGCAAGATTACATTAGACGTGAAGCTAACTCGATCCCGCTTATGAGATTAGTTTCAGGACGGGCTAGGGCGCACTTTGGTAACATACTAGTATCTATAGTATAATACGTATACATTTACCTATGTAAAGACAATTGACTTAGAATGTAGGTACCTAAATTCTTGAGCAGGTCAAATATTGCCCAACATAATAGCCCAGTCAATTTAGACTTTCAAGGCTACAATAACTCCCACCTGGCTGAAAATTCGTAGGATTGTTCAAAACACTATTATAAATGAAATGTGAAAAGTCCTCATCGATCCGACATCTGGAAAAAAATTTACTCCTGGACACGCACAGTTTATTCACACTTGGCTGAAAATTTTTAGGATTGTTCGAAACACTATTTATTATAAATGAAATATATTAAGTCCTCATCGATCCGACACCTGTAAAAAAAATTACTCGGGGTCAAAGTTTTCACGGGAAGTTTTCAGCAAAACGGTAAGTCTTATCATAAAATTATTTTAGACAAAATTGTAGACCAGGTATCATCTATAAAAAATGTCTGAATACTTTTTTTCCTAAGAGCCACCGTTATTGAGATATAATGATTCAAAAAGCTGTGATAGCCTAGTGGTTAGGACGACCGACTTCTAATCGGAGGTCGTGGGTTCGATCCCGGGCACGCACCTCTAACTTTTCGGAGTTATGTGCGTTTTAAGTATTTAAATATCACTTGCTTTAACGGTGAAGGAAAACATCGTGAGGAAACCTGCATGCCTGAGAGTTCTCCATAACGTTCTCAAAGGTGTGTGAAGTCTGCCAATCCGCTTGGCCAGCGTGGTAGACTATGGCCAAAACCCGTCTCACTCTGAGAGGAGACCCGTGCTCTGTAGTGAGCCGGTAATGGGTTGATCATGATGATGATGATGATGATTCAAAAAGATAAGTTTCGAAATAAAAATGAGTCTGATCTACAATTTTGTCTCAACTACTTTTATGATAAAACTTACCGTTTTGCTGAAAATCATGAAAAACCCGTTTTTGTGACCTTTGACCCCGAGTAAATTTTTTTCCAGGTGTCGGATCGATGAGGACTTTTCACATTTCATTTATAATAGTGTTTTGAACAATCCTACCAATTTTCAGCCAGGTGGGAATTATTGTAACCTCACCCCTATTTTTTAGTCTAATTTGACCGGACTATAATGCTGTTAACCCTTTTGCATTCGGAACGGAATAGGACCTTGTCGAAGTGAATATGCCAGCACTAGGGTTGGTAAAGAAGTTCTAAATATTTAACATTAATTAGTTAACTATTTGTATGATCACATTATTTTTTAACCCCCGACGCAAAAACGACGGGGTGTTATAAGTTTGACGTGTCTGTGTCTGTGTGTGTGTGTGTGTGTGTGTGTGTCTGTCTGTTCCCCTGTGGCGCTCAAACGGGTGGACCGATTTGAATGCGGTTTTTTTTTTAAAGGTAAATTAGTCGAGAGTGTTGTTAGCTATGTTTGATGAAAATCGGACCAAGATGGCCGCCGCTACAAAATGGCGGATTACATATTTTATCACAACGCCCTCAATATGGGTCTCAAATGAAAGGGCTCGGCTAGTAGAATAGCACTATGCAAATCCAAGATGGCCGCCACCACAAAATGGCGAATGTCGGGGGTTTTTTAAATTTTTAATCTATACTTGTACTCTTCGGGACTACGAAATCTTTATCGTGCGCGGTTATGTATTACATACGCACGCGTAACCATTGATTGTGATTTAACTTTTGTGGGTACGTCTGCAAGGGTTCCTGGCCTAAAAATTCTATATAAAATGGATGTTTTTATGTTTGTTCTTTAGATGCGTTCCTCGATGGTTTTTGGAAAATCCCAATGAAATTTTTAGCTAGCTAAGTAACTAGCTAAGTAAGACATAACATCTTTTAATTCACGTTTGACTGTAAGACAAACTGCCTCGTTTGTCTAGCGGTTAGCACGTTCGACTGTGGACCACGAGGTCCTGGGTTCGATTCCCGGGTCGGGCAAAAAAAAAATTGAGGTATTGGGTTTTCTGTCAATAAATTCTCAGTGCCAGTCCGGAGTTGGAAGTTGGCGGTGTTAGATACACCCCCGTGCCTCGGAGAGCACGTAAAGCCGTCCGTCCTGCGCCTAATCTCTCTGCGGTCGTGACGCATTGTCGTCCCATCGGACTATGAGAATGAGGGAATAGAGAGTGCACCTGTGTATGCGTACACACTTGTGCACTATAATACCTCCTGCGTATGGCTAGTCTCTGCCTCGGTTGAGATTGGCCGCCGTGGCCGAAATTCGATCGGGACTACATTATTATTAAGACATAACATACTCACATGTGAATGTAGTATACACACGGCGGTCAACAGCACCATGCTGCAGAGCAGTGTGACAGAGAGCGCCGACATGAAGAGGGCGTGTTTCAACCGCACGCAGTATCTCCTGTAGAGGGCTTCCAATTCCAGCTCTGTACCTTCCTCCTCTGTGAACAAATTAACAAAAAAAACAATAGGTTTTAAGCTGGTGTCCCGAGGTACTCGAAGGAATACCTCAAGGATAGAAGCGGTAGGAAATCGTGTTAAGCATAAGTCAGTCAGTGTACTGTTTTTATCACTACATTATCATCATCATCATCATGATCAACCCATTACCGGCTCACTACAGAGCACGGGTCTCCTCTCAGAGTGAGAAGGGTTTTGGCCATAGTCTACCACGCTGGCCAAGCGGATTGGCAGACTTCACACACCTTTGAGAACGTTATGGAGAACTCTCAGGCATGCAGGTTTCCTCACGATGTTTTCCTTCACCGTTAAAGCAAGTGATATTTAAATACTTAAAACGCACATAACTCCGAAAAGTTAGAGGTGCGTGCCCGGGATCGAACCCACGACCTCCGATTAGAAGTCGGTAGTCCTAACCACTAGGCTATCACAGCTATCACTACATACCACCTACATACTATAAAAGTACCCCGCCGCCGCGTCTGTCTGACTGTTTGTTCGCAATAAACTCAAAAACTGCTGAACGGATTTTCATGCGGTTTCGCCAATAGACAGAGTGAATCATGAGGAAAGT
Source organism: Melanargia galathea (assembly GCA_920104075.1). Taxonomy (NCBI): domain Eukaryota; kingdom Metazoa; phylum Arthropoda; class Insecta; order Lepidoptera; family Nymphalidae; genus Melanargia; species Melanargia galathea. Next base: position 19,204,458 of record OV049872.1, on the reverse strand, counting down.
TTAGGTGTATAATTTGTTAAGGTTTTTATGTAAATTTTGTTGAAATCACGCAAATTGGTTTGAGTAATCTCGGAGAAATTGGTAAAACAAGTAAAACATGGAAAAAATACCTCTGATGACGTTATACACTAGAGCGCCGCGTGAAACGAAATTAGTAACTTTAAAGTTCAATAACTTTTTCAGTTTTTGAGATAATTTAACAATTCTTTCGATTTTTGTTTTATTTTACTTAAATTTTTATAATAATAAATTAAAAAAAAATTGGAAACTGTCAGAACAAATTTAGACTAAGTTACCTGAGAGCTTTCATCGCAATCGCTACCTAAGTCCATTAAGATATATAACAAAACATTTTATGGTAATTTGAGATATTAGCAGGTAATTACTACATGTGCGAAGCGGGGCGAGTCGCTAGTGAATATTTTACAGTTGGCAAAAATACAAACCGCAATGATTGTTTTTCTCAACCATAGTGTTTGAGTTTAACCAAAGTTTGTATACGGTTTACCATTCGGCTAGACGTCACGGAGATTTTAAAATTGTTCTAAATCCCGTGAGCGTTTCGTTACTCAAAAACCGTGACTGTTTGGTAACCTAACAAGCTCCAACGCTACTCGTTACCGAGTTGCAATCTATTGTGTATACTTCGACTCGCAAGTTTGCAACTAGTATCGCTGTGAAAGTTTGCCCAAATTCGTCGTGTGTTTATTCATTACAAGAGTCTGTTCGTACGAGTACGTTTAGCAGTGTTTGCTTTGAGAAGTTTTGTTTGTGATTTTCTAGATGAACTTTCTTTATTTTTCACCCCCTACTAATAATCGTCATTCGTTGTATTTTTAACCCCCGACGCAAAAACGACGGGGTTTGATGTCTGTGTGTGTGTGTGTGTGTGTGTGTGTGTGCGTGTGTGTGTGTGTGCGTGTGTGTGTGTGTGTGTCTGTCTGTTCCCCTGTGGCGCTCAAACGGGTGGACCGATTTGAATGCGGTTTTTTTTTATTTGAAAGGTGAATTAGTTGAAAGTGTTGTTAACTATGTTTGATGAAAATCGGTCCAAGATGGCCGCCGCTACAAAATGGCGGGTTACATATTTTTTCACCACCCCCTCAATATGGGTATCAAATGAAAGGGCTTGACTAGTAGAATAGCACTATGTAAATTCAAGATGGCCGCCACTACAAAATGGCAAATGTCGGGGGTTTTTAAATTTTTAATTTATACTTGTACTTGTTTACTTTATACGTTTAATCTCTTGACCCCTTTCCATGTATCATATAATGGTAGGGATTTGATGCGGCCGGTTAAGAAGATACTAGAATTTTTTCATATTTTTAAAATCACATTTTATGCTAGAAAATTTTTTATTATTGCTGAACTCTCGCGCGCGCATGCCGTAACAGCCTCGCGGAAACCTATTTTTAACGTCAAATGAAAGTTATAAATAATGGAGATAGAGTTTCGGAAGTTGAGACTTTTTTATCGGAAATTTCCTTTTCTTTAACGAGCTTTTTTCAAAATTGCTTAAATATAAATATTTTTCGAGTTATTAACAAAAAACGAAATATCATTTTTTTTTTCATTTTTTTTTTTTTTGTTAATAAAAATTGCAATTTTTTACCTGCACCAAAATCCTTCAAAAACATTTTTCTAGAGGTGATTCCGAATCGAATAAGCTATCGCTCATATTTTTAGGACCTTTATCTCTATTTTTCACGTTTTTGAACTTGTTTACCAGACTAAAAGCACACTTTTCGTATAGCAAGTACCTAAATAATCACATAACCATTACTTTAACATAGTAACTAATTGGATTTCAAATTAAAAATAAGTAGATACTACTCGTACATAATAAAAGCTTTTAACAAAATTTATCTCAACATTCTGATTAAAAGTATTCACGGGAATAAAAACGTCACAATAAAGCCCTTAACCCAGATAAGCCTATTTTTAAACTATATATAATACCTTAAAACTATTTTTACTCAAAATCTTCACAATAAACAAATTTCTTTAGTTGCATTAGCTTTAAAATGAATAAAAAAAATATTTAAAAAAATATTTTCCTTAAGGTTTTCCGGGAAATGGCCGTCCTATATATAGGACAGTAGGATAATAGGTAGTAAGTAAGGGTTAGTATTGACCTTAACTGAAAACAGCCTAATACATTTATTTATTTATGAAAAGGGTACAAAAAATGAATTTTAATGTTAGTATATCAATTTTGCAGTGTGATGACTTATGTATGATAAGTTACAAAACACATAGCACATACTTTTATATGAAATTTATGCAGCGCGTCAAACATTTTTATGACATTGACGGTAAAGCCTTTTTGAAGATTGAAGAATAACCAAATGATTGAATTGGTTATGCCTTGATCTTTCCAGCTGTCATCACGTTCATATTGGGACGGTTGACTTGACCCCATTTTTCCAAATTTTCTGTTTGACTCAATCAAAGCTGTTGTTACTCTCCTGCGGAAGCTTAGATGATCGAGTTTCCCGTATTTTGTTTTATACAATAATTTGCAAGCAAAAACGTTCAGAAAGATATTATTTGTAAGTAATGGCATGTGCCATTTCTTGACTCTAATGCCTACTCTGTGTAACCAATAATGTAAATTTTCGAACTTGTCAATCTGAAGTTTATCTTGGAAAGCTCCTTGAACCTCAAGCCAAACCACTGAAGATGTTGCTAAGCCTCTTTTCCTCCACGCGTAAATTATTTTACGCTGAGCTGATCAACTAACAGCAAGTCGCTCATCGGTATCACTAATGGGATACTCAACTTGGAGAGATATTTCTACAGGTTGAAGTAATATGTTACGTAGCAAGTTATTCAGCGTCCACGTTATCTTCATCACCTTCGTCAGAAGGGCAATCGGGGTCAACAAGGAGTGGTAGAATACATATTGTTACCTCTCTGTCATTTTTCTCACCATCGTAAGCTGTTCAAGGCGTCTATTATCCCATGAGCAGTTAGCGGTCCGAACATAAAAAGTTACCTGTATTATCCTACTGTCCTATATATAGTCCACCACTTTTTGTCGTAAATTATTTCCACTTTACGAAATATTATATCAATAAAATTGTTATACACAGTAAAGAAGAGGTTATCCAGAACATGTGAAATGTGAAATTTGCAACCTAAATATAAATTTCAGATTTTTATTCATATCTCTTGTGGGCCGTTTCTGCAACGCGCTTTTGTTGCGCAATTTTTAGTGAAATATATCGAAAAATAATAAATAAAACGTCGATTTTATATTTTTACTATAATAAACATAGTCTCCTTACTTCATATCACAACAAATAAAATCAACCATTTAAATGGGTACTTTGATATATTTTTTAATTTTCACTGTCCTACATATAGGACAGTAGGCTTATCTGGGTTAAATAAGCCCATGTACAATTATTATTCTTTTTATGGTGACATTGAAAAAGGTATACAAATTGTGAAATTGTTGAAATAAATCCTTTCGGCCTCTGCCGAGACAAACGCGCTTTGAAATCCGTACACATACCACATATTAAAAATCCTTAAGTGATACTGTTTGTTTGTTACTTCTTGATGCCTCAACTACTTACGCAACCGATTTCACTACCTGGAGAAGCACATGGGATAGTTATTATCCTGGGAAAATAGAGAATTTCTATAGGAATCGTATAGGATTTCAATTGAAACCTAAGTTCACAAAAATTAAATCGCAGGCATATAATAATAGGCGAGTAGGTATAATCCATACTATTATAAATGCGAAAGTAACTCTGTCTGCCTGTGTGTTACGCTTTCACAGAAACCGCTGAACCGATTTTGACGTTTGATACAGATTGGAGACCTTGGAGAGGGACATAGACTCTTTTGTATCCTGGAAAATCATAGAGTTCCCCAGGGAAAACCTAAATCCACGCGGAGGAAGTCGCGGGCATCGGCTATACCTATCTATGTACTGTATATATTTGTTTAAATCCGAAAGTGCCTGTTGCCTTTTCACGACAAACTATTTCGAAATCGAAATTTGTTAGATCGAAAAAATCGATTTTAACAAAATCAGTCATAGAGATATCTTAGATACTATGTTACCGTATATATAAAGTACCTAAGTATTAAAGTAGATGCCTATGCGATTTAAAAAAAAAACATAAAACAGAGTCGCGGGTAAAATCTAGTTTTAAATAAATTAAACCTTTTCAGGATCGCCCGACAATCCGCAAAATGGATTAATGAACCCTCGTAATATACTTACTGGATTCATTTCAAAGGCTGACGAGTAGTTTATTTTACCAGGCCATCTATACACTTGTTAAACTAATAAGTTCTTAACAATAATATACCTAATAAGGCTCGCCTTAGGTCTCTTTAGATCCAATGTAATAAATTAAATAAACTGTGTAATAAATTAAATAAACCCACTCTACCTGACGCGTTATTTTCTACCAACAGGTAGAGTGGGTTTATTTAATTTATTAATTACAAGCGGACCCGGCAGACGTCGTCCTGCCCGGTGACATACCGACATCAGCGCCACCTACCGAGACCCGGTAGGTTAACTGTACCTACCCAGTAATTGCGTTTACAAACAATCCAGAAACCCATTAAAGTAAACACACAAAATTTCATCCAAATCGGTCCAGCCATTTAGAAGTTAGGAGACAAACACACGTACAGAAGAATTATATATACATAGGTAGTGAGAGAGTTTACCGTATCGACGGGATGAACCTAAGGATGAATATTAAATGTTTGACAGTTACGATACCCATGTTTTTTTTTTAATTTTTTGCTGCTATTCGGGATGGAGACAAATGCAACAAATCAAAAACCGGTCAAGTGCGAGTCAGACTCGCGCACCGAGGGTTCCGTACTACAGAAGTAGGCATAAGTACAATCTGTTTTTCATTAGTTTGTCTTAAAAGGTAAGGTGCTAATTAAGCAAGGCCTCTAAATTGTATGAGCACTCATACAACTCAGAGGTCTATCTTAACTGGCTCAACTATGTTACATGAGGACTATGAGGACACCCTTATATTTCCAACTTTTTTAGTTTTTGGAATTTTTCCAAGACCTGGCTTTTTGCCTTTCGTAATTCTAGATCAACTGGAACTACCATTTAGGTTTTCGTTCCAAAACCTATAGGGTACTTCCGGTTGACCTAGATTTGTCAATTTTGGTTAAAAGTAAGGTCTTATAGATCAAGTAAAGGAAAAATTCCGAAAAATAAAAAAGTTGAAAATTAAGGTAAAGTAGCGTACTCGGTTTTTTTTTATAATTTTCATATCTAATCGGATTTAAACAGGTTCGTTTCTTTGTCATAATTAGATGAAGCGTGCGATAGTACTTTTCGCCTTGTGAGCTGTTTATTCCGGTAAACCAGGCCTCGCCTTGCACGCCACGAAATCCTTGTCCTAATCGCTGATCGCCATTGACAGCGAGGTAGACAAAACACACTCCCGCACATTGGGACTAAATTATGTCCACAATTATTTTGGAACCTTTCCAAGAGTTATACGACATGAGTAGATATCCCTACAGAGAGGAAGCTTCATACAAGCGGCCCGCTGTAGGTATACTCACACATAGCGCAGTTCACGCACACATAAGCTCTCATCAACAATTCACGGACGCTCCGCTGGGGCCCAGTTGGAAGGCAAACGACAAGAGGGTCGTGCGAATTAAATTAATACACATGCATATTTTAATAAATTGTTTGGTGAGAGTTTAGAGATTGTGTAAAATTGTGTAAATTATATTAGGTAAAAGATGATTAAGAGTTGTGTTTAAACAAAAATGCCTGACCCATTGTACAGTTAACAGTATGTTTAAGTTTACATGCAACAGGTGACAACCCTATGAGAATAGGTATAAAGGAGAATGATCAACCCTGACCCAAGCATTTACACAAAATGTAATTTACTAAAAATTATCTTACGAATATATGACAATTTGAAAATTAATAATTATTAATGCTAAAGCTGCTTTTAAAAAAATGCAATAAAAAAGGAATTCAACCGTCTCTTCCTGTTTCTCTGGCACGTCTGGTGGCCATTTGCATTACTTTCTACGCATACATGCCCAAACAAAAAGTTTTGTTGTTAAAAAAAATCATGTCACTTGCAATAAAACAGATATTAATTATATTAATACATTATTCTATTTATTTGTTGTAAATCGTACAATATGATTAAAGTAAATAAGCAATAATTAATAATATTATTTTGTTGTAATATTGTTTTAACTTCGTTGCGTTTTGTGCAATGGAATATAATATAACTACAACCTTCTTGATTTTGTGTAACGAAACTTATTATATTTCAAGATGCCAATGTGACATTGTCACTGTTTTAGTCATGTGTGACGCTAGTGACGTCTAGTCTGTTTACATTTTGAATGTTTATTGTAGCGCAGCGGAGACCAATATTAATTCTATGGTTTATTGTTTTTCCTTACCAACGACTTTTGCTATATTATACGGATTCGATCTCGCCTACTCGCCGACTTTACGCTTTTCTACGGATTCTGATTTTTGTTCGTGATTTGGATAACATTGTTGAGGTGCATTAAATGTCAGTTGAAAGTAAACATGATGCCTTTGATATGATGCTAAGACATGATGTGTCTTCGTTAGATTCTACATTGCAAACTACTCTCAACATGGACATCGTTGCAACAGGTATGTTAAGTATAGTGCGCGCTAAACAAATAGTTCAAATCGGCAGGAACGATACACGGCTTTCCTTACTAGTTTAACAATCATAAACTACACATAACCTAGAATCATTTTCAAACTTAAACTAAGATTTATTCAAAAACGGCAGCTCCTAGAGGTATTAAAATGGTGTGTTTGGTTATCAGGAATAAATCTGCAATAAATGCTGCATACAACACGCTTGTAAACGACTGGGTTACACGCCCATAGAATTTTGGGCATTCTCCTTTGGACGTTTTTGAAAAGCTTCCTCTCTGTAGGGATATCTATTCATGTGGTTATACTGCGGTATGGGAAGTGTGGTGGAGAGGAATATTTTCAGAATGTTTAGGCCGTTGAATTGGGTAACGGAATTTGTTTATTCTATTAATAATTTTGTTTACCGATGTTGCTCCCTTTGACAGCAATATCGAGGGCTTGTTAGTGAGGCCCGTCTCACACAGACCAGTCGCCGTCTGCCGTGTTTTCCATTGGCGAGGTAAGTATGTACTGATGTACTTACTATGTAGTGTAATGTGATGTAATGCTGGAAGCATCTGAACAACGTCTGGACCGCGCACAGAACCAACGTTATATTACAAGTGTAAATTAAAAATTTAAAAAACCCCCGACCTTCGCTATTTTGTGGTGGCGGCCGTCTTGGATTTGCAATAGTGATATTCTGCTAGTCAAGCCCTTTCATTTGATACCCATATTAAGGGAGTTGTGAAAAAATATGTAATCCGCCATTTTGTAGCGGCGGCCATCTTGGATCGAATTTCATCAAACATAGCTAAGAACATTCTCGACTGATTCACCTTTCAAACAAAAAAAACCGCATTCAAATCGGTCCACCCGTTTGAGCGCCACAGGGGAACAGACAGACACACACACACATACACACACAGACACGTCAAACTTATAACATCCCGTCGTTTTACACCCCACTTAAAACACATTGACTGTGTACCTATATAAATCTGTGCTTTATTATGGACGGGAAAGACACCTGAGAAGAATGCGATGAAGTGGATTAGTCTGTCCATATATATCGGTACAAGATGGCCGCCGCCACAAAATGGCGGATTATATATTTTTTCACAACTCCCTCAATATGGGTATCAAATGAAAGGGCTTGACTAGTAAAATAGCACTATGCAAATCCAAGATGGCCGCCACCACAAAATGACGAATGTCAGGGGTTTTTAAATTTTTTAATTCATACTTTTATCTAGTCGGGTCGGTAATCAGTTTTCTCCGGCTGACCGCCGAGCTTCGGTTTGATTCCAATCTCGGCGGTCTTCAAACCGTTTGAAGATAGCACCACATGATGATGAAAATAATCTAAATGTCCTTCTATTACTTTAAAAATTAATGTCCACAAGTTAGATTGGAAATGTACCAAAAAATATTCAAAAAAAAAAACCTCTTGCCTTGAAACACGACTTCAATCGCTTTAATGTCGTTCTGTCGTATAGGTATGGCGCGGCAGAAGTAATAAAGGTGCGGTAATTCCTTGGAGACAAGGCTTTCTGCTCAATGAAATATGCAGTAGATACCATCTGCCAAAATTGATTACCAGAAATTCAAGTGTATCTTTTCAAGTTCACCGTGAACTTGAAAACATACACTCGAATTTCTGGACCTGTACGTAAGTCAATCAATTTGAATGCGACGGGAAAGGGACGGATGTTTCACAGTCCCTTTCCCGTCCATATACTCGTATACTACAGCACAGATAGTTAACTCTAACTTGAAAACTTACACTAGGCCTGCAACTGTGCGACCAACCGCCATTTTTACCATAACATAATAATTAATTAATTAATTTTAGGTATAGTTATTTGAAGAATTAGTTATAGATTTTCCTCTAAATACCTGGTAGTATAGAATATAACTCGGCTAACGTCTAACTACACTAGCGGCACGCTATGATGGCCGGTTTGACACATTACAATAGTGATGTGGAATGTCATATTATTCTCGAACAAAAAACAATTAAGTTTTGTTTTTGTACCTGATTAAATAGGTTTAATAAAACAAAAATGTATATGTTTATTTAATTTATTTGAACGAACTGAATATTTGAACGAAAATGAATATACATACTTTATATGCACACAAGAAACATATGAATACAAAAGATACCAAAAAAGGTGCCACAAAAGGCCATAATTAATCAGATTCGTCCATACTACTATTTTCACTGTCGTCACTGCTATCATCACATACATTAATAATTATATGTTCGTTTTCTATAATATTATCTATTTTCACATCTCTTTCATAATCTTCCCTTATTAATTTAACAGTTCTATTCACAACCTTTTCCCAGTCTCCTTTAGTCACATGTTCACAAGCTTCTTCTAATAATTTTAGCATTTTTTTTGTGGTAAATGGGGGTTCTGTATTGTGTCTTGCAGCATATCCCTTAATTTGAGCCCACACCAACTCAATCGCATTATACTCACAATGGTAAGGCGGTAACCGTATAACTCTGTGCCCATGTTCTAATGCTATTTCGTCAATGACGTATCGGATCTTGGTTGGTTTGTTTTCTTTTAAAAGACGTACTAATTCCGCTTTTAACATATTCATGTTTGCATCTACGCCATTTTTACGAAGCCATGCGACGATATCAGCTTTCTTTTGGGATTGGGCAGGTGGCTTGTCAATTTGCATCGAGTGGTATGGGGCGTTGTCCATAATTATAATAGATGGTTCAGGGAGGCTACACAACATTGAGGTAAACCATTCAGTAAACTTTTCTCCATTCATGTCTTCATGATAGTCTCCAGTGGTTTTTGACGCAAAAGCCATGAGAGAACCTTCGACAAACCCGTTGATGGTTCCGGCGTGACAAATTATAAGTCGCGATCCTTTTCCTACAGGAACTTTGGAAGTAGATGCTGCTGTGTCATCGTTCCAAGAACGGCCTACAGTATGGTTAGCATTAAGCCATGTTTCATCCAAGAACACAACATTTTGCCAATTTTTGATTTCTTTCACTTGCCGTAAAAAAGTATACCTTGCCATCGCTATATCAAATCTTTCCATCAATATTTTGCGTTTGTTACATTTTTTGTATCGAAATCCAATGGTCTTCAAAATCTTCGTTAAAGAACTTTCCCCACCGAAGAATAATCCAGCTTCCTTCAGTGAATGCACCAACTTTTTTCTTGTTGGATACTCCTTCTGTAAATAGTAGCCGTAAACATGTCTTCGGATAGCATCGGCATCAAAGCTATCGATGCCTACGACTGGTTTTGCTCGTTTTCTCTTTTTTGGTGTGTGAAGTTTATTTTCTTCTGTGCCAGTCTCGCCATATTTTTTTTTAGTTATCCGTCTAACAGTTCGTTGTCCAATATTAAGCGCATCAGCTACGCGTTCAACCACTGACGTTATAGGTAAAATTGGCCCTCCATTTTGAGCTTCACGATCGAAATAGTTACGAAGGCGTATTACGAACTCACGTGTCTGACTATTTAGAACAGTTCTCTGCGTACGTTCGGTCATATCGACGAAATCCACAACAAAGGGCTTGAACAGAGTCCAAATTAACGAGCAAGGGTCAACAGTAATGCAGTATCAATATTTGAAATCCAAAGCCAGGTCAAAACTATATCACAATCGCATTGCACTGACAGTTTATACTTTTCGAAGCAACGTCAATTCGAAACTGCTTTGTAAGTTTGTTTTGCATTGAGCATTGACGCGAGTTTGCCGGAGGTAGTAGTTGTGCTAGCCAGCGATCCTATGTGACGATCGTATTAGATTCCATTTTTAAAAATTTATTGATATTTTTTTGCGATTTCAGAGGTTTGTCCACATAGTGAAAATTGTTCATATTCACAAGTACATTCACCCCTTAAATGGTGCAAACTGATTTTTCTACACTTGTATACATTTAAGAAATCAATTTAATAAATAAATTTTAAGTCCTAAACCTAAAACTACATTCGATAAAATTTATGAATCTCTGCACATCACTATCGTCAATAAAGTAATACAATTATTTCCTTCAAAGTCGTTATCAATTAATACGGAACTTCATGAGCGGACAAACGTCAAACCGGCCATCATAGCGTGCCGCTAGAGTAAGCAAACTTATGTGCGATTGTATCAGTAGTTCACTCTCAGTGTTATAGATGGCAGCACACGTACATTGCGTCGCGCTGTAGATACGCGCTTTTCAGTGCATATAAGGTTTATTCGGTGATCTCTCTGTCACCGATTTTGATCAAACATAGATTTTTTTGAAATATCATACTTCTTTACAAGAAGTTAATGGTACATAATCACTACATAGTATAAAACAAAGTCGCTTTCTCCGTCCCTATATCCCTATGTCCCTATGTCCCTTTGTACGCTTAAATCTTTAAAACTACGCAACGGATTTTGATGCGGTTTTTTTTAATAGATAGAGTGATTCAAGAGGAAGGTTTATATGTATAATAACATCCATTAAATAGTGGAGAAATACTGTTATTTTTGAGGTTTCTAATGTGATGTCGTAAATAATTACATTTTTTCTGCTTACATTGCAAACGCAGGCTGAACCCTACGAGATTTATCAAAATAATGTACTAAGTATTGTACACATTGAAAAGGTCTACAGAAAAGTCCGCGATGGTATATGTCTATCTCTTATGGATATCCCACAATAACATTTTTTTGTCATTTACTTTTTACGACAAATAATGGCTAATTTTAGAAGCGATTTCAACCAATACAGCATTAATCCTTATCTAATTAAATACCTTAAATACATTGTTGATTTGATATAAATCCATATGGCCCTTTACAGCTTATGATTTAAATGAATACTTTCGAAGATATTACAGATTTAAAAATTGCGGCGGCGGGAGCGTGCCTATAAGCGCGTCGGTGGCCGCGGTTCTCCCTATTATATAGCCCAGTGTCGATAATTTTTGAAACCAAAAAAAAAAATCACAGTACGTAGGATGAAACCCATTGGAAAAGGAGGAGAATATTATAAAAACTAGCTTTTGCCCGCGGCTTTGCCCGCGTGAATTTCGGTTTTTCACAAATACTGAGGGATAAGTAGATTTCTGGTTCCCGTTCCCGCTCCCTTTTCCAACCTTTATACTTACTTAGGGAATTTTTATCTCCATTCAAAATTGCAGCCAAATCTGTTCAGTAGTTTTGACTGGCCCGTTGGCGCGGTTGGCAGTGACCCTGCCTTCGACATACATACGAATAAAACAAACTAAAGAAATAAAAAACATTATAACCCCCAATAAAAACAAAATCTCCGATTCAAAATAAAAATTACGAAAACGCACGCAACAAACGCAGTACACATCCGCACGCATTAGCTCCCTCGTTCGAAATGGAGAAGATTGGAATTGGATTGGAGCATGCCCCCTCTTCACCGCACCCGCCCGCCGCGCGGCGGCGTACCGCCGCACCGCGTACGCGGCCGTCGCGCGCAGCGAAAATACCTATCAGGGCGTTTTTTAACATAGGTACTTACCGATTTCAACACAACTCCTTTTTTGAAAGTCGGTTAAAAAAGTAGCCTATGTTACTCCTTGGTTAATCCTCTACTTGTCTGTGAAAGTCCCGTCAAAATCGGTTCAGCCGTTCCGAAGATTAGCCCGTTCAAACAGACAGACAGACAGACAAAAATTTTAAAAACGTGTGATTCGGTTATGGTATCGTTCAAATAACCATATGAGCTTAATATGTGGTAGTTATTTCGAAATTACAGACAGACACTTCAATTTTATTTATTAGTATAGATATAGATACAAGGAAACATAACTTAAGGGCGATCTGAGCTCGGGAAAAAAGGGGGGGAGTTTTATGGGTAAAAAACGGTTTATCTCGATTTCCGGCAAAACTAGAAGTCCTATGGAAAAAAATTAAATAGCAAAGTTGTAGGTAATAAAAAGATCTACAACTTTTGTATTTACACTTTTTTCACATAACCTCAAAATTTATGTGAAAAGTTCAAAAAACCAAGTTTTTGGTTTTTTATTTTTATCTTTTAAAATAAATTTTTTTTTCACGGAATCTGGTGAAAACTTACCTTTTTATGTCCCAAATACACTGTAATTTATTTGATTTGAAATATTTAGTTTTTCTCCTTATTTTTGACTTAATATCGACTTAATTCTGACAGCTGTCATTGTCATTTACAGGTGAGTTATTTATATGGAAAACAGGGTTAACATCTACGAAGTACGATTTTACCCCAAACTACTTTAATTCCCTGTCAACATATAAAGCTCTAAGTCGCTTAATAATATTAATTGTTTTCCCTAAAATAGAAATTCCTAAGAATGGAAACTAGAAAGTGCACACTAACAGCAATAGAAAACAAAAGAAGCACATTGAAAAAATTTATTCAAAAATGGAAGTCGAATGACATTATCACCATGAAGTGTCTGTCAGGCATTTGTCATATCTACATGCAGCAGTTGATTTGTATTTGCATAAGTTTTGAATTTTTTATCTTTTTTGTGGGAATTGTTTTATCTCTGGTAACATTATGAAACGTCAGAATTCCACGGAATTAGTAATTCGGGTATAAGGTGAGATATAGTAAGTTCATTGTGGAAAATATCGTAAAAAGTCAAGCCGCCTGGGAGCTTTCATCGAAAACGCTGCCTAATCCCTGAGCGGGTAGTACCTACGCATAATATGCTCTACTACCCGTGCGAAGCCGGGGCGGGTCGCTAGTAAATAATAAATAACTTAATTGCAATATGCGCGTAAGCCGAAAAGTAGCTCGGTATGGCCCTATGGGCCTATGGGGTTTCTCTAGGTTTTGTAGTACCAGGTAACTTTACTTACCCAGAAATCAGTATCCACTAAATTCATAATGTTACTATCAGAAAAGGATACTATACTAACTTTATTGTATACTGATACAGTTCAACTTCCGCTCAGTGTGTGGCTGTGTGCACACTCTTTAGCATTGTTAATTGACACTCGCAAGCAATTAAACGACGAATGAAAAAAAATCGACGTTCGCTAACGAACTATAGAGTTAATGGAGCTAGGTTAGAGCGATGTTACACGGTTTGCTGTGGCGTCGCAACGTAGTTATTTAATCGAATCGTATGGCACCAGATGCCACAATTGTAACTATTGTAACAAATGATATTAATTTGGCAGCGCTCTGTATGATATAAATCACGAATTTTCTCGACGCCGCAACACGACACCATTCCGCAACTCGATACGGCTCCGCAATACGTTACGGTTCCGCAACGCGTTACGGTTCCGCAAAGAGTCACAGTACCAGGTTCCGCAAGGCGTCGGTTAGGGGAAACAGGGGGAATGGCAGTACGTGTAACGGAAAACAGTGCCGCAACGCATCACAGTTTCGTAATACGACACGGTTCCGCATCGCATCACGGTTCTGTAACACGACATGGTTGCTCAACGGGTCACAATTCCGTAACAGAAAACGGTACCGCAACTCATCACAGTTTCGCAATGCGTCACGGTTCCGCAGTGGGTCACGGTGCCGCAACGGGATACGGTGCCGCAAAGCAATTATTTCCGCAACGCGTCACAGTTCCGCAGCGCGTCACAGTCCATCGATAAAATCTAGTATATCAGTAACGCCGCGCCTTTACACGGTGGCGACCGTGCTGTGCTGATGTATACCGGCCCTAATAGAACCACGTGCATCGATGTAGAATAATAAAGTTAAGTAAATTTTAACGTTTTCAGAGCAGGCTTATAAAGTAACATTGAAAAAAATAGACAGTTTTTCTATAGGTGTATTTTTGACCGAAACTGAATTTATGTAGGTGTTAGACCACTTGCGTCTTACTGCGTGAGAGAACTCGCGCGAACATTAGGGTCTAGACCACAGGTCTACTTAGATTGACTGCATTCAGACACAAATTATTCCATGACTAAGAAATAAAACTATTTAATTTTTTTTTTTACTAACCTATAGGGTATTCTATCGAAACTTATTACGTTATAGCCGACCCCCGCGACTTCGTCCGCCTGGATATAGGTTTTATATAGGATCGGATTGGATCCCATAATCCTTTTTTGTACCTAAACTAAATGTAGCCTAAGTTACTCCTTATAACATCACCTATCTGCCATTGAAAGTTCCATTAAAATCGATCCAGCTGTTTCAGAGATTAGTTGGAACAAATAGACAGAACGACAAACATAAATTTAAACGCACGCCAGTTTAAAATAAGCCGTACGTACAAAGATCCGGGTCCCAAGTTATTGGAACCCACTAAATGCCTGTCATTTCTGAACTAAAAAACCTATGACCTTGAAATATTTACGGGACAATATATAAAGTACTACCTTTCTAACAAAAAAAGAATGAGTGAAATCGAACAACGCGTTAATGAATTACAGCTAAATACACGTTTTAACTTTCATCCCCTCTCCCAAGGGAACCATGCTGAATTTCGGGATAAAAAGTATCCTATAACCTACCTCGGAGTATAAACTCAAATCGTACCAAGTTTCATTCGAATCCATTCAGTAGTTTCGGCGTGATGCGCGGCCAAGATACAGACAGACAGACAGACAGACAGACAGACAGACAGACAGACAGACAGACAGACAGACAGACAAAAATGAAACAAATTGCAGTTTTGGTTTCAGTATCGATTATAGAGTGCCCTCCAACAAAAATTTTCAAAATATCTTCAATGTACAGAATTGGATCTGTTACAGTTTTATTATATTATAGAAGATAACAGAACCAGGGCTAGCTTGAAGAGGAGTAAAAATAAAACTAACCATGGCTGAAGCCTCCCACCAGACCAGGGACAATTTATAAATTATAAAATCTCAAATAACCACTGCCGGGAATTGAACCCGGAACATACCACTTATATTATGACCACAGCGCTCATCACTTCGCGAGGGAGCTCGTTATAATGAGCCTCCAAGATATACCAACACTACTGTGGCGTCTATTCGTCTTTTCATCACGTCTATGACAGTTTAAAGTGACTCAACACAGCCATCTTATGTTGAGTCTTCCCTTTGACACTGCAATAGTCTCCCAAGGTGAAAATAGTTAATGAACGACAGACTACTTTGGCAGACGACCAATATGAACTACCGTTCACTCCGTAAACGATGATCTTTATTTCAAAGTATCAAAGTTTATATTCATGTGGATTTTATATGCTTAGTTGTTACTATATTCTTTGTTGGAGCTAATCACTGTATTGTTTGGCTCTGTGGACTGCGATTAATTGTTTTTGATATAAACTTATAAAGTTTATTTCCTCGTTCGTTTTATAGGGTTTTTAACTGTGGATATGCTTTTATAGTAATTTTAGAAGGTTAAGGGCCTGTTTCACTACGTTCTATCAAGTGCCGGATAGCCTAAACGTAAATTTTGTACTATTATCAAATAACAAAGACAAAAGTTGTGAATAAGCTATCCGACACTTATCAGGTGGTGGTGCAACAGGCAGGGCGGTGCAAAGTCTAGAAGGATACATAAAAGATATTATACTGTCTGAGCAAAACTTAGCTCTGATCTGATACTACCAGGAATTTATTTTGACCGGGATTGAACCCTGGACAAAAAGTCAATAATATAAGATACAATTAACAAGTTATGCCGCTGAATTGCAGGGCCGAAATATTTTGCTCGTGTAACTTTTTAACGTATTGTTAGACATCTGATAAACCCCAGACACAGTTATTTGTTTCTAGAGCGTGTCTTCAAATTTCTATTATCTTTGATTGATAAATCCCTTTCCCTGAACAAAATGTTGTAAACAATGCTAATATTTCCCTCAGACATACAAAATCAAGCACAAAAACATTCATGTTTAGTGACGGAATTGGTAGTAATATGGGCATATTATTAAATCTACATTTACAGGGACATACGGTATTGAACTGCTGTTCCCCTAATGCGGGATTAATCTCTGTGGTAAATTCAATTTACAAAAATAGAAATAGTTTTGATGAAAATACAAATTTGATAATCTTTTTTGGAAACAGAGGTAACATTAACAAAAAAGATTTGGAATATTGTTATGAATCTCTAAATAAATTAAATGTAAATAATATTGTTATTTACACATTCCCCTATTGTCAAAATCTGCCACACCAAGAAAATACTCTTAGATATAAGTTGAATATGACATTGCACAATTTATGTACATACAATAATAAATTTAAAATTATTGACATTACCAAATGTGGTAAAATTTATTATAATTTGAAGCAAGATAAATATGCACTATCTTGCTATTTTAAAAGACAGATAGCTATTTCGCTATCATATTTTTTTTCAATAACAGCCAAGAATTTGGCTAAACAAACTGCTTTTATTGAGCAGTGTTATAATTCTGACTGCATCTTGGATGTCAATCCAAGTAATTTTACTTTAAACTAGATAAGGAGACAACAGAGGTTTCCTCTTGCTTAAATAAATCAAATTATAATAAGGACATACCATATGTAAAGAATAAAAAATCTCAAATTATCAACCTTGTTCACCAGAACATTCAGTGTATTAAAAAGAAGGATTTGGAGATTGAGTTATTTTTAAAGAATTTTAATATTGATATTTTATGTATTACTGAACATTGGTTAAAAAAAAATGAATACATGTTTAATTTTGGTGACTACCGGGTTGGTAGTTCGTTCACCAGAACAAAATCTATTCATGGGGGCTCATTAATATTATTGAACAAAAAATTAAAATTCAAAAATCGAAATGACATTGTGAGCCTGTCTGTTGAACGGACAATTGAACTAGCGGCAGTTGAATTAGAGCAATTCATTGTTGTGTCTGTTTATAGACCACCATTGTCCAATTTTGAACTTTTTGAGAAGGTAATGGATGAAGTATTATTCAAAATAGTAAATTCAAGTAAAAAGTTACTTGTATGCGGTGACTTTAATGTCAATATTTTGGAAAGTAGCCCTTTAAGTGTAAAGTTATTAAATTTGTTTATGTCCTACAACTTATCCAAAATGTTTATGGAACCAACAAGAATAACTTCAATAAGCGCCACTTGTATAGATAATATTTTTACAGATATAAATCCTCTTAGTAAAAGCATTATTAGTAAATTAGATTCAGATCACTGCGGACAATTAATTCAGTTTGAAAGTTTGAGGGAAAAGTCTGCTAAACGTAAAATAACTTTTGTACCAGTAACGTCGGACCGTATAAAGAAAATGAGAACAGGTCTAGTTAAAGACATTCCATTTCTACCAGATATTTTAAGTCCTAATGAAATGTATAACTTATTCTTTTATTCATTTCATAGAATATTTAATGATATTTTCACTAGTAAATCGGTCTTAATTACTGATGCAAAAGCCTTTAGCGAGTGGGCAACAATTGAATTACATAAAAAAAGGCAAAAATTATATGAACTGTATGCGGAGCGACAATATAATACTAGTGATGAGTTCAAGCAGTACGTTCAATTGTTTTCCAAAACTTTTAAGAGGGATTGCATTGTGGCCAAGTCTAAATATATACAGACCAAAATAAAAAACAGCTCCAATGTAATAAAATCTACCTGGAAGATAATTAACGAAGAGACAGGGAAAGCAACAGAGAAAACCAGTGAGTTTAAACTTATTGTGGATAACAAATCTATAACGTCAGACTCTGAGGTTGCTTCAGCCTTTGAGGCCTTCTTTACGGATATCCCTGTTTCTACTACAAGATCATTGAACTCTTCACCAGCTGCCGCTCTCTCATTATTGGAGGATAGCGTGCCTGAATGCAATCAAAAATTTAAATTCAGTCACGTTAGTTGCTCTGACGTTATTAAGGCCTTCAAATTAATCGACAATAAGAAAACAAATGATTTGTGGGGAATTTCCGTTAACGTTGTAAAGTCATTGATTGACATTATTGCACCTGAGTTAGCTTTAATATTTAACAATTGTATCGACTGTGGTGTGTTTCCTGACTTAATGAAACATAGTAAAATAATTCCGTTATTTAAATCAGGTAGTACTAGTGACCCCACTAACTTTAGACCAATATCGGTACTACCTACCTTTAGTAAAATTTTTGAAAAATTAATACTAAATCAATTGCTTAAACATTTTCGTACTAATGATATATTACATACAAAACAGTTTGGTTTCACAAGGGGTCGCTCAACAACTGATGCTGGTGTTGAGTTAATCTATCTATAATATAATAAAACTGTAACAGATCCAATTCTGTACATTGAAGATATTTTGAAAATTTCTTTTGGAGGGCATTCTATAATCGATACTGAAGCCAAAACTGTAATTTTTTTCATTTTTGTCTGTCTGTCTGTCTGTCTGTCTGTCTGTCTGTCTGTCTGTCTGTCTGTCTGTATCTTGGCCGCGCATCACGCCGAAACTACTGAACGGATTCGAATGAAACTTGGTACGATTTGAGTTTATACTCCGAGGTAGGTTATAGGATACTTTTTATCCCGAAATTCAGCATGGTTCCCTTGGGAGAGGGGATGAAAGTTAAAACGTGTATTTAGCTGTAATTCATTAACGCGTTGTTCGATTTCACTCATTCTTTTTTTGTTAGAAAGGTAGTACTTTATATATTGTCCCGTAAATATTTCAAGGTCATAGGTTTTTTAGTTCAGAAATGACACACATTTATTGGGTTCAAATAACTTGGGACCCGGATCTTTGAACGTACGGCTTATTTTAAACTGGTGTGCGTTTATATTTTATGTTTGTCGGTCTGTCTATTTGTTCCAGCTAATCTCCGAAACGGCTGGATCGATTTTAATGGAACTTTTAATGTTATAAGGAGTAACTTAAGCTACATTTTAGTTAGTAGTACATAAAAGAATTATGGGATCCGATCCGATCCTATATAAAAACCTATATCTACGCGAACGAAGTTGCGGGGGTCAGCTAGTTAAACATATATTTGAAGCCTGGGAGGAGTCACATGATGCACTTGGAGTTTTTTGTGATTTGTCCAAGGCTTTTGATTGTGTTGATCATGAAACATTACTCAGAAAACTACACCATTATGGAATTAAAGGTGCAGCTTTGGATTTAATGAATTCTTACCTTAATGATAGAACACAAAAAGTAGATGTGAACGGAAAGCGGTCTACCGGATCAGCTGTAAAAATAGGAGTTCCACAGGGTTCTATTCTTGGGCCCTTTCTATTCCTTATTTATATTAATGACCTTCCTTATCTCGCTAAGGATAGTCACGGGATAGTATTGTTTGCTGATGATACATCACTTTTGTTTAAAATTGATAGATACCAAAGAATACCTGACGAAGTAAACAATTCTCTCACAAAAGTGGTACAGTGGTTTGAAGCAAATAACTTATTACTTAATGGGAAAAAAACTAAGTGTGTTAAATTCACTTTACCTAATGTTAAACAAGTTGAAACCACTGTACAGCTTAATAATGAGGAATTAGATCTAGTGGATACGGCTGTTTTCCTGGGGATAACGTTAGATGCTAAACTCCAATGGGGCCCTCATGTAAATAACTTATCGAACAGACTTAGTTCTGCTGCATATGCGGTTAAAAAGATTCGCCAACTAACTGATATTGAAACTGCGAGGTTAGTTTATTTTAGTTACTTTCACAGCATTATGTCATATGGCATACTTTTATGGGGTAATGCTGCTGATATTAATTCCATTTTCGTGCTGCAGAAGAGGGCTGTTCGTGCCATATATAATATGGGACCCAGAGAGTCACTGAGAAATAAGTTTAAGGAAGTTAAAATTATGACAGTTTATAACCAATATATTCTTGAAAATTTAATATATGTACACAAAAATATCGATAAATTTAAGAAAAAAAGTGACTGTCATAACATTAATCTTAGAAATAAAGATAAACTTGTGTTGCCCACTACTAGGCTGCGAAAAGTTGGAAAATCATTTGTTGGTAATTCTGTACTTTTTTATAATATGTTGCCAGAGAACATTTTGGATATGTCTCTCAATAAGTTCAAAGGTTTTATTAAACGCAAATTAATTGAAAAGTCTTACTATAGCTTAAAAGATTTTTTTAATGACAAAAATCCATGGACATAGATTGCTCTAAAAGCCAACAGTTCAAATCATTTTTATGGCTATTATACCATATTGTAAGATGGTGATAATAAAAAAAAATAAACCCGGCTGAGTTTGTTGTGGGCTCTTCTCAGACCAGGGCGCGTTTGGAACCCTCGTAGTTTTAGTTTTAAGTTTCCGTAAATAATTATCACCATTGCCTGTACCTAAATTGACGTTCAAAAAGTGTACAGTGTACCAATCTATACTAATAAATAAAATTGAAGTGTCTGTCTGTAATATCGAAATAACTACCTCATATTAAGCTCATATGGTTATTTGAACGATACTATAACCGAATCACACGTTTTTAAAATTTTTGTCTGTCTGTCTGTCTGTCTGTCTGTCTGTCTGTCTGTCTGTCTGTCTGTTTGAACGGGCTAATCTTTGGAACGGCTGAACCGATTTTGACGGGACTTTCACATACAAGTAGAGAATCAACCAGGGAGTAACATAGGCTACTTTTTTAACCGACTTTCAAAAAAGGAGGAGTTGTGTTTTTCTACCTATGTACACCGATGTTTCTGTGGGTAGGAGTGAAATAAGCAACACACATTTTTAGTGCTCTGTGAATTTTAATTATTTTAAATTATTTTAATAGACTTATGTTATAATATTTATGTACCTGTGACATCCCAACTCCTACCAGTTTAGTTTGATTTATAAATCAGAACAACTAGTGATCACTGCTGCACATTGTTATCAACACACTACATTTATAACCTCAAAATGGAATCCATTAAAAAATCTGTTGCGGACCTAACGGAGCACTTCAACTTGAAGATGGCTGAGTTCCAGAATGACCTGAGGACTGCTATCCCTGCGGCAAGTCCAACTTCTAACATCAACCATCAGTTCAACACATTCCGATCATTTGTTCTAACTGCCCTTGAGAACCTTCAGTTGCAAGTGGAACTGTTAACCCGGCAGACTGATGACATGGAGATGAGGTCTCGGAGGAAAATTTTGCTGGTGCACGGTGTAGCCGAAGACAAAAAAGAGGACACATCGGCTCGCATCATCAAAGTGTTGTCTGACCACCACTTAGGAGCTCCCGCTATCTCTTCTGAGGCTATTAGCCGGTCTCATAGGCTGGGTAAGCCTGGTGGTGACAAGCCCCGGGCTATACTGGTAAAATTCAAGGACTACTCCGTGAAGGAAAAAGTGTGGTTAGCAAAGAAAAATCTCAAGGGCTCCGGGATCACTTTGTCAGAATTCCTGACCAAAAGTCGGCATGCTCTGTTCCAAGCTGCGCGTCAACGTTTCGGGGTCTCCAAATGCTGGACGAAGGACGGCACTATTCTGGTATTGGATTCTGATCAGACGCGCCACCGTGTCAGTTCCAAACGTGATTTGGATGCTATTCCGAGTTCCGAAGTGGTGACGCAGGCCTCGTCT
The DNA here is from genome assembly GCA_920104075.1 of Melanargia galathea. Classification (NCBI taxonomy): domain Eukaryota; kingdom Metazoa; phylum Arthropoda; class Insecta; order Lepidoptera; family Nymphalidae; genus Melanargia; species Melanargia galathea. The sequence goes on along the minus strand of OV049872.1, from coordinate 19,182,329 downwards.
GCGGCAGCAGCGGTCGCAAGTACGGCGAAGGACACCAGGTCTTATCCAATGCGCCCCAGAAAAGGTGTTAAAAAATGAACTCTATACGTCTTAGTTCATTAGCCAGTCGATCCAAACATGTCTGTATAGATTTTTCTTTTTAAACTGTTTTACTCTACTATATTTTGGCATAACCCTACAATACTGATTTAAAGATTAATTTGTTTTCGTTAATTTAACATAATTATTATGTAAGGTAGGTACATATCTACTTAATGTTACGATTTTTTTGTTGATATGGTTGATACTTGAGTAAAAATAAAATATGACATTGACGTACAGACTACAGACATCTGCGGAATCACAGCGTGTCTTTGACATGTATGGCGTTCGGAAACCTGTACAAACATTGTAACGGTTAAATTCACTTTTATAACGTTAAAATAATCCTGGTAACGTAACGTTACTTACAACTGGTGTTAGTGCATAATGTGTTTAGTTATAATCTGATAATCTTAAACAATGCCGTGTAAATATTCATTGTTTTTTTATTTTTTTTTTATTATTACTATTTTTTTTTGCTTTCTTATAGTAATTGTTCTGATATTTTCTTTTGAATAATTTAATAATAATTATGTAAATCTCTTTCAGACTACTGGTAGGTTAGGGATCTTTGTATTTATTTGTTTTAATTTTAGTGTTTATTTTGATTTTATTTATTTATATACTTTATTTTTAATTTTATATTATTTATTGATGACGTCATTAGATAATAGTAGTACTGCTAGTGATGATTGTGGTGATTTTTACTCTTTGCCGTCGATCGAAGATTCGCCTAGTGAGGTTAGCTTTCACAGTACAATATCTTCCATTCCTCTTAATGATGCTCTTAATTCTTATTTTCCAGATTCCCTGAAGAATTTCAATGTAATTCACTTAAACGCACAAAGTATTCCGGCGCACTATCCCGATATGCTTGCGTCTTTTGAATCTCGTAACATTCACGCCATTCTTGTCTCCGAAACCTGGCTAAAGCCATGTTTACCATCCACTTCTTACTCACTACCTGGGTTTCACCTCATTCGCAATGACCGTATTGGAAAGGGGGGTGGAGGAGTGGCGATCTACCTACGTTCTTACATTCCCTTTGCTGTCGTAAGCTTGTCTACTCAGCCTCCTGCTTCTAATGCGGTCGAGCATTTGTTCATTGAAGTTACGCTGTCTCATTCAAAAATTCTTCTTGGCGTTTGTTACAGTCCCTCTCTCCATATTGATTATTTCTCTTCTTTTGAGCATCTCTTAGAAAATTTAACGCCGTCTTATAGTCATACCATAATAATGGGTGACTTTAACACGTGCCTACTGAAAGGGGACTATCGTGGTAAAAGGTTACAGTCCATTACTGATTCTTGTAACCTAAATATATTGCCGCTTTCTGCTACCCATAACTTACCCGACTGTATCCCATCTTTACTCGACCTAATTATGGTATCCTCACCAGATTTTGTTCTAAAACATGGCCAGCACGAGGCTGATGCTTTCTCTCACCACGATCTCTTATTGCTATCGTATAAAGTCCGTCCTCCAAAAGCTAAATCGAGAATCCTTCTGCAACGTAACTTTGGTGGAATGGACAAAGAACTCCTTGCTGAAGATGCTCGTCAGTTGGATTGGTCAGCCATTATAAATACCACTGCGGTTGACATGAAAGTTGATCTGTTTAACTCCTTTCTTATGCAGCTCTATGACATACATGCTCCTGTTAAACCTATCAAAATTAAGCACTTACCGGCACCCTGGCTAACAGATCATCTAAAGAACCTAATAATGCAAAAAGGCTTTGCGAAAAGCAAGCTTAAAGCCGAGAAATCTGAAAAAAATCTGCGGAAATACAATAAAGCACGGAATCGCTGCAATACATCGTGTAGGGATGCACAACGACGCCACATTCACAAATCTGTCGAAAACGGCGACCCTGCCAAAGTTTGGAAATTTCTTGCATCTCTCGGAGTTGGCAAAGCATCTCCTCCTTCAACTCATCAGAATATTGACATTGAACTCCTTAATCAACATTTTACTTCCACTAGTACAATAGATAACTCAGAAAAAGATCGCGCTCTGAGTATTCTTTCTACAATGCCAACTCCTGATTTTCAACCGTTTAATTTCACTCCTTTCACTGACTGTGATGTTAAAAAGAACATATTATCAGTCTCTTCTAATGCCGTGGGTGATGACAGTATTAGCCGCAATATGATCTTACCGATTCTTGAAATTGTTACTCCTATCCTTACCCATATCTTTAATGAATCTATTTCAACCTCTACATTCCCTGAAGCTTGGAAAAGTGCTTACATTATTCCTCTCCCAAAAAAGGCTCATGCCTCACATTTTTCCGAATTTCGCCCTATTTCTATTTTACCGTTTCTGTCTAAAGTCCTAGAGAAATTAGTTTTCCACCAATTGAACCTCTTCCTTAACAGAAACTGTCTCCTCAATCCTCTTCAGTCCGGCTTCCGGTTGGGTCATAGTACGACTACAGCGCTAGTTAAAGTCACTGACGACATTCGACGGGGCATGGATAATAAACAGCTCACTGTGTTGGTATTGTTAGATTTTAGCAATGCCTTCAACTCCGTCGATTTTGATATCTTGTTGAGTCTGATGCGTTCTATTAACATATCTCCATCAGTGGTGGGATGGTTTCAGAGTTATCTTAGAGGCCGACAGCAGCGTATTCGCATCGACGATAACTTTTCATCTTGGTGTGAATTACGAGCTGGAGTGCCTCAAGGTGGTGTGCTGTCTCCTCTACTTTTTGCTATCTTCATTAACTCAATTTCCCAAAAAATTACTTCTCTCTATCACATGTATGCAGACGATCTCCAAGTGTACACACAATCAACCCTTGAGGACTTGCCTGCCGCTGTTTCCACTATTAATAGTGACCTGATGGCTATCACCAAATGGAGTAACTGCTATGGTCTTAAGGTTAATCCTTGTAAGACCCAGGCTATTGTTATCGGTGGTGCTGGCATGATCTCAAGAATTGATTGGGATAACCTTCCGTCAATCTCATTGAATAACGTTGTAATACCGTACAGTACCACAGTAAAAAATCTTGGTGTCCATTTTGATACAACTCTCTCCTGGTCTCATCAAATAAAAGAAATCAGTAGGAAAACTTTTGCTGCCCTTGGTTCTCTCAGGCGTCTACGTTCTTTACTGCCTATTCCTACTAAAATTATGTTAGCACAATCCTTACTTCTCTCGATTCTCGATTATGCGGACGCAAGCTATCTTGACTTGACCGAGGACCAACTAAATAAACTTGAGCGAATTCAAAATCTAGCTATTAGGTTTATATTTGGTTTGCGCAAATATGACCACGTCTCCGAGTATCGTTCAAAGCTCAAGTGGTTACCCATTCGCTTCCGCCGGAATATGCATATTGTTTCTCTTCTGTACTGTGTATTGTTCAACCCTACGACTCCAAGCTACTTAAAGGAAAATTTTAAATTTCTTGGTCACGACAGGCCGAACACAGTTCTTCGTTCAGCCAGTAAATTCATTCTCTACGTGCCTACACATCGAACTAAGTACTTTGAAAGTTCCTTTACGTTTAAAGCCATCAGTTTATGGAATAAACTTCCTCCACAATTACATCACGCAAAAACCCTGAGCAAATTTAAGATTGACGTAAAAAATCACTACCTTTCTCTCTGTCATCAATAGCAACATTTATTTTGTTATTCTCGTATCTATTTGTATAATTGATATATATTTATTTATTCATATGTATGTCTATTGTATACATTATTTTGTATATATTAGTATATTTATATGTTATTATTATATTGTATGGTTTAGTATATTTAGCTATTAGTGTTTAAGTTTATCATATACACCACCTCCCACTGTCCACTTGTTCATTTTCTCCCTAGCGTTAAGGTTGTCTGGAAGAGATCGCTACTTAGCGATAAGACCGCCTTGTTGTACCTACGTTTTAAGTATTCTTTTATATAACATGTCCTCTGTATTCTGCTCTTATGTGGTGTGCAATAAAGTATATACATACATACATACATACCGATATCTCCGAGATTTCTGAACCGATTTGCGTAATTTTTTTTTTAATCGATAGAGAAACATTGCGACACTGTCCTACAAAAAATTTGGATTCCAACTCCTCAATCCTGATGCTGTAGGGGATCTGATCCCCAACACTAATGGGATTTAGGCACTGTCGGTTATTTAAATTGATATTGGGGATACCAATTAAAGACTTTATTGTTGAATGACCTCGAGTAGGTACATGTCCAACTCCTCAACCCTGATGCTGTAAGGAATTGCATTCCGAAATCGTAAGGATCCCACGGAATTTTTCCGTTTTGTGGACGGGTTACTACTTACTACAGATAGGCTACTTTTTGTTCTGGAAAATCAAAGTTCCCACGAGATTTTTACAAACCACACGGGCGAAGCCGTGGGCATCATCTAGTTTTGAATAAAGTTTATTTGATTTGATTTGATTTGAATCTATACGTATATAATAGAATCGTAGATTTGCCGTATCGGTATATTAAAGGTTTAAATGCTAAATAATAACTGGGGGATATTAGGGATAAGTACCTAATAGAACGTAAAAAAGCTATTTTTGAAATTTTTGTCTTGTTGTATGTTTGTGCGTGCATCACGCAAAAACTACTGGATGGATTGAAATGAAACTTGGCATGATTTAAGTTCATACTACGGAGTAACATATAGGATAATTTTATCCCGAAATTCAGTACCTACCCTTGGAGAGGGGATGAAAGTCAAAATGTGTACTTAGCTGTAATTCATTAGTGCGTAGTCCGATTTCATTCATATTTTTTTTGTTAGAAAGGAAATACTTTAAAGGTTACCGGCTAATCTCTGAAAGGCTGGATCGATTTTGATGGGACTTTCACTAGCGGATGTTTACATTTTGATCTACCTAAACATCCGCCAGTGAACTTTTAAGAGTTTTTAGCAAGGTATATGAGCTCCAAGAAGCTTAGGTAAAACAAAGAGTTCCCGCGGAATTTTTAAGAACCTAAATCCAAGCGGACGAACAACAAAATGAAATTCGCTTCATTTGTGGCGCGCTACAGATAAACTCGTATCGTATGTAGTTTTCGAGTAAGCACAAACGTCATGTTATAAGATAGCGTTAGTAATCTAGGCAGTAAATAAATGGGTGTCGTAATTCTTTGCAACTCTAATAAACTTTTTTTTACTGTAAAAGATACGTTACGATACGTTTTATCAAGCCGCTTCTATAACTGTATTATTTTTATCTTTGTGTACCTACCTATATCTCGATAACAAATAATTAAAGGCTGCACCACATAGGTGCATTTAATACAGTCGATATTTTCCGAACGCATTATTAGTGCGATATCTGTTTTTAACCCCCGACGCAAAAACGACGGGGTGTTATAAGTTTGACGTGTCTGTGTGTGTGTGTCTATCTGTTCCCCTGTAGCGCTCAAACGGGTGAACTAATTTGAATGCGGTTTTGTTTGAAAGGTGAATTAGTCGAGAGTGTTGTTAGCTGTGTTTGATGAAAATCGGTCCAAGATGGCCGCCGCTACAAAATGGCGGATTACATATTTTATCACAACGCCCTCAATATGGGTATCAAATGAAAGAGCTTGACTAGTAAAATAGCACTATGCAAATCCAAGATGGCCGCCGCCACAAAATGGGGAATGTCGGGGGTTTTTAAATTTTTGATTTATACTTGTCACAATACTGCATGCGATATTATCGATAGTTACAGTGCGCCTGTGTGCTGGAGCCTTTATATGTTCCATATAATTTTACGATCATCATTACCCTGCCGCTAAATTACAGTGTTTATTATAATCAACGAAAAATCGATGGACTGAAAATATAAAATAAAACAGTAATTTTTTCGTGTAAAAATATGTTAATAATAAGCTATTTATTGCTCGCAACTTCAGTCGAGTGGAGTTAGGTTTTAAAATTCCGTTATTTATCCGGGATAAAAATTATCCTATGTCAGTCTCTAAATCTTTAACTATAACCATGTAAAAATGTAAAAACCGTTGCTCCGTTGCTATTTATTAAACCAACAAACACACTTTCTTATTTATAATATTACAAGTATAAATAAAAAATTAAAAAATCCCTCGACATTTGCTATTTTGTGGCGGCGTCCATCTTGGATTTGCAATAGTGATATTCTACTAGTCAAGCCCTTTCATTTGATACTCATATTAAGGGAGTTGTGAATGAATATGTAATCCGCCATTTTGTAGCGGCGGCCATCTTGGATCGAATTTCATCAAACATAGCTAACAACACTCGACTAATTCACCTTTCAAAAAAAAAAACCGCATTCAAATCGTTCCACCCGTTTGAGCGCTATAGGAGAACAGACAGACACATACACGTCAAACTTATAATACCCCGTCGTTTTTGCGTCGGGGATTAAAAAGAGATTAATCAGCTCTGGCTCGTTTTTTGCGCGAAGAAGCAGTCTGGCTGCTCAGCGCGGAAAAACAGCCAGTATTCTGAGCACCAGACCTAACTTGTACAGTAGGTAATTGCTTAAGTTACGTTAGCTTAAAGTTTTATCATAGCATTTTATTTTTAAAAAAAGGTCAGTTTATATAAGAACAAAGTGTTCCATTGATATTATAATAATAAACCGGTCAAATTAGACTATAAAAAATAGGGTTGAGGTTACAATAATTCACACTTGGCTGAAAATTGGTAGGATTGTTCAAAACACTATTATAAATGAAATGTGAAAAGTCCTCACCAATTCGACACCTGGAAAAAAATTTACTCCTGGACACGCACAGTTGACTCACACTTGGCTGAAAATTCGTAGGATTGTTCGAAATACTATTATAAATGAAATGTGAAAAGTCCTCACCGATCCGACACCTGGAAAAAAATTTACTCCTGGACACGCACAGTTGACTCACACTTGGCTGAAAATTCGTAGGATTGTTCGAAACACTATTATAAATGAAATGTTTTAAAACTTTAAAAACTTTTTTTCTTAAGAGACACCGTTTTTGAGATATATAACGATTCAAAAAGTTAAGTGTCAAAATAAAAATGAGGGACTGGATTATCTTTGGACTTATCTTTTTGAATCATTATATCTCAAAAACAGTGGCTTTTAGGAAAAAAGTATACAGACATTTTTTATAGATAATTATCTGATCTACAATTTTCTCTAAAATAATTTTATGATAAGACTTACCGTTTTGGTGAAAACTTCCCGTGAAAACTTTGACCCCGAGTAATTTTTTTTACAGGTGTCGGTTCGATGAGGACTTTTTACATTTCATTTATAATAGTGTTTCGAACAATCCTACCAATTTTCAGCCAAGTGTGAATAAACTGTGCTTGTCCAGGAGTAAATATTTTTCCTGGTGTCGGATCGATGAGGACTTTTCACATTTCATTTATAATAGTGTTTTGAACAATCCTACCAATTTTCAGCCAGGTGTGAATTATTGTAACCTTGGAAGTCTAAATTGACTGGGCTATAATATGATTTTTTCGATATGACTTTAAAAATGTATATTCGAGTAAGTAATTTTGACCTCTACGTAAATGCTACGGTGTAGCGCTTTCCCTACGAAATAATGACCGGGCTAAGTGCAAGCCGGTCTCGCGCACCGAGCGTTCCGTACCTTACAGAAGAAATGTATAAATAGTTATATAGTTCAACTAGCTGATGCTCGCGACTTTGTCCGCGTGGATTCTTATAAATCTCACTTGGGGTGGAATTTCCAAAGTTCCTGAAACACGTAATTCTTTATTTTTGACCGTCAGTACAAATACCGATTTTCATTGACATAACTTGAAAAATGACAGACTTTCATACAAACTTTCATCCCCCATTTAACCCACTTGGGGGTAGTTTTACCAAAATTCCTTAAACACAAAACTCTTTATTTTTAATCGAAAACCTAAGTACCAATTTTCATGGATATAACTTGAAAAATTACGGACTTTCATACAAACTTTCATACCCAATTTAACCCCCTTAGGGGTAGAATTCGCAATAATCCTAAGATAGGATTATTGCGATTATTGTGTGCGCCTACGTCATAAAAGGAAGCTACTGTGAAAATTTCTAGTTTCAAGTTTCAAGTTTGTAGCTTTATTGGTTTTGGCTGTGCGTTGATAAAATCAGTCAAGACAAGCTACTTTATCTGCAATTTTATTTTACCTTCAATACTATCTTCGGTGTCAATTTCGGCCATCTTTCCAATTATTTTATTTGAACTCTTTTATTTTAAATCACAAGTATTTTGCCATAATTATATCATAAAATAAACGAGTAGTAACCACTTTAAGCAAACTAAACTTTTTGTTCGCGATGTTTTGGGGGGAAATTGCATACGACATCACAACCGTCCCCTTCCGCAGTACGAAGCATACTGGTTGAATGTTTGGGGAAAATGTTCTCAACGGGACAACGCGAGTCGGAAAACGGTCGTATAATTAGGAACTGTACCTACTGTAAGTTCTTAGAACTATTAGATACCAAAAAGGGCATCATTTTGGTATCTATTAGTTCCGCGCGTCTCACGTCGAGATTTTTTACTGCGAGATAGACTTGCGACGATAATGATGCCTGATGAAAAGCAACGATGCGGTCTGCGTTCGAGCGCGCTTGCCTAGAAGTCCCCTGTTCACTCTCACCTTGAACTTACCCAGGCATATGTGGTATAAGTGATATGTGACAGGAAACACGGGCACTGGAAGGGCATTAGCGCTTACTGAAATTTAAAGTTGTGACAGACAGACGGCCAGACGAAGTAATAAATACCATTTTAGGCCAACCCAAAAATTACAATTTGGCTTTTCTTTCGTAGTCTTACGTAGGTCTCTTGTCACGGCTAAAGTGCCTGCAGTACTAGAACCAAATGGTTTGGCACGTAGCGATGGCAAGAGACCAGACGGTGACTCTTGTTCCATGGAAGCAAGGGAGGTCGCTTGTATGGGATGCCACGTGTGTGGATACACTGGCGCTGTCTCATATACAAGTGACCTCCGTGGCGGCCGGAGCGGCAGCCACTAAGGCGGAAAGGGCCAAGAGGCGCAAATATGAAAATATAGAAAATAATTTCATATTTGTGCCTTTTGGGGTGGAGACCATGGGTTCGTGGGGCGAGGATGCTAGGTCCTTTTTTAAGGACCTGTCATCCCATCTCGTGGAGTCCACGGGTGACCGGAGGGCTGGCAGTTACCTCGGTCAGCATATTAGTCTGGCCATTCAACGAGGTAACGCAGCCAGCGTTCTGGGCACCTTGCCTCGTTACAGTGATTTGGATGTTTTATTTGATTTGTAATTTTTATTTTTAAGTATTTATTGTTTTGCTCAACAATATGTCTAATTTCTAAATATTAAAAAATAAATTTGGCTTTTCTAAATAAAAATGAAAATAATAAAAACCGAGACGACTCCGTCCGTGATGCTCCCATTTTTTTTTTCAATAGAAAACTAAGGATCATTGAAAATGCATTCGACTAAGGATCCCTCGTTTAATTAAACTGATAAATGACTTTCTTAGCAAAGCTTTCTCATAAAGAGATTCCTATCGATGACAACCTATATAAAAGCTAATTCACAGAGATTGGATTTTTCTTCCCTTCAGACAGTCTACAGTGTGTAGGCGTCTGAGCTTTTACTAGTTAATTAACTTCCATTTTTACGATTAATTAAGACTGATAAACGTCTACGATTCTACTAAGAATAGGTAATGACATCATCTAATGCGGAGTATCCACTGACAATTTCTTGCAGAACTCAATATCAGACTATTCAAAACTTGCTGCAAGTGTAACAGTGCAAGTGATTTGCCAGAGCTGCAATTTTTATTGATAGTGGAAGTGTTCACAAATATTTTAAACGTTTAAAAAATTACGCATCGAAATGAAAACGGTTTTGGAAGTTGATTAAAAGCGCTCCAGCTCGCTAGACCGCGCGGAGCGTGGTTTTCATTAAATAATTAAATAGGTAATGGTAAAAAATAAATATTCGAAGTACCTACTGAATTACGGCTTTAAAATAAGAGTATGTTTTGGTTCATTTTTATTACATATTACAGTTTTTCAATATGTAGTAGGTATTTAGTAAAGTTTTAGAAGTGTGCTATCTTGGACTAACCATATTGTTCATTTATTTCAATGAAAATGTATAGCATGTTAACAAAACGATTTTTATACTAAGTATACTGAATCACTGAGCCATTTACGAGACGACTCATAAAACCCAGTCTGTCGCGTGTATGTAACGGCTTAGGCTCAGGGATCAACAACTTGCAGTGGAGCTATAAGCAGGGATTACGTTCGGGCCGACCTTCCTGACGCTAATGTCCCGTGGGAATGACAGTGGATGTCCCGCAACGAACTCAATTGACACGTAACAAATTCCCGAAATATTAGGAAAATCGCTACATATTGTAAAAAAGTCCCCCGCTGCGTCTGTCTGTCTGTTCGCGATAAACTCAAAAACTACTGACCACATTTTGATGCGGTTTTCACCTATAGACAGAGTGATTCACAAGTAAGGTTTAGGTGTATAATTTGGTAAAGTTATTGGTGAACATCTGCAAGCACCAGTGGAATCTGAAAGTTTTATCTATTTGTATGTTAGTTGCTAGCTTTGTTCTGCTGCTGCTCTGCTGTAGCTGACAGACTGACTGACCTAAATTAATGACAGAAGTCTAAAGCCGCTACTAGGGGGAAGTTTTATAGTGTTAAAACCGCGTTTCACAGAAAAAAGCACAGGCCACATTGGGAGCGAGCGAAGCGAGATGAACCTCATTTCGCTAGACTAGGAGAGTTCGCAAGTTCGCATCGCTGGCTTCGCGTAGCTCGCAAGTTCGTTGTGTGAACCGTAGTATGAAACGACGCGTTAGCGGCATGAGCGAAGCCAAACGAAACACATTTCGCTTCGCTCATATCGCTAGACTAGGAGAGCTCGCAAGTTCGCATCGCTGGCTTCGCGTAGCTCGCAAGTTCGCGGTGTGAACCGTAGTATGAAACGACGCGTTAGCGGCATGAGCGAAGCCAAACGAAACACATTTCGCTTCGCTCATATCGCTAGACTAGGAGAGCTCGCAAGTTCGCATCGCTGGCTTCGCGTAGCTCGCAAGTTTTTTTTTTTTTTTTTTTCTTTATTTAAGGGCTTTTATATCTATGTACATGTCAGCCCTATTATAATCTAAATATAAGTACACTAAACAAAATTCTTAACAAAATAAACAACAACATAACAGAAAAAATAAAATAAAAAGAAAAGTAAGTTCTTCAAGAAATAAGACTTATGGATTTAAATAGACTTATGGCATCCTTAGATGCAGGACGGGCAAGTATATTTACAAACATGCCCGTATCAAGCCTATTTAAACCCATCAGCTCTACCATTTCATCTCTACCAGCCTGAAATCGGACACACTCCTTTAATAAATGTTCAACATCCTCAATTATTCCACATGAATCACATAGAGGTGACTCCGTAATTTTCATCAAAAATTTAAACTTATTCAAAGGCATGTGTCCGGATCTCAGTCTGTGAGCAATAATAATCAACCTCCTTTTAATATTTACATTTAAAAACCACGATATACGAGGAGGCTGAGACTGCATAATCCTATACCAAATTCCTTTTTTCAAACATTTACGATCAAAGTGCTCTCCCCATAAATCCTGACATTTTCTTTTATAATTTGGTAAGAATTCAGTAAAATCCGGTTTAATATACATCTCTTTACCCTTTAGTGTTGCTTCTTTAGCCAGTTTATCAGCCTCCTCATTACCCCTTAAGCCAATATGCGATGGAACCCATTGCAATCTAAGTACTTTTTTGTTACTAATAAAATCCAAAATCTTTGAGAGTATAACATAAGCTATCGATACACCTCTGCGGCCAGAGGCACATCGAGCTATATGCTGTAATGCACTCTTACTATCAGTGCATATTAAGATTTTGCTATATGGCAGATTTTGTACATAATTTAGTGCTTCCGAGATTGCAATAAGTTCCAAAGACATGATTGACACATTACTATTTATCTTAAAACAATTTTCGGAATAGTCAGCTACAAGAGGATCATAAAATGCTGCACCATTACCATCTTTAACGTTTTTGGATGCATCGGTAAACACGGTGTACCATCCATGATATTTGTCTGATATTTCTTTGATTACATTGAATTTTAGGTATGTAGGATCATACAGCTTCTTGGACTCTTTCAAAGTACCCAAATTAACACATATAATATCTGTCAAGTCAATACCGCTGACCCAAGAATTCAAGTTAAACATTTCTAACGGACATGACGACGCAACATCATCCGCACTTATCTCAATCCTTGTTGTAATCAATAATGGTATCTTTTTATTAGTCCAATATCGGTTGTCACACAACTCTTTCAATTCATCCAGTAACAGGTTTGTAACATCGTTTGAAGATGATGCTGACTTTAAGTTATATTTATATGCCAAATATTTCCTTCTCAAATGTAATGGTGGTAAGCTAAGCTCACTTTCCATAACATGTATTGGAGTACTCTTGATAAAACCCCCAATAATTCGCATTGATTGATTTTGTATTTTATCTAACTTATAAACATTAGTTTTAGCACTACTATCAAAAAGAAAGCTTCCATAATCTAACCTACTTCTGATCATAGCTATATATATCCGTCGTAGGTGTGTCGGATGTAGACCCCAAGACGAACCAGCCAGGTTTCTAAACAGATTTTGTAATCGCTGAACTTTTTCAACAGTCTCTTTTATGTGTTTATGCCAACGAAGAGATTTATCTAACCATATACCCAGGTACTTATATGAACTCACATAACTAATCTGATTGTGATTGATACTTAAATTTATATCTAAATTACGATTTCCTCTACTATATACACAATACTTGGATTTTGTTTCTGAAAGCTTAAGACCGAGTCTATCAAGGAGTATAATAAAAGTGTTCAAAGCTTGTTGAATTTTGTATGCACTTTCTAATATATTTTTATGAGCAGAATATAAAACGAAATCGTCAGCGTACTGACAAATTGAAATATTATTGACACTTTGACACAACTCATACGTTGCAATATTAAATAGCAATGGCGATAAAGGATCACCCTGTGCTAATCCTTTACGTGCATATCTTATTAAAATAGGATTATTATCAAATTCTTGTTTTATCTGTAAATGTCTTTCTGTTAAAAAATTCCATACATATAAGCAAATACTTTTACCCACCTTCAATTGATCCAGAATAGTAACTAATTTATCTACTAATATGTTATTATACGCATTTTCAATATCTAAATAACATGCTAAAGTAGGTATGTTCTTAGAAAAACCAATTTGAATATTTGTAACTAATCGTGCTAAGCAATCCATGGTCGATTGTCCTCGTCTAAACCCTAAAGTATACGACGATAAAATGCTATTTTTCTCGACAAACCACTCTAAGCGTTTTGCTATCATAACGTGAAATATTTTACTAAGGCAAGACATTAATGAAATTGGTCGTAACTTTGACGGTAAACCTGGCTGATTAGACTTTGGAATAACTACCACCTTGATATCACGCCATTGTTTTGGTATCGTTCCTGAACTATAAATCAAATTATAAATTTTTAACAGGCATGCTTTCGCACAATTTGGCAAATTCCATATCATTGAATATGTAATCCCATCACTGCCCGGAGCAGTATATTTTTTCTTCAAACAATTATTCATCTCAGCTAACTTAAACGAGCTATCTAACATGTTGTTTGAAAAATTGAAAACTGGTATTGATGGAACGACATAATCAGGAGCAAGTTCACACAACAGCTCAAACTTTCGTTCTTCAGATACAGAGATTCTAGCTGTTTTAAATCCTTTCATCCATTTCATTCGGCACCACATGCTCGATGAGGTAGTTGCTTCATCGATGTTGTCACAAAATTCATGCCAGTCTTGTGTACGTGCTTTGTAAATTGCTGACCGTGCCTCTGAATGTTTTTTCTCCAATACATTTAAATTATTTGGTGTAGGATTTTTTCTAAATTCACGGAGTGCTAATCTACGCTGAGCCACTTTATGAGACAGTGAAGGATTCCAATAAGATCTTGGAATAAATTTATCAGTCGGATTTTGTGGTACTTTAACCATCGGAATACTCACATTTGCCGCCCTATAAATTAAGTCTACTAAACTATCATAAAGTACCTGTGGATTTTCCTCATTTTCTACATTCTGAAATTGATTTTCAATATAATCTTTATACTTTTGCCAATTTGCGTGTTTAATATTACGTTTTTTAGAAAATTTTATCTTATCACGATAGTTAAAACGCATCTTAATACACAAATGGTCACTTCCTAAATTTTCATTCATTACCTTCCAGTCGAGTTTTACAGCAATATTTGATGAGACGAATGTTACATCAGGTGAGCTTTTCTGTAAATAATTATTAACCAATCTTATTCGAGTGTTCTCACCATTGTTAAGTGACATAAAGCCAGCATCTAAAGCGACATCATAAATTTGCGTACCCCGATTATCAGACCTATTGGACCAACTCGAGTGATGTGCATTGAAGTCACCTGCTATTATAGTGTTGTTCGTAAATGCCGAAAAAATATGTTCCCAGTCACTAACTACCGTGCGAACCGAAGAAGGACAATAAATAGATACCACATTTTTAATATCATTACAATTTAAAAGTTTTAAGCTAACTATTTCTATACCATTATTACGTGAATTTACATGATATTCTTGTACCAATATCGACCTATGAACTACTATAGCGACACCTCCATAAGAGTCGTTTCTATCTTTTCGAAATATATTATAACTATTTACATTTAATACAGATTCAGCCTCAAGCCACGTTTCCGAAATTACTGCAATGTGAATTTTTTCTTGTATCAATAACAATTCAAATTCCTTCAATTTAGGTCTTAAACTTTGTGCATTCCATTGTAATAAATTCAAAGTACGAACTTTATTTTTCTTACTATCCATAATTAAATTTTGAAAGAAGCCATGTACAAATGTCATTATCTCTAAACAAAACCGGAATGTACTTCATAATCTCCTCAATAATAAAACCAATAAATACTTTAATCTTTTCATCTAAAGTACATTCAGACAAATATATTTCCTTCAATTTTTGAATAAATTTCATCAAACTTATGCTACCTTTCTTTCTGTCGAACTTTTTTTTCCCGTTACTTTTGTTTTCATCATCACGCTCATCCATAGACATACCTGTATCACTTTCTTCTCTAAGGATATCACCCCTGCTTTCTCTTTTCATATTACTCTTGTTTCGTTTCTTAATCTTTTTATTTCGTTTTACACGCTGCTTCGTATCCGTTATATCTTTTTCTTGTTGACTCTCTTCATCTGTGGATTCTTGCTTTTCTGTATTGATATCAGGCTGATTCAATAATACGTCTTTGTATGATCTTCCGAGACTTTGATTTTCAGTTACAGTTTCAGTAGTAGTAACATTTTCTTTCGATTGCTCATTATCAGTCTTCTTCATTTCATTCTCACTAAGATAAATTGACAAAGCTTTTTTATATGTGTAATTTAAATCTCGCATTATTATTCTTATGCTTTTCTCTTTCAAAAAAACCGGACAAGATTTATCTAGGGCCATATGGTTTCCTTTGCAATTAACACACTTATATACGGCTATTTCACAATTTGAATGGTATTCTGTACATTTTGGGCAAACTATTTTCCTGCTTGGACAGAACCGGACATTATGCCCAAATTTCCAACATCCATTACATTGAGTAACTGGATACATATAGGGCATCACTTTAAACCTACATCCATATCCACGTACATAAGCCGGTAAGACCGATGCTCTGAAACCGATACGAATTGTCTCACTTTCAACCCATTTTCCTGTGCTTGTCGTACGTTTTAATCTTCGTACAGACACTATTTCAAAGTCGCTTTCTAAATTTTCTTTAATCTCTTCGTCGCTTATATCTAAATCTACATCTCTTATTATGCCATACGATACATTTATATCGTTCAAAAGCTGACATTTAAGCCCCATATCTACAATTGTTTTACATTCTATCAATTTCTGTGCACTTTCTTTGTCTTTAAATTCAACAATCACCTTATACGGACTTTTATATTGAATGTTAGTGATATTCAAAATATTTTCTGATCGTAATAATTTAGCAAATTTAAATTGTTTGGGTAAAACTTCGTTACCTGTGACGGTCACAATTATCTTTTCGTCTTGTGTAGGTAAGTTTTCCTCTTCATTTCCAGCCGAACTCAAGCCACTAATTGATTTCCTAGAAATCTTCGCCGACCGTTTACTACGTACCGTCGTAAAACCATCTTCCTCTAAAATATCGTCTGAACTAGATCGCAATCGTTTTTCCCGTACCACTTCCTCTTGATGTATCAAAGGTTGCACTTCCACCATCCTACTATCCTCCTCAATAATATCACTACCACTCGAATCAAAAAAAGTCTTAGTAAGATTATTAACACTCATTTTATATTTTTACATAAATGTAAACGCGGGTATGCACTGAAAATTATCGCTCGACGCGGTGACGAACAGTACGCTAGTATACAAAGCGAGCGCTCGACTTGCCGTCTCGCGCGCAACTGAGCTCGCAAGTTCGTTGTGTGAACCGTAGTATGAAACGACGCGTTAGCGGCATGAGCGAAGCCAAACGAACCACATTTCGCTTCGCTCATATCGCTAGACTAGGAGAGCTCGCAAGTTCGCATCGCTGGCTTCGCGTAGCTCGCAAGTTTGCGATGTGAACCGTAGCATAGTAAGGCGCGTTAGCGAAGCGAAACGAAACCACTTTTCGCTTCGCTCCCAAAGTGGGCTTCACTTTTAGGCTTTTTCAATTCAGTTCTATTCTAAGGTAGACAGTTCAGACAAAACAAGCTATATGAAATTCATTTGCAATTGGAACTTCCCACGTCCGCAGAGCAACTTTGCGAGCTGATTAATATTCCATTGCATTTCTAAACGGCCATAAATACTTATGCTTAATTACTAACTTTGCTAGGTCCATGACCCAAGAAAGGTCATGAACTCCGAGATCAGAAGCTGTCACTCAAGCCTGGTTTGCGGCAACATCACTTACTATTGCTAATGCGATCTAAAAGTACGCCTAGTAGTATTACTTATTATACTTACTAGTGTTGGAAATGGGTATTGCCTCGTTGCAGTGGTTTGTGTTATTTGGGTGATATTTTTGCTAACGTAACTTTTATTTTTAATGTAATTTTAATTTTCTTATTTAACTAGTATTTTATTGCACTTAAATAAATTATACATTTCACAAAACATAAGTTAAAAAAATTGTACTCGTGTTAATTCCTTTCCACATCGTTTTCTTCAGGCCAACAAGCGACTTTTAAGTTTTGGTACTTTGCTAGGTATACCAATAGAAACCAATTAGGTAATACACAATTACCACACTATTCATATTTCATATCGCAAAATTTTGTACTGTAAGTACTTATTCCATTCTGTCGTTCGCATCGTATCATAATATTTTTCGTGATTATCTCTTAGACTCAAATTATTTCACTACGTACTGATAGAACACTGTGACCGTCTCCTAGACTATAGTAAGCTGACATCTGGCGCTCGCACTCAAGGGCAAGACGCTCAATAACAGCCGGGTTCCGCACATCGCGCGATCATTATAGACGCACTATTTATGTAACAACGACATCCGGGCATTCATATAAAATAATATGGGCTTCGTTTTTGATACAGTTTGTAGAGTATCGTTATAGTAATAGCTGGTTCACATTAATTCTAATCCAGTTCATTCCAGCACTGAACTGGATTCAAATCGCTGTTCACTTTATTCTAATAGATAGTTAATACAAAGCTGTACAAAAAGAACGTCATGCGAAATTCGCATTTTTTTAATTAGTTACAAAGACGATGACTTCGTCGGCGTGGATTTAGGTTAAACAAAAATTCCTATAGAACTCTTTATTTCCCGGGAAGAAAAATAACCATGTCCGACTCCGGGATGCGAGCTATCTCTGTGCCGAATTTCGGTAAAATCGGTTCTGCGGTTAGGGCGTATTGTCTCGTCCCTAATATCAACTGCAATTGCAAGATTTTTTTTACACAGGAACTCTCCCGAGATAAGAGCGTAGCCTAAGTTACAAGGTATTATACCGAATCTTCTATGAAAATCCCGTTAAAATATGTTCCGAAGATTAGATTATCCCGTTCAAACAAACAGACAGAACATTTTAAAAACGTCTGTTATGTCAAATAAGTCATATTAAGAGGCAGTTATTTCGAATCACAGATATTTCAATTCAATTTATTTGTATAGATTTAAATTGGTTCAGATTCCGATCATTTAAATGACGTATCTTTCCATGTCTCAACCTTCAAGCATCGAAAGATGAACGCCAAAATATCTCACAAGCATAACGGATATCTAGTATTAGACTTGCGGTTGATATCATATTTATTTTATTACAGCAGCGGCTGATGCACGGAATAGGGGTTCATGAACCAAGATGGCGTCGCGTCCGGCCATTAAATCATTTGAAAAATATCTTTTTTATATCGTGCAATCGGTTTAGAATGCTCATGTCCCGGTCCGCCCAGTACCTAATCGTTGAGAAATTGGCACGTAGTATAAGGGGACTGCTGTCGAAAACTTAGCGCTATTATTTCAAATCCAATTTGCATTTCCATTTATTTTTCAAAATTTTGTACACTTTCGAATGTCATTCAGCTTTACAAGTGAGGTACCTAATGATAATTATATTTATGAAAGCTCAAAAATAGCTACAAGGGTTCAAAACGCGCCCTGGTCTCAGAATAGCTTGCAGCAAACTCAGTCGGTTATGCGATATTTCTAAAGTCTGATTTTTAAGTCGGTGGAATTCTGACAGTTGTCATTTAAACATAGAATGAGTTTTTTGTATGAAAAGCAGGATTACCACCTGAAGTTCCAATTTACCCCAAACTAAAGTACCTGAAGTATCTGTCAGAGTGCTTAGTCTCAGTTTGGAGCGCTCCAAAACTATAGTATACTATTGATCGAATCACAAATGACATCAGAGCAAAATGAACCCAAAGACTCTTATTTTAAAGTCGTAATTCAATAGTTCGGATATTTATTTTACAACATTTCTGCTTGGAGCGCTGGCTGTTTTCGAATGCTGAATGTATTGGCGAACTCAAATCTTAATGTAAGCCATTTTAGGTCCATTTTACTCTGAAGTCATTGTTATTCGATCAATAGTATACTATAAAGTTTTGGAGCGCTCCAAACTGAGACTAAGCACTCAGGTCTGTTTTGTCATATCTACATGTGGTAATTGATTTTTATTTATGGAAGTTTTGAATTTATTACCTTTTTGTGGGAACTGTTTCATCTCTGGCAACATTAAGAAACGTCAGAATTCCACGGAATTAAAAATCAGACTGTAACAGATCCAGGGCCCAACCCTATCTCTATCCTCCCTATATAGTGTGAATATACTCGTTTATATAGCGAAGAGCCAAGACGTCGGTTAGTGGGCACTTCACGGGAAGCTATTCTCATTATGTCGGCGAGAGTTTTCAACAAGTGGCCAATAAAACTAAACGGCTAATAAAACCTTCTAGAGTTTCAAACTCTTTACATGCTACTACCTTAAAACAGTCTGCATTATGAAGAGCTTTCAGAATAAAAAACTGAGTTTGTTTTGGGTTTCTGCTCAGACCAAGACACGTTTGAATAAAAGCTTCTGCAGTTACAAGAAAATAATGAAATTGTCATTAAGCGGTGATGGCCTAGTGGTTAAGACATTGGCCTGCCTTTCGAGGGGACCGAGTTCGAACCCCGGCATGCACCTCTAACTTATCGGAGTTATCTTATATATAAAATTCTCGTGTCACAATTTTCGTTCCCATACTCCTCCGAAACGGCTTGACCGATTCTCATGAAATTTTGTGAGCATATTGAGTAGGTCTGAGAATAGGCCAACATTTATTTTTCATCCCCCTAAATGTTAAGGGTAGTCCACCCCTGATTTTTTATTTTTTATTTTTTAGACAAAATTTGTAGTTTTTATTTTTTTATGATACAACATACAAAAATACATACAATCCTAAATTTTCACCCTTCTACGATCAACCCTTATTTTTTAATAGCGATATTAGTACTTTGATGACCGGGTAGGTTGCACTGATGTCAGTATGTCACCGGGCAGGACGACGTCTGCCGGGTCCGCTAGTTACTTACTTATACATTTTAAGCAATTCAATACCTATCACTTGCTTTAACGGTGAAAGAAAAACATCGTGAGGAAACCCCTGCTGCACGCCTGAGAGTTTTCCATGTTCACAACGGCGTGTGAAATCTACCAGTCCGCACTCGGCCAGCGTGGTGGACAACGGCCTAAACCCTTCTCATTATGAGAGGAGATCAAGTGGGCCGGTAACGGGTTGATAGTGATGATGATCACTCTACTAAGTTGGCAAAGTTCGTAAAAATATGCCGGAAAGCGAATCCCAGTTGTGGGATATCGCTATCTCGTATTGCTCATTACTGAGGGTAATGACTTCTTTCCATTAATGACATAATGGTAGGGATTTTCTTGGGATAGTGATGGATTCTCAGATCTTTCTGCATTCGACTCAACTAACGAAGCCGACGGCTTAACGTGCTCTCCGAGGCGCGGTACAAACGACAAGGCCTGATTCACAGCTACAAAAGCTAAGTCAAAGGCTGATATGTTTATATGTATAACATTTTGTTCACAGAAGATTATTCATCATTGTTATTAAAAATCATAAACCAGAACACGTATAATGGTGAACACATTCCTGAAACTGAAAATAAATCTTGTGCAAAAGCCCACCTTTTCTTGTATAATTCTTTAATGCTAGTGTGAAGGCAATAAAACTGTCTGAAACACAGCCGTTGCGAAATTACAATACAGTCGCGAACAGAAGAACTGCTGCATTGAGAAATACTTAGTCGCGAGTTCGATAGGTCGGTATTCCACAGACGTGCATGTAAAGTAATAAACAAAGGCTAAGCGATAAAAAGTGCAGATAATGGGATACTAAAGTAAAGAAACCAAAAACCCTGCCTCATTGGTCTGGTGGTTAGCATATTTGACTGCAGATCACGAGGTCCCGGGTTCGATTCCTGGGTCGGGAAAATAATTGTTAGGTATTGGGTTTTTCTGTCAAGAAATTCTCAGTGCTAGCCCGGAATTGATAGCTAGCGGTGTTTCACACCCCCGTGACTCGGAGAGCACGTTAAGCATTCGGTCCCGGTTATTATCTATCTACTATCATGTGACAATAGTCGTTAAAGCCCGCCAACCCGCATTGGAGCAGCGTGTCGGGTCTAAGCTCTAAATTCCTCTTTCCTATGAGAGAGGAGGCCTGTGCCGTTAAACAGACTATAGTAGTAAAGTAAGAAACCTTCCTTTTGTATAGCTGAAAATAAAGCACAGTGATTGGGAAATTACAGTAGTGAAAATATTCACAAGCTAAGGGTTTTAAGTTTTCCGTTTTATCAACGGAGAATAGAATATCTAGCTTTTATCACACAGCGGAAATCGTCCTCCTGGGGCGAATTCAACGCGAGTGCGATACGCGACAGTTTAAACAGTGGAAAGGACTTAAACTGGATTTAGACTGCTAACGCCAACTCCAAAACTACTATTTGGATGTAGTTCTATTGTAGATAACATATATAACAGCATCAAAACTGCTGACTGACTACATTAGGCATACCTAATATTCATAAAAAAAATCACAATTTATATGATAAATGGCAGAATATGTTTATATATGTATTCTTATTATTTAGTAGTATTACCATTTATATTAGCAACTTTTCTATTTCTCTTGTTTCACAAAATCGTAGGTTTTCAAATGCTGTTAATAAAATTTCTGAAATCATATTAGTATAATTTTCAAGCAATACAAAAACCACATGTTTATCGCGCTAAAATATTAAACAAACTGATCGCGTTTGTTTCTATTTCGTCTAATTTTATTCCGTAACTCACGTGGAACACTTCAAAGTACTTTTAATGTGTTTGACATATTCGCGCGACTGACGCACCGTATCGCGCTACTGACGCACCGTATCGCGTGACTGACGCACCGTATCGCGTGACTGACGCACCGTATCGCGTTCGCGTTTCGTTCGCTCACGTAGGACGGCGTGTACCAGGAAGACCGATTTTCCTGTTCGCATTTTCTGTGACAATATGGTTGTATGATAAATAGATGAATAAAAGTCTGACGAGGAATATATTTTATTATGCTAGTAAACTATTTTATTACCATGAATATCTGCTGAAATTACTGTTATTAAGTATTATGGCCTTTTTGCCAAGTGACGCGGAAATATATTATCAGTGACAACATTTTTTCATTAATGAAAGCAGTCGACTTCGCTTTCAGGTAGAAGAAGAAGAGAGATACTTTATCTTAGTTAGTAGTAGCAGGTAAACTCAAAATGAAGTATGAAAATTAAAAAGGTGAATAAAACTTTACAGGTTCTTTTGCTTACAGCCCCGTTTTGAAACTCAAGGCGTTCTTTTTGTTGAGATCGAACACAGAATACTAACTATCCGAAGATATTAAACAATTATACTACTCTAGCGGCACGCTATGATGGCCGGTTTGACGTTTGTCCGCTCATGAAGTTCCGTATTAATTGATAACGACTTTGAAGGAAATAATTGTATTACTTTATTGACGATAGTGATGTGCAGAGATTCATAAATTTTATCGAATGTAGTTTTAGGTTTAGGACTCAAAATTTATTTATTAAATTGATTTCTTAAATGTATACAAGTGTAGAAAAATCAGTTTGCACCATTTAAGGGGTGAATGTACTTGTGAATATGAACAATTTTCACTATGTGGACAAACCTCTGAAATCGCAAAAAAATATCAATAAATTTTTAAAAATGGAATCTAATACGATCGTCACATAGGATCGCTGGCTAGCACAACTACTACCTCCGGCAAACTCGCGTCAATGCTCAATGCAAAACAAAGCAGTTTCGAATTGACGTTGCTTCGAAAAGTATAAACTGTCAGTGCAATGCGATTGTGATATAGTTTTGACCTGGCTTTGATTTCAAATATTGATACTGCATTACTGTTGACCCTTGCTCGTTAATTTGGACTCTGTTCAAGCCCTTTGTTGTGGATTTCGTCGATATGACCGAACGTACGCAGAGAACTGTTCTAAATAGTCAGACACGTGAGTTCGTAATACGCCTTCGTAACTATTTCGATCGTGAAGCTCAAAATGGAGGGCCAATTTTACCTATAACGTCAGTGGTTGAACGCGTAGCTGATGCGCTTAATATTGGACAACGAACTGTTAGACGGATAACTAAAAAAAAATATGGCGAGACTGGCACAGAAGAAAATAAACTTCACACACCAAAAAAGAGAAAACGAGCAAAACCAGTCGTAGGCATCGATAGCTTTGATGCCGATGCTATCCGAAGACATGTTTACGGCTACTATTTACAGAAGGAGTATCCAACAAGAAAAAAGTTGGTGCATTCACTGAAGGAAGCTGGATTATTCTTCGGTGGGGAAAGTTCTTTAACGAAGATTTTGAAGACCATTGGATTTCGATACAAAAAATGTAACAAACGCAAAATATTGATGGAAAGATTTGATATAGCGATGGCAAGGTATACTTTTTTACGGCAAGTGAAAGAAATCAAAAATTGGCAAAATGTTGTGTTCTTGGATGAAACATGGCTTAATGCTAACCATACTGTAGGCCGTTCTTGGAACGATGACACAGCAGCATCTACTTCCAAAGTTCCTGTAGGAAAAGGATCGCGACTTATAATTTGTCACGCCGGAATCATCAACGGGTTTGTCGAAGGTTCTCTCATGGCTTTTGCGTCAAAAACCACTGGAGACTATCATGAAGACATGAATGGAGAAAAGTTTACTGAATGGTTTACCTCAATGTTGTGTAGCCTCCCTGAACCATCTATTATAATTATGGACAACGCCCCATACCACTCGATGCAAATTGACAAGCCACCTGCCCAATCCCAAAAGAAAGCTGATATCGTCGCATGGCTTCGTAAAAATGGCGTAGATGCAAACATGAATATGTTAAAAGCGGAATTAGTACGTCTTTTAAAAGAAAACAAACCAACCAAGATCCGATACGTCATTGACGAAATAGCATTAGAACATGGGCACAGAGTTATACGGTTACCGCCTTACCATTGTGAGTATAATGCGATTGAGTTGGTGTGGGCTCAAATTAAGGGATATGCTGCAAGACACAATACAGAACCCCCATTTACCACAAAAAAAATGCTAAAATTATTAGAAGAAGCTTGTGAACATGTGACTAAAGGAGACTGGGAAAAGGTTGTGAATAGAACTGTTAAATTAATAAGGGAAGATTATGAAAGAGATGTGAAAATAGATAATATTATAGAAAACGAACATATAATTATTAATGTATGTGATGATAGCAGTGACGACAGTGAAAATAGTAGTATGGACGAATCTGATTAATTATGGCCTTTTGTGGCACCTTTTTTGGTATCTTTTGTATTCATATGTTTCTTGTGTGCATATAAAGTATGTATATTCATTTTCGTTCAAATATTCAGTTCGTTCAAATAAATTAAATAAACATATACATTTTTGTTTTATTAAACCTATTTAATCAGGTACAAAAACAAAACTTAATTGTTTTTTGTTCGAGAATAATATGACATTCCACATCACTATTGTAATGTGTCAAACCGGCCATCATAGCGTGCCGCTAGTGTAGTAAGTTGAGACTAACACTTCTACGGAAAGCGGACTATACTAAAAAAGCTTTCAAGAAAGCAAACAATACATATTAGCTATACATATAACCTACATAACATAATATCTTGCCAAAGCGAATCCGGTTGACATCCAATATGGTCGCAAGAAATGTTTATTGTCCCCAACTTTTCTGATAGCAGGTACAAACCGCTAAGGTGTGGAACGCCCTTCCGGTGTCAGTTGTTCCAACCACATAATATAACCTTCAATGGTAAGAGTGAACAGGCATTTAGTCAATTATATTCCAGTTTAGACCTTATTGCTTATCATCAGCAGACATACATTTTATCGTCAAACGCGTACTGGGCCACTACACGGCCCGGTCTCCTCTCAGCTTGAGAAGCGTGTAGGCCGTAGTCCACAACGCTGGCCAAGTGCGGATTAGACTATTTTTAACCCCCGACGCAAAAACGACGGGGTGTTATAAGTTTGACGTGTCTGTGTGTGTGTGTGTGTGTATGTGTCTCTGTCTGTTTCCCTGTAGCGCTCAAATGGGTGAACCGATTTGAATGCGGTTTTTTTTTTGTTTGGGGAATTAGTCGAGAGTGTTGTTAGCTATGTTTGATGAAAATCGATCCAAGATGGCCGCCGCTACAAAATTGCGGATTACATATTTTTTTTATGGGTATAAAATGTGACTTGACTAGTAAAATAGCACTATGCAAATCCAAGATGGCTGCCACCACAAAATGGTGAATGTCGGGGGTTTTTTAAATTTTTAATTTATACTTGTTTGCTTAAGAAACCTATTAGGCACGTATAACATTACTTATACCGAATGATGTTAGTAGGTACCTACCAGTTTTGCTCAGATTTCTCCAGATTGCGCCGACATCAAAAACATTTCATATTTTATTCGTATATATCCGTTAAAACAATAAACAAGTGAGTTGCCTTGATGCAGTTTTATATTATGGTTTGATCCATAAATTTCGCATGCTCTTTCAAGTCGTAGAGTTCATCTGGATAGTGTCTGTTTTATTAAGACACTAGCTGACTAGGCACAGAGGTCCTTATCTACCTATTCTATTGACTTAAAGTGTATACTAGCGGTCCGCCCCGGCTTCGCCCGTGCAGGGACTGAAAGCGGTAGAGCATACCGGTACATACCACCGTTATCATACCGGTACAAAATAGGTACCGAAATCTCAACCTTTATAAAAGATACCTTTATTTAACCGCTTTGCGATTTCGGTACCGAAAAAATACGAAAAGGTGCGCGCGCGGGGGTGAAGAATTTGACCACGTGCCGCGCGCCGCGCGTGTTTGTTAAAACGTAAGGATTTTAAGAAATTCCAAATGCTAATTTTAATCTAAAAATAAGAATATTAAAGAATATAGAATGCCGAAGTGGTGGGATTCATTCAACGGCACATCAAAGTAAAGCCTTATTAGATAAAAATATCGATATAAATAGCGGTACCGAAATTTTATTTCGGTACCGAAATTTTATTTCGGTACCGGTAAACTGAAATATAAAGGTACAGAAATAAAGAGGTACCGTAATGAAGCGGTACCGAAATTATAGGTATTTAAACAATTCGGTACTTTTATTAAAAGGGTAGGCCCATTACCGCTAAATAAAACTACCATTAAATTCCGGTTATTCAGTCCCTACGCCCGTGGTACATATATAGCATATAGCACTCAAGGTTCACGTACATATCCAACAGTGAAAGAATTTTTATAATCAGTCCAGTAGTTCTTGAGATTAGCGCGTTCAAACAAACAAACTCTTCCACTTTATTATATTAGTATTGATATGACATACAGATAAATATGTTCTAAATCATGGCGAAAGCTGCATTGAAATCCCTTAAATTGGGTAATTGGCAAATAGAATAAAAACAAACTCGGGTGAATTTTACCCTTGACTTTAACTGTGGTGGGATGGTGGGCAGAGGCGGCGGAAGGCGTGGGCGACGTGGGCCCAGGCCCACGGCCTCGCACTTCGGAGGGCCTCGCACCCCGGAGATTTATGCATTAAACTTAAAAGCCATGAACGCGTTGTGCGGGCAGAGGGCCTCGCAAAATATATCTTGCCCACATAAAATTTAGGTCTTGCCCCGCCACTGATGGTGGGAAACCGAGGAAAACTTTTATTACTTTTTAGGTTTCCCTACCCAAAAGGCAAAATGCAACCCTAGTAATGTCACTGATCTCTAGAGAGAAGAGTACATAATATTATCTATTTTTTAGTCTTTTTTAACTTCAAAACAAACATATTGTGCGACCGACAAAGTCGCCAGTTTTGGACCATTTTGTTAAGGGATAGATGTCTCATCATAAGACTTTTGCACAATGCAAGTTTTTACGTAGCGCGCGCACAAACAAACCAACAAACAGTCTTAGAATATTATAGAAGGTTAACACTTCCGTGCCTCACTATACGCTTTATTAACGTCGCTAATAACTTTTGTCTACGATCTTACCAGTTAGGTTGAAATAAAATAAACATGTCACTCGGTTTTCGTAAAACCACCTGGTTGTAGTAAATCTTTAAGGGCCATCTAGTTAAGAGAAGTCTCACTCGAGCGCTGCCGAGCGCGCACCATACAAACGAAGTTTCATTCTTACCTACTTTAATACTAGTTTTTCTCGAGACTTCATCCGCGTGGAAGTTACGTTGTGAAAAATCCTAAATCTTGTTTAGGATTCCTAAGTTTAGAATAGCAAGTGATGAGTCTGTTAAAATGGCAAATCGTTTTTCAAGGCCAAGAGAGTTTAAAATATTATATCAGCAACTTTAAGGGAAATAACCCGAATCGCTAGGCAAAAAATAAAATACTTAATCCACGTATATTATAACCTAACACTATAAATCACCCATAAAGTAACTAACTACCTACTATTAATTAAACTAATAAGTATTTTAAGTTAAACCGAAATTTGTGAGTAAAACGTATTTTGTTCTTTTCAATTTTAATACCTACGCAATTAGCATGCAAATGTACCTACCCAGTTTAATATATTTGCTATGCAAATCTTTATTCACCCGTTCCTGCGACATGTGATTTGTTCAGAAGTTTCCATCCATAGCTGGAAAACAGGTCAAGCGGTGAATGAATGGTGTCGCGTCACAGCCTCCGGTGGTTGTGACGTCGCAGCAGATACATGAACAACAAAATTGTGACGTGTTCTACAAACTACGACAGTCAAAATTCATAATTATAGTACCTCAACGAGTTGAAGTGAGTTTAGCTAACGTGACATGAGCATTTAGATCTGTCATTAACGTACCTAATTGAGGCAAAGAATCTATAATATAATAAAACTGTAACAGATCCAATTCTGTACATCACTACATAGTATAAAACAAAGTCGTTTTCTCTGTCCCTATATCCCTTTGTACGCTTAAATCTTTAAAACTACGCAACGGATTTTGATGCGGTTTTTTTTAATAGATAGAGTGATTCAAGAGGAAGGTTTATATGTATAATAACATCCATTAAATTGTGGAGAAATACTGTTATTTTTGAGGTTTCTAATGTGATGTCGTAAATAATTACATTTTTTCCGCTTACATTGCAAACGCAGGCTGAACCCTACGAGATTTATCAAAATAATGTACTAAGTATTGTACACATTGAAAAGGTCTACAGAAAAGTCCGCGATGGTATATGTCTATCTCTTATGGATATCCCACAATAACATTTTTTTGTCATTTACTTTTTACGACAAATAATGGCTAATTTTCGAAGCGATTTCAACCAATACAGCATTAATCCTTATCTAATTAAATACCTTAAATGCATTGTTGATTTTATATAAATCCATATGGTCCTTTACAGCATATGATTTAAATGAATACTTTCGAAGATATTACAGATTTAAAAATTGCGGCGGCGCGGGAGCGTGCCTATAAGCGCGTCGGCGGCCGCGGTTCTCCCTATAGCCCATTGTCGATAATTTTTGAAACCAAAAAAAAAATCACAGTACGTAGGATGAAACCCATTGGAAAAGGAGGAGAATATTATAAAATACAAGGAAAAATAATTTACGGGCGATCTGAGCTCGGGAAAAAAGGGGGGGAGTTTTAAGGGTAAAAAACGGTTTATCTCGATTTCCGGCAAAACTAGAAGTCCTATGGAAAAAAATTAAATGGCAAAGTTGTAGGTAATAAAAAGATCTACAACTTTTATATTTACACTTTTTTCACATAACCTCAAAATTTATGTGAAAAGTTCAAAAAACCAAGTTTTTGGTTCTTTATTTTTATCTTTTAAAATATTTTTTTTTTTTCACGGAATCTGGTGAAAACTTACTTTCTTATGTCCCAAATACACTAATTTATTTGATTTGAAATATTTAGTTTTTCTCCTTATTTTTGACTTAATATCGACTTAATTCTGACAGCTGTCATTTTCATTTACAGATGAGTTATTTATATGGAGAACAGGGTTAACATCTACGAAGTACGATTTTACCCCAAACTACTTTAATTCCCTGTCAACATATAAAGCTCTAAGCCGCTTAATAATATTAATTGTTTCGCCCTAAAATAGAAATTGCTAAGAATGGAAACTAGAAAGTCATATCTACATGCAGCAGTTGATTTGTATTTGCATAAGTTTTGAATTTTTCATCTTTTTTGTGGGAATTGTTTTATCTCTGGTAACATTATGAAACGTCAGAATTCCACGGAATTAGTAATTCGGGTATAAGGTGAGATATAGTAAGTTCATTGTGGAAAATATCGTAAAAAGTCGTAAAAGCCGCCTGGGAGCTTTCATCGAAAACGCTGCCTAATCCCTGAGCGGGTAGTACCTACGCATAAAATGCTCTACTACCCGTGCGAAGCCGGGGCGGGTCGCTAGTTGAAGATATTTTGAAAATTTTTATTGGAGGGCACTCCATAATCGATACTGAAGCCAAAACTGCAATTTGTTTCATTTTTGTCTGTCTGTCTGTCTGTCTGTCTGTCTGTCTGTCTGTCTGTCTGTCTGTCTGTATCTTGGCCGCGCATCACGCCGAAACTACTGAATGGATTCGAATGAAACTTGGTACGATTTGAGTTTATAGTCCGAGGTAGGACATAGGATACTTTTTATCCCGAAATTCAGCACGGTTCCCTTGGGAGAGGGGAAGAAAGTTAAAACGAGTATTTAGCTGTAATTCATTAACGCGTTGTTCGATTTCACTCATTCTTTTTTTGTTAGAAAGTTAATACTTTAAGTATTATTCCGTAAATATTTCAAGGTCATAGGTTTTTTAGTTCAGAAATGACAGACATTTATTGGGTTCAAATAACTTGGGCCCCGGATCTTTGTAGGTACGGCTTATTTTAAACTGGCGTCCGTTTAAATTTATGTTTGTCAGCCTGTCTATTTGTTCCAGCTAATCTCCGAAACAACTGAATCGATTTTGATGGAACTTTCAATGATAGATAGGTGATGTTATAAGGAGTATCTTAGGCTACATTTAGTTTAGGTACAAAAAAGGATTGTGGGATCCAATCCGATCCTATATAAAAACCTATATCAACGCAGACGAAGTCGCGGGGATCAGCTAGTATAAAATAAAGAAAGACTATCAAAGACTACATAAAGGAGATTCACAACTCTCGCTTTCCCCGCGCCAATTAATCCTCACGCAAGAAGTATGCCTAGCAGCATTAGATATAGCGTTGTGCTCGTACCGCTCGATTCAAGTATAACGCTATCCTTGTCAGTAGTAATCAAATCGCTTTTATGAAGTGTTGGGGATAGGTATGAAATGACAAAAGAAATGATAAAGACGATGTTATAGAGTTGACCCAATCATCATAATCTTGATTAAAGCATAGGTACTACGCTAGATGTAATAGTAGATCTTCAAGTATATCTAATTGAACACCAAACTTGAATTTGAAGATGAAGCACTCGATGAAGATGGACACATATAGCCGTTTAAACAAAACAAAACACAAATGTCCGCAATAAAGATTTAAAGAGAACATTATAATATGTATATTGAAAACGCCAGAAGCAGCAAATAGACAAGGTATACTCGTACATGTTTATTGGTTTCATAATAATATTATATTAATCAAAAGTTTCCGCTGATGGTATGGCTTTTCTCAAGAGCTATTCACTAAAACAAGTATAAATTGATTTAAAAAACCCCCGACATTCGCCATTTTGTGGCGGCGGCCATCTTGAATTTGCAATAGTGCTATTCTGCTAGTCAAGCCCTTTCATTTGATACCCATATTGAGGGTGTTGTGATAAAATATGTAATCCGCCATTTTGTAGCGGCGGCCAACTTGGATCGATTTTCATCAAACATAGCTAACAACACTCTCGACTAATTCACCTTTCAAACAAAAAAAACCGCATTCAAAACACACACACACACACACACACACACACACACACACACACACACACTCACACACACACACACACACACACACACACACACACACACACACACACACACACACACACACACACACACACACACACACACACACACACACACACACACACACACACACACACACACACACACACACACACACACACACACACACACACACACACACACACACACACACACACACACACACACACACACACACACACACACACACACACACACACACACACACACACACACACACACACACACACACACACACACACACACACACACACACACACACACACACACACACACACACACACACACACACACACACACACACACACACACACACACACACACACACACACACACACACACACACACACACACACACACACACACACACACACACACACACACACACACACACACACACACACACACACACACACACACACACACACACACACACACACACACACACACACACACACACACACACACACACACACACACACACACACACACACACACACACACACACACACACACACACACACACACACACACACACACACACACACACACACACACACACACACACACACACACACACACACACACACACACACACACACACACACACACACACACACACACACACACACACACACACACACACACACACACACACACACACACACACACACACACACACACACACACACACACACACACACACACACACACACACACACACACACACACACACACACACACACACACACACACACACACACACACACACACACACACACACACACACACACACACACACACACACACACACACACACACACACACACACACACACACACACACACACACACACACACACACACACACACACACACACACACACACACACACACACACACACACACACACACACACACACACACACACACACACACACACACACACACACACACACACACACACACACACACACACACACACACACACACACACACACACACACACACACACACACACACACACACACACACACACACACACACACACACACACACACACACACACACACACACACACACACACACACACAGACACGTGAAACTTAAAACACCCCGTCGTTTTTTCGTCGGGGGTTAAAAACCAACTTTGCGTTCTATAGAATACCTAGTAGCAAAAAAGTTAATCGCATCAAACAAAAAACGCAGAAATGTCTAGATTAAGCTATGCTAGGGGAGCTGAGGATGCTAAATGTGGATTTACTCGAGCATCGTCGGGACCTACTTATTACATTTTATAGATTAGTTGATAAGAATAAAAGGTTATATAAGTTTTTCCATTTCAGTGGTGGGGAAATCTCTAGCTGCATGCTCTCTCAATCTTCAATAGACGATTTTTATAACTTCGGCTTGTGGAAATCGGCTGATTAGATATTTATTTTTGTTATTTTTGCATCATTATTTTTGCATCATTTCCTTAAAAAAAATTCAACCACCCTCGAGATTCGAGGTCAAGATAACGTTTTTCTTTTTGCAGCTTTGTAACGCTCCCACTCTCGTACGTTACGTTCAAATTGTCTGATTTTCTAAAATATATACTTTTCTTAGCTCGTAATTAACCCACCATACTTATCTGACGTTTCTGAGAATTTCTGTTCATCATTTTTTTTATTTTACGCGCGGCTCTATATAAAGGGGTTATATATGGTAGAAGTACTCAGCAGGATGCAAGATGCCTCCCTTATCTTAATCTGACGCGCTCGAGTAAATCAAAAAATCCCCTCTTGGGCTCCCCTACTACTACTCCTGTTTTGTATTTTTACCGTGTTTAACCCCCGACGCAAAAACGACGGGTTTTTTTTGTTTGAAATGTGAATTAGTCAAGAGTGTTGTTAGCTATGTTTGATGAAAATCGATCCAAGATGGCCGCTGCTACAAAATGGCGGATTACATATTTTTTCACAACTCCCTTAATATGGGTATCAAATGAAAGGGCTTGACTAGTAGAATAGCACTACGTAAATCCAAGATGGCCGCCGCCACAAAATGGCGAATGTCGGGGGTTTTAAAATTTTCAATTTATACTTGTAGATACCTATATATTTTGTGTTTACAATAAAGAATAGGTACAAGCAATCGATCATCGTTAACCAATTCTAATATGGAAAAGAACGATCATTATATTATAATAATGGGGTGCATACAATCGCATTGATGGCATCATTGTTCCCTAATAGAGGGTGTACGTACCTACTCGTAGTTTCCATTCATATACGAGTCTGTTTCACTCACCCGCGCTTGTTCAGAATGAAATTATTAATTCAGGAGCTCCTATGACTTGGAAACAGGTCATGCGACGAATGGATGGTGCTATCGCCTCCAGCGGTTGTGACGTTTATTATGCAAACGTAATGTGGCCCTATTGTTATGAATTGATATATTGTGACATAACTTTATGTTAAAACGGTAATAGCTTAGTTAACACTTCGACCTCCCAGAGCGAGTTTGATCCCCGCTACGCCCCTCTAACTTTTCGGACTTATGTGTGTTTTTAACCCCCGACGCAAAAACGACGGGGTGTTATAAGTTTGACGTGTCTGTGTGTGTGTGTGTCTGTCTGTCTGTTCCCCTGTAGCGCTCAAACGGGTGGACCGATTTGAATGCGGTTTTTTTTTTTGTTTGAAAGGTGAATTAGTCGAGAGTGTTGTTAGATATGTTCGATGAAAATCGATCCAAGATGGCCGCCGCTACAAAATGGCGGATTACATATTTTTGTAGCAAATAAAACTCTCGGCTACATTTCGTTTTGGCTTATATTATGCTTTAACAATATACTTTCACAATACATTAAAACTTGCTGATTTAATTCAGCCGGGACCCCGGTCCAGGTCAAAACGATTATTGCTCCGAGTGGCAGGAGTAGAATGTGTCGAATTGTCGAATCGAATTCACATGGAAAGCAGGACGATTCGAAAATGTTCCATTTGGCAGCTAGCTTTTCTTCAGGTGCATTCAGCCAGCTACGCGCAGAAAAGAGGTTGAACACCTCAACAACGTCTATCAAACCGCACTTGGCTACCGTGGTGGACTACAACCTAAACCATTCTCCATTCATGGTGATAATGATGACTCTATGTTATGGTTGTTAGTTACCACTCACCAATTTACCTACCTATTGTAAAATAAATTTATTATTTATAATTATATCCATTACTTTAAAGACTACGTGACTAATGTTTTTTTTTCAAAATCCCACTTCAAACGCCACTGTTTAAAAAAAACATTTTTTTATTTTTAAACGTAGGTATTTTGAATTCAGGTGACCGTCTGTTCCGATCTTTCTTCGCCTGACTTAAAAATACGACTAAGTAAGTTTGGGTCGCCTAAGATCGGATGTGACATAAGAACGGATGCATCGAATTTACCGCAAATCCTACTAATATTATAAATGTGAAAGTGTGGATGTTTGGATGTTTAGATGTTTGTATGTTTGGATGTTTGTTACTCAATCACGCCGCAACTACTGAACCGATTTGGCTGAAATTTTGAATGGAGATAGCTTATGCCCTGACTTAAAACATAGGCTACTTTTTATCCTGGAAAAGTATTCCTGTGGGACTAAAATAGATATAATCTTCCAAAAACGCCATAGAGGGCGCTGACTGTTCTTAGGTAAATCACGTTCGCATAACACATTATTGCAATAGTTTGCTGTGTTGCATGCATTGGCAAAACATAGGCTACTTTTTATCCTGGAAAAAATGCACAGTTCCCATGGGATTTTGAAAAACCCGAAGTCTATATCTACAGCTATATGTAGATTATTATAGCGAACTTCCTTGATAGAAAGTATAATCCTACTAATATTATAAATGTGAAAGTGTGGATGTTTGGATGTTTGGATGTTTAGATGTTTAGATGTTTGTATGTTTGGATGTTTGTTACTCAATCACGCCGCAACTACTGAACCGATTTGGCTGAAATTTTGAATGGAGATAGCTTATGCCCTGACTTAAAACATAGGCTACTTTTTATCCTGGAAAAGTATTCCTGTGGGACTAAAATAGATATAATCTTCCAAAAACGCCATAGAGGGCGCTGACTGTTCTTAGGTAAATCACGTTCGCATACCACATTATTGCAATAGTTTGCTGTGTTGCATGCATTGGCAACACATAGGCTACTTTTTATCCTGGAAAAAATGCACAGTTCCCATGGGATTTTGAAAAACCCGAAGTCTATATCTACAGCTATATGTAGATTATTATAGCAAACTTCCTTGATAGAAAGTATAAAGGTTGGAAAAGGGAGCGGGAACGGGAACCGGGAATCAACGATTCCCTCGGGATTTGTTCAAAACCGAAATTCACGCGAGCGAAGCTGCGGGCAGAAGCTATCACACATAATCACAATACCAATCCTACTAATCCTACTATAATATTATAAATGTGAAAGTGTGGATGTTTGGATGTTTAGATGTTTGAATGTTTGGATGTATGTATGTATGTATGATGTATGATTGAGTAAAATCACGCCGCAACTACTGAACCGATTTGGCTGAAATTTTGAATGGAGATAGCTTATGCCCTGACTTATAACATAGGGTACTTTTTATCCCGGAAAAGTATTCCTGTGGGACTAAAATAGATATAGACTTCCAAAAACGCGATAGATGGCGTTGACTGTTCTTAGGTAAATCACGCTCACATAGCACATTATTACAATAGTTGCATGCATCTGTATGCGTATGCACTTTTTATCCTGGAAAAATCTACAGTTCCCACGGGATTTTGATAAAAACGAAATATATATCTACAGCTATAGGTAGATTACTATAGCAAACTTCCTTGAAAGTAGGTATAAAGTTTGGAAAAGGGAGCGGGAACGGGAGCCGGAAATCCACGATTCCCTTGGGATTTGTGAAAAACCGAAATTCACGCGGGCGAAGCCGCGGGCAGAATCTAGTGAAGCAATATTTATCACGGGTGGCAACACAGTTTGGTCCGCCATTTTATTCTGTTTCTCCCTTCATTCCGCGAACGGCGCTGCGATAAGAAACATGCGTGCACTAGAGTTTGGAAAAAAATATGCCGTTTTTAGTGAAATTTTAGTGATCCGGTCTTTCCTCCAAAACTTTGTTTCGAAATTATGATAAGTATTTATCATTTTAATGCTTTTTAAGTTGAATTTCGCGTAGAATTAGCAAATACTCTATAGATTTGTATACTTTGTTTACGCCCAGGGCGTTTGTAAGCCTAGATCCGGACTTTCCTCCCCTTGCTGAAGATCGGACTATAATAATCCGACCTTAAGGCACTTAAAAAAAAGCAGTGGTTCTGAAAATATTTGGATCGAAATAAATTACTTACTTAAATTGATTAAAATAAATTGATACTGAATTACCGTTTTCGGAATAACAAAAAGGTAATTAGGTACGCATAATATCTTCTTATCTATGTTATTATTTACTTCCTATGTAAATGATGAATTTTTAGTTAAGCTATTATCTGTTTTGTTTTTAAGCAAGTTCACTAAGCTGACATGCTATGAAAAATGTAGAGTCTGGTCAACAAGATGTCCCTGATATGGCGCGGGAATTCTTCACGGAAATAAGTGCCTTCACTAAGGAATACTTGAGACATCATACACTTTAAATATATGTATGAGTGTAAAATTTTAATGATCTATAAATACGGAAAAAGACAATTTTTCCGTTTTTCGTGCTGGATTTCAGGGACAACTTTTACTGGATGGACTCTATTCTTTTGACATCTGTGAGTTAGGTGAAATAAATTAAAATACGGATCATGTAATCATGGTATCATCAAGTTCTCTTTCTGTTAGAATATGATTCTATTTACTCTAATCTACTTATTTGCATGTAATAATAAATAATAACTATTATTTCAAACTAGCGGTCCGCCCCGGCTTCGCCCGTGGTACATATATAGCCTATAGCAATCAAGTATCACGTACATATCCAACGGTGAAAGAATTTTTGAAATCGGTCCAGTAGTTCCTGAGATTAGGACTAAGAATTTATTAATGGTTACTGATTAATCATGCCTACAAAATATCAGAGACGCACACTTCGAGCGACCACTTATACCGATTACCGAACATGATTTGAAAGAAGCTGTGGAAAGAGTTAAAAGTAAAGAATTTTCAAACTGTGCGGCATCCAAATTATACGGCATACCGACATCTACTCTCAACGATCGAGTTTTGGCAAATAATTATGTTTGTCCGGTCTTAAGTCATTATCTTAAGAAAGCTCCCCGGCTGAGTGTATAAAGTTTGAGAAACTCAATTTAGCTCTCGTTAGGCTGAGGAGGGAAGATCGGACTAAAAAACGCAAAAAAAAAAAGAATTACCTGTCCTAGTCACACCACGTGGAATTATACTACGACTTTGTGTTACGTTATTGTCAACTAAAGAACGGATATTTTTCTTCTGTGCACTCTAATGCTGTAGCTACAGAAGTGAAATTAAGTAGTAGTCCGAACTTAGGCTTCACACGGGTTTCTTGAAAAGTAGTCAGAAAAAATATTCTGTCACTTTGAGGCGTGTCTCACACAATCTATTGCATCTATCAAATAAAATAAAAGGTGGATCAGATAATTGCTTTTATTGCTAATAACTTCCACTAATAGTTTATTTGGAAAATAGTTGTATTAAATGAAAAAAAAATTATTTTGCAACACGGTCAAAAATTGACTCAAAAAAGTCCGAACTTAGGCGACCCAACCTTATACAAACGAAAAAATATTTTTTTAAACAGTAGCGTTTGAAGTGGGTTTTTAATAAAAAAATGTAAATCACGAAGTATTTAAAGTAATAGGTATGATTATAAATGCCTAATAGATTTTCTAAAAAAAAAATTAGGTAAGTGTAATTTCAGCTTTTTTACTATTTCACGATAGAAGAAAAAATAAATCCGTGCCCTACTGACAAATCCTCCGTTCCACATAACTTATTCTCTCGGTTATGAACCCCATTTTACTCGTATAACAGCAGCAGTAACCCCCCATTACCCGGCAATTGACTCGATATTCATATTCAAGCAACAAAACGCGTCATAAAACAATTTCACGCCACGTTACCAGCCAAACTGCCGAACGGTAGGCGGTTACGACCGCTCAATGATAGCGAGATTTGCATCAATTTAGCCTTGTTACAACTGTATATTATGCTGTTATACAATTTATTTGTAAAGTGACAAGCAAGAAATAAGATTTTAAACAAGTGACCAATAATCATAGGTCCATAACGACCTATGATCAATGGTCTATTATTTCTTTTGGCGAATGGCATGTCAAGTATAAAGTACCTATTTTTTATTATTATATTTGAACAATGTTTTTTTCTTGATCTCGTCGACATAAAATTTACTTGTAACTCTTAAGTTTTATATTTTATCAATTATTGTTATATTAACAATCTATACTTACTAATAAATAAAATTGAAGTGTCTGTCTGTAATTTCGAAATAACTACCACATATTAAGCTCATATGGTTATTTGAACGGTACCATAACCGAATCACACGTTTTTAAAATTTTTGTCTGTCTGTCTGTCTGTTTGAACGGGCTAATCTTCGGAACGGCTGAACCGATTTTGACGGGACTTTCACAGACAAGTAGAGGATTAACCAAGGAGTAACATAGGCTACTTTTTTAACCGACTTTCAAAAAAGAGTTGTGTTGAAATCGGTAGTACCTATGTTAAAAAACGCCCTGTAGGTCTTACGCGCGACGGCCGATGCTCGCGCTGCACGGAACTCCCCGCGCCGCGCCGCGCGCCCCTGCGCCCGCCACACGCGGCACCGCGGCACAGAGTACTGGTAGTATATAGGTAGTACCTACTACCTACCTACCCAAGTTTATTTTATTTTTAGTAGGTAGGTACTGGCGTTAATTCCAACTTAAGTAAACCTAGATACTTATCTAGGTAGGTACTTACTCTTTTTTTAAGCTTGCATTTAAAAAACCGAAATTTACGCGGGCGAAGCCGCGGGCAAAAGCTAGTAATTGATAAAATATATGTATAGGTAAGTGGTAGAGTCTCTAATATCAACAGTTTTTAACCCCCGACGCAAAAACGACGGGGTGTTATAAGTTTGACGTGTCTGTGTGTGTGTGTGTGTGTGTGTGTGTGTGTGTGTGTGTGTGTGTCTGTCTGTTCCCCTGTGGCGCTCAAACGGCTGGACCGATTTGAATGCGGTTTTTTTTTGTTTGAAAGGTGAATTAGTCGAGAGTGTTCTTAGCTATGTTTGATGAAAATCGGTCCAAGATGGCCGCCGCTACAAAATGGCGGATGACATATTTTTTCACAACTCCCTTGATATGGGTATCAAATGAAAGGGCTTGACTAGTAGAATAGCACTATTGCAAATTCAAGATGGCCGCCGCCACAAAATGGCGAATGTCGGGGGTTTTTTAAATTTTCAATTTATACTTGTTATGTTTTGTTCGAAGAAATCCTAAATATGTAGGTATTTCCAGGATAAAGAATAAATCGAGATAAAAATCACTCGCTTCGAACATTAGCCCTTAGAAATACACAGATATTAAACAAAAATTTTTAAAAACGTATTTTTTTTATTATGCTGTCGTGCAAATAATTATTGAACTCGTGTATTGGAGATATTAAGAGGCCGAGCCGCTATTTCGACATCACAGATGCTATAATTTTATTTATCTTTGTATAGATATGTATGCATTTTTTAATCATCTTGTCAATTGTCTCAGAGTCATGAAGTTGCTCAGTATAATTGGTACAATTACGCCGGCGAATTAAAATTTAATAGGACCGTGACGGCGGCAATTTATATTTATACAGATCTAAATCATGTCACACGTGCACCACTATCCGGGATAGAGTGGGCAATAATATATATTTATGGGACGATATACTAAATGACGCAATCATGCATGATGATGTTACCGTTGAAATATAAAAT
The DNA here is from genome assembly GCA_920104075.1 of Melanargia galathea. Lineage (NCBI taxonomy): Eukaryota > Metazoa > Arthropoda > Insecta > Lepidoptera > Nymphalidae > Melanargia > Melanargia galathea. The sequence goes on along the minus strand of OV049872.1, from coordinate 19,142,107 downwards.
GAAATGGCTCTGGACTCTACCACGGGTTCGGAAAACAGATTCTACTGAGAAAAGCCAGCAAAATACCTACTCAGCAACCTCACGTATGGCGTATAGGTACCCCTTTATTACATTTAATACAAAATGACGTAGGAATAAAACTAATAAACTCGACAATAAGTAACCGAACGGCGATCTGTTACCATGGCGTTACCCATGGGGTTATGCCCAGTTTGCATATTGCGCCAACGTTGATCGAATTCGAGTATCGAAATACATCAAAGTAAAATAGACCTAAGCTTAGGTACTTGTTTTTTAGGTTTGAGTTCGTCCATACATCTACAGCCAGCGCCCCAAACGGAAATGCAAAATTAATATTGGAAGTGGGAATTGTAGTGTAACTTTAAAATAAGACAATTTGGGTTCATTTTGGTCAGTCTGCTTAGTCCCACTTTGCAGCGCTCCAAAACTTTATAGTATACTATTGGTCGAATCACAATGACAGAGTAAAATGGACCTAAAATGGCTAACATTAAGGTTTGAGTTCGCCAATACATTCAGCATTCGAAAAAAGCCAGCGCTAGAAATGTTGTAAAATAAATATTCGAACTATTGAATTACGACTTTATTGGGTTCATTTTGCTCTGAAGTCATTGTGTATCGATACTCGAATTTCGATCATTGTTGCCACTTGCCACTATGTAAAAAGTGGGACTAAGCATACTGATATTGTAGTTTTCGATATTCAAAATCTAGTAGCGTTATCGAGATATGCAAACTCTGCATAACCCTACGGGCTGCGTGCCAAATGTCATATCGCGATTAAATTCGAGATGTTATTTCTGTAACTTACACTCCACACTAGCGCGTGTAATGTCGCCGTAGAGTGAAAAATTGTACGCTTTAGGAATATTTATTGTAAACGAGCGGATACCCGCGACTTCGTTCGCGTGGATATTGATTTTAATAATCCCGTGGGAATCATTTTGTTTTTCCTATGCTCCTTTGAGCTCAAACCTTGCTAAAAACTGTTAAAAGTTCACTGGCGCATGTTTAGATACATCAAAATGTAAACATCCGCCAGTGAAAGTCCCATCAAAATCGGTCCAGCCTTTCGGAGATTAGCCAGTAGTCTTTAAAGTATTTACTTTCTAACAAAAAAAGAATGAATGAAATCGGACCACCCGTTAACGAATTACAGCTAAGTACACATTTTGCCTTTCATCCCCTCTCCCAAGGGAACCGTGTTGAATGTCGGGATAAAAAGTATTCTATATGTTACTCCATAGTATTAACTTAAATCATGCCGAGTTTCATTTCAATCCATTCAGTAGTTTTTACGTGATGCGCGCACAAACATACAGACAAACAGATAAACAGACAAACAGACAAACAGATAAACAGATAAACAGACAAACAGACAAACAGACAAAAATGTCAAAAATAGCTTTTTTACGTTCTATTACTTATCCCTAACATCCCCCAGTTATTATTTTGCAAAAATCTTCAATGTACAGATACGGCAATTCTACGATTTTATTATATGTATAGATAGGAAAACTTTTTCTTCTTCAAGTTGAAGAAATCCTATAAATCGGTTGCGTTTTACGCAAATAATTTATAAAGTTTAGAAGTATAAAACTGTCATAAAATGTCTCTTAGATTCCCCCATTGGATTTAAATCATCCGCCCCTTGATAAGCGAAATAATTATTTCTCAAATGCATGTAAATATATTACCATACTTGCACTTGTACAAAGCACTCGAGGTTTTTTTAATTTTTGTTTGTCTGTCTATGCGTTTGTCCGGTTTAATTCAGCGTTCCTGACTAAAAATATTTAAATAAAAATTGTTGTTATTAACATTTGCACAGAGAAATACCTATGTACAAAATACGTTTTTGTTTTATGTTTATAATACATTTTTGCAGAAATAGCTTGCATACCTAACAAGTGTAAATTGAAAATTTAAAAAACCCCCGACATTCGCCATTTTGTGGCGGCGGCCATCTTGGATTTACAATAGTGCTATTCTACTAGTCAAGCCCTTTCATTTGATACCCATATTAAGGGAGTTGTGAAAAAATATGTAATCCGCCATTTTGTAGCGGCGGCCATCTTGGACCGATTTTCATCAAACATAGCTAACAACACTCTCGACTAATTCTCCTTTCAGACAAAAAAAACCGCATTCAAATCGGTCCACCCGTTTGAGCGCCACAGGGGAACAGACAGACAGACAGACACACACACACACACACACACACACACACACACACACACACACACACACACACACACACACACACACACAGACACGTCAAACTTATAACACCCCGTCGTTTTTGCGTCGGGGGTTAAAAAGGACATAGACGACTTTTACTGAATACGATACCGAATTTTTTGAAAGTTCGCACAGAATTTTCAAAAACGAAGTCGCAGTTATCAGCTAGGTAAAATTTATTGTAAAAGAAATTGCAAATTTGGTAACTCCAAATAAATGTTTACAGTCTCCGAATTAGGGCACTGTAAATTGTGAACGAATCTAATTTTGAACAAAGTGTCACAATTTTTTAAACATTAATGATTTCGTATCGATTATGGGTGGATTTCCCAACAGCAAAATTCGCACGGCATGGGTGAAATCGGTACTGTCCAACGTTACTTAGTATAAAGATCTAATATTTTTTTCTAGGTAGAATAGGTAGATACCTATGCGAGACAATAAATATTTATTGATTAGGACTGCAGTTTAGGAAATAAAAAATTTTTAAAGCCCCGAATTTATCATTTCGGTAGCTGTCCTCACAACCTTTTTCAATGTAATTTCCCTCATAAATCAAAAAGTATTGCTTTTTTAGGTACATGGCTACTTTTATTTAAATTGTGAATAGTGACAGTATAGTTATAAAATAATTTTATGATAATATCTACTTAGTTTAATAACTGGTAAGTAAAAATGCTTGTGTCCCAGAAAGTCCTCTCATTTCGGTGTTTTTTTTTTAATAGATTGTAGTTTTGCATAGGACAACTCTAGCTCCCCCCCAGTGGCGTAACTACAGGGTGGCATTTCGGCAAAATGCCACGGGCCCCGAGCCGAAAGGGGCCCCGGCCCGAGAGGGCCGTGAGCACAGGAGTATCCTAACATTTAATATTATATCAATTTATCATCAATGATCTTTAATTAATAATTTAAGTTGCCAACGTGAAAAGTTTACAGTTTTGGCTTCAGTATTAATTATATATAGAGCCCTTTAAAAAAATTCAATATGATCTTTAATGGACAAAATTGGACAGTTTTGTTATAATATAATAACTATGTAGATTGTAGATAGATAAAAAATAATTTTATTTCTTGAAACTTTCCTGAAGTGTGCACATTCCGCACGTCCCGCAGTCGCCCAGGTAAATGTTGTTTAATAAATGTTATAATTTGTTATACTTGTTGCAAAATGTTTAATAAAAATTTGTTAAAAATGTTTCATGAACATGAAAACATTTAAAACTTTGCTAACATTTGTGACAAAATGTTAACTAACAATAATGTTTACTAACATTTGTAACTGCGGTGTGGCAGCTCTATACCTAAGACGAAAATTGCATGACATTTTTTGTTTCAACAAAATGTTCATAAACTAACCAAAATGTTTGTCCATGCTCTTTAAATTAAAAGTTACTAGACAAAGAACTTATTTTAATAGCGTTTTATGTACCTTCTATACGTACTTACATGATTTATCTATAATATAATAAAACTGTAACAGATCCAATTCTGTACATTGAAGATATTTTGAAAATTTTTATTGGAGGGCACTCTATAATCGATACTGAAGCCAAAACTGCAATTTGTTTCATTTTTGTCTGTCTGTCTGTCTGTCTTTCTGTCTGTCTGTCTGTCTGTCTGTCTGTCTGTCTGTCTGTATCTTGGCCGCGCATCACGCCGAAACTACTGAACGGATTCGAATGAAATTTGGTACGTTTTGAGTTTATACTCCGAGGTAGGACATAGGATACTTTTTATCCCAAAATTCAGCACGGTTCCCTTGGGAGAGGGGAAGAAAGTTAAAACGTGTATTTAGCTGTAATTCATTAACGCGTAGTTCGATTTAACTCATTCTTTTTTTGTTAGAAAGATAGTACTTTAAGTATTGTCCCGTAAATATTTCAAGGTCATAGGTTTATTAGTTCAGAAATGACAGACATTTATTGGGTTCAAATAACTTGGGACGCGGATGTTTGTACGTACGGCTTATTTTAAACTGGCGTGCGTTTAAATTTATGTTTGTCGGCCTGTCTATTTGTTCCAGCTAATCTCCGAAACGGCTGGATCGATTTTGATGGAACTTTCAATGGCAGATAGGTGATGTTAAGGGGTAACTTAGGATACATTTAGTTTAGGTACAAAAAAGAATTATGGGGTCCGATCCGATTCTATATAAAAACCTATATCCATGCGAACGAAGTCGCGGGGGTCGGCTAGTTTTAAAATAAAATGAGTACTTTATCGTGATCTTATTTGAGCATAGTTAACATAGTTGAGCTTATTTTCGGCCTACTCGTGCTCATATACAAAATCCCGAATGCTTTCAGCTCGAACTGCAGAACCGATTCGATTGCCTAGTAGATTGCGACTCTGTGGACGATCTAAACAACAGGCTGGTGGAAACTGTCCATACGGTTGGGTCCAAGTACTTTAAGACCCACCGTGCAATCAGAACCAAAAAATTCTCAGATCAGACTCTAAAGCTAATGGATAAGAGGCAAGAAATGAGACTGCAGTGAGCAGTCTGCAGCTGATGTGTTTGCTTACCGGCAGATTAATAGGCAGATCTCTAAGGCGCAAACGCGAGACTTGCGTAACATTTACTTTAATACAGAATGTATTAAAGATACAATCGAGCGAAACAAAGGCTCAAAAGTCTTCGCGAGAGATCTGTCTATCGGACAGAGCCATCTGACGCGAAGACCGACAACGGTAGTCTCATTTCATCAAAGCCTGAGATCTTGAGAGAGATCGAGAACTTTTACGGATAGTTCTACATATCAACTCAGAAGCCTGTTGAAGATTTGGCTAAAGATCCCAGAGCCAAATTGACCCGACACTATACCAACTCCCAAACAACTGAAGAACAACAAGGCGCCAGGCGATGACGGAATCACAGTGGAACTCCTGAAAGCAAGTGGAAAACCAGTTCTTAAGATCTTTCAGCGATTGTTCAATTCCGTCATCGACGATGGTATAACGCCAGAGGCATGGCACAGAAGCGTGGTTCTTTTCTTCAAAAAGGGTGATAACACCTTGCTGAAGAATTATAGACCCATCTCGCTGCTGAGCCATGTCTATAAGTTGTTCTCGAAGGTCATTACAAATCGTCTCGCTCGTAGGTTCGACGACTTCCAGCCTCCCGAACAGGCCGGGTTCCAAAAAGGCTTCAGTACCATGACCACATCCATACGCTGCGGCAGGTTATACAGAAGACCGAAGAGTATAACCAGCTTTGCTTAGCATTTGTGGACTATGAGAAAGCCTTTGATTCAGTGAAAACTTGAACTGTATTATGACCACTACAGAGATGCCGGATCGACTATCGGTATATCCAAACGTTGAAGTGTTTGTACGAAAAGGCCACCATGTCAGTCCGTATACAGGATCAGACTACAAGACCTATCCAATCGCAGCGAGGAGTGCGACAGGGAGACTTCATCTCCCCGAAGCTCTTTACCGCAGCATTGGAGGACGTCTTTAAGCTTCTAAATTGGAACGAACTTGGCATCAACATCAATGGCGAGTACATCACTCACCTGCAGTTTGCCAATGATATAGTCGTGATGGTAGAGTCTCTGGAAGATCTTAATACAATGCTCAACGACCTCAGCAGGGTTTCTCAACAGGTGGGCCTAAAAATGAACATGAGTAAGACGAAAATTATGTCAAATACTCATGTCCCGCTTCACCCGATAATCGTTGAGAACTCGGCGCTCGAAATTGTAGACGAGTATATATACCTGGGACACACAGTCCAGCTAGGTAGGTCCAATTTCGAGAAAGAGGTCAACCGCCGAATCCAACTCGGATGGGCAGCGTTCGAGAAGCTTCGCGATGTCTTCTCGTCCAAAATTCCTCAATGCCTGAAGACGAAAGTCTTCGAACAGTGCGTGTTGCCAGTGATGATATACAGATCCGAGACATGGTCGCTAACTATGGGCCTCATAACAAATCTCAGAGTCACTCAGAGAGCGATGGATAGAGCTCGGAGTTTCTCTACGCGATCAAATCAGAAATGAGGAGATCCGTAGAAGAACCAAAGTCACCGACATAGCTCAACGGGTTGCGAAACTGAAGTGGCAATGGGCGGGGCACATAGTTCGGAGAATCGATGGATGTTGGGGTCCCAAGGTGCTGGAGTGGCGACCTCGCACCGGGAAGCGCAGTGTTGGTAGACCCCCCACTAGGTGGACCGACGACATACAGCGAGTCGCAGGAAGCCGCTGGATACAAGCGGCACAAGACCGTGGCATGTGGACGTCGATAGGTTGATAACGACGACGACGAGCTACTTTATATTGAGCAGAAGGGGCCCCATCTGATTAATTTGCCACGGGCCCCCATCGGTGTAGTTACGCCACTGCTCCCCCCTCGTGCGCTTAAAATGTAGGTAACAGTGTGGTCTATGTGCTTATCGTAGGAGGAAATGCGCCGCTTGCCTGCGTGTTCCCGCAAAAAAAGTAAGTAGTTCAATTCGGTGGCATGTGACAAACTTCTTATCATTTCCGTGTACAGGTATAACTTGTCTTGCAATTAGTTAATACATATAAAAAAATATTCAAGAGTACGTAATGGCAATACGTTTATTTGTGTAATATTCATATCATCTTGTAATAAATAGTCTTCTTGTAATGCTAATTTTTGTCCGTATTTCAAATTTCGGTGTTATCATTTCGGTGGATTCGGTGGGCTAAATTGTCAACCGAAATGACAAAAAACTCACCGAAATGATAGAAATTCTCATTTCGGTTTTTTTAAATCTTAATTATCTCATTTCGGTGGATTGCTTTATCATTTCGGTGTTTAATTGTCTCATTTCGGTGGATTGTTTTATTATTTTGGTAGATTATTATTTGTTTCGATGAAAATTCAGGCCAGCAGGTAATTTTTTAACTAAACCACTTCAAAAAAAGAGTTTATGTATTTGACTCGTACGAATTTATGTATGTATGTATGGCCGCAATTATCTCAAAGACTAATGAACCGATTTTGATAATTTTTTCGCTATCGTAATTAACATACTTTCAGAGAGTTTTTAGTAACTATATTATACCTACGTTCAAATAATTCATATGTACAAATTGACATAAGTTTACACTTACTTATGTCATCAAAATATTGAACCTGTACACCGATTTTCCCCATATTTGGTTCTACACTAATTTTTTTTTTACTCAATAGAGAAAGTTTATGAAATGGTCGCAAAAAGAATACATGAACTGTTGGTAGGTAGAAGGTAGGTGGTCAAAAACACTGAAAAATAAACGAAAACCAAACCAAAAAGGAAAATTCTAGTAGATAACGAGCGATATGTATATTAAAATATAGGTAAGTTTTGATTTTTGTTCATCAGTTTTTTGTAAAATCATCATGATCAACCCATTACTGGCTCACTGCAGAGCACGGGTCTCCTCTCAGAGTGAGAAGGGTTTTGGCCATAGTCTACCACGCTGGCCAAGCGGATTGGTAGACTTCACACACCTTTGAGAACGTTATGGAGAACTCTCAGGCATGAAGGTTTCCTTACGATTTTTTCCTTCACCGTTAAAGCAAGTGATATTTAAATATTTACGCACATAACATTATTTATTTTAAAGTGTCAGGTGAATTCAATGTTGAAATGTAATCTACTAATCTACTAACTATCATTGACGTATTTTTTTTAGAATGCCGAGACGAACATTGACCAAAGATGAGAGAAAAGAAAAAGAAGATTATACGAACAGAAAAAAAAACAACGAATTAAAAGCGATCGAGAAGAGTTTCTTAGAAAAGATAGAGAGAGATATGCAAGAAGAAAAGCTACAGGATTAATTTTTTCGAGGAGTGCATTAAATTCTCACAAGCTCCGAAATCTACGCAAAAAAAAAACGCAGCCAGTTCGAAAGCATATTATTATAAGAAAAAAAAAATACAAAATTCAGACAACTCGACAAACCTTAGTGGCACACTCAATTATCAATGATGATTTAGAATCTAATGGAACTTCAAATACACAGTCAAATAATGCATCTGCATTATCTATACGTTATCAAAATTCAAAAATTCAAAATTCATTTATTCAAAGTAGGTACACTGTACACTTTTTGAACGTCAATTTGGGAACAGGCAATGGTGATAATTACTTACGGAAACTTAAAACTAAAGCTACGAGGGTTCCAAACGCGCCCTGGTCTGAGAAGAGCCCACAACAAACTCAGCCGGGTTTATTATTTTTTTTATTATCACCATCTTACAATATGGTATAGCCATAAAAATTATTTGAACTGTTGGCTTTTAGAGCAATCTATGTCCATGGATTTTTGTCATTAAAAAAATCTTTTAAGCTATAGTAAGATTTTTCAATTAATTTGCGTTTAATAAAACCCTTGAACTTATTGAGAGACATATCCAAAATGTTCTCTGGCAACGTATTATAAAAACGTACAGAATTACCAACAAATGATTTTCCAACTTTCCGCAACCTAGTAGTGGGCAACACAAGTTTATTTTTATTTCTAAGATTAATGTTATGACATTCACTTTTTTTCTTAAATTTATCGATATTTTTGTGCACATATATTAAATTTTCAAAAATATATTGATTATAAACTGTCATAATTTTAACTTCCTTGAACTTATTTCTTAGTGACTCTCTGGGTCCCATATTATATATGGCACGAACAGCCCTCTTCTGCAGCACGAAAATGGAATTAATATCAGCAGCATTACCCCATAAAAGTATGCCATATGACATAATGCTGTGAAAGTAACTAAAATAAACTAACCTCGCAGTTTCAATATCAGTTAGTTGGCGAATCTTTTTAACCGCATATGCAGCAGAACTAAGTCTGTTCGATAAGTTATTTACATGAGGGCCCCATTGGAGTTTAGCATCTAACGTTATCCCCAGGAAAACAGCCGTATCCACTAGATCTAATTCCTCATTATTAAGCTGTACAGTGGTTTCAACTTGTTTAACATTGGGTAAAGTGAATTTAACACACTTTGTTTTTTTCCCATTAAGTAATAAGAGATCGCTTCTAAGCGATAAGGCCGCCCATAGTACCTATTTCTTTTAAAATGTTTCTTGTCAAATTTGTTTTTTTGGTGTACAATAAAGTATTAAATAAATAAATAAATAAATAAATAAATAATAAGTTATTAGCTTCAAACCACTGTACCACTTTTGTGAGAGAATTGTTTACTTCGTCAGGAATTCTTTTGTATCGATTAGTTTTAAACAAAAGTGATGTATCATCAGCAAACAATACTATCCCGTGACTATCCTTAGCAAGATAAGGAAGGTCATTAATATAAATAAGGAATAGAAAGGGCCCGAGAATGGAACCCTGTGGAACTCCTATTTCTACAACTGACCCGGCAGACCGCTTTCCGTTCACATCTACTTTTTGTGTTCTATCATTTAGGTAAGAACTCATTAAATCCAGTGCTGCTCCCTTAATTCCATAATGGTGTAGTTTTCTGACCAATGTTTCATGATCAACACAATCAAAAGCCTTGGACAAGTCACAAAAAACTCCAAGTGCATCACGTGACTCCTCCCAGGCTTCAAATATATTCTGTATTAACTCAACACCAGCATCAGTTGTTGAGCGACCCCTTGTAAAACCAAATTGTTTTGTATGTAATATATTATTCATATAAAAATGTTTAAGTAATTGATTAAGAATTAATTTTTCAAAAATTTTACTAAAAGTGGGTAGTACCGATATTGGTCTAAAGTTAGTAGGGTCACTAGTACTACCCGATTTAAATAACGGAATTATTTTACTATGTTTCATTAAGTCAGGAAACACACCACAGTCAATACAATTGTTAAATATTAAAGCTAACTCGGGTGCAACAATATCAATCAATGATTTAATAACGTTAACGGAAATGCCCCACAAATCATTTGTTTTCTTATTGTTGATTAATTTGAAGGCCTTAATAACGTCAGAGCAACTAACGTGACTGAATTTAAAAGTTTGATTGCATTCAGGCACATTATCCTCCAATAAAGAGAGAGCGGCAGCTGGTGAAGAGCTCAATGATCTTGTAGTAGAAACAGGAATATCCGTAAAGAAGGCCTCAAAGGCTGAAGCGACCTCGGAGTCCGACGTTACAGATTTGTTATTCACAATAAGTTTAAAGTCACTAGTTTTTTCTGTTGCTTTCCCTGTCTCTTCGTTAATTATCTTCCAAGTAGATTTTATCACATTGGAGCTGTTTTTTATTTTAGTCTGTATATATTTTGACTTGGCCACAATGCAATCCCTTTTAAAAGTTTTGGAAAACAATTGAACGTACTGTTTGAACTCATCACTAGTATTATATTGTCGCTCCGCATACAGTTCATATAATTTTTGCCTATTTTTATGTAATTCAGTTGTTGCCCACTCACTAAAGACTTTTGTATCAGTAATTAAGACCGATTTACTAGTAAAAATATCATTAAAAATTGTGTGAAAGGAATGGAAGAATAAATTGTACATTTCATTAGGGCTTAACATATTTGGTAAAAATGGAAGGTCTTTAACTAGCCCTATTCTCATTTTCTTTATACGGTCCGACGTTACTGGTACATAAGTTATTCTACGTTTAGAAAACTTTTCCTTCAAACTTTTAAACTGAATTATTTGTCCGCAATGATCTGAATCTAATTTACTAATAATGCTTTTACTAATAGGATTTATATCAGTAAAAATATTATCTATACAAGTGGCGCTTATTGAAGTAATTCTTGTTGGTTCCATAAACATTTTGGATAAGTTGTACGACATAAACAGATTATCATATCATATTCTTGGTTGGTCACAGACTTTCAAACTGTATACTTTATTAGTCACTGTATGCATCATAATATTGATTTTTTTCTCTTCATTTAACGACAACTCTGAAATCTCAATAACTCCATAAAATTTGAAGCCCTTTAAGTGTCGCAATATATAGAGTTTACACTGTATTTAAGTAAGTGCGAAATTATTAGAATAGTAGAAATTAAAAGACTGATTATTGCTAAGCTAAGATTAAAATCGTTAATTAAAATATGTGTCTTTTCATTTAGTTTTATTCTATTCCTTTTATTGTAGGTAGGTGCATTTTTTTTGTGTGAAATCCAGATGAATATCTAAAATTAAGTAGAACATACGTAACTAGGTTAACACATTGTCACTCATGATAGTATACAACCTTTCACACTTGCTAAGAGTGCATCTATTTAGTTAAAGTGTATGGTTGAGGCTGCTCAGTAGTATATTTAATATATTTTCAGTGAATTTTAATTTCGGTGGACAGTTCCTATCATTTCGGTGGCTACTTATATCATTTCGGTGGCTAGTTTTATCATTTCGGTGGCATTAAAATTTTAAACACGTATTCTCACGAGTTTATAAGACATATTTTGATGGTATTCAATAAGAGCATAAACAATAACAAGAAGAACAATAAACCATAGTTCAAATTTGAAAAAACTTAATAATAAAAAAGTCCACCGAAATTCAAGAAAAAACGGCATTGTTGAAATTGCCCCTTATATCTTTGAATAGGTTATAATAGTCTGATTGTTAATTCGATGGAATTCTGACAGTTGTCATTTAAAAAATAGAATGACTTATTTGTATGAAAACCAGGGTTAAAGGCTCCCCCACACAGGCGCGTTATTATAGGTCGATAATATCGCATGCGTTATTGCGATATTTGTTTCCAGTACATTTTGTATTAGGATGGTCATGTAGTTACACACTGCTGCGATAATAACGCCGCAATGGAAGTAGGAACTCCTGCGATACTATCGTCGTCCGATACTATCGACCTATAATAACGCGCCTGTGTGGGGGAGCCTTAATACCTGAAATTCAATTTTACCCCAAACTAAAGAATCTGTCAGACATTTGTCATATCTAACATACGGGAATTGATTTTTATTTATATTTTAGTTTTTAATTTATTATCAGGCGGTACAAGATCGTGTGCTGTGGCGATCCTTGCAAGAGACCTATGTCCAGCAGTGGACGTCCATTGGTTGAAACGAACGAACGAACGAATTTATTATCTTTTTTGTTGGACCTGTTTTATCTCTGGTAACATTATAAAACGTCAAAATTCCACGGAATTAAAAATCAGACTTTAAGTACTTTTATATTTCGAATAGCAACAGAAAATGGCCGCAACAAATCATGTTCCTCACCGATGTATAAAACTCAACGCTGATTGCAGAATGATGGAATGAAGGCCCATAACTCTGGTAATTGACCGATTTCCTCCCGTCCAATGTCAAGATTAGGGTCGCGCACTAAATCCGTCCGATCCAGACGGTTGGGTGTTATCAAAGCATCCGTGCATATACGAGCAGTCCGATGGCTTAGAAATGTCCTGTATTTTTAACCCCCGACGCAAAAACGACGGGGTGCTATAAAACGTGTCTGTGTATGTGTGTCTGTGTATGTGTGTGTGTGTGTGTGTATGTGTATGTGTATGTGTGTGTGTGTATGTGTGTTTGTGTGTCTCTGTATGTGTGTGTGTGTGTCTGTCTGTTCCCCTGTGGCGCTCAAACGGATGGACCGATTTGAATGCGGTTTTTTTTTGTTTGAAATGAGAATTAGTCGAGAGTGTAATTGTTAGCTATGTTTGATCAAAATCGGTCCAAGATGGCCGCCGCTACAAAATGGCGGATCACATGTTTTTTCACAACTAATTATGGGTACCAAATGAAAGGGCTTGACTATTAAAAAAGCACTATGCAAATCCAAGATGGCCGCCACAACAAAATGGCGAGTGTTGAGGGTTTTTTAACTTATACTTGTTTATAATTCAATGCAAAGTACCTATGCCCTTTACTTCGATTCCAACTGATGACGTTGCAGTCTAAGATGGATGCAGGCTGACTTGGTATGAGTATGACAATTTTAATAAATCAGTCATACAGACTAGACGGTTGGGTATTATCAAAGTATCCATTGCAGTCGTGATGATTGAAATTATGTTCACTCATTTCTTATACAATATCTATAATATAAGTATTTTATGCGACCCGGAAAAAATCAGCTTGCTTCCCTGCAAATAAATAATTTTAAATTGCAAACAGAAATTTCACAAGTCCAAGAGTTACATTAAATATTTGAATAGTTTTGATAATCTCTAAGTGAACAGACTGCACAGTCGCAGACTAGTGTCCGATGCCAGACGTTTGTATATAATCCGTACGTAGACGTATAAACACGCCGCATGCGTACGGAACGTGTCAACGGGACTCTTTGATGTTCCGGAGAGTTTGTGATCGCACTTCAAAGTGCTCTGTCAGGATGTCTTATCAGAATTTTTTCGTATGACGACGTAATTCGGGGTGAATTTATTTATCTTGGATCATCTGGAGCAAGTCTCCAGGTACAAATTTTCACATCTCGAAAATGTTGATTTACCTATATTTAGAAACACTAAGTCAGAGTAAAATTTCTCCCACAAATAAAAAAATTGGTTGTCTGTAAACTCGGTTTACGGACGATAATTTTACGTGATAACGTCATAAGAAAACATTGCCTCTCTATCGCTTCTGCCGCGCTCTCGCTTGCACGCTCGGCTAGACATACGTGACAATGAGTCATGCCTTGTTTTTTTTGTGCGTGCGGCCGGTGTTCATCGATTTATAAGACGTTATCACGTCGAAAATTCTTACATATTATACGAGTATATTATATAGGCATGTGGGATGCGAAAACTGCATGAAAACCCGTGCAATCGTTTTTGAGCTTATCGCGAACAGACAGGCAGACAGACAGACGCGGGACTTCGTTTTATATTATGTAGTGACTAACGTACTAATTTTGCTAGTAAACACCTATCACTCAGTACTATTGGCCTTAAGAACAATATTTTATTGCTTTATAACCAACCACGTTGGAAGCAGATTTCCATTGCACTGTTACATCATTGATGATCACAGATCAAGGTTAGAATCATCAACTAAGTAGTTGTCTATTGTTAAAGATTATATGGTTGATTAACCGAGCAAAAAAGGTAGCAAGCGTTTTTGTATTGCTACCATAACTTCCTCATAAACAGTTTCAATTTTCTCAATATCGAACGATCTAATTTGTTTTAGATTTTTCTTTATTTGAAAATAGGGTTCACCGTACCTGGGCATTTTTCAAAAAAGTTGTCCCTTGCAAAAAGTCGTTGTCCGGCCACTTTGGTGCTAATTTGATCAAAGTTTATGACTAAAACAAGCTATTGTCTGTGTTTACCAATATTGTTTAATATTTAATCTTTTATAATTGAATATGTTAATTCATTTTTAAGAGTTTTAAATACATAAAATACCTAAAAATAAGTCAGAGGAGGTACCTTTTAACATATGTCCCACTAACACCTTGTCAAGTTTAGAGCTAAAAATTATACCGTCCAATATATTATTTCATGAAGAATTTAACACTGGTAGTCAAGTATGATACTAATTTCAAATTAAAGCCATAAAACAATGATGTTATAGTACAATTTTATTTAAAAATTACAATTTATTTGCTGTCCCGTGAAATTGCGTATAGTGGAATTTCCGGTAACGCTACCGGCTTTTTGAGGCCTTTGAATAAAAATTCTACCATTTGCAACATATTTTCTGATTACTGACAACATTATTAGTCTATGGTAATCGCCATATTGTTTTTTACCAAAGCAGTCGGCAGCTAAACGCGAAAGGAGTGGTCACCTCGACTTGGTTCAAAAAATTTGTTCCGGCAACGAGACTGATTTTCTGTAGGTAAGGTTTGATTGCGCTTTTGTGTTTGTACGTTGTTAAAGATATTTGTTATTCTTTATTTGGAAAATAAAGTTAAATCAGTCTAACCTTTGATTATTAATTTGTAATTTGATTTTGAAATCTTAAGGGGCTAAATACGTCACCGCCATTACGCTACCGTGAGCTAAAGTCGCGTGAAAAGAATTGAAAAGTGACGTAATGGAACAATAAAGGTGTTTCACAGGGAGTTGAATGTAATGCGTCATCAAAACCAACATAAATATTTTTTTTCAAAGAAAAATGAACCGACTTCAAACGATTCGAACTAAAAAGTTTAAAATATTTTTTTAATTTAGCTTGAAGATTAAACTACCTAACTCAAATGATATATAATTTTTTGAAGTTGGCGCCAAATGACTTCAAATTCACTTCAAGAATGTATCCCCCGCTACCCGGACAGCCTCACCCTCAGCGACTATTATGGTTCACTTAAATGTGGTTTGGCGCCGACTCCAAAAAATTGTATATCATTTGAGTTAGGTAGTTTAATCGTCAAGCTAAATGAATAAAAAATTATTTCATGCTTTTTAGTCATTCGTTCTTCACTTTATAGATTATTTATTTTAATAATAAAAAAAAAACCAAAAAATCCTTGATTTCAGGCTTTCCAACATACCGTTAACAGTTGCTCAGAAATCTAAATGGCACCGAGAAAAAATTTAAAATGACCCGGAAAAACATGAAACATTTAATAAGAAATAAATTATTTCAAAAATAATGGAAGGTCTCGTTTTCTCTTAGCTACTGCGGTTCTAGGATTTTCTCTTACTGACCCAATCAAATGAACCACCCTGTATATTTTTTTAAGTTTTATAATGTTATTTTATAAAAAGATACTATGTATATGTATAATATTTTTTTAATTTAATTTTTAGATCAAGCCCCCACAGTAAAGATTTCTATCCGTTTGGTATAAAAAGATGTCAATTATTTCAGCGGATTTTGCTGCAGGTAGTAACAAACATACAAACATTCAAAAAAACTTCCCTCTTCATAATATTAGTATGATGATTAGCTACGTAAAATTATTTGATTTGTAATGCTATTTTAGTTGTCTTTTTTGACGAATTATGAACGATACTTTATGTTTCCTAAACGCGATTTTGTTTTCCACTATACGTCACTGTCCCGTTTTTGATAAGACCTATTTTTAGAGAAATTGTTATAAATTCAGAGATATTTAAATGTTTTTAATGTTTAGAAATGTTATTTAATATTTAGTTATTTGTCACAAGTAAATATTAAAAGAATTTTATGAAAATAGTCGATGTTATAACAATATTCATAAGTACAAAATGTCCAAAAGTAGCGTTGAGGGATATATTTGTTAAAAACTCTTTTGAATTTTATATTATAATGTTTAAGTTTAATCATTTTTAGAAGGCTGATTTTGTTAATTTTTCTATATTAAAAACAATTAATGTATTATCTTGTTTTATTTTCCTGAAAATCGAGTTCAAAGTCAGTAACGTAATGGAACTTCAATTGGGTAGTATCAAAATACAAATGATAATATTTCCAAATATTACAATTATTTTTCGTAAAATTTACTATTTTGACATACTTTATACTATATATTTACAATATAATTACATTTTAAGGCAATACAAAATTTTTATTTATGTGGAATTCCTACTACGCTACGGACAACTTTTTTGAAAAATGCCCACCTACACTTTTTGGATGTCACATATGTTTTCAAGTACAAAGTGAGGTAATGAGGAAAACTTAAATAAGAACTAAAGCTACGCTAAATTCAATAAACGGTATTGATCCCCTTATTTTCTATCCTTAGTGGATTTTAAATTTAAATGGTACCACACTCGAGATGTAGCCTATCCAATAAAAAATAAACCGGTCAAGTGCGAGTCAGACTCGCGCACCGAGGGTTCCGTACTCCAGAAGTATAAGTACAATCTGTTTTTCATTAGTTTGTCTTAAAAGGTAAGGTGCTAATTAAGCTAGGCCTCTAAATTGTATGAGCACTCATACAACTCAGAGGTCTATCTTAATTGGCTAAACTATGTATGTATGGGGACACCCTTTAACTTTTACTTTTTTAGTTTTTGGAATTTTTCCTTTATTTGTGATGTAAGACCTGGCTTTTTGCCAAATTTCGTAATTCTAGTTCAACTGGAACTACCATTTAGGTTTTCTACCCAAAACCTGTAGGCATTAGGGTACTTCCGGTTGACTTAGATTTGTCAATTTTGATCAAAAGCAAGGTCTTACAGATCAAGTAAAGGAAAAATTCCGAAAAATAAAAAAAGTTGAAAATTAAGGTAAATTTTGGTACTTACAAGTTTTCATGAAAATCTAAATTTGCCCATATTTAGATTTTATTATGTGGACTCAGGACCTTAATTTTTATACACCTAATAGGGACCACAGACCTTAGTATCCGGTATAAATTTCAACTTGCTAGGTCCAACCGTTCCTGAGAAAATTGGTGGTGACACACGGACAAACAGACAGACAGACGGACAAGAAAGTGATCTTATAAGGGTTCCTTTTTTACCTTTTGAAGTACGGAACCCTAAAAAAGAATCACAATCGACGAATAAATCGACGAATTGGGAATTTCGACCGTTTTTGAAATCGCTTAAAAATAATCCGTCCTGGCAATCCTACTTGAATGCTGAAAACATTTTAACGTTCGCTCGACGCATTCCTACAGCTACGTAGGTGCCTACTGTGAGGAATTTCGTTGTATTGGAAATTCCTCTGCATACATATTCGAAAGTGGAAACAATCGACGACAGATTTAGTCCGCGAACTCGTATATTATCAAAACGGCTTCAGTATTGGCAAGCGGCCCGCCTGCAGGCGATTTGATACAATATCACTTGCGAACCGACAACTGTTTAGTAAGGAAGTAAGGACATTTTTAGGGTTCCGTACCCAAAGGGTAAAAACGGAGCCCTATTAATGTCACTCTGCTGTCTGTCTGTCCGTCTGTCTGTCTGACCGCCGGTCACAGGTCTCTAGCTCGTAGACGGAATGAGGTACAAGCCTGAAATTTTGATATTTGGTGTAGAACGCTGACCCGAAATCAAATATTGAATTAGAAATTGAATTAAATTATTTTTCAGGAGGACATACATGAAAAAGTAGCCGGAAAAATAAGTATTTAATTTCTGAGTTAGACATCGCAACAAACCGTGAAAGAACCCAAAAAATGTTCGTTTGTTTTGGGTCACAGCTTACAAATTACATTATGAATCGGTGTTTTCAGTATTGTTATTTAAAGTAAGTACTTAAGTATACGATACACATTATTCAGAAATTGCAAATTCCTAAAGGTTAGTTGAGTTTTGGGTCTAGACCTCGTAACAAAAATGGTCTAAAACTAACCACTTTGGCAGTCCACCGAATTCTTTGATGTTTAAGATAAAACAAGCTATAATTTAAAAATTAAAAAAACCCGACTGCCATGCTATAAAACGAACTAAAAAATTAATAAACTACCACCGTACCACTTACAGTGTAGTTGTTATTTATTTTGTTTTTATGATTTGTCACTCCAAACTGATTTAAAACATAATATACCTAGACATACATTTACGTACTGGCCTTTTAAAGCCCTTTATTTTGATACCCCACTCGAGGGTCTTGAAGTAAAAAAATAGTCATTTATCAAGACAAATCTAATGACGTATAATTTATCAAATTTGGTTGAGCCGTTAAATAGTTACGAACTGATATAGGAAACGGTCATTTTATACGATTTATCACTCCAAATTGTTTCCAAATATATAAATTGTATACATTTTCGTATTCGCCTTTTGAATCCCTTTATTTTGATACCCCACTCAAAGGTCTTGAAGAAAAATTTTTTTTTCAGCTCGCACAATAAAGCGCATAAAGTCCGCCATTTTGATTTTTTTTTTAATTTAGGTACCCATTGACGCTCGCGTCATCGAGACAAATCTAATGACGTATCATTTATCAAAATCCGTTGAGCCGTTGATTAGTTACAAGCGGACATAGGAATGGACATACATACACACAGGTGAAACACATATATCCAGTCGGGTAAATAAAAAAAGATTAAAATACAATATTATTCGCGCTTTACTCAATGAGTTTTATACAATGACTAGCTGACCCTCGCGACTTCGTTCGCGTGTTTTTCTTTTGCTATAAACCTCAAGGAGCCCGAGACCTTTCCAACGAATGCAAAACCGTGGAAATCAGTTCGTGCGTTCTGGAGTTATAGCGTCAGGAAGGAAAACCCGACTTATTTTTATATAGTAGATGACACCCCACAAACTAGGGTTGAAAAAAAACAGGGTACCTACTACCTCAGGAATATTATAAAGAGCGCCATAATATCTTAGCGAACTAAAAGCCGACGAAAACTCCGCGCGCGTTTTCCCTCTAGATAATTATAATATGTCGGACTAGGGGGGTTATTCTCTAACTTAGTGATCATCACTAAATGATATCCACCGAATTAGTTCGATATATGAACTTTGCTGCTTTACTGTATGAAATAAAAAATACATTTCATAGCTAACCTTCAATGGATAAGAAATATATTATGTCAAATAACTTCAGTGGCTTTCATTTTTAATAGCCACTGAGTTAAAGAATTGGCCCACTGATAGTCGACCTTGGTATTTGAAAAATACACCCACGGTGCGGTGTCTTCTGGGAAATGCAGTTAATTTTGTCTCGTTTGTTTACAAGTCGACAAACTCTAACTACCTAGTATAATTTGGTCTTAGTATTTAAAATAATATTTGATGACAGATTTTGTGTAAATTCACCGAGGATAATTGGCTAAACTGGCAGATTGCCGGCGCGTGGCTGTTCTCTGTTTAATTATCACTCGGAAAATGGTTATTAGTTACCGATGAGAAAAAGCACAAAAACATCTTGATAAATGACTATTTTTTTTAAATCTTTCTCGCTCCGATAGCTACCAGTAAAAGTATCTAGGTATTAATATGTAGTGTAGGTAGATTTTATTTACTTATCTATGCCGGCTATGCCGGTTGGGTAGCAACTAGCCACTGCCGAAGCACAGGCCGAAGTCTTCCATCAGACAAAAAGTATATAGCTAGTATAGTAATTAACGTACCTACTTATTAATTGTGTACTTACCTTTTATTACGGAATTAATTATTATTATGGAACTGGAACGGCATTCCGAACCTGTGTAGACTCAATTGACGATTCAAAAGTACTTGTAAAAGTTTATTTGAATAAAAAACTTTTCTATTCTATTCTATTCTATTACACCTAGCATCAAAGAATTTTCCTAGCATTTGTTACACTTTTCAATAGCATGTTAGTAACTACCATTTATTAATCACACCTATTAATTCTAAAAAAACCCTCGTTACATTATTATTGTTCAATTTATTAGGGTTCCGTACGCAAATAGTGGCAAACGGGAGCTTAGTACTAAGCCTCCGCCGCGCTGTTTGTCCGTGTGTCTACAGCTCCTTTTGATGTTATTTGTTCAGCTCTGTCGATTCAGGTCGGAACGGTAATTATGTACAAGTTTCATAAGTCAAATTGTACATACGTATACTGCATCCATAGTTAAACAAGAAATAAATAAAAATAGGGTTCCGTACTCAGAGGGGGCTGAATAATAATAATTATTGGTATGGCGCTATACCATTTTAGTGCTATTGATATTTCTATGGCATCTATCTTGTTATTTTCTAGAGTAGATAGTTTATAGAAATAGATATATAATAGAATAGAGATAGATAGATATAGGTATGTGTGGTAGTTGGTAGTAGATACCTACGGAACCCATTGTGAGCGAGTCCGACACTCGCACTTGCCGGGTTTTTCATGAGACAGTCTAAGGAAGTACTTGTTACAATCAAGATAAATTAAAATGATAATTCCTAGAAATAATGCTACAGCTAGGTAATACAATACAATGGTTTATTACTAAATGGTGCAAAGTTGTAGAATCAAAATTGAATAGGTCATTACTAACGTGAATTGAGGAAAAATCTATACTAATATAATAAAGCGGAAGAGTTTGTTTGCTTGTTTGTTTGTTTGTTTGAACGCGCTAATCTCTGGAAGTACCGATCGGATTTGAAAAATTCTTTTTGCATTTGGTTGTCCAACTTTTGGGGCAGGTTATAGGCTATTTAATATCCCTAAAATCCTCCCCTAAGGGGGTAAAATGGGGGTAGAAAGTTTGTATGAAAGTCCTATGTTTTTAAAGTTACAGACCTGAAAATCAGCATTTAGATTATTAGTTTTAAATAATAAAACTCTGTATATTTTATTTTGAAAAATCTTCCCTTAAGGGTAGTAAAATAGGGGATGAAAGTTTTAATGGGAAGTTTTAATTATAATTTTGCTATTATCAACTTGAAATTTGGAAGGTAGGTTAATTATAGGGCTTAGATATCAGCCTGGAAAATATTTCACGAAAATCCTCCCCTAAGGGGGTAAAATGGGGGTTGGAAGGTTATGTTTTTGAAGTTACAGATATGAAAATAGGATATGAAATTATAATTTTTAAATGATAAAAACCTGTATAAGTAATTCTGGAAAATCTCCCCTTAAGGGTGGTAAAATAGGGGATGAAAATTTTTATGAAAGTCCTATGTTTTTAAAGTTACAGACCTGAAAATCGACATTTAGATTATGAGTTTTAAATAATAAAACTCTGTAATTATTATTTTGAAAAATCTGCTTTTAAGGGTGGTAAAATAGGGTATGAAAGTTTTAATAGGAACTAAAAACGATTGCAGCATTCTCTGGCGGTCTAACTTGAAGCGATCATAGCACCCTTTGGCGGCCAAAACTGGAAACTAAAAAACGATCACAGCGCCCTCTGGTGGCCTAAGCCGGAAACTTGAAGCAATAGCAGCACCCCCTAGCAGCCAAAACTGGAAACTAAAAAAAAAAAAACGATTGCAGCGCCCTCTAGCGGCCAAAACTGGAAGCTAAAAACGATCGCAGCGCCCTCTAGCGGCCAAAACTGGAAACTAAAAAACGGTCTCAGCGCCCTCTGGTGGCCTAAGCCGGAAACTTGAAGCAATAGCAGCGCCCTCTAGCAGCCAAAACTGGAAACTACAAAACAATTGCAGCGCCCTCTTGCGGCCAAAACTGGATATTAAAACGATCACAGTGCCCTCTTGCGGCAAAAACTAGAAACTAAAAAACGATCGCAGCGCCCTCTGACGGCCTAAACCAGAAACTTGAAGTGATTGCAGCGCCCTCGTGCGGTCAAAACTAGAAACTAAAAATGATCGCAGCGCCGTCTAGCGGCCTAAGCCGGAAACTCGAAGCGATTGCAGTGCCCTCTTATAGTCAAAACTCTTGCAGCCGGAGCTGGAAACTCGAAGCAATTGCAATGACCTCTGACGGTCGCAGGCGGAATCTCGATACGACAGCTGCGCCCTCTGGTGACCGAAGGCAATTAAATAAATACTAAATTAATAACTAAATCAATAAATAAATAACTAAGTAAATAATGTAAAGCTATTTAGTTATTAAATAATTATCTAAATGTGAAAGTGCGGATATTTGGATGTTTAGATGTTTGTTACTCTATAACGTCGCAACTACTGAACAGATTTGGCTGAAATTTTGAATGGAGATAATGCCCTGACTTAAAACATAGGCAACTTTTTATCCTGAAAAAATCCACAGTTCCCACGGGATTTTGAAAAAACCCAAATCTACAGCTATAGGTAGATCAATATAGCAAACTACCTTGAAAGTAAGTATAAAGATTGGAAAAGGGAGCGGGAACAGGAACCAGAAATCCACGATTCCCTCAGGATTTGTGAAAAACCGAAATTCACGCGGGCGAAGCCGCGGGCAACAGCTAGTAAAATATAAACCCACATCATTCATAGAATTCTTTATTTTCAAGTTTTTATAAGTAGGTATCTAAATGAACTATAATAATATTATCTTAGACTTCATAACAGCAGGGGAATCCCGAAATCAAAGATAAATTATAATCGAATATTATATTAAGGGCGACAGTTTGTTTTTTATTCATCTACAATTTAGCCTTTGAATGATGATAACTAACGATGCAGATAGAAGCGGTATAATCTGGAATAGGTATTGCAGTTTATACTAATATCTAATACTATACCTAGGTACCTCTAGGCTCTAATCAGTTTCTATGCGGCATCACCTGCATGAAAGTGTGCGCAAAATGAGACAGAACTTGAATGACTAATCATCCGTGAGACTTTTCAATTATAATTATAATTATAATTATAGTCACTGCCTATGTGGGTAATAAAACTGTTACGAGAATAACGAATAATTTGTGCGTTTCTACTTTTTACGAGAGAACAGCGGTGGGCGTTAATCTATCGGTCGAAATTGATAAATATTTAGAAAAAATTATACGTCAATACAATAAGTGAGTATATTTTTCGAAGAAATTACCTACTTTCGTCCGTTTCCCGTCCCGCGGTCTCCCTATGCAAACCTCCCTTTTCCCGCCAACCGGGAAATCCGCCGACTGGCAGCAAGCACGTTTCGTCTCACAAGTATTTCCGACCTTCGGAGCATCTAGCGTTTACTTTAGACCCAGCGCACACCAAGAGCGGCGCAGAGTAGAGCATTTTCTGAGAACGCTGTTCGTAAAGTTATTGTTCAATAACTTTACGAATATTGAGCTACAGTACAAAATTAAATGTACCAACTTCAAAACGCGAGATAAACTATTACGATCATCGATAATACGATGGAACGTCACGTTTTGGAGTAAATTCAATTTTGTACTGAATTTCAATATAAAATATTATTCGTAAATTAATGTTACTTTGCGCTGCTCATGGTATGCACTGGGCCTTAGGCTTCGACTGCAACTAACTGAACTGACTTACAAATTGACACGATTAGCCGCATAATGTAGGTACATAATATATTATGTTCGAATAGGTAATTATTATCATCCTAAAAAAATACTTCGCACGCTCTGATCACACATTAATGTTCGCTTGTTTAACAATTTTTCGTAATTAATTAATTGGATACCTACTCGAATTATGAACGGTCATTGACCTCGCGAATTGCGTCATGTTGGGTCAAGATCGTAGAGAGCGCGTATTAAAAAAAAACTCAGTCTACGTAGGACGTATTTTTTGGCATGATTTTGATATTATTTCAGACAAACCGCGCTGATAGATACTTAGGGAGGTACTTTGCGCAAAAATTAGCCAGACCTCGTGTCTCCAAATATTACATAGGAACTTAGGTAATTAGATTAATTATTTGTGCTGAGATGTAGAGAGCTCTACGTAGAGACTCGTGGGAATCGTAATTCGTAGAGTTTTATTTACATGGAGAAGAAAAAGTTAAAAGCCTCAGAATAATAACGGAAGCTAAAATTGCTGATCGTCTTTTTTTATTAAGAGCTATGAGCTCCTTTAAATATTGTGTCTTAACAATATGTAAAGGACCCAGTACCTACCTATATAATAATACAATAATTAATTATAATATTATATCTACGTTTTTATTAGGAACTAGGTCCTAGGTTCTTTACAATATACAGACCTGGCAAATCATTTTCCGTGCTGATCTCGATGTCATCCATTTTTATCATTATATTTTACACTAAACTATCACCAACGAAAGAATATTATAGCCACTATTTTTATATCACCCGCTATAAATTGCCCCTAAATTGACCTTGTCACGCATAACTTCCCACTAACATGTATATATTAAACTCACGAATAAATAATTAATTATTAAAATACCCAATTACATGAAAACTAGAATCACATGTAACGATTTGAACACTATAAAGAACCTTATAAAACCGCACTTAAAAAAATAGCTTATATTATTATCTGTGAAAACTTCGCGCCAATACACGATTTTTTTTTCTGGACGTTGGCAAACGTCTTGATGCCGGCGGCGTTAGTCACAAACTGTTCTATTTTTGTTCGGTAAAATTAAAATAAAAAAATTATATACATGGCCTTTATTTTTGTTGTTTTATTATTTATTGTTTATATTGTTAATGCGAGATTAATTACACAAACATCAGTTAATATTGTTTCTATATACAAGTATAAATTAAAAATTTAAAAAACCCCCGACATTCACCATTTTGTGGCGGCCATCTTGGATTTGCATAGTGCTATTCTACTAGTCAAGCCCTTTAATTTGATACCTACCTACCCACATTAAGGGAGTTGTGAAAAAATGTGTAATCCGCAATTTTGTAGCGGCGGCCATCATGGATCGATTTTCATCAAACATAGCTAACAACACTCTCGACTAAATCATCTTTCAAACAAAAAAACCGCATTCAAATTGGTCCACCCTTTTGAGCGCCACAGCGGAACAGACAGACACACACACACACAAACACACAATGGGTTAAAAAAGCAATATTCTTTTACAAATGACGAGAGTGCTAAATCTTGGCTGAAATTGTTTTTTTAAGCTTACAATATATAATAATACACGCTTCTCTATGAGATTATAATAAATCTTGCGCAAATAATATAAACATTTCACGAAATATTTATAAAGTTTTCAACGACACTACTTCTAGAATGAAACATTAGAAGAAATATAATAATCTAACCATAACTCGTACTTTCAAAGGAAAACTTCCACTGATGTGTACCTACTTACTTACTCTATACGAAAATAATGTTAATTTCCAGTTAATTTCAACTAAGTAAAGCACAAGTCCCACCAACGTAGTGGAGTGACGCCGAGACGTATTAAGAGGCCGTATCTTTGATTCACGATTTTTTAGGAATTTTTGAAGACCGTAGGCCTTCAGATGTAACGATTATATAACAAAAAAAATGAAAATTATTACAGATCAATCCTTCTGAAGTTCTGTCCTGTCTGTCTTCAATGGAGTCTTGGAAATAAAATATTAATTTTATTAAAAAATGTTATAAAAACAATAATTCTTGCGGAAGACGTTTGATGTAGGTACTTAGTTACAAATAAAATAAAACAAAATATGAACCGCGCTAAAGCGATAACCGGTCAAGTGCGAGTCAGACTCGCGCACCGAGGGTTCCGTACTTCAGAAGTATATAAACAATCTGTTTTTCATTATGTATTCATTAGTTTATCTTAAAAGGTAAGTTGCTAATTAAGCTAGGCCTCTAAATTGTATGAGCTCTCATACAACTCAGAGGTTTATCTTAATTGGCTCAACTATGTATGTATGGGGACACCCTTTAATTTCCAACTTTTTTTAGTTTTTGGAATTTTTCCTTTATTTGTGCTGTAAGACCTGGCTTTTTGTCAGATTTCGTAATTCTAGGTCAACTGGAACTACCATTTAGGTTTTCGACCCAAAACCTATAGGGTAGGTACTTTCGGTTGACCTAGATTTGTCAATTTTGATCAAAAGCAAGGTCTTACGATCACTTAAGATCAAGTAAAGGAAAAATTCCGAAAAATAAAAAAAGTTGAAAATTAAGGTAAATTCAAATTCAAAATTCATTTATTCAAAGTAGGTACACTCTACACTTTTTGAACGTCAATTTAGGAACAGGCAATGGTGATAATTACTTACGGAAACTTAAAACTAAAGCTACGAGGGTTCCAAAGGCGCCCTGGTCTGAGAAGAGCCCACAACAAACTCAGCCGGGTTTATTTTTTTTTTTTTTTATTATCACCATCTTACAATATGGTATAGCCAAATTTTGGTACTTACAAGTTTTCGTGAAAATCTAAATTGCCCGCAGCTCATTGCCCGCGATTTCGTCCGCGTGGAGTTAGGATTTACTAAAACCGCGCGGGAACTCTTTGTTTTCCCGGGATATAAGTAGGTATCCTATCACTCACTCTCTAGGACCTCAACTAAGTATATCTAGCCAACTAGCAGCTAGCAGGAAACTGTCTCGTTGGTCCAGTGGTTAGCATATTCGACTGCAGATCACGAGGTCCCGGGTTCGATTCCCGGGTCGAGCAAAAATTGTTAGGTATTGCGTTTTTCTGTCAAGAAATTCTCAGTGACAGCCCGGAGTTGGTAGTAGGCGGTGTTTGACCCCCGTGCCTCGGAAAGCACGTTAAGCAGTCGGTCCCGGTTATTATTATCATGTGACAATAGTCGTGGCGGGTCTAAGTTCTTATTCCCTCTCTCCTATGAGAGAGGAGGCCTGTGCCCAGCAGTGGGACGTTAAGTGCTTGTTCAGACACGGCGGGAACCGCGCGATTATCGCGCGGTAATCGCGCGGTTCCCGCCATGTCTGAACAAGCACTAAAAGGCCTACCTACGTACATAGTGGTAGTGGTGGTGGTAGCTCTCTTGCGGCGTGACATGGAGGACAAAACAGCAAACGGCGGAGACTAGACGTGGCGGGGATTTCTTCTCTACAAGATCAAATAAGACGTTATTTTAAGGTAGATATCGATATAACGTTAATCTCACTGTGATTTTGATCGCGATTCGCGGATCATGATCCAGATCTTGACTGTGTACGGGCTGCTTAACCATGGGTAGTAGTGTATTATCTATGCTGCTTAACGCATGCAGGATTACGCCATTTCCGCTGCGGCTCCAAGCTCTTAACTCCGTTTCCTTGATAATAGTGTCGAGGACATTGTTATGTTTGGTATTGTTTGTTATCTCTTACGTGATTTAGCTTGAATCATAGCATTTATAATAAAACGACTTAATAGGTAGGTTAGGTAAGTAATTACTTACTCCATTTTTCCTCCGCAGTATTCATTATCACCTCTCTGATCTAATATCGTAAAAGCGCGCCTACCTAACTACCTAATAACATTTTGTTCACTGTTCGGATACCTAGGAGTACTTAATCAAATTAATACGTGGAGTAATTAAAATTAGGTAGGTATATAATAGGTATAGTGTGCATTTAACTATGTTAAATTCCCAAAGTAATGAAGAAATATATTTATTTTTATTAATTCTTCTAGATTTTACTTCTGTAATTGTAATGTAATTAAAACTGTGATTAAAGCTCTACTTATTTAAATACCTACTTTTTAAATCATGCAAATCAATTACATAAAAGTTGAACTTCACCCGTAGATCGATTATTAATTTCTGAACGTAGCTCTAGTGTCATGGATGACGGTTGTCAGTGTCAACTGTCAACGTCAAAATTTGATAAAGTCAAGCGTCCTAAATGTCACTTGATTGTACAATGAATGTTGTTTATTTGTGATTTGTTACTAAAATTTTATAAAAGTTCAACTGTAAAGCATAAAAACGTATCTATTTTTAATTTTATTTCATTCAGTGATAGTATTCCTTATTCATAATGGAAGACAATGATGAAAACCTGCATCGTTTGGAGGGCAGTTCGTCTGACGCTCCTTGCGGCTTAATCGTCAAAAATAAGGACAAACCGCCTGATTTTCAGTTCGCTAAGCCTTCTTTGCTCGGCCTAGATAAGCTGGCAGCTTCTAAAAGAAAGCAGAATCGTCTAATTTCGTTTCAAAACGAGGAAAATGATGGGGAAGACTCTGTCGATAAAGAAACTCCTTTGGAGGGAAAAGATAGGAAATACAGAAAGCACAATGAAGAAACGCCAACGTATACCGGTGGATTATCCGAACAAGCGCGGGAAAGGATGTTGGAACGCTTACAAAAGTAAGTTTTAATGTAATGTTACCAAGTGATAGCAAAGTAGACCTATTTCATCTCCATAATCGATTATTCATATGTAATCAATTATGCACTCTTGCCTATAGAAACAAAAAAAAAAAACAATAAATTAACTACAAAAGTCACTGATGTTAAATTTGTTATATTCAAAATTTAAATATAATATGTAGGTTAATTAGCATTTACGTAGTTGGCCATGATTAAAAATAAAAGTGTTTCTCAGAAAATCATTTTGAAAAGGATGGGGACTAAAGAGACTCCAGTGTACATGCATTCATAATTCTTCTCCTAAACAGCTTGAGTAACTTTGATGATTTTTTTTTATTACTTATGGATTCACTCCAGGTGACTTAACTGGTAGCTTGGTTCTTAGCTATACTTGTAACCAGTGTGTGGGGCTGTTGTCAAGAGCCATAAATAGTTTTTTTTTATGTTGTTTAATAATATTATGTTCATTTTTACAATAATGTTCACTGATATTTCATTGCGACCAGCTCCTTTACCACTTCTATACCCACCTACATTCAATTCTATGTGTACAACCAACAATTAATGTCTTATACATTTCAAATTAATTTTTATCAAAATTTTGCTCTCGCTTCACAGAAAAGACAAAGAATCAAGGGAAAAAGGTGTCCACTACTCAACTCAAGAGGAAAAAGAGACACGCTCCAAGAATGACAGTG
The DNA here is from genome assembly GCA_920104075.1 of Melanargia galathea. Classification (NCBI taxonomy): domain Eukaryota; kingdom Metazoa; phylum Arthropoda; class Insecta; order Lepidoptera; family Nymphalidae; genus Melanargia; species Melanargia galathea. The sequence goes on along the minus strand of OV049872.1, from coordinate 19,112,820 downwards.
ACGATCTTTTCTACCGACACCCATATGAAAGACGAGATCGCAGCAAGGACAAGAAGCGCGACGAAAGGAAAGACAGAGACACACGTAGAGACAGGGATAGGAGCGACAGGGACAGAAGAAGGGATTCGGAAAGGAGGGATAAGGATAAAAGGGATCGGGATACAGATAGAGATAGCTCTAGGAGGAGTTATTATGAACCAAGGTTTAAAGATGAGCCGAGAACTCCAAGGTATGTTTATATTGAAGTTTTTTTTTTTGTTTATATTGTTTCATTGGTTTATTTCGGTTACCAACCGAGATGACATCATATTATGCGATAAATTTCAATAATAGACACTGATAGGGATGGACTTGGACACCCTTTGACAATCGTCAGTTGGAGGTGCCTAGACAGAGCAATAGTGCGGGGTGACTGGGTGGAGAAATGGGGAGTCTGCAATAAAAACTTTAAATAATTTTATTAGGCGTTTATCCAATACTGGGACACCTATCTAGCTCTTGATGCTATTTATTATTTTGCTAGGTTAGCTAATTGTAATTATAAAATGGTTTAATAAAGATGGCCATTTTTTAAATCTTAAATGATGATCTGTTAAATATTTATTTCAGCATCAAAGCTCTCAAACCAACTGACAAGACAGCTTGGGACGACGATGATGAGGACCCGAAAGCAATACGGAAGTCCAGTTGGGACTTCCCTACACCTTTGCCCAAGGATGACAGACCTGACAGGTCAAGTCGGAGTGAACGACGCCCTACAAGGGACTATAAGGGACGGCCATATGATGACACACCAAGGGCTACGCCGCATAAGTAAGTACCATGACATATTGAGAAGAAGAAAATACTAAATTTAATTTAATTAAATTTTAATTTAATTTAATTTTAATTTAATTTAATTAAATTTTAATTAAATTTAACTACATTTTAATTAAATTTAGTAAATTTAAATAAATAATTTGCAAGCATTTTTGCCACCAGCTGGTGACAGCTTCAGTGTGATTCAGATTTTCTCTGATTGGAACTCTTTAAGGCTAAAAGGGTTCCCTGCTGATTATAGAACTCTAATACTTCACTCAATATTCACTTAAATCTTAAAATACTTACGCTCAGGGGAAATGAAACACCTAGTTGGTTTCCACTTTAGCCCACCTACCATATTCCACACATGAAACCTATCAATTTCATACTATCACCATCACTACCACTACAGCCTTTCAACGTCCCACTGCTGGGCACACGCCTCCATTCTCATAGGAGAAAGGGATTTAGAGCTTAGATCCACCACACTGCACCAATGCGCATTGGCGGACTTTAACGACTATTGTCACATGATAGTGATAATAACCGGGACTGACTGCTTAACATGCTCTCTCTCAGCATGGGGGTGAAACATAGCAAACTACCAACTCCGGGCTGGCACTGAGAATTTCTTAACAGAAATACCCAAAATAACAATTATATGCCCGACCCGGGAATCGAACCCGGGACCTCGTGATCTGCAGTCGAATACGCTAACGAGTAGACTAACGAGGTAGTTCAATTTCATACAATAAGTAAAAATATTGTGTTTAATACAGATGGGTAAGCTCTCGACGCGGCGTGGACATCGACGATCCGGACTGGCAGGAGGCTGAAAAGAAACTGGACAGGGCCTGGTACAATATGGGTGAAGGTGAGAGAATACATTAAGAATTTCATACAAATAGAAATAATCGTATAATATGATTTTTACCTTTCTTATAAGAATATCATAAACTTTTCTCCAAATTTAATGTTGCAATGCCCTGTACCCACATGATTTTCCTCTGCATAAAATGTAATATCAGCAACATCAAGAACATAGGTTTCTTTTTCTTATGATGTACTAGTAAAAATTGCATACAATTTTTTCTTCCAATAATAATTTTGTCATGTAAATACTGCACACATAGGTATATGATTTTTCTCTCATGTTTATTGTTATATTAAGGTGCGTCCAGACTTGAACATTTCACCGAACCGAACAGCGAACATTTCGGCGAACTTGTTACGCTCAATGTGGACGGCGCGCTTGGAGCGCTTGAGATAGGTTACTGCGTAACAGTTCGGCGAAACTTTCGCTGTTCGGTTCGGTGAAATGTTCAAGTCTGGACGCACCTTAAAATCCGTTATATCCATATTATTTTTGTGTCAAAACTTTAGAATTAAGATTAATCTATTTGTCAGGGGAAACCGATGAATCGGATCCATTCGCCGGCACCAGCGCCGAATACGTGGCCAAGAAGGAGGAACAGATAGAGAAACGACGCAACCGCAAGGTGTCCGCCGCGCGCCAGCAAATAGACAAGGACAACGAGCTGTGGGAGCGGAACAGGATGCTGACCAGCGGCGTGGTGCACTCCATTAACGTTAACAACGACTTGGATGAGGTGAGATGGAACAAAACACACACACACATTATTTAAGGTGCAGCGGGGCAATCTCGACTGGTAAAACCTAAACCACAACTTTGAAGGTATAAAATATTAGATAATATAGTTTTATTAAAAATGTAATGTATTGACGCTCCAGAGTCATTATCTGTGTATTATTTTTACAAACTCGTATTGAAAAATATTCACTAGATAGGCTTAAAAATGTGTTTTTGTCAAAAAAGGCAAAAATAGTTGTAATTCCCCCTCCATGGGGCAATTTCAACTATTAATTATAATTTCTCTTCTAGAGCTCTTAGCTTGATGTTAGTCAGTTGCAGAGTTTTTTTATAGAGATAGTAATCTAAATTGAATCTTGTCATTTATGCAGCTAGGCTCATTTTTGAATAAAAACACGTTAAAGGTTTAGGCGGGGTAATTTCGACTGCTCGCCATAGTTAATAGTGATGGGAACGTAATAAAAAATAAGTCGATAGATACACTAATAAATAATTTTGGTCTGCTATATACTAAAGGTACTATATCTACTCACTAATCATAAATCAAAACTTCATTTTAAGAAAGGAATATGTATTTAAAATAGAACCAGAGCATCCCTCATCCTAAATCTACAATCGGTCATATAAACGTTACGCAATTTTATAATTTAGGACCAAGATTCATCTATCTTTTTTAGTTTTAAAACAGCAATTAATAATCTAACAAATATAAAAATTTACAAAAGTCATAATAAAAAGTAGGTAATCAACTTAAAACTAAACTTTGAATTCTTAAAAAGTACTGGTCGAATTGGCAGTAAGTAAGAAATTGAAAAATCCCTCGAAATTCATCGATTTGAATCGTGTTGCGATCCTGCGAATAGAAAGATTACAATAATATAGCTACAAGTTAAATATTTGTAACATATTTACATCGACAAAACATATCGAAGCATGCACATCACTAGTGTTTGTTCATTTCCATATAAAATCTGGTGGGGCAATTTCAACTGCAAAATAGTTGAAATTAGCCGCCATTACAATCCAGGTGGGGTGATTCAAACTCACACCAAAATGCTGTTAAAGCGCAAGTTACAACAGAAAAAAATAGCTAAAAACATGAAATAGGCTTTAATTAAATGTCTTACCTTTGAAAATCTTCGAAAAACACATTAATTACCACTTTTTTCGCAAAAATGTGAGACACTAATTAGCACGTGCAAACAAGAAAAAGAGAAGAAAACAAAATGGCCGTGTCGATCAAACAGTATTAGGTCTAGCAGTGCCATCTATGTAGAAATTATGAAATTGCTTTTGAGCTATCCGGTCATAGATGGCACTTATTCAAATAAAGTAAAATGTAGAAGTTATTAAGATTAGTTGAAATTTCCCGCTGTCGAGATTGCCCCGCTGCACCTTACAAGTATAAATTAAAAAATTTAAAAACCTCCGACATTCGCCATTTTGTAGTGGTCATCTTGGATTTGAAATTTATCTTAGTGTATAGTATTCTACTAGTCAAGCCCTTTCATTTGATACCCATATTGAGGGAGTACAAAATATGCAATCCGCCATTTTGTGGCGGCGGCCATCTTGGACTGATTTTCATCAAACATAGCTAAAAATACTCCCGATGAATTTGCCTTTCAAACAAAAAACCGCATTCAAATCAGTGCCACAGACAGACACACACAGAGAGACACGTCAAACTTATAACACCCCGTCGGTTTTACGTCGGGGGTTATGAATAAAAATTTTATATTATGTCGGCTCCACATTATCGTCCAACATCCCAACTGTTAGTCCAACTTTTCACATGTAGAGAGTTAGAGCGGGGCCGCACTGCGAAAATTATCGGTTTATATTCCGCATTATATATATAAAGCTACTTGAAGTTACGTATTGATCACCTCTCCTGAACAATTTTGTATGGGACTTTTTCACCATACTTTCCGTGTGTGTAGAATTCAAAAAATTTAGGTCTACAAAATTATAGAGAGAGCTGGACGTGGAAAACTGACTAGAGTACCCTAAGGGATCTCGAAAACTATCAGTCGGAGAGGTACTATCCCCAAACAAAAAATGTTCAACACCTTGGGCAATTGGGTGAACCGGTGAAAAAAATATGGCCACCAAACAAAAAAAATTTTCGTCTCCATACAAAAATTTCTTAATTTTCAAGAGGCTCTCCAGAACAATTTTGTATGGAACTTTTTTCACCTCACTATTTATGTGCGTAGAACTTATGGGTCTTCCTTCAGGAAAATTATGAAACGTCATGAACGTGGAAAATTTACCAGAGTACCCCAACGGCTCTCAAAAACTATCAATCATAGAGGCATGGTTCTGAAACTGAAAATGTTCAAGACCTTGGGCCCTTTGGTGAGCCAGTAAAAAAAAGATAGGTACCAAACAAAAAAAAATTCGTGTCCATACAAATTTTTTTTTAAATTTTCAAAAGGCTCTCCAGAACATTTTTGTATAGAACTTTTTCCTCTTACTATTTATATACGTAGAACTTATGGGTCTTCCTTCAGGAAAATTATGAAACTTCATGAATGTGGAAAATTTATCAGGGTACCTCATGGGTCCTCTAAAACTACCAGTCATACAGGCATGGTCCCAAACAAATGTTATTAAGGACCTTGGGCCATTGGGTGAACCGGTAAAAAAAAGATGGCCGCGGAACAAAAAAATTTTTACTCCATACAAATTTTTTGGGTTCTTTTCAAGAGGCTCTCCTGGACATTTTTGTATGAAACTTTTTCCCCCCACTACACGTATAGATAAAACTTAAAGGTTTTTTCACAAAAAAATACAAAACGTAGTTGAATGTGGAAAAATTACCAGGGTACCTCATGGGTCCTCTAAAACTACCAGTTATACAGGAATGGTCCCAAACAAATGTTGTTAAAGACCTTGGGCAATTTGGTGAACCGGCAAAAAAAAGATGGCCGCCCAACAAAATTTTTTTTTTGAATTTTCAAAAGGCTCTCCTGAACATTTTTGTATGGAACTTTTTTCTTATCACTATTTATATGCGTAGAACTTTAGAGTTTTCCTTCAAAGAAATTATAACACGTCATGAACGTGGAAAATTTACCAGAGTACCCCAACGGCTCTCAAAAACTATCAATCATAGAGGCATGGTTCTGAAACTGAAAATGTTCAAGACCTTGGGCCCTTTGGTGAGCCAGTAAAAAAAAGATAGGTACCAAACAAAAAAAAATTTCGTGTCCATACAAATTTTTTTTTTAATTTCATGAGGCTCTCCAGAACATTTTTGTATTGAACTTTTTTCCCCCCACCAAGCGCATATATAGAACTCATGAGTGTCCTTTCAGGAAAAATACGATACGTTAAGAAAGTGGAAAATTTTCTAGAAAACCTCATGGGTCCTCTAAAACTACCAGTCTTACAGGCATGGTCCCAAACAAATGTTGTCAAAGACCTTGGACTATTTGGTGGACCGTTAAAAAAAATGGCCGCCAAACAAAAAAAATCGTCTCCATACAAATTTTTTGTGTTCTTTTCAAGAGGCTCTCTTGGACATTTTTGTATGGAACGTTTTCCCCCCACTACACGTATAAATAGAACTTTAAGATTTTTTCACAAAAAATACAAAACGTAGTGAATGTGGAAAAATTACCAGAGTACCCTAACGGTCCTCAAAAACTATCAATCATAGAGGCATGGTCCCGAAACTAAAAATGTTCAAGACCTTAGTCTCTTTGGGGAGCCAGTAAAAAAAAGATAGCTACGGAGCAAAAAAAATTCGTGTTCATACAAAATTTCTTTTTAATTTTCAAGTGGCTCTCCAGAACATTTTTGTATAGATCTTTTTTTTCCCACTAAACGCATGCATAGAACTCATTAGTGTCCTTTCAGAAAAGATACGAAACGTGATACCAATATTTCTTTTTATCTTTCAAGAGACTCTCCAGAATATTCTGATGGCCCCCCATTTCTTTATTTTACGAATATTGAAGAGACAACAAGGCCCGCGAGCTGCTTGCAGCTCGCGCACCGAGCGCAACACTAGTTTTAATATATTTTTCTCGCGAATTTTAAATCGCATGTGCGTGCAGCTTCATACATTCCCATGTGTCACAGAATTTTGCGAAAAGATTCGCGCGAATAAATTTCGCAGTGCGGCCTAGGCCTTAGTTCGTTTGACAATGCGGCGGATGGCGGTAAATCGTAGCCAGATCAAAGGAGTTGGCCAACTCACACGAACATACCCTATTACCCATACATCATTGTAGTTGTTTCATTCAGGCGAAGCAGACGTGTGTGTACGCCTTCAACAACCGATAGACATCCACTGCTGGGCATAGACCTCTTGTAGGGACTTCACACGTCGCGGTCTTGCGCCGCTTGTATCCAGCGGCTCCCTATACAGTAAATACAAAATACACATGAGTACTTTCTACACCGCCATCAACTGAATTCCCTTTCATCGTATTTTTTTTGTTTGATCACGATAACTCGTATGTCGAATGACATGGAAATAAGCGCAACCACTTAGCGCAGGCAGACTGACATCAAAGTGTTACTCTTTATCCTGTAAACTTAAAAACAGACATTTTTGGAAATTGTTGACAAATATGTTATGACCTCTCAGAATATTTGTAGCCATCTCAATTGGACATTACACCTACAGTTGTAAACATTTTTAGGTTATGTGCAACATGCAATGTATGTTTATGTTTATGGAAATGCTTTAATATAACCCGCGGCACGTACATCGAACGCTGAAGGAAACGTGGAGGAGATAGCTGCGCATGGGAACTGTCGCGCACGTAATACAATAGCTTGCCCCCTCCACTTTCCTTCAGTGTTCGATGTTCGTGCCGATGTTTATACACAAAACTTAAAGGCTGATGAAATACCCTTGTTGACAGGAAAGTGTGGATCGCGTACACCTGCTGGTGCACAACATCGTCCCGCCGTTCCTCGATGGCAGGATAGTCTTCACCAAGCAACCAGAGCCAGTTATACCGGTAATGTATACTTTTCAACTCTCCTTAAATAGCCAAGTTAACAAGTTAAGGTAATCATCATGAGGGTATAATCATCAAGGTATTAATAATCAGGTAATAATAATCGGTATAATCATCAGGGTATAATCATCAAGGTAATCATCATCATAAGGTTGTCATCGTGAGGAAACCTGTACGCCTGAGAGTTCTACATAATGTTTTCAAAGGTGTATGAAGTTTACCCAATCCACCTACGGACTACGGCCCAGTGGCGGGGCAAGGCCTAAATTTTATGTGGGCAAGATATATTTTGCGAGGCCCTCTGCCCTGTGTGGGCCTCTGCCCAGGGCCTTCGAGGCCCTCTGGCCTCGAAGATTATATGCCAGAAGATTATATAAAATGAAAAAAAGGGGGCGCGAGGCCCTCCGGAACGCGAGGCCGTGGGCCTGGGCCCACGTCGCCCACGCTTTCCGCCGCCTCTGCTACGGCCTAAACCCTTCTCACTGTGAGAGGTGACCCGTTCCCTGTAGTGGGGTATAACCCGCGTAATATAAGTCGACCGGTGACCTTCAATGCGCAGAAGTCAAAAATGAGGTATCTCGGGGTGTAAGGGGGTCGCGGGGAGGGCGTGGGGATCGTTCGTAACCACTGATTAGCTCTCGCGGATCCCTCGTAAGCGCTGATTGGCTCTCCAATAGTATTGTGTCCCGCTCACTCGTACGACGCTGCGCGCACTTGAAGGTCACCGGTCGACTTACGTGACGGGGATTGTAATGGTTTGATGATAATAATAATGAAGTAAGTTTAGAATCATCTGCTCAAGTTGCTTGATGACTTTTCCCTGCTATGTTTTCTGTTTCCATGTTTTTATTTTTATACTAGATGATGCCCACGGCTTCGCCCGTGTGTATTTAGGTTTGTAAAAATTTCGTGGGAACTTTGATTTTCCAGAATAAAAAGTAGCCTATCTGTAGTAACCCGTCCACAAAACGGAAAAATTCCGTGGGATCCTTACGATTTCGGAATGCAATTCCTTACAGCATCAGGGTTGAGGAGTTGGACATGTACCTACTCGAGGTCATTCAACAATAAAGTCTTTAATTGGTATCCCCAATATCAATTTAAATAACCGACAGTGCCTAAATCCCATTAGTTTTGGGGATCAGATTCCCTACAGCATCAGGATTGAGGAGTTGGAATCCAAATTTTGTAGGACAGTGTCGCAATGTTTCTCTATCGATTAAAAAAAAAATTACGCAAATCGGTTCAGAAATCTCGGAGATATCGGTGTACATAGGTAGAAAAACACAACTCCTCCTTTTTTGAAAGTCGGTTAAAAAAGTAGCCTATGTCACTCCCTGATTAATTCTCTACTTGTATGTGAAAGTCCCGTCAAAATCGGTTCAGCCGTTCCAAAGATTAGCCCGTTCAAACAGACAGACAGACAGACAGACAGACAAAAATTTTAAAAACGTGTGATTCGGTTATAGTATCGTTCAAATAACCATATGAGCTTAATATGAGGTAGTTATTTCGATATTACAGACAGACACTTCAATTTTATTTATTAGTATAGATTATCTACAGGTTTGATATTGTTTTTACATTGCTACACATAATTTTGAATATTCGTATACTTATTACGACTCAATGATTTCAACCCTTAAGTTCCCCAAGAAAGATTGTAAGAGATTTATATGAATCCACGCGTACAAAGTCAGCTAGCCAACTATCACAGCTTGACCCCTCTATATACTAACAATATTTTTTTTGTTGACGGAAAAAATGAATTGTGAATAATGTCGTATTAACATTTTTTTAATGTTCTTTTTTTAAGGTTAAAGACCCAACATCTGACATGGCTATGAACGCACGAAAAGGTTCGGCTCTTGTCAAGGCGTTCAGAGAACAAAAGGAACGAAGGAAAGCCCAGAAGAAGCACTGGAAATTAGAGGGCACTAAAATAGGTAAATATCTAATCCTAGAGAAGTTTAAGGTTTTTTGGGTTTCCTAGCAGAATCAGTTTTCCATACCTGTGGTGGAGTTTTGACATATAACAAGTTGAGCTATATGAAATCAATCATTGGAAATCTGAATTTTTTTTTCTGCAAAAGTTCAGTAAAGTTCAAGTTAAAAAAAAATAGGTGTCACGTGATTTCTTATCTTCTACATTTAATTTTTATAGCCTTTGTCTATTTTTGATATGAAAAAATCCATGTTTTCTATCATCATCATGATCAACCCATTACCGGCTCACTACAGAGCACGGGTCTCCTCTCAGAGTGAGAAGGGTTTTGGCCATAGTCTACCACGCTGGCCAAGCGGATTGGCAGACTTCACACACCTTTGAGAACGTTATGGAGAACTCTCAGGCGTGCAGGTTTCCTCACGATGTTTTCCTTCACCGTTAAAGCAAGTGATATTTAAATACTACGCACATAACTCCGAAAAGTTAGAGGTGCGTGCCCCGAGATCGAACCCACGACCTCCGATTAGAAGTCGGTCGTCCTAACCACTAGGCTATCACAGCTTTTATGTTTTCTATATTGACGCTTAATTTCATGTTATTTGTTTTTCAGGTAACATAATGGGTATACAGAAACAAGAGGAAGAAATGGAGGAAGGTCCGACAAAGCAAGCGTACAAATATGCTGAACATTTGGATAAAGGTAAAACATTACATTAATTATTTCATCTAGAAAAGTTTTCCCTCAAAACGAAAGGGGTTTCCTATGTCATTTCGTACTAGATCACTGGATCCAATAAAAATTATGACTATCTTGTGGAATTCAAAGCCAATTGCTTCCACGCAGGTTTGTTTGTTGTACTGTTTGAAGTGTGAATCCGGTGTAATATTTGGCCATAATTTATCCTTTCAGAGGGTCAAGAGCCGGAATCCAAGTCCGATTTCGTGAAACGGTTGACGATATCGGAACAACGCCGGTACTTGCCGGTTTTCGCGGTGCGAGAAGAGCTGATGCAGGTCATCAGGGAGAATAGCGTCATCATTATCGTTGGTGAGTTGGCATCTAATGCGTGTACCCTGATTTCTAGTTCCGTGGAATTCTAACAGCTATCATTGTCATTTACAGATGAGTTATTTGCAGTGGCGTGCACTTCATAAAGCCCGAAAAGCACTGCATACCCTGAGAAAAGCAATATTTAGGTAAATCGATGAGAAAAGGAGCAGTAGAAATTTTAATTCTACCGATTGCATACACTGACTTTGAACTCTGTGCACGCCACTGGTTATTTGTATGAAGAACAGGGTTAATATCTACGAAGTACGATTTTACCCCAAACTAATTCCCTGTCATCATAAAAAGCCATATACCGAATAATAATATTAGTCGTTTCGCCCTAAAATAGAAAACACCAAGAGTGGAAACTAGAAAGTGCACACTAACAGCAATAGAAAACAAAAGAAGCACATTGAAAAAAATCATTCAAAAATGGAAGTCAAATGACATTCCCACCATGAAGTGTCTGTTAGGCATTTGTCATATCTACATGCGGCAGTTGATTTTTATTTACATAAGTTTTGAATTTTTTATCTTTTTTGTGGGAATTGTTTTATCTCTGGTAACATTACGAAACGTCAGAATTCCACGGAATTAGAAATCAGGGTATAGATAGCGGACTCATGGATGGTGCAATAATGGTATTCATGCTGTCAAAGAGCTTTGCAATTAAGCCCTTGTTAGAACGTGATGAACAATATCGGGGAATAATGAAGTTTTCAAATATATTTGCTCATAATTTTGCTCTTATTACATTGCTATCAAAGCTATGAAGTAAACTATTAATGCACAAGGACGATAAAAATATTAATCCCGAATCTCCAGTTCATTTTTACATTATTTCTAAAATCAATTCCGGTTTCCCGATTTAACAGAATATGCCATACAGTTGTATTTTTTTCATTCCAACGTAATCCTCAAATCAGTTCCCGAAAATAAAAATTGTGCCAATTTTCTCATAAAGTCAAAGTCAAATAATCTTTATTCAAAATCGGTACACTGTACACTTTTTGAACGTCAAATAAAGAACATTGAGGTAATAGTGATAATTACTTACGAAAACTTAAAACTACTAAATTAAAAATATAAAAAGCCCCTGACATTTGCCGTTTTGTGGTAGCGGCCATCTTGAATTTGCGTAGTGCTATTCTACTAGTCAAGCCCTTTCATTTGATACCCATATTAAAGGGGTTGTGAAAAAATATGTTATCCGCCATTTTGTGGTAGCGGCCATTTTGGACCGATTTTCACCAAACATAGATAAGAACACTCCCGACAAATTCACCTTTCAAACATAAAAAACCGCATTTAAATCGGTTCACCCGTTTGAGCGCTACGGGGGAACAGACAGACACACACACACGGACACGTCAAACTTATAACACCCCGTCGATTTTGTGTCGGGCGTTAAAAACTACAATTTGAGAAAGTATCGTAACTTTAGGGTGTTGTTTTCAGGTGAGACGGGAAGCGGTAAAACAACCCAACTCACCCAGTACTTACACGAAGAGGGCTACAGCAAGTTGGGCATGATCGGTTGCACCCAACCGCGTCGCGTCGCCGCCATGTCGGTCGCCAAGCGGGTGTCGGACGAGATGGGAGTCAAATTGGGTAAGCAATAGAATGGTACATAATTGACGACCTCCTTGAGGTGGGGTGAGCGCTGTAGTCTTATGTAGTAGGAGGTCCCGGGTTCGATTCCCGGCGGGGGCAAGTTCGGATTTTATAATTTCTAAATTGTCTCTGGTCTGCTCTGCTGGGAGGCTTAAGCCGTGGCTGTTTACCCTGCCGGCAAAGCTGTGCCGACAAGCGATTTAGCGGTCCGGTACGATGCCGTGTAGAAACCGATAAAGGGTTTCATACCTCTTCCAAGTTAGCCCGCTTCCATCTTAGACTGCATCATCACTTACCATCAGGTGGGATTGCAGTCAAGGGCTAACTTGTAGTTCAATAAAAAATAGTATTTATAGGCTGAGATTTTTTAGCGGTGCTAGCCTAGTGGTTAAGACTTCGATTTCCATTTCGCCAAATATTATAACACCATTATGAAATCTATAATTGCCTCATTTACCACAAATGTAGCGCGATTAATTTGGACGTAACTAGAGTCTGTTCAAAAAGAGAATCGGCGTGGCCAAACAGTGAACTAACGCGCTGTAGTATTGTACTTGTATTGCCCGCTAAACAAAAGCACAGCAGCGTCCTCAAATCCCACACCGATTCTCTTTTTGAACAGACTACATATCTATGATATATTAATCTTTAGACTCTTCTCGAAAGTATTTATTTATATGAGGGCAAAAAGGAAGTTTTCATTTCCTAGTTGGTTTCAAAGAATTTAGATGACTTAATAACCTTGTTTTCTATTTATTCTAGGTGAAGAAGTGGGGTACGCGATCCGTTTTGAGGACTGCACGTCACCGCGGACGGTGATCAAGTACATGACGGACGGTATCCTGCTGCGGGAAGGTCTCCGCGAGCCCGACCTCGACCAGTACTGCGCGGTCATCATGGACGAGGCGCACGAGAGGTCGCTCTCCACTGACATGCTGTTCGGGCTGCTGAGAGAGGTTAGTGGTAACTTGCGAACAGTCGAGAGGACTGCACGTCACCGCGGACGGTGATCAAGTACATGACGGACGGTATCCTGCTGCGGGAAGGTCTCCGCGAGCCCGACCTCGACCAGTACTGCGCGGTCATCATGGACGAGGCGCACGAGAGGTCGCTCTCCACTGACATGCTGTTCGGGCTGCTGAGAGAGGTTAGTGGTAACTTGCGAACAGTCGAGAGGACTGCACGTCACCGCGGACGGTGATCAAGTACATGACGGATGGTGATCAAGTACATGACGGATGGTGATCAAGTACATGACGGATTGTGATCAAGTACTTGACGCATGGTGATCAAGTACATGACGGATGGTGATCAAGTACATGACGGATTGTGATCAAGTACATGACGCATGGTGATCAAGTACATGACGGATGGTGATGAAGCGCATGACGGATGGTGATCAAGTACATGACGGACAGTATCTTGATGCGTGAGGATCTGCGCTACGCCTACCTAGACCAAGAGCTACTAAGTAAGGTCAGTGATATTAACAATCATGAAAGGAAGAGGAATAGAGCAAAATTGCTGAACGCGGTCTTATTTTCCAGACAACATTCTGTAGTCACCCTTATTAAAGGCAACGGGAATACTTTATTAATGGCAGTAAAGAGTGTCCCAGTGTGTCTGCAGTTTTGCATAAAATCACATACTTTTTAAGGACTGGAAAAAATTATTCGTTGTACACTGGCATTTATATTTTGTAATTGCTTTGGTACTTATTCTTGAAAATTAATCTTCTGTGCTGTTTATAAAAAATAAACTCTTGTGAAAACAATTGTCTTGGGTATTTTTTAGTATTTTGTTACGTCATATTCAACACAGCAATGTACAGTAAGCGATTCCTTCACACAGGCATGACTGTTTGGGTCACTGCTACGATTTCTTAATAGTAGCAGATGACTAAAACTTGAAGTAGCTCGACCGATTTTGGGAATGTTTTAATTCCCCCTTTCAAATCTAAAATCTGCCGGAATTTCCACTCATAGCAATGCTTAGATTACATGGAGCGAAGGTGTGACAGCTATTTTAGGGTTTGTTATCGAAATGTCAAGTCTGCAGAATTTTTTCACTTACAAATAATGCCTTTGAATTTTTGCCAAAAGTTTCGTCGATATCTGCGATGTATTTTCGAGAAATAATCAAGCTTCATTATGATCTCTATTTAGGCTTGCGTTGACTGTTGCATATTTTATTCAGATAATCACAACTGAAGTATAGTCCATATTTTTGTCTATTAAATGTTAAATGCTCGTCACCTAAAATTACTCTAGAAAGTACGCCAGTTAATTTTGAGGGAACTATTTATTATATCTATTTTGGGAAGGAAAAACATGCAAGAAATAAGAAAAACCAATTTTATTTATAATCATTTATTTATTTAAAAAATGCCTCATAAATGAAACAATAACTTGAGTCACTATCAAACAGTCGAACGCACGTCATATAAACATTTTCTCATTAGGTCGTTATTTTACTTTATAAATATGAATACTTAACAATACTCGTCAACGTGCAAACTACGAAAAACTACGCGGCGACTGAAGTTTCTATCATAATAATTTATTCAGAAGCTGGGGATTATACTTAGTCATATATTTTTATTAATAACTAGGTAGGTAATTCTTTTGTAAAAGGACTGAGAATTATTATGTACTTGGCCATAAACTTTGTCTTTGATATGGATAATTTTCGAATATAGAAACCTTTTAGACTAAGTGGAAAAATAATCAAATTATTACTATCGATACAAATAGTATATTTTTGTATTTGAAAAATATTTCACGCGTTTTTCGTAGTTTCTCAAATAACTATGTAAAAAAAATCAAAGCAGTCTTATCAAATCTTAAGGTTATAATAGACAACAAAACCTTTTCGCATCCCTCTAAGGATTAAAACGTACGACAGATAATATCGTTCAATTAAACATTGTACATTAATTAATTATTTATTTATTCATTCACATTTGAAGCTGCGGGGCGCGTCTTTTCACGTCTCAGGAATGTTATTTTACTTTAGTTAAATCAAATTCTAAAGAAAATTAAAGCCTCTTAATTCCCTCACATTATTAGACAATTTCTGAACTTTAAACAAAAAAAAAAAAAAGAAACTTTAAAAAAGTTAGTCATCCAAAAGAAATGGAACGTAAGGAAACTGAATATGTTTTTTTAGAAAAGAAAAAAAGAAATGATTAAGTATATATGTATCCCTTATGTTGCAAGAGATTCCAATAATTATAAAATACTTCTTAAATATTTTCAACGCGATTATAGACTTTTAAAATGTCTTCAAACTTTCATAAGTTATTCATAAGACGGATCTCATCTTTAAACATGTCACGAGAGATTCCGTGATTAAATTTAATTTAAATTTAATTTTTGTTATCATAATAGCCCTAACCCGAGGCACGATACACTAAAAATTTAAATATTTTAACAATTTTATCATTTGGAATTCATCTCTAATCTATTCAATAGCATTTTTTTAATTCACAAGAAATGGAATGATAAAGAACCTAATTTTTAGACCGAGGAATTTAAGTAGACAAAGCATTAGCTGTAATTTGAATGGTAATCGTATGAAACGACTTAATTAAGAGATGGCGTTGGCTGTCGTTGACTTTTAATCCGGGAGCTATAAATAAATTGATATATTTAAGGTTCCGTACGCATAGGAAAATGGAGCACTACTGATGTCCTTATCAAGAGCTCATAACAAATAGTTGAGTTGAGAACAAATATTTAAAGTACAATTTTTTTAAATCTTAGAAAACAAAAAATGGAGGGCCGTCAAAGTTGTCAGTTTTAGACTATTTTTGATATCTCATAAGTAAATTATTTGAATTTTCTGTATTAAACCACACACCTACTGTCTATAAACAATAAATAATGAAAACCAACGAACATCTTTTAGTTGGTCACAAGTAGGTACGGAACCGTAATAGAGCGAGGCAAGGAAACAACAAATACTGAAAACAAACGAACATCTTTTAGTTGGTCATCAGTACGGAACCGTAATAGAGCTAGGCCCGAAAACAACAAATACTGAAAACAAATGAACATCTTTTAGTTGGTTACAAGTACGGAAACGTAATAGAGCTAGGCCCGAAAACAACAAATACTGAAAACCAACGAACATCTTTTAGTTGGTCACAAGTAGGTACGGAACCGTAATAGAGCGAGGCCCGGAAACAACAAATGAACATCTTTTAGTTGGTCACAAGTACGGAACCGTAATATAGAGCTAGGCCCGAAAACAACAAATACTGAAAAGAAACGAACATGTTTTAGTTGGTCACAAGTACGGAACCGTAATAGAGCGAGGCCCGAAATCAAAAGCGATATTTTTGGGACAAAAGCTGATGCCGGTCTACCAATTTCCCAAGTCTCCGAGTTGTACTGTGAGTGGTTCAAACGAAGTCGATGTCCGCGGGCGCGGGGTGCCAGAAGCAGGCGTAGCACGAGCCGGCGCCGAGGCCGGCGGGCGCGCCTCACACGGACTGCGCCTTGGCGCGCGCGTGGCCCTGGCTCACGAGCATCACGCCCATGCTCATGCCGATGTTGCCCCACTTCAGCGACTCGCTTATCTGCAACAAGCGAGAGTGTGGACGGTTATTTACAGCAATTTATGGGCTCATGCATAGTAGAACGGGTCGTATCGCAACGCACAGCATTGCGATTGAACGCGACTCGTCGCGGCCATTATTTTGCGCGAGCGTTAACAAGCTATATTTTAGAAAATATTAAACCGATTTCTATATATACGAAATTATGTGTTTAACTTCGTACATAAGATTGATAACTAGAACCTGAAGATACGTAGATTGCGATACTGAAAAATCATCAAAATCGATTAATTGGTTTTTGAAATAATCGCGAGCATACGGGTCGAATACAGAACGACATTTTTCGAAGTCGGTTAAAAAATATTTATGTGTTAACATGTCAACGTATAAATATTTTCTTTAATCTTAAATTTTATTTAGGACTCTTGTTTTACACAAATATTAATAGGTGCAAGATTTTTTAAGAGCTTATATACTATTTAAATATTGTCATACTCTACTTCTAGCAAAACTAGTAACCAAAAAGAAATTAAATCAAAACAGGCCATTCCATGACTGATTAAAAATGTGAAATAATTTCAAAAAGAAGCGATTGCAATTCACAATGCAGCAAAAAATAATCATAAACAATCTCTGTTGATGTTCCGTATGTCTTTTGAATATTTTTAGTGATGAAAATTTAAGCAATTGACCCCAGTTCTGATCCCTGCCGCGTTTAACCTAAATTAACAAGTGGTAATGTCACTCAGTGACATTCGCGACCGTTCCAACCTTGCCATAGATAAAATTTCATTGGAATTAATGCGCTGAACATAAATTATAATCTAAGCAAATAATAGAAATATGAGAACACCGGATCGATTACCGGCAGGGTGGGGTATAGTAAATTACAATTTATTAAATTGACTCTGGTATGGAATTTTTTTGCTTGATATGAAATTCCGCAATAAAATTAGGAACTCTACAGTTTGTGTTGTAAAATTATTGACATTCAAGAAAAGAATACAGTGTACCAACTTTTAACAAAGATATTTGATTGCTTTGTCCATTACGACAGGCTTATTTTGTTAAGTGTTAACCAGAATATTTTAATTTAACACATTCTCTCTATCATTCCATGTTAAAAAGACCATGATTTTTAGCCTCTATACACGTGATCACAATTATCTTGTAAAATATGTAAGTCATGTCGATGTTATCTATCTACATCAAATGCATTGACCTTGAAAAACCTCGTTAATAAACGGAGTTTATTCGACGTCGGAGTCCCAAGACCTTGCATCGGAGTTAGCAGTTGGCAGCCCCCTACAAGATGGACAGATATCGCAGGATGCCGCATTACATGTAGCACAAGAACTTCCTACAAGATACCTATATCCAACACCAATTAACGTCTATCACCTGATGACAAAATAGATAATTCATTTCTATATGAAATAATCATATTGAAATTGGAACACATAATTATTTACTGTTGTACTGGCTGATTAAATATCATCGTCTACACTATCACAACGGTCAACGGAGAGCAGTTAATTATGTTCAAATGTAATTTGGTGTATGAACTCATTGTTTAAATATGCGACTCTAGTTAGTCTGAACAACTGGGGTTTTTGACATTTAGTTCTGACATTTAGAATTTAGAGTGCAGCATTCTGTAGGTATAATTTTGCGGATCCATCGAATAAAAATTAAAAATGTTGCCAATGGTTGTTGGTCACACCTCTTAAAAACTGCCATATAACTACAATGATATTGATATATGTGGCATAAACAAAAGTTTAGTTTAGTCTATTAAATTAAGAGTTTAGAACTACTACCTACCTACCTAGGTATGTAGGTACCTACTGTTTATTTTTACTAAGTACTTATAAATGCAAAATGAAGAATAATTCACAACATAACTAGGAATGCTATTTAATATTTATCAATACAAATTGCAATATTTTTTAATCTGTTAAGGTGGATTTTGCACTCTATGTACAACACCTTGGCGCATATAAATATTCTATTTATAAAAACTATAAATAATGCGAAGGCGACTTGTGCAGTAATTATTTACTCGAGAGTGTCAGTGACTTTATGAATGTTAAATTGTTAACTACCGATAATAAAATAAGTGAGAGTGCACACTTATCTTATTTGTATAATATTATGCAAGATATAAAATATATAAACCTTTTCTACTATATCCAAGCGAGATGTGGTGCTTGAAGAAGATTGTTAGTAATGTCTAACGTGCTCTGACAAACATCATTCTTGGAGGGCTCTGCATCAAGCAGCTTTGATGTGGTCGGATTCGTCCACGCTGTTGACTTTGATGGCAAAATGTGGTCCGTCTGAATAAACTAGCTTGTATGAAGATTCATACATCGTCCGCCCACAGTGATAGTTGTAGTTTGATTGTGGTACGGATAAACGCGCCCTAATAGTCTTCTACTACTTATTTTTTATTTTATTTATACAAACAAACTATAGTGTTTTTGTACTACCAAAAGTGCTCTACAATATAATTAATTTATTATTTATTATTAATTTTGTAGCATTGCATCTAGTAGTACCTAGGTTTTAGTATTTCTCTAAATTGAAGTTTGCGTTGAAGATCAAAATCTAAGATACGAAATAAAGCTAGATTGCAATACGTTTTAAGAGGAGTTACTCTAAATTGCAATACATTATTAAAACGAAGTTTGGCCTCTTATTTGAAATCAAAAACAATGGAATTTTGGAGACAGGCTCTAGTATGTCTGTGGATTGTCAGATTGTAAAAATATACAGTTCCAAAGTTACACTACCTCAAAGATTTGTAAGTAAATCTGAGCTCGTGTAACTTTGAAAATAAACTTTCTCAATAATGTCAATAACCTCTGTCAATGGTATATTACTATGTATTGGAATACTTCCAACTACTTTACAAAAGTACATAATATCTATGAACTTGTTTCTTTAAACAACCATTGTACCTAGCAAAAATGTAAATGAAGTGTACATAATATTAGTATCTATATACATTTGTTTTAATATCGCCCTCAACTTGCATACTTTTTCTTGTTTTATTTATCAAATAGGTAAATTAGACAAGACTTAAATATTCCGGTAGTACCTACTTAGTATATTCATATTTTTAACCCCCGACGCAAAAACGACAGGGTGTTATAAGTTTGACGTGTCTGTGTGTGTGTGTGTGTGTGTGTGTGTGTGTCTGTCTGTTCCCCTGTGGCGCTCAAACGGGTGGACCGATTTGAATGCGGTTTTTTTTGTTTGAAAGGTGATTTAGTCGAGAGTGTTGTTAGCTATGTTTGATGAAAATCGGTCCAAGATGGCCGCCGCTACAAAATGGCGGATTACATAATATTTTTTCACAACTCCCTTAATATGGGTATCAAATAAAAGGGCTTGACTAGTAGAATAGCACTATTGCAAATCCGAGATGGCCGCCGCCACAAAATGGCGAATGTCGGGGGTTTTTTAAATCTTAAATTTACACTTGTTACACTGTGAATCACAGTAAAAAAGAATTCTAATTACAGAAATCATTTTAACTTTTGGACTCGGTACAAGAAATAATTTGATTTCAGTTATAATACATAGGTATATTAGCAAACTTGATATATTCAGACTGCATCTGCATTTATATCAAAAAACACCTTTCTAATAATAATCAACTGATTTAATTTGAATTAAATAAAATCCTTGAAAAATTTCGTACGTCATTCCAAACCGACACATTATAATATCAAGTATAATAAACAAAATTACATTATGCATTTGATTATACATATAAAAGAGTCTCGATATAATCTGCATACTCGTTTTCCTTGCTCGTATACGTACAGAATGCAATTATTTTTGCATACAGGTTTGTGCTTGACTGCGATCTCACAATACCCAGGAATGCTTCAGAACCGTAAGTGCTATGTTTTTGCATTAAAACACTGTCACTAAAGTTGGAGGGAATATCAATTTTCATAGGAAAATCAATGGAATTACCGCTTCGCACCATGAAAATATAATTAACCGCCTGTTTTACCACCTTCTGATAAGTGTCGAATAGTCTAAACGTAGGTTTTGTCACTTTCTTACTTTATGTCAAGTGACAAAGACAAAAGTTGTAGATAGCTATATGAGGGCTAAGGGCTGATTCGCTTTATAATATATTTACCTACGTTAATTAGAGTGACGAACGAGTGCGCTTTCTCCAGCAATAAAGTCAATGTAAACATATACACGTTAACCTGAAAGGCCTATATAATTTTGGTGGTACCATAGCAATGTGGTAAGACTAAAGAAAAAGTAACACAGCTTAAAGATGTATCAGAGGATAGATCAACATTTAACACACAGGGCACATTGAATTCCGGTACATTGCCGAATTAACTTTTTAATTTTTTTTTTAATATTAAAGGACCTCACCGGTATGGTTATGTCGCCAGCCGTGTCCAAAAGCGCCTCAACGATTACCATCAAAAGATGATAATCATGGGTGTTTTCGACGTCGTTAAGCTGATCTGTAACAAAAGGGCTACTTTGTGCGTTTCTTGTTTTTTTTTTTTTTTTTGAATTCGTCTCCCATCGATGATTTTGCCCATGCTTTCGGTGAACCGCCTCGTGTGCCCAGTTTTCAATGTCCTCCCGATGAATATGAAAGCACTAATGCGATAGTCCAAATCGTTTTGGCACGGTGTAGACATAGACAATCACATAAGCTTCGATACCAAGCAATATAAAATGAAAATGTACAGAGATGTTGCTAATAATTAAAAAAAAATCTATTAATACTGCCTTTACAATTAATTATTTGGCTTAAAGTTTTGCTTTTATTCTCGTTAAATTAAAAGCGAATCTTTAAGACAACTGACGTACGTCTTTAAAAACTACAAATTTGTAAATTATTGCAAAAATAATGGATGATGATGAGGACGATAATTACGAAAAATTAAGTTGAAAAAACATTTACTTTAAAGCGGATAGTGTAGTGAAAAAAAAAACAACGACACTAAAACATTGTAAAGACAGAGACTCGTAACATGCATTATGTAAATTTTATAACAAAATACAGAAATTCTAGAATCTTGAGTAATAAAACGAAAAACATGAAGACAGCCGATCGAACGATAACGTCGTTAGGAATATAAATAAAAATGTAAATTTCAATACTGGCATTTCCTTAGTTCTCGAAAATTCTTACACGTGTTCAATTGTATGCTAAAAATCTAAGGTTCCCGTTTACTTAGGGTTTCTAAAAGCTTTTCTTTGTTCTATTTCTTACTGCCTGTATTATTTTTGTCGTAAATTTACCTGTCTCATGCGAGCTTCTTGCGGAGTCTCCCCATAACGGCACCAATGGACGAAATGCAGTGTATTATGCCAGTTTCTTTCAAATCTGGACTTTGTGGCCATCTCGAGCTGCAATCAGTAGAAGCTCCTTAGTAGGTGTCCCACTGTTCACTTTCCGAAAAACGAAAGCCCCGGTGAGGCTATCTGAAATGAGAGGTTTCCAATTCTGACGTCTATCCTACAGAGGAATGAAGATTTTTCGAAATGGAACAACAACCTTTTAAGGTTTAACAAAACAAGATTTTATTGAAAACAAGCCCGTATAAGAGCTAATTTGTTTTATAGGGACATACTGAAATAATCTAAAAATCGGCAAAATAAAATTAAAAGTAAAATTTATATTTACATTGAGGCCAGACCGAATAGAAACGATTTTTGTCATGAGCGTTTTATAAATTGTTCACGAAACTATAACAAACTTATATCTGGGTTATGACTTTATTGGCAAATCTTTCGCATAATCGCAATGAATGTCGCGTGTCAAAACATTATTAGAGGTCGTGTTATGTAATTCGTATTGAAACATTTGACGTCGATAAATCATAATTACGTTTTGCTTACAACACTATCTTGTCTACGTTTGTAATCTTTACTTAATTCGGTCCTCGCGTTACTATCTGAATAAGTGGATTATACGATTTTACCAGGGATTAGTGCGAATTGGAAACTTGCGCCTCGTGCTTTAGTTTTTTTTTTGTGTACCTTTGCTCTGATATCTTTTTCGCTGTTGGGCGTTTGTTGCTTGTCGTCTACGTTGTTGATGCGTATGACGGAGTCTTTCTTCCAGAAGGCACTCAGGGTAGTCTTGACAATACGTTTGCGCACACCTTTCTGCTGAACCGTGTACACATCTATCTCTTCCGGGTTTTTTGTTTTTTCTGGAACGTGAAACATATTCATCATCATTACTTATTAATTGTTATACATCCACTGCTGGACTCTTAGGTAGACTCAAGGCCTAAAGGTAGGTCATGAAAATATGTGAGTTGCCGATTGATGAGCCGATTGTGAATTCATAAGGTGTGTTAAAAAATATTGACTGTCATAGAACTTCAGATTCCAACTCCTTAATCCTGATTCGGCAATGGTATCTTATATTTACATAAACTGATTTTTCATTTGGTTGTATGTTCATTTACTTGTTTTCATTGTCTAGTTACACGCACGCAAAATGTATTAGGAAGTCATTATTAAGTAAATTGGTACGATTCACAACTATTCAGGAAACCATTTACACAAATTCCATCGCATTCATAAATAGAGGCGTAATCGTTTGAAACAACTACCGCAGAGTGATAACACTGTCTTCTCAGGAATATTTATAGCTAGGAAAGTTGCCTTGGTGTAGACACAGCGAGGTCACTTCAGATATTTATATTTACTTTGCCGATAAGAAAGAATGCAAATAATAGACATTTAGCCTTTTTTAAACTCCCGATATAACAATTCAATGCCTCGTAAATCTTAATTATTCAATGAGGTCTACTAATCTGATCGCATTGTTGAAAGCATAAAACAGATTGTCTGCAATCAATTTACTATTCAAAATCGACATCAAAAGAGGCACGGTCGATCATACTTGTACAATCTTTAACTCAATAAAAATTAAATGCAATAATGTTACATGAACATGATAAATCTTAAAAATTCATAAAATTCGTAATTTTTCTGGTAGTTTTGTTTTAATTTAAAGCATATTTGTTTATTAGGGTATAGCAGTTAATTTACTGTACACCAATGTATAAAGAAGCTCGGGTGTATACTTTACGGTACGATCTATGAATTATTTACAAATCTCATCGTGAGATCATTACGATACGGGCACGACCGCTACCAAAGTTATTTACATTCAGTCCTACATCACGCCTCCGCGCGCACCAACGTCACCGCATGTTTCACAATCCAACACGACAACTCAAGGCGACGAATAAAAAGACCGGTTATTCAGTTACATACCTTTACCCTTCTTCCACATGGCAATGGCGTACATATGGTAGTCCGGACACAGAGTGGAGTCCGGCGGCAACGGATCCTCCGCTCTAACTTCCAGAACGAATCCGGACTCGAGGACCGCACACAGAATATTCTGCTCATCATGCTTGAACCACTTGGATTCCCTCAACTTATGTATGGCAACAGTGGAGCCGAATCGCGGCTTCTTCGGCGCGAACAAAGCCTGAGCCTGGCTTCCGAAGCGAGACAGCAGCCCCTTCACCGTCGGCGGCGGCGCTAAACTCTTCTCGGGCGGCTTGATCTGCTGGAAGCTCCGGCAGGTCACAAACCTGGCTTCCATTGAACCCTGTCTTGAATTCGCGAGACGATTCACACAGGCACTTTTAATTTTAATCGCGCTCAGGTTCCGTCGGTCTCGGTTTACTCTCACTACCGAGAAATCGTTGCGATCGACACTTTCACAAAGTCCGCAGGTCCGCGTGGCTTGGCGCGCGATCGAGCACGGAGCTACACGGCGGCTTCGGAGCGTAAGACGCGGCGCGCGGGTTGTACGATGCTTTATACAACTGCGGGGCGGGGGGCGGGGAGTACTACGGTCCCCCGCCGCTCCGCTCTGCGCATCCACTCACCAGTGAGGAGTCACGTATACGATAACATTTTGTTTATCGATAGCGTAACCGTTTTCAACCGACCCGGAAAAACGTAGTGGCTGATTTTTTTTTTTTTGTTAATGTGTGACTTGTTTTTCTTGGATGTTTAACAGTTTGTCTTCCTTGTCTCGCAGTTTATTGACTTGCTTATCAAGATTTTTTTACAAATTAATATGCTTACTAGTCTGCCATATATTATCAATTCATCTTTGTATTAATATTGATTCTCATAGAGTTGATTGCTTTACCAAAGTAGACTTTGGTAAATTTTCACTTTATCCGTCTACCTATATTGTCGTCTGTAAAAGCTGTAAGTTCTGAAATAAGAAACATAGTTGAAATTCACAAATAATAGTGATTAGTGAATAAATATCACAGCTTTTGATTCACAGCTTTTGATTCACAGCAAAAGCTGTGATAGCCTAGTGGTTATGACGACCGACTTCTAATCGGAGGTCGTGGGTTCGATCCCGGGCATGTACCTCTAACTTTTCGGAGTTATGTGCGTTTTAAGTATTTAAATATCACTTGCTTTAACGGTGAAGGAAAACATCGTGAGGAAACCTGCATGCCTGAGAGTTCTCCATAACGTTCTCAAAGGTGTGTGAAGTCTGCCAATCCGCTTGGCCAGCGTGGTAGACTATGGCCAAAACCCTTCTCACTCTGAGAGGAGACCCGTGCTCTGTAGTGAGCCGGTAATGGGTTGATCATGATGATGATGATGAATAAATATAATTTCTTTCTTAAATGACTGAAACTAAGTCTGATCATTAAATAATGATCAAAAAAAAACTAAAAACAATACGCCGAAACAGCAAATTATTCTTCTAATCTATTCGTGTAATTATTAACCCAATATCGTTATTTCTACATACCGATATCAATAGTAACGTTACCGAGAGCCCGCAACAGCGCACTGAGTGACCTTACTAATCACAATGGTAGCAGTTTAGCTTCACAGCAAAAGTAACTTCTCATTGAATAAGTCAATAACCCAATATCGTTAATCCGACATATCGACATAATATCGATATCGATAGTAACGTTACCGAGAGCCCGCTACAATGCACCGAGTGACCTCACTCGCTCGTCACAGCTCCCGTCCCGCGAGCCGGCGCCAACCGGCAGGTATGTAATGTTGGCCTCACAGCACAAAAAACCGTAACTTGTAATTAAACATTATTTAAACCTTTTATGACCGTAACGTGCGTTGATCATGTAGTTAGCTTTTCTTCGTGAAAATTCTAGATGATCGAAAACTGAGGTTGCCCATCATTCGTGATGGGGGCATCGATGGATGGGGGTCATTGAATACACGATTTCAAAATCGTTATTGAGTAACGGGTTGATT
Source organism: Melanargia galathea (assembly GCA_920104075.1). Lineage (NCBI taxonomy): Eukaryota > Metazoa > Arthropoda > Insecta > Lepidoptera > Nymphalidae > Melanargia > Melanargia galathea. The sequence goes on along the minus strand of OV049872.1, from coordinate 19,086,960 downwards.
TACTTTTGAATTAAGAATCGATTAGCTAGTGATGGAATTATCGGCTTCTAAAACTAGTCGTTTTATATTCAACCTCAACAGATCTAGTCAGATTATAAGTTATTATAAGTATTTTTAGGATGTCATTTATACAAATAGAAGAGATCTGTCTTTCTGCTATCTTTTCTCACCTCAACCTCATGACTAAAGAAGCTCAGCCGCTAAACTAAATCTTAACATCAGGTTTTATTTATCCCGAATTTTCAACCGAAAGTCCATGCGTTGTTGGGCGCATCATGAGTTATGACTTTTCTGACGTTGCTGTTTTGATATGTATCTACCTAATTGCTACTTGTATTTACGGTACGTGATCTTTCGTCACGTGAAATGGACTTTGAACACTAACACATACGTGAAAGCATTTTAAATTAGGTAATATAAACAATGAGCATTGAATAACGAATTTATTCTTGACCGGTTGATGCTCGTGATTTCATCCGCGTGAATTTAGGTTTTCAAAAAGTGCATCGAGAACTCTGATTTTCCGGGATGAAAAGTATACTATGTCCGACTCCAGGGTGCAAGCTATCTATTCTGCTGAATTTCGTCAAAATCGATTCAGCAGTGAAAAGGTAACAGACAGACAGGTCGATATAGATAGCAACTTTATATTACTTTTAAATCAAAATTGAACACCGCTTTTCATATTTGAAAATTTTTGTAGACCTTACTATCTAATATAAAAAAAATTGGAAAGCGCATATAAGAGCAGCAGATTTACACGCCACTTTCTTCAGTTCGAAATCTGCTTTTACAAACTCTCTTGAAATGAAAACTTTTACATTCAAGCATTTTTGTAAATACTCGTAAGTAAACAAAACTTTAACAAGTACCCACTTGAAGCTCTTTGGAATCTAATACGGTCAAGTATAAATATTTAATCGAATGACGCAACACTATTTGTACCCGTAATGTTATATCTCCTGTACATTTACGCCTATTAATCGATACGAGTACGACAGACCAACAAGAATTTCTCGGTACTCTATCTCTATAAGTTCCATACGTGTTAAGCAGGTTGTAGGTACTGCATTCCAACTCAGCACTTTATTGCTACTTTGTGTGAAGTCTTTTGGTTCCAGTACAGTATGCTTAGTCTCACTTTGCAGAGCTCGAAAACTTTACTATACAACGTTAGTTTTACTTTACGCAAAACCTGAAAGTAGTTTGTTCAGAATCAGTAACAAAATCGAATCCAACCATTTTTATATAGTGTTATATTTTTGTCCAAAAATATTTTGAAATCCTACAAGCTTAGACACAATGATTTACCGCGCCTCAGCTGACGGTCGGCACACAGCGGCGGTCATTCAACTCGCGTCGATCGCTAGGCGCTGCGGCGACGGCTTGCGGTGACCATTTTTTTCGAGGACAACGACGCAACATAACAAGCTTATAACTTCGTTACTTTTCATTATATTTTTTTGAAATTTTGTATAAATATTCTTAATGTAAAAATATTTAACACGTGTTTCGGTTTTTGCGCAAAGTAAAACTAACGTTGTATACTACTGATCGAAACACAATGACTTCAGAGTAAAATGCGCTTAAACTGGCTTATTTTGAGGTTTGAGTTCGCCAATACGTTCAGCATTTGAAAGAAGCCAGCGCCCCGAGCAGAAATGTTGTAAAATAAATATTCGAAGTATTGAATTACGACTTTAAAATAAGAGCCCATGGGTTCATTTTACATTACATATTACAGTTTCTCGATACGTAGTATTTGGTAAAGTTTTGAAGGTACGCAAACTCAGAATACCTACCTGTATAGTATTTTTAATTCCTTTATTAGATAGTAGGTTGCCTGGAAGATGATAGAGAACCGATAGATGTTGGTTGCTCGAATGGCGACCCCTACCGGTAAACGCAGTGTTTTAAGACCCCCCACTAGGTGGACGACGATCTCAAGCGAGTGGATCGTGGATGGCACAAGACCGTATTTTGTGGCGATCCTTGCAAGAAACCTATGCCCAGCAGTGGACTTCTATCGGTTAAGATGATGCTGACGATGACAGTTTTTTATGCAAGACAGGCATACGTTTGACGACAATCGAACCCAAAGGTAGGTTGGAATTGACTTGCTTGAAAGGTATTCGAATTATACGTAGTAGGAAACATGTACAGCGGACTGATACCAGTGAAGAATCTGTATTGGCATTTGGCAGTACTTTTCAAGGTGCGCCCGATCTAGCCCAACTGGAATGTTTTGACTGAATAATTATACTGGAACGATCTAAACGGCAAATCTATCATCCAAAGAACCCAATGTCAGTTTAGTACACGGCTCATGGAGCCTGGCACTTTGTCCATAAACGACTGGTATAATGCAGTCTAATATATAATGACTAATGTATAATGACTAATGTATAATGACTAATGTGTAATGACTAATGTATAATGACTGGTATAATGAGGCCTTATATTCCAGTCCAGCGCTGGGATAAAGTTAGTTAATCCTGTGGCCATTGCGCATACTCACTTGACCCAACTTATTAACGTTGTATACTCAATAACTCATGAATAATTCGCAAGAAGTCGTTGCCCTGACACGGTCAGGGGCTTGCCAAACTCCGAATATCGATTCTCGAACGACGGCATTTTATAAGTAGGCTTTGCAAATGTTTATTTAGATTGCTTATTGCCACATAGTCGTCAAGAAGTCACTCTTGGCCTCTTTAGATCTTCTCTTTAAATAGTTTAAATCACTATGCTACTATCACTATTACCGCTGCCCATGAACATTAGCAGCACCTGAGGAACCACTAATGCGTTGCCGGCTTTTGAGGAAGGGGACTGGCTCTTCAGCTCGCTGCCGGAACACACGGATGCTTTGCGGCAGATTACGGCTGAAGTGTGGTCGCTAGCCAGGCGGATTCAGGATAGAATCCTACCACAAAGCGGTGAAACCATCTAAATTATGGTATCGGTGTGGTATCAGGCACAACGACCCGTAGAGGGGACTGAGAGCGTCAGAGCCTCGTTAGCATATTGGCAGGGTGCACCGCGCGCAGGTGAGGTTGACTTTGGCCACATAGGTGGAATTTGGGCCACTTACACCCCTGTCTGTCGTCATTTCTGTTTCTTAGCTTCTTCTACACCACGCACGCAACGGATATTGATACGGTTTTTCTTTAAATGACTTGGTTAATGGCAATAGAATCTACGGCAATAGTTAAAGCCGTCATAAATATTGTTGATACAATAGATAGGTACCTAGTACCTACTCAATCAACTAAAGTAGTATTTTGATCGATAGCCATTAGCTACAACTTCCGATTTTCACGAAAGTTAGCAGTGGCCTCTAATAAACTGACCTATGAATGACCTTCTACGATATGGTTCTACCAAGTTCTGAAGTTCTATGCAATGATATATGAGACATACCGCACCGTCTGGCTATTCGTTTTTATCCACATAAATAATAGACGTCATGTCCTTATTCATACATCAATGACTAGCACAAACCGCTAAAGGCAGCTTCGAAATTGTAATAGCATTTCCGTTTTATGAGGAACGCTTATTTACATAACATTGAAAGATAATGTATGAGGGAATAGAAGAGAAAAGTTTTTTAACCCCGACGCAAAAACGACGGGGTGTTATAAGTTTGATGTGTCTGTGTGTGTGTGTATGTGTCTGTCTGTTCCCCTGTAGCGCTCAAACGGGTGGACCGATTTGAATGCGGTTTTTTTGTTACAAGTAGGTACTTTTGAATCGTCAATTGAATCTACCACTGGTTCGGAATGGATATATTCCTTTAGTATATGATTTGATAACCTCATTAAAATATAACTATTTCATCCAATCGGTTAATACACTGGCCTCGAAATATTTTCATGACGACATATGAACAGGTAGGTACGTATATTGAAAGACGTAGTTTTTCTTTTCCACACCTATTTAATAATCAAGTTATCAGCATGCTGTGAAATGTGGGTGGGTGCTCTACGTGACACGTTTTTTTTTCACGTTTTTTGTCACGTTTTTTGATTTAGCACTCTTGTCAGGTCAGTGGCAACTGGTTTTAATTAGCTTCATAAACTAAGTGGAAGGACGATCTCAAGCGAAACTTACGTGGCAACTTACTTCAAGTCATTGGACCTTGATGCACTTTCATCGATACTTTGCAACTTTACTGTTACTTATGTACCTAAATATATTTACATTTTACATTGACAGTATACATAATGAATGCAGGTGTAATTGTGTGCGTTATGTGCATGTGTAGGTGTAATGCATGTTACCACACACGTGGCCAAAGTCCCAACTTTCGAATACTCTTATGAGACGTCACACGATTCGCCAAGGTGCCGGTCCTCGCGACGTGAGGAAGGGGGCCCGCTTGCCCCACCCTGAAGTAGGAATAAGTAACCGAACACTTTCAAAATTACCGCTCCTAATTCAAAATTACCACGGGTGGAACGTGAAAGGGTTGTATGACATGCACATGGTTGGTTTTATTTATTAACCCCCGACGAAAAAACGACGGGGTGTTATAAGTTTGACGTGTCTGTGTGTGGTGTGTGTGTGTGTGTGTGTGTCTGTCTGTTCCCCTGTGGCGCTCAAACGGGTGGACCGATTTGAATGCGGTTTTTTTGGTTTGAAAGGTGAATTAGTCGAGAGTGTTGTTAGCTATGTTTGATGAAAATCGGTCCAAGATGGCCGCCGCTACAAAATGGCGGATTACATATTTTTTCACAACTCACTTAATATGGGTATCAAATGAAAGGGCTTGACTAGTAGAATAGCATTATTGCAAATTCGAGATGGCCGCCGCCACAAAATGGCGAATATCGGGGGTTTTTTAAATTTTTAATTTATACTTGTTTTCCTTGGTTACGCCTTCCCTCTTCCCTGAACTGAAATCATTCTTGGGTACCCCCTTTGGTCGTATTGTAAAACGTACTTAATAGCAGCTAGACAAAATAAAATGTAAGAATGCGTTTTTAAGGCTTTCTAAAAACTTAAGTAATTAATTATCAAAATAAAGGAATTCAGAATATTCGGTTACAACTAGTTTTATCACTTTATAAAAAACACATTTAAATAAAATTAAGATAATAGGATTACAACAAAGAATTTTAATTAATAGCTCACGGCATCCGGAGTTTGTTGTGTGTTTTTTACGTAAAAGAGGCTCTACTTTTTTGCTACCGAATACAGGTTTAACGGTGATAATACAAGTATAAATTAAAAGTTTGAAAAACCCCCGACATTCGCCATTTTGTTGCGGCGGCCATCTTGGATTTGCAATAGTGCTATTCTACTAGTCAAGCCATTTCATTTGATACCCATATTAAGTGAGTTGTGAAAAAAATACGTAATCTGCCATTTTGTAGCGGCGGCCATCTTGGACCGATTTTCATCAAACATAACTAACAACACTCTCGACTAATTCACCTTTCAAACAAAAAAACCGCATTCAAATCGGTCCACCCGTTTGAGCGCCAGAGGGGAACAGACACACACCCACACACACAGACACGTCAAACTTATAACAGGCCGTCGTTTTTGCGTCGGGGGTTAAAAATGGTTGGTTAACAATTCAATAGTAATTTTGAAGTTTGAAAAAAGGTTTGCACTTGATGTATCTAGTAGAATCAGTAGTTTTAAAGACCCATATTAATATTTAAAAACCCGTATAACCATACCCATAGAATTATATAAATATATAAATATAATAACGTTGGGTTAAAGGCCCATTCGCATATATCAGTGAAGCATCAGTGCCGCGGCCGGCACATTGAAAAATATGTCATTCTCTATGAACTGACACTGAAACACTGCGTCGTCACTGATACGGACAAGTGTGAACACGTTCATAGAGAATGTATGAAAGAATATTTTTCACTGTGCTGGAACTGTGCCGGCGCTGATGCTTCACTGATATGTGCGAATCGGGCTTTATACTCTTCATATTATACCGAAATCCATCAATAAGAAAGTTGACACAATTTTTTTTTTTTGTTATAATGTTACGAGAACATCTGCATTTAAACTCTTTTAAAATAAAAGAGAATTGAATCTGTTTTAAAATAAATAACAGAAAGTTCTGTGTAATCTGTGGAAAAACAAATCTGTGGTAGGTTTGCATCTTGCATAGGTACCTACTGCAAACCGATGCCGTCCAAGATTCAAATCAATTCTAATAATTTAAGCTGATAACTCGTGCAGCGTCCAAAAAAGCCATCAGAAATCTAGATAAAAATCTTTATAAACTCCTTTTGTTGTGTAAAAGTTATTCATATTAGATTTATATCGACTAGAATTTAATACATTAGGTTCTAGTTTCATTTGTAGCACATCAAGATCCTAATTTCCTAAAACAATATTTTAGTTCCGGCTAGGAAGTAACTTTAATATAAAAGTTGATAAAACTAATAACGTGATCTGGAAACTTGTTAGTTTTGTTACCTTATGTAACAGTAAAGCTTTTTACTCTATAATGGCCCACCCACTATGGACTACATAAAGTTTATAAGTAATAAATTATTATGTTTACCTATAACAGTACCTAGGTTCTGTAATGATGGATGATTGAATGCCACAAGAAAGTTATTAGGTATTAATCGTGGTTTAATACCTATATTATAGCGGTTTCTCTCTGTTGGTCCGTATGACACTATTTAGTAGTTTGATCAGATAATTCGTAATATACAGCTAAATAAAATCATTCACTAGCTCCTTACTATCCACTATTTAAACATGTATAAATTAAAAAATTAAAAAACCCCCGACAATTCGCCATTTTGTGGCGGCGGCCATCTTGGGCGATTTTCATCAAACATAGCTAAGAACACTCCCGACTAATTCATCTTTCAAACAAAAAAAAAATAACAAAACCAAAATCGGTTCATCCGTTCGGGAGCTACGATGCCACAGACGACACGCACAACACAGACACGTCAAACTTATAACACCACATCGTTTTTACGTCGGAGGTTAAAAAACCAACATTCGGCGCTATACGAAGCATCAATTAGGTACCTACGCAGTATCTTATCTAATTAATTAATCTTAGTCATTAATCATCGCTGTCTGCTATTGATAAATCATGTCGTCACATCGAATCCATTTATCACGTCTAAAATATCTATCCACCATTTTGTTATTCGTAAAATTGCTTTCAAGGGCTACCTATTTGTTGAGCTGTTCCATTCTTAATTTTTTACTTAGTTTCGGGTATGAACCTCGTCACCAGTCGATGGACATCCACGGAGCTTCACAGAACACGATCTTGTGCCGTTTGTACCGAGAATAAAATTCAACCACCCTCGAGATTCGAGAATGTCAAGTTTACGTCGTTTTTTTTTGCAGCTTTGTAACGCTCCACTCCCACTCTCGTACGTTACGTTCAAATTTTCTAAATATACTTTTTTATCTCGTAATTAACCCACCATAGCTTAATCTGACGTTTATAAGTATTTCTGGCCATCGTTTTCTTTATTTTACGCGCGGCTCTATATAAAGGGCCTATATATGGAGAGGGTACTCAGCAGGATACAAGATGCCTCTATTATGTTAATCTGACGCGTTCGAGTAAATCCAAAAATCCCCTCTTGGGCTCCCCTACTATTATCAGAAGGTGGTAAAACGGGCCCTAAAGATAGTAAATTCGATGATAAGAGTAACAAATATCTAACATTTCGAAACTATTCTATTTTAATGTAAGTATCTTGTAATAGCATTTTAATATAGGTGATCAATCATTATATCTCAGACATTAAGTACGATAGTTTATTATGTAAACGCTTAGAAAATAGACTGATAATATTGAAAATATTTTAAGTAAAAAAAGGAAAATTACACAAAAGCTATCTTGAAATAAAACGTTACTGTCATTCATCAAGTGTGATAAAAACGACAAAATAACGACACAAAACCAGTACGACGAGTAAGTGTGCTTAGTCTAAAGCGGAGCACTCGAAAACGAACTCGAAAACTATTGATCGATTTCAGAGTAAAATAGACCTAAAATGGCTTGTATTAAGGTTTGAGTTCGCCAATACATTCAGCATTGTTCGAATGCTGAATGTATTGTTCGAATGCTGAATGTAATGGCGAACTCAAACCTTAATACAAGCCATTTTAGGTCTATTTTACTCTGAAATCGATCAATAGTTTTCGAGTTCGTTTTCGAGTGCTCCGCTTTAGACTAAGCACACTGTACGGTTAGTCTAAGATTTTACACATATAAATAGTTTTGCGACTCGTTTGCTCACTCGTTTTGAGAAACTGAACCCAAACACTCTTAATATAAAGTCGTAATTCCATAGTTCGAATATGTATTTTACAACATTTCTGCTTGGGGCGCTTGCTGTGTTCGAATGCTCAATGTATTGGCGAACTCAAACCTTAATACAAGCCATTTTAGGTCCATTTTACTCTGAAATCGATCAATAGTATACTACAAAGTTTTGGAGTGCTCCAAACTTAGACTAAGCACTCTGCAGTATGCGTCTTGGAAAAACATATTCGTATTTAAACCCGTCAGGTAGATACCATTCTCTAACAATCATTGCTGCAATCTCAATTATTGTTGTGATTGGCTAAATTTTTGGTATTTGTGCTGTAACTATGCATTTTAGCCAATAGCGAGAGCTTAGATTTAGGACTGGACCAACACTTAAGCGAGCGAAAGGGTGTCGGCCAATCATAGGTGAATGCAATGGTTACACTGTAGATGTGATTTTTAAACGATCGCATTCTCGATTCTTTGATTCGGTTTACCGACCGGATGAGCCAACACATGATGTTTGATTGCATTTGGTTTCGCTGCTCAGTCGAGCGTAGAATCCGTCGCGATCTTACCGTACCTATTAGTACTTAGAGCGTTGAATTAAGGTCATGAACGATGACGAATTTACACTGTCGATTGATTTTATCTTGTCACTACAAAATTAGAAAAACGATTCACGATTCGCTTTAAATACGCAGAGATTGTACGAAAATCAAATAAAAAAACGATATACACACGGAAAGTTCTCGATGGTGATATTAGCTCAATGTAGTAGGTACATAATTGATAAGCACGCAGGTCAGCACCTAAGCCCTCATACGCATTGCATGGGATTGCCACTATCGGACACCTTGGTTCAATGACCGCATCGGGAAAACCCGACGTGTGCGGTGAACCTTAAGTTTCTAATATCTTGTTTACATGTTCTAAAACCCAACTAAAATGGCGCGCCCAACCCAAAATTTTCCATAGATAATAAGAAAATAACTGTCTATTCCCCTCTGCGAAGTAAAGGTCGACCAAAATCTCATGAAAAATACGGAAATGAAATTAACAACAAAGTTAGCAACACTGCGGCTGCCCTAGCGATAAACAAAGTAACTGACATTTTTGTGAAATTGACTTTTTTGCATTAACAAAAGTTTTATGTCGAGTAGTTTTCTATCACAGTTTAATATTTCAAATAACTTGAACCGTTTACTGAAATTTGAATTGCCCAAACAAAGTAACTGCACACACTAACCCGGAATATAAATGCAAAACCAAGTAAACAACAAGCACAACACAAAAACAAAATAATTGGATGTTGATTACTTTGTTTTTGTATTTAAAATGCAGTTGCTTGATTTTTCGTTTCGTGAAACGATCCCAGGAAGGTGTTCTGAATGTAATTACTTTGTTTATCTCTAGGGCAACCGAGTTAACATAGTGTTGCTTACTACAAAATTTAATTTCCCTATTTTTCATGAGATTCTGGTCGATCTATATTTATTCCTCATTGCTTAGGGTCGACTCGTGACTCCTCATTATAATATGAATATGGTCATATTTGCAATTTACTTAACACGCAAAATATATACTATTCATATTTTATCAACGATCAATTCCAAATTCCATACTTGTTAATATCGTTTGTTCAAGATGAAATCATTTTTTTCCACCGCCATTTATTTACCTATCGTTTTTTAAAGTTTTTTATCTTATCAATTCATGATATTCACTTGACTTTCTCTGTTACCATTTTTCCATTTTTGTTATCAGTTTGTCATTTCTGTGTCAAGTTAATGTCACTATTTGGATCAAAGAGTTCTACATTTTAATTCTGACGAGTGACGAAGCATTTTTAATAACTAGGTGACTACGGATTCGTAATTAATTTCCTCGTAACATTATTTGCTTGTAACCATTAGACACTTTGACAACGCGTAAAAATATCACTGCATATTATAAAACAAAATCCTCCGCGTTTATCTGTCTGTCTGTTCGCGATAAACTCAAAAAGTACTCAACGGATTTTTATGCACTTTTCACCAATAGACAAATGATTCATGAGGAAGGTTTACGTGTATAATTTGTCTTTACAAATAAAGGTTTTGTGTTAATTGGTTGAAATATGACGTTAATTGTTGAAAATATCGAAAAAAGTCAAGCCGCCTGGGAGCTTTCATCGAAAACGCTGCCTAATTAATCCCTTTTAAATATAACAAAACAAATGTATGGTTGGGATATTAGCGGGTAATTACTGCTTGCGCGAAACCGGTGCGAGCCGCTAGTATATTAGCATAGAGCAAAAAGAGAGAATTTTGTTTTTATCAGCGTTCTGTATGTACGTATTTTATTATTGATATTTACATATTATTGATTAAATAATATTTTCACATAATATTAAAAATATTGTGTAAGGATTATACAATACAAAGTTTCCTGCATATAAATCATTTTATTTAGTGATTGTATTGCCATTCACGTCAGTGCTTGTCCAACTTGTAGTACCTACCTACCTACCTGACTAATTAAAATAAAACCTACTTATATAAGGGTATGTGTGGAAATCCCTACATGCAATATTTTTAATTAATATAAAATGAAAATAGCGAGTCACTTGCTCGTTACTTCGTCACCGGTCCTTTGTTTAGTAATACCGTGTGCTTCTTTACCTAATGTCTACTGCTAACTAAGTAGGTATATGTACAGAACTTCATAAAACTTATTGTTAATAGTAAATCACTAGAAACCTCTATTATTGTCTCCTTACGGTCTAGCCCAGTGTCGATAATTTTTGAAACAAAGAAAAATCACAGTAGGATGAAATCCATTGGAAAGGGAGGAGAATATAATAAGAATTAAAGGAAAAATAAAAAGAAATGTTTTTGTAAAAGATAATAATAAAAAACCAAAAACATGGTTTTTTGAGTTTTTCACATACATTTTGAGGTTAAATGAAAAAAGTGTATATACAAAAGTTGTTGATCTTTTTATTATCTACAATTTTGCCATTGGACTTTTTTCCATAGGACTTGTAGTTTTGTCGGAAATCGAGATAAACCGTTTTTTACCCTTAAAACTCCCCCCATTTTTTTTCCCTAGCTCAGATCGCCCGTAAATTATTTTTCCTTTAATTCTTATTATATTCTCCTCCCTTTCCAATGGGTTTCATCCTACTGTGATTTTTCTTTACTTTTTATTATTTTTGAAGGGATTTACTCTGGTCTAGTCAAGATAAAAATATTTATAATTTTGTCTGATTCTCTTATAAAATCTGCCTGCCTATAGATCGACCAGAATCTCATGAAAAATAGGGAAATTAAATTTTGTAGTAAGCAACACTAGGTTAACTCGGCTGCCCTAGTGATAAACAAAGTAATTACATTGAGAACACCTTACCTGGGATCGTTTCAAGAAATGAAAAATCAAGCAACTGCATTTTAAATATAATATAATACAAAGTAATCAACATCCAATTACTTTGTTTTTGTGATGTGCTTGTTGTTTACTTGGTTTTTGCATTTATATTCTGGGTTAGTGTGTGCAGTTACTTCGTTTGGGCAATTCAAATTTCAGTAAAGGGTTCAAGTTATTTGAAATATTAAACTGTGGTAAAACTACTCGACATAAAACTTTTGTTAATGCAAAAAAGTCAATTTCACAAAAAATTACAGTTACTTTGTTTATCGCTAGGGCAGCCGTAGTGTTGCTAACTTTGGAATTTCATTTCCCTATGTTTCATGAGATTCTGGTCGACCTATACTAACTACACGCTTCTATGGAATAGTTTGATTAACCTTCATAAAGTGATTATGTTTACTGTATGTTATTATATTACGCACTCAAATAAAAAAACCTTGTGCCTAATTCCAAAGTACTCTCGAGCAGTTTTGACAGTTCGTACTTCCGCGTCACATACTATACAAGATTTAGATAAAAGACAAACATTTAAACGAATTCGACCTTTACAGCTATCTCAATAAGAACCGTCTGTGTATCTCTACAGAAATCGTTCTTTCGTGATATTAGTCACGTAAGCTTTACCTTCTATCCCTTGATCAAAATGATGCGTGAAAAGCGACCTTATGTGTTCATGCGATTAGCGTTATTTATCTCAAATTGTTTTGTTTCGTGAAAAACAACCATGAGCAGATTACCATGATGATGGAAGAACCATGAACAAGTAGGTACCTATAAAATTAAAAAAAACCCCAACATTGTCATTTTGTGGTGGCGGCCATCTTGGATTTACATAGTGCTATTCTACTAGTCAAGCCCTTACATTTGATACCCATATTGAGGGAGTTGTGAAAAAGTATGTAATCTGCCATTTTGTAGCGGCGGCCATCTTGGACCGATTTTCATCAAACATAGAGAACACTCCCGACTTATTCACCTTTCAAACAAATAAAAATGCATTCAAATATTCTGTTTGACCGCTACGGTGGAACAGACAGACAGACACACACACACCCGCACGCGCGCGCACACACACACACACACACACACACACACAGATACGTCAAGCTTATAACACCCCGGCGTTTTTGCGTCGCGGGTTAAAAAGAAACCCTCGGATTTTGTTGGCATCAAGTTAGTTGTTGATATTTGGTGACCTCAAGTTCTATTCACGTATATACACCGCCGGTAACTAGGTACGTAGTAGGTAACCGTATAATTACGCAGAGCTACGTGACGAGGGCCGCGTGTCGGCAAACTATTTTGGATCCGGTGATGCGCTGCACACGACACATTTCAGTTACCTGGGTCAGTTATGTGGGATTTATGAAGACCTGTGATTTACCTGTTTAACTGTGAACAAAAATACTTGGTATTTTTTGGATTATGTAATTAATTTATAATGAGTGTTCAGAAACTGATTATAATGATACTTAATGCTGGACCAAGATTTGAATTTGGGAGGAAGCATTCCTTGAAAACTCTAGATAAGGTGGGATTTGTGGAAATCTCATTCTTTAAGTGGTGTTTGTATGAATGAAATGAAATTTGAATTCACAGTGAAAAACAAAATTATTTTGCCGTTATCCGCTAAAATAGACTTTGTATGGTAGATGCAGCATGCGCTATGCACCGCCCACCCTCCCGCTACATGCAACCAAGCAAACAACATGCACCAACACCATGACGCAACACCACACACCAACAAAACAACACTCGATGAACGAGATGTAGACTCCACAATGCACGATTACCCCTGATCGGTAGATTACACGGCGTAGTACCTCCCGGAACACTAAGGGCCTGTTTCACAACCTTCTGTTAAGTGTCAGATAGCTTATTCACAACTTTTGTCTTTGTCACTTGACATAAGTAAGAAAGTGACAAAACATACGTTTAGGGTATCTGACACTTATCAGAAGATGGTGAAACAGGCCCTAAATCACTTGGCGGCACAGCTTTACCGGTAGGGTCGTTACTAGCCACGGCTGAACCCTCCCACCATACCAGAGACAATTTAAAAGTTATAACTTGCTCCTGCAGGGAATCGAACCCAAAATCGAACTTATGAGACCATATCGCTCACCACTGCGTCAGAGAGGTCGTCAGACACGCATTGTTGATCTAGACGCACGGAGTGCGTCAGGCCAAGTTCCGGTACCTTATTACCAGGCAATATAATATGTATAGCGGCAGTCTTTCGCCGCTCAGGCAGCTGATCCTGAAAAATTTTTTTTTATATTAATATCATTTTTAATTACGTCATAAGCCATAATGACTGATTATGACACGTAGTAGTCGCTAATTCCATTAATAAGCCTCTTGCTATCACCATTTAGGCTGATATAGGATTAGACGCGTGCGAAGATTAGGGATTTTTCGTTGGTTATGCGAGAGCCAAAATGTTTTAAAGGAAATCAATAGATGACACAGGAAAATAATTGAGTTCTAAATACATAGAAATGTTTATAAATATTTTTTAAGATTAACAGACAAGTATTATCATGACATACGTAAAAAGCTGTAGATAAAAAATCCATACTTTTAAAATTTTGATGTCAGTAAAAATATTTATCAATTCATTACTTTTGACGCCTACCATTACCTATCATTAAAAATTTTCAATATGATGAAACTTGAATTATACGGTATACCCATGGAAATCTTAGATAAAGAAATTAAAAAAAATAAGTCTAAGAAAAAAGCTGCCACGAGAAAAGCTTAAGCAGTCTCTCCTTTTTATAAATCACAAGGGATAGACAAGTCTAATAAAAGGATTTTCTGAGGGCATTGACCTGTCTCTTCCATCCCTTTATAGATGACCTTTTTGCAGACAATTTTCTTTTACAAGACCTGATTTCTTGTCTTATCTTGAGGTCTTTGTCCTTTGTATATTATACCCATATCTAAAATTGGATTTTCTGTGGCTTCCCCCAAGGGAATCGCGGTCGGAGGCGGGTCAAGGATGAAGCTGTAGTATTATTAGGTTTTATACTAGATACATCTGAAATTAGCTTTTATGTATACGGAATAAGAGCGTTATACGCGTGAACTATTTTCTACAATAATAAGTTTAGTATATATTTTTGGGGACGTAGACATTTATAAAGAAAGTAGGTCAAGTAATAAAATCTAATTGCCTTTAATAAACATTGCTTTTACTTTAATCCAAAGACATTAACTCGTTACATCGAAGAAAGATATCGGGCTATTTACGCATGAGGCAAAACACTTGTGCATCGATGTTTCTGGGAATTACATACATGTATTTAAGATAACCGTCGATAACTTCATAGTGACTGATGATAAGCGAGGATATTATCGATTAGGGCAAAGAGTGTGCACCTACTTGTGCACTATAGTGTCTCCTGAGTGGTTGGCTAGACTCCGTAAATATTTTCCGCTTTGGCCGAAATGCTATCAGAAGAATATTATAGCTTTTACTCTGTTGTTAAATATTATCACAATTTTTTACAGTAATTTAACAAGAATAAAAGAGATAGATAGAAATATGTATTTAACACAAAAATATTTATTGCTTCCAGTTTTACTTACGTCTTTGTAATCGTTCCATGGGGACGCTTTTTTGACGACTGATTTAGTAACGACATTTTGCCCTAGGTATTAATAATTGATCTATGAGTAGATAGCTACTTCTACATACGAGTATCTCCTTTAAAGAGCACTTGAAGTAATAGGTATAACAAACAGTGCAAGCCCTATGAAGCAAGTCCCCAGATGCCTTTCCTACTAGCAGCGTGGGAATGCCTAGATTCTCAACCAGACGTCTTATCGTTATGGTCACTATTACCAATGTATAAGATCCATATTTCAATTTACGAGACGTTTAATTGATCGTTCATAAATCATAGCTTATACTCGTATCTTTGAAACATATGTACCTGTTTTGATACTCGTGAAAGTTGAAGAGTTCTTAGGAGGAGTGGAGGTCTTTGAGAGAATAAAATCGTTAATTTCATGAAGTTTTTAGCTTTAGAAAACAGTTTCATGAACTTAATCTTTCTTGGGTAGAAAATTATTCTTCGAGGGACAAAATATCTTCATAAGGGGCAAAAGGGTAAAAAAAGGTCAAAAACTCAACTTGGACGTACTACGTACATATCTACGTAGGTAAATATAAGGTCGACAACTTATACAAGTTGCAACGAGCTACAGATGTACGAGCTACGAGCGTAGATGTACTTTTTTGGTATGCGCACAATTAATATCTTCATCCGATATTGTTTATTGGTTGCTCTGCAGTAATACTGTGGTGTGCTGTGGCAGTGAGCACTGCAGATGGCAACGCATAAAGGACAAACAAATTTTTTTGGCCCCGAACGTTCGCGCGCTTATGCAGAACAACTCACCAAAGTTTCATCACTATCGGATGAATAGTTTAGAGGACATACAGATGAACATTGATTTTTATTTATATACTTATAGATGTACATTATAAATAAGCGAGGTACCATGAATCTCTTGTTGTATTTCAAATGCAATATTTTTTAGGCGGTGAGATTTTTCTTTCTGCGCTTATGAAAATGTCGATGTAGGTATTATAAAAGTGGTTGCTTACTGTTTATAGTTATATTGCCCATGTTCGTTTTAGTCCGTCCGATTAAATAAAGGTACATAGGGTTCTTATCAGTGTAAATACCTGTCATGTTGATTGAAACCGAACTACAGTATCTAATGATGTAAAAATAATATTTATTTGGCAATCATTTATAAACAAACCTTGATAAAACTACATAGGTAGGTAGACATCAATTTGTCAACGTTGATGCACCAATTAAACTTTGTATATATTGATCTATTGCGATGTAATTAAGTCCCAAAGTCATTACACCCACCGTCCATCTATCGCCCTGAATTCGTCCATAGCCTTTCCAAGGACGCGCCAATCGCCATCAAACACAGTCCTCTGCCTTCCTCACCCACCCTCTGCTCGCCCCCTTGTACTCATCGATCCAGAGAACTGAAGGTCACAGGTCAGGTCCGGTACGCGATTATCCAGTTGCGCTAACATGTAACCCACCAGAAAATTATGTCTACTCATTTTGTCGTTTATCTCTAAATGTCTTCGACGAGAAAATGAGTCGACATACTTTTCTCGTGGGCCGCATGCTAGCCCAACAAAATACGTACATTGACCCAAAACGCTCGACCAATACATTCGTCGAAAGTGTACAGAGCCACTTATGGCGTACCTACACATACGAGTATGTTAGTTTCGCTTGCGGCTAGTCGAGCCTTATCCACACTCTGTTATGTTTATTTCATAGCACGAAGGTGTGAACTTTACGTAGACTGTAACATATTACATGACGTGCTGAACTGTGTAACATTGTGTAAGACGCCCCCGTATCGATGTATACGTACGGACTGAATGACGTTAGAACTTTATCATTGGGGTTATCGATTTGCAATGTTTAATAACATCTTCATAATATTTTATATGATTACTGGAATTACTGTTAGCCCTTGACTGCACTCTCCACATAACAGTCGCAAGACAAAATTGTCGTACTTTGCCACTCTGTTGTATGATCGTGATTGAGGCTCGACTGAAAATATCACGGTGAATGCAATGAATGAAACTTTGAACTCAGTTTAGACCTTTGGCAGCGAGATCGATGCATAAATACATAAATGCTAACTCAGTGTGTGTTTAAGTATTATATGTATACAGTATACACAGACCTATTTATAAATACACATTATGTCTTGATAACTGTAATTGACTGTTCTATTAATGTTAGAGATTATAGTTAATTAATTGTAACACGGTTTTAACAAAACACTTGATTAAAGAGGAACTATTGAAATTAATTAATATTATACATTGCGACAGATTATATTTGTTTGTACGATTTGGCTGAAATTTTGAATGGAGATAGAATGTTTCAAGTCAGGGCATAATCATTATGCCCTGACTTGAAACATAGGCTACTTTTTATCCTGGAAAAATCCACAGTTCTCACGGGATTTTGAAAAAACCGAAATCCCAGGCCCATCGCTAGAGGCCATTGTGTAGACGGCCTATTAGTTTACTACATCGAATTAAAGGTACCTATACCTAGGAAATGTTTGTAAACATCTCATTTTAGTTTATAATAATAATAATAAGATTTTTATTGCAGGAAGGAACCCATATAAATTAAACAGAATACAAAATTTTTATAATGGATGCGACGGATGTACTTATATAATTGAAATATAATTAGCACACGTTGCTATGGTGGTATTATTAATTACAAAACCGTCTGTAAAGATAGAATAATTAAATGTGAATATATATTACAAGGTGTCCTGCCCCGACTTTGCACAATAATTGGCCCAATGTATTATGCCACAGGTGCGTTTTTATCGAGCGATTAAATTGCAATTTCATTACTGCGATATCTTATCATTATAATTTATTATCGCAGCAGTGTATTAGATCGCATGCGTTCTGAAACACGATCCTATCTGTTTTAGTACATTTTGTACTAAAAAATATATCGTGTTTATTCTCAAGCCGCTATAAGGGCTGGCCTGCGGACCAGCAGTAGTATGGGTATGGCTCAAACCTTAGGGTTATGGATGCCGTAAACTTCTTATAAACTACGTTAATGATCGAAAAGTAATAAAATCCTGCGGCTTTTTACGCGCCCGCGCCATCTTTTTAATTCACACACACACATACACACACATACACTCAATACATACACACACATACACATACACTCAATACATACACACACACATACACACCAATGCATTAGTTATTCTCATTAATATCTTATATCCCCTGACATCGAAATAGATAATAATACAATCACAATGAAAAACAAATTTATTTTGCTATAATCCGCTAAAACAGACAAAGTATAGTATAACATGCAGCATGCGCTATGCACCGCCCGCTGCTAAACATGCAGGAAAAACTAGCAACCACCAAGCACTACCACCATGCATGCACGCATGGATTTGCATGGTGTGCAACACCATGCAAATCCATGCAAATCCACCACCCAAACAAACTCGACACTTGTTACACTCCGAAACTTGAGCATCCTCAGGTTATCTAGACACTACAATACACGATTGCAAATGCAAAGTAACTTTGCAATAGACTACAATACACGATTTCTAAATGACTTTGCGATAGAATCTACAATACAGGATTGCAAAGTGACTTTGCAATCGTGTATTGTAGAGTCTACATCTCCTGAGGATCACAGTCAAGCGCTAGTCTAATTAAAAAAGAATAAAACAATTTACTTTTCAATAAATACTTTTCATCGTGAAAATAGTTTATGAGCCATGTTAAAAATAAAAACTATTCGTTGAATCACGATCCAGATAACGTATCAGTGTGAACGTGCCGTAAGTTATCTCTTAAATGCATTTTTCACTAACGATGTCATCGTGCCACATCATTATCACGCTCGTGACATAATATTATCATCATTAATTGAACATCGGCATCAATTTTTAACCCCCGACGCAAAACGACGGGGTGTTATAAGTTTGACGTGTCTGTGTGTGTGTGTGTGTGTGTGTGCGTGCGTGCGTGCGTGCGTGCGTGCGTGCGTGCGTGCGTGCGTGCGTGCGTGTGTGTGTGTGTCTGTCTGTCTGTTCCCCTGTAGCGCTCAAACGGGTGAACCGATTTGAA
Organism: Melanargia galathea; assembly: GCA_920104075.1. Lineage (NCBI taxonomy): Eukaryota > Metazoa > Arthropoda > Insecta > Lepidoptera > Nymphalidae > Melanargia > Melanargia galathea. Next base: position 19,067,575 of record OV049872.1, on the reverse strand, counting down.
TGCAGTTTTCTTTGTTTGAAAGGTTAATTAGTCGAGAGTGTTGTTAGCTATATTTGATGAAAATCGATCCAAGATGGCCGCCGCTACAAAATGGCGGATAACATATTTTTCTCAACTCCCTTAATATGGGTACCTATCAAATGAAAGGGCTTGACTAGTAGAATAGCACTGTGCAAATTTTAGACGGCTGCCGTCACAAAATGGCGAATGTCGGGGGTTTTTTTAATTTTTAATTTATACTTGTAATCCAATTTATTAATCGCTTATAGCTGATATCTGTCACGTGTTATCTGCCACGTGTCAAGAAAATCGCTCGCTTATAAAAACCTAACTTTTTGATTATCCCGAAATGAACACCAGAATTCCGACTATAGTCTGATTTTTAATTCGGTGGAATTCTGACAGTTTTCATTTTAAAAAAAGAATCGAGTTATTTGTATGAAAAACAGGGTTACCACCTGAAGTTCGATTTTACCCCAAACTAAAGTACCTGAAGTATCTGTCAGGCATTTGTCATATCTAACATGCGGCAATTGATTTTTATTTATAAAAGTTTTGAATTTATTATCTTTTATGTGGGACCTGTTTTATCTCTGGTAACATTAGGACATATCAGAATTCCACGGAATTAAAAATCAGACTGTAGATGCCAATGTCCTGTTTTGACCACATTCGTCTCTTTAAAATGTTCATAGAGTTCATGATTGCAATAGAACTGCACAGAATATACATCTCAACACCTTTTGTTTGTCTACTCAGTCACCGACTTAGATCGACGACGTTGCCTAAGCACCTCGATCGACTGATATGCGCTATTTCACATTCAAAAAGAATTGGCAAGATTTGTGTGACCTGTAAAGTCCGATGATCTGAATTTATCTTAAACAGAGCAAGAAGTAACCATAGCTGTAGTCTAAAAATAAACTGACGCTAGGTATAAGGCCTCTTGTTAACACACGTTTTTTGCACGGTACTGCGAAACGTGGAACCTTGTTAACGACACGGCGAGTTCACGGTTCCATACAAAACTGCGACCGTAAAACGTGGCCTTGTGAACAAGGTGAAGTGTTACGTTCTACGGTCGCAGTTTTGTATGGAACCGTGGTCTCGCCGTGTCGTTAACAAGGTTCCACGTTTCGCAGTACCGTGCAAAAAACGTGTGTTAACAAGAGGCCTAAAGGTTATCGTGCGTGTTATAAAGTGTCTTATAAAGATATGTTCAAGTTTTAAAACGAGAAATATAAAGTTGATTTTATCAGCACGTTCACAATGTTGTCAAGTCATCTATGTATTTAATATGATTTTTTAAACCAAAGTCCATTTTGGTTTAAAATCATTAATTTAATACGGATGAAGCTATCAACAAAAAGATAGGAAATTATTAATGCACAAAGAAATACATAAAAAAAACAAAGAAAACAGATACAAATAAGTAGAAATGTAAAAAATACTCGTTATTATGAAAGTTATACGTTTAACTATGAAAAGATACAAAAAGGTTTGCTCTTTGAAATTTGAGTCTTATCTGTAAGTTAGTTTTTTACTTTTTTTACGTGTTCGTATTAAAAACACTATTTTCTCGTACACGTTCCTAGTTTGGATTGTTAGTTCCTAGTATTGTACAAATATATAGGAACTTATTCAAGTATTGAATAGAAATTGCCTTTTTTTAAATTCGATAAATCTAGCTGCTGTGATAGCCTAATCACTAGGTCCTAGTGGTTAGGACGACCGACTTCTAATCGGAGGTCGTGGGTTCGATCCCGGGCACGCACCTCTAACTTTTCGGAGTTATGTGCGTTTAAGTATTTAAATATCACTTGCTTTAACGGTGAAGGAAAACATCGTGAGGAAACCTGCATGCCTGAGAGTTCTCCATAACGTTCTCAAAGGTGTGTGAAGTCTGCCAATCCGCTTGGCCAGCGTGGTAGACTATGGCCAAAACCCTTCTCACTCTGAGAGGAGACCTGCTCTGTAGTGAGCCGGTAATGTGTTGATCATGATGATGATGATGATACCTAGCTACCTGCTTAATCAATGCAATTCTTTGAATTAAATTATAATAATAAATCATACATAATTAACATAATATAAAAATTAATTTAATGTTATATTACGACATGCAAACTTGTATCGCATGCATCCACGTGCGACCTTAAATCGCTCGGAGTCAGCGATGCGAAACTTTCTAACTAGTTAGTGTTTTGGTATTCATATATCGGTGTTTAAGGTTCACTCGTGAGGTCATCCAAAATATCTGTGTTACTTTGTAAGGCTCTGCGCACTTCGATTTGATCACTTGGCGTTTCGTTTTTAGGGTTCCGTAACCAAAGGGTGAAAACGGAGCCCTATTAATGTCACTCGGCTGTCTGTCCGTCTGTCTGTCTGCCCGTCCGCCGGTCACAGGTCTCTAGCTCGCAGACGAAATGAGTTACAAACCTGAAATTTTGGTATTTGGTGTATAACATTGACCCAAAATGAAATATTGAATTAGAAATTGAATTAAATTATTTTTCAGGGGGGCTCGGCTCCCATACATGAAAAAGGAGCCGGATTTTTTTTTTACCCTAGCTTGTGGGGTATCATTGATTAGAGCTCATTGAGTAGAGTAAGAATATATATATTATTAATTTTTTGCTTAAAAAATAAGGAAATAGGGGGGCCATCAAAGTTGTCCGTTTTAGACCATTTTTGTGACGGGGGCTATCTCAAAAACTAAACTAGTTAGGAATATGATATTTCGGTATATTATGTAACATATGCTCTATTTAAACAACAAATACTGTAAACAACGATTCATAAAATAGTTTATAAGCTGTGACCAAAACGAACGAACATTTTTTGGGTTTTTCTTTCACGGTTTGTTGCGATGTCTAGCTCGGAAATTAAATATTTCTTAGACCCAAAATATATTATATTGTTCATAATTATGTATGGAACCCTAAAAGAGCGAGACCCGACTCGCACTTGGCTGATTTTCTTAAATCTGGGAATACGCGTACCGTCAAAACAGAATGAAATGAAATGAAAATGATGTTTATTTACATAAAACATGGATAACAACAACATGGATATAAGGGCTACAATACATCCTTTGCCTATTCCATGCCTTGCCGTCGCAATTATTTCAAAAACCAATTAACTGATTTTGATAATTTTTTTCACTGTTATAATCTTACTTAATTTCAGGAAGGTTTTAGTATATTATAACACACGTAATTATTATTCTTATCTACGAAGTTATATGCATAAAATATGTATCCATAGCCATAATATATCATTAATATTTTTTATTGGTAAGCGATTTCTCTATGCATCGATGTTTCTCTGAGATGCACCGAGAGGCTGGACCGATTTGCATATTGAAGTCGGTTTAATTTTTCTTAAAATGTAAGTGGAATTAAATATAGAAATCAGAGTAGTGGCAACCTTAGTTGTCCTTCATCCGGTTGAACCTAAAATACATAAGTGGATATTAAAAAGAATGCAATCAAGAAAAAATTATATTTCAGAATTTAAAAGGATGTTGGATTCGTGCATGATTCGTGTTAGTACAGACATAAGACAAGAATGCACATTATTTTTATTATTACAAAAAAAATACGTCAAAGTCGCGAGACTTAACTATAAAAATATAATGGTTTTTAGTAATAAAAACTTATATATTCTTACACAAAAGTATACCAACTTATTATGAGAAAGGTATCTTCTATCTATCTATCTATCTATAATATAATAAGACTGTAACGGATCCAATTCTGTACATTGAAGATATTTTGAAATTTTTTATTGGAGGGCACTATATAATCGATACTGAAGCCAAAACTGCAATTTTTTTCATTTTTGTCTGTCTGTCTGTCTGTCTGTCTGTCTGTCTGTCTGTATCTTGGCCGCGCATCACGCCGAAACTACTGAATGGATTCGAATGAAACTTGGTACGATATGAGTCTATACTCCGAGGTAGGACATAGGGTACTTTTTATCCCGAAATTCAGCACGGTTCCCTTGGGAGAGGGGAAGAAAGTTAAAACGTGTATTTAGCTGTAATTCATTAATTAGTAGTTCGATTTCACTCATTCTTTTTTTGTTAGAAAGGTAGTACTTTAAGTATTATCCCGTAAATATTTCAAGGTCATAGGTTTTTTAGTTCAGAAATGACAGACATTTATTGGGTTCAAATCACTTGGAACCCGGATCTTTGAACGTACGGCTTATTTTAAACTGGTGTGCGTTTAAATTTATGTTTGTCGGTCTTTCTATGTGTTCCAGCTAATCTCCGAAACGGCTGGATCGATTTTAACGGAACTTTCAATGGCAGATAGCCGATGTTATAAAAAGTAACTTGGTCTACATTTAGTTTAGGTACATAAAAGAATTATAAGATCCGATCCGATCCTATATAAAACTATAAACACGCGAACGAAGTCGCGGGGGTCAGCTAGTATTAAATAACTGCGCAATAAACCTACGACTTAGGTAACGTAATTATTAACTAAAAATACCATACTTTGATAACTTATCTATTTACTGCTTATTATAATTATTTATAGACGTCTACACTGTACCTGATAAGCTGTTCCTATCTTTAGTTTGCTGCAATAACTGGTCTTGAAAATATTCCCCTGTTTGCCGTCAAAAAATTTCTTACCTGTGTATACTTCCAAGTAAATAACCTTGCCGGATTTACAATCAACTTTAAATATACAGTACATGGCCTCAAGAATAAGTCACCCTCGAGTGCATCGTATACAAACAAAGTTTGATTCTCATTTTAATATTAACCAATCAAAGTTTTTACTTTGATTGGTTAATATTAAAATGAGAAAATGAAATGTAATGTTAAAATGAAAAGAAATGTTGACTGTAATATCTGTCTGTGGTATGTCATATTGTGGGAAAAATATGCAGTTTCAAATTGACACGGGCCGGCCTCAAAGACTTGTGAGCCTGTCTACAGATTGAATTTGATTGTTTGATATTAAAATAAGAATAACACTTATTTCTATGGGGCGCGCTACTCTTAAAATTCCCGTGTCACAGTAAAACAAAACTCCTCCAAAATAGCTTGACCGAGTCTTATGAAATTTGTGTATGTTCGGTAGGTCTGAGAATAGGACGTAAACTATTTTTCATACCCCTATGTGATAAGGGTGGTCTCCAATTTTTGGAAAGAATTTTTTTTTTATTTTTTTTACGGTTCGGCATTAAAAAATACATATGAGATCTAAGCGGACGAAGTCGCGGTAGCTTTATAATATTGTTGCGTAATTTATTTAATGACTTTCTGCCGATTTATTTATTTGAATCTATAATAAGTAATACGCTTGATATTAGTTTAAAATAAATCAATCGGTTTCAGACTTCAAGACTCACTTGTCGACTGTCTACTCGCAAGCCACATAACATACAAGTGTAAATTAAAAATTTAAAAAACCCCCGACATTCGCCATTTTGTGGTGGCGGCCATCTTAAATTTGCATAGTGCTATTCTACTAGTCAAGCCCTTTCATTTGATACCCATATTGAAGACGTTGTGATAAAATATGTAATCCGCCATTTTGTAGCGGCGGCCATCTTGGACCGATTTTCATCAAACACAGCTAACAACACTCTCGACTAATTTTTCTTTCAGACAAAAAAAAAACCGCATTCAAATCGGTCCATCCGTTTGAGCGCCACAGGGGGAACAGATAGACACACACACACACACACACACACACACACACACACACACACACACACACACACACAGACACACACACACAGACACAGACACACAGACAGACAGACAGACAGACAGACAGACAGACAGACAGACAGACAGACAGACAGACAGACAGACAGACAGACAGACAGACAGACAGACAGACAGACAGACAGACAGACAGACAGACAGACAGACAGACAGACAGACAGACAGACAGACAGACAGACAGACAGACAGACAGACAGACAGACAGACAGACAGACAGACAGACAGACAGACAGACAGACAGACAGACAGACAGACAGACAGACAGACAGACAGACAGACAGACAGACAGACAGACAGACAGACAGACAGACAGACAGACAGACAGACAGACAGACAGACAGACAGACAGACAGACAGACAGACAGACAGACAGACAGACAGACAGACAGACAGACAGACAGACAGACAGACAGACAGACAGACAGACAGACAGACAGACAGACAGACAGACAGACAGACAGACAGACAGACAGACAGACAGACAGACAGACAGACAGACACACAGACACACAGACACACACACACACACACACACACACACACACACACACACACACACACACACACACACACACACACACACACACACACACACACACACACACACACACACACACACACACACACACACACACACACACACACACACACACACACACACACACACACACACACACACACACACACACACACACACACACACACACACACACACACACACACACACACACACACACACACACACACACACACACACACACACACACACACACACACACACACACACACACACACACACACACACACACACACACACACACACACACACACACACACACACACACACACACACACACACACACACACACACACACACACACACACACACACACACACACACACACACACACACACACACACACACACACACACACACACACACACACACACACACACACACACACACACACACACACACACACACACACACACACACACACACACACACACACACACACACACACACACACACACACACACACACACACACACACACACACACACACACACACACACACACACACACACACACACACACACACACACACACACACACACACACACACACACACACACACAGACACGTCAAACTTATAACACCCCGTCGTTTTTGCGTCGGGGGTTAAAAATGGTAGGTAGCATTAACTTCGCTTCGTTCGTCTTATTCAATATATTTTTTGTACCTTTTATAGTACTAGTGCTCTTTATCAAGACTGTCTCGTCGATTGCCTGCGAACTGTCATTGAATTACATTAGTACCATAACCAAGTGACCATTTATGGCATACGTACTTTTAAGTCTTCTCTTGCACGCGGCCTTCTACGGACTTACGTACAACATGCTTGCAAGCTGTTACTGTTTTTAAACTCATTAGCATTCCATTTAGTGCAACTTACATATTAATTTCAACACCATTTTGGCGTAGTACGAATTAACTTTAGTGAAGAAAGTAGGACTAATAACCCATGGCTATTCCCACTCGGTTTACCAAGTCGTTTAATTTATTCAGTATCTATTAGACTCTAGAGCATCTATCCAACAACTTGGTCATAAAATTTTACCTAATAAATAATTACTTAACTAACAAAATTTTATAATTACCGTATCAATATTGGTCATCTTTATGTCTTTTATAAATAAAATATCTTAATAATCACATTATATCGTATGTACGTATGAGATGCTGCACGACCTTGACTGACCAACCCTTTATAGTATTGATCCATAACATAATGCACGCCCGCACGACGGAGGAAGTGTTACCATCCCTGTGTTACATCTATATTATCCTAACAAGCGGATACCCGCGAAATCGTTCGCGTGGGTATTGATTTTTTAAAATCCTGTGGGAATCATTTTGTTTTTCCTAAGCTCTTTTGAGCTCATACCTTGCTGAAAATTCACTGGCGGATGTTTAGGTAGATCAAAATGTAAACAGCCGCCAGTGAAAGTCCCATCAAAATCGATCCAGCCTTTCAGGGATTACCTGGGTAATCTTTAAAGTATCTCCTTTCTAACAAAAAAAGAATGAATAAAATCGAACCACGCGTTAATGAATTACAGCTAAGTACACATTTTTACTTTCATCCCTTCTCCCAAAGGAACCGTGCTGAATTTCAGGATAAAAGTATCCTATATGTTACTCCTTAGTATGAACTTAAATCATGCCAAGTTTCATTTCAATCCATTCAGTAGTTTTTGCGTGATGAGCGCACAAACATACAGATAAACAGATAAACAGACAAACAGACAAAAATTTCAAAAATAGCTTTTTTTATGTTCCATTACCTGTCCCTAACACCCCCCCAGTTATTATTTTGCAAAAATCTTTAATGTACAGATACGGTAATTCTACGATTTTATTATATGTATAGATTTTATTATATGTATAGATTTGAATAATTTCTATCAAAATTCTTGTTTTCAGCAAAGTACACATCTTATAGAGTTCTAACTGATAACTTCATCCGCGTGGATTTAGGTTTAAAAACCCCTTGGAACTATAATTTTCCGGGATAAAAAGTAGCGTATCATGTCCTTCTCCAAGGGCCAAACTGTCATCTCTATACCAAACGTTAAAATCGGTGCAGCGGTTTAGGCGTGACAGCCAGACAGCGTTACTTTCGCTATTTTAGTATGGATAAAGTCCCGTTGAAACTCTTTTTTTTTCCGGGATAAAAAGTCCCAAGATGCAAGTTGTGTCCGTGCCAAACTCTAACATATTTCGGATAATACCGCAAAAAAAATAATGCCCCTATTTGGAATTTGGACAGATTTTTCTGGAACGCTTCCCAAATTCCTCGTGCACCTATTGTAGTCAGCAGGTATTGTGTGTATTTTCGCCGGCAGCACAGAGTCCCCGGCGCCGCGCCGTGGCACCTTGCCAAGGTGTCTCGCGCCGCACGTGATTATATGTACCTACCCTCTATATACGTGCTTTATTAAATGTTATTGTAAAAGAAATAAACTGGTACGGCGTTATTTAAAAGGCATTTTATTTGCTTTAGTCATCGTGACTTACTCATTGGTAGGTACTTAATACTTATTCGCGTTCCGAACCGGTGGAACCTTGACAATATAGCCTTGACAAGGGCCTACTAGGATTATAATAATTATTTTGAATATGATCTCAATTCTGTTGTACACAGCCTCTAAAGTTTAGAGCAAGTTAAAAGCACTATTTTTAGGCCATTCATTTAGAGTCTAAACTAAATTGAAGGGCCTAAAAATAGTGCTTTTTTTTCTACCATTATTTAACGTGATTTCATAATATTATTGACAGATTTACGTTTATAACCAATTTTATACTTTGCGTGTTCAACACCGATAAATCATGGTGCTTTCTACCGAAAACAGTGGTAACATCAGTCAGTTTTCTCTACGGAACTTTCTTCATTTGATGTTTTCAAAAATCCATCATATACGATTAACCATCCTCATTAACTCAATCCATGGCCTGTCATGCTGCCCTCAAATATTACGTGGTAAAATACCTACAAAATCAGAGGCATAACTGGGCATAACCTATACTACCTACGCTTATTTAAGGCAAAGAATACTAATTATTATTACTGAGTAGAAGCGACACTCCCCCACCAATCGTCGACCTGTAAGTATGCCTAATAGTAGTACACTAGCTGACCCCCGCAACTTCGTTCGCGTGGATATAGGTTTTTATATAGGATCGGATCGGATCCCATAATTCTTTTATGTACCTAAACTAAATGTAGCCTAAGTTACTTCTTATAACATTGAAAGTTCCATTAAAATCGATCCAGCCGTTTCGGAGATTAGCTGGAACAAATAGACAGACCAACAAACAAATTTAAACGCACACCAGTTTAAAATAAGCCGTACGTTCAAAGATCCGGGTCCCAAGTTATTTTAACCCAATACTCAGGGTTGTAATGTCTGTCATTTCTGAACTAAAAAATCTATGACCTTGAAGTATTTATGGTACAATATATAAAGTACTACCTTTCTAACAAAAAAAGAATGAGTGAAATCGAACAACGCGTTAATGAATTACAGCTAAATACACGTTTTAACTTTCATCCCCTCTCCCAAGGGAACCGTGCTGACTTTCGGGATAAAAAGTATCCTATGTCCTACCTCGGAGTATAAACTCAAATCGTACCAAGTTTCATTCGAATCCGTTCAGTAGTTTCGGCGTGATGCGCGGCCAAGATACAGACAGACAGACAGACAGACAGACAGACAGACAGACAGACAGACAGACAAAAATGAAAAAAATTGCAGTTTTGGCTTCAGTATCGATTATAGAGTGCCCTCCGATAAAAATTTTCAAAATATCTTCAATGTACAGAATTGGATCTGTTACAGTTTTATTATATTATAGAAGATATAGCGTTGTCCTTGACAGTAGTAGGATGAGGATCGCTTGTATGAAGTGTCAGGGGTGTGTTCAAGATCTGACGATCAAGATGTACGTGGTTTTAGAATTTACGAGTGTGTGTTTTGTGTCTGGATCTAATTTTGTTACAATAGAACGCAGTACATGATTGATGTTGGGAAAGGTTTCCGCACATCAACAATTTAATACCTACCAGACGGTTATCCTTGACTCAGGTCCAGGGAATCTGTTGACATCGTAAATTTGGATCAACCGCAATTTTTATTAGCTGCCTTCTTCCTAATACAATAAAGTCTAAAATTCTCAGCATCCTCAGAACAATTCAATATTTTGTTGTGATCTTTTGGCTCGAAGCAGATGATAGATTTTTTTCGCCGAGGACGTATAGTCAATGTAGTGCGAAAAGAAGGCGCACGGGTATTCTTCCATTTCATCACCACATAGAACGGAATTTTGGTGTGCGAAGTTTGATGAGATGAATTAATTGTCGCGTTTAAATTTGGCGGTTAAGGCATTGCTTTACGGAACGAAAGGTACTCCAGCGCTTGTCCCACGTCTGCATGGAGCCTTTTTTATTGGAGTTTAAGGGCCTGTATCACCACCTTCTGATAATTGTTTGATAGTCTAAACCTAAGTTTTGTCACTTTTTTACTTTATGTCAAGTGACAAAGACAAAAGTTGTGAATAAGCTATCCGACACTTTATCAAAATGTGGTGAAACAGGCCCTAACTAAACTATAACTAGTATCATAGAGGCCAATGCCTAATAGAACATCCCCCACACTTCATAAAATCGAACCTACTGTTATACATTATACTGTTAGGCATACTTCTATGTTGCGAGCGACGATTGGCGCGATGGAGTGAGTGTCGCATCTTTACGCAATAGTAGTTAATATTCTTTGTCAATAGTACCTACCCATTGGATGCTTACAATCATGTGGTATTTGGCAGACGCGTTATGTTTGGATGTATGTATGTGATGACGAATTAATCTCTAATCAATTAAGATGTTTGTCCTCTACATTTACATCAACAAGTTGTTGGACATATTGGACATGTAAAAACATTTCCGACGTTATTGTCCGAGACGTCCATTACACGGTAGTCGCTACCTAAATATTTTTTTCTTTCAGGAGACTAGCTCGGAAGCTGTCTGTCTGTGTGTCTTAATATAAATATTGTAAATACTATATTCTAGCGCATCCTGTACCTACGCTATCGCTCCACACTATCGTATGCATAACACAATTATTATTTGTACAATCTTTTCTCTGAAGAATACAATGCAACGGTATTTTCTACGCGTAGTATTTTTCAAATTGTCACGTACGCGACTAGCCATGAACTAGATAGAGTTGTGTCGACGGCACCTTTCTTATCTCATCCGTGCTACATGGTTTTTTCAGTCTGCTCCCATAAATATGTAGATGGATTTATAAGGCCTCTTGTTCAAACACGTTTTTTTTGCCGTGAAAAATTACGGTTAATTCGCCATGTGTAGACACGGTCGTCAGTGTTGTATGGTGCACAATGGAAAGTTTTAACACGCACGGTGGTACTACGGCGGTAGCGCCTTGCCGTATAAACCGTGCCTGTTAACAAGCTTCCATTGTGCACCATACGACACTGATGACCGTGTCTACACACGGAGAATTAACCGTAATTTTTCACGGCCAAAACAAATGTGTGAATAAGAGATCTGATGCGTCTCATACAGATATTATTCCTATTTTGCAACGTGTCTCAGGTTACTGCTTATATGTGGTCATCAATGCTATACCAAGCGGATTTCGGACACTGCCGTCAATTTCAAAACAAGTGGCGATGTAGGAGATATTATAGTGCACAAGTGTGAGAGCAATTACTGATGCACTCTCTATTACCTCGCTCTCATAGTCCGATGGAAGTTAGAACGGCAATCCGACACGACCGGAGAGAGATTGGAGAGATTGAGCGCAGGACGAACGGCTAGGCTTTACAAGGCAAGGGCAAGGCAAGGGGTGTAGCACCACAAAATTCCCTACTCCAAGGTGCTACTGATTTATTGACAGAAAAACCCAAAACTTTTCTTTAGCCCAACCCAGCACTGAATGCAATTTCTTGCAGCCGAATTATTTAGCTTCAAGAAACGTGAAGCAGTTTCGAATTATTTTCGAATTAAAATATGGTATTAATAGTGCAGTCAAATTTGACTCCAAAAGTGGCTAAAATCGCAAACGAACGGCTAGTTCTGATTTTTTAATATGTTGTTAGGACCACTACCAGTAGTGTAAATCCAATTTTGCAGCTTCGAAAGACCTGTGCTAACTTTGCAGCACTCGAAAAACCGCGAAATTTTCGCACTACTTTTGGTTTTTTCAATATAAGTCCTAAACTATGGGTTTCAAAAAAAAATATTTTCTATACGTTTTTAAAGAAGATTAAAATTGCTACAATTTAAAACCAAAACTAGCTCTTTAAATTCAATATTTGCTGAGATACAGCTCTCCAAAAATTGACAATTAATTCCGAAAAAGTGAAATTTTAAGATTTGGTCAATTTTAAACCCCGATATCGGGGAAAATACTCATTTTACGGATAAAGTTAATTGAAAAGATGTTGTAGTAAATATAATTAGCTTTAATTTAAACACTAAACGACGTCTGTAGCCCATATAGTTTACTTATAAATCCTAAAAGTTTAAAAAATGGGAAAATTGCAGTTTTCTCTTCAGTTTGTTTTGAATGTAGTTTGAAAGAAAAAACCATGTACACCCACAAGAAATATGTATTAAAACTATTATTAAGTATTTATATTTAGTATTTATAATGTTATTTATTCAAGAAAAAAATTATTTATATTATTATTGATATTTATTGATTTTTATGAAACATATTAACCTGTATTAAAAGGACATTATGAGTTCCGAGCAATATAAGTCGTAAACTACGCATTTTTTTTTAAATATATTCTATACATTTTTAAAGTAAACTAAAATTGCTACAATTTGATACCAGAACCAGTTCTGTAACTTCAATACTTGCCGAGATACAGCTCTCCTAAAATGGAACTTTTTCCAAAAAAATTGAAAATTTAAGATTTGGTCAATTTTCGACCGCCATCTTGAGGATAATACTCATTATAAGGGTAAAATTATAGTCAAAATGTTGTAGTAAATCTAATTAGCTTTAATTTAAGGGTGGAACGACGTCTCTACGCCATATAGTTTACTCACAAACCTTAATGAACAATTATAACCAAAAATAATATCTTTGTAATGCAGGTTAATATGCTTCATAAATATCAATAAAATAAGATAAATAAATATATTTTTTTTTTCATAAATAACATTATGAATACTATAATAATAGATTAAATGTACATTTCTTGTGGATGTTCATGGTTTTTCCTTTCAAGGTACTCACAAACCAAACTAAGCAGAACAAATTTACGAAAATTGTTTTCCCATTTTTTGGACTTTTAAGATTTGTGAGTAAACTATATGTCCTAGAGATGTCGTATTACCCTTAAATTAAAGTTAATTAGATTTACTATAACATTTTTACCTATAATTCTACACATAAAATGAGTATTATCCCCAAGATCGCGGTCGAAAATTGACCAACTCTTAAATTTTCACTTTTTTTGAAAAAAGTTCAATTTTAGGAGAGCTGTATCTCGGCAATTATTGAAGCTACAGAACTGGTTCTGATGTCAAACTGTAGCAATTTTAGTCTACTTTAAAAATGTATAGAAAATATTAAACAAAAATGCGTAGTTTACAACTTATATTGCTCGGAACTCATAATGTCATTTTAATACAGATTAATATGTTTCCTAAAAATCAATAAATGTCAATAATAATATAAATAATTTTTTTCTTGAATAAATAACATTATAAATACTTAATTTAAATACTTAGTAATAGTTTTAATACATATTTCTTGTGGATGTACATGGTTTTTTCTTTCAAATTACATTCAAAACAAACTAAAGAGAAAACTGCAATTTTCGCATTTTTTAAACTTTTAGGATTTGTAAGTAAACTATATGGGCTACAGACGTTGTTTAGTGTTTAAATTAAAGCTAATTATATTTACTATAACATCTTTTCAATTAACTTTACTCGTAAAATGAGTATTTTCCCTGATATCGGGGTTTAAAATTGACCAAATCTTAAAATTTCACTTTTTTGGAATTAATTGTCAATTTTTGGAGAGCTGTATCTCAATAAATATTGAATTTAAAGAGCTAGTTTTGGTCTTAAATTGTAGCAATTTTAGTCTACTTTAAAAAAGTATAGAAAAATATTTTTTTAGAAACGCATAGTTTAGGACTTATTTTGAAAAACCCAAAAAAAGTGCAAAAATTTCGCGGTTTTTCAAGTGCTACAAAATTAGCACAGGTTTTTCGAAGCTGCAAAATTGAATTTAGACTACTGGTAGTGGTCCTAACAACATATTAAAAAATCAGAACTAGCCGTTCGTTTGCGATTTTAATGTCAAATTTGACTGGCCTATAAAGTTACGTTGATTATTCTAAAAACTTTACTTCCTGAAAAAATTGCAAAATATTTCTTTTCAAATACTTCTAATGTATTACCTACTCTCCAAAAGTACCTACAAACAAACCTTAAGCAAATATACATTTTCAGTACAACATCCACACAATGAGCCGTATATTTCCCCAGACACATCCGTCCGCTTTGATATATTTACGCGTATCATTATATTGCGTGATATAAATAACTCGCACAATAACATAACCGTACGCTTTATTTACGATCACATTTTATAGGACATTGAAATTTGAAACGTACGACACCTGTAGTGTTTACCTTATATAATCTAATTGAATTTCCATTTTGTGCTTTCAGTTTGAACTATATTCTTCGTTCTAGTTTGTTCTGGGACCTAATGGGCATCTTTACGTTTTTAAAACCATATATTATGTAATAATCTGCTCTACTTTCTAATTTTGTTTTTTTTTTTCATCAAATCTTTTTGTTTTTCAGTCAAAAAAAAAAAAAACAACAAGATTTTACAAAGTCAGTTTAGTCTCAAAATCTCAAATGAAATTCTTGAAATTGTTAAATATCATGTCAAGAAGTTTCAAGAAAAATGCCTATTGGAAACAAACAGTTTTCTCTATCCTTCCACAACATTCTTCGGAAGTTCTGTTATAAAGACGTAAAAACCTAAATAATTTGTGTTAAATAAATAGCGGCAGACCTTTGTTTGTTTTCTAATAAGAAAGTAGAACGAAGGACTGATTAGATACATTGTTTTTGGTAAACATTCAATTAATTAAATAATTGGTTTGTTATTGGAACACATTTTAACTTATACTGCCAAGTGTCATGATTATACATTGTAATTACGAAGATCAATATAATACGCTTGTATAGGTGCTATACTAATCCTTTCACTAGAAGGCTGGTCTTCTTGTGAATAGTTGAATACCTATTCGCTAGAACTTTTTTTACAATAGGTATGTAGTTCCAAAACAGTTTTTATAACAACGATAAGGCAAAAAAAACACTGGACCTTAGCTTGAAGACTATAAAAAAATAGAAGTGTTTTTATATTGTCTATTTTAACTACAGAATAATATATTAAGGGCCTATTTCACCACCTTCTGATAAGTGTCGAATAGCTATCCGATACTTATCAGAAGGTGGTGAAACAGGCCCTAAATTTTTAGCCAATGGCTTACGATACAGATGCGGTTAGATTAAATTAGACGCTTTCGAATTCGATTATGAAAAAGCTATTTGCTATGGTCATCGATTTATTACCCAATAAAATTGGTTTCGTTAGAGATTACTAGATTAGCGTGATAATTTGTGAAAATCAGGAAATCATCCGCAGACAAAACTTGAGCTACTTATAATAATTTAATAACATCGTCTTTTAAATCGACCAAACTGGGAATCGAACAAGGTTTGATAGACCAAGATCCCAGTGCGATCTGACATAACTTATTTTCGGAAAGATGAAACCTTAGGCTCTCAGTAGTGTCTCATTTGCTTTGAATAACTGCGTAATTGTGGAGTTCGTAACTGGGGTACTTATGGAGATATCAAAATAGGCTTGGTTAAGAACTTTAAAATTAAACTGGCGATTGTTCTTTAATTGGACTAAAGAAACCGCAAGGCATCGTTAATGTATGCACCCCTGCGTAGTCGTCATTCCACGAACACTTACGAAGCGATCCACTTCCTAGTTTCTAATTCGCACCTCTAAGTTGAAGTGTCTTTCCGGCTTCCGGCTTCCACGCTACCTACCATAATTATTAGTTTTTACCATAAACGTCACTTTTAAAACAAGAGTGAATAGGAGTTTTATAAGCAGACGTATTGTCAGCTGCATCATCCCTTTCCATCAAGTGTCGTTGCAGTGGTAGTGTTTTGGTTGTTTCCACATAACTTTGATATGGGGTTATTCAAAGGGCGGATCAACAAATTCCTAAAAGGCCGGCACCGCATTAGTGGTTCCTCTGGTGCTGCAAATGACAATGGGCGGCGGTAATCGCTTAACATCAGGTTACCCGCTTGCTCGTTGGCCCGCAATTCACATTTAAAAAAGAGTAAAGTGAAAACCTACATATATCTCTTGCAAGGATCGCCACAGAACACGACCTTGTGCCGCTTTTTTCCAGCGGCTGCCAGCGAGTCGCTTGAGATTGTCCGTCCATCTAGTGGAGGATCTATCTACGCTTGGGACTTGGGTGCTTGAGTGACGATGATGGAGGACCCCATCGTCTATCGGTTCTTCGATCAATGTGCCGCGCTCATCGAGTCACGAAACTGGAGGTGGCAATGGCCACTTCAGTTTCGCGACTCGATGAGCTATGTCGGTAGCTCTGGTTCTCCTGTGGATTTCCTCATTTCTGATTTGATCCGGCAGGGATACTCCGAGCATAGCTCTCACCATCGCCCGCTGAGTGACCCTGAGCTTTCTTATGAGGCCCATTCTTAGCGACCATGTCTCAGATTCGTAAGTCATCACTGTTCGAAGACTTTCGTCTTTATTAGACACTGAGAAAAAAATAATACATATAATATGAATTTAATAAAAACCTAAGGCGTCAAGGCGTCGCGACGCCAGATGTGTGTTAACACAGGAGACATGCGTCAGCGCCGGCGCCTTAACACTTCACAGATCAAATGCTGTGTTTGTTATCCGATACTTTCCTTAAGTTTGATAGACACCTCGTTGATTCCTTCAAGAAATTCATCCATCCATACATAGCCTGATACTCGTGAAAAACCATGAAAAACATACCCTGTCTAGTGTCTTGTAATGAGAACTGAGAAAAAAGAAGAAAAAAGGGTAAGAATAGAGAAAGACACTACATAAAAGTTAAAAAGAGGGAGAGGTAAAAACGAACCTACAAAAAAAAGAAAGAAAAAAAAAAACAGACTAACACCGGTAACAGAAAAATAAACTATTGTAAAGCCATAAGCTGCGTGATGATTGTTTTTTCAGATTTAGAACATAACAACAAAGTTTTTGTTGCTACAACTACGTAATTATATGGTGTAGTTCCTGAAAGAAAATTGCGTAGGTTCCTGCTATAAGCTGCTGCTAAAAGCTCTGAATTTAAAAAACGCATGCAATACTTTAACATCTTACTGCAATTTATACTACCTAATATCGGAACTGACAACCACCATTCGTGATGTGATTGTGGATAGCAGTGACCGCATAAAGCTCAATGATTGAATTCAGAATTGATAGCCAAAATAACTGCCACTACTTTGCAATAATAGCTATTTCGGCTATCAGTTTGAGTTTAATTTTTGGGATTGATTGTAAACAGTCCTTTAGCATCTGTGCAATGAAGATTTTAACATCTGGTGCGTTAAGCCCAAATTAGACGGTTCATTTTTGGAATTTTTGCTTTCATCATCAGGCTTCATCGATGAGCCATAGAAAATGAACCGTCTAAATGTGGTCTAAACACCGACCGTTCATCGTTCACAGGCACTGTGCCATATCAAATATCGTATTGTGCATTATTCATTGCAACAATGAACGATGAACGGGGCACGATGATCTAATTTGGGCTTAAATCATTCATGCAATGAAGATTTTAACATCTGGTGCGTTAGACACGTACCTTCCATTGTTTAAGAATAGATGTGCTTCAACTATTGCACTGTTAACGTAATGAGATGTAATGTATACCTATTGCCGGCGATATTAATACATTACCGCAGCGTTCTTCCATTCCAATGCGTTGTTTGTAATCGATACAAATGTGATGCAGTTAATAGACAAGGTAAATAAACATACCTAAAAGATACTTATTAATGTTCATTTAAGTTTTAATTGTGATTCAATGGTTTTGGGCGGCTGAGAAGTCAGAAATTGCGTTGCAGTGACATATTTTTGGTATCAGCAGAGCGCTTAACACTATGCTAGTGAATGAATAACATAATTATTTTGCTGTAATCCGCCAATTGTGACAAATTTGTAGGGCACACCATCACTCAAATTCACCACAAAACTAGACGATTGTTTCGCTCCGACACCGAAGCATCTTCAGGGGATGTTGACTTCACAACACATTTTGCAATCGTACGTTGTGAATATCATGGAATTCTGCAAAGTAACGCCTCCTTATATTTAACTATGCTATCGTCTTATCCAGTACAAAAAGTTGCTTGTGTAATTGAATATTGAATTGTTTTTTTACCATTTTATACTAAAGAACCCACAGCAGATCAAGGGCTCTTTGAAAGAATTTGCTACGGGTCCCGCGCTTGCGTAATCCGACACTGGTCTTAACTGTCCTTGCATGAAGCACTACCACCATCCAGTGGTGAATGGCACCACTTGTTGTTGTTGTGGCTTTGTGCGTAAACAAAACGTATGTCACTATAAAGTTATTAGCACTACCACTGATTTGATTCACTGCCAATTGCTAAAACGTTATTGAAATTGACAGATAACGGTCTCAGCTGTGACCTTCAATGAACGATCAATATTGATCAAGTTTCAGAAACGCCAAGTGACCTAAAGTTTTGATAGCATTGTCGAATCCATGATCAATCAAACCGAGAGTCTTCGATAATCTGTGAATGGCTAATCGTCCTTATTGCAACGCAATTTGGAACAAGTAACTATAACTTAAAAATTAAAAAACAACCCCGACATACGCCATTTCGTGGTGGTGGCCATCTTGAATTTGCATAATGCTATTCTACTAATAAAGCCCTTTCATTTGATACCCATATTGAGGGATTTGTGAAAAAATATGTAATCCGCCAAGTGTGACGGCAGTCATCTTGGACCGATTTTCATCAAAAATATAGCCAAAAACACTCTCGACTAATACACCTTTCAAACAAAAAAAATTCAAATATTCAAATCGGTTCATCGGTTTGAGCGCTACGGGGGAACACACACGCACACACACACAGAGAGAGAGAGAGAGAGATCAATTAAATTTGTGTAAAAACAATTTTACTACATCGAGGTTAGCATAGATATTGATGAATTACTTAATGACAAAGTTACATGACTTTGTATTCAGCTGATCACAAGCAACAGAATTTTGCGCTTTAAAAAGAGCATCTGCGCTAATTCACTTACTGGCTCTTCTCAGTAGAATCTGCTTTCCGAACCAGTGTTGTTGAGTCACAAGTCGGTCATAAGTTTTGAACGCAGAGTGTTTCTAAATTGCCTGATACAGTAGAACATTATGGTTTGATCAAGTGCCGTCAAAATATACGAACAACAAAAGATCACGGTGAAGTTATCTTGATTGCGGTAATTTGACGAGAAGGAAAGACATTTTTCATCACGTGTGTTCACAGTACAGATAGACCAGCTATCGTACAACTCATCGATTGTGTTCAAAAGATTTCATGCCGACGAAGTAGATTATTGATTGCATCTGACGTGAAACATATCCTATGACGTCAATGATAATAAAGAAGTGCCTTCCATAGCCATATTCCTATTGTGAATACTCTCGCCACCAAATAAATCGAAACTGTCTTGTTTTGTTTTTCATACAAAATTATGCAAACAGTGATATCACTACTTTTTTTACGCCACACGTCTTCTAAAGGCCAAATTAGACGGTGCCCCGTTCATCGTTCATTTCTGCGGTGAACGATGCACGATACGATATTTACTATGGCACAGTGCCTGTGAACGATGAACGGTCGGTGTTTAGACGGTTCATTTTCAATGATTCACCGATGAAGCCTCGAAAATGAAAGCAAAAATCTCGAAAAATGAACCGTCTAATTTGGCCTTTATAGGTACAACAACAAAACAATTGAAGTCCCTACAATATTTGAATAAGAAATGCTTTGATTATTTACTCTCGAATAATCAAAGAAGAAATGTAACCAGGGATGTGAAACTTGGATTCAACTTATATGCAGAAGGATCTGGAATCGGACATTACTGTCCTAAGAAAATTCCTATCATTATTGAAAAGGGTCACTAAGCAACTTCCATGAATATCTGAAGCTGCAGAAGAACCTCCAATACATTGCCGGTTCTTGAGGAATATGCTTATCCGCCCCGTGAATAACCCCGTATTGTTATCATTGATTAATAAGCTTATAAACGAGTTCGTGAGTCATAACAATCGGAGATGAAGTCACCACGCTCCCTTTTTTGTACATCTTCAATGTAGGTTCCGATATTAAATTCTCATTAGAATACCATTTTAGAGAAGTGAGTTTTTTGAAACCGTTATGACGCCACCAAGTGTCGTAGATGGAGCGAAAGGGTAATGAATCATGTAAAAAAATTAAAAAGTTGAAGAAAGTTGCCTTTCATTTTCTTTTTTGTATCCTTATCTCAAAAAGTGTTTAAAGCGCACTGAATTATTATGTATTACCGTACAGCGTCAGGTTATGCTCACATGCAGGCGGACACGGTCATTCCTATACAGCCCTCTTTGTGCACCCTAAGTCCATGCTAATGTCCTGCTAATACTGCTAATAATAATAATTAAAAGACAAAGTGTTTCTACCATATCACGGCAGCTGCTAATCATTGTTATGTTTAGCACAGAGATCATCATCTTCCGAATCTTAAGCCACGGCACAACATGTCTTCTTCTTCCACTCACTTCTTTATACGTCAACGCATCATTCACTCCTTTTACATACATATCTTTTTCCACACAATCCATCCACCATTTTTTTGGTTCTTATCCACAATTTTTTTCCTCCACATGCATATCTAACATTGTTGTAGTAATATGGTTCTCATCACTCCGCATTACATGACCATACCATGCCAACCACTGAATACCTTATTTAACTATTCAGTGATTCTAGCACTCTGCTTTAGTTGCTTTAGCACAGAGATCTCTGCTCGTATCTATACGAGCTTGAATACTGGAGACTTAATTGAATTCTTTTTATCTCTGAAACTGAGAGTACCCGGAGGACTTACAAAAAACCAAGTTCATGCCAATGGTCGCGGTCATCAGCTATATAGTCTGTCCTGATTTTAATATCTCCATATTTTATTCTGCCTCGTTGGTCTAGTGGTTAGCATATTCAACTGCAGATCACGAGATCTGGGGTTCGATTCCTGGGTAGGGCAAAAATAATTGTTAGGTATTGGAATTTTCTTTCAAGAAATTCTCAGTGTCAGCCCGGAGTTGGTAGTTGGCGGTGTTACACCCCCGTGCCTCGGAGATCATGTTAAGCAGTCGGTCCCGGTTATTATCACTATCATGTGACAATATAATCGTTAAAGCCCACCAACTCGCATTGGAGCAACGTGGCGGTTCTAAGTTCTAAATCCCTCTCTCCTATGAGAGAGGAGGTCTGTGTCCAGCAGTGGGACGTAAAAGTACGTAACGTACGTACGTACGTAACGTAAAAAAGGCTGTAGTGTTGGAGGTGGTGGATATTTTATTTACGTCATAAATCATAATATATTTGTGGGAGGAGTTACAGTTATAAGAAAATGAGACAGACGGTCAGGTCAATATGGCTCCTCTATAAATACCCCAGACATACATACAGAACACAATATTATATCAGACGATAAGTAAACATTCAACGGCAAGTAATCAATGTCACGAACAGCTGCGCTCATAAAAAAATTACGTCACAATCGATTTTTTGCTCTAGAGCCCCGCCCCCAGAGTAGTGGTGCGCATAGGTATTTAGAGCGGCTCTACAATAAACAGCTCATAAACTACGTAATCTGAATTTCAGATTGTTTTTATAGTGTTTACAATTTGCGTGTTCTACATTTGAAGGATTATATTTTTAGGTATCAGACCTGCCCCTTAAGTGTTGCTACACTGAGTATATGTACGTAGTTTCTAAACTGCCGGTCTGGAAAAGGGATCTATAATTTCCTCAAGTCCCTAACAGCACTATGTGTTATATATAGCGACCTGCCCCGGCTTCGCACGGGTAGTAATTACCCTCTACTATCCCATCCATACATTGTTTTGTTATATCTCAGGGGGTTAGGCAGCGTTTTCGATGAAAGCTCCCAGGTTGACATTTTCCGACGTTTTCAACAATTATCGTCATATTTCAACCAATTTATACAAAACCTTAACAAATACACCTAAACTTTCCTCATAAATCACTCTCTTCTATTGATAAAAACCGCATGAAAATCCGTTCAGTAGTTTTTGAGTTTATCGCGGACAGACGGACGAACAGACAGAGGCGGCGGCAGACTTTGTTTTATAATATGAATGGATAATATGAATATTAGATTGTTTTTATAGTGTTTATAAATTGCATGTTCTACATATTTTTAAGGATTAGGTGTATGTATATTTTAGGCGACAGACCCGCCCCTAAAGTGTTGCTATGAAAGTATCTACGTACTTTCTAAAATTGGCCCTGTCTGGGATTTGGGAAAGGATCAATAATTTCGAGGTTCTCAACAGAACTATGTATTATGATATCAAAGCGATAACTATAATTGAGGAAAAAACAAATTTAGATACTAACGAAATAAACAGTGTAGTTGTTCGTGATAAAGCACAGTGGAAAAAAACCTGACCTCTGAAGATTATTGAATTGAATAACAGATGTAATTGTCCATTTTTAAGGTTCCGTAGTAAAACAAGGAACTCTAATAGCTTCGTCCACACTCCACTTCGTCTGTGTCACAGCCAAGGGGCTGTATATAGTTAAGTATATATAAATGTATAAATAAATAAATAGTTTCTTAAAGTCATTAAGAAACTATTTATTTATTGAAAAATTCTAGAATATTAGCTCATAGTATAAAATTATACTACCTTCTCATTATGAGAGAAGACCCGTGCCCTGTAGTAGGCCGGTAATGAAATGATAATGATGACGATGATAAAATTACAAACAAAATTAACACGACCATGGAAAATATAACAAGTGTTAGTCGACCAAGATAATGTGTTAAAGATACGGAAACCGCTTGATACAAACACTAGGTTACAATACAGCATTTTATATCTTTGTTTCTTATAATTCCTGCTTTCATTAATTCATGATTCTCTTTCATTCTTTCATCATAAGTTTTGTACTAGCTTGACAAGGGAACCCTAGTGACCACTCAACACACTCGGCCAGTTATTCTATTTAGACCCGCAATCCGCTTCGATTGGACGATTACGCTTTTGTTGATAAGGTCAGACTGAAGAGCAAAACAACGGATTATTGTGTGTATACGTACAGGGTAGGTATAAGGGGACCGCTATCGAAAACATATATTATACAAACATATATTATATCGCTATTACTATACTACCTAAACACAATCCAGTACCAATAACTATTTGTCTTATACTTGTAGGCTTAGTTTTTTTCATACCGGCAATGTAGAGCGTGCAAACTGTGGTGCAAACCGCGGCGACAACTAAAGTATTTATCTGTGTGCTTAGTCTAAATCGGAGCACTCGAAAACGAACTCGAAAACTATTGATCGATTTCAGAGTAAAATAGACCTAAAATGGCTTGTATTAAGGTTTGAGTTCGCCAATACATTCAGCATTGTTCGAATGCTGAATGTATTGGCGAACTCAAACCTTAATACAAGCCATTTTAGGTCTATTTTACTCTGAAATCGATCAATAGTTTTCGAGTTCGTTTTCGAGTGCTCCGATTTAGACTAAGCACACAGGAGTTCAACGAACGTTGGATAAATACTTTACGTCAGCTGATTGCTTTACATTGCAAACTTTTATTAAATAAATTAAAAAAAAATCGCGTTTTTTTTTTTGCGGTATGTTTCAGTAATCATCACTATTACTTGTCTTCGTTTCCTAAAGCGGTTCTCTTACACCTGTTATAATCGTACTAGCTATAATTGCATTAAAATTACACGTGAGTATATATGTAAGTGCAAGCATAACTAGACGACCTAACATCCTTGTTTCTATTTCAAGAATAATGTCAATGAAACCCACAATTTGCTACGATTGACTATTAGCTATTTGTATAAAGTCAGCCATACTTATTTAGTCTATCTATGGAAATAATAGAAAATAATTAATTGTTTTTCACGTGTTATATGTATATGAAAGGCATTCTTTATCTATGTTCTTTTTTAAATACATATATAAAAGGAAAAGGCTGACTGTCTGACTGATCTATCAATGCACAGCTCACACCACTGGACGGATCGGACTGAAATTCGGCATACAGATAGTTATTGTAACGTAGACATCCGCTAAGAAAGGATTTTTGAAAATTCAGCAGAAACAGTACAAACTAGCGACGGGTCGGGACTCGGGTCGGGACGGGTCGAGAACTCGAGACAGGTCGCACGGGTAGTACTAAAACTAATTACCCGCTAATATCCCACCATACATGGTTCCCACCATAAATTATACACCTAACCCATCCTCATGAATCTCTATAGTGAAAACTGAATGATAATTCATTCATTAATTTTTGAGTTTATCGTGAACAGACAGACGCGGCGGGGGACTGTTTTATGATATAATGTGTAGTGATTAATATAACACACCATGACAATTAGAATACATACTATCTTACGGGCAGCATAATGCAAAACCGATTGCTTCCATGCAACTGTGTCGTTAATCTTTATGTGTAGGTATAGAGATAAAATGAATATTTATAGGTGCCGAGATAAAGTATCTAATTAACGAACTGCATAATGGCAGCGTCAGTTCTCCACTGCGCCGAGTTCAATGAAGTCTATATGGGTCAATGACGAAACGGCGGGGCGAGGCGACACTGTGTGGCGCTGTTCGGAATGTGATTTTCATTAAGCAATTAGCAATATATGGGGACAGGTGCGATTTTGCTTTTGAAGTATGAGTCAATACAAATAAACAAATGTCTTTTGCCTTAGTCGCCTTCACTCGTATGAAATTCGGATCTAGCAGCATAAATCTGGAGGTCTGGTTCTAGTGAAGCGTCGTCAAGTACGAATAATAAAATCTACGTTAAAGAAGGGGTTTCAAACTTTTCTTTTACTATTATTATTGATTTTTACTTTACTTTTACTACTATTATTATGGATTATGCCATCATGGCATACTTAAAAGTCCGCCATTTTGAAAATCAAGAAATCAGTTGCATACTTATCTAACCTTGATAAATCAATAGACGAATTCAATACAAATAAAAAATGGTAAATATACTTACTAGTATCCGTATTTTACTTCCATAAGACTAACGTCCCATTGCTGGGCACACGTTTAAAGGAGAGATAGATTTGAAGATATCGCCACGCCCCGCTACTCCAATGATTGGCGGAATCGACTATTGTAAAATGTCAAAACCAATGACTTAACGTGCTCTCCGATGCACGGGGATGAAATATCAAATCTGAATTTTTTTTGTAGTCTGTTTATTTTGTTAGGGTAACCCAACCTGGGTTTACCTGAGCACAGACAATTCCTTGACAATACAATACGATATTAAAGATCCTTTTGCGTAAAGAAAATAGATTTTGATGTATCATGTAGGTACATATGTACCTATTTACTACCTTCCATAAGCTTTGTAAGACCACAAGTCTAACTCTCTCACTAAATAACGGGTATGAATCGTAAATCGTAATTTATAGACCGTTATCAAGCAACAACTACACCATTAGTATAGGAATTAGTACCGAACCGACTTTCACTGGGACAGTGATATCGCTGTTGGTGGTAAATGGTAATCGATAAACACAAATTATTGCCTCCAGCGAGCCCCGCGCTTCCTGGAAGAAAGCGACTGATTTACATAACAATCCGTATTATCTTATTGATTTACTCTATAGGTTAACCACAATCTTGATACTTGACGCAGTCTGAGGGCCGGCACAGCGTCTTTTAATGATAACAACGTAATTTAAACAAAGAAACAGCTTTATATACGACGAACAGGTGAAATTAAAATAAATAATAGTTTAAAAAAACTAAAAAACACGCTTTTTATAGAAAACCAAACTAAAAAATAGAAAATAAATTTTAATAAATATAAATTAATAATAGTGTGCATATGAAAAAATGTATTTTATTTAAAAAAAAACGTAAAAAATAAAAAAAAAAAAAAAAAAAAAAAAAAAAAAAAAAAAAAAAGGTACCTAACCTACCGGGTCTCGGTAGGCGGCGCTAATGTCGGTATGTCACGGGGCAGGACGAAGTCTACCGGGTCCACTAGTTCAATATAATAGTTAACTTATTCAAAATTGGCAACGATGACAAAGGAGTATTATATAAAAATATCACGAGTAATATTTTCAAAACGCAAAAACTCTTCTAATACCTGTAACGTGAAACAAAATTTGTAAACTACAGTCGACTTTCAATAATTTGAAACTCAAGGGACAAAGAAAAATATCACATTACCAAGAGTTCAAAATAAGTAAATTAGTAATAAAATAAAAAGATTCGCCAACTAACTGATATTGAAACTGCGAGGTTAGTTTATTTTAGTTACTTTCACAGCATTATGTCATATGGCATACTTTTATGGGGTAATGCTGCTGATATTAATTCCATTTTCGTGCTTCGTCTGCCTGCCTGCAAAGCCTGTTCTATAAGCGCACGACTCAAAGCCATTATGAGAAGTTCCTTGCAAATCTGGATCTGTGATGCACATATCCGCGGTCGTAACCCATGCGCGAGCGTCCACTTTGTTCTTATTCGGATTAAACTCAGGTATACCTGGATATCTTTGCTAGTAGACGGCGCTTTCATTGCCTCGACCAATGCCGCAATTACGGTTTTGCTGTTCCATGAGTAAGCGCCATTTTATATTGTCATAGCCGATTAATTGATTCACACCGATTTTCATATCGGTTGCGTCCCACTTCTGTAACGGAGGGCCGAAGGTGTCATCTCGTTACCGTGGGCGATCATTGATGGTTGTATCAGCTCTTCGTCCATTGTAAATTACGGAAATAAGACTCGAGTTACGCTTGATAGATTTCATACATTACAACGAATCACCGCATAATCACACTTAAATAAACACACGTAGTTCAGATATGAGCGGATTTCTTTCGAAACGTGTCGGATTTAGGTTGTTTCAACGCCTGAGCGATATCTTTTGACAAGCTTTTTTTTCAAAAGTCCATGTCAATTCACCTCCGTGTGTCAATCCCCCGACAGTTGACACATTTATTCGAAAATCCCAACCAAACTCCGCCGAATACGCCCAAAACAACTCGTTCCGTTGCTTACTCAACGAAATAATAATTTAACAAAAATCTTATTTTGCAAATTGAATAATGGAATAATCTTATCAAATTAGTGTATTGTCATCGGTCCTCGATAAATCTACAAAGTTTGAATGAAATCTGGCCGTTTAAAGTGGGTCAAAATCGCGGTCAAAGGAGTCGGTTACAAACATACATACCGGTGAAGCTAATATAAAGCGTGTAATGAATAACAAAACACAATGCAAAACACGAACCGCTCCCAAGTGAGGTAGAGCGCGGTTAGTGTTTTGTTGTGTTTTCAAACTTTTGCCAAAGTAAATCCAATTAAGCAAGGCTTTTATTTTAAACTGACCATATTCTATACATATTAAAAATACCGTGGCTTACTGATAATAATATCAGACAAGCAACGCACAGACTAAAACGGTGGACCTAGACATTTGCAATTTGAAGGGAATGTTCCTCGAAACATTGTGTGCCCTAGAGCTGACAGCCTAGTGGTTGAGACTTTCGGGGGGACCCAGTTCGATCCCCGTTACGCACCTCAACTTTTCGGAGTTATGTACGTTTTAAGCAATTAAATAGCACTTGCTTTATAACGGTGAAACACAACATCGCGAGGAAACCTGCATACCTGAATGTTCTCAACGGCGTGTGAATTCTACCAATCCGGATTTGGTCAGCGTGGTGGACTAAAACCTCACGGGTGAAGCCGGGGCGGACCGCTAGTGGGTTAATAATGATGATGATGACCCTAGAGGTGCACTAAGGTAGGATGAAAGCCACACGAGTAGAGTGATGAAAGCTGTTGTAGGCTGAGTTTGTTATGGGCTCTTTTCAGGCCAAGGCGCGTTTGGAACCCTCGTAGTTTTAGTTTTAAGTTTTCGTAGTAATTATCACCATTAGGTACCTCACTTTCATGTACTTTTTATATTGACGTTCAAAAAGTGTACAGTGTACCTACATACTTTGAATAATAAATGAACTTTGAATTTGAATTTTGATTTGAAATTCCATCCTTAAAGTTGTAAGTGTAAGGAGAAACATTTTTTTTAAATCATCGTGGGTTATCACCGCTCATCACCATATAAAGATACTAAAGGAATATAATTACAGACGTAACAAGTTCGTCAACGGATGTTCTTATGACGTCTTGTTCTACACGGGCGCGCCCAAAACGGTTGCCGTGATAATATTAATGGTCTCAAGCATATTAAAAACTTAGTGCTATAACAAGGTCATTACTCATTACGTAGTTTAAAAATTACATTAAAAATCTTTTTTTTTTTAAGAAAATAATATAGTCATAAATAAACAATCAATTATTATAGTTCTCGTGACTTGGCTCAGACTGGCAGTAATAATAAATAAACTACAGTGTATCGCCCGCCCACCTTGGCTAAATGATATTGTTTTTCATATATCGTATAGGCTAAGAGCGAGTGGCCTTAGGATTGATGTCAAAATTGCTATTTATTATTGACATAAAAATGTATTACTCATTACGTAGTTTAAAAATTACATTAAAAATCTTTTTTTTAAAGAAAATAATATAGTCATAAATAAACAATCAATTATTATAGTTCTCGTGACTTGGCTCAGACTGGCAGTAATAATAAACTACAGTGTATCGCCCGCCCACCTTGGCTAAATGATATTGTTTTTCATATATCGTATAGGCTAAGAGCGAGTGGCCTTAGGATTGATGCAAAAATTGCTATTTATTATTGACATAAAAATGTATTCCTATACTTCGACTTTTAATTCTATGCAGTAAACTGACGTTTGATTATATGTCATTCCATGAATTAATGTTGTCAACCTAATTTCAATAGTGATGTGATAGGTTCATTTAATTTCATTTCATTTATAAATAAAATCATAAAATCGTTTATGTTCACATAACAAGATCTTTTGAAGAATTGTATATATGAAGGAACCTATACATCTTACAGGCATATACTACGTAACTATTTAACATACCTAATTAGGAAGTTATTACAGGTATATCTATCTAACATTATCTACTATATCCTCATAAAAATAAATTCTGTACTGTAGTAAATAAAGATAAAATAAAATGATGGATGTGAATCAATCGCATCATTCACTTTTACCCCATCCCTATTTTTTTTTTCGTCAATAAGAAGCAACCCATGAAACGTCAATTTACTGCATCAAATTAAAAGCACAACTATAGTAATAATTTAGTAGGTAACTTAAATAACTTTAACATATAATTTGATCGACATTATTGTAGCACGTAGGTACGCCGCGCCGTCCAATTCAATTAATTTCCGTTTCGATCGCAGCAGCGTCATACCAGCTTATCTTTATGTACGACATAATGTCGCGACTGTTTCCACTGTCTAGACAGCCAGACCGTCTGGCCAGACTCTGTAGCACAATTTCATCTATACAGATAAATAAAATACTGTCTGATTTCGAAATAACCGCCCTTTATGTATATTTTAACGATAGCTTACCCAAACACAAAGGCTAATAAAATTTTTGTCTGTCTCTTTGTCCGAGCTAATCATCGGATTGGCTGAACTAATTTTGACGGGACTTTCTCAGGCAGTGGTCTAATAGTCTACCTTTGTCTGTATCTCGGATATATTTAGGGTCTTTGCTTAAAGAACCAAAATCTGTTGATATTAGGGACAACATATATACCTTAATAATAATAATTAGTCTAATTTAAGAATTTGTGTGTACGTAAAATTAAATTAACTCTATTGTCTAATACATCCACCAGAAACCATAACGGTGCGCCCTGATAGATTAGAGGTAAAATTACAAACAAAAAATCTGCCAGTCATCAAATCTTTATCCCATACCCGCCTAACGCTAAAAACTTTCATATCACACATATTGCACGCGACGCTTAATTTTATCGTTATTGGAACTCCGACCCAATCATCTGAGCCATTGGGTATCTATTGGCGTGGAGAGAACGTCGCGTGCGCGGTGCAGATATCTCCGTGTTTCAAGTGATCTGTAATGATGCAGTGTCATCTCGTATTAATCAGAGCTTTCAGCTTTTACCGTGATATTGGTGTTAACAAGGCTTTTCTAGGTGATATAACTGTATATATATACTGGTGTGAAGTTGGAATACTCGCAACTAAATGTAGATCATGATTCCAATGGCCACTGCCACTATAGTGACTTTACAAAATTTTAACGATCATAGATTTATAATAATTGGAATGTGTATTAGGTACCGTCTACAAATACATCTTGGAATTACCTACATTTATTGGTAATGTAAATTAAATTTTTGTTTAATAAACATTTTACTAAGTAGTAACTAAAATAATTATTAAAATACGGAAAATAGACCGCACGATTTTTTTCGCAAAATTCTGTGACATATTATGGAAATGTATGAAGCTGCACGCACTTGCGTTTTACAATTCGCGAAAAAAAATATATATTAAAATACGGAAATAAACCGCGTGAATAAATTTCGCAGTTGGGGCTAGTTCTCACTGTGTAAGAAGCGAAACCACACGCCAATCGTTGCCAAAAACGTAGAGGGTACGCCTAGTAGTGGTACGTATAGTGTTGTCTTTGTCCCGCTCGATTTACGTATACTTAGCTTTGTCCTTGTCAACAGTAGGTTCGCTTGTGTCGGGGTTGTAATGGAACGCTAGGAGACTATCTTGAATGGATGATGTTAAACGAGACTTTGGTAACTCTTTTGAACAAGCCACAAGACTTCTGTTCACAAGCATTCTGTGGATATACTTGCAAGAGACCTATGTGACTTGCAGCAACTAGCTGTGTAGTGTGTACTCAAATAGATCGATAGAATCTGAACTTAAGAATGAAAGAGGTGAATCCAAAGAACGTAAGATGAATTCCCTTTAAAACTTATTCAAGGACGCGTGGGCGATATTGGAAATGAAACAGACCGGTAAACAATGCTATCGTCCACGCAAATACGACGATCATTCGCTTGAGAGCTTTACAATCGCCCCCCTCTACATGAACGGATGATCTTAAACGAGTATCTGGTATCTCTCTGGAAAGGGGCACAAGAATTCTGTTCAAAAGCTTTTTGTGGAAATCGTTGCAAGAGACTTATGCCAAGCAGTGTACTCAAATTAACGATCTGAACTTTAAAAAGTGAAGGGGTGAATCCAAAGTCCGTGATGTGAATTCCCTTCAAAACATATTCAAGGACGCGTGGGCGATATTGGAAATGTAACAGAGCGGTAAACAATCTTCCACGCAGCTGCGACGTTCATTCGCTTGAGAGCTTTACAATCGCCTTTGAAAAGGAAATCCAATCAAAACGAAATTTGCTTAATCGGCGTATCTCCCTTGAATGTGGAAATGTTTAAATTAAGATCTGTAGGGCTATTCTCTAAAATACCATCTCGATATCGAAGCTCACTCAAGTGAGATAACTCCCTTCGAAAGCAAACTCACTTCACCTTGGTTTGATATTCTGTAAACATCTCCTACGTACTTGCGAAGTGAAGTGAGTTTGAGTGAGAAGACCTGTACTATCGAGTTTTACAGAGTACAAATTAGCAAACTCATCTCGAATTCACTCTCTATAATTCGAAAATGGCTTTACAGAATAGCCCTGCTGCTTATCATTTTTAACCCCCGACGCAAAAACGACGGGGTGTTATAAGTTTGACGTGTCTGTGTGTGTGTGTCTGTCTGTTCCCCTGTAGCGCTCAAACGGGTGGACCGATTTGAATGCGGTTTTTTTTGTTTGAAAGGAGAGTGTTGTAAACACTCTGGACTAATTCTCCTTTCTATGCTATGTTTGGTGAAAATCGATCCAAGATGGCCGCCGCTACAAAATGACGGATTACATAAATTTTTTCACAACTCCCTTAATATGGGTATCAAATGAAAGGGCTTGACTAGTAGAATAGCACTATTGCAAATTCAAGATGGCCACCGACACAAAATGGCGAATGTCGGGGATTTTTTAAATTTTTAATTTATACTTGTAATCAAATATTATACGCTTCTTGTAAGTAATAACTAGCATTAACAAATAAAACTTTATAATAACTACATCTTCAGACCAACATTTTGCTCATTCAACTCATATAAAATAAGCTTTCAATGTGGCCGATTCTGTTGTACACAATCTCTAAATCTAAACTAAAATGACAGGTCTAAATATATTCCTATCTCTTTCACAATCCTCCCTGTTGAAGGGGATAGCACTATTTTTAAACCTGTCAATTTAGTTTAGGTTTAGAGATTGTGTACAACAGAATTAGCCACATTGTGGGCGATTCTGTTGTACACAATCTCTAAATTTAAACTAAAATGACAGGTCTAAATATATTCCTGTCTCTTTCACAATCCTCCCTGCTGAAGGGGATAGCACTATTTTTAAACCTGTCAATTTAGTTTAGGTTTAGAGATTGTGTACAACAGAATTAGCCACATTGTGGGCGATTCTGTTGTACACAATCTCTAAATTTAAACTAAAATGACAGGTCTAAATATATTCCTGTCTCTTTCACAATCCTCCCTGCTGAAGGGGATAGCACTATTTTTAAACCTGTCAATTTAGTTTAGGTTTAGAGATTGCGTACAACAGAATTAGCCACACTGTCAAATTAATTAACTTGCATATTAGTTTAATAAAAGCTGCTATGCCTCTTCCAGTTTGTTGCATCAGGTGATATCACAGACAAGGGCTAAGAAGAAAAAAAAATAATACAAATTAAAATAGTCTTCTTCACACCAAAGAGTTCTAATTGTTTTCAGCCATCGAGTAGGTATTGCCAACAATCTTATAGTATCCAGTTTTTAAAACTATCTTATTGCTTCAGGTGGTCGCTCGCCGCTCAGACCTGAAGCTCATCGTCACCTCCGCCACCATGGACTCGACGAAGTTCTCCACATTCTTTGGCAACGTGCCGACATTCACCATCCCCGGGCGGACCTTCCCCGTCGAGACATTCTTCTCCAAGAACGTCTGCGAGGACTACGTAGACGGCGCTGTTAAACAGGTGAGATTGGCGTTTATTCACTGAGAGGTCCGGTGGATCTCTGACATGGGATGGATACAAGCGGCACAAGATCGTGTCCTGTGGCGATCCTTGCAAGAGCCCTATCGATTAGAATTTAAAAAAATAAATGGATCGAAAGAAAAAACTTTTAGTCGAGAATATTGTTTCCAATATTTTTGAAGTGATAAATCGATGAACGCTACACGCTCGGAAAAGCATGACTCATCACGTACATCGTCACGTGTCATCTGTGCGTAGCTCGTAGCGCGTTCCGCGCTCTCGCTTGCTCGCGAATGACCAAATCACGCTCACATATCACATTATTACAATAGTTGCATGTATCTGTATGCGTTTGCACTTTATTCTGGAAAAATCCACAGTTCCCACAGGATTTTGAAAAACCGAAATGTATAGCTACAGCTATAGGTAGATTACTATAGTAAACATCCTTGAAAGTAAGTATAAAGGTTAGAAAAGGGAGCGGGAACGGAAACCGGAATTCCACGATTCCCTCGAGATTTGTGAAAAATCGAAATTCACGCGGGAAAAGCCACGGGCAGAAACTAGTATCACATATAAATTAAAATAAGTAAAATATCAATAACGTTAGTCACGTTGCATTAGCGCAAGCCACAAGATCTAACGCCTCTGAATGTAAACGCAATTAAATGTAAATCTGTAACAGAACAAGTCTACAACGAAACCTACGTAAAGTTACTTTTCTTTGAAGTGTATTGCTCTTAATGCCTTTCAAATAAGATCGATTATTGCATATCATAGAAAGGGTATGTAGAAATAGTCTAAGAACCAGCAATCGATTTGTTGCCTGTTTCACCACCTTAGTCTTTCTATATGTCGGATACCTTATTCACGAATTTTGTCTTTGTTACTTGACATAAAGTAAGAAAGTGACAAAACTTACGTTTAGGCTATCCAACACCACAAGATGGTGAAATAGGCCCTCAGTGTTTTAGACTGACTTAATTGGATGTATAAAATGCCTATAACTTAACTATAGTCATCATGATCAACCCATTACCGGCTCACTACAGAGCACGGGTCTCCTCTCAGAGTGAGAAGGATTTTTGGCCATAGTCTACCACGCTGGCCAAGCGGATTGGCAGACTTCACACACCTTTGAGAACGTTATGGAGAACTCTCAGGCATGCAGGTTTCCTCACGATGTTTTCCTTCACCGTTAAAGCAAGTGATATTTAAATACTTAAAACGCACATAACTCCGAAAAGTTAGAGGTGCGTGCCCCGGGATCGAACCCACGACCTCCGATTAGAAGTCGGTCGTCCTAACCACTAGGCTATCACAGCTTGTTACTACTACAGACTATCACAGTTGGGTAGTGACAGGACTAAATATACAACATTCCTTAGTTCCTTAGATTCTTTAGTTTAGTTTTTATTTAATGTGAAACTGAATTTTCTGTACAACTGAAATGTAGTCTGGTCTTTATCCTATACATAATATCACCACTATAACTTTAACGTCCCACTGCTGGGCACAGGCCTCCTCTCTTATATAGAAGAGAGGGAGTTAGAGCTTAGAACCGCCATACTGCTCCAATTGGCAAGTTAGTCGTACATACCTTAACCTACATGTTAAAATGTGTGTATTTATGAGATTAATTTTACAGTATATATCGTGGCCTAAACAAATTTAAATCCCCCAAGAATGACTTGACATTTTTACGCCCAAATCATGAAAACCATGAAAAGAAACATTTTTATTCAAAAAATAGGTAGAAAAACACATTTTTTATTTGTATAAGCGAATTGTTCTATTTCTCTTAGACTATAAGAAATGTAGACGGTGCATTTTGCAAGTCTAGCCGCCGCGTGTCAACGAACTGCTGCCCTGAGACCACTTTGTTACGCAGATACCAACTTTCATAATGCTTTACCAATAACTTTGGGAGTGGGGGTGGTCATATTTTAGTATTAGAACAAGCGGATACCCGCGACTTCGTTCGCGTGGATATTGGTTTTTGAAAATCCCATGGGAATCATTTTGTTTTTCCTAAGCTCCTTTGAGCTCATACCTTGCTAATACCTTGTTAAAATTTCACTGGCGGATGTTTAGGTAGATCAAAATGTAAACATCCGCCAGAGAAAGTCCCATCAAAATCGATCCAGCTTTTCATAGATAAGCCGGTAATCATTAAAGTATCCCCTTTCTAACAAAAAAAGAATAAATGAAATCGGACCACGCGTTAATGAATTACAACTAAGTACATATTTTAACTTTCATCCCCTCTCCCAAGGGAACCGTGCTGAATTTCGGGATAAAAAGTATCCTATATGTTACTCCGTAGTATGAACTTAAATCATACCAAGTTTCATTTCAATCCATTCAGTAGTTTTTGCGTGATGCGCGCATAAACATATACAGACAAACAGACAAAAATTTCAAAAATAGCTTTTTTACGTTCTATTACTTATCCCTAACATCCTCCAGTTATTATTTTGCAAAAATCTTTAATGTACAGATACGGCAAATCTACGATTTTATTATATGTATAGATTAGAATTCAAATCTATATAAATAAAACCGGCCAAGTACTAGTCGGACACGCGCATGAAGGGTTCCCGTACGAAGGGATGTATAAAAACGGCAAAAAATCACGTTGGTTGTATGGGAGCCCCTTTAAATATTTTTTATATATATTTATTTGTATATATATTTTTATTCTGTTTTTTTAGTAAATGTTGTTATAGCGGCAACAGAAATAAATCAATGGAGTTAGAATATACCCTGACTTAACCTTTAAGTACCGACATACTGTTTTAGTTACATAAGTACCGACGTGTGGTCTGCTAGACCACTATAGTTACCCAGTCAAAAACTTTTGTGTTTCTTAATATTTTTCTAAAAAAAATGTTTCTATGTATTGTTAAATATCTAGTTATTGTATAAGTAAAACAAAATATAGAAGTATTCACATTTATTACTAATTATAAACATTAATATAGCAATCATAGATTCTTCGTTAGAAAAAATTAACTTTTATCTTAATAATTCATATGTATCAGCAATACTATTATTTTTTCTTAAAGACGATTTTTTATTAAAGATTAATAGCCTAGATAAATAATAAAAATAAAAAAACCTTAACAATCAACCGTTTTCTAAAAAATCACAAGGTATCAAATTGCAGGAACTGTCAAAGCTTACAAACAGTCTTTGCATAGGCTTGCTGCATTGTAGGCACACGTGTTTCATACATGTATCACAACCTGTTCAGATGCTGAACTATGGTCACTCTTCAGCAGTAAAATTTAGGTAGATATCCTCAGATTCGGACTCTGAGCTCTCATTTAGCCATCCCACTAAACGTTCTTGGTGGTCTTTATATTGAAGCAGTGTATGATAAATTTTTTTTACGTACAGGAACACTTTTATTTTTGTTTTTGGCTGCCCGTTTCATGCCCAAAGAACCTGGCTGATCCATTGTTATAACTGACTGAAAATAAAAGAGAAAACAATATAATCTGAAAAAGGTCGCATCTAAAAAAAGTTACATAAGTACCGACGAGTGGTCTGACAGACCACTCGTGATCTTATAAAAATCAAAACTTACCGAAATCGTACGCGCCAACACTGCTACTCTGCAGGAACGCTGCTGGGCGACTTCCCGAGGGGTAGAGAGAAGCACAGGAGGATACTATTTCACTAACATAGGTAATCAGACTTTTCGACCTCTCGAGGTGTCTGTCAGACCACACGTCGGTACTTAAAGGTTAAAGGCTGTAGTGGTGATGTCTTATAATTGGTTAAAAAGTGATAACTTATAAGTAGTAAGTAAACCCTGTACAAATAATGACCCGTGAATATGCTAAGGCTTAAAGAGATCTTTACAGGTGGAAAATGCAGTAAAACTTAGAAGCTTGTTGCTAAGAAGTGGGACACTTCTTTGTAATCAGTAATAGAACCGTTATATGTAGGTACGAACATGGAAATATGGAACTAAACGAATGCTGTATAAAATTAATTTTAAGAAAAATATAAGCTAGAACACTACCTGAAATGAAAATGTATGATCAGCTAAAACACTGAAATGATATCCAATTTACTAATGGATGGAGTTCTATACCTGTATAATGTTTTCGATACTTAATATTCCATTTACTGCCTGTTCCAATATACCTATTAGTGTGTGTTTTAGATTTCACTTTAATGAAAATGGCCTTGCCTACCCTATTAGTTCACATTCATTAGATCTTCATGGAAGAATAAAACGAACAAACCTTTCAATGAAATAAAAAAAGAATTGTCATCATCGTTTCAGATTAGGAGTAATATTGACAAACATTTTCGTCTCCCATCCCTAAGGAACCCTATTATTTTTCGGGGTAAAAATTTCCTAAATTTAAATGTCAAATTACATTCAAATCCGTTCAGTACTTAGTTAATTTTTGCCTGCCGATCTTTAAGCTTAAAAATAACTATATAAGTAGTGACTTTGGGGTCTAAATCAATAATAAAATTGCCTCCAATTAAGATTGTGTCAAGTGCGCTAAACTGGCTATCCACTAAAGCAATTTCGGCGCTGATTGCTAGGAAATGTGAAAGTGAAGGTACTTGGAACTAATATGAATTGTAACAAATTGTATTGGGAAATGTCAATTCCCAGGTGCAAAGCTCTGAATTCCCACAAGAATCAGCTCATTTTGTATGGCCATAGCCTCCCCAGCGTACTTGTGTTCAATGGAGGCACGGAATGGAGGTCAGTGCTTGTGAAGCATCAGTAGAATAACAGACGTATTTGTATAGCGTTACAGTTCCAATTACATTGCTTTGGATACAGACGTATTGTGTAGGCGTCATTATATTTCCCCTGACCTAGCCTTATATAGATTGTATGCCTGTAAACACTATCATACAATTAATTATAGTCATCCTGTTTAATAATGCTATTCTGAAAAAGCGTTATACAGATTTTATTCAAGTGTCGCCAATTTTCCCTCATATCTTTTAATATCATCCGCGCGAACCCAGGCCGAGGTTTCGATTTATTGAGCAAAATCTATTCAAAGAGGAATTGAGATTTTTGGGCGTACCTGTGAGCATATCGCGTAATTAGTAATGCCACTCAATTATAAAGTATTCGTATGTATTTGCTACAAAGTAACGACCAGCCAATATTTCTAAAATTCAAAATACCTTATCCGCCCTCATAGGCACTCATTTCTAAAATTCTAATTATCTCATCCACAGGCACTCCAAATACATCTGCAGCCGGATGAAGGCGACATCCTTATATTTATGCCCGGTCAAGAGGACATCGAAGTGACTTGTGAGGTAACGAGAACGCACACACCAATGACGGTTAATTAGATGCTATAAAAACCTTATAAAGACACTGGAGGGTAACAGGTTCCTTTCGTCCTAATTTTCTTTTTCTGTACACACAAATGAATAAAATTGAAGATCTTTTCTGTGATGTCGAAATATCACGATCATTTATATTTGAACGACAGCATGACCCAAACACATTATGTGTGTATGTATGTTAATCCGGGCTAATATTCAGAACGGCTGAACCGAATTTGACGGGGCTTTTACAGACATGCGGATGATTATACAAATATACATGGTATGATCTGGGCTACTTTTTATTCCACAGGATTTGTAAGCAAATTTAAATTCACTCGAATGAAGTCAGGACGTTAGATAAATTTATATTTTAAAGTTCCAGAGTCCAGACCATAGAGCGCCATGTTCCAAAAAAGTAGAATGGTCATATCAGGAGGTAGACTG
This sequence comes from Melanargia galathea, assembly GCA_920104075.1. Classification (NCBI taxonomy): domain Eukaryota; kingdom Metazoa; phylum Arthropoda; class Insecta; order Lepidoptera; family Nymphalidae; genus Melanargia; species Melanargia galathea. The sequence continues at coordinate 19,028,008 of OV049872.1, read as the reverse complement.
AGCATTACTATCCCAAACTTAAACAAGTAGAAGTACAAAAGGAAATTTATTCCTACTGATCTTTCTAAATGCCGTACTTAAAAGAGCAATTCCTTCATATAAATTAAAAAAGAAATCACTTTCAGTTCACAGTTACAGCACTTAAAGCTTAAAATGGTATTTAGCACAGCCAAATGACAGCTCATTTAGTGATTATTAATAATTCATTAGAATAATTTAATGAATGTCTCTGAACGCGGCAGAGTCTGCCTAGAATAATGATAACTATTTAAATATCCCTCAGGTGTTGACAGAGCGTTTGGGAGACCTGGACACGGCCCCGCCGCTGACAGTACTGCCCATCTACTCGCAACTACCGGCGGACCTGCAGGCGAAGATATTCCAACGCGCGCCGCCCGGCCAGAGGAAGTGTATCGTGGCTACCAATATTGCTGGTGAGAATGCTCTACAACCGTCGTCGTCAACCGTTTCTTCTTCTTCTGAGTCTTGAATAGAATAGAATAGAATAGAAAAGTTTTTTATTCAAATAAACTTTTACAAGTGCTTTTGAATAGTCAGATGAATCTACCACTGGTTCGGAATGCCATTCCAACCGAGAAGAACCAGCAAGAAACTCGGCGGTTGCTCTTTTCCAAATTTACAATATCAATATAACAATTTTATGTTAAGTACATGATTGAATTGCCGTCTCGCGCATTGCTGGAACGAGTCAAATCCACGCCTTTTTATCATTTATATAAGTAATCATAATTTTATTCAGATAAACTTTCACAAGCGTTTACGAATCGACAAATGAATCTACCACAGGTTCGGAATGGTGCTTACAATTCTACACATGTGAAGAAGGGCAGACAAAAGTAGCCCCATTTCCGACGGTGGCACCCGTTCACGAGCATGACGCATGATCCAGCCATTGCTTCGCTCAACCATATTCGAGGGAACGTAACAACCCGCACCTTGACTTGTGGCTATTGTAGATCACTTCTTAAAATGTACCACTTTATGAATCATAAAAATCAGACATCATTAATAAATCGAGGGTTTCAGTGATGCCAGGTATTCCTATGACAACATTCAAAGAAAATTTTCTGTTTCAATATCTGTTTTGAAATTAATAAGAGTCTGTTTCACCACCTTCTGATATATTGTGTCGGATAGCCTAAACGTAAGTTTTGTAACTTTCTTACTTTATATCAAGTGACAAAGACAAAAGTTGTCAATAAGCTATCTGACACTTATCAGAAAGTGGTGAAACAGGGCCTAAATCAAATATTTTCAATTGGCATTTATGTGTCCGTGCGCCCAAGAAATCAAATCGAAAAATTCCTTGACATCATTTCAGAAACATCCCTCACTGTTGACGGCATAATGTACGTGATTGACTGCGGGTACTGTAAACTGAAGGTCTACAATCCGAGGATCGGTATGGACGCTTTACAGGTAAGTGTTGACCGATCATTCAATATTCACATTATTATTTAAACGCTGTAATACATTGTCTAAACGTTTATAGACTTTATTAATCAGCCCCTCAAATAACCCGAAAACACAGCTTGGGGACATCACAGAATATCGAACTAGCAGCCTCTTATCGGATATATTGACTAGCAGTCTCTTATCGGATATATTTTGGAGTGTGTCAGGAACTTCATAACCTTGTTCCTCCACCACTGTTCCACTACAGAATTGCAAGAAGTCATGAGCGTTGGCATACCTATGTGGTTGACGTGTGACGTCTAATCTACTCGCATGAAACGCTTTCACTCAACGTTTTTGATACGAACCGCTAGGGTATGCTTCCTTATCCTTGTGCTGTGGTGGTTCCTGCCTCGTACCACTTGAGTACCTTCAAGGAATAGAATAGAAGGAGTAGAATAGAATAGAAAAGTTTTTTATTCAAAGAAACTTTTACAATAGTACTTTTGAATCGTCAATAAAGATATTCCGACTTAGACCTCATCATTGCTTTCCATCAGGCATGATTGTCGTCTAGCGTAACCCTATCATACAATTAAAAAAAAAAGTGTTCGGAGAACATTGAAATCGAAATATCCTTGACACCTCCGTAAGCGGAATATACGGCTCCCCCAATCAGGTGGAGCCAAAAAGGTCAAGGACTGAAATATTTGATTTGCCTTAGAGAAGTTACGTCCAATAGTGGATGCACACTGACTGATGATGATACATGTGATGTGTGTAATCGCTAAACTCTCATTCCTCCAAGATATACCCAGTGAGTCAAGCCAACGCGCGTCAGAGGGCCGGGCGAGCGGGTAGGACGGGCCCCGGCAAGGCGTTCTGTCTCTACACGCAGAGGCAGTTCCAGCAGGAGTTGCTGCCCGCTACGGTGCCAGAAATACAGAGGACCAACCTGGCCAATACTGTGCTGCTGCTCAAATCGCTTGGAGTTGAGGATCTACTCGCTTTCCACTTCATGGACCCGCCTCCACAGGTGAGACAACTTCCTCTGTCAGTCAGGTCAGTGCTGAGTAAAGAGCTCTTCATTGGTCATCTTTCTTCATATTTTCTTCGGACCTGGGCTATATGGATTTTCAAGTACCTCATTTTCGGTATGGTCCGTACTTTTGGTTGCCTGGAAGAGATGGCTTTGTAGCGATAAAGCTGCTAAATTGTATCTTCTACGTTTCTTCTACTGTGAATGCTTTTCTGTTAGTATTTGAGTTTTGAAGAACTTGACTAGAAGAGTCCAAAGCTCTGCTTCTCAGTTTCCAATATATAGTGGATGGATCATCATCTTTGAACCTGAATTTTCTCAAACCCAGTACGATCTGCAAGGCCACATTTCCCACATATTAAGGGTATTAATTTTCAGGAAATTTTAGTAAAATAAACCCTCTATCCAGGACACGATCCTGAACTCGATGTACCAGCTGTGGATCCTGGGCGCGTTGGACGGCACGGGGGCCCTCACCCCCCTGGGCAGGCAGATGGCGGAGTTCCCCCTCGACCCGCCGCAGTGCCACATGCTCATAGTCTCCGCTGAGATGGGCTGCAGCGCTGAAGTACTTATTATTGGTAAGTTTGAATTAATTTAATCCCTTATAACTGGTAACTTTGAATTAATTGAATTACAATGAATATTACGACGATTGACTTTGTCAATCGTCCGTTGTGAAGTCAACATCTCCTGAAGATGGTCCGGTGTCGGAGCGAAACGATCGTCGAGTTCATTTTGTGGTGAATTTGTGTGGTGTTGTGCCTACAAAGTCACTGTTAGCGGATTATAACAAAGTAATTTTATATTCATTGTATATCATGGAATTCCGCAAAGTAACACCTGCTTCTATTCAACATTTAATTGAATTACTTATTATTGGTAAATTTTTGAATTAATTTAACTACTTGTTTTTGGTAAATTTGAATTAATTTAATTTTTATTATTGGTAAGTTTGAATTAATTTATTTACTTATTATTGGCAAGTTTCATTAATTTAACCACTTATAACTGGTAAGTTTTAATTAATTTAATTACTTATTATTGGTAAGTTTTGAATTAATTGAATTACTTATTATTAGTAAGTCTGAATTAATTTATTTACTTATTATTGGTAAGTTCGAATTAATTGTATGTGATTTATTCCCCAGTGTCAATGCTCTCGGTGCCGTCGGTGTTCTACCGGCCTCAAGGGCGCGAGGAGGAGGCGGACTCGGTCAAGGAGAAGTTCCAGGTGCCCGAGTCCGACCACCTCACGCTGCTGCACCTCTACAACCAGTGGAAGGCCAACAAGTAACATCTCTTTATACCACTTATCTTCATCCCAAACACGATTCCTGCGTAGGTTATGCCGAGTCCGTACACTTCGACAACGCTACTAGATTTCCAATATCTAAAAACTACAATATCAGAATAAAATGGCTCCCAAGCTTCTTGTTTTTATTTTGCAAAATTTCCGCTTGGGGCGCTGACTGTAGATATACGGACGAATTTGAGCCTTAATACGATTATATTAAGGTCTATTTTACTTTACCATTATACTGTTCTATGCAAGAATCTGTCTGATTCTACCAAACTACCAATCTACCAAGAGGTGATTTCATTTCGTTCAGTTACTCGACCTTAAATCAATACATTTAGAGTCCATTTCACTTTGACTCACCTCGTTAACAGTTATTCGAGCTCGTGGTGCACGGAGCACTTCGTCCACGGGAAGGCGATGCGCAAAGTGCGGGAGGTGCGGCAACAACTGCGGGACATTCTCACCGCGCAGCGCCTGCCGCTTGTATCCTGCGGGACTGAGTGGGACACCGTACGGAAATGTATCTGTTCCGGTAAGAAAAACCATGTCCCTAAAAACTTTTTTTCCATATCACATATTTTATGTCCTATCCATTTTTTTAACCCCCGAAGCAAAAACGACGGGGTGTTATAAGTTTGACGTGGCTGTGTGTGTGTGTGTGTGTGTGTGTGTGTGTGTGTGTGTGTGTGTGTGTGTGTGTGTGTGTGTGTGTGTGTGTGTGTGTGTGTGCGCGTGCGCGTGCGTGTGCGTGTGTGTGTCTGTCTGTCTGTCTGTCTGTCTGTCTGTCTGTCTGTCTGTTCCTGTGGCGCTCAAACGGGTGGACCGATTTCAATGCGGTTTTTTTTTTGTTTGAAAGGTGAATTAGTCGAGAGTGTTGTTAGCTATGTTTGATGAAAATCGGTCCAAGATGGCCGCCGCTACAAAATGGCGGATTACATATTTTTTAACCGACTTCAAAAAAAGGAGGTTCTGTATTCGACCCGTATGTATGTATGTAAGTATGTATGTATGTAAGTATGTTCACGATTATCTCCGCAACTAATGAACCGATTTTGATGATTGTTTCACTATCGTAATCTACATACTTTTAGGAAAGTTTTAGTATATAACACATCGAGTTATCATTCTTACGTACGAAGTTATAACCATAAATGTATACATATGTCACGAATATGTTCTCTAATATTGCCAGACATATTGCTGAAGTCTACTATAGCTATTCTGTCCAAAGACTTCACTCTGCTACGCCTACGTAACATTGACCTTTTGCAAAAACTTTTGGGCTGAAGTCAGTACAGCTGTACTATAGAGTGATTCCTTGGAGTTTGTGCACGGTTACGTGTATTTCCATTCTATACCGCAAGGGTGTGAAACTGGTCGCGTATAGATTGTAAATTACTTTTTAATCAATGTCTACATTATACAAGAGTAGTACGCATACAAACTAATCTTGTATAGATCGGAAGGTTGGGTTAGAACATTATAAAACCATTCACCTATACTTAGTATGACACATAAAATGTATGTAATATGTCACAGGATATTTAATAATAATTAATAATATATAGGTCATAATCTATTTCACATAGTTCTCATTTATATTATTACTAGCTGTTCCCCGCGACTTCGTCCGCGGTATTAGATTTTTCAAAAGTCCCACGGAAACCCTTTGTTTTCCCGGGATAAAATAGTAGCCTGTCACTCTCCAGGTTTTCAACTAAAAAATGCAACTGCAAAAAATCATGTCAATCTGTAGTTATGTCCCATGATAATTAGTACCTACAGGATCCCTGTTTTATATTTAAGTTCATAAACTGACGTCATAATATAAGTAAACCATTTTATCCCCTTTGGGGTGGATTTTCGTCAAATTTTTCTTAGCTGATGCCTACCCCCTAGAAAGAACCTAACTTCCAAATTTTAAGTTAATAATAACAATAATTCAAACTTCCCTGTACAAACTTCCATCCCCTATTTTACTACCCTTAAGAGATTTACCAAAATAATTTAAATAGATTTTTATTATTTAAAAGTAATAGCTTACATGCCGATTTTCGTATCCGTAACTTCAAAAACATAGAACTTTCATATAACCGTCCTACCCCCATTTTACCCTCATAGGGGAGGAATTTCATAAAATATTTTGATATCTATTAGGCTGATATCTACGCCCTATAAAAAAACCTACCTTCCAACATTCAAGTTAATAATAACAGTAATTTAAAACTTTCCATTAAATTTTTCATCCCCTATTTTACCACCCTTCAGGAAAGATTTTTCAATATAAAATATACAGGGTTTTATTATTTAAAACTAATAATCTAAATGCCGATTTTCAGGTCTGTAACTTTATAAACATAGAACTTTCATAAAAAATTTCATCCCCGATTTTACCACCCTTAAGGGGAGATTTTCCAGAATAACTTATACAGGTTTTTATCATTTAAAAATTATAATCTAAATGTCTATTTTCATGTCTGTAACTTCAAAAAACATAACCTTCCTACCCCCATTTTACCCCCTTAGGGGAGGATTTTCGTGTAATATTTTCTAGTCTGATATCTAAGCCCTAGAATTAACCTACCTTCCAAATTTCAAGTTGATAATAACAATAATACAATTAAAACTTCCCATTAAAACTTTCACCCCCTATTTTACCACCCTTAAGGGAAGATTTTTCAAAATAAAATATACAGAGTTTTATTATTTAAAACTAATAATCTAAGTGCCGATTTTCAGGTCTATAACTTTAAAAACATAGGACTTTCATACAAACTTTCTACCCCCATTTTACCCCCTTAGGGGAGGATTTTAGGGATATTAAATAGCCTATAACCTGCTCCCAGAATTGGACTACTAAATGCAAAAAGAATTTTTCAAATCCGACAGGTACTTCCAGAGATTAGCGCGTTCAAACAAACAAACAAACAAACAAACAAACAAACAAACTCTTCCGCTTTATTATATTAGTATAGATTAATATAAAGAAAACAAATCACTAAAAAGCATAAAATAATTTTTTTCAAAGAAAAATGAACCGACTTCAAACGATTCGAACTAAAAAGTTTAAAATAATTTTTTATTCATTTAGATTGACGATTAAAGTACCTAACTCAAATAATATATAATTTTTTGGAGTCGGCGCCAAACCACCTTCAATTTATCTTAGTAAAATCAGAGTAACTATCCACTTTTGAATGCGAGCGCGGTGAACCATAATAGTCGCGGAGGGTGAGGCTGTCCGGGACGCGGGGAGCATATTTTCGACTTGAAAAGTATGAGTCATTTGGCGCCGACTTCAAAAAATTATATATTATTTGAGTTAGGTACTTTAATCGTCAATCTAAATGAATAAAAAATTATTTTAAACTTTTTAGTTCGAATCGTTTGAAGTCGGTTCATTTTTCTTTGAAAAAAATTATTCACAACTCCCTTAATATGGGTATCAAATGAAAGGGCTTGACTAGTAGAATATCACTATTGCAAATTCAAGATGGCCGCCGCCACAAAATGGCGAATGTCGGGGGTTTTTTAAATTTTAAATTTATACTTGTCTATAGTGGGAGGCAATATCGGGGATATAGTTAGGTGTTGCAGCTACATAATTATTTTGATAATCTACATCCACTCGATAGCTAAATGATCAAATGATTCGTTGAGTGAGAACCGTGACGCGGCAAAGGGGGCAGCGCTGCCATCTCGAGATCGTTTCGCCGCGTCACATAATTTGATGCCAATGCGACCAATTTCCCAGCGTACTTCCAACAAGCGGCCCGTCTCAAGGGCATCGGGGAGTACGTGAACTGCAGAACGGGCATGCCGTGCCACCTGCACCCCACGTCGGCGCTGTTCGGGCTGGGCAACTCGCCCGACTACGTGGTGTACCACGAGCTGATGATGACCACCAAGGAGTACATGCACTGCGTCACGGCGGTGGACGGCCGCTGGCTGGCGGAGCTGGGCCCCATGTTCTTCTCCGTCAAGGAGACTGGCAAGTGAGTGACTCGGTACCTCGTCTTTGATAAATCCTCAAGCATTAGACAATCTCCAGATGCAACAGACCGATCGGCAAGTTGTTCTCTATGGTTTTTTTATTTATCTACATGTTAGCCCTTGACTGCGATCTCACCTGACAGTAAGTGGCGATGCAGTCTAAGATGGAAGCGGGTTAACCTGGACGAGATATGGCGGTTTTTGTTAAACCAATGCTCCCATCTTTTTTAGATCGAACCGCGACAAGCGCAAAGAAGCAGCAGTGCACCTCCAACGCATGGAAGAAGAGATGAAGCAAGCTGAGCAGAAGATGGCTGAGGAAAAGAAGAAGAAAGAGCAAGAGGTGCCGGTGAAGCAGGAGATCGCCACGCCCGGCCTCAGTACGCCCAAGCGCACTCCGCACAGGCTGGGCTTGTAGGTTAAAAGTTGGAGTAGTTTAATAAGGTGTGAGGCAACTCGTTAATGTTACCGGATAACGAAATAAATAACGTTAATTTTAATATTTATTACATTAATAACGGTAAAAATATTAACGTTAATTTTTACCTTTATTATAATTGCTGTGTAATAATTTTTGATTCACAATACTATTTGTTTTCAATGTTTTGACATTGTTATTGTTTGCGTAGATCACAAATTATATTATAAAGTAAGGAACTTTAAGCCCGTCTCTAACATCTTACACAATGAGCGTTATGAAAATAATGGTAATTGGCAATTAACGTTAAATATATCGTGTCGTTACCGCATGCGAATGCGGCCGTGTTACATGGCGATTTGCGGTCACGACACTGGACACACCGCGGATGTGTTCGCGCGGTTTGCTTTTTAAACGATTTCGTTATATGCTAGACTGCTTCTTCACTTACCATGAGATGTGAGATCGCAGTCAAAACTTGTAGATGTATAAGAAAGCGGGACAGGAGATGACGAAAGCGAAGAAAGAAAGAGACAGCAGGAGATCGCTACTTGTGGGCAATACGCATAGATGTTAATATAGATTTGTAGGGAAAGTGTAGTAAGAGTACTTACATAACAATTAAAAGATAAATAATTATAATATTATGGTTAAGGGCTAATTCGTACAAAATAGAAGGAAAATATTATACTTGAATATTTAACACAAATGCGTAAAATAAATTATTTAATGAAGCGGAAAATAGAGAGCGGAATTCTACAGAATTCTAACAGCGTACCTACAAAACGCCGACGAAAATTTCCGCGCACGGAAATTCCGCCAGCTTTGTCGCTGGCTTAGAACGAGCTACATCCAAAAGTATGAGATTTTTATTGAGTTTTTTTCTAGCAAAATTGCGCGTATAAGTAATATTAAGATTGAGAAATAGAGAATTATAGATTTTAGAGTTCTAATCAACTTCATAAAGGAGGTGTTCAATCCGTCTTTACATTTTTGAGCAATATAGGGCGTATATACTTACGTCTGAATATTGAAACGTTAATTCACCAGTAAATTACAAGATAATTAGGAACATAGGCAACAAAAAGCGGTTATAAAGAATTAAAGTACACCAGTAAATTACATCAGGAAAGTACACCAGGAAATTGAACATCAAACTTCGGACTCGTCTTGCACGCTGCTTTATATTCTCCATTCTTCTGTATGGCGTCGAAGCTTGGACTCTGACAGAGGCCATGTGCAAAAAAGTTGAAGCTTTCGAAATGTGGGTTTACAGAAGAATGTTAAGAATATCCTGGAGAGACAAAATACGCAATGAAGTAGTGCTGCAAAGAATGGGAAAGAGGGTTGAAGTTATTAATGCCATTAAGAGACGAAAGCTGGAGTACCTAGGGCATATAATGCGCAGTCCCAAATATGACTTGTTACAGCTCATTATCCAGGGAAAGATACAAGGAAAGAGAAATCCGGGAAGAAGAAGAACATCTTGGCTCAAAAACCTGCGCCAATGGTACAACAAGAGCACACGTTCCCTATTTCGTGCTGCTGTGTCGAGGGTCCAAATTGCCATGATGGTAGCCAACCTTCGATAGAAGATGGCACCCAAAGAAGAAGAAGAAGTAAATTACATACAAGATAAATGCAATAGCAACATAGGCGACAAAAAAAGCGGCAGCGGTTGTCTAGAGACCGTCCGTCCACTTAGGTTTCTAAAATGTAAGTTAAGTCTGGCTATCTTCGGAACTGTGATAGCCTAGTGGTTAGGACGACTGACTTCTAATCGGAGGTCGTGGGTTCGATCCCGGGGCACGCACCTCTAACTTTTCGGAGTTATGTGCGTTTTAAGTATTTAAATATCACTTGCTTTAACGGTGAAGGAAAACATCGTGAGGAAACCTGCATGCCTGAGAATTCTCCATAACATTCTCAAAGGTGTGTGAAGTCTGCCAATCCGCTTGGCCAGCGTGGTAGACTATGGCCAAAACCCTTCTCACTCTGAGAGGAGACCCGTGCTCTGTAGTGAGCCGGTAATGGGTTGATCATGATGATCTTCGGAACGGCTGAACCGAATTCGAAGGAACTCTCTCACAGACCCGGTAGAGGGTTATACAAGGTGTGATTAAGACTATTATTATATGTGATTAAGAATATTATATATTAGCTATTGTTCTGGAAATATTTAGAATTCCTGGATACTATAAATTAAAACTTGATATTGAGGACTATAAGGTCAATAGGTCGAGGGGTCTTTGAACGCCGCGTTTCCGCGTGCGAGGTTGCCATTTGGGCACCTTCTGACCACAACACTCCCATACATCGTGACTAATCGAGTTGTACAAAATCTCTAAACTTCTAAACTAAGTTTTAAATTCAAATTCCTAAATCATTTATTCAAACGTTTTTGAACGTCAATATATTATGAAGTATTACCTACATGAAAGTTAGGTAATGGTGATAATTACTACGAAAACTTAAAACTAAAACTACGAGGGTTCCAAACGCGCCCTGCTGGGTTATTCTGTAACTTAGTTAGCAACTGAAAATACATAGTTGCCAACTAATAAATTTGATATACATTGCTGCTTTACTGTGGAAAATTATAAAGTCTTTTTATAATTTCACACAGTAAAGCAGCAATGTATATCGAACTAATTCGTTGGCAACTATTTTCAGTTGCTAACTAAGTTACAGAATAACCCCCCTGGTCAGAGAAAAGCCCACAAAAAAAATCAGCCAGGCTTTTTTTTAGTATCACCATCTCACAATATTCCTCTTATCTATTCCTATCCTTTCCTATACCATTAGATTGAAACCTGTCGGTTTAGTTTAGTTTAGAGAATTGTATACAACAGAATTTCATCTAAACCATACTTACGTATGTGATCGAAAAAACATTTAGCGATCACTCAGGCAATAATACCAATTATAGGCGTATAATAGCGTCATTAGATATCGACCTGTGTCAATTTAGAAAATATTGATTGGGCAATCTATTATTATTATTATATTTAAAAAAAGTTGTACTAGATGTAGAATTATTGTCAATAGACAAAATTATTGTTAATATTATTGTAGTTAAAATTTTACAGTTCGGTGTAAGGCCAGCCGCATATTATCAGAATTTTTCCGTCAGAAAGAATCTGACCGTCACATTTTACTATATAACATGTATATAAATGACATGAGTTTATGAACATGTTACCTAGTTTTATAACAAGTTTCAGTACTGTTGACACATGTTATATAACATGTAACATAATTTGCACAGCAGTGTTAATTCCAATAACCTAAAAATGGAATACTTTTAGAATATGTGCACCGTCCCCTTCTAACGTTCGCCGGACGCATGAAACAGAAAGATTTGCGAGAGCAATTCCTGATAATATGCGGCCGGCCTAGTAGGTAAGCGTATATTGTGACAAAAATAAAATCAACTCTTTCGAAACAAATTTATTTTTATTTAATAATCAAAATGATTCCAAACTTTACTCTAAATCTAACTTTATGATGAAGTTATTTTTGTTAAGTTCTTTTAAATACTAATTTGTATAGTTTAACAAAACTTATAGAATTCTCAAGAAGACTATCCTTAGTACAAGCTTGCACAATTCGAAAACATTGATAGATTTCGACCATCGAGACACATGACAATGACCCAGAGTTCCTTGAATTAAAGTCGTAAATCAAATGCTACCGATTTTTATTTCCCAAAGCTTCCGTTTCAGCTCCATTTTATTTTGACGTTTTTCGGTACTCGAAATCTATCATCGTATTCGAGATGCAGAAACACATACTAACGCTAGTTCTTCACGCATTATGATACACTCGAAGACTTAGATGACGTTAACATCACATATACTTTTCCTTTTAGTTCAAAATTAACTTCACCAGATAGTAGCTATATGCTGGAAGCCGTAGGGCAGTAGGTACCTATTTTGCATCTAAATAGTTCGGCGCAGAAATCTATGACATAATAAATTGTTTTACTAGCCAACCATTTAACTTTTTTATATGCGGGAGGGTTTATTTTTAATATGCAGTTGATGCAAAAGTCAGTTAAACGGTTGGCCTATTAGTTTGTTTTTACTAATAATACATTATTTTTTTAATATTACGTACTTACATACACGCAGAATTTATTTATTTATATTATAATAAATTATGTATCATAATAATTATTGTGTAAAAATATATTTCAAGTGGCATCATTACAATATTACGTACACTTTCCTACGAGTGACGTTAAAATGTGCGTGTTACAGGCAAAGTCGACACTGTGGGCGATTCTGTTGTACACAATCTCTAAATCTAAACTAAAATGACAGGTCTAAATATATTCCTGTCTCTTTCACAATCCTCCCTGCTGAAGGGGATAGCACTATTTTTAAACCTGTCAATTTAGTTTAGGTTTAGAGATTGTGTACAACAGAATTAGCCACAATATCACTTTAAACTTAATTTTTGCAGGGATTCCGAAAATTGATTCGAATGGTGGCCTTACTTTTTATAATGAAATAAAATGAAAAGTCCTTTAAAACATATTTTTTTTTATTTTAGCAAAAGATTATTTTTACGGTTCACATTAATTACAAGACATGGAGCATTGAAAATATGCCAAGGGCCACTACAATGAAGATGTTAATAAGTCTAAAATGTGGCACTGGCTAGGCCAAAGTTAGATTAAGAGAATATTTCAAGGAGCAAATAACTTTAGGACTCCACATTTCGGTAACTTTAACAAAATGATTTGTACAAGTTCAACACTGACCGGTCAGTATCAACTATACTCAACTGCGCACTTTGCCCGTAACATACTAAATATTTAATTTATATTTACTCTATACAAAATTATATTCACAATTTTTACCCCTAACTATGGGATGGAAAGATGGCAAAAATGATTTTTTTTTATATTAAGTGTAATGAAAAAATTGCGCGCAGATTTTAGAGAAACATTAAATAATTGGATTTAAAATTTGAAAACTGCCCTAAAAACAACAAAGATGAATGAATAGACAGATGAGATCTAATGACTAAAATTATAAGACAAATTAATTAATTGATTAATTTTAATTAACTCTACATAAAATAAACGAAAATCTCGATTGAAAAAACTTAAAAACCCCAATCTAAAGGTAGTTTTCCACTGCAAAATGATACTACCTGTAGGTATACTTTTTATGTGTAGGTACTGTACGTAAGATTTCGCAGTAAAGAATATTCTGGGCCAAGAAAAAATGTATAGTCCTCAGAACAGTAAAGTAGGTAGGTAGGTACTTATCTGCTCTGTGGTAAAGTCCCTACAATCTTTAGCGCGAGCCACATCGCTCACTAAGATAAACTTAGCTCAGTTAATGCTCAGTTTAGGTATTTCGCTATACAAATCAAAGAATGTTGGAGTAAAGTCAAACAGAGTTAAAATGTTGGCCACTCGCCGAACTGTGGGGCTATTCTCTTAGTTACTAACTGAAATTGGTTGCCAAGGAATTAGTTCGATATACACTGCTGTTTTACTGTTGTGAAATATAACCAGCTATTTCATTTCACACAGTAAAACAGCAATGTATATCGAACTAATTCGGTTACGGCTTTCATTTACTGTTGATAACTAAGTTAAGTGTTTCAATGAAAATAACTTAAACTCAACTATTTACTTCGACATACGGTTGTAAACAAAACCTATGAACAAAACACAGTCCATACGAGCTTTGACTCATCCGACGCGTCGTAGGCGCGTCGTTTTTAGTCGTCGTTAGTTTTATTTTCAATTTCAATTTTCAACTACATGTCAAAGTAAATAAAGTTGTGCTGGCCCTAACACAAACCAGAGATGCTACACAATATTGTAAAACCTCATAGAATTCGCACCATAAGTTGTAACTCCATAACTCCAACGCCATAACTCCAAAATAGTTGATTTTAAGGCATCATCTGAGGTATGGTACAAACGCACAGACCGCTTTATCTATATTCGTGACGATAACATATGATTTGCCATCTCTAGTGGAAAACAACCCTAAAACAGCACAATCTACACTAACTAAAAATAAAACAATTCAAAAAATCGATGAACCTGTAAAATCTTTATTTTAATCTAAACTAAACAAGATTTTAGTTTTAAATTACACATATTGCTTAAGAAGTCTTTATACATACATGTTACTTTGAAAAAAATATGCGTGCGTCGAGACTATATCTATGACATGATTTTATGAAAATTTTACATAGTTTTATAACAAATTTCAGTACTGTAGACTCATGTTATATAACATGTAACATAACCTGCACGGCGGAGTTGATTCCAATTATAAAAGTGGAATAGTCAACTCTGCTACTCTACAATAGGACTACTGATTTTTTATATAACTGTGTAGTTTCTCACTTAACCGCTAGAGACGCTGTACAATAAGTCAAAAAATGTTATACGCTGACGCTAACGAGTAAACGTTAGTTTACATATTAATTACATACACGAGTTAACTATTTATTTATCGAAATAAATTATTTTCGTCCAAACTACATAACATAAAATGTCACAAAACACGGTGTTATACATTTTTACTCCTGTTATATAACAATATTGAACAATATGGACGTGTTATATAAAAAATAACATGTAATATAATCTGGACGCAGCTTTAGAATTAGCAGCTTAATAATCAACTAAAACAGGATTACTAAGATTTTTATATTTTTGTAGCCGTGTAGTTGTCCATTTAACCGCCAGGAGCGCTGTGCAAATATTTCAACAAATATTATTTAACGCTAACGAGAAAACGTCAGTTAAAATTATAAGGGCCTGTTTCACCACCTTCTGATAAGTGTCGATTATAGCTTATTCACAACTTTTATCTTTGTCACTTGACAAAGTAAGAAAGTGACAAAACTCACGTTTAGGCTATCCAAAACTTTTCAGAAGGTGATGAAACAGGCCCTAAATAGTCTAGCAAGGACGAAAGGACAAAATACAGAGATCTGAATAAAATTATTGTATATGACAATCAAAGTACAACACTTTTCTGTACTATGGGTATTTAAATTACTAGCTTTCTTGTTTAGCTACTTGAAGGTCGCAAAAACAAACGAACCAACAAAATATTTTTATTATTTATGTATGTGTTATACATATATTCATAATATCATGTCTATTACACAACTATGGTTGGTAGGAATCGGTGGAAAACTTTCTAAAGTGACAATTCCTAAATTTTCGAGTGAATTTGAATGTGCATTCCGAACAACTTTTTTAAACAGTGAATTTCCGCCAATTCACAGTTAATGAATTAATTACTTTGAATAAAATCGTTCTTACGTGCTAATTTTTTTTTTATCAATCGAATGAAAGATGCAAACCGCAATGAGAGTAACACATACATATAAGATTAATTAAAAAAAACTTAGTATGGCCTAAAGTTCTGAACTTGGTCCAGTGTTAGCATACATTTTAGACTTATTTAATAAAAAGAAAGAGGATAAATTACATAAGTCTGGATTTAAAGTTTTCTTTAATTTACATTAAGTATTGTGACTTAAACTATAGATAAGTAAGATGACATCATGTAATTTTCCACACAAAATGAGTCGCAATGTTGCGGCCGATCCGCCATTGCCGTGATATCAATTTAAAATGTGTACACGAACACTCACACATAGATATTTGTGTGTTGAGTGTAATAGACACCAGTGAGGTGCTCAGTTTGTCCATTCCGGCAACGTTGATCGTATTCAAGTGTCGAAACAATAACTTCAAAGTAAAATAGATCTAAACTGGCTCGTTTTAAGGTTCGTCCATTCATCTACAGCCAGCGCCCCGAGCGGAAATTTTGCAAAATAAAAATTGGAACAAGTACCACTTTAAAATAAGAAGCTTTGGGTCAAGTATACTCTGATAGCCATGCCACGCCATGCCAGCGCGAGTCATGCCATGTCAACGCGAACAATAATTTGAAAAAATCAAAATGGCGGATTTTGGATGCCATAATGTGGAGATCAAATTTTTTTTTTCTTGAAATCCTATCGGGTCGGGGTTTGAAAAGGTGATTACGAAAATATATTTCTTTTGACTAAAAAATATTGTGATCATACATGAAAACGAAAAAAAAAAAATTTATTACGCAGTCGGGTTTTTTATTATCTTACCAATATTATACTTGTTCGATATTCGAAATCTAGGAGCATTGTCGAGGTTCGTAGACTCGGCATAACCTCATATACACAAATATCGAACTACCCTCAGAACAACAAAATCTCATGACTTCAAACCATCAACAAGCCACTTGCAGCCCGTGTTTCTCTATATACCTCCGCCTCGCGTCCGCTATCATCTGCGCTTTCCTCTCCTGGAAGCTCATCTGCCGCTCCTTGGCGGTCTTGGAGAAGGTCCCCGTGGGGAGGGGGGTCACGTACTTGGGGGGCGGCGCGTGCGAGGTGCTCGGTTGGGGTTCGCTGCTGGCGAGCGACTCGGCCTCCGGCGTGTAGGGGACCAGGCCTTCGAGGAAGTTGGTTATCGTCACGTCTACGCTGCGTGTTTTTTCTGAAACAATGGAATGAAAAAACGTACCTTTACAAAATTAACATTTCTGTAGTCTATGAAATTTAAACGACTAGTCCTCAATGATAAGAGGTTAAAAACAATGTTCCAAGATTGTCCTTTTTTAACCGACTTCAAAAAAAGGAGGTTCTGTATTCGACCCGTATGTATGTATGTAAGTATGTATGTATGTATGTATGTATGTATGTATGTATGTAAGTATGTTCGCGATTATCTCCGCAACTAATGAACCGATTTTGATGATTGTTTCACTATCGTAATCTACATACTTTAAGGAAGGTTTTAGTATATAACACATCGAGTTATCATTCTTACGTACGAAGTTATAACCATAAATGTATACATATGACACTAATATGTTCTCTGATATTGCCAGACCTATTGCTGAAGTCTAATATACCTATTCTGGCCAAAGACTTCACTCTGCTACGCCTACGTAACATTGACCTTTTGCAAAAAGTTTTGGGCCGAAGTCAGTACAGCTATACTATAGAGTGATTCCTTGGAGTTTGTGCACGGTTACGTGTATTTCCATTCTATACAAAGCCAAACCGCAAGGGTGTGAAACTGGTCGCGTATAAATTGTAAATTACTTTTTAATCAAGGTCTTCCAAATTATACAGGAGTAGTACGCATGCAAACTAATCTTGTATAGATCGGAAGTTAGGTTAGGTTGGGTTAGAACATTATAAAAGCATTCACCTATACTTAGCATGACACATAAAATGTATGTATTATGTCACAGGATATGTAATAATAATTAATAATATATATAGGTCATAATCTATTTTACATACTTAGTTCTCATTTATATTATTATTAATATAAAGAAAACAAATCACTAAAAAGCATAAAATAATTTTTTTCAAAGAAAAATGAACCGACTTCAAACCATTCGAACTAAAAAGTTTAAAATAATTTTTTATTCATTTAGATTTACGATTAAACTACCTAACTCAAATGATACATAATTTTTTGAAGTCGGCGCCAAACCAACCACATTCAATTCGTCTTAGTAAAATCAGAGTAACTATCCACTTTTGAATGCGAGCGCGGTGAACCATAATAGTCACGGAGGGTGAGGCTGTCCGGGACGCGGGGAGCATATTTTCGACTTGAAAAGTATGAGTCATTTGGCGCCGACTTCAACAAATTATATATCATTTGAGTTAGGTAGTTTAATCGTAAATCTAAATGAATAAAAAATTATTTTAAACTTTTTAGTTCGAATGGTTTGAAGTCGGTTCATTTTTCTTTGAAAAAAATTATTTAAATTCAAAAATATATACTTATTTCGTGTAAGACATTAGACAACGTTGTGGCTCTTGATATAAGCCAAGACTCTACCTACGGTTTGGAAAGCCGATTAGGTTGAGAAGAGAAGGCAAGAAACTTGGCAGTTGCTCTTTCCAAAACTCAACGAATTTTGTGGGCAGCTGAATGCAAAGCAACTGCTATCGACGCAACTTTCGTACCCCAAAAAAATTAAACAAGTTAAAACTAATGACTAAATAGATAAAAAAAGTGCTTAAGACCACAGTGAAAACTTCATCAAGGTGTGGTTAAAAAAGTTACGAAATAAAACTTTTTTTTGTTCTATATTCATAAAGTAGAGCTAGTATAGCAGCCGATTTTACCCGAACGAGCGTTACATAGCCGAGCGTGACGGCTGTCTTATTCAATACCCACAAAATAAAGTGCTGAGCGCGTCTAAAGTTTTCTCTTCAAAAACATGGGAGTACTCACCGAGTTCCTTCACGATGTCTTTCAACGGTACGAGGGGCAACACTTCCTTGACGTGCCTCGCGCGACGCATCACTTCACTCTGCACCGCGGCGCGACGTCGCACGCGCGGCCCCCGGTTCACCTCCTCCCATGTATACTCTGTTACCTCCACCTGGGAACGATAATAAGTCACATTAATCATCATCATCATCATCAACCCATTACAGGGCATGGATCTCTTCTCAGAGTGAGAAGGGTTTGGGCCGTAGTCCCACCACGGGAACACGTCCAGCTTGTCGTTCACCCGTGATGATGATGACGATGATGATGACGACAATAACGACGACGTTGATGATGGTGATGGTGATGATGGTGATGATAATGATGGTGATCATGATGATGATGATGGTGTTGGTGGTGGTGGTGATGATGAGATACGATGGATCAACAGCACGCACCTGCAGAGCGTCAGCGACGGCGCGCCTGACTCGCTCAGCGAACGCCTGGTCGCTGTCCTCGCGCCGCTCCAGCGCGGGCAGCGTCCGCAGCGTGAACACCGAGCACGGCGTCCACAGGAACCACAGCGCGTCCCACCACGGGAACACGTCCGGCTTGTCGTGCGCGCGGTGGACCGTCACGTTTGTGAAGGCGCGTTCCACCGCTGCGGAAAATATATGTACCTTCAATTAAATAAACAAATTATAACTTAAGAAAAATTAAACCGACTTTAATATACCCAAATAAAGAATAACTGAAATGAGTAAAGTAAATTAAATTCACATGTGTAGAATTGTAAGCACCATTCCGAACCAGTGGTAGATTCATTTGTCGATTTGTAAGCACTTGTAAAGGTCCGAAAGTCGTTTGTGGGAATGGGCGTAATGTTCTATAACAAAATTCCACAAGCAATCTTAGACTTGCCTTAACACAAGTTTAAGAACTCTGTTAAAAGTATGCTCATAAAAAAAGCTTATTATACAATTGAAGATTATATAAACAATAAAAAAGCATGAATTTAACTCGTGTAACAATAATCCAGCAATGCGCGAGACGGCATTTCAATCATGTACTTACATAAATCGTTATATTGTTATTTTTAAAACGAGCAACCACCGAGTTTCTTACTGGTTCTTCTCAGTTGGAACGGCATTCCGAACCAGTGGTAGATTCAATTGACGATTCAAAAGTACTTGTAAAAGTTTATTTGAATAAAAAACTTTTCTATTCTATTCTAAACAACCTATGATTTAAGAAAAATTAAATCGATATTAATATACCGAAATAAAGAATAACTGAAAAGATTAAATTAAATAAACAACCTATAATTTAAGAAAAATTAAACCGACTTTAATATACCGAAATAAAGAATAACTGAAAAGAGTAAATTAAATAAACAAGCTATAATTTAAGAAAAATTAAACCAACATTAATATACCGAAATAAAGAATAACTGAAGAAAAGAAGTGTCCATATCTTGAAATTCATATATTGATTTACATGAAACTTGCACTGTTCTCTAAGTTGAAGTAAATGTAATCTAATAAAAAAAGAATGGTCAATTAATATATATATAGCTGCTCGTGCTGATTCATTCACTGACTGACTGATTGATCACCTCTCCTGTAAAATTTTGTATGAAATTTTTTTTTTTTTTCACAAATGGTTTCGTATAGAGGATAAAAATTCATTCAGAACAAAAATATGGAGAGAGCTGATGATTGAGGATTTCAGAGACGAGCGATGGGCACGCTTAAGGTATTGAAGATAGGTGGGGGGTGCTCGAGCAAATGTCACTCGAAACGTCATCCAATTGGCAGTGAGCTGAAAAAAAATTGGATTCCGTCAACTGGTGGCTGAAGACACGTGTTTTTGTGGTTTTTTGCTCCTGGTTGAGACTTGGTGGTGGCATTTGGTGAGTGTTGTACGTTTTTTGTGTGTAGAGGAGAGGAGAGGTAGTAATGGACGTAGATAGTCCAGGGGATCCTCCGGATCCGGATCCTTCCCAATCAAAGGCTAAAAAACGTGTCGCCGAACCGGTAATCCAACCCACAAAGCGAGCTGACACCGACTTAGACAAATCGTCAATGGACTCTGTCCAAAATATTTACACCCACCCTTCTCTGACTATTATGGACCGTACTTACGGCCTAAATGACGCAGGCCCGTTTATTGTGCATGTAATGCGCATTGAACCTGACCCTGCTGCTGGACTAACTTTACGCCCAATAAAAATAGGTTTACTTTTGGCCAACAACAATGTCTCCAACATTCTACGAGACGGTGTGAAAGCGGTAGGTAGAAATCGTGTGGCCATCGAATTCAAAACCAGTGGAGATGCCAACTCTTTCCTTTACCACCCATGTCTGCAGCAGAATAAACTAACTGCTACCATTCCTGCATATCAAGTCACTCGGATGGGTCTTATTAGAGGAGTCCCGAAAGAGTGGTCTTTAACACAACTGGCAGAGGCTATGGAACTTCCGGAAAACTGTGGGGTTGTTCTGAAGGCAAGACGCCTGAACCGCAAAGTCATAACAGAAGGCACTGCAACTTGGGTTCCTACACAGTCAGTCGTAGTCACATTCAGAGGACAAGTTTTACCCAAACGAGTATATGTTTACTTTACTTCCTTGGTGGTGGAGAAGTACCTTCTCCCCACCATTCAGTGCCATAATTGCTGCAGATTCGGTCATACCAAAAACCAATGCCGAAGCAAGCCCAGATGTTTTAGGTGCGGACAGGAGCATTCTGGTGACAGCTGTCAAAATGAGACGAACTGTGTGCTGTGCACGGGAAAGCATTTGGCCACTCTTAAAGAGTGTCCAGAACACCTCAGACAACACAAAATTAAACTATTAATGTCGGAGAATAACATCTCTTATATAGAGGCTTCGGCCCAGGTCCCCCCAGCCCGCAGATCGTACGCAGATATGGCTGCAACAATGTTTGCGCCAGTCTCTGATCTTTCTGTTAGTAGGAATCCTGCTGTTCCTTTGCCCTCTAAATCGTACAGAAAAACAGTTCTTTCCGTCCCTCGACCTAGAGCCCCACCTTCTAAAGGATTTGACAGACACGCGCACAATGCTATTACTAACGTTCCTTCCTCTTCCTCTTCAAACGGTTGTGCCCTCAAAAACCAAACTCTTTCGGTCACTAATGAAGACCTTATTGAAATTCTAGTAACACTATTAAACAACTGCATCCTTAAACCCGATAATAATATACCGAACAACGTGGCAGAAAAAATTGTTAAACTGACAGATTTATTTAAAACTCAGAACGGCCCAACAAACCCCAATCCTTCAATGGAACAGTAGAAGCATCAAAAATAAAAAACATGAATTAATCTCACTTTTCAAAAAATACCACATCGCCATCGCTGCAATCTCTGAGACATGGCTGAGACAGGAATCCACTCTCAGGATTCCGGGCTACGCCTGTCTCTGCGATAGTAGAAATGATGGATATGGTGGATGTGCATTACTTTTAAAAAAAACATTGACATATTCTCAAATTCCCCTACCACAACATACACAAGAAATTAATGTGGTTGCTGCCCGAGTCTTAAACAAAACTATTGTCTCCATCTATATTCCCCACCCTAACCCTAATCTTGATGCTGAACTTTTATCTCTACTCTCTCAGCTTCCCCCTCCTCTGATAATACTGGGTGATTTTAATTGTCATCACACCTCGTGGGGTTCACACCACAGTGATTCCTTTTCCAACCACTTAATTGATATCTTTGACAAGATTAATGTATGTACCCTTAATGATGGGTCCCCAACTCATAGAGTTTATCACGGTCAAAACCCTCAGTCAGTCCCAGATCTTTCTCTCTGCTCACCCAGTATCGCAAGCACTATGTCTTGGGAAGTCTTGAGGAATTCCTATGGTAGCGATCACTATCCTATCTTACTTTATATAACTCACCGTATCTCCCCCAGACCTGCTCCAAGGCCCCTTCTAAAATACAGGCTCAATAATGTTGATTGGAGTGCTTTTGCTGACACAGTGGATAGTTTTCTAACTCGAATTGAACCTGTGACAGTGGAATCCCTATCGGAAAGCTACAATCAATTCCATCAAGCCTTAGTGAATGCTGCAGATGTCCACTTTCCTATAAAACAAAATAAACAAAAATTCTTATCTCCTCCCTGGTGGGATTCTGAATGCACATCTGCAGTGCAGCTGAGAGAGGAATCGGAGCTTCAATATAATAGAAATATGACGTCAGAAAATTTTGTAACCTTTCAAAAAAATTCCGCTAAAGCCAGAAGAACTCTTTCCAAAAAAAAACATAAAGGCTGGAAAGTCTTCTGTGAAAGCTTATCTCCCAGATCTTCCTCTAGTCTAGTTTGGCGAAATATTAAAAGATTTAGAGGATCTAGAACTATAGATTCCCCCCCTTCTAACGACCCATCTCCATGGTTACACAAATTTGAAATGAATTTAGCCCCACCCTTCGTTCCAGATCAAGATTATTTCCCTTCAATTAACATATCTTCCTCTTCACATAGATTAGAACAACCGTTCTCTCTTGTAGAGCTACAAATAGTACTAAAGGAGCTGAAAGATTCCACTCCAGGAGAGGACGGCATCCCCTACTCATTTATAAAAAACCTAAATCTACTGGGTAAAACCTACTTTTTAAATTTAGTAAATAATATATTTATATCAGGTAATATACCAGAATCCTGGAAAGTTCAAGTTATCCTTCCCATTCTGAAGCCGGGGAAAAATCCTTCAGAGCCCAACTCTTATCGTCCCATCGCTCTGTCATCTACCCTTTGTAAAATCTTTGAACATATGATAAAGAATAGATTAGAATGGTTCGTAGAGAGTAAAGACATTTTGGGTAAAACCCAATTTGGTTTCAGAAAGGGTAGGAGCACTATGGATAGCCTTAGCATGCTCTCTACTGATATACGTCTTGCTTTTACAAATGGAGATTACTTGGTAGGTACCTTCTTAGACATCACCGCAGCCTATGATAGTGTTAACCTTCCACTACTCAGGAGCAAAATGCTCAATCTGAGTATCCCTGAGAGGATTGTACACTTTGTTACCAATCTATTCATGGCTAGATCCATCAAAATACGTGTAAATGATGAGCTCATGTCACCTAGAACTGTTTGGAAGGGACTGCCACAAGGATCTGTTCTTAGTCCTCTTTTGTATAATATTTATACATATGACTTGGAGCTAGCTGTGAATAACTTTTGTAATACTCTGCAATATGCGGATGACCTGGCATTATATATATCAAGTAACTCAATTCGTGATGCAGCCATTAACTTAAATTCGGCTATGTACTATCTCAGCATATGGCTTGACGAACACAGTCTAAGTCTCTCTCCTTCTAAAAGTAATGTTGTAGTCTTCTCTAGAAAAAGAACCATCCCAGACATAGAGATAAGATATGAAGATCAGATTATCGAAGTAGTCCCTGCAGTAAAATTTCTGGGTGTCATACTTGATACAAGATTAACAGGTACCCAACACTTTAATTACGTAGCTCAAAAATGCGAAAAAGGAGTTAACATATTGAGAGCTCTTTCTGGTGTGTGGTGGGGATCCCATCCATACAGCCAGAAACTACTATATAATTCTGTAATTAGAAGCCACTTCGACTATGGTTCCTTTATCTTTGAACCATGCAACAAAGAGGGTTTGGAGAGGCTAAGCCAAATTCAGGCGAAATGTCTGCGCATCATCCTGGGTGCCATGAAGTCTTCACCCAGAGTGGCTCTCATGGTGGAGTGTGTGGACCCTCCACTTGATTTAAGAAGGCAGTACTTAGCAGACCGGTTTGTTTTTAAGCTAATTCAAATGGAGTCGCACCCACTGATACCATATTTGAACTCATTGGCACAAAAGGTCAACAGCGAAGACTACTGGGCACATAAAGACCCTCCTAGACTAGTACAAAGTTACAGGAGATGTAGATCATTGCAACATCCAATATCCCAATCGCCTGTATTCCCTATATATAATTGTTCATTTGATGCTTTAATTTTTAACCCCAATATACACCTTGATTTTGGCATTTGCAAAGAAGAAGTTGAGGCAAATAAAAAGTTATATCAAATTTTAAACCAGAACTGGCAGGGATGGATCTTGGTTTTTACTGATGCCTCTAAATTAACAGAGTGTGATAGTGTTGGTTCAGCAGTATGGATTCCAAAGTACAATATTGTCCTATTATTTAGAAGCCCTCCGCAAACATCAGTATTCACCGGAGAAGCTATTGCTATTCTTGAGGCATTACAATATGTTAAATCACACAACTTAAATAAGGTTCTAATATTATCAGACTCAAAGAGCTGTTTGCAGGCAATATTGGGTAACATTTTCAAAAACAAAGTCCAGAATTTTCAAATTATTTTAAATATTAAAGAGACACTATACTATTGTCATAATAATGATTTAGATATAGCTTTAGCCTGGATTCCAGGCCACAGAGGTATACTAGGGAATGAGCAAGCTGATATATGGGCTAAGCAAGCTATTCAGTCTGGATCCCCAACTTATAGTTATATCTTTTCAAGAGATATCATTCCTCTGGCCAAAACTTACATGTATAAAGACTGGAATGTAAGATGGAATTCTACACAATTAAACATAGCTAAACATTATAGATATATTCAGCCCAATATTCCTTGCAAACCCTGGTTCTTTAAATCTAAAAAGCTAAGTAAGAGGACATTGGTAGCAATTCTCTTGGCAGATTTCTAAATTTAAAATCGCTTATATTAGACTTAGAGGGATGTGCAATTCTACAAACACAGTTAAATGACAGGTCTAACTTAAAATTGATTTTGACAGCACTAAACTATTCAATTTAGATTTTAGACAGCAAAACCTATTCTGTCGAACGTACTAAGTGTCAAAATTAAGAAACGTCAACTTAAAATTCGCTAAATTTAAAGAGGACCTCTCGAGGTGCCCCCTAAATTTAAGTTGTCCGTCTAAAGCCAAAAACCGCGGAATAAATGAAAAGAAATATTAATATTAGGGTTTCGGTTTTCCTTAAAAGTTATATATTTTTTTCGTATTCTATGATTTCATTGAGAAAAACTTGTTAAAGTTGTATTTAGTGTTTTTTTACGTCAGATTTTAAGTTGCTGTACATGTGATAACCTTAAAATGGAAGAAAACCTTATTGCAGCTCTGATTGATTCCAGAGACAGGTAATTTATTAAATTTCTTAATCTTAGGTATCTAAATAACTAGTACCTACTTATTCTAAAGATCTGTAGTCTCTCTTAGGCACTAGGAAACCTTAAAGGAAGAAATGATCTAAGTAGCCAATTAACAAAGGCAATTAATCAATTATGAAAATTTCAACTGTCTAACTATCACATCATGAGCCTGGTAACAGGTGGACAGACAGACGGACAGCGGAGTGTTAGTAATAGGGTCCCGTTTGACCCTTTGGGTACGGAACCCTAAAAATGGGTGTTTGGGTTTGGATAATTATTTGTTGAAATAATCTGAGCCCAACATATAAAATGATGAATAAAGACAAGCCAATTGCTTTGTAATCACAATATTCTACATTTTGATGTATTTTGTAAATATAGTTTTTTATTATGATTTTTGCAGAGTTGACAAAGGATATCTATCCTATACAGTCATGGCTGATGATCCTTTGATTGAGCCATCAACCCAAGCCGAACTTCAATACAATTAATGCCACACCAGGACCAGAAATATCTTTGAAATGTGTACTTAACGGATGCCTAAAAAACAAGTTATGCGGCAACAACTATACTGGTGACGTTATATAATATTTTTCTCGATGTGCTTACCGGTAAGCAAACATATTTTATTATTTTATTTTATAAAAGTTATTTTACATAACAAACATATTTTATTACTAGATGATGCCCACGGCTTCGCCCCTGTATGTTTGGGTTTTTAAAAATCCTGTGGGAACTTTTGATTTTCCGGAACAAAAAGTAGCCTATCTAACCTGTCCTCAAAACGAAAATATCCCACGGGATCTCCACGATTTAGGAATGCAATTCCTTACAGCATCAGGGTTAAGGAGTTGGGTATGTACTTGAGTTCATTCAACGATAAAGTCTTTAATTGGTAGGTACCTCTATAATAACCGACAGTTTCTAAATCCCATTAGTTTTGGGGGTCAAATCCCCTACAGCATTGGGATTGAGTTGGAAATGGACCTCTTTTTTTGAAAATCGGTTAAAAACGTAGCCTATGTTACTCCTTGGTTAATCCTCTACTTGTAATGTGAAGGTCCCATCATAATCGGTTTAGCAGTTCTGAAGATTAGCCTGTTCAAACAGACAGACAGACAAGAATTTTAAAAACATGTGATTCAGTTATAGTACAGTTCAAATAACCATATGAGCTTAATATGATGGAGTTATTTTGAAATCACAGACATACACTTTATAATTTTATTATTATATAAACACAAACCAGTACTTATTATTATTGCATATGAGAAAATCAAATATGAGTCTAACTAATTTTTTGACTTCAGATTTGTTGAGATGTAACTACAAATTTACAATTTTCGAATTTTTCCCTTTACTTGTGCTATAAAATAGTGTCAGTTGCTTTCATGATTCTAACCTATACAGTATAGGTTTTGATTCCCTTTGAACGGTCTTTAGTGATACGGCAGCCAGCCAGAGAACAAAATGATCCTATAAGAGTTCCTTTTTTTCTCTGGAGATACGGAACCCTACAATTTAAGCAATTTCTTTACAGAAATATTGATATCACATCAAAAACATCTCTCATCTACTTAATCTACTGCACCGAGTCATCAAAAATATGTATCATATTACTCAGAATATTGTAAATGATAATTATAGTAATAGGTAGCAAATAGTTTTTCAGTTCTAGTTACATAAATATGTATCTTATCAAGATCATTCAACTGAATTGATAACAATTGTTGAAGTTTTTCCAAATTATTAGCCTCCTACTTTCATTAAAAAAAAAAAAACAGATTAATAAAATCATTGTATTTTGCAGATAAAAACCCAAAAAATGCAGATACAGACAATGAGGCAATCATAAATGAAGAAGTCAACGCAGATTTTTTGCATGAAGCTAGACTAAGTGGACAAATTTTATTACTAATCATTTTAATAAATAAAAAATGTTTCACATAAAAAATATTTATTTTTGCTTATTATTTTTTAGAATCAACAAGGTAGTTAGGTACTTACCTAAATATTTTTTAAATATTTTGGTAAGTACATAGCAACTACTACACATATTTCTTATAAACAAATTCAACTAAATAATTATTAACAAGAGGTAGGTACATAGTTCTTTCAGTTTATAAACAACTTATCTCACTTATAATATACTGGATGATGCCTTGTTTTTAGGTTTCTTAAAATCCTGTGGGAACTATTTGCTTTTCTGGGATAAAAGTTGCTTATGTCAATTACAGGGACGAAGGAAAGCAAGGGAAAGCTACCTCTGTACCAAATTTCGTTAAAATCGGTTTAACGGATTATGTATTTAACCCATGGGAACATGTTATTTTTCCGGGATAAAAAGTAACCTAGGTATGTTCTTTCCCAGGATGTAAACTACCTCTATACCGAATTTCATCAAAATCGGTTGAACAGATTATGCATTATAAATTTTCCGTCTTCCCATGGGAACATGTTATGTTTCCAGCATAAAAAGTAGCCTATGTCCTTCCCCGGGATTTAAGCTACTTCTGTACCAAATT
The DNA here is from genome assembly GCA_920104075.1 of Melanargia galathea. Classification (NCBI taxonomy): domain Eukaryota; kingdom Metazoa; phylum Arthropoda; class Insecta; order Lepidoptera; family Nymphalidae; genus Melanargia; species Melanargia galathea. The sequence continues at coordinate 18,999,833 of OV049872.1, read as the reverse complement.
AAATCAAAATCGGTTGCACTGTTGGGCCGTTAAAGGCTAGCAGACAGACAGACACGCTTTCGCATTTATAATATTAGTAAGGATAATAATTGATGATTATAACTGCCTCGTTGGTCTAGTGGTTAGCATATTCGACTGCAGATCACAAGGTCCCGGGTTCGATTCTCGGGTTGGGCAAATAATTGTTAGATATTGGGTTTTTCTGACAAGAAATTCTCACTGCCAGCCCTGAGTTAGTAGTTGGCGGTGTCTCACCCCCGTGCCTCGGAGAGCACGTTAAGCAATCGATCCTGGTTATTATTACTATCATGTGACAATAGTCGTTAAAGCCCGCTAACCCGCATTGGAGCAGCGTGGCGGGTCTAAACTCTAAATCCCTCTCTAAGAGTGATGAGGCCTCTGCCCAGTAGTGGTACGTAAAAAAGACTGCAGTGGTGGGTGGTAGAATAATTACTATCAGGTACAAAATCAACTTTTATTACTACAAGAAGTTATTGAGATTTGAAGGGGCAAGCACTTAATGAGAACAAAAATAAAAGTTTAAATAACACTACTAATAACACTATAACACTATATAATAGCAGCTGCAGTACCTATGACTTCTCTTAGTAATCTATTATTCTCATTAAGGCTAGCCACTAAGTTGCTATGAACTGGTAGATGAGGACGTTGATGGGGCCTTGTTATTATGTCTATATATATATGCCCAATTTTGGATTGCTGATGTAGACATCCCGCTTCAGCTTCTGTTTGGACTTCACTAGCTGGTGAAGGCTCTTCAGGTGGTACTGCACCAGGGCTTGGTGGCAAGGCCTGAAAAAGAGTTATATTTACACTATAATTATTATAAAGTGGTAAGATTTGTATGTAATCGATATATATGTATAAGATTGTTTGTAATCAATGAATTCTGAAATAAATTGTCTTTCTTGAAAGGTTTCTTCACCATTAGAAAACTACTTTATCTAGTATATAAATAACATAGACTGTAAATTAACAGGTACCACGGCAGAAGTCGCAGGCAAAAGCTAGATTACTAGAAAGTTAATTTATCCAGTAATAGTATGTATACTATTATCTATATATATGTCAAATTGCACCTCAGCGAAGCTGTATGGAGTAACTAGTTAGATATACTTTTTTGAAAACATCAAGTATCCTATATCTTGTAATAAGTTAATATAATAATCTATTACCGCTTCCAGATATATTCTCCATAATATTCCTAAAGGTGTATGAAATCTGCCAATCTGTATAGGACTACAGCATGCTGATCCAAGCCCTTCTCATTCTAAGGAGATCTGTTCTCCTTAGTGGGTCGGCATTAGGTTGATGATGATATTGATGATAATTAATTTAATGATGTTTTGAAAGAACAAACCAAACTGGTACTTTGAACTTACATGCTGCCACTGCTGTGCAGTCCTGCTGCATCCCAGTTGGTTTACCTTGGTGCTTAACACTGCCTGAAAATCAGTAACATCCCGAAGTGCTATGTTCCCTGTGAGGAAGAAAATATTTATACATTAAGTACATGATCATGGGTATATTGTGCACAATATAGTAGACTAGCGGTCCGCCTCGGCTTCGCGCGTGGTACATATTATATATCTTATAGCACTCAAGGATCATGTACATATCCAACGGTGAAAGAAGAAATCAGTCCAGTAGTTCCTGAGATTAGCATGTTCAAACAAACAAACTCTTCAGCTTTATAATATTAGTATAGATTTATATCTTTTAAACTAGCTGCCAGTGACTTCATCCGCTTGAATTCTTATAAATGTCACTTGGGGGTGGAATTTCCAAAATTCCTGAAATATGTAATTCTTTATTTTTAACCGACAATACAAATACAAATTTTCATTGATATAACTTCAAAGATTACAGTTTTTCCAAAATTCCTTAAACAATCCTTTATTTTTAACCGAAAACCTAAATACTGATTTTGATGGACATAACTTGAAAAAAGATGGACTTTCATTCCCTATTTAACCTTCTTAGGGGTGAAATTAGCAATAATCCTTTCTTAGTGTGCATCTACGTCAAAAGAAAGCTACTGTGAAAATTTTAAGTTTCTAGCTTCAGTGGTTTAGGTTGTGCATTGATGATCAGTCAGGACAAGCTTCTTTACTCTATTATTATAGATTATAGATAGATAGATAGATAGGTTTATCAGAATAACTATTTCATAACAAAATCAGTCATACAAATAATAGGTCTCTTGAACTCTAGTAAGTAGAATCTTAAGTGATTGAAAGGAAAGCGTATAAAACGCAGGTGCTCGAGTTAAAGTAAGTTAAACACCACTTTTATAACACAAGTTATTATTTAAAAGTAAGTAAGTAAAAACTAGCTCAGAAAAAACGTAAAAACACGGGCTTACCCCTCGCGATTTGAAAATTGGCATGTAGCCTGTCATTGCTGTTTTTTATTCGCCCTTTTACGAGCTTGGCGGTCCACATTCATATTAAAGCGCTTTTTTTATTAGATGAGGAACAAAAACAAATACATAGACTTTTTATTTAAATTATTTCCAATTTCAACAACACTTTAAAAACTGACAACCACAGAACACAATCCACGAATTGACGAGCATAGAGTATAACAAATACCCACAGATTTAGGCCAACTACACACTATAAAATTAACAAAATACCAATTTTAGACAATTCTTAACATGATTGGAGCAAAATAAATCAAACAAATTATTATTTCTGTATTTCAAGTAACATCGTTCGCTTTTATTCGACATTTTTCACTAAAAATATTTTTGAAATTAATGGGGAAAATCAAACACAACATTTGTGCAGTTCTTGTTATCTTACATTCCAACACTTACTATTAAACTCAAACGTCAAATTTAGAAGGCCTTTTGGAGTATTTAAATTTAGTTGAAGAGGAAACTTAGAATGCCACTTAGAGATAGAGCAGCTAAAATAAGAAAACCTAAAATTAAGTTTAGGTTAGAGAGTGTGTTTAACAGAATCACTACCAATATCTGTATTATGTAGGCTACGATTAGGTCACGTATGCACACCAGTGTTTTTAAATAAAATCAGGGTGAGAGATAGCTCGCTTTGTGAGTGCGGTTTGGATGACGGCACAGTGGAGCATATATTTTTCAATTGTGCTAAACACTCCATATCTTTGTACGAGATTCTACCCCATAATATCCCTCGCCCAATCAATTTCCCTTATCTCCTCTCTTTTCCTAATCCTTCAGTTCTAAGATGTTTATCTAACTATATTAATCTTTATGATATTAAATTATAACGTATTCCCATCCATGTTTAACAATATGACTGTCCTTGTGTTCGATATTTTTAATCTTTGTTCCTTTATGTTAAGACTCATATACTAATCGCCCATTGTTCATACTAACACCTATATTTATCTTGTGTTGTCTTTGTGATGTCCAGGTCTAACAAAGATTAGAGAGTCTCTCAAGAAAGGAATTCAAGAACCAATGTACAATTACAACGTTGTTTTCTCCACTGAATTGACATTGGCGGAATTATTGCGGACCAAAAAACCGCAGTACAAAGAGCCATAAAGAAAAGAAGAAGAAGAAGATGAAAAAAAATTCAAAATGGCGAAAAAAACATGGCCGCCATACAAATTTCGTCGGTCTCCATCTCGGAGGGTATAAAAGATGGAAGAGTGGTTTCTTCGTAAAAGATAATCAGAATTAGAAAGTCTACCTGATGAATAGAAAAAAAAATCAAAATGGCGGAATTTATTTTACCATAGAAAATGTATGGCGAATATTGAAGAGACTATAAGTTGTAAATTATGCAAGGCTTTGATGCGGTTCTTTGGAGAACTCTCAAAGAAAAATATGGGAAGACATGATGATTGAGGGTTTGGAAGATGGATGAGGAGCCCGGGCAGGGTATTGTAGATAGATGGGAGGTGCTCAAACAAAAATTACTCAGAATCTCATCTAATTGGCACTGAGTTGAAAAAAAAATGGCGGATTCAAGATGGCGGCTATACAAATTTCGTCGGTGTCTATCTCACCAAGTATAAAAGATGGAAGAGTAGTTTCTTAGAAAAATATGATCAAGAACTAAAAATCTACTCGATGAACAGAAAAAAAAATAAGATGACGGAATTTATGTTTTCACACAAAAAGTTTTTTTTAATGATGGTTTCGTATAAAAGACAAAAATTCATGCGGAGGAAAAATATGGAGAGAGCTGATGATTGAAGATTTTGGAGACGGGTGAGGAGCACGGACAGGGTACCTACTGAAGATAGGTGCTAAAACAAAAATTACTCGATAGGTGGGGGGTGCTTGAGCAAATGACAAATGTCACTCGAAACCTCATCCAATTGACAATGCGCTGAAAAAAAAAGTCAAAAATTCTGGATTCAAGATGGCGGCCATACAAATTTCGTCGATGACTATCTCACTGAGTATAAAAGATGGAACAGTGGTTTTTTTGGCAAAAGATGATCAAGACCTCAAAGGTCTATTTGATGAACAAAAAAAAAACATGATTGCGGAATTTATTTTTCCATACATAATTTTTTTTTTCACTGATGTTTTCTTATAGAAGACAAAAATTCATCCGGAGGAAAAATATGGAGAGAGCTGATGATTGAGGATTTCAGAGATGGGTGAGGACCACGGCCGCGACCAGGTTATTGAAGATAGGTCGGGGGTGTTCAAACCAGACTACTCGAAACCCCGCGGTCCGCTTTAGCGGGCCGCGCAGCCACGCGCAATACTAGTTTTGTATATATTTGTTAGGAAGCCCTAATAGATTAATTATCATATGTGAATATGTTGCCGTTCCAATAATATTACATACATGTGTAACATTGATAACCTCTTTTTTTAAACTTACTGATAGCAACAGGTTGCACTCTGTTGCCAATAGGGAAGGACCAGTCGGTGAACTTAAGGAGTCCCTTGCCGTTTGTGGGACCACCTTCCGGCTGAAGCAGCACAGGTTTACTTGGATTCTCTGTGAAGTGTTCTCTGAAACAATTTACTTTTATATAAATATTATATATTGTATTTATGTATTTTTTATATTTCAGGAAGAACATCATTGGAAAAATAAATTTTATTATTAAGTTTAGATACTCACTTTCTCACGAATTGAGCAGCATTCTTGATTCCAAGTGTCGATGCAAAAAATGGTGGCACCTTCCATTTTCTTAACTGCAAAAGGATTAAATTTTTTCTTTATTTTTTAATCAAAGTGATAGAATAATAATTTCAAGGTGACTGAAGTATTTGGAAATATAAGAATATTTGGAAATTTGGGGAGAACCATATGCTGATGTGAAGTTGTGAATTTGTTGTGCCTATGAAGTTTCTGTCTGTTTAGAATAGAATAGTAATTTTTTATGCAAATAAACTTTTACAAATACAATTGAATCTACAGACATTAAAGACACCTACTTGTGTACAGCGTGCTGTGATTGTAGTCAGAAGGCCTACTATAATCTTTAATCTAATGATCCAATTCCGATGCTATTCAATATCGGCTCTTAAAATAAATCACATTGAATTTGTACCATGAAGTATCTTTTTGTTTCTATATTTTTATACTAGGTTTTTGTTTCGTTCATGACGTCATGACATCTATTGGTCGGATAAAAGAGTTCATGGTACGAAATAGTGATTCAGTTCAGTTTAGGTCTTTAATTGAGTCGCGATTATAGTTGATGGTAGACCCACAGGTGTCTTTAATAAATAAAATTTGTACATACACTAATAGTTCCTAGTGTGTGCGCAGCGGCCAGTGAGTCGAGACATGAAACATAGTTGGCCACCAGCACGCTGCAGCGCGGGTCTCTGCTACCCTTCACTTTCACATACACACCTGTAGAAACACATGTATAATGTTCTCTTACCAATAATTCTGCCAATAACATCAGTGACCAATAATAATTATGAAGGATATAATATATTGTGTGCACAAATCTGAGTGAGTTTTCAGAGTTATGTGGATTTTTAAGACTCGCTTTAACTTTTAAGAAAAACATCGTGAGGAAACTTGCATGCCTGAGATCTCCATAATTTACTCAAAGGCATGTGATGTCTACCAATTCACACTTTGCCAGTGTGGTGGACTACAGCCTAAAGTAAACCCTTCTCAATCTGGGAGGAGATTGAGGGTTAGTTCGCAATGGGATGCAGTACAGCCCACTGCAGTTGTAATGTGCATGAGCCTTAAAGCAACTATGCTAAGACATCTTTGACATCTCATCTGATCATATTCAAAGTGAGTTAGTGTAATTACTATAAGAAAAGGATGTGACTAATCTGAAATTTACTATAGAGAAGTTCCATCCATGGAAATTTTGCTGCAATGTTATAAGTAGGCTAGAATAATAATGTATTTAGAATAGTAGTAGATCCTGGTTAAAAGGTCTATATGGGAACTTGCAACTATCCCAATCACAATACTAGTCTGAAGTAGTAGTACAAAAAAATTAAGTATATTCATTGCCAAGTACCTGACCTTAGACGATTTATAAGAGTTACCTTGTAAATTGTCTAAGGTCAATTATTCTATAAAGTATTATTATAATTTGGTTCATGTAGCAAATAAGATCTTGAAGCACAATTAAAGGACACCTAGCTTAATTTTCATGTTATAACTCTGTAAGTTTTGATATTATGTTCTAAAAGATCACAATTTTATTTTTTTATTCTTTCATATTATCTTACCAAACGTCCAACAAGCAAGGGTGGATAATAGCTGCCTCACAGCAGATTTATTTGGCAGGATGATCGAGGCGATCCATAACACAAGCGCTAGGGCTACGCGTAAGGCCGTCAAAATTAGCCCAAGGGGCAAATATATTAAAAACTGTAGTATATTGTCACCGTTAAACCTGTAAATAACATAAATACGATACCGTTAGTGATAAATAATGTGTTTATATTGTTTGCAATAAACAAGTTCAGCCAGAATTTTGCAACAGTGTAAACTTTCTCTTGGCACCACCACACATGACACAACATACAACAAACACAGCTGGCTCTGTCTTTACCTCTCGTCATTGGTGAGTTTCTCCAATGTCAGAGCCATGGCTTCATTTATATTTCATCAACAATAGTGACTATTGAACAATTTACAACCAAAATTGAGTGATTTTAAGAAATATTTTTTGAGGAAAATCATAAAAATTAAAAATGAATACGACACAAAATCATAGCTTGTCAAATTTATTTGACAATTTACCAAAGACTGCCAAAGACTAAAGAGTAAATGCAATTGACACTTGACATTTCCGTGACATTTAACCATAGAGATAATAATTATTATCTCTATGCATTTAACCATTGATCTATTAACTAAGAGATCTGAAGCTAAAAATTAACTTGAGGTACAGTTATTGTACTCACCTAACCTAAATGACTCCTGTCTAGGTGTAAATGAAACACCGAATTGCACTTGCTTTTTATTATTTCTAAGCATGTCACTAAATTGATTGTCAAATGGACTTATTTGTTAAATTTTAATAAATTTAATCCTACCAAATTAAATAGGTACGTCTCATAAACCATCATTACTTTATGGATTGTTTAGATATTGTTTTTGCATGTTTTATGTCAATTGACCATTGAATTTAGTCGCATCATAATTTTCCAAAAACATACATTACGAGGCTGATAAATTTTTATTATTTTGGTGTTCTTCTTCCAAGAATTTATAAATGTTTGATCTTAAGTTATTTTTGATAAATTTTCCTTAGTTTTATTATAATGTCCTGTGCTGTGAAAGAATGTAATTCCTATAGGGGCCGAAAAGAAAATTTTAAAGAAACATTATCATTTCATCGGTGAGTTTTGATAGTTTTGTATGCCTAAATATAATCTAAAATTATGTAACGTTATTTGTAGTTTTTGGACATCGTCATCGTGTTCAATTCTACACCGATTTTTGCCTATTTTTTAAATATTTTCTGTTGACTAATAAAGGTTATGTTTTTTAGCATAGTGATGTACTAAAATTGCATATCGATTACGTGCGATAAAATTTTTAACCTCCGACGCAAAAACGACGGGGTGTTAAGTTTTATGTGTCTGTGTGTGTGTGTGTTGTGTGTGTGTGTGTATGTGTGTGTGTCTGTCTGTCTGTCTGTTCCTCTGTAGCGCTAAAACGGGTGAACCGATTTGAACGCGGTTTTTTTGTTTGAAAGGTGAATTAGTCGAAAGTGTTGTCAGCTATTTTGATGAAAATCGCTGCAAGATGGCCGCCGCTACAAAATGGTAGATTATTTATTTTTCACAACTCCGTTAATATGGGTATCAAATGAAAGGGCTTGACTAGTAGAATAACACCATGCAAATCCAAGATGGCCGCGATCAAAAAATGGTGAATGTCGGGGTTTTTTTTTAATTTTTGAACATTAGATTCCGTAGCCACTACACACAATGAATACTTACGTGTATTTCCGCGTGCTAGATTGTTGTATCATGATCGCTAAATTTTTATTTGTTACAGATTTCCAAAGAACCCAAAAATAAGAAATGAATGGGCACAAAGAATAAGACCGCAATATTGGACATCGCAGAAACACAGTCATATTTGTTCAAAACACTTCACACTTAATTGATTTGTGCCCAAAAACAATTAAAAATGGAAGCGCTTAAAAGCAAACGCTATTATTTTTGCCGCATATAGACACATTGGTAATTATAATAATATCAAATATTTGTAATAATACCATAATTTCATGCTAGTGTTGTGTGAAGGTGCAAAATACATGCAAATACTAGGGTTGGACTTAATAGTCTTTGGCACGAATTCAGAGATAAAATAGTCATTAGTGATAGATGTTTGGTCCACGAGTATAATGCTAACACTCTTATAATAAGGTAATTCATCGTTTTCAAGAAAACAACGAAAATCAATTCTAACCTCAACACTGGATGATTTACCCTCTCCCTCCCCCCATCCCATAACCCATATCAAGGCGGCACGTTTTAAAAGTTTTACCCTAAAAGCTATAATTGGTGTATGAAAAACGCTGAAGCGAAACGTGAAAAATGTTCTACCACGTCTGATTTTTTTAATTTAAGGCAAGAGAACCGTTACCAATGGATGTCTGTAATGCAGAAGAAAATTCCGCCAATGAAGTTTCCATTCGCACATTAACTCCGTTAACATTAAACGTAATAAACGTAATAAACGACGTATAAACATTAATGTTCAAAGAAATTTAGTAAGTGTATAATATTCGTTCGTTCGTTCGTTTCAAACAATGGACGTCCACTGCTGGACATAGGTCTCTTGCAAGGATAGCCACAGCACACGATCTTCCAGCAGCTACCAGCGACTCGCTTGAGATCGTCTGTCCATCGAGTGGGGGGGTCTACCTACGCTTCCTTTGCTGGTGCGAGGTCGCCATTCAAGCACCTTGGGACCCCAACGTCCATCGGTTCTTCGTGCAATGTGCAACGTGTGCAATGTGCAAATTGCACGAAGTATAATATTACTACCTATTAATATAAATAGGTTTAATATTTTGTATTTCGAGACAAAACAATTCACTATTGTAATCTACATAGTACTTTCAGGAAGGTTTTAGTATATGTTTAACACACCTAGTTACCATTCGTATGTGCGAAGTTACACGCATAAATGTAGCCACGTGTCACTAATATTTTTGACTGGTGCACCGCGATTCCTCTGAGATTGCTGGACCGAAGTCGGTTTAATTTTTCTTAAAAATAGCTTGTATGATCGTATTTTCGAAACACCGTTTACAAAGTTTCATCGACTCCAAAAAGACTCGATTTTATTTCAGTTCTAGAAGGCACAACAAAGGTTCTAGAAGGATATGTATATTTTGTGTTTTTTATATATATATGTATATTTTTCGATGTGTACACTAAAACCTTTCTGAAAGTATGTAGATTATGATAGTGAAAAAATCATCAAAATCGGTTCATTAGTTGCGGAGATAATCGCGAACATACTTATATATACATACATACAACCTCCTTTTTTGAAGTCGGTTAAAAATATACTATAATATGAAACATATTATTCTTGTATTTCCTAACAAGATGATGTCCGAGACTTCATTCACGTGAGCTTAGGTTTTTATTTTATTAATCTTGTAGGAACGCTTTGATACTGCAAGACAAAAGTAGCCTTAGATATCGGTTCCCGGGATGCAAGCTGTCTGTGTACAAAATTTCGTCCAAATCGGATGGGCCCTGAAAAGGTAAAAGACAGAAAGACACACTTTCGCATAATGTAATATTAGAGTATGGTCCACATATTTAAACACGCATATTGTATTTGTGTCCCTATAGATCCTCACAGTCAAAATATCGATAGTTACATCACTAGCACGTCACGTGTCATCGTCAAGTGTCATTAAAAAACTTGTGACCACAGACAGATGTAAACTTGACATCTATTTAGAGTATATATTACAATATCTTAGCATTTAACTAGGACCATAGAGTAAAGCTAGTTCACATTATTCTGTCGGGGTGTGTCGTGACGCGACCGTAGACAGAGTTACAGATAGACTAAGAGACGATTTCTTTCTCACTCACACTAGAAAGAGAGCACAGATCAAGTTACTAATGTCACAGAATAATAACTAGTACCTAAAGCCAGTAGAGAAGCCTTACTTCGCAATGGTTTTTAAAGAAATATGTACTCAATTTGATAAGCAATATGATTTAATTTAGCTCGCGTTCCAGTCGAGCACGTGTTCATTTACGTACCTACCAAATTTTTTTTGAGGGAATATGGGCCTTAATCCACTGGACTACGGTTCATAATAGGTTATACGTGGTTATACGTTTGAAAGATCCGCGGACTCTAGGGTTGCTTACTTCGAGGTGACTTCAAGAAACTACTTACGCCATCTAGCGCACAGCACGAGCGTTTACTCCTACTTGTGGCGGGCAGGCAGCGCCGAGTACGTTCATGTAGTCTAAGAGCTAGCTGTATAATTGAATATGCTATACAAAGATAATTGTATATGTATTGTATTGCCAAAGATTTAATTTAATGAAGTAATAAAATAAAACACATTTTGTTCATTATACTTAAATAGACAAAAGAATAATAGATGTTATGCATGTGTAAATATATCTGGAATTGTTTTTCAAAAACTAAGGCGCGAGCAAACCCGCGGGTATCAGCTAGTACCTAAATGTGTGCTGAGTGTGAATAGTGCTCACCGAAACTAACTCAATATTTTTTATCGTGCACCTACAGTTTTACTGCAATATTGCAAAATATTATTTTATTTTTAAAATTATTTATTTATTTATTTCCAAGCAAGAAATTCGCAATATGGATTCGCAAACTTCCTTTAAGTCGAAAAGAATTCCATAGGTATCACCTATAGTATCACCGTTGCGTTGGGCTCTTAGTCTAAGTTCGTAAATGAATACGACAAATGAAATGCAACTCGAATGAAACGACTAAAATGTCTTTTTATTGTACTTTTAAATACTTTTAGGGTATTGGAATAGTACTTTGTTCAACAAGGGGAGAAAGGGTTTATAGTTTGAATTAATTTCATTTCAAATAGGAACATAATGTAATCCAATCAAAGTAGATTTTACCTCTCAGCGTCTTCAGGTAACCAAAAAAAAGTTAAACGATCACGATCCGTATATAAGCAATTAAATACTGCACATTATCTTTTTGCTTTTTTTCGTTTTGTGTCCATCTTACAACTTTCAAGAAAGTTGAACGTGGTCGAACAAATAGCGCGCGCGCGTGAGTCTTTCTTCGCTTGTGGCAGCCTACTAGATTGGCCGTTGCGCAACGGCCGCCGCCTGTAGGTATGTTTTTAATACCTACACGCGGAGTGACACAGGCCTGCTAATGTGATAAGATAGACGCAGCTATCTTATTTTTTGCCCCTCATCGTGTAACCGGTTTTTTCAAGGTCGGCAACTTTAGTTGCGAAACAAACTCTGCCAGTTCGTGGTGTCATTGTATTTTTTATTATTTATTTATTTACTTACTTGTTTTCAGAAAACGTATATAACGTAAACGTATGTAACGTTATAATGGTACGTTGTCTTATTATTTCGTGCAATAGTGATCGTGATAAGAGAATTGCCGGAATATCTTTCGCGCGTAAGTAGTGACCATTTTATTGTTTGTAATCTCATAAATATTCTGTTAGTGTTAATTCCATAAACCTTATCACGCAGAAACAAATGATTGTGCTAAAAATCGCTAAATAGAAGGAAATTGTAATGTTTTTGTTATTCATAACCTAAATTTACTATCTAAGTGTGTTGCCACCTATAGGTATACAATGTCCCGATTTTCAGTAAAAATTTACATATTGAATTATTTATATACCTGAAATGCTTCGGTATCTAGAAATATTATTTACTGATTGATACTCGCAACTACGTCCGCGCGGATACAATTATAATTTTTCCGGGATAAAAAGTAGGGCTCAACTTTGGTTTAGCAGACAGTCAGCAGGCAGTTAATTTTTTTGTAGATAGTTTTTGTCATCAATCATATTTTTAATTTTTAACTCTTTTCACTTTACTCTACTTTTTACTTTAATCACTGGAAAATACTGGGCCGATTTTGTAGCGGCTTTTTGCATTACACAGACATCACAAATTACCAAAGCAGGTTAGTAGATATATTCTAAGTATATAGGCATCCGGGAGGCGCTGCAGTTCATCCTAAGTTTTTCCACTTTTTAACCCCCGACGCAAAAACGACGGGGTGTTATAAGTTTGACGTGTGTGTGTGTGTCAGTCTGTTCCCCTGTAGCGGTCAACCGGGTGGATCGATTTGAATGCGGTTTTTTGTTTGAAAGGTGAATTAGTCGAGAGTGTTTTTAGCTATGTTTGATGAAAATCGTTCCAAGATGGCCGCCACTACAAAATCGCGGATTACATATTTTTTCACAACTCCCTTAATATGGGTATCAAATGAAAGGGCTTGACTAGTAGAATATTACTATTGCAAATGCAAGCTGGCCGCCGCCACAAAATGGCGAATATCGGGGGTTTTTTAATTTTTAATTTATACTTGTAATTTTGTCTCATTAGGTATTTTGATTTAATCTTGTAGATACCACCTCATCCAGAACCATCCACATTACGATAACGTCATTGGTATACATCGATGAACGCCAGCACGGAAAAGCATGACTCATCTGGTACGTATCGTGCGCGTAGCTCATTCCGCGCTTTCGCTTGCACGCGAGCGAGCGAGTGCGCGGAACACGCTCTTGCTTTTTTTTACTTGACTGCACCAGGAGGGTTAAATCTTCCCCACATTTTTTTTTAGTTACTTGATTTTTCAGGATAAAAGTAGCCTAAGTCCATCTCCGGACCGCAAGCTATCGCTGTTCAAAATATTAAAATTGGTTAACGGATTGGCCGTGAAAAGGTAGCAGGCAGACAGACACTTTCGCATTTTTATTTTAATATTAGTATGGATCAAGATGGTCTTGACTTCTTTTTTATGTACTTATGTTGTTGAAAAAATAAAATAAAATCAATTCAACTTCTTTTTTAGTTTTATTTAAAAATTCTGGAATTTTTCCCATTCCATCCAGTATACCAATCAGGGGAGCGCAGTTTTTATGGTAACATTAATCTAAAACCTTGTCACCTGGTACTCTGTCTACGGCGGGCGCGACAGTAATTAATTCTCCATAGGTAAAACCGGCTTTACATTTGGCTGGATTCAGTGTGACTGAATTCAGACACTAAGCGTGGCTAATTAGAGCTTGCTCTTTACACTTGATCTAATTAGCTAGCTAACTCAGTATAACCAAGGATTCCGAAACTGTCGCACGTATTTATAGAGCTCTCATGGGACCATCAAAATATCAAAGAATAGGGCTCGCCTTGGCTATGGTTGCGTCGATCTCGATTTTAATTAATAAAAAAAGACGCAGGAAGTGTTGGATGAAAAAAATATTTGCTTTTAAGACAAAAACTATCTACAACGAATTATTATATATTTTATTAAATTTTTTCTTTGGACATCGCTGCTCAAAAAGTAAATGTAGTATACACTAGCTGATGCCAGCGACTTTGTCCGCTTGGATTCTTATAAATTTCATCCTCTACCCTTACCACCCCCTACCCACTTGGGGGTAGAATTTCCAAAATTCCAGAAACACGTAATTCTTTATTTTTAACTGACAATAGGTACAAAAACCGATTTTCATGGACATAACTTGATAAATGACGGACTTTCATTTAAACTTTCATCCCCTATTTAACCACCTTAGGGGTATAATTCGCAATAATCCTTTCTTAGTGTGCGCCTACGTCATAAAAGGAAGCTACTGAGAAAATTTCAAGTTTTTAGCTTCAGTGGTTTAGGCAGTGCGTTGATAATAAGTCAGTCAGTCAGTCAAGACAAGCCTCTGTATATTATTATAGATAACGCTCCTCAAAAGCGCTGCGTTCGGCGAATAATGAAGCGATATTATAGGTACTGGATGTGTGGGCACTCCACCTCGAGTGGCGGTCAGCGGACAACTGAACGTATTTTTTTGGCTAAATCGCTTTACACTTGGCTGGATTCAGCATGCTAACTGCAGTGTCGACTCTGACTGTCTAATTAGTGTGTCTTACTGTCTGAATGCCTTTACACTTGTCTTTCTCTAGAGTCTTTTTCATTTAGTGCACTGAATCCAGCCAAATGTAAAGGGCCCTTAAATACTAAATACTCTGTATAATCTGTGGTTGAAACTATCGAAACTCAAAACATGTGATTTTCTCATTGACTCTATAGGAAGAGGACTTGGTATAATGTCCTATAGAAAATAGTGGATCGGAAAATAGCTCAAGCTTATCAAAATTTTCATAAGTGTGTAAGAGACAACACTACATTTTTAAACATAACAATAAAACAGATCGTGGCAGACTCGTGACTTAAGATGGCCTCCCTAAAATGTATACATGAACACGCGCCATTTTATGTTACAGGATTGTGCGTGTGTGAGTGTATTTTTGGCACGTTTTTAAGGTAGGTATGCCAACTCTACTTATTATTATTACCTCTATGGATTTTCTTTTTTTCTTTGCTTGTGTCTGTCCACTAGTATATTAGTGATCTGTGTGTCTGTCTCATCTGTCTGTGGAGTCTGTGTCCTGTGATCATTGTGAATGTCACAGAGTACATTATATATACTTTATTAGAGATTGCACTCGCCTGTTCACCTAAAGCGACCTCCACAGGGAAGTGGCTAAACTAAAATATATATAACTATAACGCTATAGTACTATATATATAGGTACTACTGGTACTATAATATATATACTATACTATTGTCCAGGCCCGGATCTAGGGGGGGGCAGGCCGGGGCCCGTGCCCCGGGCGGCAGATTCAGAGGGCGGCAGATTCAGAGGGCGGCAAATTCAAATGCTGAGTACAGCATTATCGCAACTTTGCGATGATTGAACGCGCAGTATAGTAGTAAAATAATCTATAGGTCAATTATGGCGGATTATCCTTAAGGCAAACTAGGTACGTGCCTAGGGGCGCGAGATAAGAAGGGGCGCCAAAATTAATTGAGCAGGTGCAGGAGCAAAGTTAGCACAGGTCTTTCGAAGCTGCAAACTTAGATTAGTATAAATACCTATATTCTACACGACTTTTATTGGTCCTAAGTCCTAACAACATAATATTAAAAATCAGAACTAGCCGTTAGTTCAGCCAATCAGGGGCGCCGATAAGGTGCTGCCTAGAGCGCTGTCGACATCTAATCCGCCACTGTATTGGTACATACATATTTCAAACTATTAGGTACAGGTCATATTTTGTATTACATTGAAAATATTTTGAAAATACTTTTGGATGGCACTGTATAATCGATACGGAACCTAAAGGCTAAAACTGTAATTTGTTCATTTTTGTCTGTCTGTCTATAATCTTGGCCACGAATCACGTCGAATCTACTACCTACGCCAGTCAAATCTTACATTAAAATCGCAATCAAACGGCAAGTTCTGATTTTTTAATATGATGTTAGGACTACTACCAGTAGTCTAAAATCTGATTTTGGAGCTTCGAAAGACCTGTGCTAACTTTGCACGACTCAAAAAACCGCGAAGTTTTTGCACTTTTGGATTTTTCATTTTCAATATAAACCTAAACTATGCGTTTTAAAAAAAAATGATACAATACTTTTTTAAAGTAATCTAAAATTGCTACAATTTAAGTCTAGAACCAGCTCTGAAAATTCAATATTTACTGAGATAGGTACAGTTCTTCAAAACTTGACAATTATTTCCAAAAAAGTTAAATTTTAAGATTTGGTCAATTTTAAACTCCGATATTGGGGAAAATACTCATTTTACAGGTAAAGTTAAATGAAAAAATGTTGTAGTAAATATAATGAACTTCAATTTAAACGACGTCTTTAGGCCATAAAATTAGTTTAAAGGTTGAGGAGGAAAGAGTATACTTTTTTATATTACATTAATTTCGGGGGGGGGGGGGGCAACTACTCGTCTTATATGTTTATACCTACTGGTAACCGATACTGGTATATCGAAAATATTGGTGGGGGCGGCATTTTACAGTTTTTGCCCCCCCTCGAAAAAACTGAAGATCCGGGGCTGCTATTGTCCTTGTGTATCGTATAAAATAATTTATCTTAATTATTACAAGATCACTAAAGAATGATGTGACCTTGTAATAATTAAGATAAATTATTATTATACAATACTTACATTAAAATTGTAAGAGGTGGTCTCCAGATATTAGGAAATGAAACGCATGTTGATAATTTTCTGCTTTTTATTCGAGTCTTTTTCACATGCGTGGGTCACTGTTATTTATGCAAAGATAATCGGAGTCGATCACGTCCACGATCACGAGATGAAATGCACAGATAATTGGAGTCCAAGAATGGCGAAATAGTAATAAAATAAGAAAAAACTAACGAAGCACCATTAACACAATAATTATCCAACTGTCATACTAGAAAAACTTCAATGTCAAACCATGAACCTATAGAAGAGGACTTGGCATAATGTCCTATAGAAAATAGTGGATCGGAAAATAGCTTAAGCTTATCAAAATTTTCATAAGTGTGTAAGAGACAACACTACATTTTTAAACATAACAATAAAACAGATCGTGGCAGAAATTTTATTGCACTTCCCTTAAGATGGCCTCCCTAAAATGTATACATGAACACTCACACATGCACAACTTGAGACATCACAATGAACACGCGCCATTTTAGTTGTAGGATTGTGCGTGTGTGAGTGTATTTTTGGCACGTTTTTAAGGTAGGTATGCCTACTCTACTTATTATTATTATCTCTATGTGTCAAACTAATTATTGTTGTCAATGTTGGTCAAACTGAAATGGCCGTTCGCTACGTTTAGAAATTAAATCATAAATGTTTCATTAAACTTCCAACTTATATAGAAATATTTACAATGACTGTTATGTGAGTTTTAACTTAGAAATTTATCCTACTAACTCATAATACTCTCAAAAAAATATTTTACATATTATTAGCTGAACTGTTTAATTAAATGACATTAAAATAAATTAGACTAAAACTTAAACTTCTGAACGAACACTTACTTCAGTGGCATCATAGATAAAGAGGCACAGATTATAAATACAAGATAAGCGCCATCTTTAGGGAAGTGGTAACCGGGGTAATTTTCATACAATGAAAAAATGTTTGAAGTGCAAAGGCCCTGGTGAATGTGATCGAAACAACAAAGAAAAATACGAAAAAATGTAAATAAGTTTCGTTTTTCTTGTTTTTAATTATTACATTCCAATAAATGTACTTCCTGTTCCTGTATTGAGAAAAGTTTTAATCTTTTGAATTCTCATCTCAAGCAGAGCAAATACATAAAACTAAAAGACATGACGTCTCCAGAAGGACAGCATAATTTGGAAGATGAACCCACGGAAGAAGGAGATACAAATAATGTATCCAACCACGGCAACGCACAAAGTACTTCGTGGTCGACGCCAAATTCCGCAACACTCACCCAAGTCGAAGAAAAAATGCGACGGAGACTCCAGTTTTTCTTCATGAATCCCATCGAAAAATGGCGAGCAAGACGTAAGTTTCCTTACAAATTCGTCGTGCAGGTCATAAAAATAGTGCTGGTCACCCTCCAGCTGTGTCTTTTCGCGCACAACAGGTATAACCATGTAAACTATACTTGGGATAACAGAATTACTTTTTCACACTTGTTTTTATTGGGCTGGGATTCCACACGAGAAATCAATGCCTACCCTCCAGGTGCTGGACCCTTGGCTGTCTACAAAGTCGACGAATTCTACAATGCCTTGGACTATGCCTATATGGGCTATTCAAACTTGACCAATGCGATCGGACCTTATTCATACAATGATGAAAACAATATGAAACCTGATCCAGAATTCTGTCAATATTATTATAAGAAAGGAATTATCAATGGTTTCAACGAGAGCTACGAATTTAATGCTGAAATTGAATACAATTGTGTTAACTTCACGAATGTGGAAACAAAAGGTTTTAAGTCTCAACAATATTTAAATAATGCTGGCCTAAAAATCGACTTTGCTGCTTTGGTTAGAGCCGAATTGAAGTTTTCTTTGAAAACTATAAATTTCAGAGCGGCTGGGCCGATCACACCGCCAGATTGTTTCAGATTTGACATCAGCATTGTATTTGACAATGAAGATCATGATGGACAAATGTCTTTGTATTTAGAGGCTGAACCACGTAAGTTGACTTGTAAAGGTGATAAAACTTACATCACCGATAATAAAATTGACCAAATTCTGAGAAGCATGTTAAATATTCTAGTTATTCTAATATGTAGTGCCTCATTTATATTATGCAGCAGAGCTATTTACAGAGCACAGCTATTAAAAGGCCTCACTTGCTCATTTTTCATAAGAGCTTACAATAAGGAGCTAAGTTTAGACGGCCGTTTGGAATTCCTCAATATTTGGTACATTATGATTATAGTCAATGACATTTTGATCATCATGGGTTCAGCGATGAAAGAACAAATTGAGCGCAACCAGTTCACATACGATGAGTGGAATGTTTGTTCACTATTTTTGGGTATCGGCAACCTGTTAGTATGGTTTGGAGTATTGCGTTACCTCGGATTCTTTAAAACTTACAATGTTGTTATACTGACACTGAAAACTGCTGCACCGAAAATATTCAGGTTTTCATGCTGCGCTTTGTTACTCTATGCTGGTTTTACGTTTTGTGGATGGCTTGTACTTGGCCCCTACCATATGAAATTCAGATCATTGGCTACGACGTCTGAATGTTTATTCTCGCTTATTAATGGTGATGACATGTTTGCGACTTTCTCTATCATGTCCAAGAAATCCCCAATGCTATGGTGGTTCAGCCGAGTTTACCTGTACTCCTTTATTAGTTTATATATTTATGTAGTTCTAAGTTTATTCATTTCTGTTATAATGGATGCGTATGACACAATAAAACAATATTATAAGGAGGGATTCCCTAAAAATGATCTGCAACAGTTCATTGGTGAAACCAGTTTTGAGGAGGTATCTTCTGGGTTGTATCGGACCCAAAGTTCGTCATCGTTGAACACAGCTATGAATTCTCTTTTCTGTTGTAACTTATATAGACGAGCTTACTCCAAAATAGGCGGTGGACAATCAACAGTGAACATGCTATAAGTGTACTAATGTTATTTAAAACCACAATTTAAACAAATAGTAGGTATAGTAACACTAACATTCTTTTATGTGAAAACCAGTGGGGCTATTCTCTAACTTAGTTACCAACAGAAAATGATTGCCAACAAATTTGTTTGATATACATTGCTGTTTTAATGTGTGAAATGAAATCACTTTATATTTCACACAGTAAAGCAGCAATGTATATCGAACTAATTCATTGGCAAACATTTTCAGTTCGTAACTAAGTTAGAGAATAGCCCATCAGTTACTTTACCTTAGGTATCATATTTTATTTTTTTTACTTTCCTTTACTACTCTGGGAAATTATTGTCTTTTTCCAATAGTCTGTTTGTATTATCATTTTTACTTGGTAGTTAAAATATACTGTTGTAAATATTTATCATGAGATCCTTAGCTGTTAGGGTATGTTTATTTTACTTGATGATAGCTGTTAATGTCGCAAATAGCTAAATAAAGTAATATTAAGTTTTAATAAAATTTAGTTACCAAAGATAAAATATTATATCAAAATTGAGTCATTCAGTGAGTTTCTGAATGTTACTCTGAAAATGTATGTAAATTTTAAATTTGGCATGTGATACTCCTATTTTATTAGGAATAAATATTTGTTATTGTTCCATATAGGAAGATACGTTAAGGTATTAATTTTTTATTACTTTTTATTTACAGATACTTTTATCAATAAAATAATTTAGATACAGCATAATATTGTGTTTACAATAAACTGTTGAATATAAAATGTAATGTTTTTATCATTGTTTACTATTCGCCATCTGTGCGTATGATGTACCTACCTATCTTTGTGAAACATAATTATCGTGTCATAGGTAGGAATTTGATATGAAATAGGAGGTCGCTTGAAGCCTTGAACATATTTATTTTAATTTTATCCAGGGACTGAATAACCGGAATTTAATGGTAGTTTTATTTAGCGGTAATGGGCCTACCCTTTTAATAAAAGTACCGAATTGTTTAAATACCTATAATTTCGGTACCGCTTCATTTCGGTACCTCTTTATTTCTGTACCTTTATATTTCAGTTTACCGGTACCGAAATAAAATTTCGGTACCGAAATAAAATTTCGGTACCGCTATTTATATCGATATTTTTATCTAATAAGGCTTTACTTTGATGTGCCGTTGAATGAATCCCACCACTTCGGCATTCTATATTCTTTAATATTCTTATTTTTAGATTAAAATTAGCATTTGGAATTTCTTAAAATCCTTACGTTTTAACAAACACAGGAACCGACGGGAAGCGGGAGACGCGCGGCGCGCGGCACGTGGTCAAATTCTTCACCCCCGCGCGCGCACCTTTTCGTATTTTTTCGGTACCGAAATCGCAAAGCGGTTAAATAAAGGTATCTTTTATAAAGGTTGAGATTTCGGTACCTATTTTGTACCGGTATGATAACGGTGGTATGTACCGGTATGCTCTACCGCTTTCAGTCCCTGATTTTATCATTGTAGATACATACTCGATTGTGTTACTCCAAGGCTATAGGTGGGTTGCGAATTATAAAGTTGAATGCTTTTATCAATTTATATTTTGTAACATGTAAGTATAGTATGTACCTATATGTAGGTTGCTTTTTTTTTCATTCAAGTACAAATTAGCCCTTGACTGCAATCTCACCTGATGGTAAGTGATGATGCAGTCTAAGATGGAAGCGGGCTAACTTAAAAGAGGTATGCATACCCCTAATCGGTTTCTACACGGCATCGTACCGGAACGCTAAATCGCTTAGCGGTACGGCTTTGCCGGTAGGGTGGTAACCAGCCATGGCTAAAGCCTCCCACACCAGACGAGAGACAATTTAGAAATTATAAAATTCCAAATTGCCCCCGGGAATCGAACCCGGTATCTCCCACTTATAAGACCACTGCGCCAGGGAGGTCGTCGAGATGTGTAGTAAAAAACAAGGCAGAAATGCCATGCCGGCGACGTACATGGGACCACGGGCAACAAATCATACGTCCGTACGGCCCGTACATGAGCCGTGACGGACCCCCGCATTCCCCGCATGCCATAACAGTCGCAGAGCAAGGTACTGCCATATAAGTAGTAAATAGTTATAATTACAAGTAATATGATTGACAACAGTTTATCAGCATTTTTTTACCAATCTTCGTGATGAACCGCAAAACTACTGTCGTCAATCGATGGTGTATTATTCAATACAACATTGTGTATGTTGCGGAAACTCGATGGGCCGAAAGAGAGAAAAAAAAAACATGTAGGTAATGAAAAATTCACATTTATCAATCTATACTAATAAATAAAATTGAAGTGTCTGTCTGTAATTTCGAAATAACTACCTCATATCAAGCTCATATGTTTATTTGAACTGTACCATAACCGAATCAAACGTTTTTAAATTTTTTGTCTGTCTGTCTGTTTGAACGGGCTAATCTTCGGAACGGCTGAACCGATTTTGACGGGACTTTCACATACAAGTAGAGAATTAACCAGGGAGTAACATAGGCTACTTTTTTAACCGACTTTCAAAAAAGGAGGAGTTGTGTTTTTCTACCTATGTACACCGATATCTCCAAGATTTCTGAACCGATTTGCGTAATTCTTTTTTTAATCCATAGAGAAACATTGCGACATTGTTCTATAAAAAAATTTGGGTTCCAACTCCTCAATCCTGATGCTGTAGGGGACCCTGATCCCCAAAACTAATGGGATTTAGAAACTCGGTTATTTAAATTGATATTGGGGGTACTAATTAAAGACTTTATCGTTGAATGAACTCAAGTAGGTACATATCCAACTCCTCAACCCTGATGCTGTAAGGAATTGCATTCCGAAATCATGGGGACCCCACGGGATTTTTCCGTTTTGGGGACGGATAGGCTACTTTTTGTTCTAGAAAATCAAAAGTACACACGGGATTTTTAAAAACCTAAATCCACACGGGCGAAGCCGTGGTATCATCTAGTACTTAATAACAATTGTACGTAATATAATACAATGAATTATACATATATTTAAGTGACAACCAAATGCACACAAATTTGACAATCGGTCGGCTTGTGATGTTCTGTTTAATTTACCTATTTATGATGCAGTAAGTAAGTAGTAGTTGTGCAGTAGTCAACTGCAATAGAACTACATCCTGACTGCAATTTTACAGACAGCACAGTCAGTCTGTCTAGACACTTATTCCTTACTTTACAGTGAAAGCAGTATATTTTTTAACAATTTTTTTTTTTCAAACAATAAGTAGTGATATGATTTTCTTTTCTAATATAATTTCCTACATGGATGGTGCTGCCAACTTTTGCCCATAAAAATATTTCAGTTAAAAATCATTATTTCCTTTGAAAATAATATTGTTTAATTTAAATTAGGTTATTGCATTTATAGATAGAAAATTATTTAAGTTATTAAAATAATGAATAAAGCTGCATTATACTAAATATTAAATTAACATTCACTTGGAATAAACACTTATTTATTAAAACATTCACTAAAAACAGCCTTATTTTATCTACATAAAATGTTTAATAAATAGGGCAATATTTTATCATGTACTTAATAGAAAATTTAATCTATGTGATACTGATAACTTTGTACCTTAAACTATTTGTACACCCAAGTATATTTGTCTAAATAAATATAGATGTAAAACATTTATTAAAATTATTACAATATTTTTTATAGAATAATTTATACACAAACATTATTACAAGACTTAAATCTAGTAATATCAATAAATTTTCAATTCTTATAAATTGGGTGCTATAGTGCCACTAAAACTAAACTGACAGGTCTAAAACAGAGAGAATACAATATCTTTGTTAATCACTTGTAAGTCCTTTTCCTCAGGAAACCTGTAAAAAGGGTAGCACCTTTAAACCTGTCAATTTAATTTATAACGTGATATATAAGAATAGCGGTTTAACATTCCTTTTATCCTAACGAATATTATAAATGCGAAAGTGAGTTTGTTTGTTTATTACGCTTTAACGTCTAAACCGCTGAACCGATTTTGATGAAATTTGATATAGAGGTAGAATAGACCTTGGATGATGACATAGGCTAAATTATAGAGTTTCCGAGGGATTGTTAAAACGCGGACGAAGTCGCGGGCATCAGCTAGTATAATATATATTTTCCGGACCTAAACTGGCTTGTTCTGAGGTTTGAGTTTAAAACAGGAAAAGGTTTATTAGGTATAGGCATAGTTGTGAAGAATTTTATGATGTTAGATTCGTCACGTCACTGGTCAGAGGACAAGTTAATTGTTGTAAAAGTTTATTTGAATAAAAAACTTTTCTATTCTATTCTATTCTATTCTAAAAGTTGATTTACTAATGTGTGAGATCTAGTTAAGTATAGTTATAAGCCAACAATTCAATGTTCTGTGTTTTCTTCAGACCCTGTTATATTTTTGAAGAGCTTGGAACTTAACTTACAAAAATTAGATTAGATTACTAAAAATATTAGCTGCCGCGAGCACTCGTTTATTATTCATAAATAAAGAATATTTAGTAGTACTTAGTAGATTACAGTATTCATCACGAAAGTAAAAAAATATGGCGCTGGCTGAACTCACTGTCTTGTACTAGTGCTTCCTACTTTCAATTTTCGAGGCGTGTTATACATGATCTAAAATATCTTACCACTAAAACATCGGCGAACCAACAAATCAAGACAATCAAATCTTTGGTATAGAAGCATTACTTTAGCTTACTGTGACACCAAAACCTTGATATAGCCAACCATAGACTACTGAGAAGACAGTTAAAGTCTTTATAAAAGATACTTTTTCAGTCTATGGTTTATACCTTTGCGTCTACGTTTGTGACTGCCTGTGGTTCTGCGCCTAGCATCAATTGAATTTCGTCGACACTTTTCCCCTTAGTTTCAGGCACAACGAAGAATATGAAGACAAAACCTATAAGCATAATGCCAGCGAATACCCAAAACACTTGACCCGGTCCTATAGCGGTATTTAAAGAGTTGAATGTACTCGTAACAGTAAAACTTAGAAGCCAGTTAAAAGTACCCGCAGTTGACCCAACAAACGCTTTAATATCAATGAGACATAATTCACCAGCCATCATCCAAGGAATTGGTCCGAAACCGATGGAGAACGCAATAATGAATAGAGACAAAGATAGTAGAGGAAGCCAGGATATGGCTTCAACTATCGAGGACTTATCACCATGGGTGTCCTTCAAGAAGAAGAAAACGCCCAAAGCGGTCGAACATAAGCACATAACAAGAGCTGAGAACAGCAAAAGAATTCGTCTACCCAATTTATCGACTACCACACTTGAAACGAAAGTTGCGATCACTTGAATAACTCCAATTATAATTGTAGCAATCGCGGCGGGTATAGCTGCGCCTGCGCTATCGAAAATTGCGGATGTATTGAAAATGACAGCATTAATACCTGAGAGCTGTTGGAATAACATCAAGGAATAGCAAATCAAGAGAGCTTTCAGAGCAGTTTTCTTCGTTATCGCGGATGCGAATGAAATGGGTTGACTTTTCGCTAAATCAGCTTTCATTTGAAGATTGTTCAGTTCGCTATCAACGTCATAGTTGCGACCTCGCAATCTGATCAAAGCGTCTTTGGCTTCGTGCGACCTGCCTTTTACGACTAAATAGTTTGGGCTTTCCGGCATAAAGAAGAATACTAAACCGAAAATGAGTGGGATAATCGTACACAATATGTTAAACACAAAAATGCTTGTATAGCTACCCACAGCGTAGGCGAACAGTATACCAACAGTTATCATCAACTGGAAGAAACTCCCCAATGTGCCTCGTATGGAATCTTGAGCAATTTCACTGTTGTACGCCGGTGCTGTGACGCAAAAAGCACCTCCGGCTACACCGGTGATGAACCTCCCAGCCATCAACATGCCGACACTCGTCGCGAAGGTAATAAGTAACCAGCCTAAAGTAAACGGTATGACGAGTAAGAGCATGGTCTTTTTCCGGCCTATGGCGTCCATAACAAGGCCAATGGGGAAGCAAACGGCGGCCGCTCCGAGGTTAATGAGAGACGAGACCCAGTCACCCTGGGTTGATGACACGTCGAAGTCGTACTCATTGGTGGTGTTCTGGGTTATTCTGAAGACGACGGGGGACGACCACCCCAGCATGGTACCGGCTGCTAACGCGCCGAGGGTAGCTGGAATAAAGAAAATAATAAAATTAAAGGAGATGCATGAAATTGGACCCAACTTACTGTCTGTAACATCTATGAAAGCTTTGATAGCTAAATAAATATATTAGGTGCTCAATTAATTATTTCATTTCCATCTCTGATAATATTTTAATTATATAAGAAAATAAATACAAATGTATTATGTTTTATTAATATACATATTTATTTAATGAAAATCAAATAAACAACTCAACTTTGACTAAACTTTTACACCAAAGAGTTAGCATCTAACTATAAAATAATTATGATATTATGGTTTGAACCCAGATCAGCTTGAGCCTAAGATTGTACCTATGACGTTTCCCTCATTCATCTATCCATGATGTTTCCCTCATTCATCTTCTTTCAGTATTGCAGTAACTGTCCAGAATTTGCTAAGAAAGGCCAAGACTTATCCATTGTATAACATGTAAAACAAAAGCGAAACTATCTGTTCTAATGCAGAGATTTAACTATTAGTTAAATCTTTCCTGCATGATTCTGATAAATAATATACCTACTTGGACACCTGTCGCATTCTCATCTTCATTTCATGCTAGTCCTAAATACCTGATTACAGTGGCCAATATTTCAAGCCATGAATTGCACTGCTTTTTTAGATGGCTAACTTTTCAGTATAATTTTTATCCCACTTGTGTGGTAAAAGACTACTTTACAGTTTTGATGGCAACTTTACAAGCAAATGTATTGAAAATCAAGTTACCTGACAAAGCTGCAATGTACTGTGGCAGCTTCCTCCCTGTGTCCGCACTTGGCTCCACCAACGCAGACTGCGACACTCCCACCTCCGCCATCGCACCGTTATTGCCTTCCGCTTGCTGGAAATAAAGAAAAATAATACATTTTATAATATTATAAAAGCGAAAGTTTGTATGTATGGATGTTTGTAAGGCCTCTTGTTAAAACGTCGTGTTAACAATTTGAATGAAATTTAGAACAGAGATAGATTATTTTCTGGCTGGATTATATACACAGGCTACTTTATATTGTGGAAAATGAAAGAGTTCCCATGAAAATCAAAAACATCAATCCACACAGATGAAGTCGTGGGCATAATTTAGTATAATATAAACTTAAGCTTTATTTTAATCGATGAAAAGTTAGCCCTTAGCCTGTTATCTTACATTGTGACAAGTGACAATACACTCTAGGATGATAGTGGGCTAAATTTTAAAGAGGTATGGTGTTTCATCAAACCCATACCCCTAATTGATTACAATGCAGTGTCATATTGGAAACCTTAATTGCTTGTCGGCAAGTACTGATAGTAGGATGGTAATTGACCATGGCCGAAACATGTCAACAGATCTGTCTGGAGAAAAATTATATTCCTAAATTGCCCTAGCAAGGGGTCGAACCCATGATCCAGGACCTGCCACTTATTATATAAAATACCACTGCCACAGGAGTCAACATACACAAATAAAAGTTTCATTTTTCTGAAAAGAAACATAATAAAACGAATTTTATTGTTAAACATGGAATATTTTCCCTCGTTTTTATCGAGGCAATCAAATGATAACAAAGCATTATGTACAATAGTTTTTTATTGATATCTGTTGACGTCATTGTCACAAGATCTATTCTATCACATTTTCTGCGTAGTTAAACTTTATTTTTTAATAAATAAGGAACAAACCTCTTCATTTTGACTCGGACCAGGTATCGCGGGAAGCAAAGGTTCAGTTTCGGAACTATCATATCGTTGACGACGATACAAAGAAGAACGAATTATGTTGGACATAGTTCACAATCAGTATTTAAAAACACCACTGCACAGTAATTTAGAGTCATACCACAAAACATTGGTTTTGTTTGAACAATTGGCTTACGAAATTCAAATGTTAATATGTATTTTATTGCACGTAATAACTATGTAATAATAAATAAATAAGTATAAATAAAGGTGCCACACGTGACTGTACGTGACACTCTTATCTCTTCTGTCAAAGTCAAACTCATTGACACTGACAGTGACAATTGACAAGTAACATTGTTCAGCTTAGTGTTACCATTTATTACAATTACATCTATACTTACTATTAATAAATAAAATTGAAGAGTCTGTCTGTAATTTCGAAATAACTACCTCATATTAAGGTGTTACGTTTTCCATACTAACTTCATGTTACCATTCAAGAGCGAATGTATTATATATTTACACTGAAATTACATCGCACAGCCTTAATATAATTTTTAATTTGCGCGAAATTATATTTACGCAATGTTTTCTTTATATTTAAATAAAATTTTCTCCAAATTAAACATTAAATTAAGGCTGTGCGATGTAATTTCAGTGTAAATATATAATCCATTCGTTCTTAATTAATGGTAATAATAAATTAGTATGGAAAACGTACCACCTTAAGCTCATATGGTTATTTGAACTGTACCATAACCAAATCACACGTTTTTTTAAATTTTTGTCTGTCTGTTTGAACGAGCTAATCTTCGGAACGGCTGAACCGATTTTGACGGGACTTTCCCTTACAAGTAGAGAATTAACCAGGGAGTAACTTAGGCTACTTTTTTAACCGACTTTTAAAAAAGGAGTTGTGTTTTTCTACCTATGTATCGGTGTACATAGGTAGAAAAACACAACTCCTTTTTTCGAAAATTTCGTATTTTTTTTTAATCGGTAGAGAAATATTGTCACAGACACTGTCCTATAAAACATTTAGATTCCAACTCCTCAATCCTGATTCTGTAGGGGACCTGATCCCCAAAACTAATGGGATTTAGAAACTGTCGGTTATTTAAATTGATATTGGGGGTACCAATTAAAGACTTTATCGTTGAATGAACTCGAGTAGGTACATATTCAACTCCTCAACCCTGATGCTGTAAGGAATTGCATTCCGAAATCGTGGGGATCCCACAGGATTTTTCCGTTTTGGGGACGGGTTACTACAGATAAAACTACTTTTTGTTCTGAAAAATCAAAAGTTCCCATGGGATTTTTAAAAACCTAAATCCACACGGGCGAAGCCGTGGGCATCATCTAGTATTTTAATATTATTTTTTTAAACTTTAGACTACGTAGAAATTGCCTTAAATCGCTTAATGTTATCTAATCTTCTTGAAATTTTGATAAACAGTCTATGTAATTTTAGTTTATCAAATATTTATAGGAAAGAAAATAAATTAGGTAAGTACGGGGCGCCGCGCCCGGCGCGGCCTCGGCACTTTCACAACCTATTACATTTTGACCGCGCGTTTATTATACTAGAGGACGCTAGGGTAATGATTGCACACGGGCGCTAAGATGCATTAGACCAGTATTACTAATTTCGCGGAATTCTGACAGCTGTCATTGTCATTTACAGATGAGTTATTTGTATGGAGAACAGTGTTAACATCTACGAAGTACGATTTTACCCCAAACTATTTTAATTCCCTGTCAAAAACCATATGCCGCGTAATAATATGACTCGTTTCGCCTTAAAATAGAAAACACCAAGAGTGGAAACTAGAAAGTGCTAGAGAAAGTGCACACTAACAGTAATAGAAAACAAAAGATTCACATTGAAAAACTTTTATTTAAAAATGAATGTCGAATGACATTAAAGTGTCTGTCAGGCATATTTTGTCACATCGACATGCTGCGGTTGATTTGTATTTGCATAAGTTTTGATTTTTTTATATTTTTTGTGGAAATTGTTTTATCTCTGGTAACATTACGAAACGTCAGGATTCCGCGGAATTAGTAATTTGAGTATAGAAATACCTCGGCCTCTTGTTATCACGCACGTTTTACTCACGGATGGCGCGCCGTCCGAAGCGTATCTATGTGAAACGTGGCCCGTGGGTAAAACGTGCGTGTTAACAAAAGGCTTAACTGTAGTCTGTAGGGTTTTCTTACCGGTTATCGTCCATTTAGTGGAGTTACTGAGTTTGAGAGGGTGAAAATATATGTTCTATAAAAAAAATTAAACAAAAACTTGTTAAAATATACTTCTAGTATAGTCTATTTTCATTGCACGTAAGTATTTTTTTAGTCAGATAACTAGTTTTTTTTTAATCCTAATAAAAAGCTCAAAATGCCGATTTCACCGGTTATCGTCCACTAAATCTAGTTATCGTCCACCCTTGTACCTGTTATCCGTCCACTGATTTCTATGAGAAATTAACTATGAAAAAGTATGCATGTAATGAGTAAGTAATTGAATATGTAATATTAACACCACTTTAATATGTATTTACTATCTATACAAATTAAAATTAACTTCCTGTCCGTCTTTACGAAATATATGGGTTTTTATTAGTGAACTTATGTTTACTTATACATTATTAAAAAGCCACATAACCGTTTATAAAAAAATTGTTTTCTGTTTTTCGTCTATTCGTAATATGTACTTACTTTTCAAAACAGCTGAACCTATTTTGACAGAACTTTCACAGGGTGATAAAGAACTTTATACAAAGTGATGTGGTCTTTCTACGCATACGCAATAGCGGTCAACTGCTTGTTTTAAAATAAAACAGATAAAAAACTATTGCCTTGTTAACGCGGTTTATAGAGTCTACAATATGACATAATATCTTTACCAACTTTGCGCCTATCTATCTTGCATCGTCTTTTACCACATCGCACTTACATTATATAAAAGTAGGTACATATAATTTGGCAGCCTCCCTGGCATGGCGCAGGGGTAAGTCTTATTAGTGGAAGGTCCTCTACTTGATTCTCGGCAGACCAATTTGGTAAATTCAATTTAATAATTTCAAAATTGTCTCTAGTCTAGTATGCCTTACTTCCAAGTCATTTACGGATTCTGCTGTACCTCTTTCAGGTTATCCCGCATCCATCTTAGACTGTCACTTAACATCA
Organism: Melanargia galathea; assembly: GCA_920104075.1. NCBI lineage: Eukaryota > Metazoa > Arthropoda > Insecta > Lepidoptera > Nymphalidae > Melanargia > Melanargia galathea. The sequence continues at coordinate 18,969,137 of OV049872.1, read as the reverse complement.
GATGAGATCGCAGTCAAGGACTAACTTGTAGATGAATAAAAAATAAATTATAGATATGAGTAATAATCAAAATTCGCCTAAATAATAACATAATATTAAAAAATATATGTTTTTCATACAGTTTAAAATATAGGTGGACGGATAACCGGTGCACTTCAGATTCTCTATTTTAAATTTCGTCCACAAATTATAATGATCGACAATACTATCTTAACTTATAAATATATCAAAGTTCCAAGGAGAAACACATAAAATATTAGGTAATTCTTTTGTCAAACAAGTTTAATTATTTATATTTTTACTAAATCTATTTATTTTCAAATAATAGCTTGGTGGTCGAAACTTAGAATATTTATTCAGTGCAAATTTAGATATCGTCCACGCGTGATTTTGAAGACCCATAGTTTTATATACAATGAGAAAAAAGTGGACGAAGACTAGTCACTAACTAGTGTATGTGTATAGGATTCGAATTAATAAACTTAATTCCAATTTTGTGCACACCTCGATTGATAACAAGACTACCTAAAATTAAGACGCTAAACCTGTGTTTGACCGCCCGGACGATAACAGGTTTTCTTAAGAAAATAGTGAACTAGTTGTCGTCCACCCCTTTTATTTGTATTCTAATGTAATCAAAAGTAAAAAAACACGTTCACAGTATTTTATGAAACATAAGTAAGTGCTACAAAGAAGAATCAAACTAAATCTTATAGTAAAATGATTAATAACTTCCCATGATAGTTGAAGCATGCCACTAATTTTTTTGCTCCACACGGCTCATTTTCATTCCTTAATTGCATACTCAATATTCGATCGCTTTGTTTTCAAAGAAACTTAAGTGAAATAGACTTTTTTCTTTCTCTGTGTCTTGATAAGACATTCAAGTTGGCATAGAGATGCATTATTTTTATGTAAGTCTTATAATGTTTCTATTCTTAAGCGTTTCTTAAGAGTGATCCGCTCGGTGGACGATAACAGGTGCGTGTCCGGAAACCGGTGTTCCTACCCTACTATAAGTTGCAAAATTCCATGATACCTTTTGAAATCTTAATAGCAAAAGCTTCTAGTTTCGTTTTTAGGGTTCCGTACCTCAAAAGGTAAAATAAAAACCGGCCAAGTGCGTGGCGGGCCACGCGCAGTGTAGGGTTCCGTAGTCACAATCCTCGAAAAACAGATATAACTCCTTAACCTGTGAACACTACTTAGCCATGATAGTTTTCCTTTAAAATTGATTATATATACTACTGCTGTGAATTTTTTCAAGTTCCTATATACTGCCATTTGGCTGATAGAGGGGGGGGACACTTGACTAATAAAAATTAGCACTTTAAAACATCATATTTTACAAACGGATCTAGAAATCGAAAAATGATGTTCCCACACCCACAGTATTTTTAAAAGACCTATTCAACGATACCCCACACTATGGGGTAGACGAGAAAAAAAATATTCATCCCCAGTTTACATGTAGGGGAGCTGCCCTAAAAAAAAATATTTATCAAAATTTTATTTCACCACTTTGTCGGCGTGATTAATATTTATACTCATGGCAAATTACAGATTTCTAGCACTAATAGCACAGCCTTGAAATATACTCTTTAAACTGTGCTAATAGTCTCTGAGATTAACCGAGGACGGACGGACGGACAGACAGACTGACAGACGGACGGACATGGCGAAACTATAAGGGTTCCTTGTTTACTACGGAACCCTAAAAATTATTATGTACAGTATATTCCTGATCCCTGAGTCTAGCTATTACCTACTAACTATTGGGTACCTATCTATATAATGGACAGGTATCTAGATACCTACTGTACGTATAAATATAAAACTTACAGAGAACATTGAAAAGATGGTACTACTATCGTTGTAAAACTTGAACCGGAAAACACGAAAATCGACCACACGCATTATTGACTGGCCCGTTGGCGCGGTTGGCAGTGACCCTGCCTTCCGCTCCGGGGTCGCTGGTTCGATTCCCGCCCCGAGTCTGGGTGTATTTATAATATGTATGTATGTATACCTTTATTAAAATATATATGTATTTATATGTAAATATGTCTATCAGTCGGCTGTTACCTATAACACAGGCATTAAGTTGCCTACTTTAGGAACATACGACCGTGTGTGTATGTGTGAGTATTTATTTATTTATTTATTATTTTATTTATTTATTTATTTATTAAAGAAATTAACTACCATAACGACAAACCGAACTGGACCTACTGTAATTACAATGTTTATTTTAAACTGACTTCCAAAAAGGAGGAGGTCCTCAATTCAGCGCGTTTTTCTTTGTCATGTAGGTAATCATGCAGGATCGGCGAAGCATGCAATTAAATATTTCTCTGTACAACTTCATGACAACGTGGTCCGTGCACGTGTCTTATTTACCTCGTGTTTACTTAAAACTAGTAAATAAAAATAAAGTGGGTGTGACGTGTGTACAAACACAACTGTATCAGATTTTTTTGTACTAACTACTTATACTTACATAATAAATATGGCCTGTGCAAATTTTTCTGGATAGATGAGTAAAAAATCATTTTTAAGTTGCAAATTCGACCGTTCTGGTCTAGTAATAAACAGCTAAACTAAGATTAAAATAAATCGGTTTCACAGTGGTCGCTAATCACTATAATTTTGTATAAACGTAGTACCTATACTTAATGATTATACTTAGGCCCGGCGCACACCGAGCGCAGCGCAGAGCAGAGCATTTTCTGAGAACATCACTACATAGTATAAAACAAAGTCGCTTTCTCTGTCCCTATGTCCCTATGTATGCTTAAATCTATAAAACTACGCAACGGATTTTGATGCGGTTTTTTTTAATAGGTAGAGTGATTCAAGAGAAAGGTTTATAAGTAGAAAAACTGGACCTGGTAGGTGGCGCTAATAGCGGGCAGGACGACGTCTGCCGGGTCCGCTAGTTGAATAATAATTAACGTTCCGTACCGCGTGACCGTATGTCAAATGTCAATACATAGTCGTAAAGTGCTTTCCTATGCGCTGCGCTCGGTGTGCGCCGGACCTTAACAGATTAATACTTTGTATTTATGACCTTGACTTTGACTTGAACGCCATTATACGAGCACATCAAAATACTCTATTCAACTAGCTATACCTTCGTTTGTACAATTTTGAACTCTATTCGCATCCGTTAAAAACTAAATTCGCGTTTAGAATCAATTCTCTAAGAATCAAAATGGCCACATGAGTAATTTTACGTGATTACAGTAAACTGAATAGAAAAACCACGTAATTACTACGCAAGTACCTACCTATATTTGACTACTCTCACACATAATGGTACCTACATGAATAATTATATTTTATAATATAATAGAGGCTTGTCCTGACTCCTGACTCCTGACTGACTGACTGACTGATCATCAACGCACACACAACTTGAAATTTTCACAATAGCTTCCTTTTATGACGTAGGCGCACACTAAGAAAGGATTGGACCTAGGTACTTATTGCAAATTCCACCCGTAAGGGGGTTAATTAATAGGGGATGATAGTTTGTACGAAAGTCCGTCATTTTTCAAGTAAGTATTTGAACTGTTGGTTAAAAATAAAGAAATACGTGTTTCAGAATTTTTGAAAATTCTAACCCTAAGTGGGTCAAATAGGGGACGAAGTTTTGTATGAGTCCGTCATTTATTAAGTCATATCCATGAAAATTAGTATACCTATAGGTTTTCGGTTAAAAATAAAGAATTACCTACGTACCTATTTAAGGAATTAAAACAAATGTTTGTATGAGATTTGTATCAATCTACGCGAGAGAAGTCGCGAGCATCAGCTAGTATATTTTATAAATGCAAATGAATAGATTAATTTAATATTTAACATAAACGGTAGTTAAACTAAGTCGATTAGCGTAAATGTTTAGATGACAAAATATGTTGAAATGTACTTAATATAATGACCGTTGTAATTTATGAATATTTCAAAGTTATAATTATGTAGACGTACCTACAAACTGAATGTGTGAATGAACGTATTTATGGTTAAATCCATACTAATACTTACCTACTGTAAATGGGAAAAGTGTCTATTACTTACCTACCTTTCAGTGGTTGAGCCGTGTAAGGTAGGCTACCTTGCACGGCTTAACCACTGAAACGATCTTATAAGATAGATGAGGAAGCAGTTGGTAGGTACCTACATATTATCGTAATCAGCATCCGTATTTTTAAAATGCAAATATACCTACTTAATATAAAAAGGTAAAGGTAAAGTACCTGCTTGTTTAAACAGATAATATTTATAAAACGTAATAAGTAGTAGAGATTATTGGAAATCCTCCGATAAGCTCTCAATGATTATTGTGGTCGGTTTATAAAATTACATAAAAATTTACTGCTCATTAAGTACATATTACCTAGGTCTACCGAGTCCGACTAAATAAAATAAAGGATTGCAATTTGCCGGAGCGGTGAACATGGGACCTACCTACCTAATTAAAAAAGTTCTCATTCTCACATTCGATAAGGTGTCAGTTTGTCTAAGCAGCGGGTGTGATACGCTACTTTCTAGTCCTAGGGAGGCAAAATAATAAAAAAAAAAAAAAATAGAACACAATTTGGATTTTGGCACACAATCTCTGACGGCCTGACCCACGGATAATCCTCAAGTGACACTTTTTTTTTTAATATTAATTAAGTAATATTTAATTTTAATACTTATTAAAATTAAATATTACTTAATTAATATTAAAAAAAAATTAATAAGAAAATAAAAATAACTACTTAGTTATTTTTATTTTCTTTTATTCATCTACAAGCTAGCCCTTGGGGCCTTGACCGCAATCTCACCTGATGGTAAGTGACGATGAGAGGAAGTACTTATAGCAGTTTCTATTAAACCCATCGATTGCTTTATTTGGTTACTTACTTTTAAATTAAGTAACCTAACCTAACTAATAGCGTACATCCTACACTAGTAGTGTAAATCCTATCTAGGTATTGATCGGTATGAAATGAAATGGTGCCTCTGGTACGGTAGGTATGATAGGTTTCAGTTTCACCTTTCCAGTTAGGTACTATTCGTAGTTATATAGTGTAATTCCGATCATAAAAATAGGTACCTACTAGGTTTCAACTCAGATGAATCGCCTTAATCAACATGCAACGCGAGTTATACCTACTTATACATAAGTAACTAGCTGACCCCCGCGACTTCGTTCGCGTGTTTTTCTTTGCTATAAACCTCACGGAGCCCGAGACCTTTCCAACGAATGCAAAACCGTGAAAATCGGTTCGTGCGTTCTGGAGTTATAGCGTCAGGAAGGAAAACCCGACTTATTTTTATAAAGTAGATAATAAAGTAAGTCCATCTCCAACTCTATTGAGACGTATTTATCTGACAGTCTCAATCCGTAGTAGGTTTATTACTTCAGATAAAGATTACATAAGAGATATCGATCATATACCCAGGTAGGAGGATAAAACTACCAAGTACTTACCTACCTACTTGGTTACATGAGAACATTATCTGACAATGCAGTCGTATTTAAGTACCGCTGTTAGTTGTTACGTCAGTCAACTTGTTTCAGTTTTTTAATAACACACGAAGATAGCTCAAAACACATCATTGTTATATAAGAGAAGTCTCCTCGAGCGCACGGCGCCACGTACAAAAGATGTTTGATCCTTATTTGAATCAAAATTATACTGCAATTTTAATGTCGACTTGCAGATTAAATGCAGTCCGTTCTTCTCCCTAGAGTCTAGAACTTTAGTCATCAGCTGTCAGTCTCTATCTAATACCATTGTGATTTGATTTGTGAACCTACATAAGTTGTACGTTACATTAGGTGCAGATAGGTGGGTACCTACCTCCTAGATCAAAAATTACAATGCACTGCCTTGAAGTTAATAGTTCATTTTAAACAACTAAGTGGGTAAGTAAAGTAAGTAAGTGATTAGGTATTGTGGTTTCATGAGATGAGGTCATGATGACTTAGTGAGTAGGTAATGATGATGATAAGGAAAAATCTGTCAAAAGCTGACGCGGGTTACAACTTTCGCGAGGATCGTATACATTCAACGTGAACGCATTTGCGAGCAACTGTTGTATTATGATCAATACTAATAGTAATTTTTTTTAATACCTATAGATATACTTGCCTTAGAACAAAACTTCTTCAAAAATATTAGGTTCCTCGTGCTCGTAAGCGCCTATCAGCATATCTGTGTGCTTAGTCTAAAGCGGAACACTCGAAAACGAACTCGAAAACTATTGATCGATTTCAGAGTAAAATAGACCTAAAATGTCTTGTATTAAGGTTTGAGTTCGCCAATACATTCAGCATTGTTCGAATGCTGAATGTATTGGCGAACTCAAACCTTAATACAAGCCATTTTAGGTCTATTTTACTCTGAAATCGATCAATAGTTTTCGAGTTCGTTTTCGAGTGCTCCGCTTTAGACTAAGCACACTGAGCCCTGCATTACTTTTTAAATACACATCTAAGTAGTTACAAAGACACTTTGTAAACGAATTAATACACATCACAGATTGCACAGATTATATACAGTTGGTAAATAAGAATAAAAGAAAAATAATAACTAATTACAAGAAATGTAGGAACACTATATTTAAAACAAATCATGTTAAGTATATAAATACCATATTGTAGCCTCGGAGACTGGAAGGCGGTGGTCGGAACGGTATAGAAGTGTCCATAGAATTGGGTATGCTTGCAAACAAATTAGCCGTCAGAATACCGGCGGCCAGCGGCGGGCTAATAGGGAACACCCCTATCGCTACACCCGTGTTCCAACGCGATGGAAACATGGTACATACCGAACCAAACTACACGGAAAATACACGGTATTAAAGTTAGTTTAATACCGAAATAACACTATACTTTGATCTTAAATTTAAAAAAAAAAACGATGAAATCATAACTCCTATTTTGTAAGGTACATGTATCTGATGAACTGCATTCAAAAACTATGAAAGTGTATGTAACACTAGTGAAGAAAGGTCTGATTCTGTCATCAGCATCACTAATCAGACCCCGACAAACGCCATACAAAATACCACATTGAAATTATTAGTCCCACCAAATTAGAAGCACCGATGGCGCAAACAAATGGAACGAGTCAAAGACAAAACCCCTTGTTTTGTGCGCGTTTACGTAAGGGATTGAAAGCACTATGAATTGATTACCACACACACACGATATTTCGAGTGGATACTTCAGAACTGTCTAAAGATATAGGAGAAAATATGTTGAAATCTTTAGAGAAATGTCACATTTTTATCAATTGCAATAGTCTTGATACCCAGTCAATCTTTTAATCTTGTCTGACATGTTACTGATGTACCTAACTAGGTGAGTGCTTTATCGTTTTTCGCTATATCTACAAATAACATAAAGCTATTTTGGATTGATATACTTACCAATCACGACCACTTTTATAGTTTCATCGGCAATATTCGTAAGCGCAGAAAGGGGCACCCAATTTTAAATTGGCTTACTAAATAAACTAATAATTGTGACAATTAGTTATTTGGCGCCTTGAGTAAGTAGGTACATATTTATTTACTGACCCACAAAAATATGTCAACCTGATGACTAGGTACCTACCTTTATTCGGTCAGTTTGTTAGTTAACCAAGCGGCTGATTGGTTTTTTGTTGCTGACAAACTAAAGATTTAAAAACAACTCTAGTATTTAATTACCTTTCTCTGTAGAAATTCTATTACGCTAGTTTACTGCCTATAAACAGGCGGTAATACCTGTGGTAGTACCTACCTACGACAGTTTAATGTCGATTGCAATCTATTTTATCTGTTTTAATTATGCCGCTACAACATCATTATAATCCCACCCCACTTCACTTATATTATAAACTAGCTTCTGCCCGCGGCTTCGCCCGCGTGAATTTCGGTTTTGAACAAATCCCGAGGGAATCGTGGAGTTCCGGTTCCCGTTCCCGCTCCCTTTTCCTACCTTTATACTTAAAATATCAAGCAAGGTCGCTATAGTAATCTACCTATAGCTGTAGATATAGATTTCGGGTTTTTCGAAATCCCGTGGGAACTGTGCATTTTTCCAGGATAAAAAGTAGCCTATGTGTTGCCAATGCATGCTACACAGCAAAGTATTTGAATAATGGGTTATGTGAGCGTGATTTACCTAAGAACAGTCAGCGCCCTCTGTGGCGTTTTGGAGGTCTATATCTATTTTAGTTAGGTTACAGGAATACTTTTCCGGGATAAAAAGTTACTTTATGTGTTAAATCAGGGCATAAGCTATCTCCATTCAAAATTTCAGCCAAATCGGTTCAGTAGTTGCGGCGGAGAAGAGGAACAAACATACACACAAACTTAATAACTTAATAACGCCTTTATAACATTAGTGTGATTGTTATTTTCCTCGCTAGAGAGCTCCGATAGCATACGCGTCCGATCGCTGCTAAATTCAAAATGCTATATGGGGAGAACTTTACGCACCGCCCCGGCCGGCCGGCTGGAACCGCGCGCCGCGCGTAAAGGCTATGTCCCGCAATTTTTAAATCTGTAATATCTTCGAAAATATTCATTTAAATCATATGCTGTAAAGGGCCATATAGATCTATAATAAATCAATAATGTACTTAAGGTATTTAATTAGATAAGGATTAATGCTGTATTGGTTAAAATCGCTTCTAAAATTAGCCATTATTTGTCGTAAAAAAGTAAATGACAAAAAAAGTTATTGTGGGATATCCATAAGAGATAGACATATACCATCGCGGAGTTTTCTATAGACCTTTTCAATGTGTACAATACTTAGTACATTATATTGATAAATCTCGTAGGGTTCAGCCTGCGTTTGCAATGTAAGCGGAAAAAATGTAATTATTTACGACATCACATTAGAAACCTCAAAAATAACAGTATTTCTCCACAATTTAATGGATGTTATTATACATATAAACCTTCCTCTTGAATCACTCTATCTATTAAAAAAAACCGCATCAAAATCCGTTGCGTAGTTTTAAAGATTTAAGCGTACAAAGGGATATAGGGACATAGGGACAGAGAAAACGACTTTGTTTTATACTATGTAGTGATTGTAATAAACTTTTAAATGATCTACGTCACGAAAATGGTCACGAATTCACGATCACCTACAGAACGATAGGGAGCGCATTGTCTTACATAAAATTTCAACTCCTATCATCGGATGTCCGAAAATGTTTCTCATACAATTTAAAGTCATAATGATCATTCTTCATAAAACGTTGACAACCTACCAATTGAAAGACATAATCATTGAAATTCATAATATCATTATTCATATACTTACTTTGTACTAATATTTGTTTTCATATATTTATTTATACTAATGGTCGAAACTCATAATCGTGTTTTATTCTAATATTCGATTTCATACATTTCTTAATCATAAGTTTTTTTAACCCTCGACGCAAAAACGACGGGGTGTCATAAGTTTGACGTGTCTGTATGTGTGTGTGTGTGTCCCTCAATATGGGTATCAAATGAAAGGGCTTGACTAGTAGAATAGCACTATGTAAATCCAAGATGCCACAAAACTGCGTATGTCAGGGGTTTTTACGGTGTCTTATTTTTGGTCGAAGGTTAAAAAAAACACCAGGATTCCAACTTCTGTAGGTTAGGTTAGGTTAGAACAGTTACCACAACGCACGAGCCGAGCGAGCGAAGCGAGCGTGCCGCCGCAGCGGCCGGCGAAGTGCCAGATCCAAATTCCATACAATATAAAATTATACAAAAATTCGATTTTTTTAAAATATCTATTAGGTACTTTCCAAACCTTCTTACTAATAATTTAATAATTTTTTTTTTCTTTTTTTTTTTTTTTAAGTATTTATTTTATTTTATATTTTTATATATATATATATATATATAAAATAAATAAAATAAAATTTATAAAATTTATATATATATATATATATATAAATTTTATAAATTTTATTTTATTTATTTTTTATTAATTTAATTTTATTTATTTATTATTATTATTTTTTATTTTATATAGATTTATTTTATTTATATTTATTTATTTTATTTTATTAATTTTAATTTTATTAATATTGCTTTACAAAAATTATGATAATTGTCTGTTACACAATAAGCTATTCTGAAAAATGACGTTATGAGTTGAAGTATGTTTTTAGTAATAACATTATTTAATTAAAGCAATATGATCATTGAATGTTATGAAAAAAAAAATTATGATTTCAAACTGGTTCTTGATACTAATAGTATTAATAAAAAAAATATGATCACTAACGGTTATGAGATCCGTTGGTAGGAATAAAAAATGTATGAATAAAAAAGTATGAAAAACAAAATTATGAAGAACGATTATTATGAGCACAGAACGGTAGTAAGACAACGAATACGAGTTAAAATTTTATGTGAGCCAATATGGACCCAGAACGATATTAAAGGGTGGTAGGTACCTATTAAAGGGTACCAATGGTCCGGTAGCCCTGGAACAAATACCATTTTAGTGATTAATAACAAGCTGAGTTTTCGTGAGCAGGTTCGTTTCGACGAGAAGACCAAGTTTTTTATCTATGAAAATTCTCGATCGAGTAGCTACTACTCGAGTGCGCAGGTGTTAAACATTTCGATTCGCTCGGGTGGGAAATCGTTCCACTAAATTTGTAGGACTAATGTAGCCATTTCATTATACAAGTATTTAAGTACTAGGCTGCATACAAAAAATTAGCTGGTTATTAATTGAATTCTGCAGCGTCCTCCACTATTACGAATATTTCCAAATAAAATGTTATAAAAATGATTCATCATCATCATCATGATCAACCCATTACCGGCTCACTACAGAGCACGGGTCTCCTCTCAGAGTGAGAAGGGTTTTGGCCATAGTCTACCACGCTGGCCAAGCGAATTGGCAGACTTCACACACCTTTGAGAACGTTATGGAGAACTCTCAGGCATGCAGGTTTCCTCACGATGTTTTCTTTTACCGTTAAAGCAAGTGATATTTAAATACTTAAAACGCACATAACTCCGAAAAGTTATAGGTCCGGCCCCGGGATCGAAGCCACGACCTCCGATTAGAAGTCGGTCGTCCTAACCACTAGGCTATCACAGCTTTTTAAAAATGATTAAATATTATTAAATTCAACAGATTCAACGAACAATAATTTTGTGATAATCTAAAAGATTAAAAGAGAGTGGTTTTCTTGTTGCGTGGCCCGCATCGACTACGGCCCCCATCGACTAGGCGCTCACGGGCCCCCTAGTCGGTGCGGGGCCCCTAGGCAGTTGCCTAATCCGCCTTATGGATAATCCGGCCCAGAAACCGACTTCACCACACAGTCAACAGGCCATATCTTGATATGGTTATTCCATATGGTTACAACAACAATGTTAATAGTTGTAGAGATATCCGTGGACAAACAGACATACGTATACAATACATATGCACACAGTATGAAATTTTGTATAATATTTTTTGAATATAATATTAAATATTATTGAATAAATATTTGTTAGTATATTTCAGTTCTAATAAAAGTATATACCTACTGTCGAATTGATAACCTCCATTTTTGAAGTCTGTTAAAAACAAATTATAAAGTACGTACCTACCTACCTTTATGTAATGTGAAACTATAAAACTCATTTTATTTTCAGCTCAAGGCGATGAAAAAATAAAGCTGCCATACCATAAAATTCAACTCTATAAAAGATGATGAACATTTCATAACAACGAAGTTAATGTTAAATCGCGTTCGCATGATCTATTTACCTGATTCAAACAAACGAACACTACCTACTTATCTGAACAATGCCATTCTAGTTGTGATAGATACAAATTATAGATTTTATAGACAAGGAAAGGAACATTTCAAGATTAGATAATATATTATGAACAAGTATCTTCTACCTAGTAGGTGACATAGGTTTCATTACCTACGCGCTAACGCAAATCTGAAAATAACTTCTTTCAATTTTGATACACCTATTTCTGTTTTATGTAAGTACATAATTATATTTCTTAGAGCGAGGCCACACTGCGAAATTTATTCGCACGAATTTTATTCGCGCGGTTTATATTCCGCATTTTAATATATTTTTCTGGCGAATTTTAAACCGCATGTGCGTGCAGCTTCATACATTTTCATATGTCACAGAATTTTGCGAATTAAATCGCGCGAATAAATTTCGCAGTGCGGCCCCGCTCTTATTGTAACACTAATTTTGGTAACTACAGCATTCCAAGCGGGTATTATTTTTATGTATCTATGTAATTAGATTAGGTAGTTAACTACATTAACCACCAGTTTTACCACCATAAAAATTGCGTTTATATACCTACGTATCGTTTTTATTGTAGTAGGTATGTACCCGTGTCTTAGGTACATTATATATGTATCATGCGGACGAAGTCGCGGACATCAGCTTGTGCATATCATAATTTAAATTAAAACTTGAAAGTCATAAAAAACTCGCATGCTGTTCCATCGGCGATTTTGATTTACCTACACGATAAAATTGCTTGATATTTTTTCAGCGCAAAATTATGCGACACTGGATTCTTCGAAGTTGTTATTAGTCTTTAAGTGATGTCGGTGATATTTATCGATATACATAATTACTTTACCTGTATACCTACTTAGTTCTGTACAAAAAGTTAATTGTTTTGAAAATATTATTCGTTGCAAATAATAATGTTGTCAAGACAAATCTAGTAAAAACGGCTAAGTATACTCCTTACAAAGTTACAATTTCAGACTTTTAGACTAAAATTATAATATAGATTTATTGTGCTTAATAATAATTTAAAATAATCTTTTTATATGAAACATAAGATTAGACTTAAATCTAAATCTAACAACTTTCTTGTAAATTGCATTAGATATTATTTCGTCACTGAAATACGTTTTTAATTTTATTGAAAGCTTCGATCAGATCATCCACAATAAAGTGAAAAAAAAAACATGTTATTTTCATGACCTTGGTATACGAAACTCTGAAAACACATTACCTTTGATAATAAGTATTTAATTGATATAAAAGCGTACTTATATACCAACTACTAATACTAGATAATTATTATCATTGATTGATATGGTTTTTACAGATTTCTAGATTATAAAATAAGTAAGTATTTATTTTGTGATTTGTCATGAATTGAGCCGGAGGTGGTATATTAGATAAGTAATATGACAATAATTACACTATACCTATATTTAATTCGTTTTCCAGAAAAATGTTCACCGTTTAAACTTTAATTAAAGATAGAGATTTTACATAAATAAATAATAATATAAAAAATCCTTTCAGAAATAAATTATTTAACCTGAATTTAGAGATGGCCTTAGAGTTAGCATTCAACGTGTAATTAAATTCTAGTAAAGGGGAAATTTCTCTAGGAATAGCAATTTGCAGTAAAACAACAAAAAAAATTATGACCTCTAGCAGTATTTCCATCATTTTCTTCTTCTTGAGTCAATCGTAAATCCATTGTTTGAAGATTGAAAAAAAAAACCTTCTAAAATTTTCCATCATTTGCAAAATAGGGAAACATTTTTGTGATTAATGGATAATTATGGAGAATGCAATTTAAATCAGGATAATCAGTGAGATTTAATTACATTGCGAAGACCATTTCATGCAATTATCAATACTTATTTTATATAATTTACTGCACAGCGTTAGAAACTTTACCTTTTTTATTGTAATATTAAAAAAAAAAAACATATTAACAACAACAAAAAGCCTGCCTGTGGAAATGTGACTTTATAATTGACGTGATTTAGCTCACATTCCTTTCCACGTAAACGTATTCTAGGAGTAGATACCTACCATAGTAGTCCATCACAACATGGATCTATCGAAGTTTCAATAAAAATAAAAAAACGATGCTTCCACTTGATATATACCTGTTACTGGTTTTAAAATTTAAAAAAGTGACCAGAAATATAATATGATGATCACAAGACGATTATAAATCATTAAAAAATATTATAATAGCTATTTATAATCACAAGATATTACTTTAATGACATAAAATAAAGAACCTCGGGGATTATTTGCTCTAACTATAATAATAACTTAAACATAGTTGTAGATGAAATTGTGAGTGGAAAACATGAATGATCATTCTTATAGTGAAAAGAATACCCGGCTGATTTTTATAGCCTCTTCTTAGACCAGGGCAACCCTCGTAGCTTTTGTTTGAAGTAATCGTAAATAACTAAATAAATCCCAATTTAACTTCCGGATACTGATGGGGATAGTAATAATTATAAAAATAACAATGTTCAGAGCTGTTTCCAATATTTACAGATCATTTCATATTTTACAGTTTTATTTTTGTGACTTTCCTTTGTAGCTAAGATTTATAGTACGTATTTTATCGTGAACTAATTATTCACAATAAAATACGCACAAACACTAGGTCACTTGTCTCTGTTTAAAATTTTAACTTTCCAGGCACGTGTGTTTCAAAAATTAAACAATAACTCCAGAAACTCACCAAAAATTATTCGATGTCCAATTTTTTTTAATCCCGATTAAACAGCACAAAATATGAATAAATACTTTTGAAATTTATTTATTTAAAAACTATTTTCATGTGCATAAAATGTTTCAAATTGATCAGCCACAGATAATTTTCGATTTTCTTTTTTTTTCACGCTCGCGTAAAGGCAGCAGCCTATTTTTCTCGCCGACGCATCCACACTGGTCGCTAGTGCGGGACTCGGTTCTCCGGCATCGATAACGAGATATAAAGCTGCATACAGGAAACAACCGGGTTGACATAAGACGCATGCGTCGATTTGTTGCCTTAGCGATTTAATTTTTGCAATAGACTCCGCAACAAAGTTCTGTTGTGATCTAAGTGAATGTTCTTCTTTTTCCATAAAAATTAATGTGCATGAGTTCGCTATTTTTATCTTCAACTTATTTGTGTTGTGTATTGTGACAATAATTCGGAGACTTTTTTAAAGTACCTATGTTAAACTTAAAGTTATTTATAGGTATAATTTCCTGAGAGGAATTACCTGAATAATATTATACGATTGTTTGCTTACAACAAAAAGAGTCATGAATAATAAAGTTAATTAATACTTAATTAGTACCAAATTAATTTTAAGAAAAAAATACATAAAATATACATATACTATAAAATATTAGAGAATAAAATATTACCTTTACCCTCATGTCTGTCTTTGCCATTCTCATTCTGAGAGGAGACTCGTGCCCTATATTAGTGGACCAGTAATGGGTTCATAATGATGTGATAATGATGATGAATATGTTATTTTTCTGCAATATATGACAATTATCCAACCTTTCTCCCTGAAAGAATATTAAAAAAACTGCACCTTCTTTATTCTGGAGACAAAAAAAAACGATTTTTTTTACCACCCGAAAATATCGTCTCGTCGTCGTCTAAATATAACCGTTCCACGATGCGACACAACTCACAAGCAACAATGAGCAATACATTTTATTGTTGTAGTATGGTGTGAGCACAGCTCTATACTAAGCTGTGCGGTGATCTGTCACCGGTTTCTCGCAGTTTTTGCGTAGGTACTCAGTACTCACCTTAATAATATAGAAGCGTGTGTTTTGTAAGCGCAAATTATGAGAGAGAGTGCACCTACAATTTCATTTAACCGTTATTTTTGAATTTTTTGCATTTAGTTTAAGGATATTATTATAGTTAGTATCTTATTGGTCAAAATTAAGAGACATTTATGAACTTACCAATTGCCTTACTAAGAAAAACGACTAGCTATACTTACTACGAAAAGTATTAAAAGTAAAGTATTTTTTAACTATTACGAAAAGGTTCGGGTCAAGAAATTAATATTTTTGATTGAGTCTATCAGGTTTTGTCTGGTCAGCTCTAATGAAATATTTTTAATTGTTTTAGAAGTTTGAATTAGCCACGGACGAAGCCCCCAACATACCAGATTAGGGATAATTATCTATATATATATAATAAAATCGTAGACTTGCCGTATCTGTACATTAAAGATTTTTGCAAAATAATAACGGGGGATGTTCGGGATAAGTAATAGAATGTAAAAAAGCTATTTTTGAAATTTTTGTCTTTTTGTCTATGTGTCTGTTTGTCTGTTTATCTGTTTGTCTGATTGTCTGTATGTTTGTGCGCGCATCACGCAAAAACTACTGAATGGATTGAAATGAAACGGCATGATTTAAGTTCATACTACGGAGTAACATATAGGATATTTCTTAATTAATTAAATTAATTTGTCAAATATTACTCAAATTTATTATCACGCGTATGTCGTATTTTCAGCATTCTTAAAAAAATATTTATAATAATAATTAAAACAATAAATTAAAAATACCTACTTACTACTAAATGGCATGTAAGTATTTTAAATACGTTCTTTACACAAAGGAAAAGTTATAAGTACTTTATCTCTAACAGGTTATTGTTAATAAAAAAATATTTATATGTCCTCGCGGTTAGATAATAAGGTTTATTGGGCTCTTGTCATTATTTACACGTTAGCTATATTTCTGCTATCTTTACAGATCGCAATAAAGATATAGGATTATTCGGATGATTCGACGTTTTAGCCAAATTATCGTTAACCAAGGGGTTTTATATTATTTTTATGATTTTTTGTGTTTATTCTTGTCAAACTATGTATGTCATGGACTGAAAAATTAGGAGTAAAGATAGGAGTCCTTATAAAATTAATTCGTATGCAGGAATAATTCAAGAAAATGTATGTACTTATTTAAAAAACAACAAGTACTAACATTTTGTCTCACAACATAACATACCTATATCTATTATAGAAGAGCATTAAACTAATGTTTTTTTGCATTTCTGTGATTAAATAAATTAATACTTAATATCGATTTATTAGTGGTAGGTATACTTATT
This sequence comes from Melanargia galathea, assembly GCA_920104075.1. Lineage (NCBI taxonomy): Eukaryota > Metazoa > Arthropoda > Insecta > Lepidoptera > Nymphalidae > Melanargia > Melanargia galathea. The sequence continues at coordinate 18,952,225 of OV049872.1, read as the reverse complement.
TCCTAATGTTATATAATATTTATAGTATTGATTTCATAAAATAGGTATCGAACTTTCTTCCCGAGCGATGTAAAGTTCATGTTTGGAATATTGGAATATTATAGAAGAGCAGGTAAAATGCCTTTATGAAATTAAGTTTATGAATGAAATGATTAAATATTTTACAATGAAAAAGGTCTTTCAAAGTATTTTTTTTAAATCGATATCGATAATTTCTATCATATAGCTTTTGACTCCCCTAAATAAAATGAGCAATTTTACTTTACAAATACATAGGTATAATTTATTTCTCCGATAGATACTAAGTAGATAGTTGTTTTAAATGCATTTTAGGGTCCCCGTTTATATAAAATCCGATGTCCACAGTGATGCGTAGGTAAACTGAGAAAGGGATTATTTTTCTCCTAGTCATTCTCAATTACTAAGTTAGTTACTTTGATACTAAGCAAATGAGTAAATCCTGTTAAACCACTGTGCAATCCTACTTTGATGTAGTAGTTACACCAACACATTAATTTTAAAATTGTTAGAAGGAAAAATGCAAATTTTTATAAGTAGGTAATAAGGAAAAGTCAAGCTCGTATAAAATTCTCACAAAATTGTTATAGGGACAAGTCAAGCCGAGAAACCGGAATCATCGTGAACACTTGACATTATCAATAGTATAAATTAAAAATTTAAAAACCCCTGACATTCGCCATTTTGTGGTGGTGGCCATCTTGAATTTGCATAGTGCTATTCTACTAGTCAAGCCCTTTCATTTTATATCCATATTGAGGGAGTTGTGAAAAAATATATCACATACCTAAGTAATCATTACATTACATAGTATAAGTAAAACAAAGTCGCTTTCTCTGTCCCTATTTCCCTATGTATGCTTAAATCTTTAAAACTACGCAACAGATTTTGGTGCGGTTTTTTTTATAGATAGAGTGTTTCGAAAGGAAGGTTTATAAGTAGAAAAATTGGACCCGGTAGGTGGCGCTAATAGCGAGCAGGACGACGTCTGCCGGGTCCGCTAGTAATCACATAAAATATCATACCTATATCACCATAAAGATATAACACACACACACACACACACACACACAGACACGTCAAACTTATAACACCCCGTTTGTTATTGCGTCAGGGGTTAAAAACACAAATTAGCAGTAATTTACGGAGGAAGATATACAGCTTAGGCGGTGATAGCTTTGGCCTTCCTTTCGAGAGCACCTACTTAGTTCGATTCCCGGCACGCACCTCAACTTTTCGGATTTAAGCATACATACCTAAGCAATTAAATATCATAAGTAGGTACATACTATGCTTTAACGGTAAAGGAAAACATTGTTGCATCGTTGCAAGCATGCAGCTTGAAAGTTCTCCACAATGTTCTGAGAGGCGTGAGTAGTCTTAAGTCTACCAATCCGCACTTGGTCAGCGTGGTGAACAGTGGACTACAGCCTTATCATTCTGAGAACGAGTTCTGTGTACCGGTAATGGGTTGATAATAATTATGATGAAATGCAGCATATACAACATTAGTTTTATTTGAAGCAAAACCTGAAAGTAGTTTGCTCATAATCAGTAACAGAATCGAATGCAACTATTTTTATATTGCGTTATAATTTTGTCCAAAAATATTTTAAAATCCTGCAAGCTTAGGCACAGTGATTGAAACGTGCATAAGCTGACGATCGGCATACAGCACGCGGTCATTCAACTCGTGAGTCAATGTGACGATGGCTTGCGAGTTGGGGTGACCATTTTTTTTTTTGAGGACAATGACGCAACTCAAGAAGCTTATAACTTCGTAAGTTTATATATATTATAATATGTTTTCGAAATTTTGTATAACTATTCCAAATGTAAAAATATTTGACACGTGTTTCGGTTTTTTTGCAAAGTAAAACTAACGTTGTATAGATTGATAAATAATCTGTTATAACGATTAGCTGTTTTAGATTTTGAAAAATCCCGTAGAAACTCTTTGATTTCCCGGGATAAAAGTGACCTATTTCCGTCTCCGGGATACAAGCTACCTCTGTGCCAATTTTCGCCAAAATCGGTTCAGCGGTTGGGAAGTTCATTTCATGACAAGATTTTTTACGAGCATGATTGCAATACCCTACCTCATTCTGACCAACTATTCTCTCAGAGGCTATTAAAAATCAGCCAAGTGCGAGTCGGGCCTCGCTCTTTCAGGGTTCCGTACATAATTATGAACAATATAATATTTTGGGTCTAAGAAATATTTAATTTCCGAGTTAGACATCGCAAGAAACCGTGAAAGAAAAACGCAAAATAAGTTCGTTTGTTTTGGTCACAGCTTATAAACTATTTTATGAATCGTTGTTTTCAGTATTTGTTGTACAAATAGAGCATATAGTACATAATAGACCGAAATATCATATTCCTAACTAGTTTAGTTTTTTAGATAGCCCCCGTCACAAAAATGGTCTAAAACTGACAATTTTGATGACCTCCCATTTCCTTACTTTTTAAGCAAAAAATTAAAAAAATATATATTCGTACTCTACTCGATGAGCTCTAAACAATGATACCCCACAAGCTAGGGTAAGAAAAAAAATTTTTTTTCCGGCACCTTTCTCATGTATGGGAGCCCCCCATAAAAATAATTTAATTCAATTTTTAATTCACTATTTCATTTTGGGTTAACGTTTTACACCAAATACCAAAATTTCAGGTTTGTGACTCATTTCGTCTGCGAGCTAGAGACCTGTGACCGGCGGACAGACGGACAGACAGCCGAGTGACATTAATAGGGCTCCGTTTTTACCCTTTGGGTACGGAACCCTAAAAATGAAGGCCTCTAAGCTTATTTGACATACCTACATATGTTTTTTTATCCATTAAAGGTTTGCTATGTAATGTTATTTTTACCCGACTGGGTATATGTGTTTCACCTGTGTGTATGTATGTCCATTCCTATTTCCGCTTGTAACTAATCAACGGCTCAACGGATTTTGATAAATGATACGTCATTAGATTTGTCTCAATGACGCGAGTGTTATAGGGTGCCTAAATTAAAAAAAAAATCAAAATGGCGGACTTTATGCGCTTTAATGTGCGAGCTGAAAAAAATTTTTTTCTTCAAGACCCTTGAGTGGGGTATCAAAATAAAGGGATTCAAAAGGCAAATACGAAAATATATAAATTTATATATTTGGAAACAATTTGGAGTGATAAGTCGTAGAAAATGACCGTTTCCTATGTCAGTTCGTAACTATTTAACGGCTCATCCTATTTTGATAAATTATACGTCATTAGATTTGTCTTGACGGCGCAAATGTTACTGGGTACATAAAATTCATAAAAAATCAAAATGGCGAATGTTATGCACTTTAATGTGCGGGCCAAAAAAAATTTTTTTCTTCAAGACCCTCGAGTGGGGTATCAAAATAAAGGGATTTAAAAGGCGAGTACGAAAATGTATACAATCTATATGTTTTAAATCAATTTGGAGTGACAAATCATGAAAAACAAAATAAATAACAACTACACTGTAAGTGGTACGGTGGTAGTTTATTAATTTTTTAGTTCGTTTTTTAGCATGGCAGTCGGGTTTTTTTAATTTTTAAATTATAGCTTGTTATCTCACACTGTAAAGCAGCAATGTATATTGACATAATTCGGTGGCTTTCATTTAGTGATGATCACTAGGTAACTGAGAGAATAACCCCCCTGTTCTGGCACGCCCTCGACCAGTTGCTAATTTCATAAAATTACTAAATCCACAAACCTTATCATTATCACCCAAATCCTTGTAATACTTCAACGACACACCCACAATATTATCGTGCCTCATTTTAGACACAAAACACAAAAAAAAAGTTAATTTGATCTCACAGTTTATAAAAAAAAATTTAGTTCGATTGAATCACTTGTTAAATTTAAAAAAAAGTTCCAAAGCTACACTTGGGAAGCACAATGGGAGCGCAATAAAAAAACTTGATTCACTTTCCGAACAGTCCTAAATATAATTAAAAAAAAAATTGAAACGCGCCTCAGTGTTAGTACCAGCTTATCTATGGTAAAAGCTTCAAACACTTTTAGGATTTAAATATTTCACGGACAATGAAGGACCCTTGCGATGGAAGGAGGATCCTTGCGAACGGACCACATGCAAATAGCAAGTTCGATCCGATCTTGTCGTTTTTATGTGACAGGGATATACATGATATTTTGATCGTTTTCCGCGTAGATTATTTTCTCAACGTATATATACTTTAACATGCTACAGGTACCTACTTCACTAAAGTAGGTTTTTGAGTACCTATCTACCGAGATGTGCATGTGATTGAGAACTGCGGTGTAATTATTAAAAACCCCCATGATGGTGCTACGTATGCTGACTGGTTTGTGTACGTAGGTAATAATGTACATAAATAATAATGTGCACCTAAATAAACACTTTTATACAAAGAAGAGGCAATAATAAGTAAAAATATTATGCTGTCTTGTTTTCGAAACTCGCTTGATTTTCCACAATTATGTATGTATATATATGTGTATACAGTTTTATGATAAAAATATCTATACAAATAAATAAATTTAAAGTATAATAATATATTCCGTCTGTGAATTCGAAATATCTGCCTCCTACTAAGTTATGCTAATAATACGATAATTTGAACGAATTACATATTGTCCCAAAAATAGACTAAAAATTTATCACATTAGGTACGTTATTAATTGAGCACATCCATACATCTAGCGCCGAAAAGTGACTCCACAGTCCACTCTCACTTTATTATTCTATGCTTAGTTCTATTTCTTAAAAAAATGCGTTTCACTTGGTTACAACTTACAATGCTCAAACTATTCAATATTCAAGACACACGCAACATTATGGTAAAAAGTCAATTTCTATAGCCTACATTAAGCAGCTGTTATTTTAGCAATAGATACTTAGCAGCTCGACTATTGCTAAAATGTCGTAAATATGGAAATTATCTCAGAAAACGTGTTTATTATCTGCCAAGTGCCGACGCGAGTTTTGCGGGTTTTCAACCAATTAATAAAGGAAGGATAATTAATTAAAATATTTAAATTTACCTACACATTACATATGTATATTTTTATATATATTTTATTTATATGTACAGTCTGTTTTTTTTAGTTGTCATAAAAGGTAAACAAGTCCATTAATAAGTCTAAAGCGCGCCGGGGCCGGGATAGAGCATCACCTACGCATTTCTCCGAGAAGATTTTTGCGATTTGTTTACTTTTTAAGACAAGTAAGGAAAACAGATTGTATAAATGTAAGTATATTTGCACGCACAAGCTTCTAAATTGCGAAAATCCCGTCACATCCGGTCAACTGTGTGTGTGAAACAAACAAACCTACAAACTTTAACAAATCTTATAACAATGTCCATTGTCGTCGTAAGTCAGAATACGTCCACAGCTGAACATAGGTATCTTGTAGAGACTTTCACGCACCACGATCTTGTACCGCTTGTATACCCATCGATGCCAGCGGCTCATTTGATGCCATCTGTAACCTATTAAGAAGTCTGCCAACACTGCCATTTGCGGTGCTATATCGCCATTCTAACACCTAGACCCCAACGTCTATCGATTCTTCAAACTATGAACTATGTAGGTACCCCGCCCATTGCCACTTCAGTTTCGCGACCCGCTGAGCTATGTCGGTGACTCTGGTTCTTCTACGGATCTCCTCATTTCTGATTTGATCGCGTAGAACTCCGAGCATAGCTCTCTCCATCGCTCTCTGAAAGCTTTCTTATGAGGCTCATAGTTAGCGATATGTCATCACTGGCAACACGCACTGTTGAACTCCAAACGCTATTAGGTTAATTAGAAATGCGTCTGACTGAACAAACCATTTCTAAAACTTACCTAGTGCTTACCTACCTAGTTACCTAGTACTTTAAATCACAGATAAAACTTTATTAAGATAAGGAAAGTCCACAACTAGTTAAACATAAGAATTTACCTGTATGGAAAACCCGACTGCGAAAGAAACAATTTTCTGACCAAATGAGGAAACATGCAGATAAAAGAGCTTTGGCTAACCTAGTGGGTTTAAGTTGGTAATTCGTCACTAGATTTGACATCCAGGGCTTTTAATATGATCCGCTGGGGGCGTCTTCGATGAATAATGTGCTAGATATGCTGTTATAATTAGTGATCAAACTATCCGTGAATTGAATATACCATGAATTGAATGAGAAACCACGACTGCAAATCTTTTTTTAGTGAAAAAGCCTATGTGATTAACACGCGACCAACTACCTGCTTTAATGAAAACCTGTATATATATATGTTACAGCCAAAGTAATTAATTAGCTTTTATTCATAATGACTGGCAATTATAAATAATATCTAAATTGTCCAGATATTATTCATAATATCATGTCAAACCAGACATTATTCATAATAGCAGATGAACGTTGGTCAAAATGATAAATACGGCCCGCCTTGCTTCCCCTCCCGCATCTCATTCCTTTGTGGTGTGGCGTGATCACCACGATCTCGTAATCTAAACTACCCTATCCTAACCTAACCAGTAACCTAGCCTAAAATTCCTGATGTAGACCGTGCCAAAGCTGATGATAGGAATATTATATGCATAGCTGTTGTAATTTTTCCGGAGACACCTCAGAAGATAAGTACTTCACGAAAATAAGTATTATTAATGAACTAGTGGATGCGTGTCACTTACAGAAGCTAGGTTAGGTTAGGTTAGAACATAAATATTGAGGTGCCCGGCCGCAGGCCGGGCACTTAGGTTCTATTGGATCCTAGGTAGAATGTGGTCCAAAACGAAATCTGAGCACCCCAACCCAAAGCAATAAGTCGGTTAAGTTCAAACAGTTACCTAATTAATTTTGAAAAAAAAAATCCTATGGTTGCGTTTTGGCCTTGTATATATTGGAACGATGCACGCGCGCGTCCACGTTACAAAATATATACTAGTAGTACGCAAAATTCGTGTATACTTTGTAGTACAAAATTTGAAAACTGCATTACAATGTATACATAAGCAGAATCCTATGGGTGCATTCTGGCTATGTATATTATGTAAATACGCGCCTCCGCCCGCCGTAGAAAATCGCAGGCACCCGCGCGAGCCGTAGCGGATGAGGCAGGTCGCCGAAGGCGACCAGCAAGCCGAAGCTGCGGTGGTGAGCGTGGGCGCCTGGGCTTTGCTACACAACCTGGGCGATGGGGCTGCACTTCCCCTAGCGCCGAAGCTGTTGCAGAAGTAACTATGTTTTTGGGTGGTATAAACTGTTTATTTGACGTTATATTTTGCAATATCTGGTGATCAGTTAAACATAAGTCCTTGTTTTGTTACTTTATCCAAGTCTTCCAAGATATTATATAAAATAGCTGAATATTATTTATAATAGCTAGATAATTTTAATAATTCTGTGTCAATTATTACTTTATCCAAATTGAGTTGATAATATTTATAATGGCTGGATAGTATACATAATATCCTTATTTATTACTTTGGCTGTAACATATACATTCGCCATTTTGTAGCGGCGGCCATCTTAAATCGATTTTCATGAAACATAGCTAACAACACTCTCGACTAATTCACCTTTCAAACAAAAAAAAACCGCATTCAAATCGGTCCACCCGTTTGAGCGCCATAGAGGAACACACACGCACGCACGCACGCACGCACGCACGCACGCACGCACGCACGCACGCACGCACGCACGCACGCACGCACGCACGCACGCACGCACGCACGCACACACACACACACACACACACACACACACACACACACACACACACACACACACACACACACACAGACTTGCGTCGGGGGTTAAAAATGTGCTTGAACTCCATACCACAGAATATAGGTACTATAATAATAGTACTACGTACAATGTACATACTCAGTTCAGTTGTTACTTTGTTACCTACCTACTTAGTAATTGTAGATTAAACAAATAAGGATAAAACACATAATAATTCTTGTCATGCATTACAAAGCCTGTTTTCCGATATCAAGATTCCTGAAATTACGTAGTGACGTCATGCCTACGACTGGGCTACGTGCGACATGAAACGTAAATTACTTCTAAGTTTGACTCTTTATGCCTTTGGAATAAAGTTCAAAACTGCTTTTGATTTAAGTTCTACGTGGCCCAAAAGAAGTGGGCATATTTTAGAGCAAGATTTTTTGTTGAAATGTAAGCCTTCAGTCTTTCAAATAGGGTTCAAAACAGGTTATGAGGTCATTCTGTACCTCTACGTGATCGAACTAAATTACGGTGATGTACCTACCTACCTGAATTATATAGTAATTTATTTTTTCGACGTGATAACGTCTTATAAATCGATGAACGCCGGCTACACGTACGAAAAAGCATTGTCACGTACCGCGTGCAAGCGAGAGTGCGGAACGAGCGATAGAGCAGGCACGATCGGCCTAAGCGTTCTTACTTATCAGAAGGTGGTGAAACAGGCCCTTATTGTAGTATTATCAATATTGGATTGAAAAATTTATAATATGCCTTATTTATGCCTTGGTACCTACTTATCTAGTTGTGATGATAAAATAGTAGTCAGTAGCTAGTAATAATTGGATTAGAGCATGTCCGTTAATTGAATAAAATATGTTCAGTAAGAAAAGTCCCTAGTTCGAAGTCTGGCAAGCCTCTGTGAGTTACCTACTTAGGTAATTGAAAACATGAAACTGTCTAATTAACTTCTGAACTAAGATATTTAAGAAAAAATCGTTTCGATCGATCGATGTCTTTCGTTTCGAATAGTTACTTATTTGAAATGTTTGCTATTTGCGCATTAGGTAATTTCGGTATCGGTGTGAAAATTTGGGGTATAAGTGGCCCAAATTCCACCTATGTGGCCAAAGTCAACCTCACCTGCGCGCGCTGCACCCTGCCAATATGCTGACGAGGCCCTGACGCTCTCAGTCCCCTCACGGGTGGTTGTGCCACACAACTTAATCTGGACGGTATCACCGCTTTGTGGGGTTTCAATCCCGAATCCGCCCGGCTATCGACCACAATTCAGCCGTAATCTTCCGTAAAACATCCGATATGTTCCGGCAGTAAGCTGAATAGTTAACCCCCTCCTTCAAAAGCCGGCAACGCATTAATAATTATTCCTCAGGTACGTACCTACTACCTACTGCTAATGTTCATAGGCGGCTGTAATCACTTAACATCAGGTGACCCGCTAGCGCCTAGCTCGTTTGCCCGCTATCATTATTTAAAAAAAATGCTAAGTAGGTAATTTTTTTGTTAAAATTAAATTAATATCAAAGCCTTGGGTCTGCTTTCGTATTTCAAGGCGCTCTGTATTGTTTGGTAACAATTTACGGCAATTTTGGAGAGCCTGTATTATGACAGAGTTATATTCATTGCCAGGCTGGGATTTTACGTTTTGCATAATAAGCGGGTGCGAATTGCTTTGGGGAATGTCCATTTTTGGACATGCTGCAATTTGGATGCCATCGAGTGATACCCGCAGGTCACGGCCCCTTGGGAAAGTTACATAACGGGTTTAAAGGGACCGCTCTTGGATACGAAGAGAGGTAATATTTGGTAGTGATGATTACTGACAAGATAACACAAAAAAAAAACGCGAAAAAAAATATTTTCTGTAGGTATTTAAGTTTGCAGTGTAGGTAATGCAATCAACTGACGCTAGAGTCACACGAGTAGTAAATCTACAGAGGGGAAGCTTCCACAAGCGGCCCGCTGTAGGTATACTCACACAAACACACTCACCAACGATTCACGGACGCGCGCTCGTTCCACTAACCGGTACAGTTGGTGACAAACATGCGCATATGTGTGAGTGTACCTACAGCGGGCCGCTTACTAGAAGCTTCCCCTCTGTAGGTACTCTGTGCTAGAGTTCAACGAACGTTGGGTAAATAAGTACCTTAAGGTGCGTCCAGACTTGAACATTTCACCGAACCGAACAGCGAACATTTCGGCGAACTTGTTACGCTCAATGTGGACGGCGCGCTTGGAGCGCTTGAGATGGGTTACTGCGTAACAGTTCGGCGAAACTTTCGCCGAACTGTTACGCAGTAACCCATCTCAAGCGCTCCAAGCGCGCCGTCCACATTGAGCGTAACAAGTTCGCCGAAATGTTCGCTGTTCGGTTCGGTGAAATGTTCAAGTCTGGACGCACCTTAAAGTCATCGCCGATTCGCCGCGGTTTGCACTTTGCACGCTGTACATTGCCGCGGCCGGTTTGAAAAATACTATTAAATACTACAAGTATAAGACAAATGGTTATTGGTATTGAATTGTTTAGGTAGTATAATAATAGCGCTTTTTCGACATCGGTCCCCTTATATTACTTGCAACTAACAGACTTATAAGGATTTATGTTTGCTAAATTTTGCTTAATTAGACTAGGTAGAACTCACTAAGTATCCAATTAATCACAAGCAAGAATCTAATCAGGCGGGCTGAGAAAAACAATGCACATACCGCAAGCGCAGTGAGCGCGAAATATTTTCGAAAAGGATTACTATCATAAACTTTTAGTAAACTATACGTAAACGGTAAAATGGTATCCAATCAACGACAATCAAGGCACAAGCGTAGGTACCTAACAAATGCGTTTTTTTTTTTTCGAATAATAGATAAATAATTATAATTATATCAAAAAAAAAATTTGATAGACAGTCTATGATCACAAATAAAGGAAGGTAGGTATATAGGTATGAATAATTATTTTCATACATAGTGTGTATAGTACAGTATATGAAAATGAATTAATGAACATTACGAAACAAGAATCTATAGGTAAATAGTAGGTAAATATAAACGAAATTTCATAGAACAGGCAGTTAGGTAGTTTGAACCCTCAGTATACCTAGATATCAGATATCGGATAGAGAATTTGTTTTGAATTTGAACCCCAAAACCATCCCTCTGGTCACGCCTACTATATATTGAATCAACATAACGTTCTAATTGATTTAATTAAATAATAAATAATAGCGGCGACTGGGAAATGTTTACTTGCTCAAAGATAACACCACGAAACAGAAAAAACAGTTTATCTATGGATAACACAATCGTGTTAGTTGTTATGACGGAGTTGCGATACCAACAAACGTGAGCTCGCCTCGGTTAATCTGATTGGATTATGTTCAACCGAGGATCAAAATAAACGGCGTATCGTATTTATCTAGGTAAATATTATGTTTTGAATAACCTGCCAGTCAAGTAAACAACAGTTTATAAATATGCGTTAGTGATTAGATACCACATTAGAGAATCAACCAAAAGATTAACGACATAATAAAACTAAATATCTACATACGATCTTTGGAATCAACGCACTCGCTCTTTTTCGAAAGACAATTTCATCCAGTCTCAAAGTCACATAAAACACGGAACAACTTCGCGTGGATTAACGTTTTTCATAATTATCTATACTAATATAATAAAGCGGAAGAGTTTGTTTGTTTGAACGCGCTAATCTCAGGAACTACAGGACCGATTTCAAAAATTCTTTCACGTTGGATATGTACCTACGTGATCCTGGAGTGCTATAGGCTATATATGTACCACGGGCGAAGCCGGGGCGGACCGCTAGTCAGAGATAATAAGTAGTCTACAATAGATAACTTCGTGTAGGTGCTTCTATCTACCTGTAAAAGTCCCGTCAAAATCGGTCCACCTGTCCCGAAGAATAGTATGTTTGGAAGATTAGTAGGTAGATAGGTACTTCTTTTTATTCATATTTATAGAAGATCAATCTCTTCTCAGGAACTAGAAACTGACAAATCAAAACAACAGTGGACCTTGACAATGCAAAGCGCAGGCCATTGGCAATGCAACTGCTGTGTTGGCCTTACGTGACTGGAGTATCTTGACGGTTGTTGCTCATGCCAAATAAATCGCGCAACTTCTTCAACTGATATAAATTTTGATTTCTTAAGTTTACTTAATCTAAATATAGTACATATAAAAGGAAAAGATGACTGACTGATCTATCAACGTACTTCTAACTCTAGAAGAGTGCTAACGCCACGGGCATCTCTAACACAGCGTATTCAGAACAGGGGCATCTATCCCACTGGGGCAACAATCCGGCTTTTACCCTATTGATCGTCTAGTAAAATGAACAGAATAAGTAAGCACTAAGTAATATTTGATTTCAGCTGTGTTTATGATTATACTTTTAAGATTTAATGTCACTTTGGATCGATTGAAATAACACCCATATTATTGGATGTGCTCTATTTGCAATATTGATTACCACTATTAATTATTGACGAAAGATTTTTGTAAGAGCCTCCTTGTAAAAATTATTTTTATTCAAAATAAATGTGTTTATACGATTTCTTTATATTTCACATTCTGGCAAATTAATTACCTATTTGAAGCGTATTTTTGTCTTGCATACTATGATATTTTTAGAATAATTAAGTATTGAAATTAATTGAAACCAACGTTTATGATTCGTAGGTAAATTAAAATTCATATCTAAGTAGGTACGTATGTAATGTAGAACATACGAGAAGGCTTACTTTTCCTAGATGTAATAAGTAGTTAAGTTCACTACTTCAAACCACACTATCGTCTGTCGGTGGTTAAGTAAGCATTGCTACATAAACATCATTTTCTTATTGCAACGTGCAACGATGCCATCAATTTAATGTGACTGCTTATTTTGCATAGTAAATACCTACGTCGTTAAGTTTCTACTTCGTACCTATTTATTGTATGAAGTAGGTACTTAGTAGGTAATAGTATTTACTATTTACTGAAAGTAGACCTGTTCTATCAAAATCAAAATTTCCCAAGGAGAAAAATTAAAAATTTTGTTTATGATAGAACGTTCCGAAACCATGATAATATGTTATCGGGCCTATTTGATGATGTCCTGATTTTTAAAAAATTATCACAATTTAAATGTCTTACAATAGATATAGGTATAGAACTATAGAGTCTATACTATAGACAGTAGAACAGTTAGACTCTAACAGCTATTATACTGTCTATATAATAACTACGTAAACAAAGATAAAGATTATAATATATTCACAGTAAGTAAGCTTACTAGATTAATAACTAGATTCGCCATTAACATGATAGACAAGAAATACAAAATGAGTGATGGTGATATTGGCCTTTGAACGTTTGGGACCGTTAGCAGAGAAGAGGTAAATAATAGTAGATATTTGAACGTAGAGTATATTAAAAAGTCATTATACTAAGTCTCATCAGCTTTAACAGCTCAACCATTAATGTGTGTAAGCTAAATTGCAATGTCTATAAAATATCATCGATAAAATATGCATTACTTTGTTAATTGGAATGATTTAACTAGTCAAGATTTGTGAATCTTGTCTCTACGAATCTTTTTTTAAACTTTTCACGGAGAGATTCGCGTGATTCATTTTAATAAATTGATATTATACGGACAAATAGTTTTGTAAACCAATTGAAGGGTTTCATTGTAGATAGATATAACTATAATTATAGTACTTGACGTTGCAGTTAATCAACTTAATGCTTTAATGTGATTGCCAGCTGCAACCAACAAGTTGTTTAAAATCTTGAAAACAAACAAAATCCTGGCCTGAGTAAAGTGGGGCTGTAAAGTAATATTGACAATTTATGATTTAAAAAAAATAGAGACGAAGAACTTTTATGAACATAAAAGTACAGTGGCCCCTTTTAACTTAATGTGGAATAACTAGGTACCTACCTACATTAAAAAGATTGTTTTATTTTTTTGAATGAGCAACTAAAGGTTATTTTCAAAAGTCAAATAATGCTGCATTTATAGTGCATTTATAGTGCATCAGTCACTTTTCTCAGTAATGAATCTACCTACCACTAATTCACAAATTTTTATTTCTTAGTCAGCCTTAAAAATATACTTATTTAGTAATAAATGATTTCTTCCCTAAAATGTTTCGCATATGTTCGAATAAGAAATACATAATTCATTATATAATTATATTTTACAAGCATTACTCATCTATTGGTATGGCTTGTTAAGTAGACGTAAAAATGTTTATTGGAATTGTACCTACAGGTGTAAATAACTGCAAAGTAAACAGACTGTTACTTTTAGTTACATAATATGCATTTGCTGTAGTCACGAACAAGGTAACTCTTCTTCATTGTTACGCTAATCTTCAAGTGATATAATTCCAAAGTGACGCAAATCCATTTTTATTTCACTTTGATCAGGGACGATCAAAATAAAAAATCAGCCAAGTGCGAGTCGGGCCTCGCTCTTTCAGGGTTCCGTACATAATTATGAACAATATAATATTTTGGGTCTAAGAAATATTTAATTTCCGAGCTAGACATAGCAACAAACCGTGAAAGAAAAACCCAAAAAAATGTTCGTTTATTTTGGTCACAGCTTATAAACTATTTAATAAATCGTTGTTTTCAGTATTTGTTGTTTAAATAGAGCATATAGTACATAATATACTGAAATATCATATTCCCAACTAGTTTAGTTTTTGAGATAGCCCCCGTCACAAAAATGGTCTAAAACTGACAACTTTGATGGCCTCCCATTCCCTTATTTTTTGAGATAAAAATTAAAAAAATATATATTTGTACTCTACTTAATGAGCTCTAAACAATGATACCCCACAAGCTAGGGTAAAGAAATTTTTTTTTTTCCGGCTCCTTTTTCATGTATGGGAGCCCCCCTGAAAAATAATTTAATTCAATTTCTAATTCAACATTTGATTTTGGGTTAACGTATTACACTAAATACCAAAATTTCACGTTTGTAACTCATTTCGTCTGCGAGCTAGAGACCTGTGACCGGCGGACAGACGGACAGACAGCCGAGTGACATTAATAGGGCTCCGTTTTTACCCTTCGGGTACGGAACCCTAAAAACCGATAGAGCACGTTTTTAGTAGAAAACGCATCAACGCATCAACACGAAATATACATCACATCGTACCCACATTAACGTTATAACTTAGGTATATTATAATCTATTTATTGTGACAGATATTAAATTTTAAAAAGTTGTACCTACTTATTTTTATTTTTACGTAAGACCTACAAAAATAGGTTTCTTACTGGTTCTTATCGGTGGACGATTCGAAAACGCTTGTAAAAGTTTATTTTAACAAAAAAAAACTTTTCTATTATACTATTCTTACACCATCCGAGTTTTCTCTCACATGGGCATGGTGCCCAACGCTGGCGCTATTACCTCTTCGGATAGGCCTTTGGGCCAGTAAGCCTGGGCCACCAGATGCATAGATCAATCAGCTTTTGAGCCACGACGACGATAGTTTATAAAACTCTTCGTGTCGTGATGACCATGGGCCCAAAGTATGAAACGCAAGCGCCGCAAAAACATAGTCTGCATATTGTTGAATATTTACGGCGATTACGCGTCCGATCGTTCAGGTTAAATAATTAAATAAGATTTGAAAAAGAAAGAATTATGAAAACGAAAATATTTTTTTCATAATTCTCATCCATTGTAATGGATAATGGTAAAAGAAAATAATCACGAAAGGAAATAAATTTTGTGTAGGTATTTTATTTATTTGGTAAATTCGATACTTCGATAGTCTAGAATGCCTAGTATTGAAAGTAAAACGCTTTAAAAATCAAGAATTTTTAATTGGTTTGCCCAGTAAATACCCAGTAAATTGCATTGAAACTTCGTCCATTTCACCCCGACCTACATTCATTATTATGAGTAATTTTAAGTGTTTTCTTTTTTTTTTGTTTTTCGCGCTTAAATTATCCTCTGACAATGAAAAAGAAGGAAACTAAATAAAAAATAAATTTTTTGCAGTGAGTAATTTTATTGTTTTAACTCTGAATAAAGGGATAAACTCACAATGCAGGTTGCAATTTAAAAGTTATTTTCATTTACATTAAAGTAGATACTTATTTATGTATATTAAAGAGATAAGAAGCCTTCTTTTAATTAACAACAAACATAACTAGAAAAAAAATCAAGCTTTTTCTTGAAGAATATGGTACCTAAGTAGGTACATAAGGCCAGTGACAAAATATATAAATACTTAGCAGAATTTCGCTCACGGAATTTATCTTCGGAATCTGATCCGTGCTTTTTTTATTTATTGTTTACTAGCTTTTGCCCGCGACTTCATCGGTTAATCTAAACGCCGATTTTTATGTCTGTAACTTCATAAACATAGGACTTTCATATCATAACTTTTCTACCCCCATTTTACCCCTTTAGGAAAGGATTTTTGTAAAATCTTTTCTAGGCTGATATCTATAGGTACGCCCTAAAAAGAACCTACCTTGCAAATTTTAATTTAATAATAACAATAGTTAAAACTTCCCATAAAAACTTGCATCCCCTATTTTACCACTATAAGGGGAGATTTTCCAGAATAACTAATAAAGCTTTTTATGATTTAAAACTAATAAATCTAAATGCGATGCCGACTTTCATGTTTGTAACTTCAAAAACTTTCATATCAACTTTCTACCCCCATTTTACCCTCTTATTGGAGGACTTTAGTAATTTTGAATGGCCTTTCCCAAGAATTGGGTTATCAAACGCAAAAATAATTTTTCAAATCCGACTGATAAGTACCTATTTCGTGAGTTTAGCGCGTTCAAACAAACAAACTCTTCCGCTTTATTAACCGACTTTCAAAAAGGAGGAGGTACTCAATTCGGTGCGTATTTTTTTATATTAGTATACTTAGATTGTGCTATTACGTATATGCTTTGGTTTTTGAATCGTTTCTAAATTGTCTCAGAAGAAGAAAGCAGCTCTAAACTAAAAGAGCATTGGCCATTACTTCTAGCCCTTCTAGTAGTCGGCACGGATTTATTACCGTCACTTTTCTTTTGTTGGTAACTATTGAACACTTACCGAACTTTAGCGTTTCTTTTAGTTATTCACGAAAGAACAATAATTTATTAATAGATATTAAAATGATTGGACTACTTTTTTAATACATACCTATACATTTTTAGCATTTACCATTTACAGACTTCGTCCATTTTACTATTTACATATTTTTTATAATTTATTCGCAGATTAGAAATCATCGCGCTATAGGTAATAGGTATACCATACCGCATAACTTATACATTGCATAATTCTATCTACTTAAAGACTAGAATTTCCTAGCGATTACGCAGTTCCTTATAAGATTAGTTAGTGTCTTGATAAAAAAAATTATTATAAGGAAGTGAGAAATCTAAACAAAGTACCATTAAAATGAATAGGAAGAAATAATTCATTTATTCTATTATATACTTCGTGCAAGTATAACGCAATTTTATGTATATAAAATGTAAATAAATTAGAAATAAATACGCAATGTTGTTGCTACATAGCCTATAATGAGAAAAAATGTCTCCGGCATCGGTATTTTATAATGATTAATATTGTATTTCTAATTGCATCTTAATACTTAATTTATGAATAATTATCATCAAGATACCTATGCTAATATACATAGATCTATTGCAATTTTATTTCATTGACAACAAGTAGATAGATACCTATATTCTCAGCCACTAGTAGTTTATGTAAGTACGCGATCATATTTTATTCTTTTTAACCAAATTCCAAAAAGGAGGAAGGTTCGGTCGATTCGGCGTGTATTTTTTTTTGATCTAGTACCTATAGGCCATAGACGAAAAGAAAAAAATAAATACTAAGAAATGCTGACTTGCAAGATTTGCCACGATCTTGTTTAGGTACCTACTTACTTATATCATCACAAGCGGAAACCCGCAAATTCGTTCGCGTGGATATCGGTTTTTAAAAATCCCGCGGGAACTTTTTGCTCTTTTGAGTTCATACCTTGCTAAAAATTGTTAAAAGTTCACTGGTGGATGTTTAGGTAGATAAAAATGTAAACATCCACCACTGAAAGTCCCATCAAAATCGATCCAGACTTTCAGAGATTACCCGGTAATCTTTAAACTATCTCCTTTCTAACAAAAAAAGAATGAATGAAATCGGCCCACGGGTTAATGAATTACAGCTAAGTACACATTTTGACTTTCATTCCCTCTCCCAAGGGAACCATGCTGAATTTTGGGATAAAAAGTATCCTACATGTTACTCTGTAGTATGAACTTAAATCATGCCAAGTTTCATTTCAATCCGTTCAGTAGTTTTTGCCTGATGCGCGCACAAACATACAGACAAACAAACAGATAAACAGACAAACAGACAAAAATTTCAAAAATGCTTTTTTACGTTCTATTACTTATCCCTAACAACCCCCAGTTATTTTGCAAAAATATTTAATGTACAGGCAAGTCAACGATTTTTATTATGTAACATCTTATGTAGGTAGTTAGGTAGATATAGATTACAGTAAAAAATGAATAAGTATATTTGATTATCTACGTGTAAAATAGATTTAAATAGAAATCTAACTAACGAATATCGTTTAAATATTTCTTAGTAGGTCATCATCATCATCATCATCATCATCATCATCATCATGATCAACCCATTACCGGCTCACTACAGAGCACGGGTCTCCTCTCAGAGTGAGAAGGGTTTTGGCCATAGTCTACCACACTGGCCAAGCGGATTGGCAGACTTCACACACCTTTGAGAACGTTATGGAGAACTCTCAGGCATGCAGGTTTCCTCACGATGTTTTCCTTCACCGTTAAAGCAAGTGATATTTAAATACTTAAAACGCACATAACTCCGAAAAGTTAGAGGTGCGCCCGGGATGGAACCCACGACCTCCGATTAGAAGTCGGTCGTCCTAACCACTAGGCTATCACAGCATTTACCTATTTCACCTACGGGAAACTTCTCTCTAGGACTATAGATAGGTATTAGGTAAGACGACTTAGACAGGAGTATATCTAAGTTTCTCGACTGAATTGATCAATCTTAACTACGCAGGGCATAAAGTGTGTACGCAGGTGCACTCTCTATTCCTTCACTCTCATAGTCCGTTGGGACGCGACACGATCAGAGACATGAGACGCAGGACCGACGGCTTTAGTTGCTCCGCGGCACGAGGGTACGTATTCCAACTACGGGCTGGCACTGAGAATTTATTGTCAGAAAAACACAATACTTCGTAATTGGTGGGAATCGACCCGGACCCCACGATCCACTGTCGACCACGTTGTATTTGGTTTTAAAAGTAGCTCACACACCTCGATTTCCAGTCTGCCTAATGATGTTAATTAGTTTATATTGATACAATCAGTCATGCATGGAAAACCACGGCAACTAAACGAGGTTAAACCTAGCAATAGTTTATTATTTGTAGCAATAAAAAGATCAAAAACTAAAACTCGTTTAGGTATTCCCAGGTGTACCTAGATACCTACATCACTTGAGTCCAGCCTTAATTTTGTAATTACAATGAGAACGACAAATCCTCTAATGTAGCCATCTACACATATAAACATCTACGGGAAATGCCATTGAACATAGCGATAACCGTAGGTGTGGCCGCTTTAAAGCGTTAATCTGCCATTGAACCTCTTTGATCTGCCTAAATTTACCGCCACCTGACCCAATGCCCAATGAATGCGGCCACGCATAAAAAACTGCACCACAGTTCCGTCCTCTGTGACAGACCACAGACCGTCCGACTTGATGCTCGATTGTTGAGGCGGAGAAACTTTCCCCATGGAATTTTTAAAAATATAAATTCTCGCGGACGAATTGCGGGCATCTGCTCATTATTAAAAAAAAAATATCTAATAAGTATAAATGTTAGGTGTCGGTGTATAATATTTAAGTGTGAGATGGAAAAATCGGATCACGGATGTGTCTAGATCCGATTCTACTAAGTATCTCTTGGATAGGTTCCACAACACACTCTAAATGCTAGGTCCGTAGCTAGGTCTTTTTCAAGTACATACAGAGTAAAATATGCACATCAACACTGTCTAGGGATATTTTGTATAAAGTTCTGAAACTCGAAAAATATCAATCGGTTTTAAATTATTTTATTGAAAGCTTATTTTGTAGATCATATTAAATGATTCTAAATTTGAATTTGAAAAAATAAATTGAAAACAAAAGATTTGTGCGGCATAATTGTAGCGAAGTTCGAAAGTTTCAATTGACCTAACCCAGTTTTTGGTATATTTTTGTATCAAATGAAAGTTTCAATGAAAATTATTGGTTAATTTCTAATTTATGCAACTGTATGCATCATGCAGAGGCGCCATTTAACAAGAGACGAAATGTTAAGGGCAGTAGGTACGCTCCAAACTGGGGCTCCTCAACGAAGTATTGCCGAGGCGATTGAAACAAGAAAAAACGTGATATCAAGGTTGTGGTCACGTTATCGCACCACTGGTGAAGTGGCTGAGCGGCACCCAGGCGAGAAGCGCATAACCGCCCGAAGACAGGACCGATTTTCGCAAATGACCGCGAGGAGATAACCAAATGCTACAGCCATGCAGTTGGTTTAAAGGCTCCAGTCAGACCACCATTTGCTTGTCAGTGACGAAACTGTGAGGAGAAGACTGCACGAGGCTAACCTTCATGCTCGCAGGCCGCTTCGTACTCCAGCACTACGCAGAGGAAATCGTGGAAGAAGATTACAGTGGGCTCGCGAACATTTGCTCTAGGAAGATAACTAGTGGTCTGTAGTGCTGTTTACCGATGAGTCCCGATTCGGATTTCATCCTGATTTACGAAGAGTACGTGTATGGCGAGCTCCTGGTCGTGACAACCGTCTGCGACACCGTCAGGAAGTCCAGCCATACCACGGCAAAACAATTATGGTTTGGGCGGGAATTCGTATCGATGGAAGAACAGATCTCGTTTGGATCAGAAACACCATGACTTCTGAAAAATACCGTAATCAGGTGCTAGCACCAATAATCTATTCCCATCGACTGCAAATGGACCAAGTTTTCACGCTCATGCACGACAAACCCCGTTCGCACACTGCGCGAGTGGTGACCAGCTGGCTACAAGAGCACGATGTGTCGATCTTAGACTGGCCCGCTGAATCACCAGACCTAAACCCCATAGAGCACGCATGGGACATGCTCCAAAGAAGGGCTTTGAGGAGTTTTCCTCCGAACATTGCGACTGCAAAGCAACTTTTTCTGCATCTTAGCAGGACCTGGGACAATATCCCACAGCAAGACTTTGATAACTTGATTCAAAGCATGAAAAGCCGTTGTAGGACCGTGGTTAACGTCCATGGGTGGTTTACTGACTACTAATTTTAAATAATTTTTCACGTAACTGCAAAAAACCTGATAATTTTGCTAAAACTATATTTTTTTCTTAAAAAGACATTCATCCTTAAGTTTACCATCATTTCACTTTTTGTCTTTATTTCAATAAAAAATTATTTACACAAAAAAACTAATTCTGTTTTATTCTAAAAGATAGTCTGATAAATAGGCTTTACAAAAATATATACATATTGTATGTTAGTTATAACCAATTTTGAATAAATTGAGAAAATCAGAATATCCCTAGACAGTGTTGATGTGTGTATTTAGACATCGAAAAAAAGTCATACCTTTTTGGCCATCTGAACATTCTTTTCCGTGAGAACGAAGCCTCCGTTGTCATAGTAACGCTTTTTGTTTTCCATTTTCCTAACCACTTATTTAAAATGAAGTTTCTATTTTCCTTTCTATTTTAAACACCTCTCACTTATCGTTATCACACATTGCACACTATAACAGACTTTGTGATTATTGAACGCAAAATGGAGAAACAACAACTCTTTTACATTCAAACAACCTTTTTTGTTTAAAAATTTAAAATTACAAAATGATTATAGTCTGTGGTAACTTTCGCGCGTAAAATTGCGGATGACAGTCTAGAACGCGGGAAAACCGTTCAGTCAGTAACACGAGAGTGAACTGGCAGTGTTATCAAGCCTTTACCGAAATAAATACAACATTGCACTGCACTTACCAGTAACCGGATTCATTTTTCGCGTAGTTCGCTTAATTAAGCGAAATTTCGTACACTTATTGTACCGTTGTCGACTTGATTTTCTGGACTCTGAGCTGCTTTTTTGGTTGAATTTCGAGATTCTGATGCAAACGGCCGAAATCCGATAAATACTTAACTTTGTAAGCTTTAAAGTGACGAACGCAATAGGTAGGTACCTAACTACTATATTAACCCGTATACATAATTATTATGTAGGTACTTTATAGGGTTTGTACTAGCTAGGTATTTTTTTTAAAATGAAAGTAAGGTTTAATAAAGGGTTTGAATTGGGAATTCCCACTCTCTAGGCACTAAAAGGTCATCGGCTTAAAATCTGGTATGGTCACTAAAATAATAATTAACTAGGTAATTAAAAATACTTATCAGCCGCGTGCAAAAATCAATAAGTAAATTATAAAAGTCATGTAGAAGCGGCCGATAAATCGCTTACCGGTATTACCTTCAAAGGTCATTGACGCGAAAATTGTAACTTGACCAGTTAACGGCTTTACCTTTGGAAATAGCTTAAGGAAAATGTATTAAATTGTTCATAATAATATTATGGTGACTTTTGAGGAAGCATTCTGAAGTAAGGTCATTATTTGTCAAAGTTTTTATGAAACTTCATAAAAGTGTTTTAATTCGTGTAAGTATCATTTCTCGTTTTAATTATTTTTTCCGTCGGCCTGTCTGTTTATCTGAACTGTTTTGGTTCTGTTTCAGAACGGCTGAACCGATTGTGACGGAACTTTCATCTTAAGAAGGACTTTTATTCCGGAAAATTAGTAGAGTAGTTAGAGTAGGTACCCATGGCGTTAAAAAAATCTAAACTAGAAAAGGCTAGCCTTATTACAAGTCTGGGATTATAAAATAATAAATACTTACTTAGGTATTTCTATTTTTATATGAACTCGTTAAATTAAAAAAAAATGGTTGTAGTCGATTTACGGACGATAATAACGTCTTGATAACGTCATAAGAAAACAAAGAGATGAAAAGTCAAAATTATTTTGCTATAATCCGAAAACAGTCTTTCTATGGTACAACAAGCACCATGTGCTATGCCCTGTCAGGAGTGTCAGCCCTCCTGCTGCAGGAAAAAATAAGCAACCAAGCGGACCCCAAGCACCACCACCTTTCAATATTTAATTTATTTTACCACATTCAATATTTAAAAACAAAGAGAGTAGATGCGTCACAAGCCGAACGTTTAGGACGATCGTGTCTCTTTATCATGCTTTTTTGTGCAGGCAGCCGGCGTTCATCGATTTATAAGATGTTATCAACGTCAAAAATTTAGCTTTACTGAAGAAAATA
This sequence comes from Melanargia galathea, assembly GCA_920104075.1. Taxonomy (NCBI): domain Eukaryota; kingdom Metazoa; phylum Arthropoda; class Insecta; order Lepidoptera; family Nymphalidae; genus Melanargia; species Melanargia galathea. Next base: position 18,929,008 of record OV049872.1, on the reverse strand, counting down.
GAAAATTGTGGAAAATACAGAAAATTAACAAAACTAGATTTAAACCTACTTTGCTTTATGTACAAGGATAAATTAAAATTTTCAAAAACCCCCGACATTCGCCATATTGTGGTGGCGGCCATCTTGGATTTGCATAGTTCTAGTCAAGCCCTTTCATTTGATACCCATATTAAGGGCGTTGTAATAAAATATGTAATCCGCCATTTTGTAGCGGCGGCCATCTTCATCCGATTTTCATCAAACATAGCTAACAACACTCTCGACTAATTCACCTTTCAAATAAAAAAAACCGCATTCAAATCGGTCCACCCGTTTGAGCGCCACAGGGGAACAGACAGACACACACACACACACACACACACACACACACACACACACACACACACACACACACACACACACACACACACACACACACACACACACACACACACACACACACACAGACACGTCAAACTTATAACACCCCGTCGTTTTTGCGTCGGGGGTTAAAAATCAAATAACTTGAAATCACAATAAGTTAGTTATGGGTAGAAAGTTTTTTTAAGTCTTATTTTATTAAAACGAAAGACTGGCATGTAGCTTACCTACTTAATTGCTGATTTAAAAAATCATAAGTTATTATAATTAATTTTTCTTTTATCGTCTAGTCATATAAATGGCTGTTATTCAAATTCATTTTCATTTAATTTTAATAAGTCCTATTACGCCGAAATTGGCAAATAAGATTAGGTATTTATTATCTTACTAGATGATGCCCACGGCTTCGCCCGTGTGGATTTAGGTTTTTAAAAATCCCGTGGGAACTTTTGATTTTCCAGAACAAAAAGTAGCCTATCTGTAGTAACCCGTCACCAAAATGGAAAAATTCCGTGGGATCCCCACGATTTCGGAATGCAATTCCTTACAGCATCAGGGTTGAGGAGTTGAATATGTACCTACTCGAGTTCATTCAACGATAAAGTCTTTAATTGGTACCCCCAATATCTATTTAAATAACCGACAGTTCCTAAATCCCATTAGTTTTGGGGATCAGTTCCCCTACAGCATCAGGATTGAGGAGTTGGAATCCAAGTTTTTTGTAGAACAGTGTCGCAATATTTCTCTATCGATTAAAAAAAAAATTACGCAAATCGGTTCAGAAATCTCGGAGATATCGGTGTACATAGGTAGAAAAACACAATTCCTCCTTTTTTGAAAGTCGGTTAAAAAAGTAGCCTATGTTACTCCCTGGTTAATTCTCTACTTGTATGTGAAAGTCCCGTCAAAATCGGTTCAGCCGTTCCGAAGATTAGCCCGTTCAAACAGACAGACAGACAGACAGACAAAATTTTAAAAACGTGTGATTCGGTTATGGTACCGTTCAAATAACCATATGAGCTTAATATGAGGTAGTTATTTCGATATTACAGACAGACACTTCAATTTTATTTATTACTAGCTTTTGCCCGCGGCTTCGCCCGCGTGAATTTTGATTTTTCACAAATCCTGAGGGATAAGTAGATTTCTGGTCCACCCGCCCCCCGCCGCGCGGCGCGGCGTACCGCGGTAGCCGGTACCGCGTACGGCGGGCGCAGGGCGCAGGGGCGCGTGGCGCGGCGCGGGGAGCGCGAGCGTCCGCGTCGGCCGCCCGTCGCGATCGCGCGCAGCGAAAATACCTATCAGGGCGTTTTTAACATCTGTATTTACCGATTTCAACACAACTCCTTTTTTGAAAGTCGGTTAAAAAAGTAGCCTATGTTACTCCTTGGTTCATCCTCTACTTGTCTGTGAAAGTCCCGTCAAAATCGGTTCAGCCGTTCCGAAGATTAGCCCGTTCAAACAGACAGACAGACAGACAAAATTTTTAAAAACGTGTGATTCGGTTATGGTATCGTTCAAATAACCATATGAGCTTAATATGTGGTAGTTATTTCGAAATTACAGACAGACACTTCAATTTTATTTATTAGTATAGAAGTAAGTATAGATTTGGCAAAACCAGATTGGGAGACGCGCCATGTTTTAGTTATTTATTTTGTAAATATACGCTTAAGCTAAGAGTTATGAGGAATGTGCAATGAATTGAAACAAAAAAAAAACATTAATAAAACGACAACATTATAGGATAAACCTGTACGCTCGCCGCTCTCAAGCTCCACGTTCTAGGCTTCTAGGTTAGCCAGGGAAAGGGCCCTAAGAACTAGTACCTACCTACTAACAATTAACATGCCTGCATAATGGATTAATGAATTATGTAGATACATGTTATTAATTATGGTCAATATTTATTACTCGGCTGAGTTTGTTGTGGGCTACTTCTTAGATCAGGCCGCGTTTGGAACCCTCGTGAAATAATGAAAATATCAGTAAGATTTAAAAGAATTTATTAGTATTTTTTAACATAACTTATTTATACCACTTTTATAGTAATTAGATATTAACTGAAAAAAGGTAAGCGAAAATGGTATTCACCGCCATTCCCCCTCCAACGCACCTTGAGTGAGGTCGGAAGCCTTTTTCATAGCCTTAGGCCAGATACAAAGCTAACAGAAAAGCGCAAGCGGAATTTCCGCGCGGAAGTTCTCTTCGATAAGTATTTCATCCGCGCAGATAGATATTAGGTACGCGCACTGAATATTATAGTCTGTTCGTTTTCTTACGGTCGCCTTTTGTGTCTAGCCGCCTCCACCGCGCGGTGTTTTGCCAAAGACACCGCCGTGACTTCAAAGCATGCCGCGAGGGGTGTACAGGCACAAGGGGTTTTGGTGTTTTATACCTACTCATATTTTTTCATTAAAATTCTCTTTCCTTTTTATATTTTTTTATATTCGTTTTTTATTACAATATAACCATAAACATAAAATATAATATTCTCATGAACACGGGTCTTCTCTCAAAATGAGAAGGATTTTAACCATAGTCTATCACGCTCGCCAAGTGCGGATTGGCAGACTATTCGGAGATTCTGTTAGAATAGAAAAAAAATTACAAACAGAAAAAAAGTAATAAAAATAAATGCAGAATACTAAGAGCACCTGCGCCTGTACCGACACTAAGTTACCGAACGAACTATATACGCGTCCCTAATATTTTAAGCACCAGGGGGCTTATTCTGTAACTTAGTTAGCAACTGAAAATAGTTGCCAACGAATTAGTTCGATATACATTGCTGCTTTGCTGTGTAAAATTATGAAAACACTTTATATTTCCCACAGTAAAACAGCAATGTATATCAAACTAATTCGTTGGCAACTATTTTCAGTTGCTAACTAAGTTACAGAATAACCCAGCAGATCCTTGTTCCGTGCAGCTGTCCAAACTGCCAGAATGAGAGCCGACACTGGCACGAGATGGCACCGCAAGAAGAAGTTAAGAAGAATATTTCGTTAAGTTACACTGCAGTGGAATTCCGTTCCGCACAAGGAATTCCGCTTGCGTGTTGCTGCCAAGGAGATAGGTACGCTAGATACTTAATAATATTTTATGAAACACGAGTGTGAGTTTAAAAACGAAACCGTGCGTAGGCGAAATCTTAATTAATAGTAGAATAGAATACGTCTTTATTGCACACAAAAAAGAAAAAAAAGGTACAGTTGAATAGAGGCACTACAGATTTGTATGCAAAGGCGGTCTTATCGCTTAGAGCGATCTCTCACAGACAACCTTTGGCGAGAGGAGTAAGGTGAAAGAACGGGATGGTGCACTAAATAAAAAAAAATTATAGTATATTTATAGTATTGCCTGAGTGTAAAATACCTAGATTATAATTTAGGCAGTTTCATACAATTAAACTTATAATATAGACAAAAACACATTAATTACAAAATAGATTTTAGGAATTTAGGTAATAGGTATACTTAACCGCTCAATTTAAGTTAACCGCATCCTATTAAATATTTTAAAATATCTTCTTCGAAAAGAACTATAACCGTTTACCATTAGAGACAAACAGCTAGGCAAGCAGTTTTAATTCTTGGTTATGGAAGGTTATATCTACAAATATAAGAAAACGTCGGGAAAATCGTTGCAGTAGGTACTTAATAAGTAAGCGCAATTATGTTGGCAATTATTTTCAAAGAGTAAGTAAATAATAATTGATCGAGTGCCGACTGCCGACACGTGATAATTTATATTACTCGAAGAAACTAGAAAGTAGGTAAACTTGTAACTTTTGCGTTGAAAACTTCAATGCCTGGTAAAGTGAAGCCTTGCAGGTTTCTTTTATGACGTAGGTAGGGTCTGTTCGGTATCAAGTGTCGGTACAGGCGCAGGTGCTCTTAGTATTCTGCTTTTTTTTCTGTTTGCAATGTATGTTTGTATGGTTAAAATCCTTCTCATTTTGAGAGAAGACCCGTGTTCATGATAATATTATATTGTATGTTTATGGTTATATTGTAATAACGAATATAAAAAATATGAAAAAGAAAGAGAATTTTAATAAAAAATATGAGTAGGTATAAAACGCCAAAATCCCTTGTGCCTGTCCAACCCGCGCGGCATGTTTTGAAGTCACCGGCGGTGCCTTTGGCAAAACGCCGCGCGGCGAAGGTGGCGAGACACAAAGGTGACCGTAAGAAAACGAACAGACTTTACTAAGGAAGGATTTTTAGAAAGATGTGTGAAATCTACTAATCCGCGCGGCGCTTGGATTAGTTGTTCACACACTATGAGAACATTATGGATAACTCTCAGTCATGCAAGTTTCCGTTGAACTTTGAAGTAAGTGATATTTAATTGCTTTAAAAATCGTACATAACTCCGAAAACTAACTTAGAGGTGCGTTCCAGGGATCGAACTCCGTCCCTCCGAAAGGGAGGCCGAAATCTTAACCACTAGGCTATCACCGCTTTTCCTATCTGCATACGAATGCATTTATATCACAATGTTATACTTAAATCTACTTACAAGAATGCAGCTGTATACCTATATATATATACTATATTCAGTGATTCCGGAAAATCAAACTTAATAATATGACCTCAGATTTAACATTTGCAATGACGGTGTTCAAATATGACAGAGCCATAAAATCTCGTACTTAAATCGATAATAATATGTGCTCAGGAGTCAGGGTGCAACGCTCTGCCAATTGGTATAATGCAGGTAATATAGCAAGCAAGTTTATGTTATGGTCAACAGACCGTATTGGCATTACAAAGTAAGAACATGGGTGATAAGTGATAACTTGTTGATTTTGGAAGCTTTTAGATTTTATTAAGTACCAAAATAACTTAAAACCGGATGTGAGAAATGCTTTAAAAAAGTGTTCTCATAAAAAAAGGTTTTATGTGCATATGAAAATGCATATGAAAATCGACCTCTTTTACGTGGTAAAGATAAAATTCTCTTGATCGAATCTCAGTTACGACGGCTAATCTCAGTGTAGACTAGCTGACTAAACAGGAGTTATTATGGTGCACAAGTGTATGTGCATAAACAAAGTTGATTTCTGATTTCCCTCACTCTCATAGTCCAATGGGTGGGACAGCTATCCAACACGGCTCAAGAGTCCAGAGAGGTTAGGCGCTACACCGACAGCTTAATGAACTCTCCGAGACACTGGTGTCTATTACTGCAAAAAGACAGAAAAATGTGGTAGTTAAAATAATACCTAAGTAATCTCCAATTTACCTCGAAGCCTCGAAAGAAGCCGAAAAGATCCCGAAGGTGAAGGAGAAAATTGTAATTAAAAGTATGTTTTCACTAGCTGGAGGAGTCTTCACTCGCGAGAAATTTGGATCTTCCTTCCTTTATTTTGTAATAGTAAGGGCGTTTGTGCACTTATTCGTTTTCGATTCGTTTTCGTGTTTCGTGAAAACACGATTCGACATAGCCTTCCTTATAACTGTATGGGCGTTTGTGCACTTACTCGTTTTCGATTCGTTTTCGTGTTTATATATTCGTGAATTCTTCACATCGAATCGTTTTAAAATAAGGACGCGAGTGGAATGGTGTGTGGAAAGAGGGCAGAGATGAGTCCTGATGTTGTGAGGTATTTGGAAAACATAGGTATTTGCATTTCTTGAATTCCAACAAAACATGATTCAACGCAGTTGATTATTATTAAAAATTAATACCTACTTAGTTTGGCATTAAAATAAATCGTTTGTTTCATTCAAATTAGTTTTACTTCGAGTAAAATACCTAAATATTGTAGTATAATCAAAATTTCCATACCTGTGGTTGGTAGTCAGAAACTATCAGCAAAATATGAACATTTCATAAAAAATATCATTTCTGATACTTAGTTGTTACTGTTTTCTTACAAGAGCGTAATGTCCACTTGGGATGTTCACAAAATATATGACGTATGCTTAGATAATTTTGATACTAACCGTACCTACCGTGTGAAATATTCATAATCACTTACCTTAGTGTTACTGCTAGCATTTTTTCTGGAGTTATGCATTCTCTAAAACGTGTGTCTTGCCGAGGAATCTTTTTTTTATATGACACAATATGAAATCGAAAGTAGCAACATTCTTTCGATAGTAATTAAAAAAAGTTTTTTCATGATGTCATGTCATGTCATTAAGTGATGATCGCCTACGAATGTATAAGAGAAGTGCGAAAAGCTGACGACGATTAAATGCAGCACACATTATGAACACGGTTTTATCTACGAAATGCTTAAAACGTATAGTGAAATCACGATTAAGTGCACAAATGTCATTCGTGAATTTCGTATACGTTTTTATGATGTTCACTAGAGAATACCCGCGGCTTCGCCCGCGAGAATTTTGGTTTTTCACAAATCCCGAGGGAGTCGTGGATTTCCGGTTCCCATTCCCGCTCCCTTTTCTAACCTTTACACCTACTTTCAAGGAAGTTTGCTATAGTAATCTACCTATAGTTGTAGCTAGAGATTTCGGTTTTTTTCAAAATCCCGTGGGAACTGTAGATTTTTCCGGGATAAAAAGTAGCCTATGTTTTAAGTCAGGGTATAATCTATCTCCTTTCAAAATTTCAGCCAAATCGGTTTAGTAATTGCGGCGTGATTGAGTAACAAACATCCAAACATCCAAACATCCAAACATCTAAACATCCAAACATCCACACTTTCACATTTATGATATTAAGTAGGATAGTAGGAGGATTAGTAGGATAGTAGGATTAGTAGGATTGGTATTGTGATTATGTGTGATAGCTTCTGCCCGCAGCTTCGCTCGCGTAAATTTCGGTTTTGAACAAATCCCGAGGGAATCGTTGATTCCCGGTTCCCGTTCCCGATCCCTTTTCCAACCTTTATACTTTCTATCAAGGAAGTTCGCTATAATAATCTACCTATAGTTGTAGATATAGACTTCGGGTTTTTCAAAATCCCATGGGAACTGTGCATTTTTTCCAGGATAAAAAGTAGCCTATGTGTTGCCAATGCATGCAACACAGCAAACTATTGCAATAATGTGTTATGTGAACGTGATTTACCTAAGAACAGTCAGCGCCCTCTATGGCGTTTTTGGAAGATTATATCTATTTTAGTCCCACAGGAATACTTTTCCGGGATAAAAAGTAGCCTATGTTTTAAGTCAGGGCATAAGCTATCTCCATTCAAAATTTCAGCCAAATCGGTTCAGTAGTTGCGGCGTGATTGAGTAACAAACATCCAAACATCCAAACATACAAACATACAAACATCTAAACATCCAAACATCCACACTTTCACATTTATAATATTAGTAGGATTAAAAAAACGAACACGAATCGAAAACGAATCGAAAACGAGTAAGTGCACAAACGCCCTAAGATTTTACTTACTCATAGGTACCTGCTTAGTTACTAATACTTAACTTAGGTAGGTGGATCGACATACGTTGGCTGAATGCCCGGCATGGACGGAGCCACGCCAGCTATTTTTGGAACCGTTGGGACAAGACCTCTCGCTGCCCGTAGTGGTCAAGGCCATGGTGGACAGTGAGAGGGCTTGGGAAGCAATGGTCTCCTTTAGCGAAATTGTTATGTCGCTAAAGGAAGCAGCGGAGCGGTTGAGAGAGGAAGCCGTGGATGCTCATCCGCTCCGTCGCAAGAGAGCTGGGCGCAGGCGAGCTGCACATGACCGTCGCCTGCCCCCTTGAACAGGACCTCCGGGCGACAGACACGGGGAGTCTGTCGCTCGCGGGAGAATAGGTCCTCGAGTTGGAAGGAGCGCCATGTGTTCCTGGTGCTCCTTAAAATGCGTAAGGGATCCATGTAATCCCAGAGTTAGGCCTGCTATTTCGGGTGCTTTTGCTGGGTGCAGTAGTGTACGAAAGTGTTCCTGCACCCAGCAAACCAAAAGACGAGACGGAACACCGTGGGGTTTTAGTTGGTAAAGTCCAACATAACCACCGTGCTTTCCCGGACACGGTGGTATCCATGACGGATTTCCCCACGTTAAAAAAAAAAAAAAAAAAAAGGTAGGTGGATCGGTAATAATCAGTGGCGTAACTATAGGGTGGCATTTCGGCAAAATGCCACGGGCCCCCAACCGGAAGGGGCCCCCGACCCGAGAAGGCTTGAACACAGGAGCATCCTAACATTTATTACTACATCAGTTTATCGTCCATAATCTTTAATTAATTCAAGTTACCTACATGCGTCAGGATTTTCTTCAAGGGTCGAAGATGTCAAAATTTACTGAAATTATGTAAAAAAGGCTCATTAAAACAGCTTTAAAAACTTCTACGTTGATTGAACTTCTTTATATTGGGCAAGAGAGGCCCCAATCGATTTATTTGCCACGGGCCTCAAACGAGTTACGCCACTAGTAATAACTAAGAATTTTGATCAAAATCATTACTTGTTTTTCTCTCTGTGTTGTCTTGTCGTTTTGTCTGTCTTGTTGTCTCTCTCTCTGACTCAAAGGTGTACCTAAGTAGGTACTGTTTTCTTCGGTTCGATCTCCACTGTATCAGTGTGACATTCTTGTAGGAAGCTTCTGCCGCGGTTAGATACTACCTACTCTACCGTTGATTTAGTGTTCTGAATTCCGGCTTGAAGATGCATAGGTACTGCCGATGCTCTAATAAGTACAATTTTTCATGTTAACTTTAACGTACATCTGTTAACTTTTGCGAAAACTTTGTACAGACTACTATCCATAAAGTAGTTAAATATTTATGCACAGTTAAAGTAGGTAACCACACTATACTTTAACATCATTATCGTCAGTTGAGATCGTGGTAAACTTTAACTTAAACTTAGTAACTACGTAGTTCAGTTTATGTCCGGTCTAGACTTCTAGATTTAATTTCTAGGTCAAGAAAGGCGTGCTTGGATTATTAACATACGAATAAGGAAATCACCTGATCGTTAATCAAATTCTAAGAGGCTTGGTGAATTTTAAGTGACGAGGTAAATCAAAACACCTGCCTGCCACCAGCCTGACTTCGGAATATTTTCATTTTCCTTCGGAAAATTGGTATGGTAAGGAAAAATATCACTGATATTATGACCCGAGTAAGTACATACCTACTCCGTTGACTCCGAGTGAAATTATTAAGATAATCATCTATTTATTACTCGGATGCTAACAAAATATAATTTTCTGCACCTAAGTATATACCTACGAGTACTTACTAGGTACCTACCCTAACCTACTCATGGATTTCCAATTTTACTTTTTTGTATAAGGGACCGTTCAAATAGACCGGCGCGGAGAGCGTCGGAGAGCATTTTTTTTTCACACAGACCGGCCGTTCGCTCTGCTCTTCGCGCCGGTCTGTGTGAACGGACACGCGGATGCGTTCGGAGCCGAGCGTACGCTCTTGGGCCGGATTCAGAGCAATTCGGCTTACGGTCGGCTGCGCGAGCATGAAAGAACACGCGAACGGAGCCGGTCGGATGCTCGAGCGCGAAAGAGTACGAGCATGGAGCAGCAGCCGAGCGGCTGCTCTTAATATTTCACACAGAGCGTATTGGGAGCATCCTCGAGCATTCTCTTATCATAAAAGAGGTAAAATGTAAAAATAAAGCTTATTTCAATGTCTTAAGATTCTATATTAAATGCGATTAAAATTTGCTCTGCTCTCCGCGCCGGTCTATCTGAAAGGTCCCTAACGATTTCATTGTTAAATTGCTGTAAAGATCAGCTGGGTTATTCTGTAACGTAGTTAGCAACTGAAAATAGTTGCCAACGAATTAGTTTGATATACATTGCTGCTTTACTGTGGGAAATATAAAGTGTTTTCATAATTTTACACAGTAAAGCAGCAGTGTATATCGAACCAATTCGTTGGCAACTATTTTCAGTTGCTAACTAAGTTACAGAATAACCCCCCTGGACGTTTACGGGTTTCTTTGAGAAACGAATTTCTTTTTAGATCAGCTAGGAGAAATAGATTGTGGGTATAAAATTTGGGTACTCAGGTCTGAGACTCTATAATAGTATACTTACCAACTCTACGGACTCTAGTCATACTTGCCCGTTGAAATCGAATAGCAAAATTACTTCCAAACGAAATTATTTCCCTGTCATATTATTAGATAGTAGATACCTATTTCCATGTGCGCGGGGAACGCTTCATACGCCTTATAATTACTTTCTTGTTACAACCTCAACAAAGCGTCGTCGCCGGCGAAGAATAGGTCGAGGAAATTTCTTACGTTATCCGGTCGTGAAAGCCTTCCACAGTCACGGGGACGTTCGAACTAGTCTAATCCAAAACTCCAGTATCCCAACGTCACCCTAAGTCGAAGTCTGAGCCTCAAAAGATGCGCCCGCGCGCTTAGGACGATGTTGCCAGAAGCGTAGCGTGGAATAATAAAGACGTGGGCGAGTTTGCATCACCGAGGACCCTTTTCTTTCGTTCCCAAGATATACCGAATAGATCTCGAGGCCCTCGCGAGTGTGAGGCCGCGGGCAAGGGCCCACATTGTCCACGCCTAGCTACGCCACTGGACGTTGCCCCCGATATTCGCCCAAACCCCCGGTGACATTGTACTAGCCAATAAGGTCTGTAGAAACACAAACCGTAAAAGTAAGTCTATATTCAGTATATTCAGACTTTGTGGAGCTCTCAAGGCGATAGATAGACTAGTCTTCTTTCAAAATTCATACCATTGATAACAGTAGGTAACTGTCATTATAGTCCCTTATCTTCAACACTACAGGCTGGGCGGAATGTAAGAATATATCTGTATCACCAAACAATACAGCTACATTTATCAAACAATAAGTTGCCACTGAGACGGATGGGCAATATGGTTAATTCAGTCCGATGGCCCGCATCCGGTCGGGGTAGCTTCCTACGCTTATCGCTCATCGTATTAGAATCGTTGCATTCATTCAATTCCATTCAGCTTTAAAGAAGATTACCTATTACAAGACTGAAGAGCAGGCGGGTTTCTGACCATTAGTGATGACTTAGTGTCTACTGATGACTGCCTATGAAAATTTGCAGCACATGTGCACATAATATTAAAATAGGAGGAACCAAGTGATGCGGTGCCGGCTTTCTAGGAATTTGTTGATCCTCCCCTTGATAAAGGCATACCAAAGGGCAGTGGGACCACCGCCGAAAGGAGTTTGTTGCGCAACAAGTGGTCGAAGTGAACCATAAATCCAGGTGTCACTTTTTATACATAGATGCTTTTCAAGTTTTCCTGTTAGTTGGTAGGCCGTAGGTACTATGGGCGGTCAATCGCATTGATTAAGTAGATATCTCCATACTTTAGTCAGATAAACGAAACTGGTGTTTTTCATATTAGGATAAGTAAGTAGTACCACCTACCTACAATCAGGTCAGGGCACAAAAATAATATAACAAGATACACCCACGCGATCCAAACCACCGGTCTCAAAGGAATTTAAGGAATTGCGTCATTCTATTCGTAGCATCGTAGGTAGATACGTAGGTAAACATTTGACACCCGAAAATGCGTAGGGGTTGCTGTGACGTCAAGCATCGCAATATTAGCCTTCGCGTCGTGGCGCAATCATTTCCGGATATTTTAACAAGATTTGGAATGAAATCTAATTAATACTGTTAATCTGTCCCGTTGATCTAGTGGTTAGCATATTCGATTGCAGATCACGAGGTCCCGGGTTCGATTCCAGGGTCGGGAAAATAATTGTAAGGTACTTAATGGCTTTTCTGTCAAGACATTCTCAGTGCCAGCCCGGAGTTGATAGTTGGCGGTGTTTCACCCCCATGCTTCGGAGAGCACGTTAAGCAGCCGGTCCCGGTTATTATCACTGTTATGTGACAATAGTGGGTAAAGCCCGCCAACCCGCATTGGAGCAGCGTGGCGGGTCAAAGCTCTAAATCCCTCTTTCCTATGAGAGAAGAGGCCTGTGCCCAGCAGTGGGAAGTTAAAAAGGCTGTAGTGTATTTGGATTAAAGTTGAAGCACTAGACAAAAAGTAGTCGGGTCTACGTGGTGCAACGTTCTATAAACAGGTCTATGAACTCTAATCACTATTGAAGCTGTAGGTTGTTGAAATTTGATGAAAAAAAGCATCTATCTACTTACTTAGGTACCTAGTTAGGTATAAATTAGCGCGAAAAATAAGATTTTAGGATATCATAATTAAGGTCAAAGGGGTCAAAGATACCTAGGTAGATACTTATAAAACATACGCATCTACGTAAGTACCTAGATTAAAGTATAACCTTCGATACGTGTATTCGACAACATAATATTATTGTTTCTATCTCACAGAGTGCTTGCGGGTGCCTTTGTACATATGTATGTACCTACCTATGTATTTTCTCTTATAATGGATTAGTAAAGTTTACAACTTACAAGAATTGAATGAATAATATAAGAGTGATTGTGCAATTTAATAGTAGGTAAGTAAATAACTTAGGTTCATTTAAATTTAGAAAATAGGAACTTAGAAAAATGGTGGGAAATACTTAGGTGTTCAATGTTCATACTTACTTACTTCTGCGCTAATCAACCTGATGGATCCCTTATGAAAGGGTTAGGTCGGGATCGGCAGTCGGAACTGAACTCGGAACTCGCGGTGTTCTTACAATAAGGTAGGCGTTAGGTGTTAGGTGTAAGGTGGATTTGTTGTAATTAAGGATTAGATACCTATAAGTAAATCATGAATATACTTACCTACTTAGTCATTAAAAATACTGGCAACCGTTGGAATAGCCTTTAAATTACATTAATATATATATAGCTGCTCGTGCTGATTCACTCACTGACTCATTGATCACCTCTCCTGAACAATTTTGTATGAAAAATTTTTTTTTCACTAATGGTTTCGTATAGAAGACAAAAATTCATTCGGAACAAAAATATGGAGAGAGCTGATGATTGAGGATTTCAGAGACGAGCGAATGGCACGCTTAAGGTATTGAAGATAGGTGGGGGGTGCTCGAGCAAATGTCACTCGAAACGTCATCCAATTGGCAGTGAGTTGAAAAAAAATTCAAAATGGCGAAAAAAAGATGGCCGCCATACAACTTTTGTTGGTCTCCATCTCGGAGGATATAAAAGATGGACGAGTAGTTTCTTCGCAAAACATAATCAGGATCCAAAGGTCTACCCGATGTATAGAAAAAAAATTCAAAATGGCGGAATTTATTTTTCCATAGAAAATGTATGGCGAATATTGAAGAGACTACAAGTTGTAAACTATGCAAGGCTTTGATGCGGTTCTTTGGAGAACTCTCAATGAAAAATATGGGAAGACATGATGATTGAGGGTTTGGAAGATGGTTGAGGAGCCCGGGCAGGGTATCGCAGATAGATGGGTGGTGCTCAAACAAAAATTACTCAAAACCTCATCCAATTGGCACTGAGCTGAAAAAAAAAACAAAATGGCGGATTCAAGATGGCGGCTATACAAATTTCGTCGGTGTCTATCTCACCAAGTATAAAAGATGGAAGAGTGGTTTCTTGGCAAAAGATGATCAAGAACTAAAGATCTACAATTTGATGAACAGAAAAAATCAAGATGGCAAAATTTATTTTTTTCACACAAAATATATGGCGAATATTGAAGAGACTATAAGTTGGGAAACTATACAAGACTTTGATACGGTTCCTTTTCAAAGTTTGTTTTTATGGAGGAACTCTCCTTCTGGCAAATGATTCGGTGAAAAAAATTTGGAGAGTGATGATTATCGAGGGTTTGGAAGATGGATGAGGAGCACGGCCAGGGTTAAAGATGCTGAAAATGATAGAAGAAGGTGGAGGCTGCTAAAACAAAAATAATACTGAAATCCCCGCGGTCCGCTTTAGCGGGCCGCGCAGCCAAGCGCCCTACTAGTTAATATATATATAGCTGTTCGTTCTGATTCACTGACTCATTCATCGCCTCTCCTGTAAAATTTTGTATGAAAAATTTTTTTTTCACAAATGGTTTCGTATAGAGGACAAAAATTCATTAAGAGGAAAAATATGGAGAGAGCTGATGATTGAGGATTTCGGAGACGGTTGAAGAGCACGCTTAAGGTATTGAAGATAGGTGGGGGGTGCTCGAACAAATGTCACTCGAAACGTCATCCAATTGGCAGTGAGCCGAAAAAAAATTCAAAATGGCGAAAAAAAGATGGCCGCCATACAAATTTCGTCGGTGTCCATCTCGAAGGGTATAAAAGATGAAAGAGTTGTTTCTTAGCAAAACATGATCAGGATCCAAAGGTCTACTCGATGAATACAAAAAAAATTCAAAATGGCGGACTTTATTTTTCCATAGAAAATGTATGGCGAATATTGAGAGAGAGTATAAAGTTGTGAATTAGGTATGCAAGGCGATTGATGCGGTTCTTTGGAGAAATCTCAAAGAAAAATATGGGAAGACATGATGATTGAGGGTTTGGAAGATGATTGATGAGCCCGGGCAGAGTTTTGTAGATAGATGGGGGCTGCTCAAACAAAAAATACTCAGAACCTCATCCAATTGGCACTGAGGTGAAAAAAAAAACCAAAATGGCGGATTCAAGATGGCGGCTATACAAATTTCGTCGGTGTCTATCTCACCAAGTATAAAAGATGGAAGAGTGGTTTCTTTGAAAAATATGATCAAGAACTAAAAAACAAGATGGCGGAATTTATTTTTCTACACAAAAAAAATTTTTGATGGTTTCGTGTAGAAAACAAAAATTCATGCGGAGGAAAAATACGGAAAGAGCTGATGATCGAAGACTTTGGAGACGGATGAAGAGCACGGCGAGGGTATTGAAGATAGGTGGGACGTGCTCAAACAAAAACTACTCGAATCCTCGCGGTCCGCTTGCGGGCCGCGCACCCACGAGCCGTACTAGTTAATATATATATAGCTGCTCGTGCTGATTCACTGACTGATTGATCACCTCTCCTGTAAAATTTTGTATGAAAAATTTTTTTTTCAACAATGGTTTCGTATAGAAAACAAAAATTCATTAGGAACAAAAATATGGAGAGAGCTGATGATTGAGGATTTCGGAGATAGGTGAGGGGCACGCTTAAGGTAATGAAGATAGGTGGGGGGTGCTCGAGCAAATGTCACTCAAAACGTCATCCAATTGGCAGTGAGCTGAAAAAAAATTCAAAATGGCGAAAAAAAGATGGCCGCCATACAAATTTCGTCGGTCTCCATCTCGGAGGGTATAAAAGATGGAAGAATAGTTTCTTAGCAAAAGATGATCAAGATCCGAAGGTCTACTCGATGAATAGAAAAAAAATTCAAAATGGCGGAATTTATTTTTCCATAGAAAATGTATGGCGAATATTGAAGTTGGGAACTATGCAAGGCTTTGAGACGGTTCCTATCTGCAGTCGAATATGCTAACCACTAGATCAAAAAGGTAGTTAGTCACCTCTAGGAACATCTAATTTTACAAAATATACCTACCACGTTTACGCAAAACTCTATATCAATGTTACCCATTCTCAATACAAGAAAAAAAAAATAATAAGATTCAATAATTTATTTATGATTCTAATCTGTGGTTGTCTACCTGTACTTTTTATGTCGTCGTAGATACTAATCATTAATCTGTGACTTTTTAGCAGCGCAAAGCTGTAAGAAGTTTTAACTAAATTTCTCTTTGTATGATTAAAGCGACAATTGATAATAATAATTATTCAGAGAACAAAAAGTGTCAGGATGATTTTGGAAATCAATTTTTGACGTGTTATCGTCTTATAAGTCGATGAACGCCGGCCGCACGCACGAAAAGGCATGACTCATTGTCACGTATTGCGTGAAAGCGAGAGCGCGGGATAAGCGATGGTGAAGGTACGATCGGCCGGCATAGCCGAGCGTGCAAGCGAGAACGTGGAACAAGCGATAGAGAGGCAATATTTTCTTATGACGTTATCACGTAAAATTATCGTCCGTAAACCGACTTTACAGACAACCATTTTTTTTTAATAATAATAAAATACAGATAAAACGTTATTTTTACGTTATAAATTATTAAAAAAATAACATTAATTGTATTTTTTTTAATACATAATAATACTACGTAGAACTTCTTAGACGAGTTTGAAATACGAATGACGTTCTTTTATTTAAATCCATAGACTGAAAAAAAAAAAACAAAAGGCGGTAAAAATTGTATCTTTTATCTGTCTTTCTACGTTGTATTTCTTCTGCTTAGAGTGATATAATTGTTTTAAAGATATTTTTAGAGATTTATCCATCTCAATAACTTATTGAATTAAATATTTCAGCCTGGTATTATTTCGTACTAAACATTTTTTAAGTGTTGTAGCTGATTTTGTGGTAAGTGACAATATTTTATTACTGAGGTGCAATGATGGCTTCTTATTCTTCGTCTTCTCTTCAGACCGTTCAAATCAAGGAAGCTGCTAATCTCGATGCACCTACTCGAGAAGTTTTCTTATATAATATTCCCGGTGACGGGAACTGCATGTTTTCAGCGCTATCTTTTCATATATACGGTCATATAAACAGATCTCAGGAAATACGATCGCGTATTGTTGGAGAGATTGTTTCGAATTGGGATCGATATGGCATGTTTACAATGCGTCGTGACGAAAGCCCGTATGGGTCGGCTGAAGAATATCGCAATGAAATGATGCAAAACGGAATTTACGGCACTACTACCGAATTGACGATGGCAGGAGAAATATATAAAGATTATATGTTTAAACTGTATATAGAAGGTGTTTATGCGCAAGCATTCGGTACCGGACCTACAGAAAAAATGATCGGTTTTACAGGGCATCTCACGAGCGGTCATTTTGATGTTTTCATCGAAAAGAACGTAAATCAGGTCCCTTCAATAAATAGTCACTCTAATGAACTCCATATTCGCGATTCGCCCAGCGGTGGGCAAATCAATGAGGCCAAATCTCTAACGTTTTCAGAGTCACAGTCATATAGTTCAAATCTGAATAGCAATGAATCATTAATTACTATTAGTAATACAGAATGTTCTTTGCCAAATAGTAAGCAAATATTGATAAATTCTCCTACTCTCACGTTTTCTCCTACTTTCACGGAGTCGCAACCGTATTGTTTAAAAGTAAATAGTAATAGTTCTGGCAGTGTCTCATTAAGTGCCATCATAAACGAAGAACGTTCTTTGGCAAGCGATGGGCAAATACTGACGAATAAAGTTGAATCTCCAACATTCACGCAGTCGCAACCCTATTGTTTCAAAGTAAATAGTAATAGTTCTGGCAGTGTCTCATTAAGTGCCATCATAAACGAAGAACGTTCTTTGGCAAGCGATGGGCAAATACTGACGAATAAAGTTGAATCTCCAACATTCACGCAGTCGCAACCCTATTGTTTCAAAGTAAATAGTAATAGTTCTGGCAGTGTCTCATTAAGTGCCATCATAAACGAAGAACGTTCTTTGGCAAGCGATGGGCAAATACTGACAAATAAAGTTGAATCTCCAACATTCACGGAGTCGCAACCCTATTGTTTAAGTCTAAAAAGTAATAGGTCTGGCAGTGTGTCATTAATCACCATTGTTCACGAAGAACGTTCTTTGGCAAGTGACGGGCAAATTCTGACAAATGAATTTGAATCACCAACATTTACAGAGTCACTGCCCTGTAGCATAAAACATAGCCTTCGTCCATGTAAAGTAGTATTAGAGCGATTGCCTGTTGATAATCCACATATAATAGAACTATTACAAAATAAAACTGATAAAAAAGAATTGTACGAACAAAACTGCAAACGTTCACGTGGTAGGCCTAAAAAACAAGTAACTGTAGCTGAAAAAAAACGTAAGCATTTGGATGCTGTTTTGCGTTACCAAAAACATAAGCCACAATCTCACAGGAGAGCCGTGCATCGGTATACTGCTGCACATCCCGAAGTGCACCTAGAGGCCGTGCAAGTATATGAAGCTGCGCATCCTGAAGTAAATAGACAGGCTGCGTTAAGGTATCAACGCTTGCATCCTCAAGCTCATCGTGAATGTGTTAGTAAATATTCTAAAACACATCGAGACAAAATACGTCAAATTAGAAATATTCCTTCAGAAATACGTGGACTGGGTTTAACGGGTGCACTGAAAGGCAACGATTTAGATAAAATTAAACCAATTCGTTTAAAATATTCTCTTCTATGTGAAGAAACTTATAAATGTATTCACTGCGGCGCCAGACTTTTTGATGAAGAAAAGTCTCGCACAAAGTGGTGCTGTGGACAGGGCAAATATAACGTTGACCCACTCGGACCACTAGATGCCCAGTTTTACGCAAACCAGTTATTTTTAAAAAACGCTAGAGCGTATAATAATCTGTTCAGTTTTTCAGCGCTAGGTACAACTCACGGCTTTCAAAGACCTGCGGGTCACGGTCCTAACTTAGTTAAAGTTCAAGGGCGTATTTACCATCGCGTCTTCGATTTGGCTTATAATGATAGCACAAATAATACAGCATTATATATACACGACGGAGAAGAACATCAAAGATTAGGAAATCAACAAAATTTGTGCCCCAATCTTATCAAGGAGATTTACGCGTACTTAAAAAATAATAATCCCTTGATAAAAGATTTATACTTATTAAATAATCACCCGAGTTCAGAAGCTCGATTAATTTTTCAAAATACAAGTCGACGTACTCATGGACCAATATTAGGAGATAGACCGGTGTCGAATGAGCTTGCAGGTTTGATTGAAACTTCAAATGAACATCACCCGCGAGCAGTAGTAATATGGAAAATTGGGGAAGCAAAACCACACACAGTACATTACTTACATCCCGCGTATGAAGCATTTCAATATCCTTTACTGTTTCCTAGAGCTCCTGAAAGATATTCCATTGATATTAAGGATAAAGCTGGCAACAAACTAAGTCAAGTAAAATACTATCGTTGTCAACTCTTATCTGAAGAGCGGTTTGCGATCTTACGACGCCTTTCGCAAGAATACTTTGTTGATATGTGGTGCCGGACCGAAGAAGAGCGTCTACAATATTTCAAAGGGATTCAAAGCGAACTAAGAATTGCAACCCGACGTGAAATCGACGAAACGATCGCAGGTGAAGGCATCCGACCCGGTAAAATATATTTACCGGCGAGTCTCACAAATAGCCCGCGTTATATGCAAATCAGGTACCACGATGCTATGGCCATTGTTGCACGGTTGGGAAAACCAAGCTTTTTCCTTACTGTTACATGTAACCCAAAATGGCCTGAAATAACCGAAAGTTTATATCCCGGTCAACAGCCAACAGATCGTCCTGATTTGTGTGTGAGAGTATTTCAACTAAAGTTGTCAATACTGTTGAAAAAAATCAGATCAAAAGACTTCTTTGGTACCATTGTATCAATTCTACATGTTATAGAATTCCAAAAAAGGGGGTTACCTCACGCACACATTACGTTCCGTGTAGAAGGAGGAGGGCCCATCGATAGTATGGATATTGATAAATTTATTCAAGCAACAATACCTCCACCGGAACAGGGACGACTGAGACAACTGGTTTTGCAACACATGGTGCACGGCCCATGTGGTGAAAGGTCGCCCTGCTATGATCAAGCTGCTGGGAAATGTTCGAAAAAATTTCCTAAAAGTTACACTGAAGTGACGTACTCGGATGAACGAGGCTCAGTACACTACAAACGTCCAGCTGGCGATCAGCTGGCAATTGTTGAACGAAATCAAACTGCAATCACTAACAGGTGGATTGTGCCGTACAACCCTGCAATACTACTGTTAATGGAATGTCATTGCAATTTGGAAATTGCTTCCACCTCCAAAGTGGTAAAATACCTTTACAAGTACCTGCACAAAGGTCCCGATCACGCAAGAGCGGGTGTGACAGAAGTATTCGACGAAATAGAACACTACGCTCAATATCGATATGTGAGCGCCTCTGATGCAATGTGGCGCCTATTGGAGTTTGACATCAGCTGTAGATATCCAACTGTCGTTGCACTACCGGTACATTTACCCGATGGAGATGCGATAATTTTCCGTACTGGAACCGAGGCGGAAGCATCAGAAAATTATATATCTAAATTGAAAATTTACATGACGAGGCCTTCAAATCCTGAGTTGGATGAATGTACTTACATGATGTTTTATGAAAGGTACAATGTCGAAACTCAAGCCCGGCCTAATCCAACTGTACAAGTGTTCCCTCATGAATCTGGAAAATACTTCATTACAAAAAGAGTACGAGGCGAGATCGTGGCTCGGATTGTCTTTATATCTCCTACACTCGGTGAACTTTATTTTCTGCGAATGTTACTCATGCGTTATCCGTGTCGGAGCTACGAAGAACTGCGAACTGTCGATAATGTAATTTACGACACTTTTCAAAAAGCAGCTTTCGAACGTGGTATTCTGAACGATAATCAGGAGTACGAGTCCGCAATAGAAGAGGCAGCCGGCTTCAAGACCGGTAAAGGTTTACGTCAGCTTTTTTTCGCACTTATCATGGACGGTGCCCCAGCCCTTCTGTTATGGGATAAATACCGTGACCATTTGTGCGATGATTATCACAGAGGGCGTGAATCTGAAATGGAAGCCGCTTACGACCATGGCCTTCGAGACATTGAACAAATGTTACGTGCTCATGGTCGATCGCTGTCAGATTTCGGTTTGCCAGACTTAAGACACAGCATAACCGAGCTTGACAGAGAAACTGGAAGATGGAACGATGAGGCGACTGCCATATTAAATGAATGGGAGTCAAAATTAAATTTGCAGCAACGGGCTATATACAACACAGTCGTATTACTTACTGAAGATGATTGTGAAGATAGGCCACCGGTGTTCATTGACGGTCCCGCTGGAACTGGAAAAACCATCTTGCTTAACGTGATTGCTGCAAAGATTCGTTCTAATGGACATATTGCCCTATGTACGGCTTCCACGGGCATAGCTGCACTAAATCATGACGGAGGTGTCACAGCACATTCAATGTTTAAGCTTCCTTTGGACTTTGAAGGTGGTAATGCAGCGTGGGGAATTTCAAACAACTCTCAAAGAGCAGCGTTGATCAAAGCAGCACGTCTTATCATTATTGATGAGGCACCAATGGCTCACAGGTACCTGCTTGAAACAATTGATCGCGGTCTCAAAGATCTAATGGAATGCAATACTAAACCCTTTGGAGGTAAAGTGTTAGTATTGGCCGGTGATTTTAGACAAATACCACCGGTGATAACAGGAGCAGGAGAACGTGATATATGCCGGGCATCAATAAAAAATTCTGAAATCTGGCACTATGTCCAAAAATTCAAGTTAACTGAAAATCAGCGTGCAAAAGAAGACCCTCATTTTGCTAACTTTGTATTGAGTATTGGAGAAGGTGAAGCTGAAACGACAGAAGAAGATTTATTAATTTTAAAAAATATCAATTACGTAAATAGCTTGCAACAATTAATTGACAATATATATCCACAGTACGAAATCTGTGACCCAAAAAATATATGTAAAAGGGCTATTCTATCTGGAACTAATGAAAACATAAGAGACATTAATCAAAAAATACTTGAACTGATACCTGGACCAATGACTATCTGTTACAGTGCCGATACCACCGACCACTTGAATGACAACTCAGCTGAACGATTAGAATGCAATGTTTTAAATTCTATCACAGCACCCGGTGTGCCCGATCATGACTTGAAACTGAAAGTAGGCGCGGTCGTTATACTTATTCGAAATATCAGTTTCACACACCGTTTAGTCAATGGTACAAAATTAATTATAGATCAAGTTTCAAAATTCACTCTGTTAGCGCATCACCCAAATAGTAGTGAGCCTATCGTCATACCTCGCATAACTTTTAAATTTAAAATAGGGCGAAACGGTATAGAAATGACTCGCAAGCAATTCCCTGTTAAGTTGGCTTATGCTATGACATTTAATAAATCTCAAGGGCAAACTCTGGATCGTGTGGGAGTGGATCTAAGAAGTGATGTTTTTTCACATGGACAACTGTACGTAGCTTTAGGCAGAGTGCGACACAGTCACAATTTGCACGTTTTAGTCCCGCTAGAAAGAGTTAGCAGAAATTACGCTCTGACAAAAAATATAGTTTATAAATCATTACTGACCTAAAATTCAAAAGACCATCTTACAAAAGGAATTCTTGAGGAGAATTAAGGAATTCTCCTCAAGAAGCCTCAATAGTGGTCGTCGGGCGCGGATAAAAAACCGTAAGGTCGTGTGAAAAAAATAACACGTTATGAATATTATAAAAGCAATTTAATTAAAATTTAACAATTTAGTAGGTATTACAAAATTATTATAATGTGATCCACCATTACTCTACGAAATTTCGATATATCAAAAAAATGCAGTGACTACTACACACGAATGGCCAGAGTAACGTCCACCGCCCCGTTCATTTTCTGTGTTGCCAACTTACTTACCTTTTATTAAGATACTTCTTCAATGCTAACAGTCGACGGTTCAAACCCTACCCGTTACACGTCTATTGTCGTACACACTCATGATGAACATGACTAATAATATTCTTTAAAAAAAATATTTTTCAAAGTTTGCTTCTGTAATTTACTTTAAAAACATGTAATATGTAAATAATATGTACCTAATGTGTAAATACCTAATAATAAATATTATGTAATATAAGTAGGTAGATTGCGTTATAATAGAAAGTACTAAATAAACAGTATGTTCACTTTCTATACTTATTTCTTTTTCAGTATTTCATTTCAATAATTTTTAAACGTTAAATTCCTTATCATAACATTAAATTATCAAGCATAACGGCCTTATTTCATTCTTACTTTACAAATACCTGTAGTCATCTTGAAACTTACTCTAACATCTTGAATTTCTGAATTACAGACATCTAATGCTTGCTACATCAAAACATATTTTTAAATAAGTAAGTAAGTATGTAGATGTCTTTTTGTCATAATAAGGACACAATATTTGTTTTAGTATTTATTCTATTTATTTATGTATCGTGGAGCAACGTCGCAAAAATATTTAAATTTTTGTAATATTTTTGCTACATTGCAATAGGTCTCATTACTCAGGCATGCAGAATATTTTTATGCGATTACGGTAAAGCCAAAAGTAAGTTTTCGTTAGAATTTTAGTAGTCTAAATTTTTATTCTGTTTGAAATGTCTGACAATGGGAGAACCACGTAAAAAAAAACGAGCTGGAGCCATACCTCCAGGGTGGCGTGGAAACTGGCTTATATTTACACTTAGGTACACTTTTTTATAATATAAGTACCTACACGAAACAGTTTAAATACTTATTTATACTTATATATATGAAGAACAATTGGATCCCCGCGACTTCGTTCGCGTGATTTTTCGATCATAGGTTTTTAAAAATCCCGCGGGAAGTCAGTTATTTCTAAGCTCCTTTGAGCTCATTCTTTTTTTGTAAAATAAAAGTAGCCTAAGTTACTCCTTATAACAAACAGCAGTCAGTGAAAGTTCCTTCAAAATCGATCCAGCCCGGATTTGGAGATTAGCCGGAATAAACAGACAAACATACATTTTAACGCACGCTAACTTAGGATAAGACGTACTTTCAATTATTTGAACCCTGTATTGGGTACCCATTTCCTTATATTTTGTTAAGAAAAATAAAATATTAAAAAAACATGTTCATACGTCCTAAACTCTACTCAATGAGTTCTAAACAATGATACCCCACATGCTAGGGTAAGAATTTTTTTTTCCGGCTTCTTAAACCCTAAAAAGCAAAACTGTTACACACCAAAACTTTAAATCCAAACGGACCCCTGTCCACTCATCTACGCGGTCCGCTTTAGCGGGCCGCGCACCCACGCGCCGTACTAGTAATTTATATACCTACTTAGTTAGGTACTTTATATAAATGCGGTAGGTAGGTATAAGTAAATATGGAAGACATTGG
Source organism: Melanargia galathea (assembly GCA_920104075.1). Lineage (NCBI taxonomy): Eukaryota > Metazoa > Arthropoda > Insecta > Lepidoptera > Nymphalidae > Melanargia > Melanargia galathea. Next base: position 18,904,789 of record OV049872.1, on the reverse strand, counting down.
ATAAACCTCGACTTAGTGGTACTTATACCTAGCTAGTTTAAGCACGTTTAAGTTACATTCTCTTGCATAAGAAAATGTTTTGAAAACTGCAGAACTCCTGAAAGAAAGAAAACGAAACCGAAAATCTTTTTTCCATATTTACCTACTTACTAAACCGAAATCCTATAAGGACCTTATGACCTTCACACACAACAATGAAATGACCTTTGCATGACATTAGCTACCTACTTACATCATTTTAATCACATTAACTTACCTTTTTCTCGAGAAGTCCTATAGTCTCCGAACTTACAGCCTTCTCCGTCATTTTAAAAACACTTTATTCAAGAAATCCACAAAATAAGTTCTATTCAAATAGAGGAATAGATACATATATATTTCCCGCAGTTCCGACGCGGTGTTGTTCGTATCCGCGACTGACACTCACCCCAAAGCGACGCATGCGTACAGAGTCTGTATTATGGACCCCTATTATACAGGGTGAGATTTGAGCAGCGTACAGTGACGCGATATCATAAAAATTCCGTTGAAGTTCCCGTTCTTTTTGCGTCTTTTGAGGATTGTGTCGAACATGTTTCGCAAATTGGTATGAAGAGATGGTTAGACCTACCTAAGTTAGTCTGAAGAAAACACTTCAATTTGAGGGAAAGGAAAAACTGCATAATGCTAAATTAGATATACCTACTAGTCAAAATTTTCAGCAACATTTTCAACATTGAAATATTTTAAAAATTTTGAAATTATGTTTATGAACCGAACTTAGATTCTTTTGATGAAGTAAGTATAGATCGACCAGAATCTCATGAAAAATAGGGAAATGAAAATCCAAGGTTAGCAACACTACGGCTGCCCTAGCGATAAACAAAGTACAACTGTCATTTTTTGTGAAATTGACTTTTTGCATTAACAAAAGTTTTATATCGAGTAGTTTTTTACCACAGTTTAATATTTCAAATAACTTGAACCGTTTACTGAAATTTGAATTGCCCATACAAAGTAACTGCACTCACTAACCCGGAGTATAAATGCAAAAACCAAGTAAACAACAAGCATAACACAAAAACTTATTGCTTGATTTTTCGTTTCGTGAAACGATCCCAGGTAAGGTGTTCTGAATGTAATTACTTTGTTTATCACTAGGGCAGCCGTGTTAACCTAGTGTTGCTTATTTTTTTACTTTTATTTTTCATGAGATTCTGGTCGATCTATAGTTACTTATATATAAACTAATTTTCTTAATTAATTATTTATCAAATATAATATATTTAAATAAAATACATAATAAAATAAAAATCATTTATTTCGACCTGTTGGTCATAATTCAAACAAAGACATAAGTACAAAAGTTGTTAGTAAAAAACACACATTAGTCTAATGTTAGTAATCTTATCCTAATTATATTTCTTATCACTACCTAACCTAAGACGACGACGACGACGATTTAGACGACCACTGTGACGCAGTCTTCCCGGTTAGCCCGCTTCCATCTGAAATTGCATCATCACTTACCATCAGGTGAGATCGCATTCAAAGGTATACATAAATAATACACTATTATATACTTACCAGAGAGTAAAAGACTAATTTGTAGACGAATAAAAAATAAAATCTACAATCTCTACATTACCTACTAGCTACCTACCTAAGTACATTATAAACAAAATTAAAATTGTTTTTTTAAGAAGATGTTTGCAACAATCCATTTAATATGCATTGTCCAGCACGGTACTTTCATCAAAATTCCGCTGATATCAATTCAGTTTTCGCCACACTGACCGCTCTTTTAATCTCACCCTGTATAGACTATAGGCACCTATTATAGGAGATGTATATAGACACAGATGAATTGTTCGGACTTAGGAGTCTGCGTGGCACGTCTGGATTCTATTATTATTGCTTATCATCCAATTCTGACGCAACTAGGGTCAAAATAGATGCACTTAACTTGATAGCCATTGATAACATTTGCATTGCGAATAAATTGTAAGTTGAATGCTTGTTTTCACCAGTGGTAGATAAATTAACAATTCTCTAAGGATAAGCGGGAATAAGAAGAAACGATGAAATCAACGCGCTGGCGTCGCTCGCCCAACTTCAACATACGTATACCCCTACTTAGTTACATAGAAAAAATATTTCTTCGTAAGTAGTGGCGATTGAAGACGGTTTTTTTTTTTGAAATATGTACAAATTAGTGTTTTGCCACATAGTAAAAGATAATGGTAGGTAACTAGGTAATTAGTTTCTTATTATATCCATCTTTTTCAAGCAATGACTTCCATGTATACTACAGTAGATTCTAGTTCCATGATGACTTTCTTGGGAAATAAAAAAATTAGTTGCAGTGGTTTCCCCTTGCCTTCCGCACCAATCTTTTGAGGATTATTTAGATCCCTAGGCCGCTGAAGCCTCTTCTGTCAGATTGCTCTGCAGCCAGGAGTGAGTGCATGGTTATCCCGCCACAGTTCGGTCGCCATAGCCTCGTCCGCTCATGCGATGGACCGACCAAATCAAATCAGCTAAGTATGGGCGGTCCCTTGCACGAGTGCACCAGGCTGTCGCCTGTCGGCCAGCAGGGAGAAGTCGTGAACACTCGTGAGGCGCATAACATCTGCCCTTAATGACGTCACTTCTGGACGACCACGACCGCTCTGTCAAGAGTGAAAAGAGTAAGAAGAAGAATACTACAGTAGCTGTACTAGTAAGTAGATACATGTATACTACAGCAGTAATAATTATAGCTATACATATAGACAAGGGCGTCGCCAGCCGCTGGCCAAGGGGGGGGCAAGTTGATGATATTTATAGTATGCGAAAAGTGTAAAATAGGCCAGTCATATTTGACACAAAAATTGCTAAAATCGCTATCAAACGCCTAGTTCTGATTTTTTAGTATGTTGTTAGGACCACTACCAGTAGTCTTAATCCAATTTTGCAACTTCGAAAGACCTGTGCGAACTTTGCAGCACTCAAAAGAGGCACGTAATTTTTTCACTTTTTTTGTTTTTTTTCTATATGGGTCCTAAAATATGCGTTATTAAGAAAATTATTTTTTGTACGTTTTAAAGTAGACTAAAATTGCTACTATTTAAAACCTGAATTAGCTTTGTAAATTCAATATTTACTGAGATACGGCTCTCCAAAAATTGACAATTGGTTCCAAAGAAGTAAAATTTTAAGATTTGGTCAGGGAAAATACTCATTTTACGGGTAAGTTTAAATGAGAAAATGTTGTAATAAATAGCTTTAATTTAAACATAAAAACGACGTCTGTAATTTAATTATAATTTACCTACAAATGCTAAAAAGTCAAAAAATGGGAATATTGCGTTATTCGCTTTAGTTTGTTTGAAAGTTCAGTTTGAAAGGAAAAACCATGTAGATACATCCACAAGAAATATACATTTAAACTATTATTACAGTATTTATAATGTTATTTATGAAAAAAAAAAATATTTATCTCATTTTATTGATATTTATTGATATATTATTTTATGAAACATATTAATCTGCTTCATTAAGATTTGTGTAAGTAAGTAAGTAGCTTCAGTAAGTAAGGTTTGCTCTTCATTAAGATTTGTGAGTAAACTATATGGTCTAGAGACGTCGTCGTTCTGTCCTTAATTTAAAGCTTATAATTAGATGTGCTATAACATTTACCCTATAATGTTACTCGTAAAATGAGTACTATCCCCAAGATCGCGGTCGGACCAAATCTTAAAATTTCACTTTTTTGGAAAAAAAAAAACAATTTTAGTAGAGCTGCATCTCGGTAAGTATTGAATTTACAGAGCTGGTTCTGGTCTCAAATTGTAGCAATTTTAGTCTACTTTAAAACTGTATAGAAAGTATTAAAAATGCGTAGTTTAGGACTTATATTGCTCGGCACTCATAATGTCCTTGTAATGTAGTATTTCATAATAAAATCGATAAATATCAATAATAATATAAATACTTTTTTGTAATAAATCCTACTAATATTATAAATGTGAAAGTGTGGATGTTTGGATGTTTGTTACTCAATCACGCCGCAACTACTGAACCGATTTGGCTGAAATTTTGAATGAAGATAGAATATGCCCTGACTTAAAACATAGGCTGGAAAAATCCACAGTTCCCGTGGGATTTTGAAAAACCCGAAATCTATATCTTCAGCTATAGGTAGATTACTATAGCGAACTTCCTTGATAGTAGGTATAAAGATTGGAAAAGGGAGCGGAAACGGAAACCGGAAATCCATGATTCCCTTGGGATTTGTTTAAAACCAAAATTCACGCGGGCGAAGCCGCGGGCAGATGCTAATAAGATTATAAATACGTAATATCAATACTTAATAATAGTTCCAATATATATTTCTTGTGGATGTATACGGTTTTTCTTAAAACTACCTTCAAAACGAAATAAAGCAAACAAATGCAGTTTTCCTATTTTTTAAATTTTTAGGATTTGTAAGCATAGAAAAAAAAAAACAAAAAAGTGAAAACATTTTCATGGTTTTTTCTAGTGCTGCAAAGTTAGCACATATGTCTTTCGAAACTGCAAAATTAGAGACTACTGGTAGTGGTCCTAACAACATATTAAAAAAATCTGAATTTTCTTTTCAAACTATACTTACTTAAAATATTTATATTTTTTCAAATCTCTAGGGGGGGGCAGCTGCCCCCCCCTGCCCCTACCTGGCGACGCCCTTGCATATAGAATTCATTGTTTTTAACGTTCGTCACTCACAGAGTACGGTCCATAAAGGTACGCCACCTTTAATGTCGATGTGCCTCCAAGTTCTGACGGTGTTCCATATGGGACCCCTCGATTGCAGAGGAGGGTCCGCCTTGGCAGACGCCGCTGCGCTAAGTTGGTCGAGGGTCGAGGCATTTTTTGGAAGTCTGTAAAAATCCAAGATGGCCGATTTTTATATGAGCGACGCTTTCTAGAACAGTTTATTTATCATCAGTGACGAGATCTCTGGGTGCTGATTATGAAATGAAATGACAATTGTAAAAATTGAGGGGAGGCACGGAGGCAGGACCTAGAGTCCTACCTCCGTGCACACTAGCGCAGAGCCGAAGCGTCATCCAAAACATTTTCATGGTATATTGGTGACTATCTCTACGAAACAAAGCACGAGTTCGTACGAATGCGCGCGCAAAAATCTGCGCTAGCCGTGCGCATTCGCTCTTTTTTACCCGACTACAGCAAAGCCAAAAGGAATGGTTATGATTTTAACATGGTTATGTTTGTGGCCGATTTTTGTATGAGATTTTGTTATGGTCCAGGTGACACATTTTATATACCTACGAAAAAATTCGAGAAGCGACGTCCGAGCGGCAAAAGTAAAATATTATTTAGTTTCGGATAGATATAATAGATGGCGCCACTAGCTGCTTGCCCCGCGTTCTGCACACAATTATTATTTTATAACTAAGCGTAGTCGGGTTTTAGTTTACGAACTTTATCTCTTGTTATCTCGATAGAAATGTGTGCCTTATTTTTAACCCCCGACGCAAAAACGACGGGGTGTTATAAGTTTGACGTGTCTGTGTGTGTCTGTCTGTTCCCCTGTGGCGCTCAAACGGGTGGACCGATTTGAATACGGTTTTTTTTTTGTTTGAAAGGTGAATTCGTCGAGAGTGTTGTTAGCTATGTTTGATGAAAATCGATCCAAGATGGCCGCCGCTGTAAAATGGCAGATTACATATTTTTTCACAACTCCCTTAATATGGGTATCAAATGAAATGGTTTGACTAGTAGAATAGCACTATGCAAATCCAAGATGGCTGCCACCACTAAATGGCGATTGTCGGGGGTTTTTTAAATCTTTAATTTACACTTGTGTAGAAATGGGTGCCAAATGCCATGATTTTTTGGTTGACGCTTCGATGCGCTAGTATGTCCCGACTCTTGTCTCTTAGTCCGTTGTTCTTCCCCTCAATTTTACAATTATTGTATATTATATCATAATCAGCATTCCAAAAGATCTGGTCATTGATATATTTTGATGATAGTACAATATTATTTATTTAAATTATTCTAGAAAACGTCGCCCATATAAAAGTCGGCTATCTTGGATTTCTAATCAACAACAAAAAAGCAAAAAAAATCTCAATTCGGTTCATTTTCTTAGCCAGCATCCTTAGGATTCTATAAATTGATACCCAAATCAAAAATTTATTAATTAATCCAAAATTTGAATAAGATCGTGCAAAAAAGTCGCCCAGGCTTATATCTTATAAATTATATTTTACTATTTTGATTTAATTAAAAAGAAAACTTTTTATATAGACAGAGAGGATATTTAACAAAATAAAAAGTCAAAAGTCCAAGTATTAATAAATTTATTTTACAATCAAACTTAGATCTGGGGCAGAATTGCACCTTACATTAAATAGACGATAATTAAATTTCTAATTAAAGTAATTAATTATTTAATCGAGATGGCATTGTTATAATATCAGTCAACATCACAACTGCAATTTATTCAACTATCAGTAAATACACATTTTATCCATAATATTAATGAATAGTATTAGATATAATAATATTAAGTATATACAACAATAATTCACGCACACTTATATTTTTAATAATTTCATCTTTAGTTTTAATTTTAAATAATATATTTTTTGCAAAAATTGTTACTGCAAAATCAACAAGATATTTTTAATCGCAAAGGAAAAATTATATACCTAACTTTAATGATAACAAAAAAATCTGAATTTAACATTCTTGTATGCAATAAGTTTTATACAATGTATCAAAAAAATTGTGAAAAATTGGCCAAGTGCGAGTCGGGCCTCGCTCTTTCAGGGTTCCGTACATAATTATGAACAATATAATATTTTGGATCTAAGAAATATTTAATTTCCGAGCTAGACATCGCAACAAACCGTGAAAGAAAAACCCAAAAAAATGTTCGTTTATTTTGGTCACAGCTTATAAACTATTTAATAAATCGTTGTTTTCAGTATTTGTTGTTTAAATAGAGCATATAGTACATAATATACTGAAATATCATATTCCCAACTAGTTTAGTTTTTGAGATAGCCCCCGTCACAAAAATGGTCTAAAACTGACAACTTTGATGGGCTCCCATTTCCTTATTTTTTGAGATAAAAATTAAAAAAATATATATTTGTACTCTACTTAATGAGCTCTAAACAATGATACCCTACAAGCTAGGGTAAAGAAAAATTTTTTTTTTCCGGCTCCTTTTTCATGTATGGGAGCCCCCCTGAACAATAATTTAATTCAATATCTAATTCAATATTTGATTTTGGGTTAACGTTTTACACTAAATACCAAAATTTCTGGTTTGTAACTCATTTCGTCTGCGAGCTAGAGACCTGTGACCGGCGGACAGACGGACAGACAGACAGACAGACAGACAGACAGACAGACAGCCGAGTGACATTAATAGGGCTCCGTTTTTACCCTTCGGGTACGGAACCCTAAAAACTATTCAATCCAAACATAAATACTTTCAAAATATTTTTTATAAAGTACATAATATAACATTATGTAGTGCTAAAAATAATAAGTGACTATATATAGTACAACAATGAAAAGTTTAAATTTCTAAAACCTTAATTTTGTTGTACACTAAAAATAGTGCTATCCTAGTCATCTAGAACAAGACAACATGATTCCAATGTTCCCTGTAGAAAGAGACAGTATGATTTAAATTCTGTTCTGCCTACTTTAGTTAACAATTTTAAGCTAATATGCACTAAACTTACACGAGTAAATGTCTACTTTAGTTATTAAAGTCCTCACAGTTTAATAAAGTTTAGTCTACAACAAAATTGGAACCAATACAAAATTCATCAATTCTTAATTTTATATTTTAATAATATATTCAGGTATTTTATTAACCGCGTGGCAAGATCTGTACATTAATATGACATCGATTTAAAGCTGTTTGAGGCATGGTTTACACAGGAGACGACGTGGCGCTCGTGTACAGCATGCGTCCGCGCCACGTCACTGGACATCTGTGTATACCATGTCTAATATAAATCTAATCGATTGTAAATAGACATAGACGACATAATACAGATATAGATTATAGGTAGTATGTTGCTGCAAAATTGAAATATCCATTTTGAGTGTGAGCTGTAAAGAGTGTACTTTGACTTAACTTTGACTTCATTCTCGGATTGTAAATGAGGCAGATTTATCTTAGCTCGGTCTAAATATGGTTTCAAAAGCATTAAAACTCACTACGCACCATACATATATTTATAAAAACCTGAGCGCTCTAAACGATTACGCAGGGAACTATAAATAATTTGTCAAAATAGCTTTTTATTTATGCTGTCGAAAATTGACATATTTTGACAGTTCTTGTATTTAAATCTGTCAACATTGACGTCAAAAGCATTTCGGGGATGTTTCCTCCTTGAATGATGAAATCCTGCAGCAACATACTGAAGTACACAACACACAACGAATATTGACGTAAGCCAAAAAAGTGGACTCAAAATCCGCGATCATTGCGAATTTTCGAACGGAATACCGAATAACATTTCCTAAAAAAAAAAGCGATTCTCGAAATCTATGAGCGTTGTCGAGTTGTTTAAACTCGTACTTACTGAGTACTGAGAAGAGATATCGCAATAACGCGTTCCGATAATTCCGGCCGAAATTTCGTAAGATATATTTATTATATCTTTCGTGCTATTTCGCTTGTACTGAGTCGTTAATTTTACGCCAACAACAATAAATAATTATATTTATTACAATACAGATAATAACTAGAATTAAGATTAGATTTCGAAAGATGCTTCGATTCGTTTAATTATTAGGCCGGTCCTACTACTCGTTGGTTGTGTTACATTAAAATTAAGATATTCTAATTATTTGATTAATATAATTAATTAATAATTATAGCAAATATTTATATGTTAATTGACGATTTTTAAAACATATTGATTACACTGCACAACAGCATGTCTGATGATTGGTTTATGTTACATGATATTAGTCCAATTGTTAATGACGTTTTCAAATCTGTGACTGAAATTTCTGTATCAGCTCTAGTTCAAAAAATATTACACATAGGTCTTTTTATAATAAAACACTATATATTTAAAGATAATCCTATTTTATTTAGTTTTTAAGTTGAAAAAAACTTTCTTTTATTTGATTTCCTTTTTGAAGCTGAAGGTAGAGAGCTGTTCTGAATGCTCCAACAATAGTCAGCCATCATGTGTGCGTTCCAGTAGCCTTGATAGCGTTCCTCCATCGTACGAAGGTCCTGGTGGAATCGCTCGCCCTGTTCTTCACTTAGATCCCCAAGATTGGCGGGAAAATAGTCCAAGTGGTTGTGGAGAAAGTGTAACTTGATGCTCATGTTACATCCAAGCCTTTGAAAGTGACTCATTAGTTGTTCGACGTGTTGAGAACAGTCAGAACTTTTCTTATTTCCCAAAAAATTTTGAACAAGCCAAACAAACTCATTCCATGCCTTTTTCTCAATCTCTGTCATAATATCCGTAAAATTTGAGTCTTTTATTAACGATCTTATCTGTGGCCCGTCAAAAACGCCCGCTTTTATCTTTTCTGCACTCAGTTTTGGAAACTTTTTTGATAAAAAACGGAAACAATTTCCATTTTTGTCAAGACCTTTTACGAATTGTTTTATAAGCCCTAGTTTTATATGTAACGGAGGCAAAATTATACGATCCCTTGAAACTAAAGGTGGGTTTATCACGTTCTGTTGTCCTGGAACTAGCGCTTCCCGAGTAGGCCAATCTTTTTTAATCCAATGTTGATTTTTAGCTCTACTGTCCCACAAGCAAAGAAAACAGGGATACTTTGTGTAACCACCTTGTTGGCCTAAAAGAAAGTTTACCATTTTTAAATCAACACATATGAGCCAGTTGTGTTCCACATATTTTATTTTGTCCAAAACCAGAGCAATAGTTGTATATTCTTCTTTTACTTTTGTAGAATGTGCAATAGGCAACGACCCTAATTTATTCCCATTGTGTAAGAGAACACATTTTAGACTCCGTTTCGATGAGTCTATGAATAGACGCCACTCACTAGAAACGTAATTTTGTAATCCCATTGCAGCCATTAAACCAGGTACATCTTTACAAAATACGAAGTCATCTTCTTCAGCAAAATATTTGAGGAGATTTTGTTCTCTTGTGCGGTAAAAAGAAATTTTAGTTTCTTTTGTTACTAAGTTTCTTTCTTTTAGCCTAGAAGCCAAAATTTCTGAAGCAGACTTTGACAGTCCCAGATCTCTGATAAGGTCGTTTAAATCACCTTGGTTAAGTGGTTTTGGCGTTTCCAGGTCACATTCAAAGTCACTATCACTACTGTCAGTTTTCGCCTCAAAATGCATAGGCTCCTCCTGTGGTACATCAGCTTGAGGTTCAGGTGATATCTTAGGGCTCAAAACACGTCTATGTGCCGACCGTATGCAAGGATATTCCCATTTGGCTCGATTTTTTCGGTTAATGCCAGTTATGTTCACCAAACAAAAATAACAGTCGTCGTGGTGGTTCACGGGTTCATTCCAGATCATAGCAGTTTCGTACCGAAATTTATTTCTTTTCTTATTTGTCCACAAACGTAGAAACTCAACACACGTTTTGCATACCTTTTGCGGAATCCAAGGCTTATTTTTCATTTCCAGCGGGTGACCAAAGTAGTTTTTGTAAGCCTCATTTACGAACGCTGTCACATTTAAACGATATTCTTTAAACATATACTCTCCGCAAATGAAACAAAAATGATTCGGATCATTCACACAAACTCGACTTGACGATGCCATATCAAATTATATTAAGAAAACTTAATTAATTAATTATTATCAGCAAATTAACAGTGTAACACAGTGAATTTTTAGTGGAAGCTATAACTCGTAAACAAGAGCTGTCACAACACAAATGAGGGTATATTTAGAATTAGTGAAGTCAAATTAGTAAACATCATGTGATAAACTTCATTCATCAGACAAAAGTTGCAATTTTGTTGTGCAGTGTTATTATTTACAATACATATACAGCACTGGACTTAAGGCCGGTTCGCATTATTATGGCTGACTATTCCAGTCACCCATATATTATTAGGATACGATTGGAATGCTACTGGAATAATGTGAATCGGCCATTATAGTTAGCTAAATATAATGAGAAAATTATTAAATTGTATTTTAAAACTGTTTTCTTGGTAAAATATCGGATAGGTAACAGGGTGGGTTTTTTAACCGACTTCAAAAAAAGAGGAGGTTCTCAATTCGTTGGCATCTTTTTTTTATGCATGTTCCCCGATTACTCAAATACGCCAGGACCGATTTGGAAAATTATTCTTTTGTTTGGTTTAGAAAGTATACTCTTACTTTCCAGGTGGTCCCATGTTCATCAGTGGGGCTATTCTCTAACTTAGTCACCAACTGAAAATTGGTGATCACCGAATTGGTGGTGAACAACGAATTAGTTCGATATACATTGCTGTTTCAATGTGTGAAATAAAATCACTGTTTATATTTTCACACAGTAAAGCAGCAATGTATATCGAACTTATTCGGTGGATATAATTTTCAGTTGGTAACTAAGTTAGAGAATAGCCCCACTGGTCAGGATCTGATGATGGGAACCTGGAGAAATAGAGGGAACTCTTCAAATTTTATTAGTATATTGAAGTTGGTTTAATTTTTCCTAAAATATACCCTGTCAAAAGTTGAATTTATGATACTATAAGACATTTTATCAAATAAACTATTCACATATTATTATACATATTAAAATATGATATGTTTGCAACTGCTGCTTTTATTACAGTAAAAGTAGCCGACATTTTTATTTTGAATAACTATCTAAATAACTATCTACATAATTTAGTAACGAAACATTATTTTATTAATAAAGACGTACAGATCGTATTTTCAATATATATATATTTACCTACCCACAATTTGTATTATTGTAAACATGAAATTTAACTTTTTTTTAGAAAGGTATAAGAAAAAATTATGTTAGAGTTTTGAAATATATACCAGGTACATATTGCGAAAAGTTAGGCCAGAGATTACATGATTTTACGGTAATTTTTAGCTAAACATACATAATATTATATATGTAAAAAATAATTAAAACAATTTTATAATTACCACTCACTACCGTCAGGCCAATATTTCACTAGGCGCCATAGTTGCGCCACCAGCGAGTGATCCCGCTGCCACCATATTGGTTGCGCAACCAGGCGGACACAAGGTGAGGTATCCTACATAGTATACATTTTGTTGGTAGCGTGACTGGTTGCGTCACCAATGGTTTCCTAGTATCCTAGTGAGATAGTGCCCTAAAGGTAAAATTGTTGGCATTCAATACTTGTAACTCCCTATATCGGATGTAAGGGGACGGCTATCGGAAACAAATACAAGTGATAGTAGTGATGATTTAGACAAGATATTTACCATGAAAAAAAATTCAAATATTTCTTGTATTTTTAAAAGTTCGCAATGTAATGCAATCAGCTGACATTAGAGGTCAACGAAAATTGGGTACATACATAAAGTTGTCGCCGAGTTGTGCACGCTATTCATTGCCAGTTTGAATAATACTACAAGTATATAAGACAAACGGATATCGGGTATTGGATTGTGTTTAGGTAGTATAAGAATAGCTAAGGTAACTAAGTTAGGTGGTTTCGATAGCGGCCCCCTTATACCCTGTATAGCCTAATCCATTTATAATTTTCAGCTGGAAGTAAGATGCAGGAGGTTTCCCCACAGCTCGCCGGCGTAGTATCGTCCCCTTATAGGGGTATACCCTGCTTCAGTTATAACCTCCAAGTAGAAGTAAAGTGCAGGAGGTCCCCCCACAGCTCGCCGGCGTAGTATCATAACCTCGCGGTGAGCTCGTCGTCCAGGCTGCAGCAGGAGACCAGCTCCTCGAACGACATGCCGTCCAGCGTCATGGACACGGCGGAGATGCTGCGGAACAGCGCCTCGGGGTCCAGGTCCTCGGGCAGCTTGGTGAGGAACTGCGCCGCGGCTATGAAGTCCATGTCCTTCAGCTCGTCCTGGTACAGGTGGAGGATGCCTGCGGGTGGGGAATGTCCAGTTATAACTTATAGCTCCACCGGTTTCAATCGACATAGAGGATGTGTGGCGACCGCTTTTTACGCCAAGACAACACCATTGTACAAGATAGAGGATATTATACAATGAACACAAAATTACTTTGCTATAATCCGCTAACAGTGACTTTGGCAACGGACGTTGTGAAGTCGACATCTCCTGAAGATGCTCCGGTGTCGGAGCGAAACGATCGTCGAGTTAAATTTGTGGTGAATTTGTGTGGTGTTGTGCCTACAAATTTGTCACTGTTAGCGGATTATAGCAAAGTAATTTTGTGTTCATTGTATAATATCATGGAATTCCGCAAAGTAACGCCTACTTCTATTCAACAAGTTAGAGGAGTGATAGAACATTGCATTATAACGCAAAAATATCAAACAGTAGCTGAGCCTTCACGTGGCCTTCGTTGTCGCGTAGAAAGTTTATCATTTTGTGAAGTCGTATCGCGTAGTGTCGCGTCGCATCGCGTTTGTCGTTCACCTAGGACAACGGATGAGAGACCCGTGCTATGTAGTGGGCCGGTAATAGACTGATATTGATATTGATGATGATGATGATGATAATGTTGATGATATGTTACCTAGGGCAGTGTTGAAGAGGAAGGTGTCGCCGTCTCTAAGAAACACGTCCCACACTCGGCACGCGGCGTCCAGCGGCATGGCCTTGGCGAACGCCGTGTACAGCCACTCCAGCAGGTACAGCTCGGGCGCCACCACGTCCGCGAGCGACGGCAGGTTGTGCTGCAGGAGGGTTCCGTACGCTTTCCAGAGACGCTGGACAAAATAAAACAATAAATCAATGCTTTTCGAGTAATGGCGAGTGAAAAAATCGAATGAAAAACGGCCATGCCCTTCCAGGCTACAATACAAGAATATAAATTACCATTTATCTGGTAGGAGGCTTCACCTGTTGCTACCAGCCTACCGGCAAAGCCGTCCCGCCAAGCCATTCAGCTCGATCGATAAGAAACCAATCAGGGGTTTAATAAACTGTCATACCTAGTGATTTAAGGCTTATTTCGTGGTTTATCGACATATTCTAATGTAAAAATTACGGGTACATACCACGATCAATTTGTTTTTGTTTTTGTCGATATTTCGGTCCAGTTACATGGACCGTGGTCGCGACGAGACTATGTACCCGTATCGTAGTATGTACCCGTAATTTTTACATTAGAAACTGTCATACCTCTTCCAGGTTAGCCTGATTCCATCTTAGACTGCATCGTAAATTTACCATCAGGACATATTGCAGTCAAGGGCTAACCTATAGATGAAAAAAAATTAGAAAAAAGTGGTCGACTAACTTCTCAGGGGGAAAAATGACAAAATTACTTCCGCCGACTGAGCATAAATGAACCTTACCTGCATAGTATCACCGTCCCTAGTGAACGCGGCCCTCAGCACCGGTCCGTCCAGAAGATTCGCGAAACAGACGAACGCTTGCGGCGCCTCCATGTTCAGAATCAAGACGGCCGCTATGAATGACATACCCTGAAACAAAGAACACGTTCACATATCTTAATAGCCATTTAATAGCCACTTAATAGTAGTGGTCACTCTGAGACATGTTCTCAGACATAACAGACCATTTGCTTCAGATGAAATTGAGGTCAAGAGGAGGAGAAAATTGTGGTTTAGAAGGACAAAGGATTCCGGGAAGGGACAAGAATAGCCTACGTATCGTCCCTTTTCCGTAAACACATACCTGAATAATGATAACCTTAGTTTTTGCAACATGGACAACAAGTTTCACACACAGGACGGACAGGGAGCTACTAGAAATGGTCTCGGAATTCCAATAAGAAATGAAGTGCGGAAAAAGTATTATAATTCATCAAAAACTGACCGTATAAACATCGGCAGGTAGATCGAATACTGAAGGAAAGTGGAGGGGGTAAGCTATTGATTTCCCGCGCGACAGTTCCCATACGCAGCTATCCACGTTTCGTTCAGTGTTCGATCTACGTGCCGATGTTTATAATTTCAAAGTTATGACACTGAAGGGGCACTGTGATGGTCACGTCTATATTAGAATCATGGGAAGAAAAGTCCTCTATGACATTTGAAAAGTGACTGGCATTGATTGGATGCGAAAGGCTGAAGATACTTAAAGGAGACCTTCGTCTACATCCACTGTGGACATGTTGGGACTCATATAGACGACGGCCTACCTGAATACCAATATCAATACCAATAGATAGAATACCAATACCAATAGATGATGACATACCTGATTATACCATGCGATTTAGCGTTCCGGTACACCGCGGTATGTCGGGTAACCGATCAGGGATGTATGGATTAATAAATAATTACCATACCTTTTCCAAATTAGTTCGCTTCCACCTTAGATATCATCGTTACTTACCATCAGGTGAGATTGCAGTCAAGGGCTAACTTGTAGATGAATAAAAAAAAAATACCCAGTAGATGATGACATAACTGAATATACCCAATAGATGATGACATACCTGAATATACCTAATCGATGATGACATACCTGAATATACCCAACTGATGATGATATACCTGAATATATCCAATAGATGATGACATACCTGAATGTACCCAATAAATTATGACATACCTGAATATACTCAACAGATAATGACATAACTGAATATACTCGATAGATGATGACATACCTGAATATACCCAATATCGGGCCTGTAGCACACATAGGCCGCGAGCATCTCATGCAGCACATCAAAGTACGGTCCGCCGGGCTGGAAGATGCACAGGTGCGGGAACGTCCGCGCTATGTCCAGCTGTATCAGCTCCATGGAACACTCGTCACCGTAGTCCAATAGGTTAGGGTTGGATTTCGAACAGCATTTCTTTGGCGGTTCGACCGTTAAAGTCTTCAGGTTTTGCTCGCTGAAGTTTCTGGGCATGCCTGTTGAGGAAATAAGTTTTATTAATTTTTATAGCTGTTTTGCCAAAGAAGAATGGCAAAAAACATATTCAATAATGAAACTCAATCGAAACACACATACTAATGTAAGATAAATTATGTTTGTCTATGGCACCATACAAGACTTGGTGTAAAGCTCCAATACTTGCAGTACAAGTTATTTAATTCCGGTGTCCGAATAATAATAGCGCAAAGAACCGATAGATATTGAGGTATCCAAAGGTCAGAAGCGACCTCACACTGAGAAACGAAGCGTTGAAAGATCACTAAGCGAATCGCTGACAGCGGCGAGATACAAGCGGCACAAGACCGTATTCTGCGGCGATCCTTGCAAGAAATCTATGTCCAGCAGGACGTCTATCGGTTGAAACGATGTCGACAACGATGACCCGAAGAGTCGTAAAGGGTTAACGACAAATTGCGCCATAAGGTAGATTCATCCCATTGCCGGCCAGGTCATAGGACACAGGGCAGGGGGTCTCCGCTCAGAATGAGAAGGGTTTTGACCGTAAATTACCACGCTAACCAAGTGCGCCTTTTTTTACACGCCTTTTTGAGAACATGAATAACTCTCAGGTTTCCTTACGATGTTTTCCTTCACTGTTAAAACAAGTGATATTTAATTGCTTAAAACGCACATAACTCCGAAAAGTTATCGAACTCCGTCCTTACGAAAAGGCCGAAGGCTTAATCACCAAGCTTTCAGCGCTAGGTTTTTTAATCAACTACAAGTTAGCACTTGACTACAATCTCACCTGATGGTCTATGATGGACGATGCAGTCTAAGATGGAAGCGGGCTAACTTGGAAGAGTTATGCAAACCCCTGATCGGTTTCTACAGAGCATCGTACCGGAGCGCTAAATCGCTTGGCGGCACGGCTTTGCCAGTAGGGTGGTAATCAGCCACGGCTGAAGCCTCCCACCAGACCAGACTAGAGACAATTTAGAAATGATAAAATCCCAAAATTGCCCCTGCCGGGAATCGAACTCGGGACCTCCCACTTGTAACACCACAGCGCTCACCACTGCGCCATGGAGTAAATAAATAAAGGTAGATTCATAGTTCACACTAGTACTAACCTAATCTCTGTTTCTCCGGCTTCTCGTCCCTATCGTCAGTTTTGGACGACCTCTTCGACGACCTCTCATCGCACTTCGCGAATTCACCACCCGACAGTCTATCCTCTGCCTTCTCAATTTCAACGTCGTCTTTCTTGCAATCGCACGCGGTTTTCGAGTTGACTTTCAACCGTTTCCGCCTCGACTGCGCCTCGTGCAGCTTCTGCTTCGCCTTGGTGACGTAGTCCTGGTAGTGGTCGTGGGTGATCTTCAGCTTGTTCTCGATGGCCAGCTGCCACACTCGACCCCTGATGGCCGGCGGCAGCCCGCTCCACCATAGTTCCAGGGTGCGCTTGCTATTCTTCCTGTGGACAGAGAAAAAATTGTTATTATCCTGTACAAAAACAGTTAATCATCATCTTTTGGGTATATTCAGGTATGTCATCATCTATTGAGTATATTCAGTTATGTCATTATGTGTTGGGTATATTCAGGTATGTCATAATTAATTAATTAACTGTTGAATGGAAGCAGGCGTTACTTTGCGGAATTCCATGATATACAATGAATATAAAATTATTTTGCTATAATCCGCTAACAGTGACAAATTTGTAGGCACAACACCACACAATCTTGTAGGCACAACACCACACAATCTTGTAGGCACAACACCACACAAATTCACCACAAACAAACTCGACGATCGTTTCGCTCCGACACCGGAGCATCTTCAGGAGATGTCGACTTCACAACGGACGATTGCAAAGTGAGTTCGTGTCGAATGAGCGGTCTTATATATACTATCCCCGCTTAGTCATCTACCCTCCTTTCTCTTTCTCTCTGGCCACGCCCCCTAAATATGTTGAGCAACGGTGAAGATGACACATTTATTTGCTCATTCAGCAATTCGACACTGTGTCATCTTCACCGCTGTGCCCAACATATTTAGGGGGCGTGGCCAGAGAGAAAGAGAAAGGAGGGTAGATGACTAAGCGGGGATAGTATATATAAGACCGCTCATTCGACACGAACTCACTTTGCAATCGTCCGTTGTGAAGTCGACATCTCCTGAAGATGCTCCGGTGTCGGAGCGAAACGATCGTCGAGTTTGTTTGTGGTGAATTTGTGTGGTGTTGTGCCTACAAGATTGTGTGGTGTTGTGCCTACAAGATTGTGTGGTGTTGTGCCTACAAATTTGTCACTGTTAGCGGATTATAGCAAAATAATTTTATATTCATTGTATAATTAATTAACTACTTTATCAAAGATAACTTTTGACCGTTTATTAATACATAGTTACGTAATAGCTATAATTTAAGAAAACTATAATAAAAACTGATCTTTTCTTTCTGGATGGAATATTTATGGATTTTTATCCTAAATTCAATCTTCTCTGACGCAGAGACTGGTGTGAAAATAATTAAAATCCGAATTATTAAACTCATAATTTTTTTACGGAAGCGAGACTCGGTCGATCGGACTACGAGAGTGAGGAAATAGTGTGCGTGCTTATGCACTATAATATCTCTGCATAGTAGGGTAGTCTCCTTAGCCACCGTGGCCGAAATTCGGTCAAATGAACATTCTCATTGAGAAAATTATCCTGTATTTTTCCTGTTAGAAAAAAAAGTAGCACATATTATTATAGCTATCTTAAACAATGAACAGATAAATAACGGAAATATACTGCGACAAAAAGAAAGGATGTCGCGAAAATTATTTATGCATACCCACTCGTATTAGAAACGGGCACAGTTCAAAGAATAATAACAATAGGTAGGTGCGAAGAAATCAGCAAAAACGCCAATAACAATAGAACGGTGTACAGAACTTAGCAACTGTCACATAACAATGCACATAGCCTGCTTCTGTCAGCGAATGATGGATCAGTCTATGATATTAAACCCAGAATGCTGTAATACCTCTATTAATCTATACGTATTTTAATAAAATCGTAGACTTGCCGTATCTGTACATTGAAGATTTTTGCAAAATAATAACAGGGGGATGTTAAGGATAAGTAATAGAATGTAAAAAACCTATTTTTGAAATTTTTGTCTGTTTGTCTGTATGTTTGTGCGCGCATCACGCAAAAACTACTGAATGGATTGAAACGAAACTTGGTACGATTTAAGTTCATACTACGGAGTAACATATAGGATACTTTTTATCCCGAAATTCAGAACGGAGGGGATGAAAGTCAAAACGTGTATTTAGCTGTAATTCAATAACGCGTAGTCCGATTTCAATCATTTTTTTTTGTTAGAAAGTAGATACTTTAAAGATTATTGACTAATCTTTAAAAGGCTGGATCGATTTTGATGGGACTTACTGGCGGATGTTTACATTTTGATCTACCTAAACATCCGCCAGTGAACTTTCAACAGTTTTTAGCATGATATGAGCTCAAAGGAGCTTAGGAAAAACAAAATGATTCCTACGGGATTTTTAAAAACCATTATATATCCACGCGAACGAAGTCGCGGGTGTCCGCTTGTTTATAATAACGTCATGTTGAATAATAGGATTATCATCATCATTATAATAAACCCATTGCTGCCGGCCCACTACAGGGCTCCTCTCAGATTGAGAAGGGCTTAGGCCTAATCTACGAGGGCCAAGCGCGGATTGAGTTCACACGCCTTTGAGAGCATTGTGGAGAACTCTCGGACTAGCAGGTTTTCTCACGATGTTTTCCTTCGCCGTTAAAACGAGTGATATTTAATTGCTTAAAACACACATAACTTGGTCGTTTTAGGCAATAATTTATATTAATGCCTAAGAAGCGTAACGGGAATATCACGTTATCTCCCTCGCACGCCCGCTCTTAATAGACGGTGATCTCACTGTTTTGTTTGTAAAGAACATCAACAATGTAAAAATACATATAATGATAAATATTTCCGCTTCAATGTGTCTTTTCGGATTTCAGTCCGCTCTTTGAGCGTTGATCCACAGTAATCCACACCCCCGACACTTCGTACGATCGAACCTACTACTGATAAGGACAACACTGTATTCAATACTACTAGACGTACTTCTACATTGCGTAGTTAATATTCTTCGGTTGAGCTGACGCTCTACTACCACCAGATTTCAAAGGATTCTTACTCCTTTATTTTTGGGCAGATTTACATAATTCCTTCTATCAAAATAAAAATAGAAAAGTACAAATACAACATTATGCCTGCTCTTCACCATCGCCGATAAAATCGCCGGCAATCGTCACGATCATCGTACAAGCATCCACACGATCGTCCGCGATCGCTTATTGAGCGGCTAGCAGCGCGAATTCCCTTTGACGCGTGCCCGAAAACCGACAAGTCGCCGATCGCCACGATTATTGACGATTGTGACGGCAATGATCGGCGACTACAAGCGATAAGCCCTCCACACGATAATCGGCGTCGTGCAAGCATAATATAATCGTCAACAGTCGCCGATTGTGAAGAGGAGGTTTTACAGCCCCCGCACACTGGGCCACTAGTGACGACGACCAGTGGCCGCCACAAGTCACGGAAGAGATTTTTCATACATTTTCTTGTGGCTCGAACGTGGCCACTCGAGCGCTCAGTGTACAGTGGTACCTTATAAAATGTATGAAAAATCTCTCCCGCGGCCGGCCACTAATCTATATCTATACATATAATAAAATCGTAGAATTGCCGTATCTGTACATTGAAGATTTTTGCAAAATAATAACTGGGGGATGTTAGGGATAAGTAATAGAACGTAAAAAAGCTATTTTTGAAATTTTTGTCTGTTTATCTGTTTGTCTGTATGTTTGTGCGCGCATCACGTAAAAACTACTGAATGGATTGAAATGAAACTCGGCATGATTTAAGTTCATACTATGGAGTAACATATAGGATACTTTTTATCCCGAAATTCAGCACGGTTCCCTTGGGAGAGGGGATGAAAGTCAAAATGTGTACTTAGCTGTAATTCATTAACGGGTGATTCGATTTCATTCATTCTTTTTTTGTTAAAAAGGAAATACTTTAAAGATTACTGGGTAAACTCTGAAAGGCTGGACCGATTTTGATGGGACTTTCACTGGCGGATGTTTACATTTTGAGCTACCTAAACATCCGCCAGTGAACTTTTAACAGTTTTTAGCAAGGTATGAGCTCAAAAGAGCTTAGGAAAAACAAAATTATTCTCACGGGATTTTTAAAAACCACAGTCTACGCGAACGAAGTCGCGGGTGTCCGCTTGTCGCCACTAGTGGCCCAGTGTGCGGGGGCTGATAGGTGCAAGCGCACGTAAATGCAAACGACTAAGTACCTAACCAACAAAAATAGATCGACTCCCGCCGCACAATCAAAACAGGAAAACGTAGTGTTTTCCTATTAGCTAGCTATTTTTAACCCCCGACGAAAAAACGACGGGGTGTTATAAGTTTGACGTGTGTGTGTGTGTGTGTGTGTGTGTGTGTGTGTGTGTGTGTGTGTGTGTGTGTGTGTGTGTGTGTGTGTGTGTGTGTGTGTGTGTGTCTGTCTGTTCCCCTGTGGCGCTCAAACGGGTGGACCGATTTGAATGCGGTTTTTTTTGTTTGAAAGATGAATTAGTCGAGAGTGTTGTTAGCTATGTTTAATGAAAATCGGACCAAGATGGCCGCCGCTACAAAATGGCGGACTACATATTTTATCACAACGCCCTCAATATGGGTATCAAATGAAAGGGCTTGACTAGTAGAATAGCACTATGCAAATCCAATATGGCCGCCACCACAAAATGGCGAATGTCGGGGGTTTTTTAAATTTTTAATTTATACTTGTATATTACGACATTTTACGACATGAGTAGATATCCGTACAGAGAGGAAGCTTCATACAAGCGACCCGCTGTAGGTATACACACACAGCGCACGTTTGCCATAACAACTGAGCCGGTGGCGTCCTTTTTTTCCTTGATCGAAGGTGGCGTCAGACGCTGAGCGTCCGTGAACTGTTGGTGAAACATGTGTGAGTGTACCTACAGCGGGCCGCTTGTATGAAGCTTCCTCTCTGTAGCGATATCTACTGATGA
Source organism: Melanargia galathea (assembly GCA_920104075.1). Lineage (NCBI taxonomy): Eukaryota > Metazoa > Arthropoda > Insecta > Lepidoptera > Nymphalidae > Melanargia > Melanargia galathea. The sequence goes on along the minus strand of OV049872.1, from coordinate 18,882,690 downwards.
TTTTACCACAGAATACATAATAGGTGGTGATTTTACCGCTGACCTATAATTTTTTTATCTAAACAATAATACTGGTTTTGTCGGATACTCATACTGCTATTTTATAAATTTATTGCTCATCAATATAGCCAACCTTGAACCTATTAGCCAAAACAAAAATACTTTAGAAGTTTTAAATTCTTAGATAAGTTGTAATTAAAAATCAATTAATACGTCTACACTGCATCTTAGAGGTATTTTTGATCGCACATAAGGCTGCTTTAGAAACAAGGATCTGTAACCTTTATTGATGCGTAGCATAGTTGTATGTGAATTCTACGAGTAACCTACCTATGACAGTTTCGATTTTATTCGAGCAGCTTAGTAGTTCTGATGGAAGATTTTAATGAGCTTAGCGTTGAAAATGAGGCCATTCTATTAGGTAGTTGTAGGATTTCACAAAAAATACTTACGTATTATACGTAGTATACGTCATCGACACAAAGTTGAAGACTGTCTTTCCTATATCTTTCCTATAGGTTTTCACAGAATGACTTTTGACGCCTCCTTAGCGCAGTGGTGTACGCTGTGGTCCCGGGTTCGATGCTCGGCAATTTGGGATTTTATAATCTCTAAATTGTCTCTGGTCTGCTCGGAGGCTTCAGCCGTGGCCGTGACCCTACCGCCAAGCGATCAGGGGTATGCATACCTCTTACAAATTAGTCCGCTTCCATCTTAAACTACATCGTCACTTACATCGTCGCGTCATCAGATGTAATTGCGGTTAAGGCAAGTTACGCCTTAGTAGTTGAATAAAAAGAACCTTACATGTTATGCCAGTCGGGCAGTATATTCTGCGTCCACTCGCGCTTGTGCCTCGCGAGGCGCTCCTCCACGCGCAGCGACTCCTGCAGGCGCGCGTGCCGCGCGGCCGCCTCGCGCTCCACGCGCCGCCGCGCCGCCTCCACCATGCGCGCGTGCTCCGCGCGGTGCCGCAGCGCCTCCTCCGTGCACTTGGCCGGCAGGTTCGACGGCCTGGAAACAACGACACATGTTCATTTACCGAGTGAATTGATTGGCCGAAAAGGTATGAACTACGATGTTCTTATAGTTTTAAAAATCTAGTGCGTGTGCGTGCGTGCGCGCGTTGCGTGTGCGTCTCTCTCTCTGTGTGTGTGTGTGTATGTGTGTGTGTGTGTGTGTGTGTGTGTGTGTGTGTGTGTGTGTGTGTGTGTGTGTGTGTGTGTGTTTATTACTTTTTAACACCGCAACTACTGAACCGATTTGGCTGTGAATGGAGATAGATTATGCCCTGACTTATTTTATCCTGAAAAAGTCCACAGTTCCAACGGGATAAAAAAAAAAATGAAATCTATAGCTACAGCTGTAGGTAGATTACTATGGCAAAGTCCCTTGAAAGTAGGTACAAAGGTTGGAAAAGAGAGCAACGGGAACCGGAAATCCACGATTCACTCGGGATTTTTGAAAAACCGTACCTAATTCACGCAGGCGAAGCCGCCACGGGCAGAAGCTAGTTTTTCACAGAGAGAACGTTCTAAGGTCTTTAACATTATTTAAGGAGTCGCTAATTGAAATAATTTTTCATGAGAAACACCACTGGCCAAGCAAGTGAAATGCTTGACGGTTTGGGGTACATTTGACCCAGATAAATAATATGTGTCAGATGTCTCGTTTATAAATAACATTAAGGTCTTTTTGTACGTATTCCGTGGACGAGTGACGTCTTCGCAGGAAATGCTTTTAGTGTGAAGGTGTCCTAATGTTTATACTGCAACGCAATTAACACAACTCATAGCTGATCGCTTCGTAATCGGTAAAGTAATTAGCAAATAACGTGTTGCCATTGAAATGAGCGCACCGGTGCAAAATAATTTATTAACAGCAATTTGCTAATTATTTTATTATTGGCCATTAAGTAAACTATAGTAAAGGCGTGGTAAACTCACTATTTCTTAGAAAATAACTCAATTTTTAAAATAAAACTCAGACTCCCCTCACGGTCGTCTGGCTGAACTGATTTTGGCGGGAATTTCGCAGGCTATTAGCGCAGGCAGTTAGAGAACTAACTCAAGGGTAAAAGCGGAATTTTTTAAAAGTTAGTCCACGCGGACAAAGTCGCGAGCAAAGGCCTAGTGTTATAAAAACAGATGCATATTATACAACCCACTGTAATCTCGCGCTATAATCAGCGCAAACCGTTCGTTACATGCACACTCGTAAACACACGAGGCGATTGGTAATCATAGGAAATTCCCGACTAACTCTACCGAACCCTTTACAGTTCGTGACTCGCCATAAACGTGAGCAGCTCGTTCAGCCAAATTGGATTTTGATTCTTAATTTAAACGCAATAGGGGTTGTAATGCATCAACTCTTGAACACGGACCCTATAGCAATCACTTCAAGTGTGATGAGAGCTGGGACGTAGGTAATTTTACGTTTAGAAACGTTTCTATAAATCGTGGAAGTATATTACGATTTCGAGGCTCGGAGCAATATATTGGTAATAGCAGTTTTTCATCTATAGTAACACTAATAACAAGAAATAAGTGGACTAGAAAATTACAGCAAAGTAAAAGAAAAAGCCAAAAACAGAACATTGAATAGAAAAGTATACAAACATGAATACAGCGCTTCATTTAATGATGCTGATCATGATAAGTCAGATTTATTCGAACCAAAATATAAAGAGTTGAAGAACGAGTTGGAAATCTTTGATTGATTGAACTGATTTGAAATTGATTCTAAAACCCCATAAAACAATAAATAAATAATTCAACAAAAACATTTCTTCAAAAAACAATAATTCAACGTTAATAAAACAGCAGCTTTGGAAAGCGAATGACGATTTAAAAAGAGCAATTTAAATTCTAAAAGCTTTCCACTATTCAGTAGACTAGTTTAGACAGACGTGTTTAGGTAATCTGGTAATATTCATGATAGGTGCGACAAGCTGTTTACATAGTAGAATCCGAATTATCGTCGAATTTATATTTATTAAGTAGAGCTAACATGTAGGCTACTGGTGCTGTGCCAATTTTCCTCTGCGCCGAGCGGAGGCCAACGACATGGCATCTCCGAAGGTTAATCTCCTCTATTAATAAACGATTAGCAATGTCAATTGTTGTTGTTATGTCTGAGAACATCAAAGCAAACTCAAAACATCAGTTGAAACTATTGCCTCAAACGCCTTCAGATATCTAAACGGGTGCTAGCTTAGATTAAGCATCACAGAGAATACTAAGGGGTCATCCATAAATTACATCATAAAAATTTCATGATATTTTACCCCCTCCCCTGTTCTTGTCACAGCTGGTCACAATTTTGTGAGACCAATAGTGTAATGTCACATATTTTGCAATTTTACATTTAGACACTGAATTAAAAAAGCAGTTCCGAATATTTTTATTTTTTTTTCATATTTCGTATTTTAATAGTACCTACCTACTTTAAATACATATATATTAGATATAGTATAAAACAAAGTCGTTTTCTCTGTCCCTATATCCCTTTGTACGCTTAAATCTTTAAAACTACGCAACGGATTTTGATGCGGTTTTTTTTAATAGATAGAGTGATTCAAGAGGAAGGTTTATATGTATGATAACATCCATTAAATAGTGGAGAAATACTGTTATTTTTGAGGTTTCTAATGTGATGTCGTAAATAATTACATTTTTTCCGCTTACATTGCAAACGCAGGCTGAACCCTACGAGATTTATCAATATAATGTACTAAGTATTGTACACATTGAAAAGGTCTATAGAAAACTCCGCGATGGTATATGTCTATCTCTTATGGATATCCCACAATAACATTTTTTGTCATTTACTTTTTTACGACAAATAATGGCTAATTTTAGAAGCGATTTTAACCAATACAGCATAAATCCTTATCTAATTAAATACCTTAAGTACATTGTTGATTTATTATAGATCTATATGGCCTTTTACAGCATATGATTTAAATGAATATTTTCGAAGATATTACAGATTTAAAAATTGCGGGACATAGACTTTGCGCGCGGCGCGCGGTTCCAGCCGGCCGGGTCGGCGATGCGTAAAGTTCTCCTATAGCATTTTGAATTTAGCAGCGATCGGACGCGTATGCTATCGAGTATCGGAGCTTTCTAGCGAGGAAAATAACAATCACACTAATATTATAAAGGCGTTATTAAGTTATTAAGTTTGTGTGTATGTTTGTTCCTCTTCTCCGCCGCAACTACTGAACCGATTTGGCTGAAATTTTAAATGGAGATAGCTTATGCCCTGACTTAACCCAGAAAAGTATTCCTGTAGGACTAAAATAGATATATACCTCCAAAACGCCACAGAGGGCGCTGACTGTTCTTAGGTAAATCACGCTCACATAACCCATTATTGCAATACTTTGCTGTGTAGCATGCATTGGCAACACATAGGCTACTTTTTATCCTGGAAAAATGCACAGTTCCCACGGGATTTTGAAAAACCCGAAATCTATATCTACAGCTATAGGTAGATTACTATAGCGACCTTGCTTGATATTTTAAGTATAAAGGTAGGAAAAGGGAGCGGGAACGGGAACCGGAACTCCACGATTCCCTCGGGATTTGTTCAAAACCGAAATTCACGCGGGCGAAGCCGCGGGCAGAAGCTAGTATTAGATATTTAAATGTGACGTCACAAAATTTAGGACCCCTCCCACCCCCTTGTCACAATTCGTCAACCTCCTCCCCTCCCCTAACGTGTGACGTAATTTATGGATGGCTCTGAATTACATCAATCATAGTTATCAGGATAACATATTCAGCTCGACAATCTGTTCTTAATGAATCTACCATTGAAGAGAGCGATATTCAAATTAAGAACAACCTTCTACCTAATATGAAAGCTATAGATGACGATGGTCACTATCATAATTCTCAAAACAATACTGGATTTAGCGCTGAACCGAACTGTTACTTGAGTAACTGATTATGTAGTATGACAAAACCTAAGTCAGGATATGTTCAGATTCATTATTATGTAGTTAGCCGAGCCAAGGCGAGACATTCCCTACAATGGCGTCTGGAGCGGACGCGGCGGCTAGCCGGTATGCAGTTTGTTCGACCGTATAGCCGTCAAAGTGAATATTACTAATTACTTCAATCATAGGTCTCAGGATAATGTATTCAGCTCGACGATCTGTTGACCATTGAAGAGAGTGATATAAAATCAACCATATACGGACAAAGCTAAAGATGACTATCACTATATTAATTCTCAAAACAATAATGGATTTAGCACTGATCCGAACTGTTACTTGAGTAATTGATTATGTAGTATGACAAAACCTAAGTCAGGATATGTTCAGATTCATTATTATGTACTTATGTAGTTAGCCGAGCCAAGGCGAGACTGTAATTCCCTACAATGGCGTCTGGAGGGGACGCGGCGACTAGCCGGTATGCAATTTGTTCGACCGTATAGCCGTAAGCCCCACCTGTATTTACTGGCCCTTCTACGTCTGCTTAATACATTACTACGCCACGTCAACTACGTAGGTTGTTATTTTCTATAACTACACTAGAATCATTACACGTACATTTCTATTTATTATTAACCGACTTTAAAAAAGGAGGTTATCAATTCGACAATATGTACCTATGTAATATTATTGGATAATAAGGGCTTCCAAACAAATATACTTTTCATAGGTGTATTGTCCGCGGATTTCTCTGATACTTTTGGATTCAATCGGATTGTGACCATTCTTTTATTTAAGCTTACATTTGCTACAACTTAGGGAATAGTGCAAATTTCATCAAAATCGGTTCAGTAGTTTTCAAGACTGTTAAGTATGTAGTGAAGTCGGTTTAATTCTCAATGTTTTAGATTATCACTTCTTGCTATTTGAATTTTCTTCTTTTTTTTCAGAACTTTTAATACTACTAAAAGAAACATTCTTCTTCTTCATAAAATGTTCCAGTTAGTTAATTGCTTTGTTTTCTCATCAACTTCAACTAGTCGTTTACGAATTCACATAAACATTTATTTGATAATAATCAGTTAAAATTACCTTGGAAACTCGTTGTTCGATTTCCGATTAGGTCTAGGTTTCTTAACTGGCACAAGTCTTCGACCCCGTACGAACTTAGCGATAAGTTATAACTAAACAAATTGTTATTTACGCGTTAAACAAGAAAACACACGCAATATCCAATCAGGCTAAGGTTTCAGTTTTTTTTTTTTCACAATTTTATGATAAACGATAATATATTCATTATTTCGTTATGTTGCACGATTAAAAATATTGTAATTCTCAATTATATTAAATGTCCATAGTGTAGTTGAGAGTCCCACTAAAAACATTGATGTGAAAAAGAACTTAGAGCTACAGACCTTAATATTCCTTGAACACTAAAAGCGCTACGGAATATAAATCGTTTTTTCAGTGTAAAAGCGTAAAAGACTGCCTGTCTAGGCATGATGAAACTGTAGGATTCCTTGTTTGAGTAAAATATGAAAATAGGCTAATTATAAAATGATGATAAAAAGGACAAACATAATATTAACGCAAATAATAATTCATTCGTTGCAGAGTTCACGAACTAAGATTGCAATGCACAAAGATTACAGTTTTAACCGAGATTTTTGTGCCATAAGACTATAAACGTGCGGTTAGGACAACTTTATGTTTGACAACGAAACCAAATGAAGCCAAATCCGATTTCAAGGACTAGTAAAGATTAGGCCTAGCCTGCATGCAATTTTATTCGCGCAGTTTATTTTACGTATTTTAATTATTTTTTTCGCGAATTATAAATCGCAAGTGCGTGCAGCTTCATACATTTCTATATGTCACAGAATTCTGCGAAAAAAATCGCGAGAATTTTCGCAGTGCGGGCTAGGCCTTAATATATAGAATTATTGCAGAGTTCATGAATCAAGATCGTATTGCGTTTGACCGAGATCCGGGATCCATTGGTGTGCGGTTACCATTTCACTAATGTCACGCTCTGCTAATTGTTATCACATTTCGAAAAATATTTCATCCTTCGTTGGTGTTTGCGGTCGATTTAACCGCGTATTTTGTGCGTTTCAAACATTTCGCACGATATTTAGCACAATTCTTTGTGCGTCATCAATTTTTTAGAAATCAATGCACAGTGGGCCAATTAAATTCTTTACGGGGCAACCGATACCGAATTTTTGTACATCGGCCGAAAAATGGCTTGACATCCCAGCAGATTATGAGAGTAAGGGAATAAGTAAGTGCACATGTATTTGCACCTGACACTTGTGAACTTTTATCCGCGTAGTCTTCGGTCCGATTTCGGTTAGGAGAGAACATAATATTGATGCTTGCTTAGAGTTAGACTATCTGTAAGTGATGGTGGCTAAGATGACCGACATTACAATAAATTGTTATTCCGATAAATGCGGGTGGGTTGTTGTATTGGATTTGATCGATTACATATTTATGTATTTTGGTCAAATGTAAACGGTATAAGAAGAGGTCATAACTTCGGTAAGTATCCCCGAAATTACTGATTTCAGGTCCACAAGTTAAAGAGAAAATGTCAATGTGAAACATGAACAATAATAATAAAATTAGTAGTCGGTAATTAGTAGTAAAAAGCTGTGATAACCTAGTGGTTAGGACGACCGACTTCTAATCGGAGGTCGTGGGTTCGATCCCGGGGCACGCCTAACTTTTCGGAGTTATGTGCGTTTTAAGTATTTAAATATCACTTGCTTTAACGGTGAAGGAAAACATCGTGAGGAAACCTGCATGCCTGAGAGTTCTCCATAACGTTCTCAAAGGTGTGTGAACTCTGCCAATCCGCTTGGCCAGCGTGATAGACTATGGCCAAACCCCTTCTCACTCTGAGAGGAGACCCGTGCTCTGTAGTGAGCCGGTAATGGGTTGACCATGATGATGATGATAGTAGTCGGTAGACAAATTGGATAATGTTTGATGATGGATCAGGAAATTGGCAGGTGTTATCATATATTATAGACCCATAGTTAGTTTGTTGCTCGAATACTGTTTAATCAGATGATAATGTAATGACAAAATTGAAGATGAATCCAAGCAAATCTTTTTCTATGTAATCTAAATCAGTCGTAATTCGTAAGATAGTGTTCGTAAGATAGTGATATTGATTGTAGATAGTGGTGTAACCAGACGAGTTGTACCGTATACTGTCTAATAGAGGTCTCTATTAGACTGCTTATGCTGTCTAATAGGCCTCTTAATATGAGAATGAGTTTGCTCTGTGAAATAAATGGACTGTTAATTTTTAGTTAGCAAAGTACAGAATATCCTCGATTACGGATCTTCGTGTTTACGATAATCTCTTTGGGTATGAAATTTAAATGTCAGAGATCATTTTGATCTCACGATCTTAGATTACATTCCACGAAATATCAGCCCGATCTACAAAGGGACAAACACTGGTCGTTGTTTATGTGCCAGCAATCTACATAATGAGCGATGAACGCATTGTACAAAGTAAAGAGATACGACACATGCAGTATTTGAATTAAAAGTAAAAAATAAAAGTAATCCACAAGCACGGATTTTTTTCAACAAGTAGTAGTAACAATCAAAACGAATTAGACGAAAATCATGTCCCAATCAATACCGCAAATACGGGATACCGCAATTGCATGATTTGATTCCCTAGCAATAATGTTGGGTACAGACAGACAGTCACTGACAGACAAACCAAATCAAACCACAAGACTTACTTTTTGACCATTTTGCCATTCTAAAAGACCTAAACCTATAGGATCGTAAATAGGATACCTGGAAGAGATCACTCTAAGTGATTAGGTCGCCTTTTGTGTGAAGTGTTTCCTGTACTCACTTCTAGATTTAAAATAGAAAGATTTTAAGAAAAATATTTTAAATACGCAATAAAGTTGTAAATATAAATTAAAAAAAAAGAATGAAATAATGTGTGCGTTCCTAAAAACAAAGTTCAAGCTTACCTGTCATGTTGTATGAGAGCTATCGAACTGGCAACGAGGTCATCGAACTGCTTCTCACTGGCCGAACTCCCCTGCCTCCTGTGGTGATGGGGGGTGTTCGCTGCTGATGACGCAGGAGTCAACGTCTTCTGCACCTCAGTGGTCAGGCTCTTGTCGAGGTTGCAGGTGGACTTGCTGCTGAACAACCGCCAGGATGAACCGACACTTGAATCTTGAGTCTTGGACGATGAACTGCTTTTCCACGGGAATACGCCTCTGTAACAATGGAAACAAATTGTAAGGGCCTGTGTTACCACTTTCTGATAAGTGTCGAATAGCTTCTTCACATTTTGTCTTTGTCACTTGACATAAAGTAAGAAAGTGACAAAACTTACGTTTTAGGCTATCCGACGCTTATCAGGAGGTGGTGAAACAGGCCAGTAACGTTATTTTATTACCGACTTCAAAAATGGAGGTTATCGACATGTTTTATATTCAAACGTGTCGAATTGATAACCTCCTTTTATTGGAATTGCAAAATAATCACATAATATGATAAATCAAAAGACTTTGAAAGAAATATACAAAATTTCATAGGTGTATGTTTGTATACTTATGTATGTATGTATGTTTATCCGCGTATTTCTCCGAAACTATTAACCGGATTGTGACCATTTTTATTGGCTTACATTTACTTCAACTTAGGGAACAGTGCAAGTTTCATCGAAATCGGTTCAGTAGTTTTCAAGATATGGACGGTTAAGTGTGCGGTGAAGTCAGTTTAACTTTCAATCTTAGATTATCACTTGATGTTTCATATATTTCACAGCCTGAGTGAATCCGTATAAAATATCAGTAGAATTGCAGTTTTACTTTAATTGTAAGCTGAGACGACCAAGTTTACCACTTTAGGAAACTTTAATAATTAAGTACTTAATTAAGAAAGTATATGTAGTAATTTCTGCATTATCATAGGCAAGTCTACATAATGTAAGAGCTCCGACGTCACAATACATTAGGTAAAGTCACGTAAGCGGTGCGCGCTGGTAGACTTTCATGCGGAATGTCATTGTGTGATAATTTGATCTCGCGGAGATGGTGGGCGGAGTTGGCGATAAAGTGCTTCCTTCCTCGCGCAACGTAACACAACAACCAGTCGTTATATGTAAGTTTTGAATTAATTATCTTTTTTGTGGGAACTGTTTTATCTCTGGTAACATTAAAAAACGTCAGAATTCCACGGAATTAACAAGTAGATATAAATTAAGAATTTTAAAAACCCTCGACATTCGCCATTTTGTGGCGGCGGCCATCTTGGATTTGCAATAGTACTATTCTACTAGTCAAGCCCTTTCATTTGATACCCACATTAAGGAAGCTGTGAAAAAATATCCGCATGAGGCTACAAATTCACTAGGACCGCGATCTTCAGTAGGTAATGAAGGTGCGACTAGAGAGAGAGAGAAAAAATATGTAATCCGCCATTTTGTAGCGGCGGTCATCTTGGATCGATTTTCATCAAACATAGCTAACAACAGTCTCGGCTAATTCACCTTTAAAAAAAACCGCTTTCAAATCGGTCCACTCGTTTGAGCGCTACAGGGGAACAGACAGACACACACACACACATACACACACAGACAGACACGTCAAACTCATAACACCCCGTCGTTTTTGCGTCGGGGGTTAAAAATCAGAGTATACAGGGCACGGTTCTCCTCTCAGAGTGAGAAAAGTTTGGGCCGTAGTCCACCACGCTGGCCAAGTGCGGAATGGTAGACTTCACACGCCTTTTAGAACTTATCGAGAACTCTCAGGCATGTAGGTTTCCTCACGGTGTTTTCCTTCACCATTAAATCGAGTGATATTTAATTGCTTAAAATGCACATAACTCAGAAAAGTTAAAGGTGCATGGCGGGAATCGAACTCGGTCCCCCAGAAATGGAAGCCAAAGTATTACCTGCTTTCATCGTTGTTTTTAACCCCTGACGCAAAAACGACGGAGTGTTATAAGTTTGACGTGTCTCTGTGTGTGTGTGTGTGTCTGTTCCCCTGTAGCGCTCGAACGGGTGAACCGATTTGAATGCAGTTTTTTTTGTTTGAAAGGTGAATTAGTCGAGAGTGTTGTTAGCTATGTTTAATGAAAATCGATCCAAGATGGCCGCCGCTACAAAATGTCGGATTACATATTTTTTCACAACTCCCTTAATATGGATATCAAATGAAAGGGCTTGACTAGTAGAATAACACTATGCAAATCCAAGATGGCCGCCGCCACAAAATGGCGAAGGTCGGGGGTTTTTTAATTTTTAATGTATACTTGTAATAATAGAGAGTATTATTGGTTATACTGTTAAGCAATAATTCTCTATTGAACTGATAGCTTACGGGTATACAATATAGTTCCGTAGCAGCCTGAGGGCCCTTACTAAACTACTAGAGCGGATCTCGATATCCGGCTAGACGGGACGGAAAGAAAAGAGGGCTTACACAAAAGATTTAAGAGGATCGAAGTGCATCCCCCCTTTATTATAAGTTGAGATTTTAAGATAGAAAGTAGCTGACTGAAAAGATAGCGAAATATTGGAAATTGTGCCCGATAAATAGAAAGTCATGAGCTGAATATATGTATATAACTTGTTTTGTATCAATTTAGCATTATACACACAAAATCTGGTGAACTCATTAACGTAATTTTAATTGGAGCCGACTGTAATTAGCGAAAGTTTGATTATTTAACGTTTACATTATGCAAGTAGGGCCTACTATTACATGTTCAATATTTATAACAGTAACTGCTACTGTCGTACCAACTCAAATGGAAAGTAAATAATAAATATATAGATATAAATAAAATCAATGTTTGTCTATATTGTCCTCTATGCATTGCTAATCTATTCAATCGATTAATACATCGCGTTCGTGACTTGATCTACACTGAAGCTAATTATTGCGAGCCATAAAAATGTATGTAAATTTTAATACCTATACTACATTTTGATATGGCTTCCGCAATGCAATAACGATTTAAATATTATACGATATATTAAATTAAAAAAAAAAAAAACAAACCCGACCTAAAAGCGTGAGCGACCCTTTCAAATTGTACATACCTGATTTTAATTTTTGTGCTAAAGCATTAACCTTCAAATATTGAAATAATATTATTTGAGCAAGTAATGTTTGTACTTTTCACATTTTGTCTACACTGTAAACCTCTAAAGACTTCGCTAGTATTTGCGGTTCGTTTGTATATAAGTGCGTTTTAATATTAAATTGCAAGCCACACCGCGAATTAAACCAAAATCAGCTTAGCTCACGTAGTTACAGCATCTTTCATACTTCTTCACACCCATACATCGCCCATAATCCATATACCTTCCATTAACTCCAGCGCCTCGTGTCTACTATGCTAGCATTGGTAATGTAATGTAACTGTAATGGGCTAGCATTACTCCATTTTTTAGTAGTTTTCGGTCTGAACCCCCATATTTTAGCTCACAGCTGATTGCACGATAAGCTACAAGCTAAACTGAGCTACTTTAGTTCGCAGCACAGTGTTAATTTCTCATTCATTATTAATTTCTCATTTATTTTGCTTTCCCAGTCCGACGACCGAATGAAATCGGTATGACGTAAAATGACAGTAAAAACAGAAAATATAGTTATTACTCTGTGTTCTGCAAGAAAATGCGTGCAAATCCGGTACTTTCCATTTTATAGCACATAATAACAGTCTCCATTTACAGTTCTACGCTATAATATTACACTGTGAGTTAGTTTTCAGTGGGGGTAATCTATGGCAAAATAGTCTAGTGTGTGGAATCTTTCACTGGTATAGTCTGTTCGTCTTACGGTCGCCTTTTGTGTCTAGCCGCCTCCACCGCGCGGGGTGTACAGGCACAAGGTGTTTTGGTGTTTTATACCTACTCATATTTTTTCATTAAAATTCTCTTTCCTTTTTATATTTTTTTATATTCGCATTTTATTACAATATAACCATAAACATAAAATATAATATTCTCATGAACACGGGTCATCTCTCAAAATTAGAAGGATTTTAACCATAGTCTACCACGCTGGCCAAGTGCGGATTGGCAGACTATTCGGAGATTCTGTTAGAATGGAAAAAAAATTACAAACAGAAAAAAGTAATAAAAATAAAAGCAGAATACTAAGAGCACCTGCGCCTGTACCGACACTAAGTTACCGAACGAACTATAAATGGTAGGTAACTTGTGTCCCTACAAGAAGCAATTGATTTTAACAACTCTGTTTATTGTGAGTGTTGGAGAGCAATGATCACTGTTAATTCGTATCCAAATAAGAGCATAGATATTTAAAAAAATATTAACATATATATACCGCAATCGTCTTTGATAGGCTGGTATCTTTCACTATTGTATTTATCAAAAGACCTGGGATGGGCTACAAAAGTTGTCAGATTTTTTTTATTTCAGACTATGAGAATAAGGAAATAAAGAGTGTCCTGTGCTAGGAGTCTAGGGCACACACTTGTGCACTATATTATATACCCTGTGTAATTGGTTGATCTCGGTAGAGATTGGACGCAGTCGCAGAAATACGGTTAGGAAAACAGTATTATTCAGGATATTAAGACCTCTTACCTGGTAAGTATATTATGAAACCAATGCATACGGTCAATGGTATACATATATGTATGTGGCAAAATAGAGAGCGTAAAGATCACTATTTATGAAAACAATACATACAGACAGACATACCGTGAGTTTTAGTTACCAACACAATATTATTTAGTTTAGTCGAAAAATATAATATCGTACGTCAATGCATACATATGTTCTTCCCACATTTTGCGTTGAACATATTATAATATTGACTTATTAAAACAAGATACGTTGGAACATAATTCATATTCCCAGTGTATTTGGAGTTATATTTGAACTGATGAATGAACGAGACAATAACAAGCGCAGATTTAGGGTTGGCAAACGTATCGAAAAAAAAAATTAATGCTGTCAGACTATTCAAAATCATTTGCATTGTCCTCACTTATCATTCAAATGTCACCCATAACCGCTTCAAATAGATACACCCACCAAAAGCTTGTTTGGAGGTACAGTACTACAGTAATCGTCTGGATTTGCCACTCCCAGACTACATTTATCCACTTTTTGCTAGAAAATAGAAAGTAAAGATCTTTGGATTGGCTAGCTGGAAAGTTTTAAGCTAATCCGTCATATTCACGTTTAGCATAAACATAAACTCTTATCATTATTGCAAGCACTACAAGTTGTCACTCGTCCAAAAGCAAAGTACTTACCATACATTACCTTTGTTTACATAATAATTATCCTAAAATGTCCTAAAACATAAAATAAAATACATAGATTAAGAAAAATTGACAACCCTACCCACAGATGGTATCATCAAACACGATTGTTGGAATTTTAACGATGGCATTCCTGCAAGTTGGTGTACGGCGTCCTTTTTCCCCACCAAACGCCATTGTGATTTTCGATGGCGTGCCTAGTTAGGGTTCCGTACCCAAAGGGTAAAAACGGAGCCCTATTAATGTCACTCGGCTGTCTGTCTGTCTGTCCGTCTGTCCGCCGGTCACAGGTCTCTAGCTCTCAGACGAAATGAATTACAAACCTGAAATTTTGGTATTTGGTGTAAAACGTTGACCCAAAATCAAATATTGAATTAAAAATTGAATTAAATTATTTTTCAGGGGGCTCCCATACATGAGAAAGGAGCCGGAAAAAAATTTTTTTTCTTACCTTAGCTTGTGTGGTATCATTGTTTAGAGCTCATTGAGTAGAGTACGAATATATATTTTTTTAATTTTTTGCTTAAAAAGTAAGGAAATGGGGGGTCATCAAAATTGTCAGTTTTAGACCATTTTTGTGACGGGGGCTATCTCAAAAACTAAACTAGTTAGGAATATGATATTTCGGTATATTATGTACTATATGCTCTATTTGTACAACAAATACTGAAAACAACGATTCATAAAATAGTTTATAAGCTGTGACCAAAACAAACGAACTTATTTTGCGTTTTTCTTTCACGGTTTCTTGCGATGTCTAACTCGGAAATTAAATATTTCTTAGACCCAAAATATTATATTGTTCATAATTATGTACGGAACCCTGAAAGAGCGAGGCCCGACTCGCACTTGGCTGTTTTTTTTTTTACTAATGGTAGGCGGAGTGTAATTAATTAATTATTATATAAGTTAACCTTAACAATTAAATCATTTGCATAGCTCTACAAAACTCGAGAAAAACTTCAGCTTGCTTGAAAGTTTCCGAACTTGTTTAATATTACGTATCTACATAATATTTAACATTAACAGTATTTATCATTTTTACCACATAAACCTTAAAATAAGATAGATCATCAATAAAGTAATTTTTTTTGCTTCTTAATGTCTCCTATATCCTTTGAACTGATCACTCATCTTGATCTCTATTTAGGTAACCAGGTATATATACATATATTACTTCATTTAAGTCACTTTGAATAAGCTCGTTACACAAAGCTCCAGGGTAAAACTTTTTGTAATCTACAAGAAAATCGGGACCCTTCCTAGATCTCAAATTTCTACGATATATGATTCTATGAGAATTTTTAATTTTCTTCAAATCGATATTTTTCCTTTCGTCACTAAGTGGTACTAGCAAACTGTCAGGTACATTTCCTGTTTACCTCACACATCATAAATAGTAAAAAGGAATGAGAAAGACAGATGATGATGATGATTGATAGTCAGCAGGTATTTTAAACATCCGACTGTAATTAAGCGCACATGCAGCGGAAGCTGTGAGATTCATCACCTCTCAGCTTGTTACAACTGTTTATGTAACAAAATATACTAATACTAACCGAGATGCTTGATTCGCATTTTCGTTTTCAAATACATTTTGTGACGGTCACTGTGGTATCGTTGTGATGTCGCTAATCATTATACAAAAACTCTGGATGGACGTAATTATTGTAAAAGTAAAGCACAGAACAAAAGAAGGACTTCGCCCTAAAACGCAAAGATCTATTCCTAAAAATTTATAGTTTGCGAAGATGAATATTTTTGGAAAACAGGAAAGTTAACATCGAGGAAATAGTACGTGAAGGGAAGAAACCAATGAGCAAGATCTACTAAGGCTTGCAGCACCGAGAGAAGTAAATAAATAAAGCTATAGAAAAGAAACAACAGGAACTGTGGGCTCACTAAGACTAGGCGTGAAATCACAAAACATGTATGGTTAAAGAACAGCAGGCCCTGGGAGCTCATTCTAACATAACAAATTGACAGATAACGCCAACTGCATCAGTGGCGTCTCATATTGAAAAATGTACTCGGGTACTTGGGTACCCTAGGAAGCGACAATTCTTAGCGCTAAGATCTATAGAGCGTACTCTATTCAGACTAGAGACAGAGTAAAAAGTTAAAAACTAGACAGATTTACATCAGGAACATATTTATCTCCCGTTTTAATTTTGTTTCAAGTTTGAGTAGATTCAGAGCACGTTCTATTGATCTCAGGCCAGCATAAAAGTTCAGAGATATTGGTTGGTCCCAACTAAGTGAACCATGTATAGTTTCCTGTAGCTAATATAATCCTTTCAGTTGTACCTACTTGTGCGCTATTCGCTAATGTTAATTCGAGGTCCTATGTCGACGTAACAAAAACGACGCGCGCGCGGTGCCGGCCCGCGCTTGGTACGGCGCTTGCGTCGAGTCGACTTGTGAGAATACACGATTATTATATGGCATGTACAATTATTGAGATGCAAAGAATGATATTCGAGATTATTCAACTGAGATTATGATACAATGACATAAAAAATGGTGTGGATGTTAGATAATACTTTAGATGTGTCTAGATTTGATTCGGTAATAGGTAATATAAGTTTTTGTTTTTGATACCGTGAGAAATAAGACTATTGGGCTTCTTGATAGACTATTTTCAGTAGAACCTGGTGGTAGAGTTATTTCCGCTACAAACATCAATCAAGAAATTAAAATTTCAACAGGATAGTCGATCATTATTGAAGTATACATATTTAACCTAATTTTCCTGCAATGTTTGTATAACATTATCCTTGTCAGTAGTAGGTTCGCTTGCAGTGGCGTAACTATACCGTTGGGGGCCCGTGGCAAATTTATTAGATGGGGCCCCTTCTGCTCAATATAAAGAAGCTCGTCGTCGTCGTTATCAACCGATCGACGTTCACATGCCATGGTCTTGTGCCGCTTGTATCCAGCGGCTCCCTGCGACTCGCTTGATGTCGTCGGTCCACCTAGTGGGGGGTCTACCAACACTGCGCTTCCCGGTGCGAGGTCGCCACTCCAGCACCTCGGGACCCCAACATCCATCGGTTCTCCGATACGGTACGGTAGATTGTCTGAAGTCCGAAGAGAGGGGGAGGACTCGATAATTCTCAATTCCGGCAACTTGTTCTACTACCGGGAGGGCGACCAACAGTCCCAGGGTGGTGTCGGATTCATCGTCCACAAGTCCCTCGTCAACAGCATTGTTCAAGTCGAGAGTGTGTCGAGCAGGGTAGCGTACCTTATACTCAGAATCACTAAACGGTATTCGCTGAAGGTCATACAGGTTTACGCACCGACATCGACACAACCCGATGAGGAGGTGGAGGTACTGTATGAGGATATTTCTAAAGCCATACATGCCTCCAACACTCACTACAGTGTTGTGATGGGAGATTTTAACGCACGGCTGGGTGAACGAATCGGTGCAGAGGTGAGAGTGGGGCAATTTGGATATGGGCGAAGGAACCATAGGGGCCACATGCTGGCCAACTTCATGGAGAAGGAGGGCCTCTTTATGATGAACTCCTTCTTCAAGAAGCGGTCACACAGAAAATGGACGTGGATGAGTCCAGATAGTTCCACGAGAAACGAGATTGACTTCACCATGTCGACCAAACGGCATATATTCAATGATGTCTCAGTGATCAACAGGGTGAAAACCGGAAGTGATCACCGTATGGTAAGAGGCACATTGAATATCAACATAAAGCTGGAAAGGGCCAAACTGGTGAAGTCTACACTCCGACCTTCTCGTGCTCATATCCAAAACCCCGAAAGCTTTCAGCTCGAACTGCAGAACCGATTCGATTGCCTAGCAGATTGCGACTCTGTGAACGATCTAAACAACAAGCTGTCCATAGAGATCTGTCTATCGGACAGAGCCAGCTGACGCAACTGAAGACCGACAACGGTAGTCTCATTTCATCAAAGCCTGAGATATTGAGAGAGGTAGAGAACTTTTACGGACAGTTGTACACCTCAACTCAGAAGCCTGTTGAAGATATGGCTAAAGATCCCAGAGACAAATTGACCCGACACTGTACCGAAGATATCCCGGACGTCAGCCTATACGAGATTGGTATGGCTCTCAAACAACTGAAGAACAACAAGGCGCCAGGCGATGACGGAATCACAGCGGAACTCCTGAAAGCAGGTGGCAAACTAGTTCTTAAGATCTTTCAGCAATTGTTCAATTCCGTCATCGACGAGGATATAACGCCAGAGGCATGGCACAGGAGCGTGGTGGTTCTTTTCTTCAAAAAGGGTGATAATACTTTGCTGAAGAATTATAGACCCATCTCGCTGCTGAGCCATGTCTATAGGTTGTTCTCGAGAGTCATTACGAATCGTCTCGCTCGTAGGTTCGACGACTTCCAGCCTCCCGAACAGGCCGGGTTCCGAAAAGGCTTCAGTACCATAGACCACATCCATACACTGCGGCAGGTTATACAGAAGACCGAAGAGCCACTTTGCTTAGCGTTTGTGGACTATGAGAAAGCCTTTGATTCGGTGGAAACTTGGGCTGTATTGAGATCACTACAGAGATGCCGGATCGACTATCAGTATATCCAAGCGCTGAAGTATTTGTACGAAAACGCCACCATGTCAGTCCGTATACAGGGTCAGACTACAAGACCAATCCAATTGCAGCGAGGAGTGCGACAGGGAGACGTCATCTCCCCGAAGCTCTTTACCGCAGCATTGGAGGACGTCTTTAAGCTTCTGAATTGGAACGAACTTGGTATCAACATCAACGGCAAGTACATCACTCACCTGTGGTTTGCCGATGATATAATCGTGATGGCAGAGTCTCTGGAAGATCTTAATACAATGCTCAACGACCTCAACAGGGTTTCTCAACAGGTGGGCCTAAAAATGAACATGAGTAAGACGAAAATCATGTCAAATACTCATGACCCGCTTCACCCGATAATCCTGGAGAACTCGGCGCTCGAAATTGTAGACGAGTATATATACCTAGGACACACAGTCCAGCTAGGTAGGTCCAATTTCGAGAAAGAGGTCAACCGCCGAATCCAACTCGGATGGGCAGCATTCGGGAAGCTTCGCGATGTCTTCTCGTCCAAAATTCCTTAATGCCTGAAGACGAAAGTCTTCGAACAGTGCGTGTTGCCAGTGATGACATACGGATCCGAGACATGATCGCTAACTATGGGCCTCATAAGAAAGCTCAGAGTCGCTCAGAGAGCGATGGAGAGAGCTATGCTCGGAGTTTCTCTACGCGATCAAATCAGAAATGAGGAGATCCGTAGAAGAACCAAAGTCACCGACATAGCTCAACGGGTTGCCAAACTGAAATGGCAATGGGCGGGGCACATAGTTCGGAGAACCGATGGACGTTGGGGTCCCAAGGTGCTGGAGTGGCGACCTCGCACCGGGAAGCGCAGCAGTGTTGATAGACCCCCCACTAGGTGGACCGACGACATCAAACGAGTCGCAGGGAGCCGCTGGATACAAGCGGCACAAGACGGTGGCATGTGGAAGTCCCTTCAAGAGACCTATGTCCAGCAGTGGACGTCAATCGGTTGACAACGACGACGACGATATAAGTACGTAAAGAAGGTACATAAAACGCTATTAAAATAAGTTCTTTTTCTAGTAACTTTTAATTTAAAGAGCATGGACGAACATTTTGGTTAGTTTATGAACATTTTCCAATTCTGTCCATTAAAAATCATATTGAATTTTTTTAAAGGGCTCTATATATAATTGATACTGAAGCCAAAACTGTAAACTTTTAACGTTGGCAACTTAAATTAATTAATTAATTAAATGTTAGGATACTCCTGTGCTCACGGCCCTCTCGGGCCGGGGGCCCCTTTCGGCTCGGGGCCCGTGGCATTTTGCCGAAATGCCACCCTGTAGTTACGCCACTGTTCGCTTGTAAGAAGTGTCGGGGGTGTGGTAATATCTATTTGCCATCTCACTGACACTACACTTTATAAACAATTTGTAAGTATAAAACTGGTTCCCACAAGATGCGCGTCGATAAGTGGATTTTATAATGATAGTGTGTAGGTACGTATTACGCTTTATGTACACTATACAGTACATAGTCCGTTTCAATACAGTTGAGCTACAAGTGTAAATTGAAAATTTAAAAAACCCCCGACATTCGCCATTTAGTGGCGGCGGCCATCTTGAATTTGCAATAGTGCTATTCTACTAGTCAAGCCCTTTCATTTGATACCCATATCAAGGGAGTTGTGAAAAAATATATCATCCGCCATTTTCTAGCGGCGGCCATCTTGGACCGATTTTCATCAAACATAGCTAAGAACACTCTCGACTAATTCACCTTTCAAACAAAAAAAACCGCATTCAAATCGGTCCACCCGTTTGAGCGCCACAGGGGAACAGACAGACACACACACACACACACACACACACACACACACACACAGACACGTCAAACTTATAACACCCCGTCGTTTTTGCGTCGGGGGTTAAAAATGTAAACCAACACACCATTTTGCTAAAAAACTACAGAATGGATTGAAATGAAACTTGA
Organism: Melanargia galathea; assembly: GCA_920104075.1. Classification (NCBI taxonomy): domain Eukaryota; kingdom Metazoa; phylum Arthropoda; class Insecta; order Lepidoptera; family Nymphalidae; genus Melanargia; species Melanargia galathea. The sequence continues at coordinate 18,861,895 of OV049872.1, read as the reverse complement.
CACGATTTAAGTTTGTAGTATAAACTTAAATCGTGCCAAGTTTCATTTCAATCCATTCTGTAGTTTTTTAGCAAAAATGCCCGACTGAATATTTTTAGCTCGCTGTTTGTTATGAAAAAAAAAAATATAAAAAAAGTTTAATAATTATTTTAAAATTAATATGAAGTCAACAAATTAATACTTTATTATTTCATTGCTGACCATTGTTACGTTAAGTGTTAATTTTTTTTTCCAACTAGAACAGAAAAACTAGAAAATTCCATTGCATCACCTTGAATACAAAGCAGACACGAAATTATTCAACACGAAATATGAATGAAATAATAACTCGCAGAGTAATTGTAGTTTCATTGTTAATATAATAAATACATAATAATAATTCTATGTACATACAATGATATTATATTAAAAGTGTACATACAGTAGTTTAATCGATTGGAAATAGGCAGCCGTCAATCCTCATTGTTGTTAAAATTAAGAGTTCTTTATGATGTTTGTTACGACTTCATAGGCATAAAAAACTCTCCAGCACGACTTCAGACTTACGAAAGTTATAAAAAGAGTAGACAAAAAAGTATTTGCGGCCCAAAAAAGTGTTTGAATCTTTTATTTAATTTTATGTCATTCTTACACCGAACGAAAATATAATTAAACTTTAGAATTTACGAAAGCAAAAAAGCCGGTGCCTAGGGTTTTCTTACCGGTTATCGTCCATTTAGTGGAGTTACTGAGTTTGAGAGGGTGAAAATATATGTTCTATAAAAAAAATTAAACAAAAACTTGTTAAAATATACTTCTAGTATAGTCTATTTTCATTGCATGTTAGTATTTTTTTAGTCAGATAACTAGTTTTTTTTTAATCCTAATAAAAAGCTCAAAATGCCGATTTCACCGGTTATCGTCCACTAAATCTAGTTATCGTCCACCCTTGTACCTGTTATCCGTCCACTGATTTTTATGAGAAATTTACTATGAAAAAGTATGCATGTAATGAGTAAGTAATTGAATATGTAATATTAACACCACTTTAATATGTATTTAATATCTATACCAATTAAAATTAACTTCCTGTCGGTCTTTACGAAATATATGGGTTTTTATTAGTGAACTTATGTTTACTTATACATTATTAAAAAGCTACATAACCGTTTATAAAAAAATTGTTTTCTGTTTTTTGTCTATTCGTAATATGTACTTACTTTTCAAAACAGCTGAACCTATTTTGACAGAACTTTCACAGGGTGATAAAGAACTTTATACAAAGTGATGTGGTCTTTCTACGAATACGCAATAGTGGTCAACTGCTTGTTTTAAAATAAAACAGATAAAAAAACTATTGCCTTGTTAACGCGGTTTATAGAGTCTACAATATGACATAATATCTTTACCAACTTTGCGCCTATCTATCTTGCATTGTCTTTTACCACATCGCACTTACATTATATAAAAGTAGGTACATATAATTTGGCAGCCTCCCAGGCATGGCGCAGGGGTAAGTCTTATTAGTGGAAGGTCCTCTACTTGATTCTCGGCAGACCAATTTGGTAAATTCAATTTAATAATTTCAAAATTGTCTCTAGTCTAGTATGCCTTACTTCCAAGTCATTTAGCGTTTAAGGGTACGGATTTTGCTGTACCTCTTTCAGGATATCTCGCATCCATCTTAGACTGCATCGTCACTTAACATCAGATGAGATCGCAGTCAAGGACTAACTTGTAGATGAATAAAAAATAAATTATAGATATTATGAGTAATAATCAAAATTCGCCTAAATAATAACATAATATTAAAAAATATATGTTTTTCATACAGTTTAAAATATAGGTGGACGGATAACCGGTACACTTCAGATTCTCTATTTTAAATTTCGTCCAAAAATTATAATGATCGACAATACTATCTTAACTTATAAATATATCAAAGTTCCAAGGAGAAACACATAAAATATAAGGTAATTCTTTTGTCAAACAAGTTTAATTATTTATATTTTTACTAAATCTATTTATTTTCAAATAATAGCTTGGTGGTCGAAACTTAGAATATTTATTCAGTGCAAATTTAGATATCGTCCACGCGTGATTTTGAAGACCCATAGTTTTATATACAATGAGAAAAAAGTGGACGAAGACTAGTCACTAACTAGTGTATGTGTATAGGATTCGAATTAATAAACTTAATTCCAATTTTGTGCACACCTCGATTGATAGCAAGACTACCTAAAATTAAGACGCTAAACCTGTGTTTGACCGCCCGGACGATAACAGGTTTTCTTAAGAAAATAGTGAACTAGTTGTCGTCCACCCCTTTTATTTGTATTCTAATGTAATCAAAAGTAAAAAAACACGTTCACAGTATTTTATGAAACATAAGTAAGTGCTACAAAGAAGAATCAAACTAAATCATTATAGTAAAATGATTAGTAACTTCCCGTGATAGTTGAAGCATGCCACTAATTTTTTTGCTCCACACGGCTCATTTTCATTCCTTAATTGCATACTCAAAATTCGATCGCTTTGTTTTCAAAGAAACTTAAGTAAAATAGACTTTTTTCTTTCTCTGTGTCTTGATAAGACATTCAAGTTGACATAGAGATGCATTATTTTTATGTAAGTCTTATAATGTTTCTATTTTTAAGCGTTTCTTAAGAGTGATCCGCTCGGTGGACGATAACAGGTGCGTGTCCGGAAACCGGTGTTCCTACCCTATATTGGCAGCGTAAAAAGTGTTGGAAATCTTTTAATTCGATCATTTCCAAAGCGCGGTCGCACTTACGAAAGTTTATGAAAGGTGCGTGAGCAATAGTACAGAGTGAGTACAAGGTGGTACAAGTAGAAAAGGTAGGCATTTTGCCAGAGAGAAACTAAAGTGAAATTCCATTCAACGGAATCACCACACCAATCTAAAAAGGAAATTGAAACGAGAACGATTTTCATACATAATAAGCGGGGTTACCTGTTACGTTTCTATTAGTATGTCCATATTGATTTTAAGTTCGATCATTCAATTAGTAAGTTAAAAACTGGATGATTTTATGATCAAGGAGACGATTATGGGATTGGGTCTTATAGGGAAGTTACAGAGAGTATTAATGATAGATAAAGATTGAAGCTTAGCAGATATAGAACTGTCAAGTGACTCTTTTTGGCAAGAAAGAAAACACTCGGTAGAATTTTTGATACATTAATTAATTTGTCTACCAAGTACTGGTCGAGACCAGTTGATCAGTCAGCAATCGGTGAAATCTGTGACTACCCTACTAATCCATCCAACAGACTCTGGTTATTGTCTATAAGCCAACTTATTGGGGCCAAAACAGGTTTTCCTACAGGTCGGAGGTTATTAAAATTTTGACTTTACAGTTATTTACTGTTTAATTAAAATCATTATAAGAGAAATGCACTTATGTAGAGTGCACTGTACACGTTAAAAGGCATGCGGCCGGCCTCGCGCGTCATGTAGCGTTGTGAGGTCACGGAACAACTTAGTTAAATGACCCCGGAGCTCGGAGGCGACGCGGACCGTCGTTTTAATTGCTTTATCTTCCACCACCTACTTTATATTAGTCATGGTCTTCATTAAGATTGTGGATTAGAGCGACGAAAAGTTATGGCGAAATTATACGAAAAACATTTACCCATTACTTACTTCAATTCTTAGCGGTTCGCTTTAAATTGTTCACATTTTTTATCCTTTCAGAGGTTTTTTTATTACTAAGATGAGACGAGACGATGCAATTTCAAATTAAACATACTATTTTGGGAACAGCAGCCATAACCAACCATAATCGAACCAATTCTTTTGGGATTTCTATGGTATTGTAATCTAAGATCACGAAGATAAAAGCCAATCTATACATAATATCTATACATATAATAAAATCGTAGACTTGCCGTATCTGTACATTAAATATTTTTGTAAAATAATGACTGGGGGATGTTAGGGATATGTAATAGAACGTAAAAAAGCTATTTTTGAAATTTTTGTCTGTTCGTCTGTATGTTTGTGCGCGCATCACGCAAAAACTACTGAATGGATTGAAACGAAACTTAGTACGATGTAAGTTCATACTACGGAGTAACATATAGGATACTTTTTATCCCGAAATTCAGCACGGTTCCCTTGGGAGAGGGGATGAAAGTCAAAATGTGTACTTAGCTGTAATTCGTTAACGCGTGGTCCGATTTCATTCATTCTTTTTTTGTTAGAAAGGAAATACTTTAAAGATTACTGGCTAATCTCTGAAAGGCTGGATTGATTATGATGGGACTTTCACTGGCGGATGTTTACATGTTGATCTACCTAAACATCCGCCAATAAACTTTTAACAGTTTTTAGCAAGGTAAGAGCTCAAAAGAGCTTAGGAAAACAAAATGATTCTCACGGGATTTTTAAAAACCAATATCCACGCGAACGGAGTCGCGGGTTTCCGCTTGTTAGGAATAACAAACATAACATAGTTCAATGAAGGAAGAATGTTGGTACCATGAATAAACAGAAAGAAACAAGTATCATAAAGAAACCTATTAACAGATGTACTACTTAGATAGAGTTAACCCACAATAACGAAAGAAGATTACAAAACGTGTACTTTAATTTTAGCAATGACGATATCCAAGCAGTATTCACGGAACCCACATGGCCTATTGCGTACCGTAAACAAAAGCAACACTAGGATTGTATTAAAATTTAATATTCATGTTACAAAGTTAGACTAGCTGTGAAACGCACATGCCATACAAAAAGCATCATTATAATCATAAATTCTTCAATATCTGAAGTCTCCGAATAGTGCTAGCTTCGAGTAATGAGTTTATGAAATATAGTCGCTACCTATGAGCCTCATAAGAAGGCTCAGCATATTCATCGGGCATTCAAATCTTATATTGTATGAGCGTGTAACCTCTCTAGCATAAGAAAGATCTAACCTCTTCTCTATTGCAGTTATGAACGCACAAATGCACGCAGGACGCACGAAGAATTGCTAAAAATTTGTAGCAACTGCTGAAAAGAAGCAACTGTTCAGGCGATAGTAGCCTAAGGGCACCCAGCTATAATTTAATAAAAAAATTCTGTCACTTTCTCTACGATATATTTAGTACAACAAATGGCAGTATAAACAAAAATATTAATTTCTTCACATAAAGTTAACAGACAGACGAAATCAATAACCGTCAATTCCGCAATTAATAGTTAATATAACTATTAACTACGTGCAAATGTTAATTTAATTACAGTTTTGAAACTTTAGATTGCATATGAATGGAATGCAATTATTATTAGGTATGTAACGTCTTCCTCAATCTAGAATGATCCAGGAATTTAATCAGAAACTTCTTAATATTCTAGCCCTAGAGTTATACATAAACTTAGACAAAAATTAATCAGGCTAAATGTAGCGCCATCTTTTTCAAAATATTAACTGAAAGGGATGGTACCTATTTATTTAAACTATTTCGTTATAGTACCTACTTTCAACAATTTTCACAGACGAAGTCGCGACCTGCCTTTGTATATCAAACAACTATGTATCGATTGGTATTGAACACAATGTATTCAAAACACGATTGTACTGTACACTTATTGTTCGTATCACATTATTCACATTCCATATGTACGTGACCTTCTGTTAATAATAAATTATCAAAGAGTTGTGCTTGTGTCAAATACTTACTCGCCGCGCCGTATTTACATCAATAAGCGAAAGGTTCTTAGCTATCAAAATTTAAAATCACTTTTGTACTTAAAAAAATGGTTATTTCACGAATAGTGTGCGTACTTACTCTAGAAGGTGTATTTAATGTAAATTAATGCATAACTATTATGAGTATTTTAACATTGCCAACATTGAATTCTGGAGGTAAACAGTGGTGGTAGATCAAATCTATATACACTATACAGTAATAGTATATCGTATGAATCCATAGGCTAGAATATACTTCTTATTTCAATATTTTATCGGCAACTATGTGGGATGGCAGCGGCATCGTGTGCAGCTGATTTTTAACCCGGATTTAGTAAATGTCGATAGTATAGGTCATAGGAAGTGTCTGCCGATAAAAAACAACTGTAGGTGTAGAAATATATTTTAAAGCTGAAAAGAGTAACGGGAAATGTATTCTGAGAGATAAACGAGACATTTATAATAATTGTAATGACTAAGGATGGAACGAAATGAAACTCAATGATGGAACGAAATGAAACTCAATGATGGAAACATTTTTGAACGTCTCAAAAATTCTTCTATTCGAGGCTTATTATTTAGTACTAGCGGTCCGCCCCGGCTACGCCCGTGGTACATAATATATAGCCTATAGCACTCAAGGATTACGTAAATATCCAACGGTAAAAGAATTTTTGAAATCGGTCCAGTAGTTCCTGAGATTAGCGCGTTCAAACAAACAAACTCTTCTGCTTTATTATATTAGTATAGATTATATTAGTATAGATTAATTTCTCTCTACATTAACAATTTTCTTACAAATATTTCGGGTTATGTGCGCTATCACCAATGATGTGCCAAACTGCATAAACTTGTTATAGGAAAACATGTTGTAATAATACATTTATGATGTAGGAAATTTAATTTGGGATCCGGAAGTAATATTGATGATTAAAAACAAACTATTTAAACTTTCCCGGAAGACAAAGCAAATAGCTAAACTAGTCAAAACATCACAAAGGCTGAAATCGTGATGGTTCGGATAAGGTATTTGAAATATTTTATGAAGCGTGAAGGCAGACGGTGAGATTAGACTGTATAGCGAATTGGCAAATTGATATTGTAGTATTGCAAGTTCCATTTGAATGGATTATTATCATAACACTCGTAATATAATCCGTGTAACTAATACAGCTTACAATATTGGTAGAATATATTATGACGATGTGAAACTTTGAAAGAAAAAAAACCGGTCAAGTGAGAGTCAGACTCGCGCACCGAGGGTTCCGTACTCCAGAAGTATAAGTACAATCTGTTTTTCATTAAAAGTGCTAATTAAGCTAGGCCTCTAAATTGTATGAGCACTCATACAACTCAGAGGTCTATCTTAATTGGCTCAACTATGTATGTATGGGGACACCCGTTAATTTCCAACTTTTTTTAGTTTTTGGAATTTTTCCTTTATTTATGCTATAAGACCTAGCTTTTGCCAAATTTCGTAATTGTAGGTCAACTGGAACTACCATTTAGGTTTTCGACCCAAAAAATATAGGGTACTTTCGGTTGACCTAGATTTGTCAATTTTGGTCAAAAGCAAGGTCTTACAGATCAAGTAAAGGAAAAATTCCGAAAAATAAAAAAAGTTGAAAATTAAGGTAAATTTTGGTACTTACAAGTTTTCGTGAAAATCTAAATTTGCCCATATCTTTTTATTGTGTGGACTCAGGACCTTAATTTTTATACACCTAATAGGCACCATAGACCTTAGTATCTGGTATAAATTTCAACTTGCCGTTCCTGAGAAAATCAGTGGTGACACACGGACAGACGGACAAGAAAGTGATCTTATAAGGGTTCCTTTTTTTACCTTTTGAGGTACGGAACCCTAAAAAGAAGAAAAAGTATTCGATAAAATCGATCGACTTTCATAATAAAGAAATTGTGTAAATTTTTATAATAAAGAAACGATTTGTTAGCAATTTAACTACGAAGAAGTTAATGTCATAGTCAGGTCATAGTGCACTAACTAGGCCAATCAATGGGTTAGTCGATGCCAAGTTTTATTAAAGTTCCTTCTTTTCTTTTATATTTCAGATAAGCGTATCTTCCTTCCAACTTCCATCATCAAGACTGTATCATTACCTAGTATATCTGGTGACAGTGTAGCGAACCTGCTACTGATAAAAACACAATCATCATCATTATCAACCCATTACCGGCTCACTACAGAGTACGGGTCTCCTCTCAGAATGTAAAGGGTTAGAAAAATAGCCTTCTAATCGTCTATCTCGGTCTTCTTATTAAAATTTAAAAACCTGAGCCCTAAACGCTTTCGAAGTGGTCGTTCAGAAAAGTCTCATGGTTTCCGATAAACCCCATTTCGGGTTTTTGAGCCATCGGTAGCCAAGTTAGTTAAAATATTAATTCAAAGTATGCGTCAATATCCTTCGTATGAAATCACTTTGGAATTGCATTCAAACGGAAACCGTTTTTGGTTAGGTGCAGTTTCGCAATGATTATGGCGACAGTTTTGCAACGGATGAACAACCTCCGGCATCAATCACGGAGTCGGGACGACACTCCAAAGCGTGAGAACCGAACAGTTGCAAGGTCTGATGCAAAAAAACGTGAACAACGTTGATGGAAAGCCGGTAAGTACTGTGTGTAACTTTATACCACAAAGGACTCATAGGGCCGTACAGCAAACAGAGCAGAAAGGAAAGAACAAAATGTATTACATTTCTAGAACATAAAAAAATTTAAATTTCTTTGTTTGCTTGTCTGTTCCTCATCTATGCATTTGCATATCTATATTCTAGGTGATGGACATAGAATACTTTTCACCGCGAAAGAAAGAAAAGAAAAGAGTTCCCCGGGCAATGTCCCCGGCAAAGTCGCGGGCATCAGCTAATAGTAGGTAAAAAATAGTTAATTATACTATAGATCACTACCTAAAAGCTAGAGCTTCCAAAATTACGGATTTTCCAATTACGTAACTGGTTACGCATTTTAATACTCTAGTTACGTAATTACGTAATTACGTAACTGGATTTTGTACATTTTTTTAACAATGAAAATGAAATGAAAATTCCCAAAGTAGCTTATAAATAATCTAAATCTACTATTAGGGATTGAATTCGTCCTGAAAGGGATCTATAGTAAAATGAATCATATGAAACGTAAATCGGTATTCTAGATCCCATTCAGTCAGATCGTCACCAGAATTTTGGTTACAACAACTAGAGAGATAGTCAGTACTACCTATATTAGCACTTTTGGAACATTTACAATAGAAATCGAGACGCACAGAGTGCGTCAGGTCATTAAAAATTGATAAAATACGTACGTACAATTTTTTACCATTACAATAAACCTAACAAAGTAGGACTATTAGACCAGTCAAATTTTATTTTACATTAAAAGCGCAATCAAACGGCTAGTTCTGATTTTATAATATGTTGTTAGAACCACTACCAGTAGTATAAATCCAATTTTGCAGCTTCGAAAGATCTGTTCTAACTTTGCAGCACTCGAAAAATCGCGAAATTTTTGCACTTTTTTTGGTTTTTTCAATATGAGTCCCAAAATGTGCGTTTCTGAAAAAATATTTTCGATACTTTTTTAAAGTAGACTAAAATTGCTACAATTTGAGACCAGAACCAGCTCTAGTTCTGGTTCTGGCTCATGGTTTTTCCTTTCAAGCTACTCTCAAACCAAACTAAACAAAGCAAATTTGCAAAATTGTTTTCCCATTTTTTGGATTTTTAAGATTTGTGAATAATCTATATGGCCTAGAGATGTCGTTCTGTCCTTAAATTAAAGCTAATTAGATTTTTGACATTCTAACGTGGAGTACGGCAGGGATGTATTGTCTCGCCAATTATATATTTTAACATATACTCGGAGATGATTTTCAAAGAAGCATCGGATCGGGTGGATGTAGGTATCACAGTGAATGGTCAGATTATTAATAATATCCGTTATGCCAACGACACTGTATTACTTGCACCTACAATAGAAGAACTTGAGATCCTTATAGACAAAGTCCAATCTGTTAGCTCAACGTATGGCCTCAATATCAACACCAACAAAACCAAATATATGATAGTTTGCAAAATACCACCTGCTAACCCATCTCTACTTTGTAATGGACATCCCTTACAAAAAGTTAGTAATTACAAATATTTGGGATGCTGGGTTGATGACACGGGAGACCACAGTCTTGAAATAAGGTGCCGCATAGAACAGGCCCGTAATGCTTTCTTTAAGCTTAAATCACTTCTGTGCAATAATAAGCTGAACATCCAGCTACGAGTGCGATTAGCACGCTGTTATGTTTTCTCCATTCTCTTATATGGCGTTGAAGCATGGACGCTCACAGAGTCGAGTTGTAAGAAAATTGAAGCCTTCGAAATGTGGGTACACAGGAGAATGTTAAGGATATCCTGGAGAGACAAAATAAAAAACGTAACAGTGCTAAGTCGCGTGAAGAAAAAAGCAATCTAGTAAAGAAAAGAAAGCTTGAATATCTCGGCCACATAATGAGACGCCGAAAATATGAACTGCTACAACTCGTCATACAGGGCAAGATCCAAGGAAAACGAAGTGTGGGGAGAAGAAGAATATCTTGGCTGAAAAACCTACGCCAATGGTTTGCAAAAAACACCCGTTCACTATTCAGAGCCGCGGTGTCGAAGATACAAGTTGCCTTAATGATCGCCGACCTTCGAAAAAAGATGGCACTTTAAGAAGAAGAAGATTTTTGACAACATTTTTGCCTATAATCCTACCCGTAAAATGCGTATTATCCCAAGATCGCGGTCAAAAATTGACTAAATCTTATTATTTAAGTTTTTTGGAAATAAATGTCAACTTTTAGAGAGCTGTATCTCCATAAATAATAAATTTAAAGAGCTGGTTCTAGTGTTAAATTGTAGCAATTTTAGTCTACTTCAAAAAATACTGAAAATATTTTTTAAAACGCATAGTTTAGGACTAGGAAAAAGAGTGTACAAATTTCGCGGTTTTTCGAGTGCTGCAAAGTTAGCACAGGTCTTCCGAAGAAGCAAAATTGGATTTAGACTACTAGTAGTGGTCCTAACAATATATTAAAAAATCAAAACTATAAGCCGTTTGATTGCGATTTTAGCGATTTTTTGGGTCAAATTTGACTGGCCTACTGTGTTAAGTCAAAATTTAATATAACTTTTATCATTGATTGCCTTTCAAATTAATATTATATAGTTACGTAATTACGGAATTTTAACCTTCAGTTACGGAATTGTGAAAATCCTAAATTGGGTCCGTAATTACGTAATTGCGTAATTACGTAATTACGTAATGGAAGCTCTACTAAAAGCTGAATGATCTAAACTCAGATTCTCAATACACTGTACAGCACTAATCTTTACATAAAACCCTTTGACATTCAACAGAACTTAATCTTCCTACGATCTTCCCACGTTTTATTTATACAGGCATACAGACTGGCACATATTTGCAAGACCTACTTGCGAATTGCGACGCGAGCCACCTCCCAGGGCGTCCCATTTCGCAAATCCTTGAACGTCGACAAACATTTGCCTGCTTGTGTTTCTTTCTTGACGGAATCAGGTCAAAAGGAATCCAACGGAACAACGTTTATTTAGAACAACAGCATTAGATCATCGATTAAACTTAAGATGATGAATTGATTGTACTTGTATAGTATGAAATTCGAAATATAACAATTATTTAAATATAGATGAAAACAACGAAGTCACTTTCGCATTTATAATATTAAGTTAGGATTTATTATGCGATAGATAATGGAAACAATTTTAGCACAATTTGTCATAATAAATTACATAATTATAAACACACACTGTTATTAATTAACCTTAGATCTTTGAATCTTAGATCGATACGAAAATTGAGGACAACAATTATTATAAAATTTTATATTAACAATTCCATGTACCAACTCACATTGTATCACCAGACATTATCTTCCAAGAAGGTAACAGTACGTGAGGTTTATAAGAATAAGGCAGCTAAAATAACAAATTAATAGCTACAGTATGTCAACTTCGAAACACTGTGTTTATACAAGACGAGTATATGACTCTGACTGGTGAACAGGTGGCGATAATACTACATTTTGTACAATAATTATCTTTAATTTTAAATGTAAATATAACATGAACTTATTTTAATAGTGTCAAAGAGACGACAGTATATTATTATCACCTAGTAAAAAATAATAATCAATGATGATATATACGTGACGATATTAAGAAACTATAATTCTGAAAAAATCATATAAGTTATCTTTATACTTGGAAGTAGGTAATAGGTAATAAATTGCGTTTAAGTTAGTCTGAGAACGCCGACTATAAAGGAGAAACTAATTTAACATCAGACGGGTTTCTTCATAAACACACAATATCGTTAAAGTTTACGAGAAGTTATTTGTAGAATAACCAAATGAAAGGAATTTCAAAAATTCGGAAACAACAAAGTAGTAGTAACGAGATAATAGAGACGAGAAATAGCTCTTAACGCAAATATACACTTATCCATATCCAGTTAAAAACTATAGCATTTTACTCTAGAAGCCTTAAAACGGGGAGATATGTCACAAATTTGGGATTCACAAAATCAGTCACATTACAAAAACTTCCCATTGAGAAGTAAACAATAGTCTCCATTACAAAAACATATGAAACAACTCGTGTATATTTTCACAACGAAGGCACAAATGCATTTTTAATTGAGTAAGAAAGTTCTTGAAGAATGTGGAGTGGTTTATGTAAGCCTAATAAGAAATGCGAGTGATGTTATATGTATACAGCCGCTGGGTATTATTATTGTTATTCTATTTACGATTTCTAAGGAGCACTATTTTAAATTGAAAACCAAAAGAGCTAATTGAGCTAAAGATAATTTAAATAATTTAAAAGAAAAAGGTGACTGACTGACTGACTGATCTATCAACGCATAGCTCAAACCACTGGACGGCTCGGGCTAAAATTTCGCATCAAGCTAGCTACTATTACGTAGACATCAGCTTGAAGAAAGGATTTTAGAAAATTCAACCCCTAAGAGGATAAAATCGAACTTAACGTGAGCGAAGTCGCGGAAAAAAGCTAGTATGTAATAACAGGTGTTCACGAGACTGCTACAAGCATTCAAGATGACAAAATTGCTAGAGAAGAATAGAGTTGGACTGAAAAAACAATCTCGTTAAAAGAAATTAAAATTCGAATAATGTGAAAAGCGAATGAAAAGTCGAATTTAATCTCCTTATTTTAATAAGGAGATTTTTCCTCCTTAATTAAATTAAACTCCACTTTTCACAGGAAAAATACTAGAGAAATGAGAGCATTAAAAAGTCACGATAATATGTTATTGACATTGTCCATCACGTTATGAATAAAAATAAATAATAGTTTAAAAAAACTAAAAAACACGCTTTTTATAGAAAACCAAACTAAAAAATAGAAAATAAATTTTAATAAATATAAATTAATAATAGTGTGCATATGAAAAAATGTATTTTATTTAAAAAAAAAACGTGGGGTGCATGGGTGTATAGAGGATTATCATTTCGATAAGTTTATCTGAATAAAATTATGATTACTTATATAAATGATAAAAAGGCGTGGATTTGACTCGTTCCAGCAATGCGCGAGACGGCAATTCAATCATGTACTTACCATAAAATTGTTATATTGATATTGTAAATTTGGAAAAGAGCAACCGCCGAGTTTCTTGCTGGTTCTTCTCGGTTGGAACGGCATTCCGAACCAGTGGTAGATTCATCTGACTATTCAAAAGCACTTGTAAAAGTTTATTTGAATAAAAAACTTTTCTATTCTATTCTATTCTATAATATCTTAAAAATTAAAATCACCCCACGCTTTTTTAAATAAAATACATTTTTTCATATGCACACTATTATTAATTTATATTTATTAAAATTTATTTTCTATTTTTTAGTTTGGTTTTCTATAAAAAGCGTGTTTTTTAGTTTTTTTAAACTATTATTTATTTTCTACTTTTTAGTTTGGTTGATTTATAAAACACTAAAAAAATCATGTCACTTAAAATACAACAGATATTAATTATTAATAAATTATTTTATTTGTTTTTTATTGTAAATCGTACATTAGGATTAAAGTAAATAAGTACTAATTAATAATATTATTATTTTGTTTTAATATTGTTTTATCTTCGCATTCGTGCGTTTTGTGCTTAGATTTTAGTTGTGTGTGACATCTATTTTGTTTACCTTAGTTACAGTTAGTTACCGTGCGGTTAGTTATTTCAATGGGTTCCTGGATGGATTGAAAACACTATTACCGGGTAGGTAAAGGTAACCTACCAGGTCTCGGTAGGCGGCGCTGATGTCGGTATATCACGGGGCAGGACGAAGTCTGCCGGGTCCACTAGTTCAATATAATAGTTAACTTATTCAAAGTTGGCAACGATGACAAAGGAGTATTAAGTATATAAAAATATCACGAGTAATATTTTCAAAACGCAAAAACTCTTCTAATACCTATAACGTGAAACAAAATTTGTAAACTACAGTCGACTTTCAATAATTTGAAACTCAAGGGACAAAGAAAAATATCACATTACCAAGAGTTCAAAATAAGAGTTAAGCCTTCAGTCTATCATTGTCCAATTAATTTTCGACAGTGGTGAGAGATGAGAAGTAGGTACCTAACCGTCACTTCTTACTCACTTTAACATTTGAAGAAAGACTGAAATATGAACTGCAAATGACTCTTGTCTCATTATCTCATTTATGTAAACAATCGATAGGTCTGTGCATGATAAACACTTCAAATTATAGAGAGTACGGAAGCCCGGACTTCAAATTATTGGATGTTGGCGGGCAAGATTTAACTTCAAATTACCTAGTGGACCAATTAGTATTGATTTTATTCAATTTATCGAGTGTTTTTCAAGGGACTGGGAAAAAAGTTCAAATTATCAAAAGATTCAAATTAACGAGTGTCAAATTATCGAGAGTCGACTGTAGGTACATCTATCGTAACCTCACGTAAAATTAGCAAATATTACTATTACCACTCGAATTTCCAATAGCGGTAGGAAATATTAACCACTTTATTATAACGCACAGCCGGTAAGCTATGCGCAATACTTTCTTTAATGAGAGCGCAACTAACACCGGCTGTTGGATCACACCACCGCCGACTCTGCTGTTGCCAACGCCGTCGATCAACGACTAAATAACTGGGTCGATATGTGTGCCCGCTCACCACATCGGAAACACACAACCGATTTGCTGTATTGAGAAGTCTTGATATTTCCTAACCAGAAACTGCTTCAAGTTGGTCTGCCTGCCTGCAAAACCTGTTCTATAAGCGCACGACTCAAAGCCATTATGAGAAGCTCCTTGCAAATCTGGATCTGTGATGCACATATCCGCGGTCGTAACCCATGCGCGAGCGTCCACTTTGTTCTTATTCGGATTAAACTCAGGTAGCTGGATATCTTTGCTAGTAGACGGCGCTTTCATTGCCTCGACCAATGCCGCAGTTACGGTTTTGCTGTTCCATGAGTAAGCGCCATTTTGTATTGTCATAGCCGATTAATTGATTCACACCGATTTTCATATCGGTTGCGTCCCACTTCTGTAACGGAGGGCCGAAGGTGTCATCTCGTTACCGTGGGCGATGATCATTGATGGTTGTATCAGCTCTTCGTCCATTGTAAATTACGGAAATAAGACTCGAGTTACGCTTGATAGATTTCATAGATTACAACGAATCACCGCATAATCACACTTAAATAAACACACGTAGTTCAGATATGAGCGGATTTCTTTCGAAACGTGTCGGATTTAGGTTGATTCAACGCCTGAGCGATATCTTTTGACAAGCTTTTTTTTCAAAAGTCCATGTCAATTCACCTCCGTGTGTCAATCCCCCGACAGTTGACACATTTATTCGAAAATCCCAACCAAACTCCGCCGAATACGCCCAAAACAACTCGTTCCGTTGCTTACTCAACGAAATAATAATTTAACAAAAATCTTATTTTGCAAATTGAATAATGGAATAATCTTATCAAATTAGTGTATTGTCATCGGTCCTCGATAAATCTACAAAGTTTGAATGAAATCTGACCGTTTAAAGTGGGTCAAAATCGCGTTCAAAGAAGTCGGTTACAAACATACATACCGGTGAAGCTAATATAAAGCGTGTAAAAACAAGTAAGTAGCATACAAATAAAGCACTTACCTATTCGGTAACAATAACTGATAACGAACTAGGTACCTCGAAATCGAGGTTCCCAAGGCATTTGAAACTAGTACTCTACCAAATTATCAAAACAATATTAATGCTGTGAGTAATTAAATTATTCATAATGGATATTAATTTATGATTCGATTTCGATCTAAATTTTGTCCTTGATTTGAATAATGATGTGCTAAATATTGATTGAGATAATGATATCATTTTAAATGACTTTACCTTGCCCTGAATGAAGTTTACTATAAACTACATAATATACATAAAGTTAATAACATAAGACAACCTCGCAAGTTTAGGCTGATTTTGTGATCTAAATAATTCAGGAAAAAATACCTACATTTTAAAATCAGTTCAGAATAACTTTTAGTTTGATGTGCAGTTCTCGTCCATTCATCAGTTTGGACATGAGAACAAGAAAACGAGAGAAAAAATATGTGTGTATAACTGTGCACCAAAGATATTAAACTATTATTATATATTTATTATATTACTAGATGATGCCCACGGCTTCGCCCGTGTGTATTTAGGTTTGTAAAAATCTCGTGGGAACTTCGATTTTCCCGAACAAAAAGTAGCCTATCTGTAGTAAGTAGTAACCCGTCCACAAAACGGAAAAATTCCGTGGGATCCTTACGATTTCGGAATGCAATTCCTTACAGCATCAGGGTTGAGGAGTTGGACATGTACCTACTCGAGATCATTCAACAATAAAGTCTTTAATTGGTATCCCCAATATCAATTTAAATAACCGACAGTGCCTAAATACCATTAGTTTTGGGGATCAGATCCCCTACAGCATCAGGATTGAGGAGTTGGAATCCAATTTTTTTGTAGGACAGTGTCGCAATGTTTTTCTATCGATTAAAAAAAAATCACGCAAATCGGTTCAGAAATCTCGGAGATATCGGTGTACATAGTGTCAGATTATTGTTGAAAATTAATTAGAATTTTTTACAGATTATTAATTTCATAATGAAAATAGGTTAGAATGAACTGACATTTGATTCATTCAATGGCGCCAAACCGCCATCTTGAATTATTGGTATAAATACGGGCACTTCGAAGCCATGAATTCAGTCTCCTCCAGAGACTCAACCGACTATTAGATGCTTCAGCGTCTAGGTCGTGATATTTGATTGAGGGTTGCGATAGCAATCACACCCTAATCGAATAAATGCTGCCATTTTGGACTTGGCTGAGTGTAATTAATTAATTAGTATAAAATAGATTTTGAAAAGAGATCTCAGTTAAACTAATCTGTGATTCGATATTAATTAAGTTTGTGCGGGTGATAAATAAAAATATTTTAATAATAGTTTGATTTAGTTTTAATATTAAACCTTATCCTGCTTCTGTAATGATGATGTTTATCAAATTCAGAAGTGGGATTCGAATCACGTTGCCTTGATTTTGCTTTGCCATCTACACAGTTGTGTTTAGTTTGTTTAAGAAAGTGATTAATTTGAAGTAAAGTTGTAGAAATACCCGCAGAATAATGAAATACCCGCACTTGAGATGAATGAATCGTTTGAAATTAGAAATAATTTTTGATTATTTATTTTGAAAGGTTAGACGCCGCCGAGTTTCTTACTGGTTCTTCTCGCTAGGTTGCGGCATTCCGAACCAGTGGTAGATTTGCTTTGTTTTGTAAATGAAAGTAAAAGTAATTTCAACAGTGAACATTTTCAAAATAATGTGTTTATGATAATGAGATAACTGATAGTTAATGAATAAGATTTTAAAGTAGAAATCGAATCAAATAGAAGTTTTGATTAATGGAGTTACGAGTTAAATTAATCTGAGAGTTCGGTTATGAATTATTTTGAGTTATCAGTTTAAAAAGACATTGACAGACTTGACTGAGGGCATGACCGCCCGCAACTTACTGAGGGCAGACAGCCCATGACTTAAGTCAGGGTAAAATCACCCGTGATCTTAGAAACGAAGGCAAAACGCCTGTGACATTGACAATGGGCAAGACCGCCCGCGACATGAATAAAGTAACTTTTACTGTGATTGATAAGAAACACGGGGACGTGTTAAATATAGGACGGCCGAACTGTCAGATTATTGTTGAAAATTAATTAGAATTTTTTACAGATTATTAATTTCATAATGAAAATAGGTTAGAATGAACTGACATTTGATTCATTCAATGGCGCCAAACCGCCATCTTGAATTATTGGTATAAATACGGGCACTTCGAAGCCATGAATTCAGTCTCCTCCAGAGACTCAACCGACTATTAGATGCTTCAGCGTCTAGGTCGTGATATTTGATTGAGGGTTGCGATAGCAATCACACCCTAATCGAATAAATGCTGCCATTTTGGACTTGGCTGAGTGTAATTAATTAATTAGTATAAAATAGATTTTGAAAAGAGATCTCAGTTAAACTAATCTGTGATTCGATATTAATTAAGTTTGTGCGGGTGATAAATAAAAATATTTTAATAATAGTTTGATTTAGTTTTAATATTAAACCTTATCCTGCTTCTGTAATGATGATGTTTACAATAGGTAGAAAAACACAACTCCTCTTTTTTTGAAAGTCGGTTAAAAAAGTAGCCTATGTTACTCCCTGGTTAATTCTCTACTTGTATGTGAAAGTCCCGTCAAAATCGGTTCAGCCGTTCCAAAGATTAGCCCGTTCAAACAGACAGACAGACAGACAGACAGACAAAAATTTTAAAAACGTGTGATTCGGTTATAGTATCGTTCAAATAAACATATGAGCTTAATATGAGGTAGTTATTTCGATATTACAGACAGACACTTCAATTTTATTTATTAGTATGGATAGATGTATTTGGTATGTAAACACTTTCAAGAATAAGGAAGTGTTTCAACCAAGGTTCAGGGAATATGACGACGCTCTGCATGTCTCCATTCGAGTGCGCAACTGAGATATTTATTTTTTCTTTTGTATTTTAAGTCAAACAAAGAAAAGTACTTAAATGTTAAATCGGAGAAGCGCTTATTTTAATCAACTTCTAGGGTTGTTGACCATTCTTGAAATTACATGTATATGCTAAATATTCAACATCACTTTATAAAATGTTTACACAGAATGCAATGACTATTTGAATTATGTTCATTTTATTATTTTCTAGAGGTTTAAATTTTGAATTAAAAAAAATAGCAAACTAGCCGCTTATCTACTCATTTGATATCAAGTGCATGTGCGAGTGCATTTTCATTTACGTACTTACTCTCTGCTTTGTTTCATTCATGGCTAGTTTCATTTTACATTTTCTCTATAAAAAGAAAAAGAAATAGTACAATAAATAAATCATAGAAATAAAAACGAGATAGAACGGCTGGAAACCTGGAGTATTAATATTTTCCGCTACAGATACTAGAAACAAGAAAGAGCCCACTCGAGCACTGCAACATTGGGGAATAGAGTGGAAACTAAACACAACGCTGCTACAGAATGAAAAGAACGCATAGAATAAAAAATATTAAAAATAAAAATAGAACGAATTGCTAACAAGACGGTGTCATAGAGAAAAAGAACTCCCTATTCTCTTCGACCCTGCTACTGATAAGGACAATATGTGTTATACGTAAATCGAGCGGGACAAGGAAAACGCTACATAATACTACTACGAGTACTATTACCACTATCATTTTTGTCAGTATGACCTACTTAATATAAAAGTAGTAAGTAATAATTAGTCATACTATAAAGCTTGTCAAACTGTTTGACGAAATTGGAAATGCCATTTACAAAATCATGCAAAAAAAGCACTCCTACTAATTAAATAAAACAGAGACAAATGAAAGAAATACGATCCAACGACCTTGCGAACTGACTTTCCTATATCGTTTCGTATATACGTATCATGTTCTCAATATGTTATATCGAATTGCAATCGATACATATAGCATGTGCCGTCGGGTCAGACAGTGAGGTGATTTTCGTCATTCCCTGTTTACAAAGCCGACTTCGCAATGTGATTAAAAACTAAAAATAGTCCGGTATTAGGAAACTTGTGATTAGTTGTAACAATGCGATCATCGCAAATCGCAATGATTGTTGTTAATTAGTCGAATTCATGGTACATTAGAAAACAGTATTGTTGTGGTAGAAAAATGAAATCCTAAAGAGAAACCCCGCAAGCGCAACTGGTGCACAGATTTGCATCGAAGTACAGAAGTCCAATGGAAATAAGAAAAGTTAAAGCCTAAAATATCCAATCATGTTAAAATACGATAGACGAAAAAACAATTTACAATAATCATAAATCATAATATGCTCCGTTAAAGAATTACATGACATAAAAGATGTGTAGGCAAGTTCTCTACATATTTCTTGTTTAATTTCTTTCGTTTAATTTCGTGTTCAAATACTGTTTTATATGCAGTCAAATTTTCATTTTTTTTAGTAGTGGTGGAATGTTGGAGTAAAAGAGGTAGAGTCCTACAGTAATTATTCTATACAACAATATTTCTATGTGATGACTGATGGTTCTTCATGCGATGACATACATTAGAATATAACAATACAGATTCGGATGCTACAACAAAGGGACCGTTCAGATAGACCGGCGCGGAGAGCAGAGCAAATTTTAATCGCATTTAAAATAGAATCTTAAGCCATTGATATAAGGTTTATATTTACATTTTATCTCTTTTATGATAAGAGGATGCTCGAGGATGCTCCCAAAAGAGATAAAATGTAAAAATAAACCTTATTTCTATGTCATAAGATTCTATTTTAAATGCGATTAAAATTTGCTCTGCTCTCCGCGCCGGTCTATCTGAACGGTCCCAAAAGCGTTTTATAGTTTCGCAACTGTTTTGCACAACTTGTATAATGTACAGTGGAACGAGCGGATAAACACAAAACACTTGACAGTTGACACACATTAACGCAACATTTTTGCGTTGCGTTCATGTAACAAACATTATACCTACTCCGTACTCGTATATTACTAAACTAGCTGACTCCCGCGACTTCGTCTGCGTTGATTTAGGTTTTTATATAGCATCGGATTGGATCCCATAATCCTTTTTTGTACCTAAACTAAATGTAGCCTAAGTTACTCCTTATAACATCACCTATCTGCCATTGAAAGTTCCATCAAAATCGATTCAGTCGTTTCGGAGATTAGCTGGAGCAAATAGACAGGTTGACAAACATAAATTTAAACGCACGCCAGTTTAAAATAAGCCGTACGTACAAAGATCCGGGTCCCATGTTATTTGAACCCAATAAATGTCTGTCATTTCTGAACTAACAAACCTATGACCTTGAAATATTTACGGGACAATATATAAAGTACTACCTTTCTAACAAAAAAAGAATGAGTGAAATCGGACAACGCGTTAATGAATTACAGCTAAATACACGTTTTAACTTTCATCCCCTCTCCCTAGGGAACCGTTGTGAATTTCGGGATAAAAAGTATCCTATGTCCTACCTCGGAGTATAAACTCAAATCGTACCAAGTTTCATTCGAATCCATTCAGTAGTTTCGGCGTGATGTGCGGCCAAGATACAGACAGACAGACAGACAGACAGACAGACAGACAGACAGACAGACAGACAGACAGACAAAAATGAAAAAAATTGCAGTTTTGGCTTGAGTATCGATTTTAGATTGCCCTCCAATAAAAAATTTAAAAATATCTCCAATGTACAGAATTGGATCTGTTACAGTTTTATTATATTATAGATATAGATACCGTAGTGATATACGAAATAACAGTAGTGACAAGTAATAACACTTTGAGCTGAATAAGTTTCATCACGTGGCATCGTACTGGAACGCCGAATTGCTTGCTCTACGGCACTCTAAAGACGAGGTGCTTTGGCTCTACAAATAAAACACTTTATTAGATTGTTATAGGACTGTATTTGTTACTAGAGAATGCCCGCGGCTTCGCCCGCGTGAGTTTCGGTTTTTCACAAATCCCGAGGGAATCGTGGATTTCCGGTTCCCGTTCCCGCTCCCTTTTCCAACCTTTATACCTACTTTCAAGAAAGTTTGCTATAGTAATCTACCTATAGCTGTAGCTATAGATTTCCATTTTTTCAAAATCCCGTGGTAACTGTGGATTTTTCTAGGATAAATAGTTTTAAGTCAGAGTATAATCTATCTCCATTCAAAATTTCAGCCAAATCGGTTCAGTAGTTGCGGCGTGATTGAGTAACAAACATCCAAACATCTAAACATCCAAACATCCACACTTTCACATTTATAATATTAGTAGGATGATTACTTGAGAATGTCATTCATGCAAATCAGGCCCAACCGTGCAATCTTACAGACTATCCAAAATGATTTTATTATTGGTCTGACAATTTATAAGCGACTGAGAATGTCATTCATGAAAATCAGATCCAACCGTGTAATCTTACAGACTATCCAAAATGATTGTTCGACAACACAGAGATATTTTACTGGTCTGTGTTCGACAATTTATAAGCAATCGGCGATCTTAGTTATTTCGTATGTAATTAAATATAGCATCTAAAACAATAATAATATGTTTAAAAAAAAAAACAAAACCTCATCAAGTATCCGTAAAATCGCCGTGTAATTTTCTCAACAACACCGTCATTCTACTGAGGCGAACGATCCCCACATCCTATCAATTTTCCGAGTGACTAACCGAGAACAAACGAGAGGGACACTTCGTCACCTGTTTCCAGGAATGGCCAGGAAGGGCATGCTTCACTCAACAGATAGGGTCATGTCGCTACATAAACCCGAAACTTTAGGTATTTTTTTTTTAAATTACATATTGTCACTTGTGAAAAAGTCCGCCCCTGGTTATCCCGGGAGCAAAGGTGCCCATCAAGCTGGCAGCATTACCACGCTGAATGGCGATGGACAACCTTTGGACCAGATAGGCCCCAGAGCGCGGATCGCAGCTACGATATTGAATCTCTTACGATTGGCTGACACTGTCGGCTAAGCTAATAATTATACACACACAGTTTTGGCAAGAGTAACATAAATCTCTGCCAACAATAATTGCAATGTGATTATTTTTTAGTAATACTAAATAGATTATTTTTTACTATTTTGGTCCTCCTTTCGACCCATAACGCCAAAAACACAAAATGCCAATTTTTGGGCGTTATGCATATTTGGATTTTTACGTAAGTAATGATTTAACTACTTATCGGAAACAGCTAAAAACACAAAGTGCCACAATCCATATTATGTTTGGATTTAGGCGTTTTGTTTTGGTATAAAATATATTTAGGATTATGCGTACATGTAATGTTTTAATTATAAACGATAAAACATGTTTACGAAATTGTAGAATTTCCTCTCAACTCGGTTTTAACAACTCAGTTAATTTGTTTACGGCTTTCCAACAGCGCGTACATACGTTCAATGTTATACAAGTATATAATTAGCTTCCCATAGTCTTTCCTCACATAACGTCTGCGTAACTTCCGCGAGGAAACGTACATACATACACACATATGTACACATATTCATCATCTATCGTGAAACTTTCACTGGACGAAATTTTTAATTTCTCATTCAGTAGTGTTACAAACGAAAATCGTGAGTTTCATGCTAGTTACGCGATGATTTCGTAATTGATAAGGCTTCGTGAAACTTTCTTCTGTAAAATCATAGCAACCGTATTGTTCTCAGTTAATAACTTTTGAAAGACGGCGGAGGTCAGATAAACATCGCTCGATATATAAACGCGATATCTAAGCGATTAGATTGCTATTTTTATGACAATTTGTACAACAGCAAACCTAGTTTTTATGTGGAGGTATTAAGGCCTGAATAGACAAGAAAGACAAAGCAAGAAGGATGCGACGAAAGCAGCAAAAAAGAACGTCACGTTGAACGCGACAGACATTTTTTTCTTGGGACTAGGTAAAAAAAGCAAGGCTATTTATAGAATTCAAATACATATACCGCTATGGCAATAAACGTTGGGGACCCAATATGCTGGAACGGTGATCTCGCACCGGTAAGCACAGTGGCAGTTTTCCCATAAAGCCCAAATTAGACGGCGCCCCGTTCATCGCTCATTTTTGCGATGAACTATGCACGATATGATATTTGCTATGGCACAGTGCCTGTGAACGATGAACGGCCGGTGTTTAGATGGCTAATTTTAATGACTCATAGAGCTTCGAAAATGAAAGCAAAAATCCCGAAAAATGAACCGTCTAATTTGGGCTTAAGGTAAATCGATATCAAACTAGTCGCAGGAAGCCCGCGAGACCGCAGCTTTGGAAGATCCTACAAGAGACCAACGTCTATCGGTTGACGAAGATGATGATGATGTTATACTTGACGCCAAACAAATATTCGTCTCTGAGCTACGTGCGAAAGCGAACTCGCGCAGGTTCGTGCTAACTCCGTCCTTTTCTTTCCGCCCACTGATATCTAAAATATTCTATTGCGACGCGTTTTGCGGTTATATTCAGAGGCGAAAGAAAAAAAAAAGAAGAAGAGGGAGGCAATTTAAAAGGTGAGAGGATGATATACGAAACATGGTTGGTAGCATGTGGACAAGACTAGCGAGGAACCGAAACACGTGGAAAAATTTAGAGGAGGCCTATGTCGAAGGACACGCAGTGACAGGACAGGCTATTTTATTTATTCGTTTGGCGTTACATATACCTTATATTTATAAGTCACCAATGTAGTCATCGGAAGTACTCAAGCACTTACCGGTGACCGGACATTTAACTATGAATTGCCTTTTTACAGCCGAGCTTACCTGCCGCCTTATCGAAATAGGCTTTGTTATGAATACACTACCTTATGAAGTTATGACTATGAGTCAAGACATTAATCATCGACCATCGTCTTTGGTATATGGAATAGTTGACGAAACGTAATACGATCCTGCGATGAATAACCGCATTTAATATTAGCTTGATAATTAGCTGATTACTTGATTAGGCACGGTTAAGAGTAAACTGATCCCAAGTACACGAGTAGCGAATAAGTAGGTTACCGTCTACGGTGTCTGTAATAATAAATTGATACCTTCTTTAATTTCTTAAAGGAACATGGTACTGACAACAGCAGCTGTCCAGCAAAAAAATGTGAAGGGAATTGCAAATTAAAACTGCAAACAGGTGGTCCTACACCTACACTGTTGCATCTATAAATTTACAAAAAATTTAATCCTTTTATCTGTATCTTTGTATTATTATGAATAGGTATTTAATAGAATTTAAACTTATAAAATGATCCAAATGTATATTGATGACTCATAGCGTGACTTTAGACTCATTAAAGCAGGAAACTGTTGAAATTCTTGTACTAGCTCTTACTAGTTCGTAGTCTGTTTGCTTTGCCTTCTATTCCTGGAAATGCCAAGGATGGTTTCAATGGTACAGATAAAAAGAACGATGGTGTTAGATCGTAAAGAGCGATGAAGGAAAAGGCCAAGGACAGAATATGCCTGAGACATGAAAAGCTAAAAGAGCTCTTAAATAAAATAATGATGGCGAATCCAGAAAAACAGGTACAATTTACAGAACGACCACAGAATATATACACAAAAACGAATACACTCCCAGTTAGCTGTATAGTCCGAATACAATGAGAGGAATGTTATTGTTGCCATGTTTACATCCAAAAGAATGCTCACCTTTTTGCCACGATTGTTAAATCATCACAATAAAATGTAACTTCAATTCAATTCAAAACGATTTAGCAATGTAAAGATTATCAGAGTTTATGTACCTTAGGGGCCATCCATAAATTGTAATAAAAAGTGGTAGACTCAATCGACGATTCAAAAGTACTTGTAAAAGTTTATTTGAATAAAAAACTTTTCTATTCTATTCTATTCTAATTACGTCACACGTTAAGGGGAGGGGATTGGGTCGACGAATTGTGACATTGTGTGACAAGGGGGTGAAAGGGGGCCTAAATTTTGTGACGTCACAATTCAAAATTCAGTATTTAAACTACTATTAAAACAAAATTTATTATTAAAGAAAAAAATTGAAAATATTCGGAACTGTTGTTTTCAATTCAATTTCTAGGTGTAAAATTGCAAAATATGTAACGTCACACTAGGGCGGGGGGGTCTCACAAATGTGACCAGCTGTGACAAAAGCGGTGGAGGGGTAAAAATCATGAAATTTGTGTGACGTAATTTATGGATGGCCCCTAATATGTAGGTCTCATTTGGTTTACTTCTACTGTTATATAAGTCATTCAGGTTAAGGACTAACAACAAATTCCTTGTGGTTATATACGAGTGACATTGGTAACTAATTTATCAATTACACTATAAAACAAATCGTAAACTCGTAGAATGTAATTCACAGTAACTAACAACTTGTAAATTAAGTATGACAGGTTTGTACCGCACGAAAAGAAGACAGTATTTTTAAAATATCTACCGATTCAGTTTAGTATTTTTATACATCTTTTTTTTGATCATACTCCATATTGTATCAAGCCACTCAAAAAGATATATATAGTTTGTGGATAATGTACATCTTTTTTTTTCATAGACCAATTTATATCGGACATAATGGGATCCTCGATCCATCTCCAGTTATTAGACCAATTTATCGGTTAATAACATCGTGAGTAAATGCTTTCGGCTTATCATCGGCTATTTGATTTGTTACGCGTGTTTTTTCTTCATGTTTCATTACCACGGTCGTGGAACCACTTTAACACCTGCCGCGATCTCGGTTGGGGCGTTACGTAATTTGTAACCGACCGAAAAAAGTGCATTACTATTAATACATTTCAGAAGCTCGTCCGTATGGGAGTGAGGTATTTTTTATCAAGTAACTTTTGTATGCTGTAAATTACAGTCAATTTTCTTTTTACCTTTTTTTACAGGACATCATTTAGTACAAAACCTCTTGGAGATATCTGGCAGGATTGAAAAGACATTTTGGAGTAAGAAAGTTGGGATAAGAGGAATCGTAGTATGGAAGGGATACTAACTTGTTATTGGACATGTTTAAATTAACTTTTAATTAACAGTTACTATGGTACTACAGCCAGCGACTACAGCACAAGATGAAATAAAATCTATACATATAATAAAATCGTAGACTTGCCGTATCTGTACATTGAAGATTTTTGCAAAATAATAACCGGGGGATGTTAGGGATAAGTAATAGAACGTAAAAAAGCTATTTTTGAAATTTTTGTCTGTTTATCTGTTTGTCTGTATGTGCGCGCATCACGCAAAAACTACTGAATGGATTGAAACGAAACTTGGTACGATTTAAGTTCATACTACGGAGTAACATATAGGATACTTTTTATCCCGAAATTCAGCACGGTTCCCTCGGGAGAGGGGATGAAAGTCAGAACGTGTATTTAGCTGTAATTCAATAACGCGTGGTCCGATTTAATTCATTCTTTTTTTGTTAGAAAGTAGATACTTTAAAGATTACCGACTAATCTCTAAAAGGCTGGATCGATTTTGATGGGACTTTCACAGGTGGATGTTTACATTTTGATCTACCTAAACATCCGCCAGTGGACTTTTAACAGTTTTTAGCATGATATGAGCTCAAAGGAGCTTAGGAAAAACAAAATGATTCCTACGGGATTTTTAAAAACCAATATATATCCATGCGAACGAAGTCGCGGGTGTCCGCTTGTAACAAAATAAAACATCTACTAAACTAGTCAGACGTTACCCTACCTATTGTATAATTAACATCAATGACAAACAAAGAAGAGTAGGGTAAAGAGTTAGAAGATTCAATTCAATTCAGAGCAAATTCTACTTTCGTCACAATATGTATAATTGTATAATAATGAGCCTCTGTATATTTCAGGATCGATGACTCCACAGTAAGATGACTACAAGTAGCAGCATAGTTAACACAAAAGAGACAAAGCAAGACCGTGCATTACTCATTACCAGAAACAAAGCTACTTATTACTTCACTTACACTGAATGTGCAAATAGGTAGAAGGATAATGAAAACAAGCGACATTTGATCGTTTACAGTTTGCTATTCTTTCTTGGTTTAATGACGCATTTTGAAACTGTGTTCTTATCAAAAAACTTTTAAGAAGTAATATGGGAGCTAGGTATTACATTTGAAGAGATCCGTATCCCGAAAGATTTAAACAAAAGTCTATCGGCTATCCTACCTATGCATCTGTATGTAACTGCATCATCTCCTAAAGATAATCCGTTTTCTTGTTATTGTTTGCTCTTTCGTGTTTTCAAAAAATTGGTTGTCTATAAAGTCGGTTTATGGACAATAATTATTTTACGTGATAACCTCATGAGAAAACAAAGAGAGATAGATGCGTCACAAGCCGAACGCTTAGGCCGATCGTGCCTTCTCTATTGCTTGTTCCTCGCTCTCGCTTGCACGCGGAACGTGACAATGAGTCATGCTTTTTCGTGCGTGTATCCAGCGTTCATCGATTTATAAGACGTTATCACGTCAAAAAGTTTTATCCATCTGTCAGAAACTTTCTTAGTGTAAAATTTTAATTTAATTTTATGCTTTTAGGTTTCTACTTTCTAACAGCATTTCAAACAAACTTAAGAAACAGATTAAACAACCACAGTTAGTTAAATAATACCTTATGCAAATCTATGGCATAAGAATGTCGATGTCCAATCATTTTAGAGGCCCTCACATCGGATATCCCATACCCATAAAAAGTAGAATACAGAGAAACACTTTTTGTAGTTAACCAGGATTTGAGGAAAGGAAATAAAATTCACGAGTGGTTTATTTGATGTCGGTTCCCAGAAAGCTTTTAAGCTAACTGAAATGGACCACGTGACCGCACTAACGCAGATTTATCTGGCCCAAGACGAGAGAGGAAAATGTTTAACGATTTATTTTTCTACGTTTAACGTGGCTTTACCACACGTTAGAGGACGACCTCTATGACGCAGCGAGACGAATATTTACCTCGCAAATACGAAAATTACAATGGATTCAACAGTTTATGTTTGATGATTACCTAGTTGGGATGGAAATATTGGCTTCACAAATAAGGTATAAACTAAGGTATGGGTTACATTCTGAGAATTTTAAAATATTTATTTTAAAATGCAAAAACTTTTGATAGATGCGAGAATGAATGAATTATTAAAAATGTGTGTACCAAATATCAGATAAATATGTCAACAGGAAAGAGGTAAAATCTCAATTTACTAAATTTGACCCAAAAAACAACAAACAGGACAAGCTAAATAAAACTCTTTAATTAATATTGTAACTACGCGTGCATGCACTCATTCGTAACTTTATAACAAAATGTAACCTTGAACGTGAATGGAGCATCTGTAAACCGATACAGCGTAAAAAATTCAGCGTCCTGTTCCATATTTACACTCGAGAAAAAAATTGGCCACCAACATTCCTATAGTTATAAGGATGAAGCCAAACAAAATTACTTTATCGATAATCCTAACCAGAATCGGACATGAATATGTCCCTAATATAAATCGTTGTAACTCTGTCTCACGTCTGAATAGAGTCAGGATA
Organism: Melanargia galathea; assembly: GCA_920104075.1. Taxonomy (NCBI): domain Eukaryota; kingdom Metazoa; phylum Arthropoda; class Insecta; order Lepidoptera; family Nymphalidae; genus Melanargia; species Melanargia galathea. Next base: position 18,832,509 of record OV049872.1, on the reverse strand, counting down.
AATTCTATAGATCTCAACCCTAGAGAACAGACCTGGCATAACTACTTTAAAGACGTGTCAAAAACTACCCTCACACGGAGTGATGTTAGTTAGCTAGATGTCTGTGATGTGAGTATACAGCGTGGCCCTATTGGCCGCTACAGCGTTACCGGGCTTTGTCGGAGAGCGCGAAGCTCTACCAGGGGAGAGGGCGGCCTAGGCCTAGGGGGGGCGACGTCTTCCTAAGGGCGCCTCCTGTGAGGCTCGGACCTCGGCTTAGGATGAGGTTGGGGCGGGTGGGTTGGTAGAATTAGACTAGTTCAAGCTCTCTCGAGAACGTTGTAAGGGCCCACGTCCGGGTGACGTCAGAAATTGGGGACCTCGTCTTCGCCGGCGAACGCTGTGCATCAGGTGTGTGAATGATGTGAGGGAAGCTATAAAGCTTAAATACTGTGTTTGTGGTTCAACATGGTCACCCTAGAAGCTGTGATAGCCTAGTGGTTAGGACGACCGACTTCTAATCGGAGGTCGTGGGTTCGATCCCGGGCACGCACCTCTAACTTTTCGGAGTTATGTGAGTTTTAAGTATTTAAATATCACTTGCTTTAACGGTGAAGGAAAACATCGTGAGGAAACCTGCATGCCTGAGAGTTCTCCATAACGTTCTCAAAGGGTGCGAAGTCTGCCAATCCGCTTGGCCAGCGTGGTAGACTATGGCCAAAACCCTTCCCACTCTGAGAGGAGACCCGTGCTCTGTAGTGAGCCGGTAATGGGTTGATCATGACATGGTCACCCTGTCAGCGAACAGGTTTCCCGAGTATCGGGTTTGGGGCACCAGACGCTGCACGTTACGTATGCATCGTGTCCGTTTAATTTTATAGCTCATTGTTCCACGAACCGGCACTGACGCTGCGTTTATTTGCTTTTCTTTTGCCTTCGAAGCTTTAAAAGTTATAGCCCTGCCTTCAATGAAACGCGCCTCGGACCTCGAGGCGACTTGTTGTTGTTTATTATTTTGTATTCGGAGGTATTTTCAAGTTTTCATCGGTGCAGTTTGTACAGAACTATTGAGATTTGCAGACTCAATGTCTCTTCCATATAATACACTGTCCTTCCCCCACACATATCTGTTCATATATTTACATCTAAGCTTTGCACACGATTTTGTCTGCGTGGAATTAGGTATTTTAAAAAATTCCACGCGAATCCAATGTTTTCCGGGATAAACACTATCCTATGTCGCTCTCTAGGTCTTTAACAATTCTATCGATTTTAAAATCAAGTCGATCCGTTTCTCTGCTGTTGCGTGATTGAAAGACAAACCAACAAACAAACACTTTCCGCATTAATAACTCTGTCTCTACTCAGACTGAGACAAAGTTAAAACCAAATTAAAACCATTGAATTATGCATTTATTATGTACTAACGTACCTCATATATGTAGGTGGTACCTCAATGGTTAAAACGAAACAGATTTATATCAGGCAGATCAGGGACATACTCATATCCCGTTTCAACTCTGTCTCAAGTCTGAGTAGAGTCAGAGTATACGCTCTATAGATCTCAGCCTTAGTTTTAAGAACAGAGAGAATCGCCCGCTTGATTGGAAACTTCCTCGGCTCTTTGAATTTTCATCTTTGCTACGTAATAAAGCCTTATCATACAGATACCTTCACAACAAAACAAACACTGTATGTCCAGATCAAATCGAGATGATTTTTTATAAAAGTCATCTCGACTTGATAAGCTATTATTTTATCATTCGATGAGTGATACATATGATAACATAACAACTACTATACTATTATTGTTATCAAACATATTACTTGGAGATAATGTCATAAAGCAAGTTAAGACTAGCTTTTACTCTCGACTTCACCCTCGTCAAATTTTAGTCAAACTGTTACTTATGGGTTGCGAGACTGAGGTCTGCAATCTCGCGAGATTTGCGGAATCGCTACAATTATAATAATATAATAATGACACAAAAAATTACAAAATAAAGTTTGTCTGGAAATGTCTCCTTAGAATTAGTGACAAAGCATTCAATATTTCCTTTTTCGATCCAAGAATTTTGTTTTCAAACAGTGAAAAAAAATAAACAAAATTCTAACAATTTTATAATAATTAGAGATTAGCACTAACTAGGTATTAAGAATATTGTGTGTTCAAGTTTCGTATCAAAAGATAACTATTACTTAATGATTTAAATGGCTGTCTTATCAAGTTGTTTACTTGATATGATTTAAATTTTTCTCTTATCTTCTGTCTAATCAGGAGCTTTGATAACGCCGAGCGCGTCACAACAATATTTGAATGCGAATGCGTTTACTTATTTAATGGGTTTTTTATCAATGTCGGGTTTATCCATGACAACAATCTCTGACTAATTTATCTGATGTTATGATGCAGGCAGTTGAGATGGAATTTTTGCAGTAGAGTCTGTCCTAGGGAGATTCTATGGGGATTGGAGTGAATATTGATAATAATTTATGTTTTATTAGCCTTTTGTTTATCGACGCGCAGATTAAAACACTCATTCATAATTAACTAATTTTCCTTTCCTTTAATTATTTTAATACTTAGGTAAGTATGTATATGTTTATTTAAAATTCACAAAAACAAACCATCTTTATATTCACAACTTTTAACCACCGACTACAGACCAGAGACAAGAACATTATTGCAGAACTTAAATAATAGTAAACGTTGAGTTCCTCAATTTTTCACTTTCAGAGGAACTATGAAGTTTACTTTTCCATAATTAGTGAGCCGGTGGGTCCTTGGTCATGGTTTGTGCATAATGTAATGGATAATGTTGCATAGTAGGTACCTTACTTATTTTACAAGTAAATTAAAAATTTAAAATACCCCCGACATTCGCCATTTTGTGGCGGCGGCCATCTTGGATTTGCATAGTGCTATTCTACTAGGCAAACCCCTTCATTTGAAACCCATATTAAGGGAGTTGTGATAAAATATGTAATCCGCCATTTTGTAGCGGCGGTCATCTTTGATCGATTTTTATCAAACATAGCTAGCAACACTCTTGACTAATTCACCTTTCAAACAAAAAAACAGTATTCAAATCGGTCCACCCGTTTGAGCGCTACAGGGGAACAGACATACACACACACACAGACAGGTCAAACTTAACACTTCGTCGTTTTTGCGTCGGAGGTTAAAAACTAAAGAGAATCTTGGCCTCGAAAACTAGAAGCTGCCGTGTATCGCTTCTCGCTAACCGGCTCTTCCGAGAGCTGACAGATTCTGTAAGACCTCTATACAGCCGATCAAGCTTCATCCGCCTAGCGATACCTAGGGCCTACAACAGGATGTTTTCCTATGGGGAGACACAGGCAGTTGTTACATATTTATTTTCGTTTCAGATTTTGTAAAGCAAAGTATGCTCCATGTTGTTTCTTCTTATCATCATAGAACTCGGTTTCCTAACACGCACTTTTATCATGATTCAAAAGAGATGATTTCGAATGGAATTTTATATTAATCTGAACATTATCATTCCAATCGCCTTTCTTAAATGCAGTTGCAACAGAATCAGAAAATCTAATCTGGCATATTGTCACGCGCCTCTATATAGTAAGGTAACAGATCAAAGACCCATCATTATTCAACAAGGAACACGCTTAAAAGGAGACATCAGACCGCGAAGTTGTAATAGTACTGTTATGCCTGGCTACTAAGTCAACATAACTCGACCTGTCGCAAAGGAATACCCTAGCGGGCATGTCACTTGTCCTTTTCAAATGCCTCTAAGTAATTAAGAAAAATCAGCAATCATAAGAGGAATATTTTTGCGACTTTCTAAAATACAGTGCACTAAAAATTAAAATTAAGGCTTTATTACTTAAAGTTAGCGTGACACGGGAGGGATTGAAACTCATATTACATACACTACAAAACACTAAATAGGTACCTACGATAACACCTTAATTATAGATACTCGTACCTACTTATTGGATATTTATTGGACCCAGTGATCTAGAATTTTGGCGGATTACCTTTGAAGTTCGACCTTTACGTTTAACGCTTCCGTTTCGACATTGTTTTTATTATATTTTAGACCAAGTGGTCTGGTACTTTGGCACAGAGGAACATTGATGATAGATAACGTTTCCATTTCAAGGGGAGGGGCTGCGTTGCTTTTTACATAATTAATGCGCGGTGGAGTGAACTCTACAAAATGTTCAACACCGTTGGATATGTAATATGTCTTGTTTCCACGTGTGTAATACAATATAGGTACGAGAGAGAGACAAAATGATAAATTGCGCCAGGCCCCAGGTGCGCTCTTCGATATGCGATTGATTTATACATAAGCCTATTGATAAGATACAGTGGTTTAGGCTATCGCCTTAGCGTATTATACAACTAGAGTTGTAGCGTTAATAAATCGAAGAGAGAGTGTTACATAATAAAACACGGAACGGAAACCGTGGTTTTTTTAGAAGTGTGTGCATGTCTGTGTGAGCTGAGAAGTATTTCCTATTTAACAAAAATAAATAAACTAAGTAAACAACTAAGTACTGATTAGTTAATCTTACACGGAAGCATAATTGTGTACTACCCACATTCCTCACAATCGTGAGATAAATGCTTTTTATTTTTGTCCCAATTGAAGGTAGAACGAAATTAAATAAAAATAACATGGCCGATAATAATGTTGGACTTTGAAACCAACCGACAGGATTTAACAGAGCAGAGCCTATCGTACTTTAAACAAATACGTCGGTAATATATCTACGTACCGATAACCTAGATACCGGAACGATACAAAGGTTAACTTTACATAAAACGTTCGTAAATATTTTCCGACTAAATTGTACATGGTTGACGCATAATTGAAACGTCCGGTAGGACCTTGCGAATCAGTACCAAGTTATTTAGCAAAGCAATGACGTAACGCGCATGCGATATCGCTCTCGCAGACACACATAATAGTGCCCAGTAACATTCCAACCACTTTACTAATCAGTATTTTGATGATACAATAACTGGAATGTAGAAAAAACAAAAATTGGAAAACTGGTTTGGAGAAAACAGCTACGCAACTTCCTTTACCTGTTTCATGGAATCTCTAGCGAAGTATACGTTTTTCATTTCTTTCTAACATAAATACATAATAAACAGTTATAGTTAGTTAACGCGGTTCTGTACACAGTCAGGACTAACGGTACAAACAAACGCCGTGGAGAAAGCGTAGAGGATTCCATTCGAGTGAAAGCCGTCAGTGTGCGAGCCGCTTTGTATCGGAGCATAACCTCAAAGTTGTGATGTTCGTGATAACATCTGTCGCGATAACAATAACCGTCGCCACGGCGATATACTGGTATGTGAACAGACATAAACCGGTCAAACACATACTGAGTGAAGCGATATGCTTTTTGGATATGCAAGGAGCGGGCGCGGGCGGACTGATCGACGACTGGATCAGCGTACGGTGGAATAGAATAGAGTTGCCAAACGCGAAAAACAAAATCGCCGTTATAACTGGAGGCGCGAGGGGTATAGGCACCGAAGTTGTTAGAAGCCTTTTGAAGTCAAACATGACCGTTATTATGGGAGTACGAAACCCGGATTCCGTCAAACCTTTGGTGGAAACAATGGAAAACGGCGACAAAATACATGCATACAAATTAGATTTGCAGTCTCTGAAATCTGTCAAGGATTTCGCGGATATTGTATTGGAGAAGTTTCCAGAAGTTGATATACTAGTGAACAATGCAGGGATAATGTTCGGAGATTACAAACTAACGGAGGACGGGTTCGAAACTCAATTGGCAGTCAACTATTTGGGTCACTTCTACTTGACACATCTATTGTTGCCAGCGTTAAAAAAAGGTGGTAAAATTGAGCCCGCAAGGGTTGTGAATGTGACCTCATGCGGACACTATCCAGGCAAGATACACTTTGATGATATAAATATGAAGGAGCATTATGATACCACAGCTGCATATGCACAATCTAAATTAGCACAGGTAATATTATAATGACAATATTTTTAAGTAGGTAAGTACCTACATATTCAATATAAAAACAAAACAGTTTCACAAAATTACAGACGGTGGCTTTCACAAAAACCAGTATAGCCAGTGTTTTTTGCAGTGTTGTTTATGGATTTTCCTTATGAAAATTTTTCTTTATTAAATTAAATTTTTTCTTTGTTTTTAAATTTTAAATACTTCATACTACATCAAATATTCCTTTGTTTAATAAATGCCAGTGTTTCGCTGCACAAAAATTTGCAATTCAAAGGCATGAATGAACAGAAATTTTCAGTTCCAAAATTTGACTTTCGAATTATAAATGCAAAATATTCATATATTCTGTGACTAGAGAACTGAATAACTTACTTTTGATTTATAATTCCAATTTACTTATTGTCTTGCTTTCAGATAATGGCAGCCAGGTACCTCAATAGGCTTCTAGAACAGAAGAACTATCCTGTTAAATGCTACTCCGTACATCCAGGAATTGTTGATACCGATCTATTTGAAAAATCCAACTTCTCCAAATTCCCTTGGATAAAGAAAATGCTTTTCAAAACACCAGAAAAAGGGGCTATTTCAGTACTTTACACTTGTTTTAACAATGAGATTTTGAAACAAGGAGGTTTATATATAGCTAACTGCAAAGCAGGCTTCAGTAATAGGTTTTCTAAGAATGAAAAACACCAAGAGAATCTTTTCAAGTTGTCTTGTGAGTTAGTCGGGATTGATGCAGAGAATTTTGGGATTTAGAGATTTAGTTATTTTCTTGAGTTATACAGGAGGCGTTGTCACACCAAATATGGGTTGTCCCAGTACCCGAAAAGCCAGTTTAGGCAATCATGCTCAAATTAATTTTTGTATTGGATTATTATTATTATACCTTTAGCAAAAATAATACATAATCATACTTTTTTATAATGTAATGTACTTTTTTATAGATAAATAAAACACTTCTATAATAAATTTTATATTTAATGAACTTTTGATTTTTTATTATTATTTAATATTTATGCAGTTTCATCATTTTTAGGGTTCCGTAGTAAACAAGGAACCCTTATAGTTTCGCCATGTCCGTCCGTCTGTCCGTCTGTCCGTCTGTCCGTCTGTCCGTCTGTCCGTCTGTCCGTCCGTCCTCGGTTAATCTCAGAGACTATTAGTGCTAGAAATCCGTAATTTGGCATGAGTATAAATATTAATCACGCCGACAAAGTGGTGAAATAAAATTTTGATAAATATTTTTTTTTAGGGTAGCTCCCCTACATGTAAAGTGGGGATGAATATTTTTTTTCTCGTCTACCCCATAGTGTGGGGTATCGTTGAATAGGTCTTTTAAAAATACTGTGGGTGTGGGAACATCATTTTTCGATTTCTAGATCCGTTTGTAAAATATGATGTTTTAAAGTGCAAATTTTTATTAGAGTCAAGTGTCCCCCCCCTCTATCAGCCAAATGGCAGTATATAGGAACTTGAAAAAATTCACAGCAGTAGGGTATATAATCAATTTTAAAGGAAAACTATCACGGCTAAGTAGGGTTCACAGGTTAAGGAGTTATATCTGTTTTTCGAGGATTGTGACTACGGAACCCTACACTGCGCGTGGCCCGCCACGCACTTGACCGGTTTTTCTATTGAAAAAAGGGTAAAACATTGGAAAACATGTGAAAAATTCCACATTTATGATAAGTAGTATTTTTGTCTTCACTTCCAAGACCTATTCTATCAATTCAAGTGTAATTTGTTGAGTGAACTTTTAACCTAAAACCTTTTGAATTTCTTATTACTACAAGATTTGAGATTACTTTGATGCTTTTAAAAATGAATCAATAATATAACCAATATTTCTTGCTTTAGAAGTTTAACTAAATATAAATTTTGTGAATTGACAATGTACAAACATTTTATAAGCATATCACTTATTTATAGTCATAAATCAACTAACCTGCTGAAAAATCCAGACAGTCCTTTCTTCTTCAGCTTCCCGTGTTCTTGCACACCCACCTCAGCGAGGTCATCCTTAGACTCGCTCGAGCCTAAAGAGCACTCGGACAGACTCGACACAGTGCTGGAAAACGAGCCCCCATCCTTGCCCCTCTTGTGTCCACTCACACTGCCCCATTGGAGAGTGCTCTTAGGAGAATCGCTGGTGTCACTTTTCTCACACGTCGATATAGAGAAATTACCTTCATCGCTAAAACTACTCTTCTTTGACAATTTGTCAACCTCATCTGAGCAATCTTCAGTAGTTTTTTCAACCTTAGGGCTCACGAAATGCAACTGTTTCGTAATGGGATTATAGGCGAGCTGTATATTGTCTAAGGCTTCACTCAGGCGCATCCCGCCTTTTTGGCACGGCGTCGACATTGCGAGGATTCAAATATCGAACTGTGTTCTCACAATCCAGATTCATTTCTCAGGTAAACGCACGCATTTTTCCCTATATTGTGATTATTACCATCGTTTAGCATAATGATAATGATTCGCAAACGTTTACCACTGCAACTCGTTAACTTAATTTGGTATTTACTATTACCATTAGTATCACAAACGAAAACAATCCGTGTAAATAATTCATCACAAAGTAATAGAAAGCAAATATTTTCGATTGCAGTTTACACGCAGAGATGATTTAGTAATTAGTTTCAACTGTTATTTACATAGTTACTTTAATAATATTAGGACTAACACTATGTTTTTGTTACACTAAATTACGAAACTAAAAATATAAAGCAAAGCAACACACCCACTACCTTTTCCTTTCTACTGTAAATAAATCGAAATTGACATTTCACATTTTACTGCAAGATCCATTGACTCTATCAAAAGATCATGGAATTAAGTATAGCTTGACCAAGATTAGAGGCTACAAGATCAAAGGCAAAATCTTTAAATTCCGTGCATATTTAATTTAGCCAGCCTATAGGTACTGACTTTGACATTGATTCATCTAAACTTCAAAACTGTCACTGTCAATATCACTGTCAATTAGCGTTTAATTATTGCATCTAAGAAAATAATTATTTTAAAATTAAAAGAAAAAATATTTAATAATAAGTTAAAATTTTAAATCATCAAAAATTCATGTTTGCGTACATAATATTGTCTACTTGCAGACCTTCTGTCATTAGAGAGAGATGTAAGACGTCAGAAGCAATATCTTAGATGATTAGTTTTGCGTAGTACCAATTTAATCGTACACCTATAAATTCCCTTTATAACAAAATTTTCTGATCCCCGCAACTTCGTTCGCGTAGATATATAGGTTTTTATATAGGATCGGATCGGATCCCATAATTCTTTTATGTGCCTAAACTAAATGTAGTCTAAGTTACTCCTTATAACCTTGAAAGTTCCATTAAAATCGATCCAGCCGTTTCGGAGATTAGCTGGAACAAAGAGACAGACCGACAAACATAAATTTAGACGCACACCAGTTTAAATTAAGCCGTACGTTCAAGGATCCGGGTCCCAAGTTATTTAAACCCAATACTGAGGGTTTTAATGTCTATCATTTCTGAACTAAAAAACGTATGACCTTGAAATATTTACGATACAATAATAATAAAGTACTACCTTTCTAACAAAAAAAGAATGAGTGAAATCGAACAACGCGTTAATGAATTACAGCTAAATACACGTTTTAACTTTCATCCCCACTCGCTAAATCGCTAAATAGATGTTGCTAAATGCAGTTGAAATGATGAAGCCCCGTTACGCGGGGCTCCTTTTTCTCGGTGGTTTACCTATAAAGAAATAACAACGAGGATGGGATGGATCCCCTTCTAACCTAACCTATCCGAGTCGGCGGGGTGCCGCAAGTCAAGAGCTCGTTTCGCTCGCTCTTGGACCGAAATTCCGTTGTAAGACTATATTTTATAATTTATTGTGCAAGTCAGTACCTATATTTGTTATACGTTTATAGAGGTGCAATTGAAAATATCCCATTATTAATTTAAGAGATAAAAGATCATAATTTTTATCTTTAAAATCCACGGATACTATATTATAGGGTATAGATCGACCAGAATCTCATGAAAAATAGGGAAATTAAATTTTGTAGTAAGCAACACTAGGTTAACTCGGCTGCCCTAGTGATAAACAAAGTAATTACATTCAGAACACCTTACCTGGGATCGTTTCACGAAACGAAAAATCAAGCAACTGCATTTTAAATACAAATACAAAGTAATCAACATCCAATTACTTTGTTTTTGTGTTGTGCTTGTTGTTTACTTGGTTTTTGCATTTATATTCCGGGTTAGTGTGTGCAGTTGCTTTTTTTGGGCAATTCAAATTTCAGTAAACAGTTCAAGTTATTTGAAATATTAAAGTGTGGTAAAAAACTACTCGACATAAAACTTTTGTTAATGCAAAAAAGTCAATTTCACAAAAAATGTTAGTTACTTTGTTTATCGCTAGGGCAGCCGTAGTGTTGCTAACTTTGGAATTTCATTTCCCTATTTTTCATGAGATTCTGGTCGATCTATAACTGACATTTTTTGTGAAATTGACTTTTTTGCATTAACAAAAGTTTTATGTCGAGTAGTTTTTTACCACAGTTAAATATTTCAAATAACTTGAACCGTTTATTGAAATATGAATTGCCCAAACAAAGTACTTACTGCACAAACTAACCCGGAATATAAATGGTAAACCAAGTAAAGAACAAGCACAACACGAAAACAAAGTAATTAGATGTTGATTACTTTGTTTTTGTATTTAAAATGGAGTTGCTTGATTTTTCGTTTCGTGAAACGATCCCAGGTAAGGTGTTCTGAATGTAATTACCTACTTTGTTTATCACTAGGGCAGCCGAGTTAACCTAGTGTTGCTTACTACAAAATTTAATTTCCCTATTTTTCATGAGATTCTGGTCGATCTATATCCACGCCAAATGGTCAATGGAACAGTTAAGAAACTATCGATGATAGAGGCACGCTAAATAAGTACTGCTTATTTACCAAATTTAGCAATTTAATTTGCGTCTCCCTCTTTAATATTTCGATATATTTTTAGTATAATTATTTAGAAAATAAAGAATTTTAAGTCAGCTCTATGTAAAAGAGTACCTATGCTTTAATTTTCAATTGTTTCTGGATAAATAGGTACATGATTTGCAGAAATAAAACGCGCTACCAACCATAGATCTGCATGATAGATGCACAGAGATGCGCACGAAACAGAAAAAAACTTATTCATTTATCTATGATGCATAATAATTTAGGGCAGAGTATGAAGAGATATAATTTCTCTTAGGAAGAGATACTAATCATTAATCTGTGGTATGAAGTTTATAACTTACTAGCGGACCCGGCAGACGTCGTCCTGCCCGCTATTAGCGCCACCTACCGGGTCCATTTTTTCTACTTATAAACCTTCCTCTTGAATCACTCTATCTATTAAAAAAACCACATCAAAATCCGTTGCGTAGTTTTAAAGATTTAAGCATACATAGGGACATAGGGATATAGGGACAGAGAAAGCGACTTTGTTTTATACTATGTAGTGATAAGCTTCTTAGGCCGGAGCCACACTTATGTGTCGTGGCGTGTCGTGACGCGCCAGAAGCCTATCGGTTTCATACATTTAGTATGGTTAGAGACACACTTGAAGGGCGTGTCGTATTGTGGCGTGGTGCCGACTGCCCGAGACCGATTGCGCCAGAGTCAAGAAGGTTATAACTGTATAAATGTAGACACTGGAGACTGTGACGAAAACATTACAACAATGTTTTAGATGCAGTCTCCAGTGTAAATATCTCTAGATAATGATAAATAGATACCTGTATTATCTTCCTATATAAGTAACTTTATAAAATGAAATTGTAGTCTGTAAAACATTAAATATTCTATGTCTCTTTTAGAGGTAGATTATTCCTACTAAATACAATTATTTTAAGATTTTAAGTATTTATCATTCAAACGATTATAGGATTCGATTATACTCCAATCCTAAGCCCATTAATGCTGGTGTTCCACAGGGCACTGTGCTATAGCCCACACTGTTCATGGTGTATGCAGTATGCATATCAATGATATTATACTGTATGACAACACATTCCATTGATATGCGGATGACAGCACGGGTGATGCCCTATGCAAAGGCCACGCACAACTTTCCCGCGTAAAGCTGGAGGAGTATAGAGTCAAACTTGTGTCTGAAATTGAGACATTGTTAGAGCGGATCTCAGAATGGGGCACTCAAAATATAGTGTAATACAACCGCTCAAAAACACAAGTTTGCGCATTCATCGCTAAGAATACCCCCTTTACCACACCCCTTCTCTTTCAGAACTTTCCCCTTACCCCTTTCAACAGCATTGGGATCCCTGGCGACCACATTTTGGACGAAGTCCAATTCCGGATCACTTGGAAGGTAAAGCTAAATTAGCTTCCAAAAAGCTTGGAGTACTCTACAGATCAAAGCGCTACTTTACGCCTGAACACAGGCTCTTGTTCTATAAATCTCAAGTCAGACCGCATATGGCCTGCTCACACCTGTGGGCCGGAGCACCCCAATACCAAGTCCTTCCATTTGGCCAGATTCAGAAGCGGGCAGTTCGATTTGTGGGCAATCCCAAACTAACCAGCTCATTGGAGGGCTTAGAGGTTCGCAGGGACGTTAGCTTCCCTTCCTTTGCGTATTCTATCGTCTCTATAACGTCAAATGTTCTGAAGAGTTATTCGACCTAATACCACCTACTTATTTCCAGCACCACATCGCACGCCACCTAAAATGCTAATATCCTCACCACTTGGATCACTGGCATACATCAACCAAGCGTTGCGCGAGGTCATTCCTTCCGCCCAAAAACTGTGGAACCAACTCCTTTTGGAGGTATTTCCACATAGCTTTGACATAGGGTGATTCAAGGGGAGGCTAAACAAACTCCTTAAAATCCGGCAACGTGTTAGTTGTTCCTCTTGTGCTGCAAATGTTCTTGGGCAGCGGTAATAACTTAACATCAGGTGACCCGCTTGCTCATTTTCCCGCAATTAATATATATATTATATATTAATTGCGGGATTATAATTATACCTAAATGATTATAATTATACCTAAATGAAATGAAATATACATTTAAACGACGCAAATGCTCGATATAAACTGTAAAACGCCACGACACGTAAGTGTGTTTCCGGCCGTGTTGCTGGAAACACACTTTCGTGTCGTGGCGTGTCGTGATGCGCCAGAAGAATATCGGTTTCATACATTTAGTATGGTTAGAGACACACTTGTAGGGCGTGTCGTGTCGCAGCGTGGCGCCGATCGCTCCGGCACCGATTGCGCCAGAGCCAAGAAGGTTATAACTATATATTTTATGTAGACACTGGAGACTGTGCCTAAAACAATGTAGTGAAAACAAGGTCATTCACCTGGATACACATCTCACACGTTCTATTTAAATAGTTGAGGATAAATACAAAAAATATCCAGACCTATTTCAGGCCAAATTTCTTTGCTTCAACTTTTTGTTTGCGTTCGCAATTCTCCAGTGTTTATATTGTAACCTTCTTGGCCAGAGCGGTGGTGGGGGTTATGACGTGACCAAGAAGCTATAGGTATATATGGACGCGACACGACACGACAGACAAATGTGTCTCTATACCCGCGCACGGCTCGTGCACAGATTAATAATTAATATCACAGATTAATAAGGCTCGTGGCCAGCGTTGCCGACTTCCACGGTCTGGATTATTAGGGATAACCCAAAAATCTAACTGAAAGCCCCCAATTTTAGGGAAAATAAAATCGATGAAAGTGGGGAATCCACAGGTTTTCAGCAAAGAAATAAAAACACTGTTCATTTCAATGAAATATATTTAGTACACTTATGAAAAATATGAACGAGATGTCGTTGGATTCGGAGTAGCATGTAGATAATTTTTGAAAAAAAAATCAAATTCCGCTTTTAAAAATTGCATTCTGAAAACTTACAAGTATCGTAACGTTACTAAGTAACGATAAAAAGGAACATAATCTTTATAAAAACACTACGATATTGTTAATTAATTATCACACTAATATTATAACGGCGAAAGTTTGTATGTGTGTGTGTGAGTGCGTGTGTGTATATTGTGTGTGTGTATGTTTGTAACTCTTTAACGCCGTAACTACAGAACCGATTTGACTGAAATTTTGAATGGAGATAGATTATGTCCTGACTTAACACATAGGCAAAGTACTTTTTATCCTGGAAAAATCTACAGTTCCCACGGGATTTTGAAAAAACCAAAATCTTCAGTTACAGCTATAAGTAGATTACTATAGCAAACTTTCTTAAAATTAGGTATAAAGGTTGGAAAAGAGAGCGGGAACGGGAACCGGAAATCTACGATTGACTCGGGATTTATGACAAACCAAAAAAATATAATCGGGGTACACTTGTTTCAGAAGGATTATACTGTATTAAAGTTAATATATAAAGTATGATAAAAATTTGGAAAATACGATAAGTATATTATGTGTAAATTCATTGTAAAATTTAAAAAAACAATTATCAAAAAAAAATTATAGTTCAGTATACATAGTATAAGCCCCGCAAATTGGTATTGTGCCCGGCCGCCATTTTAGTAACGTCAGCACTAAATAGACGTTGACAAAACTGTAGGCAGAGTACGCGTATCGAGTATTGAATAATTATTACTATATCCACAAATTTTGGTCGCTGACTGTATATTTTCCTGTCATCCAACGTCACGCCAATGTTAAATGTGACAAGGTTCCAGCGCAATAGCAATCTGCGGGGGTTATATTCAAAATATCTTCGAATACGTAGTTAAGTATTTATGTAATAACTTATTAAACAGTGAAATTATATTTTTATTTAATTTATCTACCCATTTAAACAAAATTTGTTTTTTTAATCTTCAAAGATTATATTTGAAATCATACTCGGGCTCAGACACATTTTGTCAGATTGATCTGAAAAATTCAGAATCTGAAAAAATCAGAATGTGTGTGGGGAACAGGGAAATTGTATGTATTTCTGGACTTTCTGAATTCAGATTCTGAATTCCGGCGTTCATTCCGGCTGTGTGAGGCCGGCCTAAGACTGTTTTTTGAATAACGATTTTGGTAAACTCCAACATAAGTCATCCGTGGCTCAAATTATTGCACTACTTCCACATCACCGTAGCGAAATTTTTGCATCACTACTGCAACATTAGTGGAAAAATTGGCGGCTTCACCCATATACTGTTCATTTCTGAACGCAACGACACGACACAGTAGTGTGCACACTCACCGTCACGCCAGTAAGCGCCACAACACGCCACGACACATAAGTGTGGTTCCGGCCTAAGCATAATTTGCAGCTTGGCAATGGCATAGAGTATAGACCATAAAATATCTATACCACAGAATCTATACCTAATCTATACAGGCTTCCGGCTTCGAAAATCGTATGACCACGTTATGACCATCAGATTTATATTCTCTTGGCATTGTTTAACAAGGCCTCAGCTGTGGCCATGCTCAACTTCCCGCATTGGCGCCGCGCTTCATACAGTTTTTAATACGTACAAAATCGTAGATACCTTGTTTTTAACCCCCGACGCAAAAACGACGGGGTGTTAAGTTTGACGTGTCTGTGTCTGTCTGTTCCCCTATAGCGCTCAAACGGGTGAACCGATTTGAATGCAGTTTTTTTTGTTTGAAAGGTGAATTAGTCGAGTGTTGTTTAATGAAAACCGATTAAAGATCACAAAGCCGCCGCTACAAAATGGCGGATTACATATTATTTCACAACTCTCTTAATATGGGTATCAAATGAAAGAGCTTGATTAGTAGAATAGCACTATGCAAATCCAAAATGGCTGCTGTCACAAAATGGTGAATTTCGGGGGGTTTTTTAAATTTTTAATTTATACTTGTTGGTTTCAACTTTAAATTAAAACAAAACTCACAATATGAAAATAATTTATTTGGTGTCTCATTCCTGTTACAAATATTCGTACAGCGCCGCGGCCCCGAATTTATCACAGATCGCGGCCGCCGTTCAATAACTAACTAAACTATTACAAAAATATATTTATCACAAGTAGGTACAATAATATTATTTACAGTTAAATACAAAATTAACGAAAACATGGGACCGTCCGTCCGTCCGTTAAGTGACAACCCTTGTGAGTTGTGACGTCACATAGTCCTTAGTATTTAATTTTATAAATGCGGAAGTCTGTCTGTCTGTTATCTATTCACGGCTCGTACGCAGTACCGACTACTGATTTAAACGTAGTTCACAGAGATAGCTTGCATCCTAGAGACGGACATGGGATACTTTTTATCCCGGACAATCAGAGTTCCAACGGGATTTTAAAAAGCCAAATCCAAGCGGACGAAAACGCGAGAATCAGATACATAGTATATTGTACCTAATACCGCGACTCTGACGAAAGTGAACGACTTTTACGAATCAACAAAGTACCTAAAGGTGCAGTCAAATTACTGCGTCGTAGTATGTCGCGATGCGATAATAGACGATTGGCAGTCATACATTTTATATGAGTACATGCACACCACATCACAGTACACAGACAAGTGTAACTGTTACGATTTCGAATGTATAGTCTGATTTTTAATTCCGTGGAATTCTGGCGTTTCTTAATGTTGCCACAAAAAAGACAATAAATTCAAAACTTATATAAATAAAAATCAATTGCCGCATGTAGATATGACAAATGCCTGACACATATTTCAAAGTACTTTAGTTTGGGGTAAAATCGAACTTCAGGTGGTAAACCCTGTTTTTCATATAAATAACTCATTCTATTTATAAAATGACAACTGTCAGAATTCCACCGAATTAAAAATCAGACTGCGCGATGCGCGAAAGATGACGGATTTAACGTTTAAGTTTACTGTCACTTTTTTTCATCCAACTACAATTTAGCCTTTTACTGCAATCTTACCTGATGGTAAGTGAATATGTAGTCTAAGATGCAAGCAGGCTAACTTGGAAGAGATACGCATACCCCTGATCGGTTTCTACACGGCATCGTACCGGAACGCTAGATCGCTTGGCGGCACGGCTTTGTCGGTAGGGTGCGAACCAGCCACGGCTGAAGCCACCAACCAGACCAGACCAGAGACAATTTAGAAATTATAACATCCAAATTGCCCTTGCCGAGAATCAAACCCGGAACACCTCTCTCGATTCCTATCCGTCAACCCGTCTCCGCACAGGAAAAGCTGAATAAAAATCTATAATATGTAATGTATGATAAATAACTATACACGAGTAATTCGCGAGCACTTTAAATTTACGCAAAAAGTAATAAATAATAGAAAGTAAGGGAGATAATACTATTTCAACTGTTCTTTTGTATTCGACCCTGTGTTGCGCAATTCGGGAAAGAGCTCCATTATGCACAGATCCAGCAAGTTATACACCAACTGTAACAACACAAAATTGTATATTGTACAATTAATGAAGATTATACAATTGTACATACATATCCTACTTAATATTATAAATGTGAAAGTGTGGATGTTTGGATGTTTGTTACTCAATCACGCCGCAACTACTGAACCGATTTGGCTGAAATTTTGAATGGAGATGGAATATGCCCTGACTTAAAATATAGGCTACTTTTTATCTTGGAAAAATGCACAGTTCCCATGGGATTTTGAAAAACCCGAAATCTATAGCTACAGCTATAGGTAGATTACTATAGCCAACTTCCTTGATAGTAGGTATAAAGGTTGGAAAAGGGAGCGGGAACGGGAACCGGAAATCCACGATTCCCTCGGGATTTGTTTAAAACTGAAATGTACGCGGGCGAAGCCGCGGGCATTTTCTAGTAAATGATAAAAAAGCGTGGATTTAATTCGCTTAGGCAATGCGCGAGACGTGGCGAGACGGCATTTTGATTATGTAGGTACACAGCATAATGTCGTTGTTTGAATTTACTTATTTTTCAAAAGAGCAAGCTTGCTGGTTCTTCTCCGTTAGAACAAATTCATTTCAAAGCAGTGGTAGATTCATTTAACGATTCGAAAGAAGAGAAAAAAAGAATATTTTACTCAATGGCTTATATTCTGTTAAATGGTTGTTCATTCAAATGCTTGAACACTGAATGACTACCATTTTTGAATACTGAATACATAATTATTATAATACTTAGTGAGTATTAAAATATATGAATTACAAATAATATGCTCATGAACACTAATTTATTAAATCTACATACTGTTTTTCAATACTTAATATTCGTGACCATAGCTAGCGCCAGTGGCCACGGGGGGTATCGCCGTCAGTAGCTGACACCGCGCCAGCCGGCGTTGCTGACCGGGGTACATGCGCGGTGATGACTTCTTGCCGAATAGGATACCTGTCATACAGAAACCTTAACAACTAGATACCTGTTTGTTGAGTTGCGGGTTCTGTATGAGCTCGAAGGCGGTCAGGGTGGCGACAGGCAAACCCGGGCCCAGCGCCAGTGCGGCCGCGGGGGGTATCGCCGTCAGCAGCTGACGCCGCGCCCGCTCTCGTTGACGATCCGGGTCCGTGCGCGGTGATGACTTCTTACCAAATATGATACCTGTCATACAGATAATTAAATGTAAAACTTCGCAATGTAATGCAATCAGCAACGTTTTCACCACGGTGACGCCGAGTTGTGCACGCTATACATTGCCGGTTTAAAACATACTAAATACTAAACCAAATAAATAATTATGGCATCAGATTGTGTTTAGGTAATATAATAATAGCGCTACGTTTTCGGTAGCATAACCCTTATACCCTGTACGTATAATAAAATTTAATGAAGACTGAACGATACTACTGATAACCCAGAACAGTCCTCGACTCCCATGTCGAAGAAACAAGTGTAAATTAAAAATTAAAAAAAACCCCGACATTCACCATTTTGTGGCGGCGGCCATCTTGGATCGATTTTCATCAAACATAGCTAACAACACTATCGACTAGTTCACTTTTGTAACAAAAAAAACCGCATTCAAATCGGTTCACCCGTTTGAGCGCTACAGGGGAACAGACACACACACACACACAGACACGTAAAACTTATAACACCCCGTCGTTTTTGCGTCGGGGGTCAAAAAAGGAGTAACACGAAAAAAATTCCTAAAAGCAAGTGATAAAGTCCTCACCATGGCCCAAACGTGTCAAATGCGCCAGCCGCCTCTCACTCAGGAGCGTGTATAGAACATTGTTCAATAAAACGTTGAACACATCGTCGAGCCAGCGTCGCGACATGCCCACGAAGTTGCCGACGACGCCCGTCACCAAGCTGCGGCCTTTTATCACTTTTGACACTGTAAAAACAAAAAAATTGGTTGTCTATAAAGTCGGTATACAAATGATAACGATAAGCTGTGATAGCCTAGTGGTTAGGACGACCGACTTCTAATCGGAGGTCGTGGGTTTGATCCCGGGGCACGCACCTCTAACTTTTCGGAGCTATGTGCGTTTTAAGTATTTAAATATCACTTGCTTTAACGGTGAAGGAAAACATCGTGAGGAAACCTGCATGCCTGAGAGTTCTCCATAACGTTCTCAAAGGTGTGTGAAGTCTGCCAATCCGCTTGGCCAGCGTGGTAGACTATGGCCAAAACCCTTCTCACTCTGAGAGGAGACCCGTGCTCTGTAGTGAGCCGGTAATGGGTTGATCATGATGATGATGATCATCATCATCATCATCATGATCAACCCATCTATAATGGTTCCTTATGACGTTATCATGTCGACATGATAACGTCATAAGGAACCATTATAGAACACTTATATAGGCCGATCGTGCCTCTCTATCGCTTGTTCCGCGCTCTCGCTTGCACGCTCGGCTCAGGTGGAAAGTGACACTTTTTCGTGCGTGCAGCCGGCGTTCATCGATTTATAAAAAAATAAATATCGGAAGTTAAATTAGTCCAAATATCCCGGAGAAATCGGGGTACGCACATACTTAGAAAAAAATATATACAGCACCAAATTGAGAATCTTCTAATCTTTGAGTAGTCGTTCAAGAATATAAATGATTTAAGAAAAATTAAACTTCAATATTATATGAAAAATAACTAAGGGAAAAGTGTCCATACTATAGATTGAACAGAATCTCATGAAAAATAGGGAAATTAAATTTTGTAGTAAGCAACACTAAGTTAACTCGGCTGCCCTAGTGATAAACAAAGTAATTACATTCAGAACACCTTACCTGGGATCGTTTCACGAAACGAAAAATCAAGCAACTGCATTTTAAATACAAAAACAAAGTAATCAACATCCAATTACTTTGTTTTTGTGTTGTGCTTGTTGTTTACTTGGTTTTTGCATTTATATTCCGGGTTAGTGAGTGCAGTTAGTTTGTTTGGGCAATTTAAATTTCAGTAAACGGTTCAAGTTATTTGAAATATTAAACTGTGGTAAAAAACTACTCGACATAAAACTTTTGTTAATGCAAAAAGTCAATTTCACAAAAAATGTCAGTTACTTTGTTTATCGCTAGGGCAGCCGTAGTGTTGCTAACCTTGGAATTTCATTTCCCTATTTTTCATGAGATTCTGGTCGGTCTATACCATATTATCTTGAAAACTACAGAACCGATTTTGATGTAACTTGCACTGTTCCCGAAGTTGAAGAAAATGTTTAAGCCTTTAAAAAAAGAATGGCACTCATTGTGTATTGTATGTATTCATATTGTGATCATGTGTATAGGGGATCGTTAATCAAATGAGGCTAGAAAGGGGGGAAGGAGATTAGGAAGAACTATCACAAGAGGGCTAGAGAGTTTTTTTTATTCAACTACAAGTTAGCCCTTGACTGCGATCTCACCTGATGGTAAGTGATTATGCAGTCTAAGATGGAAGCGGGCTAACTTGGAGGAGGTATGTATACCCCTTGATCGGTTTCTACGTGGCATCGTACCGGAACGCTAAATCGCTTGGCGGCACGGCTTTGCCGGTAGGGTGGTAACCAGCCACGGCTTAAGCCTCCCACCAGACCAGACCTATTTAGAAATTATAAAATCCCAAATTGCCCCTGCCGAAAATCGAACCCGGGACCTCCCACTTATAAGATAAGGCTCATCACTGCGCCAGGGAGGGTAGTAAAAAGTTGCGAAGAAACATCACGTGATTAATGGTCGACTCCTAACAGATAACTCACACAAATACATGAAGCACTGCGAGAAGCCGGCGACGGCGTGCTGATACTCCATGTCGCATTTCACCACAACCGGCTCAGCGTCGAAGTTGTTCCCGAACACGCTCCTGTGTATGTTCCGAACGTTGCTGGGACGCTTGGTGCACTCTAGGTCTTCCACGTTCACCTCCTGAGCTTCGTCTATGTCGCGGAAGGTGCCGTGTTTTCTATTAAATAAAATATACACTTAAGAAGTGAAAACTTCTTTAGGGGCGCTGAGCACTTTATTTTGTACTAGCGGACCCGGCGGACGTCGTCCTGCCCGTCCGGTGACATACAGACATAAAAGACAACACAAAAATAAAAATGGTTACCGCGGGTTATCCTTAGAAAATAAACATATACCACCGCGGACTTTTTTATCGATCTTTTGAATTATATACAATTCCGTATTAGATTAATTTGGTCTATCTCGTAAGGTTTAGCCAGCGTTTTCGATGTGAGCGCACAAAAATATGTTTGTTACGACGTCACATTACAAATGTTTGAATTTCTCAGCTTTTTCTACTTATAAACCTTCCTCTTGAATTACTTATCTATTGCTGGAAACCGCATTAAAATCCGTTGCGTAGTTTAAAAGATCTAAGTTAAAAAACAGCGGGGGCGACTTTGTTTTATACTATGTATAGATGTATTGAATGAAAACGAGCCGTCACGCTCGGCTGTGTAACGCTCGTTCGGGTAAAGTCGGCTCGAGTCGACTGAGGAAACAAGAGAGAGATGTAGTCAACGCGTCACTTACTTGCTCTACTTTATGAATACAGATAAAAAGAAAGAAAGTTGTATTTCGTAATATTAACCACGCCTTGATGAAGTTTTCACATCTGTCGTGTGATCTTAGGCACACAATATTTTTTTTATTATATGATAGGCTTGTGCTTGACGACAATCGTGCCTGATGGAGAGCAATGATGAGGTCTAAATAGAAACGCGCTTGCCTAGAAAATACCTATTCACTCTCGTCTTGAAAGTACTCAAGTCATACGAGGTAGGAAAGAATTTAGAGTTTCAAGCCAAATATGATTAGAGACAGAATACGCTCTATAGATCTCAGCCTGAGAAGCTTGGCTCTAACCTCTAGGGAAGGAACTTTTAAATACTTTAACATTCTGGCTCAGATCGAAGATACAATGCAATATGAATATATGATATAAAAGCTACTTACAGAGCTTGATATCGTTCCTTATCAGAAGAGATGAGAAAGTTTCTGAGGAAGCTTTCTAAATGCTGTCCCTTTTCCTTGCGCAGTTTGTGAGCGACCGACTGGTAGATATTGCCCAGGTCTGACGCCGAGGCGCTCAGTGTTGACGCTTGCACCAACTGCGGTGCAAAAATATCCATACTTACTATACTTATAAATGCAAAAGTGCTTCTATCTGTCTGTCTGTCTGTTACCTTTTCACGGTTCAACAACCTAACCGATCTGACTTTACATCACTATACAAAATAATCAATGGAAAATAATATTGAAAATTGAATTTTGACAGATTACTTTACAACGAGGACAGGGTTAACGGGGCACTGACCCCGGTTATAATTTACGATTTAGGCATTTTTAATCTGTCCCCCAAAATTAGACATGGACACACTAACCATGGAAAAGTCTCTATGGTGAGGAATAATACAAACAACAGGATAACAATATGGAACCAACTCCCTTTGGAGGTGTTTCATAGCTTTAGGGTTGTTCAAGGGGCGGATCAACAAACTCCTTAAAAGCCGGCAACGCATTAGTGGTTCCTCTGGTACTGCAAATGTTCATGGGCGGCGGTAACCACTTAACATCAGGTGACTCGCTTGCTCGTTTGCCCGCCATTGCTATAAAAAAGGAGGAGATCTCGCTGGTCTGTAGAAGGTCTATCTGTGTCAGCAATGTATATCAAACTAATTCGGTGACTTTCATTTAGTGATTAATGATAATATTACTATTAAGTTAGTGAATTTAACCTTACCTCAAGTTTAAGAACTCTATTAAAAGTATGCTCATAAAAAAAGCTTATTATACAATTGAAGATTATATAAACGATAAAAAAGCTTGGATTTAACTCGTTCCAGCAATGCGCGAGACGGCATTTCAATCAAGTACATTAATAATAATAATTGTTATAATGTTATTTTTAAAAAAAGAGCAACCGCCGAGTTTCTTGCAGGTTCTTCTCGGCTGGAACTGCATTCCGAACCTGTGGTAGATTCAGTTGACGATTCAAAAGTACTTGTAAAAGTTTATTTGAATAAAAAACTTTTCTATTCTATTCTATTCTCAATTTAAATTGACTGTGGTCCGGGAAATTTACGATTTAGGCATTTCTTAATCAGTCCCACAAAATAACACACTAACCATGGAAAAGTCACCATCCACGGTGAGGAATAAATGCAGGAGCTCGCTGGTCTGCAGAATGTTTATCTGTATCAGCCGCTGAAGGAAGTCCTCGTATTTGTACCGGAGTGTTTCCAGAGGACTGTTGTCTCTGGAATTAGCCAAATAAATGTAAAATAATGCTATCGCATTTCACAGGGAACACTCTGTGTGAATAGGATATCATTATCTATACTAATAAATAAAATTGAAGTGTCTGTCTGTAATTTCGAAAAAACTACCACATATTAAGCTCATATGGTTATTTGAACGATACCATAACCGAATCACACGTTTTTAAAATTTTTGTCTGTCTGTTTGTTTGAACGGGCTAATCTTCGGAACGGCTGAACCGATTTTGACGGGACTTTCACAGACAAGTAGAGAATTAACCAAGGAGTAACATAGGCTACTTTTTTAACCGACTTTCAAAAAAGGAGTTGTGTTGAAATCGGTAAGTACCTATGTTAAAAAACGCCCTGATAGGTATTTTACGGCCGACGCGACGCTCGCGCTGCACGGAACTTCCCGCGCCGCGCCCCTGCGCCCTGCGCCCGCCGTACGCGATACCGCGGTACGCCGCCGCGCGGCGGGGGGCGGGTGGACCAGAAATCTACTTATCCCTCAGGATTTGTGAAAAACCGAAATTCACGCGGGCGAAGCCGCGGGCAAAAGCTAGTCTACTATATAAAAATAAGTCGGGTTTTCCTTCCTGACGCTATAACTCCAGAACGCCCGAACCGATTTCCACGATTTTGCATTCGTTGGAAAGGTCTCGGGCTCCGTGAGGTTTATAGCAAAGAAAAACACGCGAACGAAGTCGCGGGGGTCAGCTAGTTACCTACATAGACCTATCGATTTAATTTCATTGAAAAATTGTGCAACTGAATACACATCTTTATATGTAAAATTTCAATATGCGTGTGTTTCTAATTCTTCTACTCCTAAATGGCTTGGCCGATTTTGATGATTTTTTTGTACTTATAGGTTACCTGGATGGTTCTTAGCTGTAGTTGGCGCTTGTCGACATCCAGAATTTTGTTTTTAAATTTTCGATCTTGCGGCCGACCTCTGTCTATCGGGTCCGATAGTATTCAATATAAAGGAGGTCACTTACCTTCTAGAAGGTAAAGGAAGGTCCACCAGCAGCGTGTCTCCGTGAAACTCCAGAAGTTTGCTCCTCAGCAAATGAAAATCGTGCTCGCTTCGCTCTATACTGAACAGTGTGGGCGGCAACCCTTCTCTGACGCGATGCACTGTCAGTGTGAACACTCGCACTGAGCCGCGGCGGGGCGGCGGTTGCTGCAATAACCCCCAAATAAATATATAACTATTCAAACCCTTTATTTTTATTTTAAAATAATTTTTTTAACCCCCAACGTGTGTGTGTGTGTGTGTCTGTCTGTCTGTTCCCCGTAGCGCTCAAACGGATGAACCAAAATCAAAAGGATTTGAATGCGGTTTTTTTGTTTGAAAGGTAAATTATTCGGGAGTGTTCTAAGCTATGTTTGATGAAAATCGGTTCAAGATGGCTGCCGCCACAAAATGGCGGATTACATAATATTTTTTCACAACTCCCTCAATATAGGTATCAAATAAAGGGTTTGACTAGTAGAATAATACTATGCAAATCCAACTGCTTAACGTTAAGAATTCTAGAAATGGCTAACGCCCAGATACATATATCTTACCAATCTCGTTTCCACATTGGTCAAAACAACTTTGTACGTGCTCAAATCTTGGTCACACGTATCATCCGAAGCCAACGAGTCCAGATATTTCAAAATATCCACATTGTCCAGACTTTCCCCGTCCTCTAGCTCTGCACTGATGGACTCTAAAATCTGTCCGTCTATCACTTGCGGTTTTAGGACGTTCTTTAGTTTAATGCCCAGTTTCAACATGTTTAATTTGTCTTGGGGTCTGAAAATGAGACGTAAATAGTACTTCTGAGTTATATTTTGAATTGCTGATGTTTATGATCTCTTGCTTTTAATCGCATTATGGTAGAAGCATTGTTGGAATAATATATATTTAAGCAGTTGCAGTAAAAAAAAGCAGATGAGAAAGATTTAACGTACTTTCCGGGGCATAGAGAAAACTAAACCATGTCATTTGGACCTCCAAAGTCAAAAAATATGTAAAAAAAAACAAACATCAATGGTATAAATACGTAAAGTTTCACTTTACTTACCTTTTGGTCATTTGTTTTTGGTATCCGATTGGTATTCTAGGTCCAATGTACAATTTGTAAAACTGTAAATAAAAATTAATAATTTGGATTAGATCCACACACACACACACAAACAGTTTTCATCCGCAAAATGTTTGTCCCCCATATCATGTTTAAGAATTCCTATACACTCAAGTATTTATTTACTTTATCACATGTTAAAGAATATAATCTCAAATATTTACTCTATTCAATAAATTACTAACCTCTTCACTATGTAAAAATCTGGGCAACATGATTTTCTCCAGGGCCGAGTGCGATTGTCGCGCCGCTTGGTACAGGGCTCGACTCGTTTGCAATCTGGAAAAAAATAACAAGTTCAGCGATTCTGATCATTCAGGCATCTTCTTGCAAATAAAATTACTGAACTGTCACAGATAAATTGCTGAACTGTCACAGACAAATTGCTGAACTGTCACAGACAAATTGCTGAACTGTCACAAACAAATTGCTGAACTGTCATAGACAAAAATAGTGAAAATTATTGCTCTGTCTATTGTAATGTCTATGAAGAAAAGGATAGCGTTACCATAAGACCTATCAATTTAATTCAGTTCACAGATTGCGTTACATACAACAAAATATTCACAATTATCTACTGATCCGAATGGAATTCATATACCTGGCAACACCTTCTGGACCCGCTTCGAGTAATTCCTCCAGTTCGGTTAGTAAAGTATCAGGAAGCTCTACTCTGGGCACTTCCGAAGACATGTACCGTGAGAACAACTCGCGCGCTTCTTGATGCAAGGACGCCTTCTCCTCCGATGTTAGTTCAGGGTTCAGTATACGAGTTTGGAATGATTCTAAAACAAAAATTGTGAGAAATTAATTTAAAAAACTGATCTATCGATGCACAGCCCAAACCACAGGACGGATCAGTCTAAAATTTGGCATGCAGATAGCTATTATGATGCAATCAATCCCTAAGGGGGTTAAATAGTCAAGTGGCAGTTGAACATTAGCTAAGAATGCATTTCAGAAAAATGTTCCGAATAAAAATGACAAACTTTGAAACCCATAGTAAAACTAGAATGACTCACTGATATCCTTGTAGAATTGCAGCAGATATAGGTCCGTAGTGGTCTTCAAATGGTGCAGTAGCGCATAAAAGTGGTCCTGATTGTTTAGAAGTAGCTCCAAGTCAATACGCAGCAGTTTGGCCCGAGCTCCATACACTGATTCAGTTTGACGGACGAAGTTTTCCAGAAATTCTACCTGTGGAGTTTAAAATTAAGCTTCAAAATCTTCTTGCAATATAATCTGTAAAGGTCTTGAGCGTTTGTATATTTAAAAAAAAACTAACCTTATAATTGGGTGTAGCAGGTAAACTGGCCATAGTCTCATCTCCTGTGGCCAATACTATCAAAGTATTCAGTATATACGGATCCGCAAGCACATCTGTCAGTGACAACAGAACCCAGCCAGCAAATATCTCTCTGATAAGCACACGGAATACTCTGCAATATAAGAATAGTACAATGTGATACAAGGGTGGAAAGTAGGTTATAGCAAATGAGCTGTTGAAATGAGGGATCAGATTTTTCATACATTTTCTTGTGACACCAACGCAGCCACTCGAGCACTTGGTGTGCGGTGGTACCATATAAAATGAATGAAAAATCTCTCCCGCAACTTGTGACCGGCCACTAGTCGTCGCCACTAGTGGCCCAGTGTGCAGGGGCTGTTAGCGACCTCCTGTCACCTTATGGACTCCTGGTACTTATGAGAATATTTCGCTATGTGATTTTGACTGGTAGATGTGTAGCGCCTGGGAACTCAAACGACTTCCTGTCACATTATGGGCTCCTACTATGAAGGTAGAATTTTGGTGTCGCTTTTATGTTTCATCGAATTTTCAAATGCACAATGATTCTTAAGAAATCACTTCAATTAGTCGTCACACTCACGTGTTCTGACACTCGACACTCCTCAGCAGATGGGGCAGCAGCGTCTCGGTGACGCAGCGCAGGTAGCGCAGCTCGGCGGCGCGGCTGCTGGCCGCCGCGTGCACCGGCGCGCGCCCGCCCGACGACCACACGGAATAGTGACGCAACGCGCACGGCACCAGCCGCGAGCAGATGAACCGCGCGTAGTTTATCTGAAAATAGTATTCTATGATTACTGACTAAAGGTACTCCTTTTTAGGGTTCCGTACCCAAAGGGTAAAAACGGAGTCCTATTAATGTCACTCGGCTGTCTGTCTGTCTGTCTGTCTGTCTGTCTGTCCGTCTGTCCGCCGGTCACAGGTCTCTAGCTCGCAGACGAAATGAGTTACAAACCTGAAATTTTGGTATTTGGTGTAAAACGATGACCCAAAATTAAATATTGAATTAAAAATTGAATTAAATTATTTTTCAGGGGGGCTCCCATACATGAGAAAGGAGCCGGAAAAAATTTTTTTTTCTTACCTTAGCTTGTGTGGTATCATTGTTTAGAGCTCATTGAGTAGAGTACGAATATAAATTTTTTTAATTTTTTGCTTAAAAAGTAAGGACATGGGGGGTCATCAAAATTGTCAGTTTTAGACCATTTTTGTGACGGGGGCTATCTAAAAAACTAAACTAGTTAGGAATATGATATTTCGGTATATTATGTACTATATGCTCTATTTAAACAACAAATACTGAAAACAACGATTCATAAAATAGTCTATAAGCTGTGACCAAAACAAACGAACTTATTTTGCGTTTTTCTTTCACGGTTTCTTGCGATGTCAACTCGGAAATTAAATATTTCTTCGATCCAAAATATTATATTGTTCATAATTATGTACGGAACCCTGAAAGAGCGAGGCCCGACTCGCACTTGGCTGATTTTTTTTTAATATTCTTCTACAAATTAGCCCATGAGTGTGATCCCACCTTTGCACCAAAGCAGCAAGTAAATTTGAATCCTGATGCAACAATTTGTAGAAACTCATGTAGACACTTCTCCGGGTATCTCAATTGTCAAATCTCAACTCTCAATTATTGTAACGGTTTAGCTTATAGAAGTATAAAATACTATTTAGCTTACAAGATAATATTATTATTTACCTTAAGAGCTCTTCTAAGAAGAGATGCAGACGCAAATCTGAGTTGATGACGTAGTTCATCCACAAAAAATGGCTGCAGTGTGATCTTACTGTACCATGTGTTTATAAATTGTTCTAAAATTGTATTGTAAAACTGGAAATAGAACAAAATAGTCATATCATTTCACTAAAATATTTTTTTAATAAGTTACTTAAAATGTCTATTTAATAAGGTACTTAAAATGTCAACAAGTTTCTCTTATGGAAACACATGTGTGACACAATTAAGGGATTGTTTGTGGACATTTTTAGACTAACATTTGATAATAGCCATAGAAGCTTAACGTGGTTTCATCCATGCTTATTGAAAGTCACGAGCATACTGCAGAAAACTATGATAAAAGACAGCGCTTGTCGTAGGCTCATTGTATGTACATATTTGACATAGCAAACAGTCTGCACTTTTGCTCAGCTTGCCAAGTATTTATGCTTGGTGGAATTTATCTAATAGCAATAACAGCAACAGACAATCTCCATCTATTAACATTTAAAACCACTGACTCACATCTTCTATGGCCTGGTCCAATTGTTTGTGTATCTGCAGGCCGGTCCATGGCTCTGCAGATATTTCCGGATCATGTCGGTCACATCCCTTTGAACCACACGTGTGGCAACCCTAGGCAAAAGAATTAATAAAAATTAATTTCAGAGTAAATTCAACTACTATATAAGGCAAACTACTAGAAAAATTGAATAGAATTATTAGAAAACAATAACATGAAATGAAATAGAAGGTATTTTAACCAATAATTGAGCTCAAATTAAGCACGGGAGGGGTGTTTTCCTGATACATAAAATTTCATGTTCAGAGCCTTAAAAAAAATTGGCAAGGGTACTGATTCTGCTACTGCAATGTATAAAGTAAGACTTATATTAAGGGTTAATAGGTTCAATACAAGTATAAATAAAATTTTATAGTACCTAATCAATTTGTTCAATAATTATATATATGAAATCTATCATGCGAATGTATAGAGTACTTTATAGCAGTCAATAAACGCATTTAACTAGTGGCTAGTTTCACTACAACGTACAATTAGTTCACTGAAACAAGGGCAATGTTTATAAAAAAATTATAAATACAAAGTACTTACTTTGACAGGAGCTTCTTCTGCAACGTCCTTTGGGAGTCTTTTTGTGAAATGGCATGTCACTTGTTCCACGAACCTTTGCAAAATATTCAAATTCAAGGCATAATAGCAAGCTACACAACCAAAAACATAACTGACGAATATTGTGACCAAGTGGAACCTGAAACAACGTCGAACTTTCTCAATAACTTATCAACTATACACGCTTGCTTCATTACCATTTTCACTAACATTTATCACACCTGTAAGCATATAAAACCGCGAACAAAGCAACTAGAATTCCTGCGCAAATAATATAATTTCTATTATCAATTTTTTCTATGATCTTCGTTTGACATCTTTCAGTCATGGTTAGGCGAACAATGACGTTGAATGACGTTTTTGCAGTGTTGCCGTTAGGACAATCTAGTTTGTGGCTACATCATTTAAAAAAGTGGCTAGTTTTGTAACAAAAATCGCCTTCAAAATGTGGCTAAAAGTGGCTAAATTATCATGACCTACCATTAATTTTTTTTTATTATCCTACTAAAGAATGGCCTAGAAAAATAAAAGTGATTAAAAACCATGTTGCGATTAACATTTTAAATAGCATTGACAAATTCGAATGTGCGCACGAAGATCAATTTTTAGGGTTCCGTACCTAAAAAGGTACAAAAAGGAACCCTTATAAGATCACTTTCTTGTCCGTCTGTCCGTGTGTCACCACCGATTTTCTCAAGAACGGGTGGACCTAGCAAGTTAAAATTTATACCAGATACTAAGGTCTATGGTCCCTATTATGTGTATAAAAATTAAGGTCCTGAGTCCACACAATAAAAAGATATGGGCAAATTTGGATTTTTACGAAAACTTGTAAGTACCAAAATTTACCTTAATTTTCAACTTTTTTTATTTTTCGGAATTTTTCCTTTACTTGACCTGTAAGACCCTGCTTTTGACCAAAATTGACAAATCTAGGTCAACCGGAACTACCATTTAGGTTTTCGACCCTATTGGGTCGAAAACCTAAATGGTAGTTCCGGTTGACCAAATGGTAAGGAAAGTAATGGAAGTTGTCCTAGAATTACGAAATTTGGCAAAAAGCCAGGTCTTGCAGCACAAATAAAGGAAAAATTCCAAAAACTAAAAAAAGTTGAAAATTAAAGGGTGTCTCCATACATACATACATAGTTGAGCCAATTAAGATAGACCTCTGAGTTGTATGAGCGCTCATACAATTTAGAGACCTAGCTTAATTAGTACCTAACCTTTTAAGATAAACTAAGGAAAAACAGATTGTACTTATACTTCTGGAGTACGGAACCCTCGGTGCGCGAGTCTGACTCGCACTCGACAGGTTTTTTTTTATTTTTCTGGTCAGGGTCTATTGATAATATTTTAATACTATTATTGTTATACAGAGATAGGGTTAGGTAGGTTTAGTAAAACTGTCTGTCTGTTTGTCTATGAGTAAAACACTTTAAATTATGTTAAAAATTACGTTTAAAATGGACCTGGTGTTGCCAAAATTTATTATACAGCCCTTTGGCCTTTAAGGATTTTGCCTCTCACTTGCCAAAATTTATTATACAGCCCTTTGGCCTTTAAGGATTTTGCCTCTCACTTTTACACTCAGATAAAGGCGTTAACTGTAGATTTCTTTACAAACACTATAAATAATAATATAGATAGATATAGTTTAACTATTATAAAGGAGCTAGAAAATACAAAACTAAAAATACAAAAAGTTGCTAGAAGTTGCTAGATTTCTTTTGGTAGCTAAACAGATTTATTTTGTGGCTAAAACCCTTGAAAATCCGCTAGATCTAGCCACAAAGTGGCTAAAACGGCAACACTGCGTTTTTGTATGGGTTACCATCTTGAAATTGGAAATCATACTAAAAGTTCTCAAACCTTACTCAAAAACAATGCGAATAAAAAGAACTTGATAGGCAAATTACCCAAAACCCCAGTACCATTGATGTAATAATACTTGAACTTCGGGTATGCGCTAAATAGTGTCCGAAACGAAAGAGATCCAAAACGCAAAAAAGGTTTCCAATCGCATTTCAGTCTCGTGTTCGTCATCAGAGAGAACACGCGTCAATAATGCCGTACTGTGTTATAAAATCTTGTAAAAACTACACGAGTAAAGTGAGAAAAGAAGATGGTGTATCATATTTTCAGTAAGTAAACATTTATTAACGTTACAAAAGTATTATTTCGCTCAGAAACATAGTATTCCATCCAAATTTCAATTATTTGTAAAAACAAATCGATTTTCGCTCGAAGCTGCATATGGTGAAAAATGGGCGACCGTCAGTTGAAGTTACATAAGGTAATAGCTTACTGCAAGCAAAATTAGGCTGTATAATAATGAACTAAAACATAAATTACAAAAGTATTAGTTTGTTTATAAAAATATACTCATTTATATAGGTTTTCTCGGGACACTTTTTTCGTGAATTTTGCATCACACCCGAGGTCCAAGTAATAATACGTCAATGCCCAGTACCTATCAAATTTAAAAAATTTGAACGATCGTTTTTGCATAAGTTTCGTTGATAAGTTATATACAAACTTCCAAATAATCTTAGAATAAGTACTTAATGGATTTTAAATATTACTCATAGTGGACAATCATTTGATCTGCGGAAATTTTTGTCTCAAAGTTTTATAGAGGTGTAAGTTGAATTCCATTTTCAATATTTCATCACATTTGCTGTAAATTGAATAAGTAGAGCCATAATTCTACCAAATAAGTAGGAAATTGACAGACATGGTCACACTTTCTTGGACATAATGCTACGTAATACGTTCATTTCATTATAAAAAAAGCAGGGACTGAAAGCGGTAGAGCATACCGGTACATACCACCGTTATCATACCGGTACAAAATAGGTACCGAAATCTCAACCTTTATAAAAGATACCTTTATTTAACCGCTTTGCGATTTCGGTACCGAAAAAATACGAAAAGGTGCGCGCGCGGGGGTGAAGAATTTGACCACGTGCCGCGCGCCGCGCGTCCCCCGCTTCCCGTCGGTTCCTGTGTTTGTTAAAACGTAAGGATTTTAAGAAATTCCAAATGCTAATTTTAATCTAAAAATAAGAATATTAAAGAATATAGAATGCCGAAGTGGTGGGATTCATTCAACGGCACATCAAAGTAAAGCCTTATTAGATAAAAATATCGATATAAATAGCGGTACCGAAATTTTATTTCGGTACCGAAATTTTATTTCGGTACCGGTAAACTGAAATATAAAGGTACAGAAATAAAGAGGTACCGAAATGAAGCGGTACCGAAATTATAGGTATTTAAACAATTCGGTACTTTTATTAAAAGGGTAGGCCCATTACCGCTAAATAAAACTACCATTAAATTCCGGTTATTCAGTCCCTGAAAAAAAGTACATTAACAAGTTTTATTGGTAAATTAATTTCAATTTTGAAATTTGAAAAGTGAAAATAAGGGCCATAGTAGTTTGTACCAAATTATGTAAAATTCCAGTTTTCATTCTGCCTGCATTCTGCAACGAACTACAATTTTTTACTATTAGGTATTTTGAAAATTATTGTTAGTTTTTAAACGAAGGCTCAGCTGTTAACCTTCAAACAATCATTCAAATTCAAAATTTAAAATTCGAGAATGATTTTTGGTTTATTTACAAAATTTGAGACAAAATTATTCAAAAGATAGTTAGATAACACAAGGTGAGCGCAAGTAAAGTTGCTAAAAGCCAAAAAGGTGCAGTACGGTATTTTTTCCTACTTAAAATTCGCCTAAACTATACATAATATTCAATAAACACATAGAAAAGTTAATTTAATTTCATAGTTTTATCCCAATTATAACATAAAATAATAAAGTACATAGTATTCCAACATTATTTTTAGCAGTAATAAATAGCCAATTATGTTGAGCGCATTGTTGTAGCTTATCATTCATTAATGTGTTTACATAGATCAGAGGTCATCTCTATATCTCATAGTCTGTTATCAACATATTTATACAAGCTATCAATTTACTCTCACTAAAATAGTTACATTCTTTAAGTATTTTATTTAAAGAATATAATTTGATATTTAAGTTCTGTGACGAAAGCTAAAGTAATTGGTTTTATTTTGAACAATTTTGTGTTTTACATACTTACACTTAGGTAATTATCTTTTGAAATAAGGTTTCTTTTGTAGTAGAGATACAATCGTACATCAAGAGTGTTTGTCATCAAAAATAATTGTTAATTATTGAAATAGATTAATGGAACTAGTTCATTTCATATTTAAAATGTATGGTGTTTGCTTACAGTAAAACAGTTTTGGCTGTAACTTAATAATTTTTATTGTTTTAACTGTAGTTTGAATATGCATAATAAACTCAAATTATAGAACTTTTTATAAAGTATACTACTGTTTTCATTATAATATTGTTATGAGGACTTTTCGTCATAAATATTTTATTTCATGGAAAAAATAGGTGTTCACATTCACAGTTATGAACACTGCAAGTCAATATTTAATATAGCTCCTAACACTTGCAATATAAAGAACTGATGAATATGACTAAGAAATTATTTATAATATTCTTTATTTTTCAGCTAAAAATGATGTTGCACAGGTACCTCATACAAGTATCTAAACATTGTTTCACAAAAAACTACACTCTGCAGTCAACCTTGAAGCAGTCGTACTGTGAGTTGCGACACAGATACAGTACTAAGACCAAGGAAAGGAAGTACACGGACAGACATGAGTGGGTGGTTGTGGAAAACAATATAGGCACAGTGGGAATTAGTAGTTATGCACAGGAATCTCTGGGGGATGTGGTATTTGCACAGCTCCCTGATCCAGGTAAGGGATTGGTGTATTTGTGTATTTTTAATCTTACCCTTAATGTTAATTTTATAGCCTCAATAGTGCACGGTTGTCGGGCATGGTTGAATAGAAGCAGGCGTTACTTTGCGGAATTCCATGATATTATACAATGAACACAAAATTACTTTGCTATAATCCGCTAACACTGTAGCAACAATAATTGTTATACAACACACAATTAACACAATAATTGTTAGCGGATTATAGCAAAGTAATTTTGTGTTCATACTTCATTGTATAATGTCGGGCATGGATCGAAAACCAAAAGGTTGATGATTCAAACCCAACCTGTTATACTATTCTAGTATCCACTTCTAACACAAGCTTTCACCTATTTGAAGGATATAGGCGAATATTAGTCATGATCATCATGGCTAATATTCTTTAAAAAAAAAAACTTAACCTTAGGACCTGTTTCACCAACTTCTGATAAGTATAGCTATCTACATCTTTTGTCTTTATCACTTGACATAAAGTAAGAAAGTTACAAAACTTATGTTTAGGCTATCCAACACTTATCAGAAGGAGGGGAAACAGGCCCTTAATGTTGTTTAATTTAAGATTAATTATTGTGACCTGAAAAACTCAAACTATTATACACAGTTGCTATAATTATAATAGTGTACCCCGTGCCTCAGAGCAAGCAAAGCTGTCAGCCCTGCTCCTGATCCATCCTCTGTTATGTTGGATTGCTGTCCCATGACTATAAGATTGAGAGAATAAAATGTTTGTGCACACATGCACTATAATATATCCTGCATGGCTAGTCTCATTTGAGATTGGCTGCTGTGGCCAAAATAGGGTATTTGACTAATTTTTGGAAATTGTTTTAAATTATTCTTTATTACTTATTAATAGACACTACATTGATATTTTTCGCAATATCTACAATATTAAGAATTAAATCAATGATAAAGTTTAAGTTTTGAAAACCACGCCAAAAACGACATTTCTGATACATGATACGCGTGACGTCACAAATCGCTATGCAAGTCACTTCTCTCGCTCGCTCCTTTTCGGAACTCGGTGCGTGCGACAGAGACGCTACGCAAGGCGACTGCTATATCGTAAAGTTGTAAATTGTTATACCTACTCATTTTAATATCAATCTTATTCTTTCAAGTATAAAGTTTAGTTTCGGTTGACTTGATAAACTTCAATTATAACAACCAAGTTACGTGCAATCAATTGACGTCACAAATAATCCCAGAGCGTTCACGTTCCTGATAAAATTTCAAAAATTATTATGTTTTATTTCGTGCAAAATATCGCGTAAAATTACATAATTTAGTTTGATTGAGTGAAATATGTCTTTTTTAGGCTATTATCTGATAAGATGACCACAATCAATAGTATATTTTCAATGTTGTCAAATACCCTATTCAGTCCTTTAATTTCATTCAGTCATTATAGAGTCAAGTTAGAGTTTTATTAATAACAAGCGGACACCCGCGACTTCGTTCGCGTGGATATATATTGGTTTTTAAAAATCCCGTAGGAATCATTTTGTTTTTCCTAAGCTCCTTTGAGCTCATATCATGCTAAAAACTGTTAAAAGTTCACTGGCGGATGTTTAGGTAGATCAAAATGTAAACATCCGCCAGTGAAAGTCCCATCAAAATCGATCCAGCCTTTTAGAGATTAGTCGGTAATCTTTAAAGTATCTACTATCTACTACAGAAGCCTATAGTATTTTAAAGGGCAATGTTTCTGAGTGCAATGTATTATTTCGATTTAAATACGTAACCCCATATGATGTTATTAAAACATTTAAGTCTTTACAACACAAAAAAACAGGAGACTTATGGGGAATATCAGTAAAAATAATCCATAATATTATTGACGTTATTGCACCATATCTTGCTGTTATTTTTAACAAATCCATAGACTCGGGATCATTTCCTGACCTAATGAAATGTAGTAAATTAATACCTCTATTTAAATCGGGAAGCAAAAGTGACCCAAATAACTACAGGCCGATCTCGATTCTACCAACTCTCAGCAAGATATTTGAGAAAATGATGCTCAACCAACTGCTTTTGCACTTTAATTTAAATAAATTACTTCACTCTGAGCAGTATGGTTTCACTAAGGGTCGTTCTACAACCGATGCGGCCGCAAGGCTGTTACGGCATATTTTCGATGCATGGGAGAAATCACAGAATGGCATTGGTATTTTCTGTGATTTGTCAAAAGCATTCGATTGCGTTGATCATGAGACTCTCTTACGAAAATTAAGCCACTATGGTATTAAAGAAACTGCACTCAGTCTTATTGCCTCTTATCTCAGTGATCGCATACAGAGAGTATGTATCAATGATGTTAAGTCGTCCGGATCAGCCTCAGTAATGGGTGTTCCCCAAGGCTCTATTCTGGGTCCATTCATGTTTCTGGTTTATATTAATGATTTACCACATTTTGTCAAAAATGCTTGCGATATTGTACTATTTGCTGACGACACGTCTTTGATTTTTAAAGTCGATAGGACTAAGGACAATTTTGACGATGTAAATAATACATTATCTCAAGTTTCACACTGGTTTACTACAAACAATCTACTTTTGAATGCAAAAAAAACCAAGTGTGTCGAGTTTCTATTGCCCAATACAAGGGTTACTAGCAAAAATTTAAAGATAAGTGGTGAGCCATTGAAAACTGAGGACACAACTGTGTTCTTGGGAATAACCCTAGATGCAAAGCTTCAATGGGGCACCCATATAGCAACACTTGCTGGCAAGCTCAGCTCTGCTGCTTACGCTGTTAGGAAGATTCGACAGATAACAGATATAGAAACTGCAAAAATTGTTTATTTTGCATATTTCCATAGTATTATGTCGTATGGACTCATACTATGGGGTAAAGCGGCTGATATTGAAAAAATTTTCGTTTTACAAAAAAGGGCAATTCGCGCAATTTATAATTTAAAACCGCGGGATTCCCTTCGAGAGAAATTTAAAGAAATAGGTATTCTTACGGTAGCTTCTCAATATATCTATAACAATATAATTTTTGTTAGGCAAAACATTCACAGTTACATTAAAAAGTGCGAATTACACGACAGGCAATTAAGAAATAGAAATAGGCTCGTGATTCCTCAGTTACGCCTCAAAAGGGTCCAAAGGTCATTTGTGGGAATGGGCGTAATGTTCTATAATAAAATTCCACAAGCAATCTTAGACTTGCCTTTACACAAGTTTAAGAACTCTATTAAAAATATGCTCATAAAAAAAGCATATTATACAATTGAAGATTTTGATACCCGGTGCCAAAACATTAAACTGTTCAATAACGGATTGTTTTTTTTTAATATCTGTTGAGTTTGGAATATAAATTTCACATTTTTCAAAATTCAATTCCAAACCAACAGATTTAAATTTTGAATGGAAGCAGGCGTTACTTTGCGGAATTCCATGATATACAATGAATATAAAATTATTTTGCTATAATCCGCTAACAGTGACAAATTTGTAGGCACAACACCACACAATCTTGTAGGCACAACACCACACAATCTTGTAGGCACAACACCACACAAATTCACCACAAAACAAACTCGACGATCGTTTCGCTCCGACACCGGAGCATCTTCAGGAGATGTCGACTTCACAACGGACGATTGCAAAGTGAGTTCGTGTCGAATGAGCGGTCTTATATATACTATCCCCGCTTAGTCATCTACCCTCCTTTCTCTTTCTCTCTGGCCACGCCCCCTAAATATGTTGAGCAACGGTGAAGATGACACATTTATTTGCTCATTCAGCAATTCGACACTTCTACCGCTGTGCCCAACTATTTCCAATTGTTCCAACACGCACAGTCTTAAACTTTTACAGCATGTGTGTAAAATTTCAAATGTATGACCCTCGTCTATCCTATGTCCACTATCCAAAAGATGTTTTGCGAAATGAGATCTTTGAGGCTGGTTGTTTCGATGATTTCGCAAAACATCTTTTGGATAGTGGACATAGGATAGACGAGGGTCATACATTTGAAATTTTACACACATGCTGTAAAAGTTTAAGACTGTGCGTGTTGGAACAATTGGAAATAGTTGGGCACAGCGGTAGAAGTGTCGAATTGCTGAATGAGCAAATAAATGTGTCATCTTCACCGTTGCTCAACATATTTAGGGGGCGTGGCCAGAGAGAAAGAGAAAGGAGGGTAGATGACTAAGCGGGGATAGTATATATAAGACCGCTCATTCGACACGAACTCACTTTGCAATCGTCCGTTGTGAAGTCGACATCTCCTGAAGATGCTCCGGTGTCGGAGCGAAACGATCGTCGAGTTTGTTTTGTGGTGAATTTGTGTGGTGTTGTGCCTACAAGATTGTGTGGTGTTGTGCCTACAAGATTGTGTGGTGTTGTGCCTACAAATTTGTCACTGTTAGCGGATTATAGCAAAATAATTTTATATTCATTGTAGATTTAAATTTATCGATCAAAACCGCAAGATCATTTAAAACAGAAGAAACTTCACCTCCTAAAGTTCCATCGTCTAGATACCAAACATTAAATTTTGAATTTAAAGCCGAAATAATAGGATGAATGCCCAGACTAAAAATGGCAGGTCCCAGTGGATCTCCCTGTTGGCAACCAACAGCAGAGTTTAGATATTGTGATTTGTACAATAATTTTGAAGGATTTGAGTAACATTGCCAAATGTATGGGTAAATTTCAGGAATTTTGTCCTTAACCTCAGAGAGGAGGATGTTTCGGTCAATTGAATTGAAGGCGTTCCTTACATCGACTTTCAATAGCACTTCCTCACCTGAATTTAATAGATAGGTGCGAGCTGCGTGAACTGCAGCCTCACAGCCACCCTTGCACCCAAAACCCAGTTGTATGGGTTGAAATATATTTGAAATATTCGGAGAGATGCGTTTGCAGCAGATTTTTGAAACAATGCGTCTTAATGTGGATCCCACGGCAATAGGCCGTATTCCACCATCTTTTTTAGTAAGCGCACAAAGATTGGCGCCGTACAAGATAGATGTTATTTCTTTAGGTACGACGCCCGTCAACATTAGATTAACTAAATTTGTAAAGGATTTTAAAAGTTCTTTACTAATGTCAACGTTGGCGCAAAGTAAATCTTTGAAGTGTTGAGGTGACATACCGTCCATGCCGCCAGCAGAACCACTTCTGAAAGATAATACTGCTGCAAGCACATCTTCAGTTTTAGCCTGAAATGGTGTAGAGCCTTTTAGATTTAATTCTGAGAGACAAGGTGAATTAGACTGGGGATGCTTAGAACGGAGAGCCTCTAAGGTCTCTGCTGTTTCTGGGGCAACCACATCGCTTGAAAACAAAAGCCGAGCTGCACCCTTAAAATCTCCATCATTTATTTTATTTTCAATATAAAATATTGAATTATTTTTATTGTTATTTTTTATTTCATGTGTGTTATAATTGCTGTTATTATAATTTTGTTCTAAATTGGAGCAATTATTTTTAATTTTTTGTGTAAGGGTGCAGCTCTCTTTTTTGTCGACATTTAAAATTTTATAGACAAAAGTGAGTAAATGTTCCCAGCTTTGGACGGAATTCACACTAATTATATGGTCTATTATTTTCTTTAAAGTGTTCGCTACTACCAAACGTGACCCCCTTGGTATACGTTTGATAATAGGAACACTGTTTTTTAAAACGCTTAAACGTTGCCAAAAGTCATTTGATGTGTTGATAGAAGGAATAACTGTTGCATTTTGAATTTGATTTTTTTGAGATTGTTTGCTTACAGTGGGTTTGTGAATTTTTCCAATATGGATATTCAAGCCAGATTTATTTTTAAAATATTTAGGTTGGGAACAAAACTCACAGAGTACATGGTTTTCCTGCGATGAGTCAATCCCCTGGCTACCAACTGAGGCACTCATTGAATTGATGCCATGACTCAACAACGAATAAAATTAGTTAAAATCTAATTTAAAATAGAATTAACAAAATATTTACAAAAACAATAATATAAAAAATATATATATATAAAAACACTCGCAGACAAACACTAAGAACTTGTTTTTTCCGAGAGTTGTTTTATAATATTTACCTACTCAATAACCACACTGCACCATCACTGCACGCAATCTGAAGTTGGAATATAAGTCACTTTAATAGATTGAGCTCAGACTGCTGGTTAACCCTTTTAGACTTCACAGAAGATTCCTCCAAATAATCAATGTAGTTTTACTACGATACGACCAGAGGATCTGAGGGAACGCAGCCACAAGGAATTGTTATGTTATTATTTGTCATCCCTTCGGGATTACCCTGTGAATTACCAAATCTCCTTCGATTTTCAGCAGCATCAGGTTTATTTTCGTCTACAATATCACCAGTAGATAGAAAATAATGGATTTATTATTTTAATATAATAAAAAATACGTTGTTTATATTATGACATGTATTGACATCTGTCAAGTATATATTTTTAAGTGAAGATTCGCTTCGTCTCCTAGGGGCTCCTGTCTTAACAGACTCTGTTCCCTTTTTTATTCAGGAACAAATCACTAAATTCGATCAATATTCGGAACGACTTTATCAAATAAATTCTCACATGGCCCTTTTTATCATTAAATATTGTTTATTTGTTCCTAAATTTACCTATTTTCTTCGATGTTCACCATTATGGAAATTTCTTCCCTTACTGGATGATTTGGATAATTTAATTAGAAACACACTTTCCAAAATTCTAAATTGTCCTTTGGATGGCGCGGTGTGGACACAAGCTTCACTCCCGGTTCGCTTTGGTGGTTTAGGCATTCGTAAAATTAGTAGTGTATCATTACCAGCCTTTCTATCTTCTGCCTATAGTACGTTAAAGCTCTTTGGCAAAATCACTAATCCATCTTTGGGTTCTATGGAGCTTTCGTATTTGGCAGAAGCTAGAGATGCTTTTAATTTGGCATGTCCCAGTAAAGAGCCGGTATCTTTGTTTTCTCAAAGACAATGGGATGACGCACTTTGCGCAGACGTTTTGCAGGAGTTGATAAACACATCAACTTCTGCAAGAGACCGCGCGCGTCTCCTCGCGGTGTCTACGAGAGAATCGAGTTACTGGCTACAAGCTCTCCCTTCAAAACATATAGGCACTCTGTTGGACCACCTTACTCTTACTATCGCGGTTGGTCTTCGGCTTGGCGCTAGGATTCAGCAGCCACATCTTTGTCACTGTGGCGAGGCAGTGGACATATATGGTCACCACGGCCTTGCATGTGCCAAAAGTGCTGGTCGTTTCTCCCGTCATGCTTCCCTGAACGGAGTCTTACGTAGGTCTCTTGTCACGGCTAAAGTGCCTGCTGTTCTGGAACCAAATGGTTTGGCACGTAGCGATGGCAAGAGACCAGACGGTATGACTCTTGTTCCATGGAAGCAAGGGAGGTCGCTTGTATGGGATGCCACCTGTGTGGATACACTGGCGTTGTCTCATATACAAGTGACCTCCGTGGCGGCCGGAGCGGCAGCCACTAAGGCGGAAAGGGCCAAGAGGCGCAAATATGAAAATATAGAAAATAATTTCATATTTGTGCCTTTTGGGGTGGAGACCATGGGTTCGTGGGGCGAGGATGCTAGGTCCTTTTTTAAGGACCTATCATCCCGTCTCGTGGAGTCCACGGGTGACCGGAGGGCTGGCAGTTACCTCGGTCAGCATATTAGTCTGGCCATTCAACGAGGTAACGCAGCCAGCGTTCTGGGCACCTTGCCTCGTTACAGTGATTTGGATGTTTTATTTGATTTGTAATTTTTAATTTTTTATTTTTAAGTATTTATTGTGTCTTTATCTATTTAAATTGAAGATTATATAAATGATAAAAAAGCATGGAGCAATTTCTCAATGACAGGTTGCTTGGAAACAATCTAAGAAAATTTAACTCATGTCTTAAAACGAGTATTTGATTATTGGTGTTCAATTCGATGCTTTGATCATGGGTAGCCTAAGTATGTCACGCTCTCTTTAAACATTTCTGTGGTGGTGTCGTGTGGTGCGGGTTGTTACGTTCCCTCGAATATGGTTGAGCGAAGCAATGGCTGGATCATGCGTCATGCTCGTGAACGGGTGCCACCGTCGGAAATGGGGCTACTTTTGTCTGCCCTTCTTCACATGTGTAGAATTGTAAGCACCATTCCGAACCTGTGGTAGATTCATTTGTCGATTCGTAAACGCTTCCGAAAGTTTATCTGAATAAAATTATGATTACTTATATAAATGATAAAAAGGCGTGGATTTGACTCGTTCCAGCAATGCGCGAGACGGCAATTCAATCATGTACTTAACATAAAATTGTTATATTGATATTGTAAATTTGGAAAAGAGCAACCGCCGAGTTTCTTGCTGGTTCTTCTCGGTTGGAACGGCATTCCGAACCAGTGGTAGATTCATCTGACTATTCAAAAGCACTTGTAAAAGTTTATTTGAATAAAAAACTTTTCTATTCTATTCTAACAAAAAAAGAATGAATGAAATCGGACCACGCGTTATTGAATTACAGCTAAATACACGTTTTGACTTTCATCCCCTCTCCCAAGGGAACCGTGCTGAATTATGCGATAAAAAGTATCCTATATGTTACTCCGTAGTATGAACTTAAATCGTACCAAGTTTCGTTTCAATCCATTCAGTCTTTAGTTCGATGCATTCAGTAGTTTTTGCGTGATGCGCGCACAAACATACAGACAAACAGATAAACAGACAAAAATTTCAAAAATAGCATTTTTACGTTCTATTACTTATCCCTGACATCCCCCAGTTATTATTTTGCAAAAATCTTCAATGTACAGATACGGCAAGTCTACGATTTTATTATATGTATGTATAGATAGATAGAAGATGTGTCAGTTTTAGGACATAATAGCCTGCAAGGTCCAGCTGTCAATATATCATGTATTTTCTAATTATATCACAGAAGGATCTTGTAACCTACGACATTTTTCCCCCCACCAATATTAATAGTCATAATTATCAACATTAATTAATAAATGTATGCAAAAAAGTGATAATTTAAGAAATAATTTTGGGATTGACTAATAAAATTGTACCAGGTACAGAAGTTAAAGAAGGCGACGAGTGTGGAGCCCTAGAAAGCGTAAAGGCGGCAAGTGAAATATACTCACCGGTCAGCGGCACCGTCACAGAGAAAAATATTGAGGTAGAAAAGAAACCAGCTTTAATAAACACATCGTGTTACGATAAAGGATGGTTGTTCAAACTGAAAATCTCTCAACCTGAAGAACTGAAAGAGCTTATGTCGGAGGTTGAGTATGAAAAGTTTTTGAAAACTGACGTTGAGAAAGATCATTGATTTAGTTGTTGAAATAATATATGTTTGTTATTTATGATTTATGTTGTTGTTCAGATAAGACATGTATTTATTATAAGCTCTTGAAGTGACTTAAACTTTGTTTCATTTTATTAGTTAGGTACCTATTTAAAAATTATAATCAGCACAGCTACCTAGCTTAGTTCCAACTAGGCTTAGTTAAGCAATGTTGTGTTAAGTCTACAAGTGGATGGGCAAATGACTTTGAAGGTCCAAATTAGGCCTTTATGTTTCCTTTGTGCATCAAAGAGACAAGCCATCTGCCCCATTTATTCTGCGAGTGAAATTTTGACTTTTAGGTATGTTGAATCTGTCAAAAAGTCTGTCGAAAAGTCTACGAACCCACTTTATCATGTGCCTCTTTCAAGTTACTTGACACTGGCGAAGTGCATTGTGCTGATTTGGCACTATAAAAAGCCAATAAACCAAGAGAAGAAGAAGAAGAACCCACTTTATCAGTACAAAAAGATCACAACTCTCAGCAAAGACGTACACTGGAAAAACGTCCCGAGAAAACGTTTTCCTGCGGGAATTTAAAACAACGCCATCTGGCGGGAAATTATGAGCGCCATCTATCGGTATATTAGTAAAAATTTCTATTTGCCTTTAACAATGCCATCTAGAGGCATATTAGTTAAACTTTCGCTTCAACTTTATAAAAGCGCCATCTAGCAGAAAATTATGAGCGCCATTTTAGTTAAAAACTTTGAAATAACATCATCTAGCGGAATTATTGTTTCTAACTAACGAGGACTTGATAATTAATGAGGTTTCTTATGCTTCTGTTAAATTGCACAAGGAAAAAAGTCGGAGAAAA
Source organism: Melanargia galathea (assembly GCA_920104075.1). Lineage (NCBI taxonomy): Eukaryota > Metazoa > Arthropoda > Insecta > Lepidoptera > Nymphalidae > Melanargia > Melanargia galathea. Next base: position 18,787,613 of record OV049872.1, on the reverse strand, counting down.
GTTATTTTCGTTTTGGTGCGATTAGATAACACTTCTCGGGAGGCGACTTACGCACAGTGCGTCGTCCGTCGCCAAGTGATTCCAGAAATACACACCAAAAATTCAATTTTCGAGGACCACGTTCAATTAAAAAGACTCATTTGTGCAATATAAAATTTTATTTCAGTGCATTATACAAACTAATTTGTATCACAACACAATCAGGTGTGGGTATAAAAACGCTGTTAATATAAGCAAAAAATCACACCCATGTTTACATGATTCTTTATATTTTTAAGAAAATATCACAAATCAATTCCTTACTTATCAAATATTAAGTGGATAAAATGGCAAGGATTCAGACGAACAATAAATATAGCCCCACTCTGCATACAATAGGATAGTGTTTATTCTGTTGTCAATATATCATCTGCCTCGTTGGTCTAGTGATTAGCATATTCGACTGCAGATCCGACGAGGCCCCGGGTTTTTCTTTCAAGAAATTCTGTGCCAGCCCGGAGTTGGTAGTGGCCGGTGTTTCACCCTCGTGCCTCGGAGAGCACGTTAAGAAGTCGGTCCCAGTTATTATTACATCCTGAGACAATAGTCGTTAAAACCCGCGAACCCGCATTGGAGCAGCGTGGCGGGTCTAAGCTCTAAACCCTTCTCTTATTGTAGGGCCATCTGTTTTCTTATTCTTGTACAATAATGTGAAAAGGATGGCATTTATTTAAGAAATGTCAATTTAGTTTAGAGATTTTGTAAAACCAAAGCCGTTAGATCCTCCTAAAATCGGTTCTAGAAAAACCTGTCAACTAACATGACAGGTCTTATAGTAGCCATCACGGAACAGAAAAAACAGGTTTTTTCTATTTCGTGGTAGCCATCCTCTTTTCACTGTTTCGTGAGGCGGAGAGCATTTTATTATAATAGGTATACTGGTATAATTAATCCTACCAAACCAGTAAAGAGATTTTAGCTTTATTGCTTTTACATTATATAATGGTGCTGCCACATTTTTGATAGGATTCCGAATATCTCGATAGATATTGATCGTGTGAAGCTTTTGAGTAAACATTTTGATGAACAATACCAAATACAATAAAAATAACGTGAGTAAAGTGACAAGTTCTCATCTAAAGTCTACGCACTAAATACTTAGTATAACTACACAGTTTGTCAAAATAAGCTTTCAAATATACTTACATTTTAATAGAAGATTAGAAAATAGGTTTTCAAACTATGTTATAGATTTATAGAATATGGTTTTATACTTAGTTTTTATTGACATAGGTAATATTTTTATATGCTGCAAACTAAGAAATATGTATATTATATTTGATGTTGAAAGATATATATTTTAAATAATTATCTAGTCCACATAACTTACAAAATATATTTGTAATAATAATATGATTTATATTTCTTATATGGCAAATAGTTTCAAGAATGACCGGGAAGACCCAAAAGCAGGAAGTCTGTTTATAGTTAATTTGTGTGAAGTTGTATGTTATGTTGTCTATTAACGCCCGGTTCCTCTATTTAATCTATCTGTATTCGCTCGATAAGGTTATAATTTGTCAAAACTGTGTAGGACTTTAACAAATAACAACATTCCTTGGCAACTTACCAACTGGGCGTTAATAGACAACATAACCTAAATGAGATAAAGCGTAAGATTCATTTATATTTTTCTACTAAGTCAGCCTCAGAGACTGTTATCTTTGTTCTGATCTCTTAAATAGCAATCTGCAAAAAAAACTTAAGAATTTAAGGATTTATTCTTATCATTAGGATTTCTATAATAATATTATAAACTATTATAATTGGCATAATATCTCACTACATACAACACATTATATGGTATTTGAATAAAATGAGATCCTTATTCATATATCTTAACCTAATACATATCAACTAAATGTATATACATTATACATATTAGACAAAAAGTTTGTAATAACTTTATAAGAATAAGGATCTGTTTCACCACCTTCTGATAAGTATCAGATAGCTATCTACAACTTTTGTCTTTGTCACTTGACATAAAGTAAGAAAGCGACAAAACTTACGTTTAGGCTATCCGACACTTATCAGATGGTGGTGAAACAGGCTGTAAACCTTTCAAGTGCCTTCAATTCCACACGAAAATTACATAATATAATAAATGTCACTTATAATGTTTGATTTGTATTAAATATATAATAGTTCATAAATAGTTTGACTTTACTAACATTCATATAATTTAATATAATATTTTGAACAATTTGTTTCTGAATTAAACTAGATGATTATGGCAGTTACCTTAATTATAAGTTGTATCTTATTCTACTTATTTTTTAGTAAAACGAATTACATACATATCTACTATTTAAATTCACGATTCATTTTTCATGGCACAAATGCTAAACGGATCTTGATGGAATTTGGCACAGTGATAGCTCGCATCCTGGAGGAGGGCATAGGATACTTTTCATGCCTTGAAAAGGTTAATCAAAGACTTCCAACCTAAATTCACGTAAATGAAGTCGCGTAAATCGCCTGGTAAGAAATAAGTTGGAAATCAAGGGCACAATCCGACCCGCTTTGCGAAAAGTTGCGGACATGAACCAAAGTAGTTTTAAATGAAAGACAATATTATAACCTTTCAATATATATAAACGTTTGAGTCGAAATCGATGTCAAAAAAAAGTTATTAAAATATTTAAAAAACAGTTTCCATTCAGCGAATAACACACGGTTGAGCTACGCGATCATAGGTCGCATACGCTATATATATATATATATATATCTATTTTACTAAGCATTTCAATATATCGAAACATTTTCGTTTTTTACCCGACAACGGCAAATCCAAAAGGAAGGGTTGATTTTAGCAGTCTATGTGTGTATGTATGTATGTATGTTTGTGGCCGATTTTCGTATGAGATTCTGTGTGTACCACCCTAGCGCCTAAACTAATGGACCGATTTTGTTGAATGAGTTGTCTATTGATTCGTTGTAATGGTCCGGGTGACATAGGCTACATTTTATTTAGGAAAAAAATCGAGAAGTGGCCTTCGCGCGGCTTTCTAGATTATTTAATTAGTTTCGGTAATCACATAACAGATGGCGCCACTAACTGCTTGCCCCGCGTTTTTGCACACTAAATTATTATTAAAATTAATAAGCGTAGTAGGGTTTTAGTTTACGAACTTTACACTTGTTTTATTTCGAGATTGACAAGGCCCACAACAATGCGGCCTATGTCATTGTAGATAAATGTCGTATTTGAATACATACTGTTAATTTAGTTTGTGTCCGCCGCGCCGTGGGTATATGATTTCCATACAAAGTGCCCGTTTACTTTTCTAACCTCTTTAGCTGTCACAGGCGATGTCCTCTCTAACATAATATCGAACTCTAGCTCTAGCCCGCGTAACTTTGAATCTACATAATATTTTGACGGATATTTGACCACACATATCTGAACTTCTAAAACGTATATATGAAATTGATTCGAGTTAAACTGCTTAATATCAAAATAAAAATTCTTCGTTAGTATGGGGCGCGCCCGAGAGACTTCTCTTAACAAAAAAATTGCATAGTTGCCCGTTTGATATTCAACGATCATTATTTTATCATGCAAAAGCAATTATTGATACAATCAAAAAGAGAAACTTTCCGTGAAAACACAATAAAAATTGGGTGTAAAAAATTTAAACGGATTTACAAGTTTATTTCCATTTTATATGGTATCATATTTAAATTTTAGATATTAAAAAAAAATCGAGTCAACTGACTTAAAAAAAATATTAAATATATTAAAAAAAATAGTTTGTGCTAAGACCACGACATAAGTGAAAACTTCATCAAGGCATTCATTCATTCATGGTTAACAATAATACGAAATAAAAATGTTTTTATTGTTATATACTCATAAAGTAGAGCGAGTATAGCAGTGAAGCGTTGACTATATCTCTCTCGTTCCCTCAGTCGTCTCGAGCCGACTTTACCCGAACGAGCGTTACATAGCCGAGCGTGACGGCTCAGTCTCATTCAATACCCACAAAATAAAGTGCTCAGCTTGCCTAGAAAAGTTTTCACTTCAAATACAAGTATAAATTAAAAATTTAAAAAACCCCCGACATTCGCCATTTTGTGGCGGCGGCCATCTTGAATTTGCAATAGTGCTATTCTGCTAGTCAAGCCCTTTCATTTGATACCCATATTGAGGGCGTTGTGATAAAATATGTGATCCGCCATTTTGTAGCGGCGGCCATCTTGGATCGATTTTCATCAAACATAGCTAACAACACTCTCGACTAATTCACCTTTCAAACAAAAAAAACCGCATTCAAATCGGTCCACCCGTTTGAGCGCCACAGGGGAACAGACAGACACACACACACACACACACACACACACACACACACACACACACACAGACACGTCAAACTTATAACACCCCGTCGTTTTTGCGTCGGGGGTTAAAAATACGAGTCACCCACTTCATTTAGCAACCCATTTGACAGTGAAAGGTTTATCTAAGGCCAAATTCACACCGGCGACCGTCAACACACTGTTGTCATCGTACGTGAAGTCTGCGCTGACGCCGTCGACTGTGACGGTTTTGATGGGTTTCTGGCCGAGCACGCGCAGCGAGTTTATGGAGGGAACGCCGTAACCCCACCACTGCACTGCGCTGGTGAGTTGGCTGTCTTTCATTGAGAACTGGATGTGGCTGTATTTCTTTTCTTCGTATGTATCTGTAAATAAATGGTGCATTACGACACGTGTGACATAAGCAGCCTCTTAATGCACGGCGTGAATTATTATTTATCACCCAACAACTTAGTAAGTCATGAGAAATTCAATAACGCTTATTTATCATATCATTTATGATATATTATAAAAAATAAGTAGAAAAAATGTGTAAATTTATAAAATAAAATATACCTATTAATAATAAACTCAAAAATAAACTACACTTTTAAAATACATTATAAACACACACCTTTATAAGTAGGGCACTAAAAAGCTAGCATAGGCTTCACCAAGACAAGTCAAATGACTCCAAATTCGATGGACTTACGTTGGACTTACATAGTCCTAAGTCACTATGGTGAATGGTCACCTCCATTATCATACAACCTCGTACTCTGATTTTTAATTCCGTGGAATTCTGACAGCTGTCATTGTCATTTACAGATGAGTTATTTGTATGGAAAACAGGGTTAACATCTACGAAGTACGATTTTACCCCAAACTACTTTAGTTCCCTGTCAACATAAAAAACCCTAAGCCGCGTAATAATATCAGTCGTTTCGCCCTAAAATAGAAATCGCTAAGAGTGGAAACTAGAAAGTGCACACTAACAGCAATAGAAAACAAAAGAAGCACATTGAAAAATTATTCAAAAATGGAAGTCGAATGACATTATCACCATGAAGTGTCTGTCAGGCATTTGTAATATCTACATGCGGCAGTTGATTTTTATTTAAGTTTTGAATTTTTTATCTTTTTTGTGGGAATTGTTTGATCTCTGGTAACATTACGAAACGTCAGAATTCCACGGAATTAAAAATCAGAGTATCGATGGTTCCATGGTATTGTCATCAAGAGTTGCCACTATCAAAAACTTAAACTCATCATCGTATTATAGTGTTTCAGTGTGTTACTTTGCGGCTGAACCCCGCTCGCGTTTTCTGATATAAAACTAATTGGTACATACTGATACTGTCGCCGTCATCCCAGTACAGCTCTCCTTTGGCCTGTCCGTTGAGGTCTGGAACCACCAGCAGTTGTAAGGGAGCGCTTCTGGTTATAGCCGTGTTCACTGGACCTTTGGACGGAGGCTCTTGCAATGGTAGGATGGCACCACCCTGGGAACAGAGTCCATTTTAACTTTAGAAACATCAGGCTAAATTGGGTTAGGTTAGACACAACACAACAGACAAGAAGTCATGGTTAAGAAACATAAGGGAATGGACTGGCATCAAGACAGTCGCAGAACTATTCCGCCTAGCCATAGATAAGACTAGTATGGCGCGTGGGTGCGCGGCCCGCAAGCGGACCGCGAGGATTCGAGTAGTTTTTGTTTGAGCACGTCCCACCTATCTTCAATACCCTCGCCGTGCTCTTCATCCGTCTCCAAAATCTTCGATCATCAGCTCTTTCCGTATTTTTCCATCAATAATTTTTTTTTGTGTAGAAAAATAAATTCCGCCATCTTGTTTTTTTCTGTTCATCAAGTAGACTTTTAGGTCTTGATCATCTTTTTCCCAGAAACCACTCTTCCATCTTTTATGCTTGGTGAGATAGACTCTGACGAAATTTGTATAGCCGCCATCTTGAATCCGCCATTTTGTTTTTTTTTCAGCTCAGTGCCAATTGGATGAGGTTTTGAGTAATTTTTGTTTGAGCACCTCCCACCTATCTACAATACCCTGCCCGGGCTCCTCAACCATCTTCCAAACCCTCAATCATCATGTCTTCCCATATTTTTCTTTGAGAGTTCTCCAAAGAACCTCATCAAAGCCTTGGATAGTTCACAACTTGTAGTCTCTTCAATATTCGCCATACATTTTCTATGGAAAAATAAATTCCGCCATTTTGAATTTTTTTTCTATGCATCGAGTAGATCTTCTGATCCTGATCATCTTTTGCGAAGAAACCACTTTTCCATCTTTTATACCCTCCGAGTTGGACGCCGACGAAATTTGTATAGCGGCCATCTTTTTTTCGCCATTTTGAATTTTTTTTCAACTCATTGCCAATTGGATGACGTTTCAAGTGACATTTGGTCGAGCACCCCCCACCTATCTTCAATAGCTTAAGCATGCCATTCCCTCGTCTCTGAAATCTTCAATCATCAGCTCTCTCCATATTTTTCCTCTTAATGAATTTTTATCCTCTATACGACACCATTATTGAAAAAAAAAAATTTCATACAAAATTGTTCAGGAGAGGCGATGAATGAGTCAGTGAATCAGAACGAACAGCTATATATATATTAAAGAGCCAAGAGGTTCAAAAGACTGACTGCTGACCTTCAGTAATGGAGAGGCACAACAAGAAGACACAATATATAGACTTTTATTTCGACAAGAATGTGACAGTTTCTAATTTAGGCTCCATAAAGGCATATTAGGATAGGGAGAAAGTTTACAATTATTTAAAAAAAATATTTTTTTAAATTTCACATTTTGAAAATATTTCATCACAATGTATTCATCTCGATATAAGGTCCAGCGAGGCAATTGCAACTACCGGGAAAATGCAACCAATCTAATTATCTTCATAACATTAGTTTTCTTTAAATAGCGACATCTATGAAACGAAAGAGGAAGAAATACTCCTTATAACGTATAATAGATGGAGCCACTATCGCGTGAACTGCTTTAGCGACAGTGACAATTAAGTATCTGTCATTTTTATGTTGGTGTTTACAAAACAACCGGTCACTTATTTTTGTGTGAAAAAATAGAAATACATCGTTTTACGACTAGAGTCTTGAGCGCAGAGCAGATTTACTGCATGGTAAGTAATTTTTTATGATTTGTTTCTTGAAAACACTGCGATTACTATTTAACATAGTTACAGATACATTTGCCCCTAGAAATCTTGCGGAGGGGCTTTTGCAACTTTTAGGTTAGTTACAATTACCCCATGAAATTTATATGAAATCGATAATAGCTAGTGATGGCCGTATGTCGATGTTTAAATAAGGTACGGGGCAACGGCATTTTATATTAGGTACTTTAAACGCAACCTCTATGCAATACGGCAGACTGAGATCCAGAGTCAGCGATAAGGTAGACTGTCAAGCGTCAGATTTTTGGTTTGATTCCCGTGCTGTGCAACTATTTAAACCTTGCATAGGTTACACGCCTGCCTTATGCAAGATTTAAATAGTAACTCAAGTGTCGCACTTGCTTGTTATTTTGTCTCGTATAAAGGTGAAACGCCTCTGCCCACCAAATTCAAATTTAATTTGGCTTTTCTTAATTTGGCTACAAAGTTGCATGTTTATACTAAAATCTTTGCTTAAAAGTGTCAATTTTAAGAAATTAGTCCGAGTATCGAGTTTGACGTGAATAACTCACAAAATAGTCGACTCTCGAATTAATTTCCTAAACTAGATAGGTACTTCCAAACAAAGATTGTTATGTACACATATAAACATGATACTGCCATTCCCGCAGTTTTAGTGTCATAAGCCTACAATGTGTTATAAGTTTACAAATTATTTTGGCGGGCAGTCCTTTGCATTCAACTTTAAGCTGTAATATACTAACGTTTTTTTGTTTGTACCTGGACAGACTGTATGAAATAATATTTTAATAGTATTCAACCATTCTCTAATGGTTCATGTGTTTTTTTAGATGGTGCGGAACTATAAAAGAAAAAAAGAAATAAAATACACCCAAGATCAGCTTGTTGAAGCTGTTGAAGCCGTGCGTAGTAAAAAAATGAATAGTTACACCGCTGCTGAAACATACGGGATCCCAAGGTCTACTATTACGGCACGATTATATGGTACCCGAGGAGCGAAAATGCCTAGAGCTGGAAGACCTACAGTGTTTTCTATGGAAATGGAGATGAAAATTGCATCCTATATTCACCTCCTTGAGAAATGTGGATATCCTTTAACAAAAAAAGAAATCATAGCTATGATTTCTGAATATATTCGCCGAAATGGCATTGTAACTCCTTTTATAAATGATGTTCCGGGAAAAGAATGGTTTCAAGCATTCCGTAAACGACATAAATTGTCGTACAAAAAACCACAGCCCGTAGAAATAGCACGAGTAAAGGCCTGCAACCCTTTCATTATTTATGATTATTTCGATATTCTTGAAAAGGTCACACAAGAATTAGACCTTACGGATAAGCCTGAACTAATTTTTAATTTAGATGAAACAAGTTTTTGTTCTGATCCATCTAAAAGTAAAATTATTGGGTTAACTGGATTCAAATCCACTAGAACGACAAGCGGCCCTGGACGTGAAAATACAACTGTTTTACTCGCCACTAGTGCAAGTGGTACAAAGATCCCACCATTGGTAATATTTCAGGGAAAATACTTATGGAACGAATGGATGTACCAAAATGAAAATGTAAAAACCGCCTATGCAGTAAGCCAAAAGGGATGGATGGAGACAACTATTTTCGAGAAATATTTAAAAGATGTCTTTATACCCGCAGTCGGTGACAAAAGACCCGTGTTACTAATTTACGACGGACATTCTACCCACGTTGATTTGAGTGTAATAGAACTAGCAGCATCTAACGATATTACCATTATAAAATTACCCCCACATTCATCACACGTTCTACAGCCTTTAGACTGTAGCACGATGAAAGCCATGAAAGATAAGTGGGAAGATGCCCTTGTCAAATGGCAGCGATTGCACGTAGGAATGAAACTACCGAAAGCCGAGTTTGCGCGGATTATAACAGAAATTTGGGATTCATTGAATCCTGTTATATTACAAAACGGGTTTAGAAAAACAGGTATTTTCCCAATTAACCGACATGCAATCCAAGAGGACAAATTTGATTCCTTGTCATGGCTAAAATGGAAGCAACACCTTGAACAACTGCCCTGTACAAATAACTCTAACACTGAAAAATGTCTCAAAGACGATTCTGTTAAAAATCGACCCAGATTCCTTAGCCACGGTAGACCTAGTGATGAACAACTGGAACAGTTTCATTCTGGTCTTTCCGATTTGTCTATTGAAAGTTCTGATCAGTTTAATTTCATACCATCTGAAAAACAAGTTCCAAATCTTTTGAATTTGGTTATTAATAAAATCAACTCACGTATGGACTCAGAAAATTATTTAAATTCTAATGTTTTAAAAATAACAGACAATCTAAGAACAGAAAACAAACAACAAAGTATTTCCAATATAGAACATCCAGTTAGTGATGTATCAAAACCATGGAACGAACCAATTGCTCATGTGTCGTACAATAATGACATATCTATTATTCATCAAACAAACGGAGCAGGAACTTACATACTACCCTTACAAAATAAACCTGTAACTCATTGGGCACCTTCCGTTAAAATATTGTCAAATGAAGTGGTTTCATTTGAACAGTTAATTTTGCAATCCATCGCACGAAACGACATACCAAAGAAAACAAAAAAACGAGTAAAAGGAGCAGAAGTATTAACCTACAAAGATGCTATAGAACGAATAAAAAATGAAAAAAATGAAAAAGAAGCGAAAAAGAAAAAGAAAGGGGTAGTATCTAAAGCAAACAAAGTGCGAAAATCAATAAAGCAAAGCTCTAAAAGACCAAAAACTTCCCAAAAACATAGATTGACAAAGCGAAGAACGAAACGATTCGATAGTGAATCAAGCTCAATATCTTCAAATTGTAGTTTTGAATTAGCTGATACGGATTCTGAGTATGAAACTTTACATGATTATTACATAGCTGAATGCTTGCAGGAACAAGAAGAAAAAGAAGCTGAATACTTAAACCAAGGTGAGGAAAAAGAAGCCGAATGCTCAAACCAATTTAAAGAAAACGAATCTGAATGCTCAACCCGACATGAAGAAAAAGAATATTTTGCACCTGAAATAATGTTTAGTTCGCAAGACACAGACTATTTATCTAACGAATGCTATCACGGACAAGAAGAAAAAGAAAATGTTGAACCAGAAATTCCGTTTGGTTTGCAAGACATAAAATATTTTTCTAACGAAAAAATAAACTTTAAAGAAAATGATTGGATTGTAGCCCGATTCTCAACTAAAAAGAGTGTTAAGCATTTTATAGGACAGATATTGTCACTAGATGATGCTAAATACCCTACAGTTAAATTTGTAAGGAAAGTAAAGAATTCTAAATCTGAGATGGGTGCAACGTTTACTTATCCGACGGTGGAGGATGTATGCATCATTAAACATTTAGACGATGTAATTGTTGTATTGCCTGAGCCAAAGATTGGTCGACGTGGGCAATTAACATTTTTTTTCAATTTTAGTGACTTCAATGTGCAATAAAATAAGTTGGCAGTTGTTATGAACCTATAAAATATTGATCTCATTTTTCATTGCAGTTACTGATTTTCTGTATTTTAAAATAAATTAATAAACAAATAAGCCTTTTATTTACCCAGAAACTTTATATTACTTATAAAACTAATTAATTTTACATAAATACTTCTTACAATAAATTTAATTTCATTCGTCGGTCAGCCTTTAGAATAATCTAAGATTTTTTTAGAATACCTATGTTATGAATAAGATGAAAAAAAAATATCACCCCTTAAGGAACAAGATGAGATTATATTAATTTTTATATTTATCGATAAACTCCCCATTATGTCATGTTACATCACTTTGAACTATGAAAAAGAGTTGCATTAGCCCCTCAAAGTTTTTGACAAAAGTTTTCGGTAAATTGAACCATCCGGCGAAGGTATATGGTGCATAATGAGAAAATTGGCATTTTGTGTAATCCTTACACTATGTTTAAACTTTCATTCTAATCTAAATAATCACACTTAATACTGTTAGTTGCATTTACCCCGTTAAGGGGTTATTGCAACCATTTTGGTTATAGTAGAAAAAAATGATAATTTATGGTTCACGAAACTCTCTAGAAGCTTAATAGCATATCAACAGTGTTATTTGAGATATGTGTAACATGTTTAAATCATTGTTTTAACTCTATGATTCTTACAGACGATGATATGCCACTTTAAATTATTGATCGTATTTTTTTTAGTTACAATAGCCTCCCTAGACCTTAAACCAAAATATCGGGGTGTGGCTGTGTTGTGTTGGTTCACGTCAATACGTTTACGTAACGGCATTGGGACATAACTGATGCATAATAGGGTAAGCAACTTACCCTGATAGCCACCATATCTACATCAGTAATGTCCTTCGTTTCGTCCCTGGCTAACGTCCGTCCGTCCGCGAAACTGTACCACGGGAACAGCGATTTGGTGGTATTGGCGCCTTGCGTCAGTATGGCCGACATTGGGACAACTGATGGTCAGTAAGCAACTTACCCTTATAGCCACCATATCAGCGTCAGTAATGTCCTTCGTTTCGTCCCTGACTAACGTCCGTCCGTCCGCGAAACTGTACCACGGATCGGCCCCCGTGAACAGGGCTTTGGTGGTGTTGGCGCCTTGTGCCAGTATAGCCGACATGTGGGACAACTGATGGTCAGTAAGCAACTTACCCTTATAGCCACCATATCAGCGTCAGTAATCTCTTTCGTTTCGTCCCTGGCTAACATCCGTCCGTGTACAGCCGACATTGGGACAACTGATGGTCAGTAAGCAACTTACCCTTATAGCCACCATATCAGCGTCAGTAATCTCCTTCGTTTCGTCCCTGGCTAACGTCCGTCCGTCCGCGAAACTGTACCACGGATCGGCCCCCGGGAACAGGGCTTTGGTGGTGTTGGCGCCTTGTGTCAGTATAGCCGACATGTGGGACAACTGATGGTCAGTAAGCAACTTACCCTTATAGCCACCATATCAGCGTCAGTAATCTCCTTCGTTTCGTCCCTGGCTAACGTCCGTCCGTCCGCGAAACTGTACCACGGGAACAGCGATTTGGTGGTATTGGCGCCTTGCGTCAGTATGGCCGACATTGGGACAACTGATGGTCAGTAAGCAACTTACCCTTATAGCCACCATATCAGCGTCAGTAATGTCCTTCGTTTCGTCCCTGACTAACGTCCGTCCGTCCGCGAAACTGTACCACGGATCGGCCCCCGGGAACAGGGCTTTGGTGGTGTTGGCGCCTTGTGCCAGTATAGCCGACATGTGGGACAACTGATGGTCAGTAAGCAACTTACCCTTATAGCCACCATATCAGCGTCAGTAATCTCTTTCGTTTCGTCCCAGGCTAACATCCGTCCGTGTACAGCCGACATTGGGACAACTGATGGTCAGTAAGCAACTTACCCTTATAGCCACCATATCAGCGTCAGTAATCTCCTTCGTTTCGTCCCTGGCTAACGTCCGTCCGTCCGCGAAACTGTACCACGGATCGGCCCCCCGGGAACAGGGCTTTGGTGGTGTTGGCGCCTTGTGTCAGTATAGCCGACATGTGGGACAACTGATGGTCAGTAAGCAACTTACCCTGATAGCCACCATATCTACATCAGTAATGTCCTTCGTTTCGTCCCTGGCTAACGTCCGTCCGTCCGCGAAACTGTACCACGGGAACAGCGATTTGGTGGTATTGGCGCCTTGCGTCAGTATGGCCGACATTGGGACAACTGATGGTCAGTAAGCAACTTACCCTTATAGCCACCATATCAGCGTCAGTAATGTCCTTCGTTTCGTCCCTGACTAACGTCCGTCCGTCCGCGAAACTGTACCACGGATCGGCCCCCGGGAACAGGGCTTTGGTGGTGTTGGCGCCTTGTGCCAGTATAGCCGACATGTGGGACAACTGATGGTCAGTAAGCAACTTACCCTTATAGCCACCATATCAGCGTCAGTAATCTCTTTCGTTTCGTCCCTGGCTAACATCCGTCCGTGTACAGCCGACATTGGGACAACTGATGGTCAGTAAGCAACTTACCCTTATAGCCACCATATCAGCGTCAGTAATCTCCTTCGTTTCGTCCCTGGCTAACGTCCGTCCGTCCGCGAAACTGTACCACGGATCGGCCCCCGGGAACAGGGCTTTGGTGGTGTTGGCGCCTTGTGCCAGTATAGCCGACATGTGGGACAACTGATGGTCAGTAAGCAACTTACCCTTATAGCCACCATATTAGCGTCAGTAATCTCCTTCGTTTCGTCCCTGGCTAACGTCCGTCCGTCCGCGAAACTGTACCACGGATCGGCCCCCGGGAACAGGGCTTTGGTGGTGTTGGCGCCTTGTGCCAGTATAGCCGACATGTGGGACAACTGATGGTCAGTAAGCAACTTACCCTTATAGCCACCATATCAGCGTCAGTAATCTCTTTCGTTTCGTCCCTGGCTAACATCCGTCCGTGTATAGCCGACATTGGGACAACTGATGGTCAGTAAGCAACTTACCCTTATAGCCACCATATCAGCGTCAGTAATCTCCTTCGTTTCGTCCCTGGCTAACGTCCGTCCGTCCGCGAAACTGTACCACGGATCGGCCCCCGGGAACAGGGCTTTGGTGGTGTTGGCGCCTTGTGTCAGTATAGCCGACATGTGGGACAACTGATGGTCAGTAAGCAACTTACCCTTATAGCCACCATATCAGCGTCAGTAATCTCTTTCGTTTCGTCCCTGGCTAACATCCGTCGGTGTATAGCCGACATTGGGACAACTGATGGTCAGTAAGCAACTTACCCTTATAGCCACCATATCAGCGTCAGTAATCTCCTTCGTCTCGTCCCTGGCTAACGTCCGTCCGTCCGCGAAACTGTACCACGGATCGGCCCCCGGGAACAACGCTTTGGTGGTGTTGGCGCCCTGCCTCAGTATGGCCGATATTAGCACGCTCGGTCCTATGAGGAACTGCTCGTCTATTGGATACACGACGTCGTCATCCGGGAATCTGAAAACGCGTACAATAAAATTCATTCGTGTATCCCACACGTCATCATCTGCAACTGACAGACGTCCACAACTGGATGTAGGTATCTTGTAGGGACTTCCACACGCCGCGGTCTTGTGCCGCATGTATCCAGCGGCTCCCTGCGACTCGTCTGATGTTGTCAGTCTTAAACCTGCGGCTCGGGTATTAAAATTTGCGTCTCCACCGCAATTTTCAACTTACCGCACTAGTAACATATCTGCATAACTATTATTCATATGCTGCCTCGTTGGTCTAGTGGTTAGCACATTCGATTGTAAATAGATCATGACGAGGTCCCGGGTTCGATTCCTGAGTCGGGCAAATTATTGTTAGGTATTGGGTTTTCTGTCAAGAAATTCTCAGTACCAGCCCGGAGTCGGTACTCGGTAGTAGGCGGTGTTTCATCCCCTTGCCTCGGAGAGCACGTTAAGCAATCGGTCCCGGTTATTATCACTATCATGTGACAATAGTCGTTAAATTCCGTCAACCCGCATTGGAGCAGCGTGGCGGGTCTAAGCTCTAAATCTCTTATGAGAGAGGGGGCCTGTGCCCAGCAGTGGGACGTAAAAAGGCTGTAGTGGATGGATGGATGGATTATTCATATTTCTATAGTTTCTTACTGGTTACAAGTATAAATTAAAAATTAAAAAACCCCGACATTTGCCATTTTGTGACGGCGGCCATCTTGGACCATCTTGGCTGCGGGGGAACAGACAGAGACACACACGCACGCACACACCCCGTCGTTTTTGCGTCGGGGGTTAAAAACAACAACTCACTCGAAGAACAGCGGTCGCGCGACCGTCTCCCCGTACAGATGCGCCCGCCAGAACAGCGTGTAGTAGTACGGCAACAGGCGGTAGCGCATCATGAGGGCGGTGCGGCTCGCGGTCACCACCTCCGGGCCCAGGCTCACCGGGTCCTGAGGCTGGGGACCAAATCTTGATGATAACACCTTATGTTGATACGATATGTGTTGATGTGATATGTGTTTAGCAATATGTGGTGTGTTGATACGTTATGCGTTGATACGTTGTGTTGATATGATGTGTTGAAACGATATGTGTTGATATGATTTATGTTAATATGACGTGTTGATACAATATGTGTTGATGTGATATGTGTTTAGCAATATATGTGTTGTGTTGATACGATATGCGTTGATACGTTGTGTTGATATGATGTGTTGAAACGATATGTCTTGATATGATTTATGTTAATATGACGTGTTGATACAATATGTGTTGATAGAATAGAATAGAAAAGTTTTTTTATTCAAATAAACTTTTACAAATACTTTTGAATCGTCAATTGTATCTACCACTGGTTCGGAATGCCGTACCTGTACCATGTGTTGATAACGATATGTATACGATTTGTGTTGATACGATGTGTGTAGATACGATATGTGCTGATACTGATTTTTAATAGCAAGATACGTATTCTGATGGTAACAAAGGTAATAAATACATTTATCTCAAAAATATTTAAATAGAAATACAAAGTCTTTGTTACTAATTTCCAAACAAAAATTAAATTATAGTATGCACAACAGTCCGGTTCTAAACTGCAGTTTCTTGCAGACACGTAGACAATTTTTTTTTTGTTTTTATTATTAATATTACCTTAGCGTTAATAGTATTGTGGTTCCTGGAGAAGGGATAGAAGGCGCCCAGCTGCATCCAGCGCTTGCACAGCTCCACCGTCGTGTCCTCGTTGAACCCGCAGATGTCCGCGCCCATCATCGGCACTCCGAACAGGCTGAAGCTCAGCAAATCTATGGAAAATTGTTACCAAATGTTTTTGGTAGGGCTCACAGAAATCCTAATCTACGATATTTACTTGCTCACTATTTACCACGAGTGTGGCCGAGGTCATAATAGAACCCATGAGTGTGGCACAGGTCATAAAAGAGTTCACGAATGTGGCATAGATCATAAAGGAACCCGCGATTGTGGCAGAGGTCATATAAAAGAGCCCACGAGTGTGACAGATATCATAAAAGATCCCACGAGTGTGGCAGAGGTCATAAAAGAGCCCACGAGTGTGACAGAGGTACAAAAAACCCACGAGTGTGACAGAGGTACAAAAAACCCACGAGTGTGACAGAGGTACAAAAAACCCACGAGTGTGTCAGAAGTCATATAAGAGCCCACGAGTGTGGTAGAATTTCAAGGTCACCTGGTCTGGGTGCCCACAAGTGTGGCGGAGGTCGTCAAGGTCACCTGGTCTGGGTACCCACGAGTGTGGCGGAGGTCGTCAAGGTCACCTGGTCTGGGTGCCCACGAGTGTGGCAGAGGTCGTCAAGGTCACCTGGTCTGGGTACCCACGAGTGTGGCGGAGGTCATCAAGGTCACCTGGTATGGACATGCGCAGGTCGTGCCAGCGGCTGAACACGTCGCCGCTCCAGTGGCCCGCCCAGCGCCCGAGCCCCGGGAACGACGCGCGCGAGATCACGAACGGCCGCTTGCCCCGGATCCCGGCCAGCGCGCTGCCGTACAAAAGCTTTATATAATAAAAATTCCGGTGTGCGTGTATTCGTGAATCTTCTCTATCATAAACGGCTCGACCGATTGTGATAAAATTTTATTTTTGTAGTTATATAGTTAGATATAGTAGGTATAGTTGGATCAGCTAGGTGGCGCTGTTGTCAACATCCAGACTTTTTTTTACTAGGTCTGTGGCAGGACAACGTATACGGAAATACCGAGTTCGCTAGTAATTTTTTTTTAACAGAACATACTCTCAATTTTTCTCCGCCGCTGATCGACAATGACCGCGATCGTTTGTTAATGCGCGCTTCAACCAATAAGCTTGTATGAATTTTAAAATATTTTTGGACAAAATATAACACGGTATAAAAATGATTGGATTCGACTCTGCTACTGATTCTGAACAGACTACTTTCAGGTTTTGCTTAAAGTAAAATTAACGTTGTTTACTGCGGAAATTATAGCAAACAACTTACATAAAAAATCAATATGTCTTTAGCTAGCCCGGCTATATTGTCAGCATTCTTACAGACCGGCTACACATTCTATACTGATATTATAAAGAGGTAAAGTTTGTGAGGTTGTAGGGGGGTAATCTCTGGATCTACTGAACCGATTTAGAAAATCCTTTCAGTAGTAGAAAGCTACATTATTCAACTCACGTGTAAGTCGGTATGGCCTCAGCCAGCCCGTACGCGTTGTGTATATCGTAATGTGTGCTGACATAGTGCTTGGCGTCCATACACAGCGTCTTGTACTTGAGCCCCTCTTCCGGAATGGCTACCGGCTTGTATGGCAGGTCTTCAGGTTCGCAGTCTCCATACATCGAACCGGATAGGAAGTTCGACGGTTCGTTCATGTCCTGGAATAAAAAATAAGTAAAAAAAAATTAGGGGAAATAAGGTCTATAATTTATGTAAAGACTATTCATGAGTAAACTATTAATGAATATGTAAATGTCGATGATTTACTCTTGATAGGAATGCGGACTTAAAAGAAATGTCAGCTCTTCTCTAACTCGTCAAAACAAAATAGTCGGCAGAATCTCAGGATAGTAGGTTTAGTTCAATTCGCTATATATAGCAAATTTTTAGCAACCTAAAACTTAAAAAACCCAATCCTTCTCGAACCCTCTGCTACCGCCCTTTTATTACTGCAGAATGTTTTAATTATTTATTATTATAAATAATACGGTAACACACAATAATACATACGCCCGCACGCACGCACGCACGCAAGCACGTACGCACGCATGCAGGCAGGGACTTACGATCCAAGCGCCGTCGTATTTGACCTTCTGATGGAAGTCGGTCATCATCTCGCGCCAGTACGCGGACGCGTTGGGGTGAGTGAAGTCGGGCCACACCGTAGACACCGGGTTCCATACCTACAATATTAAAACGAAGCGCGGGGTGGTTATTCTGTAACTTAGTTACCAACTGAAAATAGTTGCCAACGAATTAGTTCGATATTATACATTAATGTGTGAAATGAAACCACTGTTTATATTTCACACGGTAAAGCAGAAATGTATATCGAACTAATTCGTTGGCAACTATTTTCAGTTGGTAACTAAATTACAGAATAACCCTGCAGATCACTCCTCGTATAATCTATATGCCTGTGAAAGTCCCGTCAAAAAAGTTCATCATCAAAGATTAGCCCGGACAAAAGGATAGACAGAAAATTTTAAAAACGTGTGTAGTTCTTCTATATTTCTATCATCCAAATATTTCCACCAATTACACTATTGTTGTACCCACTCCAACTTTACTTATGTAAACGCGTCAGAAGATATACTTCTTTTTGCATGTAAATAATTACAATCAGATACTAGACCGCGCCGACTACGTCAGACGGCCATGTTTGTTTCTTTTGCTTTTTTGCTTACTCTTATCATTTTAATTTTTAACCCCCAACGCAAAAACGACCAATATTAAGTGATAAGTTTGACGTGTCTGTGTGTGTGTGTGTGTGTGTGTGTGTCTGTCTGTCTGTCTGTTCCCCTGTAGCGCTCAAAGGTGAATTAGTCGAGAGTGTTGTTAGTTGTTTGATGAAAATCGATCCAAGATGGCCGCCGCTACAAAATGGCGGATTACATATTTTTTCACAACTCCCTTAATATGGGTATCAAGTGAAAGGGCTTGACTAGAAGAATAGCACTATGTAAATCCAAGATGGCCGCCGCCACAAAATGGCGAATGTCGGCGGTTTTTTAAATTTTTAATTTATACTTGTTTCATAACGCGCCTAAAGAAGTATAATTTCAAAAACGATCTGTCTGAGTGTCACCTTGCCGACAAACGGGTCGTCGGTGGAGTTCTTGATGAACACGTCCATTTCCAGGCCGCGGTCGAAGGGCGGATACTCGCCGGCCTTCTCCGACCCGCTCACGCCCGGATCTACAAATTTATACACATTTCATATCTAAACTAGTATTATAATAACAAGATAAAAGATACGACTTATTTTATGTTTGTTTGTAATAAATAAACTCGAAAACCGAAAACAACTGAACCGATTTTAAAAATTCTTTCACCTAGTCGTTAAGGCCCGCCAACCCGGGAATCGAACCCGTGACCTCGTGATCTGTAGTGAATATGCGAAACCATTAGATCAACGAGGCAGAATCACTACATAGTATAAAACAAAGTCGCTTTCTATGTCCCTATGTCCCTATGTATGCTTAAATCTTTAAAACTACGCAACGGACTTTGATGCGGTTTTTTTAATAGATAGAGTGATTCAAGAGGAAGGTTTGTAAGTAGAAAAATTGGACCCCGTAGGTGGCGCTAATAGCGGGCAGGACGACGTCTGCCGGGTCCGCTACTTATTATTATAAAGAAAAGATTAGCGCGTTCAAATAAACAGATACATAGACAGACAGACAGACAAACTTTCGGTTTATTATATTAGTATCGATTATTTGAATTTGTTTATATATCAGTGGAACAAGAGATAACTGATAAAGTTCGTAAACAAAAACCCGACTGTACGCTTATCAATTAAATTTTTAAATATAAAATAATAATTTAGTGTGCCGAAAGCGCGGGGTAGCTAGCTAGTGGCGCCATCTGTTATGTCTATCCGAAACTAACTTATTATTCAAGTTTAGACGCGCGAAGGTCGCTTCTCGATTTTATCGTATATAAAATGTAGCCTATGTCACCCGGGCCATAACAACGAATCAATTGACACCTCATTCATCAAAATCGGCCCAGTAGTTTAGGCGCTACGGTGGAACACACAGAATCTGATACAAACATACATACACAGACTGCTAAAATCATAACCCTTCCTTTGTAAAACGTACTTTGTACGGTTTGTAAACTTTGTACGGCTTTGCCGTAGGCG
The DNA here is from genome assembly GCA_920104075.1 of Melanargia galathea. NCBI lineage: Eukaryota > Metazoa > Arthropoda > Insecta > Lepidoptera > Nymphalidae > Melanargia > Melanargia galathea. The sequence continues at coordinate 18,767,254 of OV049872.1, read as the reverse complement.
GGTAAAAACTCACCAATAAGAACGACATAATGCATGCCCTTCTCATGCAACTGTTCGACGAACTGCGGCAAGCTCGCGTACTTGACCTTGTCGTATGTGAAATCGTTACACGTGCTCATGTAGTCGACGTCGTTCCATTGCACATCCTACAACAAACACATAATACTAGAGGAGATATTACAGTGCACAAGTGCGCTAAGACTAGTGTATTCTCTATTCGGTAACTCTCATAGTCCGATGAGAACAAAATCAGAAATACATGTTAATACATGTTTTACAATTTTATACCAAAAATAATGACAAATTGACGATTGACGCGAGCGCAGCAAGCGCAAGATTTTGTGATGCGCATGATGATTTTTCTATACCTTTACAACCGTATCATGACTGATAGATAAAGCTACCTTATAATATAATTGTTACATATACATGAATAAGAAATTAAAACTTACAAAAGGGATCACTTCTCTGTTCTTCTCCATAACTTCTCGGGTCACGTTCAGGCTGCCGTAGTTGTACCTTAAAATAATCGTTTTCATTAAGAATAACACTTTTACAAATATTAGTATCATAACTCAGGGGATTTGTAGTTTGGGGGCCAGACATTTTGCTAGGCTGTAACATCGTCGTCGTCTCAACCAATAACCAATAGACGTCCACTGCTGGACATATGTAAATGTCTCTTGCAAGGATCGCCACACAATGAACACAAAATTAATTTGCTATAATCCGCTAACAGTGACTTTGTAGGCACAACACCACACAAATTCACCACAAATTTAACTCGACGATTGTTTCGCTCCGACAGCGGAGCATCTTCAGGGGATGTCGACTTCACATCGGACGATTGCAAAGTGATTTGCAATCGTCCGATTTGTGGTGAATTTGTGTGGTGTTGTGCCTACAAATTTGTCACTGTTAGCGGATTATAGCAAATTAATTTTGTGTTCATTGTACAATATCATGGAATTCCGCAAAGTAACGCCTGCTTCTATTCAACATCGCCACACAACACGATCTTGTGCCGCTTGTTTCCAGCGGCCGCTTGCGACTCGCTTGAGATCGTCCGTCCCTCTAGCGGAGGGTCCTCCTACGCTTCGCTTACCGGTGCGAGGTCATCACTCAAAAACTTTAAAAACACTCGTTGTATTTTTTATACCTATAAAACCGTATAACTCCCGGCACGTAAGTCGAGCGGTGACCTTCAAGTGCGCGCAGCGCACAGACGTATAAAGAGAAGCAGACCTAACATAACAAAAAAATTGGCGTGCCAATTACGCCTACATACAAATTTCACGTACACATTGACAGTAAACAGGGCCGAACTCATGCAAGCGAGGGTGAGGGCATGGGGATGAAACTGTCATACAAATTCGAAGTCGAAAATTTTCAAATATACGAGTGACCTCTAGCGTCCGGGGTGGTACAACTTTCAAGAAATTGTTTAAATGTGAAACTAGATGGCAGGATGTTCGCCTGATGCTTATCTAATCCGTCACTTGTCAAAGTTCAATTAAATCAAGTGTCAAAAACTGAAGTTTTACAAACTTTTACAACGGTTATTTGCAGTGCATTATTTCTTAGTTTTCTCATTTTCTTTGTTTTATTAATAGTGGTTTTTGTTTATAACGACGACTTGGACTGTTAATGGACTCTGTGATTTCTTCTCCAAACGATTTTACCCGACTTTGCAAATTGATTTCTGTTTCCTGATTTAAACGACATACCTGGCATCTATTTTTGGTTTCTTGACAAAATGCCTAAAAAATCGGAACTTCGGAACTATTGGAACGGAATTTTATTTTGGGTATACGTTTGGTAAGTTTGTTTCTATAAAGTTTACCTATACTATATTATGTAGGTACTTAAATCCCACGTAAAAATCCAATGATATCCATATCATCCAAGATTGTGACCAATTCTTCATTTTTTCAGGTAGGTACATTGCATAGAATTCCTAAATAGGAGTATCCCCACAAGGAAAAGTTTGAAACTTGGAAGAGTGTGTTAAGTTTAACAACTCAAGGATATAACAATATATTGTAATTTTGATATCTTGTCTAAATGTAAATCGCATTTTTCTAAACTTAAACTATTCATTATTTCATTGACTATTAAACTAATACTTACTTAACAGTTGGTGTATGGGGGTAAACAAAATATTAAAAGATAAAATTACAATGTTAAAAAAAATGATTTAATAAAAGAACATGCTTATATGTATTTATAACATTCATACAAAATATAAAACAAAACAAATACTTTGTGTTTCATTTTTACTATTTTCAATTAAAAAATAAATAAATAATCCGTTTTAAAATTTAGAGTTATTTTCCAAAATATATTTAAAGGAAAATCGATCTAAATTTTAAAACGGATTATTTATTTACTCTGAATAGTAATTATTTATAAGCCAAGCCCCCAAGGTCGACGTGTACGAAAAGCGCCATCTATCGGTCTATTTGGTATCTAAATGTGGTTTCAATACTAACGCCATCTTTAGACGGTGGAGGAAAAACTTTAAAATACATCTCAACGTTTCGCATCTATAGCAGGTAGTAGTGTATTATCTATGGGTGAGGGACTGAACCATAGAGATAATAATAATAAGTAGAGTAGGCATACCTACCTTAAAAACGTGCCAAAAATACACTCACACACGCACAATCCTGTAACATAAAATGGCGCGTGTTCATTGTGATGTCTCAAGTTGTGCGTGTGTGAGTGTTCATGTATACATTTTAGGGAGGCCATCTTAAGGGAAGTTGCAATAAAATTTCTGCCACGATCTGTTTTATTGTTATGTTTAAAAATGTAGTGTTGTCTCTTACACACTTATGAAAATTTTGATAAGCTTAAGCTATTTTCCGATCCACTATTTTCTATAGGACATTATGCCAAGTCCTCTTCTATAGGTTCATGGACTGAACTCGTAACGCGGAATCAGACTTAGGCGTTGTCGCCGTATTAGAAAGCGATTACGCGGTCATCGCGCGGTTGATTTTGTATCTATAATCGCGCGAACATTGAGATTATTATTCGAGTCACTAGGCCCTTAAAAGTATAGTCAAATAACACTATTGCCAGATTAGTATAGATAGTAAAGCGTAGCGTAGTGACTGACCTGCAGGCCTATAATTAAGTATCTGTGATATGAAATTTATCGTAGACTAGCTTTTGCCCGCGGCTTCGCCCGCGTGAATTTCGGTTTTTCACAAATACTGAGGGATAAGTAGATTTCTGGTCCACCCGCCCCCCGCCGCGCGGCGGCGTACCGCGGTACCGCGTACGGCGACCGCAGGGCGCAGGGGCGCGCGGCGCGCGCGGTGCGGGGAGTTCCGTGTAGCGCGAGTGTCGGCCGTCGCGCGCAGCGAAAATATCTATCAGGGCGTTTTTAACATTCATTTCAACACAACTCCTTTTTTGAAAGTCGGTTAAAAAAGTAGCCTATGTTACTCCTTGGTTAATCCTCTACTTGTCTGTGAAAGTCCCGTCAAAATCGGTTCAGCCGTTCCGAAGATTAGCCCGTTCAAACAGACAGACAGACAAAAATTTTAAAAACGTGTGATTCGGTTATGGTATCGTTCAAATAACCATATGAGCTTAATATGTGGTAGTTATTTCGAAATTACAGACAGACACTTCAATTTTATTTATTAGTATAGATACTAATCATTAATCTGTGATGAAATTAATTTGAAAACTACGGTAAAGTGGCATCAAATTGTTAAGCCCTTATTTTACATTCTGTAACCTTAATTTTCAACTGGGATGCAGTTCATCATCATCAGATGTTACACAATGTAAAATGATGGTTTGATAATTATTTGATGGGCACATTTTCATAGGTTCTAACGTTTTCGTTACCACTGAGATACAGAATAGGCCTGCTGATTTATGATTCGCTTCGTGCTCTATGTTATGACGTGACACTTCACTCGAATGAAATAGGTAGGTAGTTAAACTAGTGAAACGCTAGTTTGTAAACTATTTATCAAACTAACTTTTTACTAGTTTAACTACCTAACTATTTCATTTGACCTACCTTACCTATGTAAAATTAGTAAAATAAATAAAAACAAACAAAAGTTTCAATTATTTATTTTTAAACAAAACTATTTTTTTTAATAATTTCATTCCGATAGATTGCTTTGCTTTGCATTATGCTTCATTCTTAAATCAAAATAAAATTTAACAATCACCTTAATCATTAATTGCAAATGATTGAAATCATGTTCATCATTGGTCTTAAACTCACTACAATTATTCGATAAATCAGCTATATACATTATCATGCTATTATAACTTATATTTCCTTTAATCATTTTCAAAACTTCTTCACACGATTGAATTATTTTAATCAAACCATTCGATGGGTAAATCAAATCTCTCCTGTCCTTTTTGTTGTCCACTAAATGTGCTTTAAAATGCTTAGAACATAGTACACTCGATGATTTGGGATGCCAATTTTTTTTATTCATGTTAGTCAACCAGGCATTTCTTAGTTTTCGTCCTTTGGGAACCTGAAAAATGATTTCATTTTTATAATTTGTCCGTACCTACTTTTATCTAATCAACCTTCAAAATATACCTACTAAACAAACTTTGAGCCTGAATACGGCCCTGTAAAATTGCACAAGTATATGAAACATCAAACGAGATCAGAGTATCAAATTATTGATAAATATTGCAACAGGGATCTACTAGAACCAAAATTACTATAACTATTTACGAGTTTTGGACATATAATAAATAGGGACTGCTTCTAAAATGCCGAACGATTATTATTAATCTCACAGTAACCATGTAAACAAATTACGAGACTATGGCACATGAAAACTTACCGATAAAAATTAATTTCTGGTGTTTTCCTTTATGAAGAATTGCTGCACAGAGGTGCACTACACTTAACCATTTTATTTTAGTATTCTTGGATCTTAAGACTTGATTTTAATGCAAAAATAAAATAATAAACAACTCGCAGGTTATGATCTTGTTTTTGACATAAGCACCATTTGTAGCTTGTTTGTAGCTTAGCAACATAGCGGTTTGCCTCAAGATCAATTTTTTCTATGAGTGCGTAAGTGTTGCAACAACAGAAAAAAAGAGATAGAGTCATATATTTTTGGTTGGAGAGAAACAAGCGCAGATATTATTTATTCTCTTAGATGTAGTTGTGAAGATTATGTTAGGTCTGCTTCTCTTTATACGTCTGTGGCGCAGCGTCGTACGAGTGAGCGGGACACAATACGATTGGAGAGCCAATCGGCGCTTACGAGGGATCCGCGAGAACTAATCAGTGCTTACGAACGATCCCCACGCCCTCCCCGCGATTCCCTCACACCCCGAGATACCTCATTTTCGCCTTCTGCGCATTGAAGGTCAACGCTAGACTTAATTGCCGTGACTTGTACCGTGACTGACTGACTGACTGACTAACAGATGAAGCTATTAGTGTCTCACTTGCACAGGTGGAAGCCGAGGGACCAGTACGGCGGCATGAAGGGTCGGCCGACGAGCGCCGTGTACTGCGACACTACGTCGTGGGGCGTCGGGCCCAGGAACACGTAGAAGTTGAGTATGCCGCCCAGTGCTCTGTAGGTTATGTCTACAACAGAGTGTCTCACTTGCACAGGTGGAAGCCGAGGGACCAGTACGGCGGCATGAAGGGTCGGCCGACGAGCGCCGTGTACTGCGACACTACGTCCTGGGGCGTCGGGCCCAGGAACACGTAGAAGTTGAGTATGCCGCCCAGTGCTCTGTAGGTTATGTCTACAACAGAGTGTCTCACTTGCACAGGTGGAAGCCGAGGGACCAGTACGGCGGCATGAAGGGTCGGCCGACGAGCGCCGTGTACTGCGACACTACGTCGTGGGGCGTCGGGCCCAGGAACACGTAGAAGTTGAGTATGCCGCCCAGTGCTCTGTAGGTTATGTCTACAACAGAGTGTCTCACTTGCACAGGTGGAAGCCGAGGGACCAGTACGGCGGCATGAAGGGTCGGCCGACGAGCGCCGTGTACTGCGACACTACGTCGTGGGGCGTCGGGCCCAGGAACACGTAGAAGTTGAGTATGCCGCCCAGTGCTCTGTAGGTTATGTCTACAACAGAGTGTCTCACTTGCACAGGTGGAAGCCGAGGGACCAGTACGGCGGCATGAAGGGTCGGCCGACGAGCGCCGTGTACTGCGACACTACGTCGTGGGGCGTCGGGCCCAGGAACACGTAGAAGTTGAGTATGCCGCCCAGTGCTCTGTAGGTTATGTCTACAACAGAGTGTCTCACTTGCACAGGTGGAAGCCGAGGGACCAGTACGGCGGCATGAAGGGTCGGCCGACGAGCGCCGTGTACTGCGACACTACGTCGTGGGGCGTCGGGCCCAGGAACACGTAGAAGTTGAGTATGCCGCCCAGTGCTCTGTAGGTTATGTCTACAACAGAGTGTCTCACTTGCACAGGTGGAAGCCGAGGGACCAGTACGGCGGCATGAAGGGTCGGCCGACGAGCGCCGTGTACTGCGACACTACGTCGTGGGGCGTCGGGCCCAGGAACACGTAGAAGTTGAGTATGCCGCCCAGTGCTCTGTAGGTTATGTCTACAACAGAGTGTCTCACTTGCACAGGTGGAAGCCGAGGGACCAGTACGGCGGCATGAAGGGTCGGCCGACGAGCGCCGTGTACTGCGACACTACGTCGTGGGGCGTCGGGCCCAGGAACACGTAGAAGTTGAGTATGCCGCCCAGTGCTCTGTAGGTTATGTCTACAACAGAGTGTCTCACTTGCACAGGTGGAAGCCGAGGGACCAGTACGGCGGCATGAAGGGTCGGCCGACGAGCGCCGTGTACTGCGACACTACGTCCTGGGGCGTCGGGCCCAGGAACACGTAGAAGTTGAGTATGCCGCCCAGTGCTCTGTAGGTTATGTCTACAACAGAGTGACTCACTTGCACAGGTGGAAGCCGAGGGACCAGTACGGCGGCATGAAGGGTCGGCCGACGAGCGCCGTGTACTGCGACACTACGTCGTGGGGCGTCGGGCCCAGGAACACGTAGAAGTTGAGTATGCCGCCCAGTGCTCTGTAGGTTATGGCCGGCGTCGGCTGCAGTACTATGTCTAAAATACACATATACAACGTAAGTTTTACTTTGCGCAAAAACCGAAACACATGTCAAAAATGTTTACATTTGGAATAGTTATACAAAATTTCAAAAACATATAATGGAAACTTACGAAGTTATAAGCTTTTAGTGTTGCGTCATTGTCCTCGAAAGAAATGGTCACCCCAACTCACAAGCCATTACTGCCTCGACTCGCGAGTTGAATGACCACGCACTGTTTGCCGATCGTCAGCTGATGCGCGTTTCAACCATTGTGCCTAAGCTTGTAGGATTTAAAAATATTTTTCGACAAAATATAACACGGTATAAAAATGGTTGGATTCGATTCTGTTACTAATTCTGAACAAACTACTTTCAGGTTTTGCTTAAAGTAAAACTAACGTTGTATAATAAGTATACAGGGTGTAAATGACATCTTAATGAAAACTTTGAGGTAAGGTTGCATTTAATGTGTTATGTGAAAATACTGAAATCATTTATGTCGAAAATGATTGGTTTCAAATATTGCCATTTTTGAGCGCGCAATGTATTGTATACAACGCGATCACAACGCAACGCTCCGCGCAAAATTTACACTAGACTTTTATTAGTAGGCGGTGCGGCCCACGCTACATGCCGCGCCGCCTATAAGTATTATAGTAGGTACCGACGTAAGTACCTATGTAGGTACGGAGTCAGCGCGGCATTTCTTTTGACAATGCCGCGGCCGCGAACCTCATTATAAATTCTATACGCGTACCGACTGCCGAATGTACCTACTATGTAGGTTAGCGACCTGTACCTACTCACTAGGTTAACAGTCAGCTGATCTACAGAAATCTTAAATTTGATTACATTTCTGTTTTAGGTGAAAATAATGAAATAATTACTTTTTCATTCATAATTGCGTTGAGACAGATAGTAATAATGATTTTATACCGTATTCAGTTAAAAAAGAGGTAAAAAATATCGGAAATTTCATGGAAAATTCGACGAAAAATTTCACCATTGGGAAACCTAGAATCATGCACTGAATCCGTGGGACGCGTTTTGAACAACATGTCTGATTACACCCGTTATAAAAATATACAACGTTAGTTTTAATTTAAGCAAAACCTGAAAGTAGTTTGTTCAGAATCAGTAACAGAATCGAATACAACCATTTTTATACCGTGTTATATTTTGTTGAAAAATATTTTGATATCCTGCAAGCTTAAGCACAATGGTTGACACGCGCACAGCGGATCAACTTTCATCCGTCATTCAAGTAACATATGGAAATGTATGAAGCTGCACGCACTTGCGATATACAATTCGCGATTTTTTTTTTAACCCCCGACGGAAAAACGACGGGGTGTTATAAGTTTGACGTGTCTGTGTGTGTGTGTGTGTCTGTCTGTTCCCCTGTAGCGCTGAAACGGGTGAACCGATTCGAATGCGGTTTTTTTGTTTGAAAGGAGAATTAGTCGAGTGTTGTTAGCTATGTTTGATGAAAATCAATCCAAGATGTATGTAATATGTATAATCCAATATGTAATCCGCCGCTACAAAATGGCGGATTACATATTTTTTCACAACTCCCTTGATATGGGTATCAAATGAAAGGGCTTGACCAGTAGAATAGCAATATGCAAATCCAAGATGGCCGCCGCCACAAAATGGCGAATGTCGGGGGTTTTTTAAATTTGCAATTTATACTTGTATTAAAATACGGATAATATACCGCGCGAATCGCAGTGCAGGCTAGACCTTAATTTTAAGTTTTGTATAAGTTTACTACAAAAATATAGATAATCTATTCTATTATATTCTACTCTAAACTTAAATTTTGAGAGTGCAAGGCAAAGTATGACTTACCCATCGCATTAGTGTTAAGAAGTAGCACGCCGTGACTGTATCCATTGAGTTCCTGCGCCAAGTAGAACGGCTGAGTGCCGTACAGGTTTACCTGGAAATAATAAATAAATAAATAAATACTCACACATACACACACGGTCGTCTGTTCCTAAAGTAGGCAACTTAATGCCTGTGTTATAGGTAACAGCCGACTGATAGACATATTTACATATAAATACATATATCTATATATATAAAACAAAGTCGTGTTACTTCGCCCACTTATAACTCGAGAACGGCTGGACCGATTTTCATTGTTTTTGATTTGTTATATTTGGGACCGTCCCGAATAGCAGAATAACTATTAACCCTCTATTGCATGAATTATGAAGGAGATGAAATAAAAAAAATTTAATAGTGAAAACATCTTTTATTTGGCCTTACTAAGCAATCTTAATCAGCAAAATAAAAAAAAGTTATTTATTTTAGAAATTGCTATACGAAGCCATATATGGCTTCATATGCATTCTAGTAAAATCATATAAGATCCATATTTGGCTTCGTATGCATTTAGTGAAAAACAAAATTATGCATTATAAAAATATGTGAAGCAGTTTCTTTTGTCATTGTAGCATAAATAAACTTGACATTTTTCACACTTTCTGAATGAACAGAATTTTGTACAATCCTGGTATATTTGACGATTTTTTGCCTTAGGAAAATGAGCCAAGTTATCACAACGAACAGTATCTAAAGGCAGATCTTGATGCCTAGTTGGCGCTTTTCTTGCTTTTTTACAAGGTATTGGTGAATCAGGTAAGCTGGATGGAGTGTCAATTCAGCTTGAGGTTGGTGTTCCCATAATGCTACGTGGACGGCCACGTTTTCTGACAGTAACTTCTGGTGGAGTATTGAATTGGCTTGATAGTGTATCGGCTCGACTTGCGGACGGTGTTCCGAGAATACTAGCAGGACGACCATGTTTTCTAGCCATAGTCAAATGGAATATTCAAACCCTACATAGTAAAAAAAAGCCCAATAGCACCATAAAAGCAAGCAGGATCCATTTCTGCAAATAAAAGAAAGCAAGTGTGAATGCATACGAAGCCATATTTGATCGAAAGTAATTTGACGGGAATGCATACGAAGCCAAATATGGCAAATAAAAAAATAGGCTCAAAAATGAAGAAAAACAAGAAAAATCAACACAAACGCAACAAACCCACATTTTTAGATATTCAGAGAGCAAATATAAAAAATATCAGATTTTTCACTTACCATTTTAAATATTTTTTCAAGTGATGAAATTTATGCAAAGTTTAATCACACCACACGCGTCAAACAGTCTCCATATAACATCAAATAGATAGACAGTTGACTCTTACCATATGCAGCAAAAAATGCGAATCGTTACAGGAAGCCTTGCTTAATAAGATTTTATATTTGGTTATTAAAAAATAATATTTCTCTAAACTAAAAATCTAATTTAAAAATTTGGAATCCATATTTGGATTCCTATGCGGTAAAGGGTTAAAAACATTAAAAAATAGAAGAAAAAACATTTTCCCATACAAAATGTTCACGGGTTTCGTAACTGTCAAACATCCCGTCGCGTGGATACGGTAAACTCTCTCATCCTCTCACCCGTATTTATAGTTATAATTATTCTGTACGTGTGTTTGTCACGATTTGTATGAAATTTTGTGTGTATATTTCAATGGGTTCCTGGATAGTTTGAAAACACAATTACCGGGTAGGTACAGGTAACCTATCGGGTCTCGGTATATAACGCTGATGTCGGTATGTCACCACCGGGCAGGACGAAGTCTGTCGGATCCACTAGTATTTTAATAAAGGTATACATACATAAATATTATAAATACACCAAGACTCGGGGCGGGAATCGAACCCGCGACCCCGGAGTGGAAGGCAGGGTCACTGCCAACCACGCCAACGGGCCAGTCAATAACTAAATTAATGTATAATTTGGTGTCTTAATGGAAAATAATAAACAGTTATACATCTATAAAATTTAAGAAAAAGTTAAACCATACCGAAATAAAGAATTGTCCATAGAACGGATGTTGATGAAACTTGCACAGTTTCCTAAGTTGAAGTAAATGTAAGCTAGTAAAAAGTAAATTATACTAAAAGAATGGTCACAATACAATTAAAAGTTTCGTACGTGAACAAACATACAATATTAACACCTATAAAATTTTGTACTTATATTTGTTTGGAAGCTCTTATTTTCTGTCCAGTGTAGATTTATTTACGTATATTTATCTACGTGAATATAATATATTGCGTTTCCAATAATGTCACACTCTATTTATTTATTATTTATTTTATTTATTTTAATTTAATTACAACGGATAAATATCCAGCAACACTAATTAAATAGGTAAATACTAAATGCAAATTAAAAGTTATTAAATAGGTCAAATACAATAAATGGAATGTGAGAGAGGAAACAAGAAAAATAACAAACTTTAATTAATAAATACATAGAAAATATTTGCATTAATTTTCTATATATTTATTTTATACACTGTATTTATTTTATATGGTGTCAGAGTAAAAACTACACAAATAATAATAATACATATTATGTACGTGTGGAATTGATAACCTCCTTTTTTTGAGTCGGTTAATAAAAAGGGAAAACTCACGTTTTCCGTCGGAGCTACGTCCCTATTGAAAAACGTGAAGGTCTTCCAATTTAGATCGTTCATGAACGCCGCCTGCTTCTCTCCCAGCCCGTACACGTACTCCGATGGTAGGACAGATGATATTTGTAAAAACTTATCCGACAGAATAAGTCCGCCTATATTCTGGGTGTCCATTCTGAAATGAGACGTTTTAATTACTGACAAGATAGGTACCACAAAAAAAACGTGAAAAAAAATTGGTTGTCTGTAAAGTCGGTGATTGTACGTGATAACGTCATAAGAAAACATTGCCTCTCTATCGCTTGTTCCGCACTCTCGCTTGCACGCTCGACTAGGCGGAACGCGAAAATGAGTCATGCTTTTCCGTGCGTGCGGCCGGCGTTCATCGATTTATAAGACGTTATCACGTCAAAAAATTAAAATATTTCCTGTGTTTTTTAAAAGTTCGTAATGTAATGCAATTAGCATTTAGCAGATAACAGACGCTAGAGGTCAACGAACATTGGGTAAATACCTAAAGTTGTGGCCGCGGTGACCACGAGTTGTGCACGCTAAGCATTGCCGATTTGAAAAATACTATACACTAAACCACTAATACTACAAGACAAATGATTATTGGTATTGGATCGTGTTTAGGTAGTATAATAGTAATAGTAGCTACATAAACTGCATCGTCACTTACCATGAGGTGAGATCGCAGTCAAGGACATACTTATAGATGAATAAATTAAAGTGTAAAGGCAAGTCTAAAATTGTTTGACTGTGTTTCATTATAGAAGATCACGCCCATTCCCACAAACGACTTTCGGACCTTCTTGAGGCGCAGTTGAGGAACCGCCTACGTTGTAATTGTATGTATATTAATAGATGATGCCCGCGACTTCGTCCGCGTGGATTTAGGTTTTTTTAAAAATCCCACGGGAACTCTTTGCTTTTCCGAGATAAAGAGTCTATCTTATGTCTAGTCAAGCCTATGTCCGTCCCCGGGATGTAAGCTAATTCTGTACCAAATTTCACCCAAATTGGTTAAACTCTTGAGCCGTGAAAAGCTACTGACAGACACACTTACGCATTTATAATATTAGGATAGATATACTAAATTAAAAATTTAAAAAACCCCCGACATTCACCATTTTGTGGTGGCGGCCATCTTGGATTTGCATAGTGCTATTCTACTAGTCAATACCTTTCATTTAATACCCATATTAAGGGAGTTTTGAAAAAAATATGATCCGCCATTTTGTAGCGGCGGCCATCTTGGATCGATTTTCATCAAACATAGCTAACAACACTCTCGACTAATTCACCTTTCAAACAAAAAAAACCGCATTCAAATCGGTCCACCCGTTTGAGCGCCACAGGGGAACAGGCAGAGACACACACACACACAGACACGTCAAACTTATAACACCCCGTCGTTTTTGCGTCGGGGGTTAAAAATAAACGGCAACTCACAGTGTGACGTTGTCCCTGTTCCGTATGACCTTGAACCCGACCGCCGCGCTGTCCACCTGCACGCGGTACTTGAGCCGCGATATGGGCCCCGACACCAGCGGCACTTCGGGGTACGGGGACTCGAACCGCCTGTGCTCTGCGTCGGAGATCTGTTGCGAACACGTCACACTCAAGCGTTTAACGCCCGTTTCACCTTCTGATAAGTGTCGGATAGCTTATTCACATATTTTGTCTTTGTCACTTGACATAAAGTAAGCGATAAAACGTACGTTTAAGGTATCCGACACTTATCTTGAGTGGTGTCCATTACCGCAATGCCGACGGCTTTGTTCGCGTGGATTTAGGTTTAAAACAATATTTCGTCATACAATCAAACAATGTGGCCGATTCTGTTGTACACAATCTCTAAATCTAAACTGAAATATTCCTGTCTCTTTCACAATCCTCCCTGCTGAAGGGGATAGCACTATTTTTAAACCTGTCAATTTTGTTTAGGTTTAGAAATTGTGTACAACAGAATTAGCCACAATGTCGTACAAATCTCTCTACATCTATATTGTATGCCTGTCAGAGGTAGACTGTTTCTATTTTATACCTAATTTTAAGATCTATTATTGTAACAGTCAAACGATTAAAATAAATGAAATTAAATGAAAAACAAACTTCACCGTCCCTTCGATTCGATCTCGTAGATTAAAATATATCTCCCTATCTTAGACTGACTGCATCGTCGGTTACCAAGAGGCGAGATCGCAAATGTTATCACCGAATAAAATTCACGTGATCGAGAAAAAAACAATTCTGTACGCACATACGTACTTTATTACACACGCAAACATCCACTTCAAAACTATAAGCATTTGACTCTAGAAGCCTTAAAAAATAGCGAGATATTTGAAAATTTGGCATTCACAAAATAGACCCTGTTACAAAAACTTCCCAGTGGGAAGTTTTTCCCAACTCAACTTAATCTGCAGCACGTCGTCAGAGACAGTAGAAATCCAGTTTGATGGTGTTGAATTGTTTCGGATAAGTATCCAGAATCCCGCCCCCTGCCGTAGTAGACCCCCATGCCGTGCTTGGTCTCCGTGCTGTTAACGAAATGGTAGACCTTCCCATTGCGAAGTTTTTCCCAACTCACCTTAATCTGCAGCACGTCATCAGAGACATAGTAGAAGTCCAGTTTGATGGTGTTGAATTGTTTCGGGTATCCACTATCCAGAATCCCGCCCCCTGCCGTAGTACACCCCCATGCCGTGCTTGGTCTCCGTGCTGTTGACGAAATGGTAGACCTTCCCATTGCGAAGTTTTTCCCAACTCACCTTAATCTGCAGCACGTCGTCAGAGACATAGTAGAAGTCCAGTTTGATGGTGTTGAATTGTTTCGGGTATCCAGAATCCCGCCCCCTGCCGTAGTACACCCCCATGCCGTGCTTGGTCTCCGTGCTGTTGACGAAATGGTAGACCTTCCCATTGCGAAGTTTTTCCCAACTCACCTTAATCTGCAGCACGTCGTCAGAGACATAGTAGAAGTCCAGTTTGATGGTGTTGAATTGTTTCGGGTATCCAGAATCCCGCCCCCTGCCGTAGTACACCCCCATGCCGTGCTTGGTCTCCGTGCTGTTGACGAAATGGTAGACCTTCCCATTGCGAAGTTTTTCCCAACTCACCTTAATCTGCAGCACGTCGTCAGAGACATAGTAGAAGTCCAGTTTGATGGTGTTGAATTGTTTCGGGTATCCAGAATCCCGCCCCCTGCCGTAGTACACCCCCATGCCGTGCTTGGTCTCCATGCTGTTGTCGAAGTGGTAGACCTTTCCAAAGTTTTTCCCAACTCACCTTAATCTACAGCACCACATCCAAGACATAAATCCAGTTTGAAGGTGTTGAATTGTTTTAGATATCCAGAATCCCGCCCCCTGCCGTAGTATACCCCCATGCCGTGCTTGGTCTCCGTGCTGTTGACGAAATGGTAGACCTTCCCATTGCGAAGTTTTTCCCAACTCACCTTAATCTGCAGCACGTCGTCAGAGACATAGTAGAAGTCCAGTTTGATGGTGTTGAATTGTTTCGGGTATCCAGAATCCCGCCCCCTGCCGTAGTACACCCCCATGCCGTGCTTGGTCTCCGTGCTGTTGACGAAGTGGTAGGTGTCGTACTGCGGCGGGTAGAAGCAGTACGGCGCGCCCTGGACGGTGGTGGGTTTCCAGCAACACCCTACAATATTCATTATAACTGGTGTACTCCGCTATTGGAAACGAAGACAGGTAATAGTAAATGACTACTGACAAGATATCACAAAAAAAAAATCGCGAAGAAAGATTACCTACCTACCGTAATGTTGAATAGAAGCAAGAAGGCGTTACTTTGCGTAATTCCATGATATTATATTATACAATGAACACAAAATTACTTTGCTATAATCTGCTAACAGTGACAAATTTGTAGGCACAACACCACACAAATTCACCACAAAAAACGAAACGATCGTCGAGTTAAATTTGTGGTGAATTTGTGTGGTGTTGTGCCTACAAATGTGTCACTGTTAGCGGATTATAGCAAAGTAATTTTGTGTTCATTGTATACTACCTACCGTAAGCGGAGCAGTGACCCCGAGTTTTGCACGCTATACATTGCCAGTTTGAAAATACTAAATACTAAACCACTAGTACTACAAAACACAAGTATAAGACAAATGGTAATGGTAGTGAAGATTACTCCGAGATACCACAAGAAAAAAAATTAAAATATTTACTGTATTTTTTAAAAGCTCGCAATGTAATGCAATCACCTGCCTCTGCCGCATACACATGAGTACTACTGAAACGTCTTACTTTCTATAATCAGCATCAACAATTTCCATTATCGTTTTCCTTTGGTCACATAAATCTTAAACAACTCAGACTTAACATAGGCAGACTGACATTGAATCAGCCGCCATTTCGGAGATCGTTATCAACTTTTTATTTAATAGAAATAGTAGGGTAGTTACACAAACCTCGTTGTGCGCACGCCTCCTCACTAGCGCCGCCCTGCGGATGGCAGTCGAAGCGCAAGTTGTCCGTCACCTGAGCGCACATCTCCCTCAATACTTCAACAGGTCTCTCGGTGTACGCACTCTTCTTATTGTAATCCTTCTTTTTGTTCACCTCTGACGTGTTTATTTTGTTTTTCGTTGACAAATTGTTGTGGTCGTGGTAGCGATTCTCCGTTGGTATGATCTGGAGAAAAAAAAGAAAAAATTCTAGCTTTTGTATTTGATAAAAATATTGATAAATTGTTAGCAGTATCCGCTGTCAATGCTACTCCCACAAATGTTTGCACCTTGACCAAGAGTTTGAGATTAAACATTTATCATTAACGTTAGTAAATTTTTACACAAGGTAGTAACTTCTCTCTATGTCTGGGAAGGACAACCTGATTAGCAAAGCGCTGGTGTTACTAGTTTCATAGATTTAATGTAAGATAGAATAATTATAGCAATAAGGAATTAGTTATACTAGTACGTAGTAAGTAATGTATAAGCAATAGATCAGAGAATAAAGGCTATTTTATTTTATTTATTATTTATTTATTAGTAACTTCTCGATAAAAGAACAAAGGCAATACCTAGCTCATCAGCACCCGACCTGCACCGCCTCACCTTGAGCGGTACTGCCCACCTCAAGGACTGAAAATCTGATATTGTGGTTACCAGGTATACACTTTGTTACTATTATATAGGTCCCAATTCTTCAACCTGATGCTGCAGTGGTACTGTTTTTGTTTAATGTCTTATTTTAGACTTACCTTTTCAATTATTGGCGACAGCGGTTTTTTCAAATCGTCAGGATGTGCGCGCTCCCATAGTCTCCTGCAAGTATTCAAAATTATTATAAATTAACTTTTTTGATACATTTTTCATTTACGAACAAAAAAAAAACATCTTTGGACTATAAATAACATGTGATATGCGTTCGTAGTTCGTACTTTAATCGTTAAACATTCATTAGGGTCCCAAGGTGCTGGAATGGTGACCTATTGGCAGACTCTAGCTGGTGGACCGACGACATCAGACCAATCACAGGAAGCAGTTGGATAGAAGCGGCGCAAGAACGTGGCGTATGGAAGTCATGAGTAAAAGTTCATAGGTTGTTTTACGGGTGTTTCAACTTACTTATAATGATCATCGCCCCAGCCCCCGCCCAGCGCGCCGCCCACCGCCCACCACGCGCCCACGCACAGCGCGCACAGCAGCGCCGTGGCCACCATACCAGGAAACAGGCTCGATGTGCTTTCCCAGCAGACCCTTAACCAGCTACGGCTGGCGGAAAATCTTTCGTATCTGAAATTAATAATACAACAAGCTATATTTTAGGAAAAGTTTTAACCAACTTCGGTCCAGCAATCTCAGAAGTCGATGTCTGGTCAAAAATATCAGTGACATATGGGTACATTTATGCGAGTAATTTTGTACATAAGAATGATAACTATGTGTATTATATACTAAAACCTTTCTGAAAGTATGTAGAATACGGTAGTGAAAAACCAACCAAATTGGTTCATTTGTTTTTTAAATAATCGTGAACATACTTACGTACTGTATACATACAGGTCAAATACAGAACCTCCTTTTTTGAAGTTGGTTAAAAATGAATGTCCTCTATGCACTCTTAAACTATTCATCCGATTATGATGAAACTTTGGTAAGTTGTTCTACATACGCCCGCGAAAGTTCCTGGCCCAAAAATCTAAATAAAAATGAATGTTTGTTGGTTTGTTCTCTATGCATTCCTACAGAATACTTTACGTGGCATTGCAACACTTGCCGGGAACAGCTACTTTATTATAATTATATTATCAAACTGCATATTAATTTGTGTTTCGGCATCACCGAAAACCAGTCCGCGGGCGGTGCGGCGGGACGTGGCGCGGGGACGCGCGGAGCGCCTCGGCGCGGCGCGGCACTTCACATTCACTCTCTTCATTACATCAAACCAACTTGTTCATATTATTGTGCTGTTGCTTGTATCAATATTAATAACTAAGTGTTGCGCTCGGTGCGCGAGCTGCAAGCAGCTCGCGGGCCTTGTAGTCTCTTCAATATTCGTAAAATAAAGAAATGGGAGGCCATACCAAATACCAGAATATTCGGGAGAGTCTCTTGAAAGATAGAAAGAAATATTGGTATCATCTTTTGTATCTTTTCTGAAAGGACCTAATGAGTTCTATGCATGTGTTTATTGGGAAAAAAAAGATCTATACAAAAATGTTCTGGAGAGCCACTTGAAAATTAAAAAGAAATTTTGTATGGACACGAATTTTTTTGTTCCGTAGCTATCTTTTTTTTTACTGGCTCACCAAAGGGCCTAAGGTCTTGAACATTTTTAGTTTCAGGACCATGCCTCTATGATTGATAGTTTTTGAGGGCTGTTAAGGGTACTCTTATAATTTTTCCTCAATCACTACGTTTTGTATTATTTGTGAAAAAAAATCTTTAAGTTCTATTTACTTATATGTGTATTGGGGTAAAAAAGTTTCATACAAAAATGTCTAAGAGAGCCTCTTAAAAAGAACCCAAAAATTTGTATGGAGAGAATTTTTTTTTTGTTCAGCGGCCATCTTTTTTTTTACTCGTTCACCCAATGGTCCGAGGTCTTAAACAACATTTGTTTGGGACCATGCCTGTATGACTGGTAGTTTTGGAGGACCCATGAGGTACTCTGGTAAATTTTCCACAATCATGACGTTTCAGAATTTTCCTGAAGGAAGACCCATAAGTTCGACATATATAAATAGTTAAGGGAAAAGGTTCCATACAAAATTGTTCTGAGAAGCCTCTTGAAAAGAACCCAAAAAATTTGTATGGAGATAATTTTTTTTTGTTTGGCGGCCATCTTTTTTTTATCGGTTCACCTAATGGCCCAAGGTCTTTAATAACATTTGTTTGGGACCATGTCTGTATGACTGGTAGTTTTGGAGGACCCATGAGGTACTCTGGTAAATTTTCCACATTCATGACATTTTATAATTTTCTGAAGGAAGACCCATAAGTTCTACGCACATAAGAAGTGAAGGGAAAAAGTTCCATACAAAATTGTTCTGGAGAGCCTCTTGAAAATTACCCAAAAAATTTGTATGGAGAGAATTTTTTTTTTGTTTGGCGGCCATCTTTTTTTACCGGTTCACCTAATGGCCCAAGGTCTTTAATAACATTTGTTTGGGACCATGTCTGTATGACTGGTAGTTTTGGAGGACCCATGAGGTACTCTGGTAAATTTTCCACATTCATGACGTTTCATAATTTTCTGAAGGAAGACCAGTAAGTTCTACGTACATATGTAAGTAGTGAAGAGAAAAAGTTCCATACAAAATTGTTCTAGAGAGCCTCTTGAAAATTAGGAATTTTTTTGTATGGAGACGAAATTTTTTTTTATGGTGGCCATATTTTTTTTACTGGTTCACCCAATGGCCCAAGGTTTTGAACATTTTTTGTTTCGAGACGATACCTCTCCGACTGATAGTTTTCGAGATCCCCTAGGGCACTCTAGTCAGTTTTCCACGTCCAGCTCTCTGTATAATTTTGGTGACCTAGAATTTTTGAATTTTACACACATGAAAAGTATGGTGAAAAAGTTCCATACAAAATTGTTCAGGAGAGGTGATCAGTCCGTAACTTCAAGTAGCTTTATATATATAACATATTATTTCATCTATCAGTCCATCTATTTATTCAATCATATCCATCACAACTACAAACAATTTGTTTACAGAAATTGTGGGCAAGAGTAAATAAAAGATAAAAAAGCACAAAAGTTGTAAATATTACATTGTTTTTCTAAGCCTTGTTAACTTTGGTTTTGAACTAATAAAAGTGAATAAAAATTACTTACAAAATGTTTGTGTTTACTATGGGCAAAATCAGCAACAACTAATCATAGCTTTAGCATTTATAAATGTTGTTGACAACACTACAGTAACAAAAGGTTATCAAATGTTGCATTAAAAATAAACTATAAGAAATAAAATCATACAGTAAAGTATAAATAAATATAAAATATTATCAATTTGTAACAAAGGAATGTTCTTTATATCAAAGTTCAATGTACTATTATTAGAGACTAAACTGGACAAACAAATTAATTTATTAGGTGAATGAACATTGAATCATATCTTTACATAGTTATGAAAAGGTACTAAAACCAGTTTGCTATTCAATAAGTCCCAATCTTTTCGGTTGATTTTAAAAAATGGAGATTCATTGACGAATAGATATTATCAGTGTTGCCAAGTCTAAATGCTCAAATTATCAAATTCCTATGATGAATAAATACATAAATTTTATGTTTTACTACAGACTGAAATGAGTATTTGATCTTATTCTATACTCAATATTATTAAGTTTATCATACTTATATATTTATTTTATCATCATTCGAGTCAAACCATTTAATAACCATTGCCAGACCTGAGTCAACCGCCAATGGTCCACTGGGGAATCAAATGCACAATTTCCATTTATATGGTACCAAATCCGGGCGACCTGATGGTTATAGAAGAAGCATAAAATTTGATGCATATAATTATGTACCCACCTATGTTCGCTTGAAGATCCGAGGTCCCCCTCGTTCCGAGGTCTTGGTATAACACCACTAAACAGGGGCCCGCGATTTGTCTTGTCTCCTTTTCCGAAGGGAGCGAAAGACAACTTCCTCTTGTAGGAAGCGTTCTTTGGACCATTCAGGGAGGTCTCTGTGTGCATACCAATACTACGAGTCGAGGGTTCACCGGTCTCAGCGATATTAGAACCTTTATCACCTTCATAGTGAAGTCGGTAGTTAATATTATCGTTCAGTGTTAGTAAATCAGTTTTGGAACCTGGCGACTTATCGCAGAAATCCTCAAAAGAGACAATTTCATAGTCTTCATCGTCCTCCTTGCAGTTGCACTTCTCAGCTTTGTACGGTATTTTCGGCATATTTTTATTGAGTGCGACGCACAGTCGCAACTGGGAACTTTAGGAATAGGTTTAATACATTTTCTAAAACCTAGAATCATAGAATGTGCGATACTTTGTAACTATTATGTCTGTTTCATTGTTTTTCCTTACAGAACACCAGAAAACACTTATTAATTAATAAAAGCACTAAAAGTAAAAACCATTGTTCAGTTTTCAATTTTCATCAATAAAAATCGTTTAATCACTCAACTCACACAAACAAATATTTTGATTTTATTTTGATTTTGCGTACAAGAGAATGAACACAGAGTGAATGAATGGTATGGTAGTAGACAGACACAGATAAAATAAGTGAATAAAATATGATAGATGATAGACATATAGATTAGCAAAAATAATAAAATCATTCTCCTCATTTAAATTCGATATCTTACTAATATTATTGTTCATATTCATATTAATATATTAGTTAGTTAGTATTACTTACAATCATAGAAACTTTAAATATTGAAATTACAATAAGGTAGGAATGATTATATGAAAAAATACCATAATCTTAAAAAAGTACAGTACCTACATAAAAAATAATAACATTTTCATTATTAACTTTGTGGGTAGTATGTAAAAAAATATTTGTCAAATGCGTGAAAATCATGGTGGAATATTAGCAGTGTTGTGTTTTAAATTTATGATAAAATCCTAAAAAACGCTATAATGGATTGGAAAAGTGCAAAATTTCTTTTAGCTTCAACAGCTACTGTTCTTGTTGCTTCCCAAGTGGCGAAAAAGTTGTTTAATTACTTCTACAACTTCAAAAAAAGTTCTCAACCTGAGTTCATAAGTGACGATGTATGTAGTGATGTGGTGAAAATTAGAAATCGGGAAATAAATGACGTGATTTTATTTTCGGATGATGTAATCCGTCACACTATAAAAGTTCCACCAAATAAAGATGTTACAATATGTGAAAGCAGAGAATTAAACTGCTTCAAACTGATAAAGTACATCAAATCAGCGCGTGAAACTTTGGACGTCTGTATGTATCTTATAACTAGTTCTGAAATCGCTGAACAATTAATAAGACTGGGACAAAGGCACGTATTAATACGAATTGTTGTTGATAGTGACATGGCTTTCACTGCACCATCTCAAATTAAGAGGCTAAAGGAATACAGTAAGTAAGAGTCAACTCTTTTAAATTCCTATTAAAAATTATTAAAAGATTGACAAGATCATTTTGCTTTTACAGGTTTCATTCAGGTACAAACGACCAAAAAATCTATTCTGATGCACCATAAATTCTGCATAGTAGACGGTCCAAGGGCTGTTAAGCGGAAAAACATATTAAAAGCCTATGCGGAGAAATTAAATATTCATGCACAATATACAAAACTAATTGCACAACAAACTAACATGAAACCTTGTAAAGGTTTCGTCATGTCTGGATCATTAAACTGGTCTACCCAAGCAATGGTTTCGAACCACGAGAGCGTTATTGTAACTTCCCATCCCAACATCGTTAGTAAATTTGAAAAAGAGTTCGATAGCTTATGGGTAGAAGATGAACCGGTGAGTAATTATTCGCAATTGCATGCAGTGGTGTAGCGCAAGTTTTGTGTATTATTGAATGAAGCAAGTGCGGTATTTTATGAGCTTTCTAACAAGCATAATTTGTCAGAAATGATGCCTTCAGAAAATAAAAACAAATAACTACGAAAACAGGATACGCATACTAAACTTAATATCGGAACGAAATGAGCAGAATTTCTTAAATGTTCTGTAAATTAAATCATAAAATTATCACAGAATATAGGCGCAAGCGAAGCGAGCGCAAAAATATTTTATATTAAAGTACTAGCGCCTGGTGACTGGTGTCTTGCCTGGATAGCTCACATTTGGTTCCCAAAATACTGTCTCCTGAATTCTACCATCCAGGGCCATGGCCTCCTGGCTCTCTCTCACACGATATGCTACTGCATGAATGCATATAATTTTCATGTAGGTATCTATTTGATTATTAATATGTTAAAATTAATATATTTTTTTTTCTTTCAGGCTTTTCTTTCAACGCCATGACGAATAATTTTAAAACAACTCTAAAAGACAGGATGCAAAAGTTTATTACGGTAAGTTTGACCATTTTCAATAATATATAAGTAAATAATTTAAAGAAAAGTTTATAAAAACAACAATTGGGCAACCAATAAAAATAGCAACAACAAAAAAAATTAAAATAATTGTCTATGATTCAATCTATCATTCATTCCGCTCCTTGGATGACAGATGACTTGAACCATAGACAATTCCATGTGCATTTCAATTCAATTTCGATCGATCATATGTTTTCTTTGTGTAGTTTTTTCAGCCGCTGATATTCGAATTGGTTATAAAGTATCTATTAAATAATTAAGTTGGGATTACGTAGGATTGTGTAAAGAGTGTAGATTCCTCTAAATAACCGTGTAGGCTAGGGGAAACATATATTTTTTCAAGTTCTTATAGGTGCAATTCGAAGTGCACGTGCTTGCACTTTACAGTGATTTTCTGAAATTTCAGTCTAGAAACAGCACCTCAAATTTTAAATATAACGTTGTGAACGTTCTATCTCTCATTATACGTGCTTTCGAATCATTGTTTTGTATATTTCACGAACAAAACGTGGTTTTAATTGTGTGTTAGGTTCACTTTGCCAATGCACTTTGGTTATTTTCTATTTAAAAATTTCAAGACTGAAACGTGTTCCTGGATCAGAAATTACTAGGATACAGTGATTGTGGTATGTATCAAACACATTTGTACTCCTAAATACGAAGAATTTTGAAAAAACAGCACATTTCAGTTTGGTATGAAGGTCACTCTAAATTGAGCATGTTATTTTTTTCGGGTCATTTTCTGCAAATACTACTTAGGTGACTTATTAAGAATTAGTCAACTTATAAGCGTTATTAACCTATATATTAAAGCGTCAGTTTATTACAAAAATATTTATTAACCTACATTTTTATTAAGACATATAAAACATGTTTAAGTTATGTTTCATCAATTATGTTAAGTTCAGATTATAAATCTTGATAACTCTCATTTTAACTCATAAATAATTCAATTTACACTTCAAATATTGTCACATGTGATCAAAGATAAGTGTGGTTATCCAAATTTTTGCATCACAAAATTGCATGACAATTATAATGTGCAATTCAATTTGATTCTGGTATTTGTACCTAACGAAAAAGGTAACAGCTTTATAAAGTTAAATCTGTAGCAGTATTAATATTTTTTTTGCTAACAGTTACTTTATTTTTATTTTACAAAACAAATTTATATAACCATCAATGCTGAAAATTTAATTTAAACTGGCAAATTCATACGGAATTTTTTTTATGGTCATTATTATTTGAAAGAATCACATGGGGAATTCATAAAAACAAAATTAAATTTAAAACTGTCCTCCAAGCATATTTGTCTCATAATCAGTTGTAGGTGCCTTTTTAATATATTCATGAATTATATATTTAAAAGTTCTTATCTTTTCAGTTGTATTCTAATAACCTCTTTCTTTGTTTCAGTTGTATGCATCCCACATGTGCAAGTGTAACAGTGCAACAAATTCTCACCGAGTGCAACAATGTAATATTTACCAAAATGGCAATTTTAAAACGTGAAAGAAGTATATTTAAGTGTGTGCAGTTGCTAGCATATTATTTTGCTGAAAAAAATGTGTTTTGAAAAAAGTGCAATATTTGGATGCAGTGTTTTAACATAGATGGCGCTGTTACCATTGCTGAGCAAGTGAGGGAGCTGTTCTGCTATTCGTCACTAGGTGGCGCACGTAAGTGAATTTTATTGTTAAATTTATTAAAACACTGCCATCTAGTGGCGAGTAGCGTTATTTGTAATTTTAAAAATTTTTGTTAGATGGCGCTTTGTGTCTCGATTTAAGACAAAATATTATTTGGAACCGTAATTGAACGGTTTTTTGAAGACGTCGGGATACCAGAATAATTTGTCTTTCTTTTTAACCGAAAGACCAATTTTCGAACAGGTGCAAAGTGGCGTCTTAATTAAAACTTAGAACTGAGAAGTATGCACCAAGCTTGCACCAAGCATTGATCCCTTCCCAGCTATTTATGTCCGGTAAAAGATAAAAACAATTCCCTAAGGAAGGATCACTTAGCTTAGGACATCATCAATCTAGACGTCGTCGACGACGTTTAGTTAGGTACCGTAAAATTTCATGAAAACTAAATCGTTGTTCAGTGTCACCTAACTGGGCTTATTAGTTATTAGCTTTGATAAATTACTCTCGTTATTAGGTGTTTCCTATTAGGGATTTTCAGTGAAACAAAAAAAAATTTAATAACCAGGACATAACTCTGTTTTTTCATCATCATCATCATTGTCATCATCATCTTCATTGTATTCATTGTTATCATTATCAACATGTTATCAACCCATTACCGGCCCACTACAGGGCATGGGTCTCAGAATGAAAGGGGCCAGGCAGTAGTCTACCACGTTTGGTAGACTTCACACCGCTTTTGAGAACATTATGGAGAACTCTCATGCATGTAGGTTTCCTCACGATGTTTTCTTTTACTGTTGAAGCAAAAATGATATTTTTATTACTCCGAAAAGTTGAAGTGTGTGCCGGGCATCGAATTCCGTTCTCCCGAAAGGGAGGCCGAATTCTTAACGCTTATGCTACCTATTCGAATCGTCATTTTGAAATGATACGATCTTTTTATTAAAAATTTAATTTAATGAAATTATTAATAAAAGATTCGGCGCAGATCGGAAGACGTAGGTTGCATGACAAAGAGAGATACGCACAGCTATCCATCCATATTAAACTCATTATTATATCTACTTAATAAATATGGTGCCTACCTACTTTATTTAAGGCTGATTGTGAGTCATGTATCTATAATACGAGTATATCGATGTCAATTTATTTAAAGTAGGAAAGTATAGCGTATAGGTAGGTAGTTCTTGTAAGTCTAGTAGAGGTATGCATACCCCTGATCGGTTTCTACACGGCATCGTACCGGAACGCTAAATCGCTTGGCGGCACGGCTTTGCCGGTAGGGTGGTAACCAGCCACGGCCTAAGCCTCCCACCAGACCAGACCAGAGACAATTTAGAAATTATAAAATCTCAAAATTGCCCCTGCCGGGAATCGAACACAGGACCTCCCGCTTATAAGACCACAGCGCTCACCACTGCGCCAGGGAGGTCGTCTGTCACTGACTGCGTAGTCATACCGCGTCGTCCTAATTGGCTAACGATCAAACGATGCGATTTCGTCGTACGATTGCATCAAAATCCCCCCTAAGAGTATCCTAATTGAAGCTCGCGAGATCGAAGATAGTACTAATTTTCACCGAACCACAAAATCGCATAGTTTTCAGGGTTCCGTACCCAAAGGGTAAAAACGGAGCCCTATTAATGTCACCCTGCTGTCTGTCTGTCTGCCTGTCTGTCCGCCGGTGACAGGTCTCTAGCTCGCAGAAGAAATGAGTTACAAACCTGAAATTTTGTTATTTGGTGTAGAACTAGTAGTTGACCGAAATCAAATATTGGATTAAATTAATAATTAAAAAAAAGATCTTACCCTAGCTTTTTGCTTAAAAAATAAGGAAATGGGGGCCTTCAAAGTTGTCAGTTTTAGACCATTTTTGTGACGGGGGCTATCTCAAAAACAAAACCAGTTAGGAATATGAAATTTCGGTATATTATGTACCATATACCTACTGTTTTTAAACAACAAATACTGAAAACAACGATTTAAAAAGTAGTTTGTAAGCTGTGACCAAAACAAACGCACATTTTTTGGGTTTTTCTTTCACGGTTTGTTGCGATGTCTA
Source organism: Melanargia galathea (assembly GCA_920104075.1). Classification (NCBI taxonomy): domain Eukaryota; kingdom Metazoa; phylum Arthropoda; class Insecta; order Lepidoptera; family Nymphalidae; genus Melanargia; species Melanargia galathea. Next base: position 18,740,396 of record OV049872.1, on the reverse strand, counting down.
GCTCGGAAATTAAATATTTCTTACACCCAAAATATTATCTTGTTCATAATTATGTACGGAACCCTAAAAGAGTGAGGCCCGACTCGAACTTAGCCGGTTTTTATAGTCTTAACTAGTGTAGCATTCGCCACGCGTTGTGTCCGACCGTGGCTTTAGTAACTTTCCTTTGATGCCTCATTCTTATGTACAAACAAAACGTTTTATTACAATAATGCTCCCATATTCCTGGAAGGTGCTATAAAGGTGTGCGTATGTTGTATCGCGATGGCATACAAACTGCGCTTATTAGGGCTTTTTATTTGTTTTAGTGTTCCGCAAACGAACGGCGATGGGTGACCAATGGTGTGTGTTATTATGCTTTGTGCGGAATGAGGAGTAACATTATTATGATGGTCGATGTTGAATTCCGATCGCTCAACGACCCGAAAGGGATCTTGACCTCCGCAACTTATGCCTGTATTCCATTAGGCAAGACTTGATACAAGTATGCCGTCATATTTGCATACAAGTTACTTGCATTGGAAACATATTTTCAACAGTGAGGTTTTACTTGCATACAAGTGAAGACACTCACTAATTGAGGAGGGGACATCATGGGACAAGGTGCAACTAACGTTTGCGCGTTCAAATTGAATAAAAATGTACAAGTTCAAACTACCTGCATGCAACTTGCAGCTTGTATGCAAGTTTGTTCAAGTTGCATGCAATTTGCCACTTGTATACAACTAACTAACTAACCAACTAACTAAAAAAGCTGTGATAGCCTAGTGGTTAGGACGACCGACTTCTAATCGGAGGTCGTGGGTTCGATCCCGGGCACGCACCTCTAACTTTTCGGAGTTATGTGCGTTTTAAGTATTTAATTATCACTTGCTTTAACGGTGAAGGAAAACATCGTGAGGAAACCTGCACGCCTGAGAGTTCTCCATAACGTTCTCAAAGGTGTGTGAAGTCTGCCAATCCGCTTGGCCAGCGTGGTAGACTATGGCCAAAACCCTTCTCACTCTGAGAGGAGACCCGTGCTCTGTAGTGAGCCGGTAATGGGTTGATCATGATGATGATGATGATACAACTAACTTGCCTAATGGAATCGCGGCTTTAGAGACATAACCTCTCCATGAATTTATGTATCACAACACTTCTTTTTGTACGGCAGTGCAATGCATTTGTACGACGCGTACCATGAAACAACGGTTTTCAGGTTTTATTTATTTATTTATCAAAATACATATTCTACAAATTAACAAATAATAAACGATGAAAAAACCACAGAGGTTTGACTTCAATGCATTATCTAGTCTACGCCCTATGTTAATTTTTTCGAAAATAAATCTAATATTATGCTAAATAATGTAAATGTTACAAAGAATATTCTGAAGCTGTTAGATGCGCTGTAATTTTGATAGATTTTATAATTTGGCATAGGTAATTACTATTAAGTCCTGCCGAAACTATTAGTGGGTAGATAGGTAGAAATTTTATAAGCATAATGAGATAAAAACTTGCTACATGGGTTTTACTTATGCGATAATTATAATTGTGAATATTAACAGTTTCGTTACTCTTAATGTGTATTTTATTCGGCTGCACTTCATGAGTTCCCGGGTTCGACTCCCGGCCTCTAGCTCGGGACAAAAAGTTCTTGCGTCAGGAAAATCACCGTAGAAGACCAGAGTCGGTAATTTGGGGAATTTAGAGCCTCGTGCATTGTAATATGTCATTATATGTCGCTTAGGTCCTGCGCCTGATCTCTCTTCGGCCATCTCATCGGACTATGAGACTGAGGGAATAGAGAGTGCATTCGCCAATACACTTATACAATATCTTCTGGGTCTTTGAATTGGCCGGCGCGGTGCCCAAATTGCGATCAGGAAAACATTTTTATTATTTTTAATTGTATTGTACGGAACACAAGCTATTTTTTTTATATATAAACTCATAAACAACATCTCACATTTCACAAGCTATGACCCAAAGCGCGTAACTGTGGGTCGTAAAGATCGTTATCCCCGCCCGCGCCAGGAGCGTGTGATTCAGGTGTACAGCTAATTATTCCACTTTAACCCAACTGATTCCGTTCCTTAAAATTTCTCTCAGTTCTCATAGCGACACCATCTTTACGAGAATTTTATTATTACATGTTGTCTCTTTTGAAAAGATTTTAATAGCTTTTCCAAGTGGCGGGGTGGACTTGTCTCAGAGTTGTGGCACAGTGTCCGAGTATTTGGCTCGCGCGCACTGTATGAACCTGTATTTTCTCAAAAAAAAGAAAAATCTAGTGTAGCTAAAATGCAGTTATAATATGTATTTACAAAACGCATCTACTTAATATGAATTTTTAAGCTACACAAACTGTTTTAGGAAAAATTAAACTGACTTCAATATTGTATATCATCATTCTCTCAAATTCTCTAGGATCCCATGATCAGGTTCTGACCTGATGAGCATGGTACCACCTGAGAAGTAAACCCTTTCAAACAAAAGAATTTTCCAAATAGCTCCGGGCGTTTTTGAGTAATTGGGGAACATACATTAAAAAGATTCCGACAAACTGAGAACCACCTCCTTTTTTCTGATCATTCTGTAAACTTTAATATGTGTATTTAGCCTGAAAATATTTTGAAAATTATATTAATGTACATTTATAATATTAATGTACATTTTGTTTAACTTTTTAAGTTAATAAAGTTAAAAAAAAACCTCCTTTTTTTGAAGTCGTTTAAAAATGTCGACAATATCATAGAGCAGCTGTGTGGGGCGCCTTAACCCCAGAAGCCGTGTGACTCACGCACCGTTTTACATATTAAAATGTTTTTATATTTACAAACAAAGCGGCCGGAGGGTGCACTGCACTGCACCGGACGCATCCACAAATGGATACTAAGCGGAGGAAGTTGGGTTTATATAAAGAGGCATTTTGATATGCGACTGATATTGTGTCGATAAGGGGCTTTAGCTAACAGTGCCCGGCGGCGATGTTCGCTGAAAATAATTATTGTATTGAACGAGCTTTTTATTTTGGTGGCTGAAGCGAATAAAGAATCAGGGATTTCAATAACTTTTGTTGAGGAGCTATCAGCCAGTACAGTTTACATCACCACGGACTTGTTACAGCCCCCGCACACTGGGCCAGTAGTGGCGACGACTATAGTGGCCGGCCACAAGTCGCGGGAGAGATTTTTCATACATTTTTTATGGCACCACCGCACACTGAGCGCTCGAGTGGCCGCGTTCGAGCCACAAGAAAATGTATGAAAACTCTTCCGCGACTAGTGGCGGCCACTGGTCGCCGCCACTAGTGGCCCAGTGTGCGGGGGCTGTTGTTAGTTGTATTGCATTGCAGCTTCCTATAATTCTCACATTCCCAGTTGTTAGGTAGGTACTCGTAGGTCGAATTAACCTACGCTCGGCAACAGCGACGACATCAAAAGAGTCGCAGTGAGTCGCTGGATACAGGCGGCACAAGACCGCGCCGTGTGGAAGTCCCTACAAGAGACCTATGTCAAGCAGTGGACGTCTATCGGTTGAGGACGACGACGACGACGACGATGGCAACAGCAAACGCATCGCTTTGATTTGTGCTGACCGACGCATGCGGGGAGTGTCGCACGCACTCCGGTATTGTCGCACACTCAGACGGACGTACATCTATTTTGGTGTATGTGCATATGTATTATGTATATATATATAAAATAATAAGATTAAATATTCAATTCCGAAGGCCGGAACGATTGTATTATACATTGTATTATACATTGAAAGCAAATGAACAAAGACAATCGCAACGCTGCGTGATCACCAGATATAGGGAAAGACGTTATTTTATCACTATACCTACCTACCTACCTACTTGTATTCTGAAGTTCTTCTTCAGCCAAATCACAAGAATAGAATAGAAAAGTTTTATTCAAATAAACTTTTACAAGAGTGCTTTTGAATCGTCAAGTGAATGTACCACTGGCTCGGAATTCCGTTCATACCGAGAAGAACTATATTTTTTTATAGGAATAGCGGGCAACTGAGCAAGCGGGTCACCTGATGTTAAGTGATTATCGCCGCCCATGAACATTAGCAGCACCTGAGGAAACACTAATGCGTTGCCGGCTTTTGAGGAAGGGGACTGGCTCTTCAGCTCGCTGCCGGAACACACGGATGCTTTGCGGCAGAACTAGCAAGAAACTCAGCGGTTGCTCTTTAAAAAAAAATAACAATTTTATGTAATGTACACATTATGTACAATTAAATTGCCATCTGGCGCATTGCCGGAGCTAATCAAATTCACGCTTTTTATGATTTTTATAATTTTCAATTTTATAATAAGTTTTTTCATTGGCGAGGCTTTCACAGGCAAGAAGGGAATTAAAAGTAGAGAATTTTTCAATATTTAAATTAAACAAGTTTACATCGAACAACATGTGCTTACATTTTATAAAAAACAGTGCGTTTCTGCGAAATTAAAATGCTAAATGAAAAAGCATCCTAGAGCGCTATAAAACACATTTTATGACTTCCTAAGAACAGCAATAAATGGGCGTAACCACTTCGAATTCATATTATTCAGTTATTCACATAATTTACGATCAATTTGTAGAAGTGCGTTATTGCGTACGAGGCGCCAAAACGCACCGAGGGGCCCTCCCTTGGCAACGAGACTGAAGACGGCCATATTCTCACTGACAATGAGCGAATAATGGAACTCTACGCTTTCTATAACAGTAACATCACCTGCTTTTAAAAAGAAATAAAAAAAAATCAGAGCGGATCCCCAAGCTCTATTTGACATATCGTAACTCAAATGTCTTCTCTTATTATTGAACATAACATCATGAGATACGTATATATTCAGCATACTCGCCGCGGGCCCCGTATTAAGCAATTAGGCCTCTATTTATTAGGTGTACAACAGAGATTTACGATCAACACAATTCCGGCGGTTACGACCTTTGGGACAGGCTACATTCGACCAGGTGCGACGAGCTGCTCTGATTTTTTTCTCGCAAAGCTTTGTCCGCGCTGCCAGGTTTGGTTTCATTGTACAATAGATGTAAGATTTTGCACAAAAACCGTCTCGCAGAAACGGTACGGCGGGGCTTTAGAAAAAGTGCACCTTTAATACATCGGGTAGGTAGTAGGTACCCATATTTCATCTCGGCGGGCCCCGAAATTGCATTTTCGTTTCTATCCTGCAATGCATACAGCGTGAAACGAGTGAATGAATGAATGAACGAAGAAATTGCTTCATTTATTTTTTAATCTATGGTTAACGGCCTGCTGCATGCCCGGGCTCAGGCTGTTTGACTGCGGGCGCGTGCCATTCTTTTGATTTCTATTGTTTTTTAACGTCTTGAATTTCAGTCTAAAGTGAATACGGTCCCTATTTAAATTGCGTTCTTATTCAATTCTTACTTCTTAGAGCGGACTTTAAATAGATAAGCTATTAAGGTGCTGTCGAAAACAGAAATTAATGTTTCGCTCTCTACTCTGAATTAGATGCTGGAAGGACGATTTCAAGCCACTTGCTGGGAGTCCACTAAGTAGACACTAGACCGTCTAGAAATATTATGCTTGAGACCTATAGAGCTATGTTCAGAAGTCCATCAGTTGAAACGCCAATGAAGTTTTTTTTAAATCTGTATAGTGCTGTACTGTAATTGACTATCATCTATGTTGTACATAGACATTATAATATAATGAGTTGGTACATGTTATCAAAAAAATAGAAAAATTAAGTACGTTACATGTTTTCATAAGTATTGCCATGCCGGCTTCATATAAAACGAATTTTATTGAATAAATAGAATACCGGCAGGCGTTGAACAATCATTTTATTCGGTTACAGATGAATAACAACGTGAGTAGATAATAATATCTCTTGAAATGTAACTTCTAAACTTTTCTATTCTATTCTATTTTCTTCAAAACTTTTCTATTCTATTCTATTGTACTCTATTAATGGCATTAGTTTAACTACACGCCTTCATACCTATCAAAATGTTTAATGTACAACAACGGTTTTTGTGTTTTACGTTTTTTACATTTTGCTTTATAAATGCCGACAGGAAAATTATATTCATGAATTGATCAATATGAACTCTTCATATATAAAATACCTTCAGGCATTGTATATGACAAAAGTACCTATTATTGAGTTTATTGGCTTTAAAATAGGTCATCGTAACCACATATTTAGTTACCTACTTAAACCGTATATATATATATTATATATATAGTGTTTAAGTAGTATTTAAGTGACTATTTATGACGGTAATTAAAAAAAATATAAGTAATACCTGTAGTGTACGTGTACTTATAATGTACATATTACACACAATTACTAGTTGATTATGTATAGATCTCGTTTTATGCGCTTGTTTATACTTACGGTATATTAAACAAATCATTGGATTACGACGAACTGTAGATTAATGGATTTAATTTAATAATAAATTCACTATGTTTTATACATAATGTGTATTGCAATTACACCATTGTCGGCACGACTGATAGCCGTTAACACATAATGCCGACCGCGATCCAGAAATACCGAGACTCGATGTATGCGCAATGTTGCCAGATATGTTACTTATACCTCAACTCGTAACTTATGTAACCAGTGATCGGAATTATTGACGGTGCAATTTCTCATGATATCATAATGTGGATATGCCAATTCATAATTTTTTTAAATATTATCCGTTACTTTTCTTTGGTTTCCTTACTAAGCGAAAGACAGAAATCCCGCAGTCATATCCATACTATTGATAATGTCGTTCACACCAAATTGCACTACCTATTCCGATCTTTGCTTATTACCTACTTTACCTGTCGTATAATTCGGCCGTTCAGAGAATGCGTTCCTGACACGTCGCGATTGAACTGACGACGTAGCTTTGTAATGGCGTTGCAGTTACGATAAAAATATTTTTGCTGGTTGTTTACCGTTCTAACAATTGATGAGCATTAAAACAACATTATTATATCAATAATCAATGAATGTTATAATTTTGTGCCAAACTGAGTGTCAAATAACTTGGTAAACAATATTTTTTTAAATCTATACTACGCTATTACAAGGTTATGTCAGCGCCTTATATTTGTATAATAGTGCTGTGCTAAAAATAACAGGCAAGTATCGTAATCTGTTCTTATACAGTTATACTTATAATATAAAATAATACGCTTTGTTTTTCTTTTTAAGAATTTGAAAATAATGGACTTTAAGATAACTTTTATGAAATATAAAATAAAACTATAACCAAACCGAACGCGCGAAAGAAAGTAGCATTTTTATATTTAGGTTGAATAAAACAATTTTATTATATGAATATTACCTTTTTTTGGTTTCTACTTAAATAACTAAAATATAAATTTTAAATGATTCCGCCAATTTAAAACGAAAATAATCTTAAAATAATGCGCCGGTTCATTTTGGAGGAACGATAACGAACTCAGTGTTATGTTGTGCCCATCACTAGTCGTGACTAACTGATAGGTGTCAGGAACGCATTCTCTGAACGGCCGAACTTTAGTTGGTATGTCCTGTATACACTGTAGGTATACAGGACACAGGTTAGTTTTAACTGCGGTATAATGGATAACCAGAAACAGTTAGTGTTAAGTAAATAATACCTCCTTACAATTTAGAAGTTACAATTAAATCTTCAATCGTACCCCCGACACTTCATACAAGCGAGTCTACTGATGACAAGGAGAACGCTATATCGCGATCTAAAGTCTGGTATTTTTAACCCCCGACTCAAAAACGACGGGGTGTCATAAGTTTGACGTGTCTGTGTGTGTGTGTGTGTGTGTGTCTGTCTGTCTGTTCCCCTGTAGCGCTCAAACGGGTGGACCGATTTGAGTGCGGTTTTTTTTTGTTTGAAAGATGAATTAGTCGAGAGTGTTGTTAGCTATGTTTGATGAAAATCGGTCCAAGATAGCCGCCGCCACAAAATGGCGAATGTCGGGGGTTTTTTTAATTTTTAATTTATACTTGTAAAGGATCTGGTAACACCATCTGGCCGCGCGCCCCTCTAGTAAATATAATTTTATGTCCGCCAGTAAAAAAAAAACTTATTTACGGTAAATATACTCCTGAAGAAACTTTAAACGCTCATCGCAATTCCTACCGAGCTTATGCCTAATAAGGAATGCGTCGACTTGTTAATAGCACATGTTTTTTGTTATTTTTTTTTATTTCAATTATTTTGAAACGTTGGAGCGGTAATAATGATTGTGAAGTATCAATTGTTTTACATGACTGTTTTAATGATTTTACCTATTGTATTTATGTTTTCTTTTTACCCGACTACGGTAAAGCCAAAAGGAAGGGTTATGATTTTAGCAGTCTATGTATGTATATATTTGTATGTATGTTTGTGTCCGATTTTTGTATGAGATTCTGTGTGTACCACCGTAGCGCCTAAACTACTGGACCGATTTTGATGAATGGGGTGTCAAATGATTCGTTGTTATGGTCCGGGGGACATGGCTACATTTTATTTACGAAAAAAAAAGAGAAGTGACCTTCGCGCGGCTTTCTAGATTATGAAATTAGTTTTGGATAGACATAACAGATGACAGAGTAAATAAACTAGGCAATATTGCACTTATATGTTGTGGAAGACGTTCTTTGCGCAGAAATAGTTAGTATTTTTTGCTTAGCACCTGTCAAACTACAATGCTAGCTAGCCCCCTCAGACACGCTTTCTTTAGGTAAGATTTGAAAAATTAACAACATACTTAAAGCATTGCAAGATAACATGAAAAAAGCCCGTTTCGGCACATTAATTTCGCGTGCCGCAGCACCTCCGAGCCGACAAAGCGGATTTCTATGTAAAAATCGAACATTAAATAACATATTAGCGGTGGGTAATGCATATCGTTGTTACACGCGAGCGTCTAGACCGGAAACGAGGCGGCTTTCATGCTTAATATAATCTCTCCCCATGGATGGCCTGAGGCTGGAAGATATTGCTTGATTCCTAAGGCCTCGATATTGTAATTTTTTCGCAGTGAAAATGAGGTGGCTGTGGGTAGGTGTAATGTGATTTCCCGTGTGTTGTATATTTAAGTGACTCGAAATTCCGGAAAGGGGACTCGAGTAAAAATATGAGTATAATATACCTAATACTTTCCATATAACAAAAAAGATATTTAGGTATAGAAAAAAATTAATAGAGCAAGTTCCTAAAAATTAATAGATTGTGAATCACCATGTGACCTGTTTTACCTGTAGACCTGTGTGACATTGACCTGTAAATTAAATCCAAATCTAAATTGTACGTTTGAAATTACGCGAATAATTTTTCATGGATGCAAAACTATTTTTATTACGTCTTTGGACCTTACCAAAATAATTAATGTCGGTAATAGTATAGGATCCCGCTATACAACGACCTTCACCGAGATGCTTATTTGATGAAACGTATTTTATATTTAATTTAATACGTCATCAATAAATATATTGCATATGGGTTGCCTAACAAATTTCAGTCCAGGATATGATTAATTAATAATTGAAAAAAAAAAAAAAAAATTTTTTTAAACATTTCACTGGTTTGATTATTAGTCAAATTCATAGTGAAATCATCTTTATTTCCATTTAATTTTAATTCAATAAATAATCAGACCGGTGCAAAATGCTAGTATCCATTTATCTGTTTATACCTGGCTACCCAAGAGTTGTGACCGGAAAAACGTTTGCATATTCTATGGGCTTCATACTTTCGATTGGTATAGAATTTGTCTAATAAATAATCAAACCGGTGAAATGTTAAAAATATTTTTTATTCTTTATTTATTAATTAATCATATCCTGGACTGAAATTTGTTAGACAACCCATATGCAATATATTTATTGACATGTTAAATTAAATATAAAATACGTTTCATCAAATAAACATCTCGGTGAAGGTCGTTGTATAGCGGGATCTTAGACCATAACATAGATACATAGGTCGGTAAGCATTCTTGTATTAATTTAAGTTTTTAACGAGAAAATTCTCCATTAGATTATTAGGTGGGAATTTTAAATATTATGTAATATGTGATCTAATGTTTATATATTATCTATTCAAACTTCAAGTCCAATTACGAGTTTGTTTACAAGGCTCTTGATAGTTTTAATACGACTCGTTTATAATCTAATAACACCGTGTATCCTGAGTAATAGAGTAATATCCTATCAAATACTTCGTTAGTCGTTCAAAACCTCGTTAACTATACCTTATCGGTAACTACTAAACTACACAATTGCCCTTCATAATCCTGAGCCATTCCCACAGCTTAACAATCTGTAGAAAAACATCACAGAAAATTGCTATTGGAAATCCCAGAAATCTCAGAATTTCTGACAATGCATAGTACAATGCAACACGTACAATGCATCCACAATGGGCCGATCGCTATCGGTTCGGTGCAAAAAATGGTAAAAATATAGTAAGATCGGGGCAATTGAAAGGAAGGAGTCTTCGGCGCGCGGACATCTGCCGCATACGGCGCGGCCCGCGGCCCGGGTACCGCTTATGGCTAATGTGACTGCGTGGTTCTTATTCTACGGGATTCGGGACTCATTTCCTATGGTAAACAAGCGATTTGCTGTTTCGGTATGCGTAGTAGCTGATTAAAGTTCTGGGTACAAACATTACAGGGTTGATCGGCGATGCTTACCTAATAACTACTAAAGAAGACAAGTATAAATTGAAAATTTAAAAAACCCCCGACATTCGCCATTTTGTGGCGGCAGCCATCTTGAATTTGCAATAGTGCTATTCTGCTAGTCAAGCCCTTTCATTTGATACCCATATTGAGGGTGTTGTGATAAAATATGTAATCCGCCATTTTGTAGCGGCGGCCATCTTGGATCGATTTTCATCAAACATAGCTAACAACACTCTCGACTAATTCACCTTTCAAACAAAAAAAACCGCATTCAAATCGGTCCACGCGTTTGAGCGCCACAGGGGAACAGACAGACACACACACACACACACACACACACACACACACACACACACACACACACACACACACACACACACAGACACGTGAAACTTATAACACCCCGTCGTTTTTTCGTCGGGGGTTAAAAAGAGAGAAAGAAGAAGAAAGAATTTACGCTTGCCAAAATAAACACTTACGTGTCATCGGAAATATCTACCTCCTTTTTTGCGATTTATTTCTGAACTTCTGTTTACAGTTCGAATTAGCGCAATATGGCATTTTCACGGGTATTTTTGTGCACTAAAACAAATAAATTACTTCGAAATCTTGGTGCGTACTGAGTGTGATTTTGAAACTTGTGTACCTGTACACAAGTGTACGCATTTTTCTCCCACAAGGCCGTTCTATCCTTGGTAGTAGGTATATTTATGTGGTTTTGGGTCTAATCTATACTAATAAATAAAATTGAAGTGTCTGTCTGTAATATCGAAATAACTACCTCATATTAAGCTCATATGGTTATTTGAACGATACTATAACCGAATCACACGTTTTTAAAATTTTTGTCTGTCTGTCTGTCTGTCTATCTGTCTGTCTGTCTGTCTGTCTGTCTGTCTGTCTGTTTGAACGGGCTAATCTTTGGAACGGCTGAACCGATTTTGACGGGACTTTCACATACAAGTAGAGAATTAACCAGGGAGTAACATAGGCTACTTTTTTAACCGACTTTCAAAAAAGGAGGAGTTGTGTTTTTCTACCTATGTACACCGATATCTCCGAGATTTCTGAACCGATTTGCGTAATTTTTTTTTTAATCGATAGAGAAACATTGCGACACTGTCCTACAAAAATTTGGATTCCAACTCCTCAATCCTGATGCTGTAGGGGATCTGATCCCCAAAACTAATGGGATTTAGGCACTGTCGGTTATTTAAATTGATATTGGGGATACCAATTAAAGACTTTATTGTTGAATGACCTCGAGTAGGTACATGTCCAACTCCTCAACCCTGATGCTGTAAGGAATTGCATTCCGAAATCGTAAGGATCCCACGGAATTTTTCCGTTTTGTGGACGGGTTACTACTTACTACAGATAGGCTACTTTTTGTTCTGGAAAATCAAAGTTCCCACGAGATTTTTACAAACCTAAATACATACGGGCGAAGCCGTGGGCATCATCTAGTATTATATCTATAAATTGACTTTCAGGTTTCCGTCTTAACTTAGTCATCATCGAGACTAACAATATCATGTATAATAAACTAACAAGATCGAACCTTTGTATTAGTTCGTGATAAGTCAGGGGTGAGGGCGACGTCTGGGCCGTGGGGGGCGCCCTCGTTCCGCGCATACGACGATTAGTCCCAGCCTGGGACTAAGGGACCGTTCAGATAGACAGGCGCGGAGAGCAGAGCAAATTTTAATCGCATTTAAAATAGAATCTTAAGCCATTGAAATAAGGTTTATATTTACATTTTATCTCTTTTATGATAAGAGGATGCTCGAGGATGCTCTCAAAAGAGATAAAGTGTAAAAATAAACCTTATTTAAATGACATAAGATTCTATTTTAAATGCGATTAAAATTTGCTCTGCTCTCCGCGCCGGTCTATCTGAACGGTCCCTAATCGAGTACTTGAAGAAATGAGATAAATTCTTTAATTTCTCTCTTCTTCAATATCTTATTTTCAATACTCTTCCACACCATCTGACCTTGCGATGCATATTATGATCTCTGTTTTGTTTTGTGATTCACTTCATAGACCTGATGTACTAGTAAAATGCATATTATTGTCTCAATAAAGACTAAGGACAAGCTACACATCGTGTTGTGGTTAAAATATTTTATCTATTTATTACATAACTAGAGAATGCCCGCGGCTTCGCCCGCGTGAATTTCGGTTTTGCACAAATCCCGAGGGAATCGTGGATTTCCGGTTCCCGTTCCCGCTCCCTTTTACAATCTTTATACCTACTATACTATAAGTCAGTGACCTACTATCAAGGAAGTCCGCTATAGTAATCTACCTATAGCTGTAGCTATAGAATTCGGGTTTTTCAAAATCCCGTGGGAACTGTACATTTTTCCAGGATAAAAAGTAGCCGTAATAGTAGTATGCTTTAAGTCAGGGCATAATCTATCTCCATTCAAAATTTCATCCAAATCGGTTCAGTAGTTGCGGCGTGATTGAGTAACAAACATCCAAACATCCAAACATCCAAACATCCAAACATCCACACTTTCACATTTATAATATTAGTAGGATGTCTGATTAAATTTTGTTCTTCAGTGACTAAACGGAACGCATCACAGTTACCCTACTAAACTTTGCACGTTACGCCAAATCAAAAGTATATATATATATATATCGAAACAGCCCGGCCCGTAATTTCTTCGTCCGCACGTGTGTCTTCCGAGGCGCAATTTGATGGGCAGAGAGAGAAAAAAAAACAATTCTCCCTTGTCTAGGGGACCAAACTGGGATCATCTTGTACAAATAGCGGTCTTTAGATGCATTGTGTTGCATAGAATAATGTATTTTTAGCTTAATCTGTTATCTGACGTAAGTCGAATGTTAAAAATTGGTTTTGACGTAAGATCAAAATAAAAACCACCGCACACGTAATAGTAGTAACAGTAAACTGTTACTATAAGGGCCTGTTTCACCACCTTCTAATAAGTGTCGAATAGCCTAAACGTAAGTTTTGTCACTTTCTTATTTTATGTCAAGTGACAAAGACAAAAGACACACCAAAAGGTGGTGACCGCGGAACTCGGCTGCATCTATCTCTCTTTGTTTTCTTATGACGTTATCACGTAAAATTATAGTCCGTAAACCAACTTTACAGACAACCAATTTTTTTTTTATCAGTACGTACTATTCTATACAGGGCATAAGGAAACTTAGCGCTATTATTATGCTACCTAAACATAATCGAAAACCAATAACCATGTGTCTTATAGGTATCTTCCTACTTGTAGTATCTATTAGTGGTTTAGTATTTCGTATTTCTCAAACCCGTAACGTACCTACAGCGTACAAACTACGGCGACAACTTTAGGTTGACAACTTTCGTTGACCCTAGCGTCAGCTGATTGCGTTACATTGCAAACTTTAATCATCACTATTATCAGTCTTCGTTTCCGAAAGCGGTCCCTTTGCACCCGTCATAGGTTTATATACATCTCCGTAAATTCGCACATAATTTTATAAACTAAGAATTTCAATTTCTAAGCATTTTATTATAATATAATATATATAACCTACGACCTTGTGTCTCAAACATGGCGGACGCAACTGTTCAAAGTTGATATAACCTTCTAAATATTGCGAGAGAGGCTCGAGGTGTTTGCTGAATAAATTGCCTTCGACGTTCTAAGAATTTTCTCGACGGGCAGACGAGGAAAACGAATTTTCACACAGAGATCTTAAGAGCTCCGAAATACCTACTCTGTTTTCAAAACATTAATAAATCACGTCACATTTAAACATTTCAGTATTTTTTCAAACACACAGACAAAAGAAGATATTGCATTCGATTACGATCTCAAATTCAGTTCCTTTCAATAAAATTTCATTCTCGCTTAACTTCTGGTAGAAATGAACGTCAATAGATAATCTATTCAAATAAAGTAGGAATAATTCCTAACGTCTGACAAGAGACAACAATTGATATCGGATCGCAATGTTAATACCGATAACGATATCGGTTAGCATAAAGGAAACGCCCTTAAAAAAGCTGCGCCGAATCTCACATTTAAATCGCCTTAAAAAAATGGTTGAAATTACGTCTTCAACATTAAGGTCTTCGTATTGAAGTGAAGCTGTCACTCACGTCACTCGTGTCCCTTGTCACTCAATGACAGTGCGTGCGTTTTGCGTCGGAGTAGGTAGGTACATATTGCGTTTGCGGCGGCCGACAAGATTTCGCGCCGAAATTCGTAATAAGAACGCGTGAGAAAGCGCCCGCGGCCATCTCGAATTACTTTCGGCAACCCTTTTGGAATGGTTCACGGAATTTTTCAGTATTTTTTTTTTTTTAATTGACATTTTGAAGGATTTTAAATGAAATTAATTTGAGCTCGTTTCTCTTAGGTGGGAGCTTATTTTTCATTGAGATTTCGTAGGTATGGGATTGCATATCTTGTACGTAAACGAAGCTTACAATTTACTGTAGGTTATCAATTTGAACGTACCTAATACGTCAATGTATAACTTTCACCAGAAGAGGACATTGCCCATTTTAACTAGGTATATACCTACTTTTAATTTTCACAACGCTAGATGTTATATCTACTTGCTTAAAACGAACAAGAAAGTACCTTTCTAAATATTCAATTAAGGACACATAATACCTATATGAAAACGGCCGATAGTAACTATTATTATCTGTCTATTCACACGTGACCTTCGGAGGATTTTAACATGTTTTATCTATAACACTATATTCGACTAGTAAATAACCGGCAATTTTCCCACGTTACGATATAAAACTGATTACTAATGTATAGCGAGGCGGCAAGGACGCGCCAGCGGTAGGGTTGCCAACCGAACTCTATTGTAAGTTGTAACGTCGCACTCATTAGATCGTCATCTTCATCGACTAAACTGATGGAAGTCCACCGGTGGACATAGATCTCTTGCGAGAATCACCACAGACCACGAACTTGTGACGCTTGTGTCTAGCAGCTGCCAAACTAATTCATGAGATCTCCGTTCACCTAGTT